>OY856409.1:1540055571-1541366821 GCA_963693085.1 Alisma plantago-aquatica
TGAGCTCATTTGGATGTGTAAGTCACTCATCCAAGGACAAAAAAATCGCAGCACAAAACTAATTTGAAATGCATGATTCTTGCCTCCTTTAGATGCACGACCTATAAGTATCCAAATGAGCTAAAATTTATTATATAGTATGTTCTTAAGATATTTAAGAAGATCAACGGTTTAGAATTTTCAAAAAGTTATTGCATCTTTAAAAATGACTGAGGTGTACGGTGCCTCTGGTACACTCGTGTACACTACCTTGACTCTATATATATATATATATACATATATATATATACACACACACACACAGTCAAGCTAGAATACACTCGAGTGTACAGATCGCACGATACAGTCAAGTGTTGTTTGCATATTAAGACTAGTTTTTGGCAAAATATAAACCACTGATTTTCATTGTCATACTACAATTAGGCTACATACAAATTTTGAGCTCATTTGGATGAGTGTAAGTTCACTCATCCGAGGGCAACAAAATCGACGCACGAAACTAATTTGAAATGTATTAATTTTGTAGTCTTTGTAAATTGACTTATAAATGTCAAAATGGGCTCAGATTTTATATATGAGTTATTCACGAGATGTTTAAGAAGATCAACGGATTAGATTTAAAAAAATTGCATCATGAAAACTGCTTTGAGTGTATTCTGCTCCGAATACACTCGAGTGTATTCTAGTCTGACTCTATATATATATATATATATATATATATATATATATATATACATACTTGTAAGCCTCAGTGTAAGGCTAGCTTGATGATTGTAAACTATTCAATAAATATTTGCTTCAGTTGTTAACTTAAATTTTAGTTGTCAATTTCCCCATCAAAAAGACCAATATTTTATGAAACAATAATATCACAAAACTCGATTATGTCGGACGAGAGGTAGAGTACAAGATGGTTTCTTGATTCACATCATTGTTCAGGAAATCAGCCTCCAAGGACGCATATACTCCCGCTTATGCATAAGTGGTCATCCTACCGCATTGTGTATTGCTAATCGGTCAGCAAAGTGATCCTAGGTTTCATATACTCCCCGCTTGACCGATTAAGCTGCCATTGAACTCCGCTTTTTGAAAAGGGTAGTACTTATGTCCATTACATACATGCATACACACACAGGCATTGGCACGCACACGTGTGTAGATAGGAACATTTTATTATATATTTGAATATGAATACATATATATATATGTATGTATTTATCTATATACATTATAAAACATATAACAAATTTCCACAGACATCATCTGTAAAACATACATATAGTATATCTAAATTATATACATAATCCAGTCACATATTTTTACATTTATGTGTACACATTGATTTGTTGACATTTATATACACATTCTCCCTCTCATGTTCATATAATATATGAAGTGGTCATCCTACCGCATTGTGTATTGCTAATCGGTCAGCTAAGTGATCCTAGGTTTCATATACTCCCCGCTTGACCGATTTTGAAAAGGGTAGTACTTATGTCCATTACATACATGCATACACGCACAGGCATTGGCACACGCACGTGTAGATAGGAACATTTTATTATATATTTGAATATGAATATATATATATATATATATATATATATGTATTTATCTATATGCATTATAAAACATATAACAAATTTCCACACACATCATTTGTAAAACATACATATAGTATATCTAAATTATATACATCATCTAGTCACATATTTTAACATTTATGTGTACACATTGATTTGTTGACATTTATATACACGTTCTCCCTCTCATGTTCATATAATATATGAGTCATGCTAGAATACACTCGAGTTTATATGAGACACAATACACCCAAGTCGTTTTCCATCATGCCATAATTTTTTAGAAATTCAAACCATTGATTTTTTTAATACCTTATGAATAAATAAGTATAAAATTTGAGATGATTTAGACACTCATAGGTCATGCATCTACAGACAACAAAAATGGTGCACTTGAAATTAGTTATGTGCGCCGGTTTTGTAGGTCTTGGTTGGTGACTTATAAACATTCAAATGGGCTCAAATTTTGCAGGTAGCCTATATCTATGATAGCAATGAATATCAACGGTTTGGATTTTCCTAATAATTTGTCTTGCTATGCAAACACGACTTGAGTGTACGGTGTGATTTTTACACTCTATTCTAGCCTGACTCTCTCTCCTATATATATATATATATATATATATATATATATATATATATATATATATATACACACACACACACACACACACACACAAACATATCATATATGAATTATGTTTACATCTAAACGTATATAAATACACAATCTACATTTTATATTTATCATTTTATTAGTTCAATATAGATATTATGACTATATATTAGTTTGTAAAAAATCCAAAACTGCATAATTGCTCCTTCCTGATACCACATATTATATATTTACCCTCTCTGCCAGTACACTGCATACTGCTTTTCTTAACATAGATTTACATCAACATCAAGGCATCCATTTGGACAAAGACCTTAAGTTGGCTTAATATATGCAAGTAGGAAGCACGGACACAGACACGGACACAAACATGGGATACGGCGATTTCTAAAGATTTAAGACAGACATGTCGGCAGAGACGGAAATATATATATATATAGCACATATTATGACAACATTTTATATGTTTACACACACAATGATCTAAATAGATTATCCATGGAGGCAGTCACCAAGAAGTCCAACAAGCAATCCACAAGTCACAATATGAATTAAAGCACAAAGATGCTTGATGATAAAATTGTTGCTGTAAAAAATATGGAATTATAAAACTTAAGATCCGTAGAATTTTGGGACAATAGTTTTTTATTGTTGGTGGAAGCAAGGTGAAAAAGATGTATTATAAAGAGGAAGAAGGGGAGGGGCGAGGAAATATGTTGTTGCTAGTGATGGAAGAGGTGGAAAACGTAAGGTGTCTTGGAAGTTGAGAGGGAAGAAAAGGAAGGAAACCATACTAGTGAGCTACTTAAGACGGAGGGGCAAAAGAAGACGAGGGGATATGGAGATTTCGAGAAGCAAAAAAGAGAGTAGGCATAGGGAGAACGGTACTCTTGCCTAGAGGAGCAAAAATAAGAGCAGGGGGAGTGGCAAGAGAAGGCGTCGACAGCTAGCTCAATTTGGTTTCATACCAGGAAGACCTGCAGCTAGCGATGTTAGAAGAAAACTAAACAGAACAATTAGTTGAATTAGGAATTGGTGGTTGGCACGGTCCGGTGCAATTATATTTGGAAAAGATTATAAACCAACCAAAACTTGTCCAGTGGCTATTTGAACCGAAGAACCAACCCCAGTTTTCTCCTACTGGTCAATTCTTGGCCACGCGTATACCTTGACCCTATACCCAATTATATGTTCATTCCCACTTGCTCGATCCATGTTATCTTCCGCCTTTTCTCATCCACCATAATTTGGCATAGGAAATGTAGTGTTCAATCGAATTATTTTTTTCTTCTATGCAATTTGTGATATTATCCCTAATAAATGTAGATTCACCTTGAATTTTCATATATTATAAGATTCATAGAAGTAGTTTATGGCATTGCATTAACTCATTGATAGAAGCAATCCAACCATTAGTTGAACCAGTGAATGCAGAACCAAAAGCCTCACTACTTCACTCACCGGTTCAATTTGACAATCTTGTCACAACACATTGTATTCTAATAAAGATGCTTACAAGGAAGCATAAAGAAAACAATAAGAGATTTTCATGTGATTTTTTTATGTGAAAAAGGTGTCTGATCAAGTACGGATTGAAGTGGCTTGGTAGGTCTTAGAGGAATAGGGTGCCTAATCCAAGACAAGAATTAGTCAAAGACATGCATGACAGCTCAATTATAAGTGTAAGGAGTCCTAGAGAAGAGGCGTCGAGATATTTGTTGAAATACTAATGTACTCTCTATTTCTTGTTTTATCTCCTTTATGTATTTCCTTTTCTTTTTCTTATTTCTTTAAGTCTTATGTAACACATGCCTGAGTCAATTAGGCCCATTAGGACTTGTATTTGCTTTCCTATATATTTTCCTATTTATAGGATACAAGTTTGTTGTTTTATCAATAGACCATTATAGATACTTCTGACATGGTATCAAAGCATGAAGCATAGTCCTTGTTGCTTTCTCCATGCAAGGTCGCCACCAACGCCAGCATGAAGCATAGCCGTCGTAGCTTTCTCAAAGCAAAGCCGCCACGGACGTCATTGTTGTTGTCACCATTGCCACCCTTCATCTACGCAGTCGTCATTTTCAATCCTCTATCTCCACCACTGTTCAGAAAATCGGCCGCTTAGGCCGAATAATCGGCCGAATATTCCTTTGTGGGGGTCTACCGCTCCGATTATGAATAATCGGCCTATAATCGGTCCAGGACCGATTAATCGGCCAATCGGGGGAATAATCGGCCGATTAATCGGCGATTTCCAAAATCAAATGCTAGTAATAACTTTTTTACATTAATTTTTTCTAATACTACTATTGGTCATTACAATTACATTCTCTTCTTCCAATTTACATATTTGGTCTTCTCCTCATGTTTTCTCTATAAGTTTATAGTTAGTGTTTATTGAACTGATCCTTACTGTTGATGTTTTCTTCTTTAATTTCATCAATGTTTCTAATTACTTCTTAATGCAATATTAGTCTATGACTTATCAATGTTTCTAATTACTTATCAATTTTTTTTCCCTAATTTCATCAATGTTTCAAGTTACTTATTAATGCAACATTAGTCTTATCACTTATCAATGTTTCTAATTACTTATTAATGCAATATTAGTCTATGACTTATCAATGTTTCTAATTACTTATTAATGCAATATTAGTCTATTACTTATCAACGTTTCTAATTACTTATTAATGTGATATTAGTCTATGACTTATCAATGTTTGTAATTACTTATCAAAGTTTTCTTCTCTAATTTCATCAATGTTTCTAACTAATTATGAATGCAATATTAGTCTATTACTTATAATGTTTCTAATTACTTATCATTGTCATTATTATATGGTCAATATATAATTTACATATCTTTATGGTTAATATTAAAAAAAATCAAAACCGATTAAAACCGAATATTCTCCCGCTTATACTCCCGCATATCGTATATACTCTATTCGGTACCCTCTATGCCCATACACCGATTACCGCTTTTCAGAACAATGATCTCCACCACTATTGCTTACGCCTAAAGAGATTCCCCTTCTAGCCCTCTTTTCCGACAAGAGGATCTAGTTGTGTAGCCTACAACCTTTCTGAAGTCTGATGCCCTGAAGACTGTTTTCGAAAAAGTCGTATGAAATCATTCATGACCATCGATTTTAGGAATTTGCCTATATTGTTCTGGTATGATCAGATTTTTCAACATATTCCTTGCTCTCATAGAGATCCTTATGATCCCTACCTTGTTGTTGATGCTTTGGATCATATTCTGACCTTCTCCTTCTCGTTGCACTATGGGCGTGTTTGCCACAGACACAACATGTTGCTTGCAACCTACGTCCCTGAGTTCTGTATTGACTTTTTGAAGACACGGTGTGCCCTAACAAGCGAGTGTCATTCCTAAACAAGACGAATCATTCCAAGATCCCTACCATGATGTTGTTATTTTGTGTCATATTATGACCTTCTCCTTCTCGTTGCATGGTCAGGCAAAGGGTGTCTTCTACTGATACGACATGTCGCTTGTAACCCCGAGTTCTACCCAGACTCTCTGCCTGAATACACAGTTGTCTCAATAGGACACGGAGTGTCATTCCTAGACAAGACGTTTCATTCTAAGAGACGATGGGTCTATCTACAACATTTGTCGCTCATTTGTCACTTTATTGCTCTAACCTTCTGCATGATGTGTCTCGTCCCCGACACAACGTGCTTCTAGTGACAGTGTCATCTTCTCTTTGCCTCAATATTCATTTATTGACAACTAATACAGTGTGTCAAAATCTAAGACACAATGTGATTGCTACTCGCACGACGTGCCACCTCCAGGACGCGACATGTTAGAGTACAGTTTGTTTGCATTTGCTTCAAATTCTACAAATTGATTAATATAGCCTCATCTACTACTAAGGGCTCGGGGACCCCACGGGCGTGTCATGTCTATGGAATTTAATGGCTCTAACTAAAACGTAAGGGTGTGTTCCTTTCAAGTTTATGTTCATTCTTGGAGAAAGTTTGACCATCTTACAAATCAACCTCTAGTAAAAGAACAAACAACTAATAAAAAGAAGGGTGAATACAAGAAGTGGGTTGACTTGAGCATGACTATGATGCTATCTAGGATATTAAATAGTTGTGAGCCACACATCTCTACTAATCTCGTCTTCATCGAGACAACAAAGGAGGCATGGGATGATATAGCTCGGATCTATTCTAGCAAGGGAATTGCATCTCGTGTACTTGACCTATATGAACGCGTACAATCTTTGAAATTGGATGACACCTCATGTTTTGCATCGTATTTGGATACCTACAAAGAAATTTGGGAGAATTTAAAATCCACCACCCGCTAATGTCTGACCTTGAAAAACTACGAAAGCAACAAGAAGAGGTCAAGTAATCGTAGTTCCTTGCATCTCTGCCACTAGTTATGAAGATGTCCGCGGAAGATTCTTGCATCTGAACTTCTAACCATGTTAGATGATGTCTACCTCCGGCTAGCCAGATATAGTTTTGTTGCTACTATAGAGGAGCCAACTACACTTGTCGTTTCAAAACGAGAACGTGGGGCGCTAGGTCATGGACGATGTCCAAGACCCAACACCATTGGTAGAGGAACTTTCCCTTCGCAACCGCAATTTTGCAATTTTTGCAAGAGATCAAATCCCATATAAGATAAATGTAGAAAAAGCATGGTAAACCAAAATGAGCAAGTCAAGCTTGAAATATTGATGTCGGTTGAGAATCAACTTCTACCACCAGTAGTACCATCATTAGATGGTTACCCTCGATCTACGAATCTTAACAAGGCTCTACTTTGACTACTGCTTCTCCTCAAGCAAACATTGCCCAACATTCATGTGACTATCTTGCATTCAACTTCCTCTTCTTTAAAGGATGACTGGAGTACTGATTCCGGTGCTATTGCGCACATGACTAGTAATAAGAAGCTTTTATGTCCTTGAGGAAGTCTACTCATCACCCTCTTGTGTGATTAGCATATGGTTGTACTTCTCCTATTATTAGGATAGGCGATGTGACTAGCACTCCCAAGATTCAATTATTTGTTTTATTTGTCCTTTCGACTAAAAGCAATCATGTTAGTTGTCGTTGGTATTCACTATAAAATATTTGCTTGACAGTATTGTTGAACGACTGTAAGCAATGTTGGTTGTTGAGGGATATACAGATTTTTGGGGTTGATTAGAACATGTCATCATGCTCGTCTCAATTCTATATGCATTCTTATTTCTATTGTTGTAGGCACTTATCTCAATTGGATGTCCAGAATGTCTTTCTGTATGAAGATTTGTAGGAAACTAATTATATGTAACCTCTAGTTTTTACTTAAGGGGCAATTTGGGAAAGTCTACCTTCTCAAAATGGTTTTATGGCCTTAAGTAGAGTCCCCAAGTGTGGTTTGACAAATTATCACTTATTCAGAGTAAATTTGATTTCAGCTTCAGCCACTCTCATTGTGATCATTTAGTATTTATCAAATCTCCTACTATCATTATTATTGTTGTCATTGTTTATGTGAATGGCGACATCCTATTTGGTGTGATGGCACAGGTATTGTTGATACAAATAGATATCTTATGCAGCATTTTGTTGCCAAAACCTTGGGCATATATGGTATTTCATGTGTATTGAGGTGAGTCACAGTAAGCATGGAGCAATTCATGTTTTATCTCCTTTCATGTACATATAAAGTTTGGCTTTTAGAAGAATTTCATTGAACCGTGTTATGGATGAGATGACAAAATGAAATATCCCTTAGCATATATTATTTGATTGATGAAACTACATCCAATTATAGTAAAACATTGATCTTTACATAAATGAGTTGGAATTTGGTGGATTTAAAATCCACTGAAGCAAATCAGAGTATACATTGCACTATCATGTACTTTAATATTTGGAATGGTGGTGTCAAGTTGGATGGAGTGGATCTAAAAATTTTGTTATATCAGTATTGTTCTGGATGGAGATATTCATCATGATGTTTGTCACGAGATAATAACATGATGGTTAAAATGGGTAAGTACAGCTAGAAAAGCATATGCATGAAAGATCCACTTGGGTTATATATAGCTTTATAAAACAATTATTCAGCTAGCCATGTTATATAAGTTGGGTAGGAAAAAAACAAGGTGACAGGATGAATCTGGTAGAAATGTGAATGTTTGGATGGATGTGTGGATAGACGAGCAAACATTGATTGTATGGAATGGCGAGTTCAAGGACAAGCTATGTCAGGGTTTCCTCTTTGTGTATGTGCAACTCAAATTGTCTAATACAACAATTCGAAGCAATGTTATTGCGTTGAGCATAGTTAACAAGAGAAGAATAAGGACTAATTTAACTTGGGGAGAGCTTATAGGGAGAGATTTAGAATCTTTACAAATTAGACCCATAACAATGTAGATTGGAAAGGAGGATCCATGTGGTCACGGGTCAATGGTCAACCCGAACATGGTTGGAGTAAGGCTTCAATAATGAAGCTAAGAAAACTAAGCACATATCATTAGGATCGTAAAAACTTTGGTAGCCACAAATAAACTATTATCATAATTCATAAATGACTCAAATTGGATTGTTTCGATTCATGCATTATTTAGACCAATACATAGAGTTGTACTACTATGCCATCAATTTTCACTGTCATTAAAAAACATTCTCCAATGATTTTAGAGAAGGCATCGAGATGCCACTTCAAGTGGTAGTTTGTGGTCACTCTTGTTATATATACCAGCGACCAAGCAATGTGGATGTTCATGCAGAATCCATATGAGAGTGGGGTCGCATATTGGGAGGAGTCTTGGAAACCCATCATGTCGAGCTTGTGATTCAATTGTCTTGTTTCTAAGCATAATAGCTGCCGCATCAAGTGAAGTGTCATAGCATACAATAGCCAAATAGACTCCATACTAGGAGATGGCACTCCTCATTTTACATAAATGTGGAGGTGTCTAATTAGGATAACCCCTGAAGGTAGAGGTGACAATCCTATGTGTAAGCTTATATCCTAAAGAATGGATGTTGAGTCAATCAATGACACATTTATGGCCATAAAGCAATAATGTCAAACCCACTTAAACATCTCAATAAGCTTTGATGGATCGACGGGTGTTGTCCTAGAGTTGCATGGATTATGTGTAGCGAAGGTATAATTGCTCTTCTAGTTACCGATAGCCTAATTTGTTGTCTATGTCTTCGTATTGTTCCTCCCATCGTTCTCTTTCCAAAAGTCAAATCAGACATCATGAAGAGTGATGCCCAAAGCTCCAGTATAAGAAGCACTAGATGAACTTTGCTAGATGAGGAGGCACCCCCTTGGTTACAACAGATAAATAAGCCTTACGTCCAACTGCACCTAAAGTTCCACTGCCTTGAGGTGAGCCTCAGAAGCTTGACATATAAGCCTAACAATATGCGTGAACCTCAGCCAATTATATGTAATAAAAAAATGGACGACATAGATGACAAAGTGGCTAAGAAGCATGAAGTTTTCATATAAACATATAAACGAAACTTCTTGGAACTACTACTAGAACAGAATTTGATGCAAACTAACCTTGCATTAGCAGCAAGATTGTCAATATCATCAACATCATCAGTCTGCAAATTGAATAAAGCACTATTATGAATTCTCTAAAGGGGGGTGGAGATGTGCAAAATAAGCACAAGGAGCGGGTAAAAAGTGCTTGTTGTGAACCTTGTAGAATGGCTATAAATGGAAAAAAAAACTATAGAAAACGTTGGCTAAAACATTACAGTAAACGTAAACAATAAGCAGGGTAGCAAAGAGTCTCGGAAGTCATAGTTCCATGTCCAATAAACAACAAGAGTCTAACCGAAGTACCATAGTCAGGTAGAGGAGGCTAGCCTAAGACTTCAGGGTTGCAATACAATTACAAAACATTTGAATTGTACAACGAACTCAGCTAGATAGCAGTGAGCCTTACCTGGTCAATGTCGTCATCTTCTTCGTCATCCTCTTCACGCGTCTTCTTCCCCTTTCCCTCAAATTCCCTTTCCTCGTCTTCCACCATGAACTTCTCCAGCTCCTTCGTATCGAAAAATCCGTCATTTAGAACACCAGATTCCTGGGGTTCCATCTTATCTTCCTCCTCCAGGTCGTCTTCCGTATCATTCTCGTCGTCATCTTCATCTGCTTCTTCTTCGTCTTCGTCTTCGTCGTCTAATTCCTGGTCTTCTTCAGCACGCTCATCACCGTCCTCTTTCTCGTCCTCCTCCTCTTCAACTCCGTCTGGCGCCGTTTCATTGCCCACTCCAAATAACTCTGCCAGCTGTCGCTCCTCCATCTTCTCGAACCGACTCAGCTCCCGGCGAAGCACGCGCGTCAAGGGTCGTGACTGGACATCAATCTGCTGCCAAATCTGCTCAGCATCGAAGCTCTCTCCAGCGAGGAGGCGATCAAGCGGGAGAGGCTTGGGTGCAAACGGAACGAGGGAAGAAAATAGATGCTCTGCAGCGTCACGGGCGAGCAGGGCGAGTTCTTGGGATGGGGCTAGGTAGCGCGGCGGGGACGTCGCCCCAAGGCGTTCCAGAGCTTCCATTCCTATCGACATCATGTCTTCCGCCGAACCCGTGTCGGCGTTAGGGATAGCTACCATGAAGGGTTTGTGTAGGTCAAGCTGTGGGGAAGCTCTTGCAGGCGACGTGAGCTGGCTCTGAGGTGAGGCGGACGAAGGTGCCGCCGGAAAGAAAAGAAAATGATGGCGGCGGTGTTCAGAAAAACGGAGGGTTTTGGGTTCCTCGTGTTAAAAAATAAGAATGGTCGGTAAATCACCACATTATATGATAATAGAGTGACACGTAATATGAAAAACGGAGGGTTAATTCGGGTGCAGTGAGGCCCTCTATTGCAGGCGGGTTTACTTGAGTGATTCATGAAGCTTTTTTTCTTTTCAAGAGGAAAAAATAAAGCTTTCTTTTTTACGAATACAAGCTGAAAACACATGTTAAGTACGTGTGAAAGTTGATATAACACATACCTGATTAAATAATATATGTGTGTACCCTTAAAAAAATAGTATATATTTGATATACTTGAATATAGATGATATTTCTGATAGGATGCACCAGGTTCACAATCTTTCTGCACTTACATATACATTGCACACATAAAAGTTGACAAACACATTGGTACGAAAACACACACATGTGAGAAACTTCCTGGGTAGTGAACACGTATTTGTCGACAAATAATAGTTAATCAGGACTCATGATAATGTACATGCAATCTGCTAGATTAAAAAGAAGCAACTCAATTAATCTCCAACATGTAGTGCTTTACTACCAAAATGTAATTTCGCTCCCCTACTCACGTTGACGTGCAATATATAGCTAGTATCGACAATTTACAGATGACCACTTAAAAGAGAACAATTCCAGTAACTTTCAATTGACTCCCGTTGACTTGTAACATTTGATTGATAAAATATATTGTGTTTTTCTTCGTGGATATGTGCATGTTAACTACTAACATATATTTTGTCCACACAATACACAACCCACTAAAAAATAACGTCTGTCTTCAAATTTTACAACCTAAAAATTACAAAAAATACTTGTGGTCCCCATCTTATCATGTGACTTACTCTGTTTAATTTGTAGCATGTGATTGTAGTTGACTATGTTTTATTTGTAGCATGTGACTACTATAATACTTTTGTTCTGTGAGTATGAGAACAAGCACATAGAGCAGAAAAAAAATTGACTGCCCAATGAACAACTCAAACTAAATAAATTAAATTTACTTATTATGTCAGTAGCCAATATGCTAAATTCATAAGTATGTATTTCTCTTGTTGTTATGTTAACGGAATTTGATAGTGTTGTACGCAATATGACAAATTATTATTAATGAAAAGCGTGTAACATTTATTTACTCAGAAGAAAATTTTAAAAAAAGTTTTGAAACAACTTAAAAAGAAATGATTATCTAAAGATACATGACTAAGCTGAAGGGTAGAAAGTAGTAGAAAGAAAAGAAGAAAGGCAACGACAGCAACGGGAGAGTAGTAAATTCCCTATTTAACCCCACAGTGGAACACATGTAAAAAAAAAGGTAATGGGTTAATATGTGAAGCAAGCAGGATCTTAGGTACCAAAAGTTAGCAAACACATTGCTGAGATGGTCTTTTTAAGGTTAGATAGACTAGCAAATGTATGTGCTAAGCACATATTATTTTTAATATTATGAAAACATAAGAACTATATGTACATAAACATACTTATTATCATGTAAATTTGTATTTGAAATGTGAAATTCAACATTGAGAATTGTGTTAGTCACTTTTGGATAATATCATATCTCTCCTGCATGTAAGCATAGATTATTAAAAACATGGTCAATGATAAAATATGCATATTGAGAAAATATCAGTGGTGATGTTTATCATCTTTACGTAAATTATTCCCACTATAGATAATATTTCATTGCAGAGTATGTATTTATTTGATATATCATCTTTGTTTTGAATGGTAGCTATCTTGATGAGACCTTTAAGATCCTCATGTAATTTTATTCTTGATAAAGCTACATAAAGTTGACCATCCGAGAATATTGGTTGTGATAAATATATTTCGACTAGACATGTAAACGGATCAAATACAAAGCGGATACTGCTATATCTAATATCCAAATTCAAAAAAAAATGATCTGATATCCGACATGATATCTGACAGATATCATGTAATAATATCTGAATTCGATCCGACGAATAATATTTGAATTCAGATAAATATCCAATGAGAACCTAAAATCATAAACTTATTATTAATAAATATATTATATATAGAAAATATTGCTTTTTTTATTTTTTTGGTCGGCCAAAAAATGTGTTACTATAAAACCAAAACTTTAGGTGTAAAGTGCCTCAGAAATAACTAGATCTATGTGTCTCCACGCAGGAAGAACACATCAGATCTGAACGAAAAAAGGAATACCCCAAGTATCCAAAACCTAAGAGCAGAATAAAAGACTAACAAGAGGAAAACAACTTCAGTTGAAACGAGAAGGTGACACACATAATCATTGAGCACACCCACAAAAGTATCTATGATGACACCTCTCTTCTCTAACGCAGACCATTCGCCAGAATTAGACTTAGACCTGCATCATAGGACAGTTGATAACTGGGAACACAAAGAAACCAATGAGAAATGCAAAATCTG
Organism: Alisma plantago-aquatica; assembly: GCA_963693085.1. Taxonomy (NCBI): domain Eukaryota; kingdom Viridiplantae; phylum Streptophyta; class Magnoliopsida; order Alismatales; family Alismataceae; genus Alisma; species Alisma plantago-aquatica. The sequence continues at coordinate 1,540,068,973 of OY856409.1, forward strand.
CCACATCCAAGCATTCTCCCTAGAGCACGCATGATCTTCCACACCAAGCTAAGCTCCCACAAACTGAAGAAATAAGCCTCCAAGCCAGATAACAAGTGCTGATAGGGGAAAGACCACATTTGGCACACCTAGCATCTGTGCAGCCAATCATCATCCAACCAATACCACTTCGATCAAAGCACCCACAAAAATGTGTTGTATGAGAGGAATCCAACCAACCACAAAGAAACTATATGAGCCAGGAAAAATGGACATCCCAGCCAGGACAAATCCTCAGCTCAAGTACCTACACACAAGAACAACCAGCAGAGAAACCTTAGATGGACTCAGACAAGCCTAGCATGGGAATCTCTTCAGTACCAATCCTCTTATGTTTTTTCTTCTTTTTCTTTGATCTTGGCTCCTTGTTCACACTAAAATCGTCAATTAGCTCCTGATCAAACTCATAAGAGCAAACTGAGGACCCTTCATTAGAATTACAAGTGAGCCTCTGATGGAATTCCAGAGAAATCCCAGTATCTTGTGCGAGTTGCTTCAAACAGGGAGGAGTAGCAACTGGTTTGGAAGATGTAATCTCACATTCCAAATTCAGAGCACCCGCAACCTTAGTTGGAGAGCAGCTCCTCATATCAGGTTCCAACTGAACTCCAAGAAGATTAACTTCTGCCCTTTGCTCTGCTCCTGAACTAGGCCCAGAAACTTCACCACTGTTGGGAATCTTCTCCTCGGAAAACTATTGAACACCTACACGCCTTCTGTTCTTCCCCGCTCTCAATTGCATCTGACTCTGCATCGGCTTGCTCCCTGTGACCTTGGGGCAAGAGGGCAGTCGATGACCAAATTGAGAACAACCCGAACATACCTGAGGTTTCGCCACATAGCCAACCTTCAAGTTCCTGGGACTCCCGTCTATATTGACCATCACTGACCTCAGGAAGACAGAGCCAACTGCAACCTCCACACACGTCGTGGCTTCACTCAAACAGTGAACAGAGAGGTTGGAGTCTTCAATATCGAGGGGCTTCCCAATGAGGCTAGCGACACCAACGATCCTTCTCGATGTCTAATGCAACCCTGGATTTTCGAGTTTGATCCATACAGGGAGATTCGAGAACGAGAGAGGCTGGAGAGGGGAACCAAGTTCCCATGCCTGGACAATGGTCAGAGAACCGTCCATCATCCATGGTGCCTCGCTCAGTATTCTCCCTCTTTCCTTCGTCGTGGGCAGCTTCATGATGAATCCCTCAGTTTCCTCCGCGATGATGTCGAAGACATCACTTGGCCTCCATTGACGGCGAATCCATCCATGTAGTTGGCTTCAAAAGGGTTTTCTCCCCGTGAATCTTATCGAGACATACTCTTGCTAAGATGGAAGTGGCTCGTCCTCGCTCGAAATAGAGAAGCACTTCACCCCATCGACGATATCTGGTTTGATGTAGTTAACGTAGGCGATGTCCTCGTAGGGAAACCCTGATCTACTAGCAGAAAGCTAGTCGCTCACTTTGTTTCCTATAGAGGGATCCTCAGTCTCATCAGGCGGCCGAGTTGGAGAGGAAGGTGGAGGTGCGGGCTTGGTTGAGGAGGACGACGCCTCTGAGCTGCCTCCAAACTGGGTCGACTGGACTCTCTTCGCTCCCTCGGCCACACTTGAGCTATCAGGAGGAGCCAAATCATGCTCTGGAGATGGAATCCTCGCCCCATTGATGGTGCCGCCCCTAGGGTTATCCCCCCTCCCGCGACCTCGACCTCCTCTTCTGCCCCTCCATGACATCATCCTGTGATCGAACATATATTTATATATGTGATAAAATATCTATATTTTCATATATTTATATATAGGTAATATATATTTAATAATATATATTTTTCATATTCAGATTTTTTTCAGAGCGGATATAGTTATAACTGATATCGTATCTGAAATTTTCATTTGATATCCTAAATCCAATCTGGACTATGCAGCTGCCTAACTTTTTTCTAAAATTCTAGACTCGAACTCGGATCGAATGTGCGGATTCTAGATATTTATTTACAGGCCTAATTCCGACTTTGTCTAATGTTTGTCCTTGTGTTTTGTTGATTGTCATTACAAAATATAGTCGTTCTGGAAACCGTAGTCTTCTAAAAAAATGGAATTTGTCATTAGGCATCAACGGGATTCTTGGAATGGATAATCTTTGTCCTCTCTTGTATACAACTGCTATTGTAGCACCAATAACATTTATGTTGAAGTTTTGACAAGTCTCGTGCCATTACAAAGACCTACTAAATGGATCAATATTTCTGAGTACTATAATTGGGTAGTTTTTTCAAGAATCAATTCGTAAGGTGGAAGACCAGCAAGAGTCAATGATCTAAAAATCTTTATTGGTGTGTATGCTCAGAGAGCCAGTCATACGATGATTGTAATGACATATCTTGTAAATGATTTGATTAATAATAAAGGTCATTTTCATCTATACGTTTTTTCAAATATGAGAGAATGGTATAACATTGTGATGTCTAAAAATGATGTTACTCGATGACATATGTCTTCATGTTGAGGATCTGAATAGTGAGATCATATGTATGATAAGAGTACATACATTCTTGTTATGTATCTAGTCATATGTTATTGTGGAAGCTAATAGACAAAAATAATACCTAAGACTAGAGTGTGTGTTGGTTGATGACAATATCTCATTAGTCATGATATGTGATATCAAACCATACACATAGGTACCTGTTAGAGAACAGTATACCCAACAGACCCACCTTGAGAATAATACATGGAAACTATTAAACGGTGGTCAAAATCAACACTCACAATGATAAGCGGTGATTGTGGTTCTTAGACATGAAGTCACTACGTTCATCACTCATCGTTTGATGTACGTTGATGCCATCCAACGTACCATAAAGGTGATTCTTGGATACATTGTAACACATGGGGATTGATTGTGAGTGATGTATATGGGATTTATCCCTCATATTTGAGTTGATGTCTTGACCACTCAATAAGTAAGATTGAGAAACGTATGGCTATACTCATGTGAATCAATATATGATATGTGAGCTCAAATGCATCTTAGACAGTCTGCTCTAGTTCAAGGAACACGTATTAAACGTAGGGGGATGACGTTTCCATTCCTTGAGTTCAATCTAAATATCAAGGATAAATGAATCATACAATCACTTTAACACTGATCACAAATTGTAGGTTGAAGTTGTACTCCAACTTTCCAATTACTTGGGTAGCAATGATGGTGTTGCTAGATATCGCTCATTGCTTGTTAAGTCATAAATTAGTTATGAACATTCATTACCAGCATAACTTGGGACCTATAGGGTCACACACATAGGATGCACCTAGAATAGGAGTTTACTCATGAATAAGATTTAACTTGACTACTAAAGTGTTCAAATATTCAATTTAAACAATATTGGTTGAAAATTGGTTGAGTGGGAATGTGAGTCGACATACTCAAATATTGAGTCAATTTAAACTACTTTGGTGGAACATTGGCTGAATTAGAATGTGAATTGACCAGTATAGAATGTGAACTGATCGGTTCAAGATGTGAACCAATTGATTCAGAAGGTGATCGTCTGATTGGATGATCCGTAGACTAGATCAAGGATTGATACTGACGTCACATTGTGCATTGATCATCCCATTCAAAGCCAATATGTATGTGAATAGGAAAGTATTCAATCTCACTAAATGGGATGTGAGTCAGTTGACTGAAAAATTGAGTCGGTCGACTCATGACTCACAATAGCCAAAAATTCATAAAAATCCATCTCTTCGACTCCCAGTTGATCTGGAAACCCTGGCGCAACCCTGCTATAAATAAAGGAGGTAGTCAAGGCTTTCCAAAGACACAATTAAAATTGAAAAATGATGTCCTCTCATGGTTGTGGTGATGTAAGAGCCCAAAGCAAGTATTACTCATAAAAGGGAGAGACTGTTGGGGAGAAGAAGTCAGCACTAACACGTTGACATCGAAGGGACAACTCCTTCTTGTTAGTTCCAAAAGAACGACGAGAGTTTCTGGTGGTCTGCGTGGACTATGTAGAGGCATAGAGACTGTTGCCACCATCTAGGAGGACATCATAAATCACCATTTGTGGTGCTATACCAGGAGGCCGCTGCCGAAAATAGTCTGGGTGCTACTTGAGAAAGAAGCATGTTGCAATAAGGATTGTCAGTGGACTTGCTCCAGGACCATGTATATGTCTTGTAAACCTTTTTTCCCAACTCATAGTTATCAATGCAGTCCATTGATCATGGGAATATAGCAAGATTTTTTTTTGTTTCCTCTACCATCTTTGATGCCATATTTCCCTACAAATTCTTCATCTCAAAATTCATATGTGTTATCAATAATTGAATCAAAGTTCAAATACCTACAAGAGATGGTAAATTCAAACTTCTTCTTCCTAGAATTGATTTATGATATCAATTGCGGAATCAAAGATGAAGTAATATTTTTTATCTCATGGGAATGCCTCAATTAAAAGCTCATTAATTTCATCAACAAATTCATGCTTTGTAGTCTAAATTGCACGATTCGTAAGAGAATACATGTTGTCTTCATCAAAAGTAGATTAGGAAAAATTGTGTGTATTAATTAATTCTTAGATGTGGCTTCATCAGCAAACGAGGTCACCATAGATTGAGTAATTTTTACTTGATCATCAATTGTAGTCTCCAACGTACCATTTCCAACACAAAGTAAAAATGCACTAAAAGTAGAGTCAGATAGAGTTCTCGTATTTTTCTTTAATTGTAAATTTTTAATGTGTTTCCATAAGTTGGATTTGATAAAACTTGCTACAATTGTTTTCTCTTTCCCTTGTTGTGGCACAATAGGAAGGATTTGTCTAAAATAACTACCAAATACGACAATGTTTCCTCCAAAAAGCATCATGTTGCTTGTCATGTCTTTAGTAACAGATCCAATGACTCAATGGATTGCTTTTTTTCCATAGATACTTCATCCCAAACAATTAATTTATTTCTACAAGGAGCTCGCCCAAACTACTCTATATTAAAATATTACATATCTTTGTTCTTCACTATTCAATGGTATCTTAAACCTGGAGTGTGCAGTTTGGCCAAAACAAATATGTTGCCACTCCATAGGATGCAGTTGCAAGTGTGATCTGATCACTTGATCTTACTTCAGTAAGTAAAGCATGATATAAGAGCGTTTTTATTGTTCGTCCTAGAGCATTGATGAAAAAGACTCCTTGTTTCTCAGTATTTATTCGATCCATAATAACTATATGAGCATAACTCTACCCATAATTTAGTTGTGAAATTGTACAAACATCATCATCATACACGGTCATATTCCATTCATCTTCTACTTCTTTTCTTAACTTCTCATTTTCATTTTGCACAATGGATAGTAAGTTGAAATATGATAAGTTCTTTCCCATCGATTATAAGCACAAATTGTTGTTCTTTAGAGCATTATTGTAAGCATTTTTTCAGTTGTCTTTATTGTTGTCATAAAAGTCTTCACTCAACTGATGCTTAAATTTCTTCAAGATAGTTATAGGGATGATAGAGCACAATAGACAATTGTTATAGAAAATAGTTCTCGAAGGCCTGAAGGAATTTGAAACATGGTAGCTTCTTCAAGACATTCTTCAATATTGGTATAAGATTGTAATAGTCCAAGATTTTCAATTGCTTCTTGGAATGTATTGTTTTGAGTTCTAGTTACAGTCCTCAAATGACCAAAAGCTTTAGTACCCCTAACATGATTCAACAAACATTAGAGGTAGTAGTGGTCACCTGTGGGCTCTGATCTCCAAAACACGAAATAACTTAGCGGAAATGATTCGATTAACGGCGGAATGCGAAAAATCACGAAAAAATAAAACTTTTCGAGGAAAGATCTTGAAACCACGAGATAAACTTTCATAAAGGTACGATAAACAGTTTACATCTCTGTTAAGTCACTTCTTGAGTGATCATATACAACCATGAACAAAAATCTCAAGACTTCAAAATTCAAAATCTCAGATCATCTAACTCCCGTGACCTGAGTGTACAGAGACGACATAGAACTTTTCTAACTAACGGACTGGACATCCAGGGTATCCACCTGTGGCTCACTACTGCCCCTGATGCTGCTCCTGGTACTGCTCTCCTGCAAACTGGTTCCTTCATCCTCGACGACCACCTAAAAGGTTGAAGTCTACAGGGTGAGACAATTACAAATAATTGTCCCAGCGAGAGTTATAACTCTTCGCCAGAAGCTTGCTAGGAAAAAGGGAAACAACATAAGCAAGGTAGTTTATCTTGTAAAAGCGGGTTTAAGAGTAGATAAAGCAACATTTACTTCTAAGTAGAATATGAAGATCATGCAAGCTAGATATTTTAACTGAAACATTATAAACAATATAATATCAAGCATTGTTCCTCGTGGTTCAACCTAAGCAGATATGCTACTCGGCTGATTACGTTTTACATACAACATTATGCCCTGTGGAGATGAGGTATACCACTCATACTCCAACCGACCACTGCTAAGTCGCCTCGGTATCATACTAGGTCATCGAAAGAGCCGGATTCTCATGACCTTCAACTTCCTCAGTCAGGTTGAGGATCAACATGCAGGACATCGAGTTTCTCTACTACTATAGCTCACCAGGGTATTCTGGTCCTTCGCTATTAGAGTCACAGTGGCATTTTGTACTCTCTTCACCATCGAAAGATTTCATGTTTATCTTCATCGATGTGGCATAACAGATTCCTCGAGTGATTAGTGATACATCAACCCGGCATAAACACATAGTGTAGTGCTGATGGATTATGATACATCCACATCAACCCCTACACTAGGACGTAAGGATATGCGCGTCAAGAATGTGGCCAATTGGAGGCTTCAACATGGAAAACCCTAATCGATTACAACCTTGGATGCACCTTTGAGGTCCATGCGGTTTTGAGCCCATTTGGACCAAATGGTCTCAAGGCCGTTTGGATCCAAACGGTCTCAAGACCGTTTGGGCTCAAAAGATCTCAAGGTCGTTTGGATCCAATCGATCTCAAGGTCGTTTCATTTCAAACGGTTTCAAGTCAACACATCCAAACGGTCAACACACCCATGCGGTCTTGGTGACCATGCGGTCTTGGTGACCATGCGGTCTTGGAGGTCAAAGTGCCCAAACAGTCAATGCCCCCAAACGGTTTCAAGACGTTTGGAGGTTGAGGGGTGAAACTGTTTGGGGACTTTTAGGGCTGTTTTTGCTTAGTGGTTTGAAGGTGTAATTGGTCCAATGGTGGTCTAATCTAAACCCTAATGGTACCTAAAGACATTAAGGGGCTAAGTGACCAATGGTTTGAACCATGTGGTGATTGAAGGTGTACATTACCAATGTGCCCTTGAAGGGTTCAAGTAAGTGACACACTTGATCAACCAAACCCTAATGACTTGATAATGGTGAATTGGATTATGTTAATCAAATTGGCTTGACCTAACCTAGCCTGGAGTGATGAAGACACCACCTTTTAGTAAGAGGAGAGAGAAGGTCCCATGTATAGTTGAAATTCAAGTAAAGTTCCTTCAATGTACATGAATGTGCATAATTAGGGTATGATCCACCTATGTGAGATCATGAAAACCCTAATTATCATAATTGATGAATCTTAACCTAATTTGAAGACACCAAGGGTGATAACCACTTACATGGTAATGCCATGAGCCCAATTCTCTATGAAGTGAATAGCAAACCCTAATTCTAGGGTTGTGACATGTTAAATGAATAGTAAACCCTAATTGAGGTTGATGCGATGAATGTTATGTCTGCTTTATAAATTGTTGTCCTGAAGATAAATTGTTTATTGTTATCAGTTGAATTGACTATGCAGGTTCCTATAAGGGGTAATCATGACCAAGTGAGGGTTATGACACTATAATCATCAAAAGCATGTTTTAGGCTTTGTGAACTGTGATATGTGTTATGATTGCCTGAGTTAAGTGGCACATATAAGAATGATGGGCTGTAAGAGCCATGAGTAACATCAAGGTCATGCTAACTAGATGACCTGTGATGAATTGACCTCCTGTTGATAGTTGATGTGAACTAAACTTGATAACTGTAGTGTTCTTCTGCCATTACTGTGTTTGGTAGTTAATTGCTTGGAAACCTACTTGATGATAAAAGAATACTGAAATGTACCTAACTAATCAAGTATAACCATATCATGTAGGGCCCTGATCATAGATCCATCATTGTCAGGTGTTAAATGGTGGTGAAACAGGTTTTCCTAAGGGAACTCCTGGAGCGCATACTTTTGAGTATGTGGGGGCAAGTTTAGTTCACATCAACTATCAACAGGAGGTCAATTCATCACAGGTCATCTAGTTAGCATGACCTTGATGTTACTCATGGATCTTACATCCCATCATTCTTATATGTGCCACTTAACTCAGGCAATCATAACACATATCACAGTTCACAAAGCCTAAAACATGCTTTTGATGATTATAGTGTCATAACCCTCACTTGGTCATGATTACATCTTATAGGAACCTGCATAGTCAATTCAACTTATAACAATAAACAATTTATCTCCAGGACAGCAATTTATAAAGCAAACATAACATTCATCGCATCAACCTCAATTAGGGTTTACTATTCATTTAACATGTCACAACCCTAGAATTAGGGTTTGCTATTCACTTCATAGAGAATTGGGCTCATGGCATTACCATGTAAGTGGTTATCACCCTTGATGTCTTCAAATTAGGTTAAGATTCATCAATTATCATAATTAGGGTTTTCATGATCTCACATAGGTGGATCATACCCTAATTATGCACATTCATGTACATTGAAGGAGCTTTACTTGAATTTCAACTATACATGGGACCTTCTCTCTCCTCTTACTAAAAGGTGGTGTCTTCATCACTCCAGGCTAGATTAAGTCAAGCCAATTTGATTAACATAAGCCAATTCACCATTATCAAGTCATTAGGATTTGGTTGATCAAGTGTGTCACTTACTTGAACCCTTCAAGGGCACATTGGTAATGTACACCTTCAATCACCACATGGTTCAAACCATTAGTCACTTAGCCCCTTAATGTCTTTAGGTACCATTAGGGTTTAGATTAGACCACCATTGGACCAATTACACCTTCAAACCACTAAGCAAAAACAGCCCTAAAAGTCCCCAAACGGTTTCACCCCTCAACCTCCAAATGGTCTTGAAACCGTTTGGGGGCGTTGACCGTTTGGGCACTTTGACCTCCAAGACCGCATGGTCACCAAGACCGCATGGGTGCGTTGACCGTTTGGATGTGTTGACTTGAAACCGTTTGAAATGAAACGACCTTGAGATCGATTAGATCCAAACGACCTTGGGATTGTTTGAGCCCAAACGGTCTTGAGACCGTTTGGATCCAAACGGTCTTGAGACCGTTTGGATCCAAACGGTCTTGAGACTGTTTGGTCCAAATGGGCTCAAAACCGCATGGACCTCAAGGTGCATCCAAGGTTGTAATCGATTAGGGTTTTCCATGTTGAAGCCTCAAATTGGCCACATTCTTGCAATTCACTTGTCAATTGAGTTAATTAGGGTTATCCTTAACTAATTGGACTTCAATTCACTACAAAAAATAGATGATTTAGCTACAATTGCTATAATTACATATAATGTATATATAGTTAAAAATATCTTTGGTTACAATTTTAAAAATGTAAATAAAATAAATGTAGCTATTCTATAAGTTTACACCTAGTTACAATTGTCTTCTCTTTATTTAAAATGTAGTGATATAAGTGTAGTTAAATATGTATTTAATTACCAATGAAAATCTCGAACCCAAAAAAAAGCGCGTTGTTCTCCCGCCCCCACACTCCAATTTTTTTTTGTTTACTTCCTCCCTCCAACGCACAATTCTCCTTTTCCCCCCAACTCTGCCCGGTCTCTCTCTCTCTCCGAAATTTGAACGGATGTCTCTACAATAACCACAGAGCCGATCGATCCCCTGACGATGCCCTATCTCTCCCTATTGACGTCGGCGACATCTCCCCCAACCAGTCGTTCGATTGGTCGCATAGTGCTCCTCCTCATTGCCAGATTTATTCTCTTCTGCCATGCTCAAGACGAAGGACCACGATGTCAGATTTCTCTCGTCATTGCCGTAGTGTCATGCTCCTCCTCAGTCACAATGTCTCATGGACGTCGCGGCCAACTACTGGGTTCACAAACGTTGACCAATAGGTAACTCCTCTCTTTGATATTTCATTCTCCTATATGTAATTCTTCTTGTATCCATCTACTACCTCTCTCGACTGTGATACTAGATTAGTGGGGCTAGTAGGCATAGTATGTTTAGTTTTATTAATTTAATAGTCATCAACGATGATGAGGTTTATCTTGTGAGCGAGGAGGTGGGCTCATCGAGGTTACATGGTGACAGCCGGAGCAGATTCTTGGGTTAGACAAGAGAAATCTGCACGAGATCAACACATGTACAAGATCTGTTAAAATGCACTTTTGATTAATTTGACAACTTTGCCACCGGTTTCATCAGTCCACATATAGGTGAATAAATATTGAATGATTATTGGAAAGGGATATCTTCGATAAGCAAAAATTTACCCCTTTAAGTTCAGATTTTTTTATTTCAGTGAATGATCTCATATTTATCTATTACGAATATGTAGAATTGTGGCTCCTATACACTATGCAACAAGTAGACCTCTATTTAATAAGATCTTTTCGGGGTCATTGTCCACAAGAGGATCTCATCTCGTTTTATATAGGTATTAAAAATAGACACCGCGACAATCAGACCTCTGTATAGTATTTTAGTAGTTGACCATCTTTAATGCATCTACAACTGTGAATTTAGAATACGTACTCTGGTTTGAATACAATATTCAGTCCCTCACACATCCATTAATTTTGATAGCATCCTTGCCACTCAAGTCACATTCCATTCGATGCTGAAATTTTTAGTTAGAGTATCAAGATATCCAAAATAATAATAGGGATAACGTTTTATTCCCTATTTTTGCACCCGTAAGAGCATCTAGCACCTAACCAGCTACAAGGTTGTATCTTCTATAGTCCCCCCATTTTCATAAGCTACACCACTAAGGAAGCAACTTTGAGAAACGCACTGCAGATTTCTCTTATATTCAAATTTTCATCTTCGCGCCTAGATGCATTTACTGTAACCAACAATCATTTGCACTCATCCTGTCAGTGTCCACATCTCCAATTTATTAATTACAGCAATAAAGTGGTTTGATGCAAATACCCCATATAGAAAAAATTGTGTAGGTCTGATCCCATGGGAGCAGTGATTACAGATCAGAAAGGCTAAAACAAATCTGTATGGTTTTGAGAAACTCATCCATCTCTTTCTAACACAAGTATGCATGCACCCCTCTTTCATTTCACTTCTTCTTTTTGTATTTAGCTCTATCTGCATCAAGTGTATAGATCATACAAAAGCACTATTTGTATCGAGTTGAACATAATCAGTCCATATAAAAGTCTAAAAGTCTTGTTTTGAAGTTTACTCTCTATGATTGATATTTGAAACATCTTCTTTAGGGAAATATATGCAGTCTATTGTTTATATCCCTTCTTTTCTGAAAGATCCACCTATGAACAAAATTTCTTCACGGTCTAACATCTTTGGAAGAAAGGAGATGAACTGGGAAGGATCTTGAAAGTGGTACATGTTGTGTGACTGAAACCACAGCCTATAGCCATGCCTTACTATCTGCTTAGAGATTTTTACCCTATGTGAGCATATGTTACTAACAAGTAACATAACTATTTAGTAGTTTTTCATGGAGCCTGATCAAGGTGTCTGATCTTAATGTTACTTTAAGGTATTCATACAAACATCATAAGGTAAAGATAGCAAAGAAATCATCACAATGTAGTAGGTGAGTTATATGGCGCGTGCTGGAGTGCATGGGGGAAATCATCACAATGTAGTAGGTGAATTATATGGTGCGTGCTGGAGTGCATGGGGGTAGAACCAATCTATGTGAACTATAAGAAGGATATTTTTGAAACACAAAAATTCAATTATATATTTGATTAAAACTGAATCGGCTTGATATTCTTAATGTATGATTCTTATATAAAACGTACAATTCTGTGTAACTATGTTAGCATCATGTAGTAAATTCCAATTGATAATGTTCATTTAGTTTGCAAGATGGGTGGTCGAGTTCAACCAGTGTATAAATATATCTTATAGATACTCTAAAATACTTCCTATATGTCTTTAATTTTATGAATCTATTTTTCTTTCCTGAAATGTTTAAGGCCCATCATACTTCAACCAGTCCACATTATCGTATTCTTGAAATGTATGACCCCTGAGTAGTAGTCCACCAGCCATTGCTTTGTATTCTTCTTTGTCAGTAGACCACTATCATGATATGCATAATTCATTCAACATGTGCAATATAATTGGATCCCAATGATATAAATATCAGTATCTACTAATTTTATTTATCGGTAGTTCTATAATTTAGTGCTTATATCGGCTGTAAACACGAGTGTGGTGCAACTTCTTCTTTGTATTTGAACATGTAGTAGATCACAAAATCAACTAGCTCATTGGATCAGCTGTGGTTTTTGGAATCTCTAAGTCTTTACTCTGATCTGAGACATCCAAGTCTGGTGTGTAGATGTTTGATAATGAGACCACCAATTTATTAAAACAGGACGATGTGTAGTCGACTTAGTTTGAAATACTTACATGAATAGATAGTAGGATTATGTTTACTATGATTGTAGGTCATGTTTTATCCATTAATTCTTGAAATAGATAGTAGGACTATGTTTATTGTTTACTGTTCTTGTTACTCCCTCTTTATGTTGTACATTTTTAACTATTCTGAAGCTCTTGCTCTTTATTTTACTAAGCATGTTACTAAATTTTAAACTGAGAAGATGCTCATCTCTATGGTGGAAATTGAGTTGGAGAAAAGAAAACATGAAGATAAGTATAAAGGGAAGTTCAAGGGACAATCTCACTTATTTGGGCAGTTAGTTGATGTACCTATACATATTTTCATGATTTACAAGAATAGGTCCTGCTTGATCATGATTTTATGTACCACTTAGATATGAATGGTTATGTGGCTTGACTATAGATAATAGAGTTTCTATGTCAATAGGCAAGTTCAAGCTAGTAGTCAAAAAGGCAATAATGGAGCTATAAGGTACTCATATACCATTTGGGTGCTTTGGGCAGTCTCATCTATTTCTTATCCATTCTGATTATGTTATGTTTCTTTCAATGGTATTCACGGACATGTTCCTCCATGTTCTCCAATATAAGAAGTTTGCTTCCGTATGTTCTTAACCCCTTTCTTTTCTTTTTTTAGTTCTTTAATCTTTGTATTCTAGTATATGTCTTACCAATTAAACATATTTTTTTATTCTTCTCGTGTGATATTGTAACACGGTCTACTCTATTTTGTAGCTTTGGAGGTCTCATTCAGAAGACCCATGACATTGGTTGGGCCTAGCCTGGATGCCTCTGTGTCAATTGATTTTTTTGCTAGTCATCCTGAAGCGGTAAGCAATTTGGAAGCTATATAGTTATGTAATGAATGTAAAAGGTCATTAATTAAAAGGGTTGAATATCCATAAATGTCTAGACTCTAGAAGGATAGCAAGTAACTCAAGAGTTAGGAGCCTGCAACTTCTTTACTTAAATGATTTGAGAACCGCATCAGACAAGCAAAATTTATTTTGAAACTTTGATAGTACCAGATGATTGCCCAACATATTGGAAAACCAAGGCTCGACATACATAACATGTTTTAACTTTGGTTCATTTGATTTGAACTCTCTTCCCCCTTCTAGTTGGAATGTAAGAAATGATAGACTGAGTTAGCTTTGGACCCTTGTGTGTCCAACTATCCTCATTTTTAGAAGTTTGAGAATGAAGACATACTATCATACATCTTATGATGTTGAGTCAAACTATATATTAAAAATCACAAGTAGTAAAACTATATATTCAAAAGTAACAAAAAGTCAACAATGTCACAAATTTGAAACATACATCTTAATTACTTTCTCGAGGTCAAGTTGCATCTAAAAATCAGACAATTAAAGTTAATTACTAGTTCATAGTTAAGCTATTTGAGCTTTGGATTCTATGTTTTTTGCAGGTCAGGTTATTTGATGCCAAGAATGATTGTAGAGAAGGCCTTCGTATCACATCTTCATCCTAGAAAAAATAACCCATTGCATAACCTTGATGGGAATATCATAGACTGGTGTTCATGTACATGTGAAAGGTAAACTTTGCAATTATTTCATTGATTTTTCCAGTACACGTTATTTTCTCAAAATTAGTGTCATACTCTCTTACTTTCACCCGCAAAACACAAATTATGTTACTGTAGGTTAAGCTATAGTTGGCTGCCACATCTCTTGTACAGGAACAATTGCCACAACAAAAGGAAGAGAGGACAAAGCAATTATCCAATATATAGTCTCCGATTCACAAAATATGTGTTGATATATATGGAAACCTCAAACTTGGGGACTGGGTGGAACTTCCAGTTGTTGATGAGAACGGTTTGTCTTTCAAGAATCTCCATGAATATAAATATAAACTACAGGAGCTTCCTATGGCCAATCAAAAGTAGAGCACATAGAAGTTCTCTATGTTCAATCAAGAAGAGCTATACCTTAGCAGTCTTTCTCTTCTTATGAGTTTATCAATGTTATCATATTTGTTGACGTTACAAGTGGCGTAATTAATACAAAAGAAAAATCAAGATAGAAGAAGATGCACATGATCATGTGGCATATAGAGTTTGCAGTGGATAGAGGCAGTCAGAAGAAGATATTGTATACATGTATCTTTTTTCCATGCATATTGTAAAATAGGGGCAATGTAAATGTCCTCCCCATGTGTACTCATTGTTCAAATATTAATAAAAGTATCATTGTTGACATTATAAGCACAACTTGATCTTGATCACTATTCATTTTTTCTTCTTTTTGAAAAACCCCTTTATATTGGCAAGCGACAGACTGAATACATAATGTCTCTCACTACATATGTATGTGTAGTACATGATGTATTTCACTACACACTAGCTATAATTAAAAGTGTAGTAAGTGCTAATTTTTGCTATACATGAACTACATATACTAATTGTAACCAATGTCATCTCTCCCTACATATCATAGCTACAAATTGAATTGTAGTCATATATTTAACTACAATAGAAACAACATTTTTATGTGTAAAGACATTTTTACCTACAATTAGGGTTACACATGAATTTGTAGCGATAGGAATAACTAGCTACAACTTTAAAAAATGTAGCCTAAACAATTAGCTACACGGGTATTAGCTTCATATTCTAAATGTAAGGATAAATGTAGCCAAAGCTTTTAGCTACAAATTTTGGGCTTTTCGCTACAAATTTTTTTAGTTAAAGACCATATTTTTCATAGTAATTTACCCTCAATTGCTAACCAATTGGGGTTGAAACCGATTGAATTAGGGTTTGTAAGCCATTAACCATCAACATTGATAATTATGAGTCTAATTGGAGTTGAACCTATCAATTGGCACTCAATTGGGACCAAACTTGGCCCAAACGGTCTTGAGACCGTTTGGACACCCTCCAAACGGTCTTGATACCGTTTGCCCAAAGTTCCACCAAAATCTAGGTCAAGTTGATGCGGGTTGAACCCTAATTAGGTCTAAAATCGGCACTTTTATTCAATTCATCAACCTACTGTGATTGGACCCTCAATTGATCAAATTACCTTAACCCTAGACCTCCAAACGGTCTTGGGTTGTCACCAAACGGTCTTGAGACCGTTTGAGTGAACCCCCAAATGGTCTTGAGACCGTTTGAGCCCTTCAACCCAAAGTTCACCAAAAGTGGTCATTGAAATCAGCAATTTCAACCGATTAGGGTTTAGAGGGTTGAGGTGCCTTCAACTTGTGATTGGTTTGCAATTAGGTTTCAATTCTTTATAGGTATTTAATTCAACATGTGTACAACAGACCTCCAAACGGTCTTCCCTTGGTCAACCCTACCAAACGGTCTTGAGACTGTTTGATTCCAAACGGTCTTGCAAGACCGCATGAAACCAAACAGTTGTGAGACCGTTTGATTTCAAACGGTTTGCAAATCGTTTGGACCAAATGGTCCAAGGTCGTTTGGTAAAGTTACCTAGGTATTCATGCCCAACGTCTTCAACCTTAATACAAGTTGGTTTCTCCATGGATTTGCTTGCAAGGAGGCTAGGAAGGTTGGGGAAGAAGAAGAACTAACTACTACAAGTATGAACAAGTATGTGCATTAAGAAGCAAGAGGTTTAGAGATATAAAACCCACATTATGGTCGTTCCTAGAGCTCAAAGCTTTCAATATTTCAAGTCTTTAATGGAACATTGAGCTCCACTGGTCGGCCAAAGACTTTTCTCCTAGAGAAGGTTGAGGAAGATCGGCTAGAACAAGAAACCCTAGTGAGATAACCATAAAACCAACCTTGTAATTCACTTTCCTCCATGAATCCGAGCTTAGAAGATGGTATACCTTACATTGGAACAAGTTGGTCGTCTCCTCTATCTCCCAAGCTCTGCCTTGGATGGACCAAACAAGGTGGCAAAAGAAAGAGTGATGGGGGTACGTTCACTTGGTTGCAAAGAGGGTGGTTTATATAGCTTGGGCTAGTTTCATCATAAGGACCTCTAGTTTTCTCCATTTCTCATCTAGTTCCCTCCTTTCTTCCTTGCACGTTCCTCCTCCTTCTCTAGGTGAGAATCTTATTAAAACAAAGGTCCAAAGGCAAGGAAAGTTACCTTATCACTAAGGTGCACATATATAAGGGTTTCTTTACTTATAACTTGGTGATTCTACCACAAAGGTTATCCATCTTATCTGATTAATTAATTGAAGCGCCCTTTTTATCATTTCTACTCTAAACAATGTCAAGTGTCACACAAGATACTATATAAGATGTACTTTACAAGTTGCACCCCACTTTTTGGGTAAATTGCACTTTACACCAAAATTAGGGTTTCAAGCACAAGGATTGCTCCACAAGCTGCATCTTGATGCCCAAGCTTGGAGGATCCATCATACCTCATCATATTCATCCATATGATGTCTCATCATTAGAGTAACATCTCAACGTGTGAAAATTGCAAGTTAACCCTTCTAACTGGGTAATTTGCACATGGGTTCTTGCATAACAAAACATTACTAAAACACTGTTTAAAAAGGACAGAATTGGGAAAATATGTTCCTCAGGAACTTAATTACATGCCAGAAGTTAATCACAAGCATTTAATTATAGATTTATGCAAAACTCTAGGGTTAACTTATAACCCAGGTCAGGGATGTTACATCACCTGTGGTAGGTTTTGCAAAAACAACCCTCCAAATAAACTTTCCTTATTGTCTTCTATTACAACATTTTGATTTTTTATCCCGTATATAATGATCAACAAATTCCATGTATAAGTATTGTTGTGCTTCATCATCAACACAATATTTTCTCAAATATTATGTAATTATTATTCTTGATAAGTGCTCATTTTGTACTATACTTTCCATATCCTAATTTTCATGGAATGTGAAAGTCTTCTTATCCTCGAGATGAAGTTGTAGACGTGTCACATATGGATGCATTTCATTCAGAGGAAATTGATAGATCCTCTAAGCTGCCTCTTGGGGATGATGCCCAGTTTCTAGATACACATTGTGCAATTTCATCATGTATATTCTTTGACTTCTTTTCATCCATTTGAACACATATATGATCATGTCCTTTGTATATGTATATGTATAGATACTTCATCGCTTTGACATAAGAATATATTAAAACTTTTATATGACAAATGTATTTAGCTAATAAGTAATAATTGTATGGAACAATCCAATGATTATCAATTGTGGTTGTACCAACTCTTTCTATATGGCAGTCTGTCTTTATTGATACAAAGGGTAGGAGTTTTTTGTCTGAGTTGTTGTTACATCCTTGAAATTCATAGATTTCAAGCCTAAATGAAATTAGGGAATATATAACAATGAAGTGAAGTGAGGGATCTTGGTTGATAATTCCAAACCCTAGACTCATAATAAATGTTCAATTTAAGGAAATAATGTACTTTGAGCATATGTGATCATATGATGCTAATATAAGATGCAATGATTATCAAAACCTTAATTTAGTAATTAGAGTGTGTTCAAGCTCATGGATTCTTTGGAAGGCCCAAGATAGGATTCATGGGCCTTAGGGACACTTTTTAGCCCAATTGGTTAATCAAAGTTTACATATGAGTCCCTGAGATGTAAGCTGGGAAGATGAATATTTCGACCACATGGGAAATGATCATGATAATGTTACATGATGGATAATCCATATGTATAGGATTATGTACGAAAATCCAAGATAAACTAAGCCATATAGTGATCTAAGTAATCAATTAAAGGGATTATCGACCTTTTTCTTGGAAGACAAATAATGGAATAATATGTAAGTTTCCTAAAGGAAATAGGAAACATGGGTTAAAGGAAAGAGGAAGTTTCATATATAAAAGGTAACCCATTGAACCCCAATTATGAAGCATGATTGGATAAGGATTTAATGAGTTTCCATGGGGGGAGCATAATTGGTGTAAAGGATATACCAAGGAAAGAGAGTCATGGTCTTCCTTGCCTTCTTCACATATTGCTTGTGTGCAAAAGGAAGAGTTTGGAACAAAAGGAAAGAGGAGGTTTCTTTTGTATGTCAAGGAGGCTTGTGAGAAAAAGGACACAAATTCCATAAAACATTAAATAATTCTATTACATAGGGGAAAGAGTAGAATGAGAAGATAATGGAAAATCGAGTGCCTTACTATGTTTTACCTCACCCTTGTACACCAAGAAAGAGAGAAAAGGAAATGAGAAAGGGGATTATGAGAATACAAGAGTATATATATAGGGTACAAACATAGATAACAGAGTCGGTACCCCTCTCCTCTCAACTCCTTCCACAATGTAGCCATGCTTTCCCCTTCGGAGAATGTGTTCGTCCGTGGTAGGTTAGGGTATCACTTGGTAACATGATGTCATGTCGCTGCCGACCCTAAGAGCCTCGTCTCAATGGTGGCGTCCTGCCTAGACCCGAGTCATTGACATCCGTCCTAGAGAGCCCTGGACGATGGTGGTGTCAGACATCATCAGGTAGTCTTAGATGGAGCACTGACTCTAGCAGGTAGTCGTGAAGGTCCCTGAGAAACAAGGAGAGTCACCAGAGTTTGAGGTAGTTCAAGGTATGACCCTCATCCTTCTTCTCTATCTATCTACATCTACAAACCCTAGCGAGCCCTAGACACTTTCTCCCTGGATTCTGACCACAGATGACCAAGACTCGGGTCTAGCAAGGTTCGGTGGTGGTAGGGAAGACCTCCATGATGCCCATTGGCCTCCTTGTGGTCAGGAGCCATGAGAGGTGCATCATCGGGGCCGGTACGTGCGTGGCAGCCAGACGCGTCACAATGTTGAAGACGAGTTTTGCCAATTGGACAGTTATACCCCTGGGCATGTAGTAACCTGAGCCATCAAGGGATGGGCAGAAAGGTCTTTTTGTTATGTTTTTAAGTCCCCACTTTGCTAGAGAAAAGGGACAAGCTGGCCGTAGGCTATTGGTCACGCCGGGCACATGAGCTCTCGTGCGACACCCCCTAGGCTGACATGGCACCTCCTGATTGGCTGTTAAATGCATTATCTTGCAATAATTCTAGTTAATTATTGGTAACTCTGATTTTAATAAGTTATATATGAAATTTGCTCAGAAAAATGAGAGTAATCCAAATAAAATATTATCAAAACCTAATTATGCTTCTTGTTCCAAAATATATGCAATATATGTTTTGATATGTTTAAGGGAAAGGAAAACTTAGATTTGCTTTAAACTGGTGCTTAATTGAGTATATTAGTTTATGTTGAGATAATACCTGAACTTGTTATGTATAATGAAGGAAATCATTGATAATAATGAATAATTGATAATTCTGGATTAATAATCTTATTCATGCTGACTTGGGGTTTTGAAACCAATATGGATCTTGCTATGATCTTAATGCTAGTAATATGATCTAGGTATCACATATAATCTAATATGCTTAAGTTGATGACTAGGGTTTCACCTAATATGCATAACTAAAGGTTGTAATTTTAGAAACCATGATATGATGTTAATTAGGGTTTGTAACCCTAATCCCTAGTCCAAACAAAAGATAGCCCTAAACCCTAGTTTAGGAGCGGATCTAGATTTAATTAATGTAATGTGAATACATGGTGACACATATGTTGTATGCGTGTTTCAGATGATGTTGATTGCATACTTTGTTGCTTGGATGTTTGGATGTACTCTTAAAGTACATGAGTTCATCTGCATGGTTTTTGCAATGGCATAAGGTAGTGGTTGTGCTTATGAATACATGTATCAAATTCTGAGTTTGCTGAGGTTTTTTCAATGAGATTGAATGAATGATAAACTACTTGATTGTTTATTTACTTATTGCAAATTATGAAGTTCCTATGAGTATCATGTAAAGTAAATAACAATATTCTAAACCCTGGGTTAGACTGATCTTAAGGGTAATGCACACGAGCCCAAGAGGGACAATGATTACACCTGAGGTAGTAGACCAGATATGGGTTAGAATATGAAAGCAAGTTTATGTTCTTATGTTCAAAAGATGTTTGTTTATATGTGTACTTGTGATTATTGGATGAACCCACATACCAGTATAGGAATATACTAACCGCGTATTTGTTTGTCAGCGTTTTAGGTATCAAGCATACTTGATTCCTGAACACGAGGTTAAAAAAAAAAGATGTTGAAGACACTAAAGTTATTCATGAAGGTTTAGTCATAGTGGTATATCTTCACACATGTACAAGTTAATTCTTTCTAAAATTTATGTAACTCCTCAGAGGAGCTTTTTATGCAAACATGTAGCTATTTGTTCATTAATGGAGATTGTTTACTATTGTGTATTATTTGTTGAATCTGATCCTAGAATTTATGAGTAATGATTTGTGACTTTAAGGTCTTTTGGACACTCAAAAGTGTAGGTCGTTACATTTGATATCAAAGCACAAATTCATCAAGTAAAACCTAATAGTTTATAATTTCAAATCATCCTTAGATATATAAGAGAAAAAATAGTAAAGAATAATGTATCTTTTAGGTTTCTCATCTCACATTTTGTCTACTTCTCACCTCTTGCTTAATAAACCTTGAAAAGAAATTGTTGATTAGAGAAGTAAATGTGAAAAGATATAACCTTTTGTGTAGGTCCCTCTAGAGAGGGTAAATACTAAAACATTACGAGTATGGGTAAGCCCTTCATAGAGGAAGTAATTGGATTAGGGTATGAAAACTATGGTAGGTCGAGGGATATGGAAACTCTGAGAGGTAGAGTATAGTCCTTAACCCTAACCCGAAAACCTTAATCTTAAATAATGAGCATGGCATGGTGATATGGAATACCACCCATATGAAACTTGAAATCAGGAATAAGAAAGATAAATGGATGGGTTTAGGTGACCCAGTCTCCCATGCATGCGTGCATGTGGAGCATTACATTTATGTAAGAGGTCTTAAGAAATATAAGAACCCAACAATTATATTTACATGAAAATGAAAATCTGAATATAGCTTGTTCAAACCCCTCATGTTGTCTCTAGAAATTTGGTGATGATGGCCAAGCCCCTGGAGGGGAAGGTGGCCCAAGTTCATTGAATGGACATAACCCATGAGGGGGTAGCCCAGAGATTGAGCAAACACGGGTTGATAAGTTACAATGATAAAAAAAACTGTGCATCATGATGAAAGAAAAAAAAGATATATGTGAAACCTTCAAGGTTAGTGTGCCAACCTGGGGTGGGTCAACCCAAGAGTGGGAAGATGACCTATGAGGGAGGCAAAACCTTAGATCTTGGGATTAGGTTGTGGCTAGAGAGCTAACCCCCTAATATGAGCCAAGAAGGCATCCTATGCTAGGACTTTCCCTTAAAAGGTAAGTGAATAACATATTTAAGTATTGAGATGACCTTAATCCTCACCTAGAGGGGTGACGAGTTAAAGATATAAACATGAAAGAACTTATATTCTTTGAACCCAAGTATGCCATCTCTGAGTAACACAACTGATCAAGCCTAGTATTGGGAAGACCACTAAGGCACCAAGCCCAGGAGGGAAGGTGGCTTGAGTGGATGACCAATCCTAGGAAGGGAAGGTCATGAAATGGTCAAGCCTAGGATTGGGAAGACCAGTAAGGCACCAAGCCCAGGAAGGGAAGGTGACCCAAGTCCTCAGTTCAGATGTTTAGGATCAAGCCCCTGGAAGGGAAGATCACAAAAGGTCAAGCCCAGGAGGGAAGACCGACATGGCACCAAGCCCTGGAGGGAAGGTGGCACGAGTCCAATGCTGGGACTACACTGCATAATGTGTACTCAAAGAGAGAGATGAAGACAAAATTATATAAGAGGATAATGTGCTTAGATGTAATAGATATGTGACATCTCAAGGAAACCCTTAGGTAGGGTAGAGTCCTAATGCAATCCTAAGGTCAATTAAGGTGTATTAAAGGTACATAGGACCAATGGGTTGGGAGTTGATTGCGCCTTGAATGCACAAGACCATGTAGTTCGGAGTCAACAGTTGAGTTTGCCCAAGGTCCATGTCTCAGGAGATTAGATACCTCCATGACGTTCATGTGGCCAATGGGTGAATGTGTGAGGCACTACCTCGATGCATAAGGATGAGATCACTCCAAAAGTACCTATACCACTAGAGACCTCAAGGAAATGGCTAAGGATACATGAGGTGTAAATATAAAAGATATAAGGAAGTCATGAAAACTTGAGAGAAGTTGTGCCCTAACTTAAGAGTAAGAAAAGGGACACTTGACTTCATGGAATATATGAATACTATGAAATTAAGAACAAGTATGTTTAGAGTCATATCGAGTATGGTCGACTTAAAATGTGAAACTGAAAGATAATGTGTAGGTGTACCATCTCTACTCTAGGAACAGAATGAACCTTGTGTTTGGACTGTAGTCAAATGCAAATTTCATCCTGTTACGAGTGAGGGAGATTGGGTAAACATATATGACACTTAAAAACTTAGATATGAGGATGAATATCCTACATTGAATGTGTAATGACATGAGCTAGGGCTAGAGGTGTCACCTCACCCTTATGTGAAAATAATGAATCATATGATGGAAACCTAGGTGAAAAGAGAAATCACCAAGTAATAATGAAATCACCGATAAGAAAGAAATCATCAAG
This sequence comes from Alisma plantago-aquatica, assembly GCA_963693085.1. NCBI lineage: Eukaryota > Viridiplantae > Streptophyta > Magnoliopsida > Alismatales > Alismataceae > Alisma > Alisma plantago-aquatica. The sequence goes on from OY856409.1 coordinate 1,540,092,302, forward strand.
AGATGATGAGGTGTGAATACTAAAGATGTGGATGTACTTGAATTTAGATTCAGGTGTCAATCTTAGTAGTAAGATGAGAATTGGTATAATAAGGAAAGTTGTTAAAGATATCTAAGAGGGTGCTAACCCTAAGTTTTGAGGATAATATGAGTTATCATTCACCTAGGCTTAGTGGGCCTGGATTTTGAGGGAAAATTTCCTTTTGAGGAGGGGTGAATGCTACATCCTTGAAATTCATAGATTTCAAGCCTAAATGAAATTAGGGGACATATAACAATGAAATGAAGTGAGGGGTCTTGGTTGATAATTCCAAACCCTAGACTCATAATAAATGTTCAATTTAAGGAAATAATGTACTTTGAGCATATGTGATCATATGATGCTAATATAAGATGTGATGACTATCAAAGCCTTAATTTAGTAATTGGGAGTGTGTTCAAGCTCATGGAATATTTGGAAGTCCCATGATGGGATTCATGGGCCTTAGGGACACTTTTCAGCCCAATTGGTTAATCAACGTTTACATATGAGTCCCTGGGATATAAGCTTGAAAGATAAGTATTTTGAGCACATGGTAAATGATCATGATAATTTTATATGATGGATAATCCATATGCATAAGATTATGTACAAAAATCCAAGATAAACCAAGCCATATAGTGATCTAAGTAATTAATTAAAGGGATTATCCACCTTTTTCTTGGAAGCCAAATAATGGAATAATATGTAAGTTTCCTAAAGGAAATAGGTAACATGTGTTAAAGGAAAGGAGAAGTTTGGTATATAGAAGGTAACCCAATGAACCCTGATTATGAAGCATGATTGGAAAAGGATTTAATGAGTTTCCATGTGGGGAGGATAATTGGTGTAAAGGATATACCAAGGAAAGAGAGTCATGGTGTGCCTTGCCTTCTTCACATATTGCTTGTATGCAAAGGAAGAGTTTGGAACAAAAGGAAAGAGGAGGTTGCCTTTGTATGTCAGGGAGACTTGTGAGAAAAAGGACACAAATTCCATAAAACGTAATACAATTCTATTACATAGGGAAAAGAGTATAATGAGATGCTTATGGAAAAGTGAGTGCCTTACTATGTTTTGCCTCACTCTTGTACACCAAGAAAGAGAGAAAAGGAAATGAGAAAAGGGGCTTATGAGAATACATGAGTGTATATATATGTATGTATATATACATATATATACATATATATAGGGTACAAACATAGCCAATAGAGTCAGTACCCCTCTCCTTCCAACTCCTTCAACAATGTAGCCATGCTTTCCCCTTCAGAGGACATGTTCCTCCATGGTAGGTTAGGGTTTCACTTGGTAACATGATGCTATGCCGATGTTGACCCCAAGAGCCTTGTCTCAATGGTGGCATCCTGCCCAGACCTGAGTCCCTGACATCGGTCCTGTAGAGCCCTTGATGATGGTGGCGTCAGACATCATCATGTAGTCTTGGATGGAGCGCTGACGCTAGCAGGTAGTCGTGAAAGTCCCTGAGCGACAAGGAGAGTCACCATAGTTTGAGGTATGACCCTCATCCTTATTATCTATTTGTCTATGTCTGCAAACCCTAGTGAGCCCTAGACGCTTTCTCCCTGAATTTCAACCACAGTTGACTAAGTCTCGGGTCTAGCTAGGTTTGGTGGTGGCAGGGAAGACCTCCCCAATGCCCGTTGGCCTTCCAATGTCAGGAGCTGTGAGGGGTGCATCATCGGGGCCAGTACATGCACGACAGCCAGACGCATCTTGAGGTTGAAGATGAGTTTTGCCAATTGGACAGTTATACCCATGGGCACATAGTAACCTGAGCCATCAAGGGATGGGTAGAAAGGTCTTTTTGTTATGTTTTGAAGTCCCCACTTTGCTAGAGCAAAGGGACGAGCTGACCGTAGGCTATTCGTCATGTCGGCCGCATGGGATCCCGGTGAAACACCCACTAGGCTGACATGGCGCCTCCTGATTGGCTGGTAAATGCATTACCTTGCAATAATTCTAGTTAATTATTGGTAACTCTGATTTTAATAAGTTATATATGAAAGTTGCTCAGAAAAATGAGGATAATCCAAATAAAATATTATCAAAACCTAATCATGCTTCCTATTCCAAAATATATGCCATATATGTTTTGATATGATTAATGGAAAGGAAAACTTATATTTACTTTAAACTGATGCTTAATTGAGTAGATTAGTTAATGTTGAGCTAATACCTGAACTTGTTATGTATAATGAAGGAAATCCTTGATACTGATGAATAATTGATGATTCTAGATTAATAATCTTATTCAGACTGACTTAGGGTTTTGAAACCAATATGGATCTTGCTATGATCTTAATGCTAGTAATATGATCTAGGTATCACAAATAATCTAATATGCTTAAGTTGATGATTAGGGTTTCATCTAATATGCATAACTAAAGGTTGTAATTTTAGAAACTATGATATGATGTTAATTAGGGTTTGTAACTCTAGTCCCTAGTCCAAACGTAAGATAACCCTAAACCCTAGTTTAGGAGCAGATCTAGATCTGATTAAGGTAATGTGAATACATGGTGACACATATGTAGTATGCATGTTTCAGATGATGTTGATTGCATACTTTGTTTCTTAGATGTTTGGATGCACTCTTAAAGTACATGAGTTATTTTTCATGATTTCTACAATGGCATAAGGTACATGGTTACACTTATGAATACATGTATCGAACTCTGAGTAGGCTGAGGTTTCTCGATGAGATTGAACAAATGATAAACTGCTTGCTTGTTTATTTACTTCTCACAAATTATAAATGTAATGACAGTCGCCAAAATGACAAACAAATCATTACTAATTAAGCGGAATAAACATAAACAACAGATTAGCAAAAATCACTAAAATTTAAAACCATTTTTGCAAGGAGATCCTTGTATAGAAAACTTTTACTTAAATATTCAAAACTCATACATATCATGATTGACATTGTACAACATTGTTTCATCTCATCTCGAGGACAACATATAACAGTTGCTCTATCAAAACACATACTGGAGCAACATAAAACCTCGAGGCATTCAAGCCAAAATCTCATATTTTTCATGAAACCAGTACGAACCAACTACAAGGACTTGAGAGTACAAAGACGACACATAGGACTCATATCTACAAGATAGGACAAACAGTACACTCAACCTGAGCTGTCACTGCTGCCTCAGCTGTTGTTCTTCCTCTGCAAAAAGGTCTTCACCTCCTCGTGCACGTCCACCTAAAAAAATTTGGATCCCACGGGGGTGAGACAATTGTAAATTGCCCCAGTGAGAGATATAACTCTCCCCCAACAATATTATTATCACAGTTTAAATGGTATAAAACTGAGCAGAAGATAAGTAGTTTAGATTAATCTCATCTTTTAAAGCATTGCAACTATCTGTGATAGAGCAGTAAGTCATTTATTCTCTTTATAAGGAATAGGAAGAACATGTATGTCATTTACTCATCATACTATATCAACATCTCAAGCTTATCCAGTGAAACTCATTATCATGGTATGTCATCCATGAATTATTCTCATTTCTATTTATTGGCCTCAGCCAATCTGCTAACCAGATATTTAATTGTACCAGTCATGTGAGTATACATCATCATATTATATTCAGGCATTGGACTATGTCAATCCTGTGCAACTATTTCAGGCATTGGACTATGCCAATCCTGTGCAAACATCACTGAATACCACATAACTTTTACTAGACATTATACCTTGGCCAAGCCATCATACTTATTCACATCCTTTCTATAAACAAGTATCCCTCTCATATATTTCAAACACTATAGCCCTTATTTGGCTATAAGCATAAAGCATGTATGATTAAGATTTCATTATTATTATTGTATCCATTTATTATTATCATTATCTTACTAAGTTTCCATTTCTTAGTTTATTTTGAACATTATCATTTCTTACATGAGACTTTTATAAACACCTTGTTACCTCTCACTAGGCAACAACTATCCTCATGGCTCACAAGGCCCATTAAGTATCTTTTCACCTCTCACTAGGCAACAAATTATCACATGGCTCACAAGGCCATAACACATCTTTTCACCTCTCACTAGGCAACAACTTATTCTCATGGCTCACAAAGCCCATAACACATCTTGTCACCTCTCACTAGGCAACAAATTATTCTCATGGCTCACAAAGCCCATAACACATCTTGTCACCTATCACTAGGCAAAAAATTATCACATGGCTCACAAGGCCATAACACATCTTGTCACCTCTCACTAGGCAACAAATTATCACATGGCTCACAAGGCCATAAAACATCTTGTCACCTCTCACTAGGCAACAAATTATCACATGGCTCACAAGGCCATAACATCTTTATACTTTTATACAAGTATTTAACATGCCTTACTAGGCTTATGCAATAAGAGAAATACAACCTTCCCATCATTAGGGTTAGGGTTTTCCCTTTCTTGTCGATATAGGGTTTCTCTTACATATCATTACCCTTCATTAGGGTAGGGTTTTCCATTATTAACCATTTAGGTTTTCAAGATCATATTATCAATGATCAAACCCTAATTCATTGCTCCACACATCTAGGAGCAAACATTGATATCATAAGTATTCAATCATACTTATTCATTCTCATCATTTATAATTAAATGAATCATCAACACAAGGTATGAGTTCCTCTCTCATCCTGACCAGGGTAGGATTACATCAGACTTTATTAACTTGGCTTAACCCTTTCTCAAAGTATGTTAGCCCACACTTATCAAAGTGCATTAAACTCATTACATTTCAATGTAACAATTGGCATGACACACTTCATGTGTTACTCATCCATACATATTGGATTTAAGATGCATCAAGGTGTAGCAACCTTAAAGTGTTGGATGTGATATTTACCATACCTTGGTGTATCACTTCCCTCATCACTTTTAACTTAGTTAAATTCATCAACTTATATTGTATTAGGGTATTTCCCATCCTAATACTTTATCCACTATCCCATCATATTAATCTTGTAAAGTATTGACCATAAGTCATACACTTGAATCACCCAGCTATCATCAATGATATGGACTCATCTCGGATTAAGGCACTGTTGATATAAGGTTGTCCATTATCAACCACTTTAAGTGTTTCATCTATAAAGGTATTAGCCACACCATAACTTGGTGTTTCTCTTATCACTCCTAAGAGTGTATTGCCCTCACCTTTACAAGATATCTCGGATTAGAAGTGTCCATATGTTCATCATATCGGGTTGTAAGTATATGAGCACTCACCATATCGGGCTAGAAGCATATACACACCATTCATATCGGGCTCAAGGTGTTTGTATGTGTTACCCATGTCGTGCATGAGGTATTAAGCCATCACCATGTTGGGCTAGACATCAACTAGGGTTGTGTATCGGGCTACCATATTGTGCAATAGCACTTGCCATTCTTTACTCATATTTGGTTTCCCAAATTAGGGTTTCACATCAACTTATAAGTATTCATTTAACCTTGTATCATGCATGGAGTCTATACTTGACTCCCTATCGTGCAAGAGGTGTATACTACACCTCCATATAGTGAAACAATGTATTCATTCATATCCATATCGTTCAAGTGAAGAAGGTGCATGATCATATCAGGTTAAATGTGCTTACTTGTGTGCTTGCACCCGATATCACTTTTATAAGGTAATATCATCATCTTCAAGCTCTACAACTTTGTTCTAACTATTATAGTTCATGTAAACAGGTCTAAGCAACTACTAGAACTCACAATTTCATCAACTGTTTCAGGAAATTTTGGAATTAAAAGTAGATCATTAAATACAACAATTTAGGTGATGAATAATAACATGGTTGAGTTCAAGTTATATAACCCGCCTTAAGAACAACTTCAAAGCTCCAAGCTCCAAAGCTCCACGTTCCTAAGGTTGAAGATGACTTATCAAAAGTCCAAGGCTCGTTCACAACTCCTTCATATACAAGGAATCACCATGGATAAGCAATTGGTGAAGAAGAAAAGAAAGGTAGTTCATAACCCTAATTCCATGGTTCAATTCAAGCTTGAAGACAACTATAGCTCACCTTAGGGTTAAGTTTTGAGTTCCTTAGCTCCTTGGCCGACACCATAAAACTCTTGGGCGATATGGACTTCCTCTTGGCCGACACAACTTTGATTGTGGCCTATACCCCCTCACTTGTGGCCAAAATCACTTCAATTGGCCGATATCAACTTGCTATGGGCAATATCAACATGCTATGGCCGATATACTTGCTATGGCCGATACCCAAGGCCTATGCACGATACCCTTGTGCTATTGAACGACATGCCACCCCTCTTGCACTATATGATACTCACTTGCACGATATGGCACTCACTTGGAGTCAAAACACTTCACTCTATGGCCGATATCACCCTATATGGCCGATATCACCTACTTGGGCGATATGGTCTTACCATGGGCGATACCCCAAGGCCCATGCACGATAACACAATATCCCTTCACGATATGGGATCTATATGCACAATACCTTAGGGTAGGAGGGTGGTAAGGGTCGCAAAATTGCACCAAGGGGTGAAACTAGGGGTATATATACTTGTTGTTTATGAAGGAAGGCAAAAATGAGGTGTCAACATTTTGAGCTAGTAGGTGCCACATGTCATGCATGGGTGACACGTGTACATGCATGCATCAACATTTATCTTGTCTTGCAAAACAGTTGAGAATCATTTAGGGATAAATATTTGTCCATTACATATCTCTTTGAATAAGATATATCAACAAAATCACCACTTTATTCACAACTCATCACAACTTTGCTAAGGAAGTTGTAACCCAACACACCTCACCTCCTTGAGGTTCTTTGCACGATATGGACTTTTCCAAGAGTCCAAAAAACGATATGGGACACCTCATTGGGCTCCATGGCCGATAGGCACTCATATATAAGCTTTTCAACATAATACAACTTAAGTTAAGCTTTCAAATTCAACCCTTTTCTTGGTCATTTCTTCACCAAGATTACCATCATTCATAATGGAATCAAGTATGGTGTATCCTCCTTTATCTCTCTTCTAAATGATTCTAGGAGGTAGTAGGAACACTCTAGATGTGGTCATTTGCATATTAATCCCACATTTTGGGTAAATTGCAATTTGTACCAAAATTGGTGCACAATGCTCCAACATTGTTCAAACAAGTTCAAACTTGGAATTTAGGCATTGCACGAGAAACCACTTAACATCATTCTCTCTCTTATGATTTTAAAACACATGTGGTACATTCAACATGTGACATTTTGCATTATAACCCCTCAACTTGGGTAAATTACACTTTGGTCCAAAATAAAGGAAAATTGCTCAAACAAAATTCAACCGGGACCAAACTTGAAACATGAGTGTGTCACATGATAACAAAACCCCTTAGAGGATTATATTAAAGTTCTAAGCAACTTTATTAGTAAAAACAAATAGGGTTACCTCATAACCCAAGTTAGGGTCGTTACAAGTTATAACCCCTAACAAGGATTTCGTCCCCAAAATCCCAGGAAAAGGGAGGGACGGATTATTCATTAATCTTGCCCTCAAGTTTCCACCTAACTTCTTAATGTTATGTAGATACCATAGATCTGTAGTTCACACAAAGTTCCTTTCACTAATTCAACCTTATCAATGTTTATGTTTATGCGGAGCATAAACCCCTAACATATGATGTCCATATTATTGAAAGGAAGAAGCATAAAAGAGCATACTTCTATCATCACCCAAGAATATTTATCAAAAGGGAAACATATATATATATATATATATATATATATATATATATATATATACACATATATATAATAGAGATAATTCACTCAACAATCTTTTATTCATTTGGAAAAGTTCACTTAGCAAAACTCTATTTAATTGGGAATGCTCACTTAGCTTTTCCTTTATATTGGGAATGTTCACACAACTCTTCCCATTTAGGAATGTTCACATAGCTATTCCTATTTAATTGGGAATGTTCACACAGCTCTTCCCATTTAGGAATGTTCACACATCTTTTCCTATTTAATTCGGAATGTTCACACAGCTCTTCCCATTTAGGAATGTTCACACAACTTTTCCTATTTAATTGGGAATGTTCACACAGCTCTTCCCATTTAGGAATGTTCACACAACTTTTCCTATTTAATTGGGAATGTTCACATAGCTCTTCCCATTTAGTAATGTTCACACAACTTTTCCTATATATTTGGGAATGTTCACACAACTCTTCCTATTTAGGAATGTTCACACATATTTTCCTATTTAATTGGGAATGTTCACACAACTCTTCCCATTTAGGAATGTTCACACAAATTTTCCTATTTAATTGAGAATGTTCACACAACTCTTCCCATTTAGGAATGTTCACACAACTTTTCCTATTTAATTGGGAATGTTCACACATCCCTTCCCATTTAGGAATGTTCACACAGCTTTTCCTATGGGAATGTTCACACAGCTCTTCCCATTTAGGAATGTTTACACAACTTTTCCTATTTAATTGGGAATGTTCACACATCTCTTCCCATTTAGGAATGTTCACACAACTTTTCCTATTTAATTGGGAATGTTCACACAGCTCTTCCCATTTAGGAATGTTCACACAACTTTTCCTATTTAATTGGGAATGTTCACACAGCTCTTCCCATTTGGGAATGTTCACACAACTTTTCCTATTTAATTGGGAATGTTCACACAGCTCTTCCCATTTAGGAATGTTCACACAACTTTTCCTATTTAATTGGGAATGTTCACACAGCTCTTCCCATTTAGGAATGTTCATACAGCTTTTCCTGTTTAATTGGGAATGTTCACACAGCTCTTCCCATTTAGGAATGTTCACACAACTTTTCCTATTTAATTGGGAATGTTCACACAACTCTTCCCATTTAGGAATATTCACACAGTTTTTCCTATTTAATTGGGAATGTTCACACAACTCTTCCTATTTAGGAATGTTCACACAAATTTTCCTTTTTAATTGGGAATGTTCACACAGCTCTTCCCATTTAGGAATGTTCACACAACTTTTCCTATTTAATTGGGAATGTTCACACAGCTCTTCCCATTTAGGAATGTTCACACAGGTTTTCCTATTTAATTGGGAATGTTCACACAACTCTTCCCATTTAGGAATGTTCACACAACTTTTCCTATTTGATTGGGAATGTTCATACATCTCTTCCCATTTAGGAATGTTCACACAGCTTTTCCTATTTAATTGGGAATGTTCACACAGCTCTTCCCATTTAGGAATGTTCACACAGCTTTTCCTATTTAATTGGGAATGTTCACACAGCTCTTCCCATTTAGGAATGTTCACACAACTTTTCCTATTTAATTGGATTATACTCTCTAGATTGTTTCAGAATGACTACTTGATCAGAGTAATAAAAAAGACAACAATCTAAGAGTTTCATATTTGCCTTATCTTCAATAATCATATACCTGGCCAGGGTATACAAGTATTGAGATTAGGTAGTATGTACTTTATTTACTATCATATTCCTCACTTCTCATATCCTTATACACACATGATTTTTTTTCTGAATTTTCTTCAGATATTGCTTCAATATCTCATCTTTTATTACACAAATAAGAGAGATTATAAAGCATTTAAAAGAATACTAAACAGAATATAAATTCTAGTTCTCATATTTCTTCCCTATGTCCCCATAGGACAATCAATAGGGAAATCTTTAACAACAATCCTTTTTATGTTTATCATATAATCATCAAGATAAGGCATATCAAAATGAAAAGCTCTATATAACTGTTATCCCTCGCGGTCATCTACCGCTTTAGGTTGACTCAACACATAGAGTCTAGTTGTTTCATGTTGTTGCTTTTGCCTTTTCACTTTATTGGGATGTAACTTTCATAAGCCTTGCTGAGTCTACCTCGGTTGTTGAGTCATTTCCTCCCTTCTTTTCAAAGAGAAGAGTTTAGTATGCTCAACAAGTCCATATCCATAACATGTCTTGTCCTCATACCATGGTCTTATCGGTCTCATTATCGATGTATAAGCTATGCCATGAGTTCTTACAGGTGAAAAGTTAGGACCTTTGCCCTTACATAATGACTACTGCCCTGGTGCACTAGGCATTTATTGCACTGGTGGTACCAAAAACTTCGGCTTTTCAGAACAACTAGGCAAATGTCTCTAAAATTATAGAGACCTTACCTTAAATCTCAGCTTATTGCCCCTCCTTGGGCACTACCATCACAGATGTACTATCTTTCTAAACTTATGGCAGAGTCTACTTTCTCGCCATATGTTAATATTTCCCACAGACATGACCATGTCATTCAGGAACCCCTTCAAAGCCTAAAGTTTCCGCATTAAGGACTGGTAACCTAGGTTGTAATGCTAGTATCCAGTATTCTACATGCATCACTGTTGTCCTAACCTGCCCTTCAAGAGCATAAACATACACTACTACAGAAGTGCCTTTTAGTGTCGGTTGTTTAACCCCCTTTGGCGTCGGTTTCTGAACGACGCCTATGTGGGCGCCGCTAAAAGGTTGGACACTTCAGCGTCGGTTAAAAAACCGACGCCTATTTAACATAAAGGCGTCGGTTTATTATAAAACACCGACGCCAAAAGGGTTCACGCCACAGAAAATGGCGTCATCTAGGACGCTTTCTGCGTCGGTTATATACTAAAAAACCAACGCCGAAAAGTGTCCTAGATGACTCCCATTTCCTGTAGCGCGAACACTTTTGGCGTCGGTGTTCAACAAAAAACCGACGCTGTAAGTCTGTGCTGACGGTTATCGGTAAATAACCGACGCCTATATATATATATTTTTTTATAAATCTGTTTGCAGGCCTGCTGTGGCTGGTCAGCAGGATGAGAACCTGCAGTTCAGTTTTCTGAACTGCAGGTTTACGACATCCATTGATATCAGCCTACAAACAGGCCACAAACCTGCAAAATTAACATAAAAAGATTCACACAAGTAGATACATTCAGACATCAATTCAATTGTCACGTTCACACATATAGAATCATTCAAATACATGTTTTAACATTCAGAAACATTCATTTACAAAGTATCATTCATCATCACTATCAACATCCCAATTATATCTTACAGTTGCCACTGTTTGTACAACTATTGCCCATTCTTCTCTTACTTCATCTAATGCTTCCCTCGTATATGGAGCATGTACATTTTTTAAGTGTTTGCCTATAGTGTGGTCAGTTTTAAACACCTGCAAAGAGAATGATGTATATAAGTAATAATATAAAAATAAGATTGATATATTTTATACTAACTAATGAGACTATATATAATACCTCATGTATGGTATCGATGTCTTTCTTCGCCTGTGTATGGTATAGAACTCTCCTCCAGTATCTCCCTCACAGACTCCTGTGCGGAGAGGGACATTCCAACTCGAGATATCATCTTCCGTTGCCTCCTCCGCAGCAATATCCTTATCTCTGAACGTTTCTCGTAGGATTCTGAACCCCTCCTTCCCTCTACTACATCGAAGCCATGCCACAGTTGAACCCTTTCACCGAGCCCTACCCGGCCAAACAGACGTCGCCTGAAGTACCACCGTCGTCGTCGTCTCCACCTCCATCGCAACTTGCTGTGCTAGTCCTGGCAGTTTATCACCCCACATGCTTTCCTCACCAGTTCCTGCCGCTAGACGACCACACAATGGAATCCAAGAGGATATGCAGGCATTCGCCACAGACTATAGGATGAGTATACTCAGCTTATAGTCTTTGGCGAACTCCTGCATATCCTCTTGGATCCATTGTGTGGTCGTCTAGCGGCAGGAACTGGGGAGGAAGGCATGTGGGGTGATAAACTGCCAGGACTAGCACAGCAAGTTGCGATGGAGGTGGAGACGACGACGACAGTGGTGCTTCAGGCGACGCCTACTTGGCCGGGTAGGGCTCGGCGAAAGGGTTCAACTGCAGCATGGCTTCGATGCAGTAGAGGGAAGGAAGGGGTTCAGAATCCTACGAGAAACGTTTAGAGATGAGGATATTACTGCGGAGGAGGAGGAAACGGTAGACGATATCTTGAGTTGGAATGTCCCTCTCCGCACATCAAGTTGCTCCAGTGCTTCAGTGGGTACATGTGCATCATCAACCTAAAATTTGACAAAAATAAACACACTAAATTAGCATTTGTATTAAAAAAGCAAACATTACTCTAAACGTTTGTATTTTACCATTTTTGCAGCCGCCTCCGCGCATCTGAAAATGTCATTAAAAAGGCAAACATTTAGCATTTGTATTAACTAGAAAAAGGAAAACATTTAGCATTTGTATAAACTAGAAAAAGGAAAACATTTACCATTTGTATAAACATACATGTCTCTAAAATTGTGATCTTTTATCAATTAACAATCCTTCATTGTGATCTCCGCGCACATATAAGTCATCATTAGCTTCAATATTTTGTGGAGTTGGCAACCCAACTGAGAATGGACTGGAGTCATCATACTTATCATAGTACTCTTCTTCATCTATAGGATCTTCAATGAACTGTCTTTTACCATGAAGAACAACCGACCATTTATCATTTGCAGGATCATCGATATAGAATATTTGTTTTGCCTGTGATGCCAATATGAATGGTTCAGCCTTCTCGCCAATCATTTCAAAGTTCACCAAAGTGAAACCCAATTCATCCACTATAACTCCTTTGGTGTTATCAACCCAATTACATTTAAAGAGCGGAATATTGAAATCTATGTAGTCAAACTCCCAAATGTCTTCAATGACACCGTAATATGACATTTTAGCTTCACGTGGACTCTTATCCTTTGCACTTGCAAAGTACATAGTTGACGCTTGAAGAGTGACCCCACTATTTTGGACGACACTCTTATCATCTTGGCGCTTTGTGTAATATGTGAATCCATTAATGTCAAACCCTTCATAAGACATAACATTCGGTTTTGGTTTAAAGGCGAGACATTTGATAGTTTCTGTAATATCATTTGGTGTTTGAGATAATTGATGTAAGACTTTATCTTCAAACCACTTAGTAAAAGTCTTATTATGCTCTCTAGCAAGCCACATTGAACTTGCTCGAGGATGTTGTCTCTTTATGAAATTGGTATGTTCCTCGATATAAACACTCACTTCGTCCATATTATGTAAAATATACAAGTGAGCTTGTTCCAACTGCTCACGGCTGATTACTTTCACCCGTGATCCCAAAATTCCTTTGCCCTCCTCAATATTCGTGTCATTATCAGGAGTGTCATTACCACTGAGAAAGTCATTGCAAAAATCCATAACCTCTCTCGCCACATAACCTTCAATAATACTCCCTTCAGGACGATAACGGTTTCGAACATCACCTTTAAAAACGCTCATGTATCGTTCAAAGGGATACATCCAATGCAAGAAAACCGGTCCCAAGATTTTCACTTCCCTAGTCAAGTGGACAACAAGATGTACCATGATATCAAAGAACGAAGGAGGGAAATACATCTCAAGCTGACATAGGGTAACAACCACTTCTCTTTGCAAATTATCGAGAGTATCAGGGTCAATAACTTTGCTGCATAGACTGTTGAAAAAGAAACAAAGTCTGGTAATTGCAAACCTTACATGCTTCGGCAATATAGATCGAATTGCCACGGGCAATATTTGTTGCATTAGAGTGTGACAATCATGAGATTTAAGACCTATCAACTTCAGATCTTTCATTGATACCAATCTACGGATGTTGGATGAGTAACCATGTGGCACCTTAACATTTACCAAGCATTCACAAAAAGTTTTCTTCTCCTTTCTAGACAACGTGTAACAAGCGGGAGGTAAGTATGTTCTTTTATTACCCATTTCACGTAATTCTGTTAATTCTGACCTTATTCCCATTTCACGTAGGTCCAGTCTGGATTTTATCCCATCTTTAGTCTTACCTGGTATATTTAATAGAGTACCAATGATGCTATCACAGACATTTTTCTCAACGTGCATTACATCGATACAATGCCTGACTGACAAAGAACTCCAATAAGGAAGATCCCAAAATATTGACTTCTTTTTGAATGAAGAATTGTCACTCCGTGTGGCCATACTACATTGTGATTTCTTACCAAATTCATTGACAATGTCTTTTACTCTTTCATAAACAACATCCCCTGGTATAGGTTTAGGTGCACTCCGTTCATCATTCCATCCATTGAATGCTTTGCGCTTCCTACGATACGGATGGAATTTTGAAAGAAACCTTCGATGACCAAGATATACAGTCTTGCCGCCATATTTTAGTCTTATTGAATCAGTGTTTTCTTCACATATAGGACACGCTTTAGCTCCTTTGACACTATATCCAGACAAATTCCCATATGCCGGAAAGTCATTAATAGTGCAAAACAACATAGCATGCAAACGAAATGTCTCTCTTGCAGAAGCATCATAGGTCATCACACCTTCAGCCCAAAGTTTCTTTAAGTCATCAATCAAAGGTTCAAGATAAACATCGATATCATTTCCGGGTTGTTTAGGGCCCGATATCAACAATGACAACATAACGTACTTATTTTTCATACACAGCCAGGGAGGAAGATTGTATATAACAAGCATGACTGGCCAAGTGCTATGTTGGCTGCTCAATGTCCCGTACGGATTCATCCCGTCTGTACAAAGCCCAAGTCTTAGATTCCTGACTTCTTCACCAAATTCAGGGAACAATACATCAATCTTCTTCCACTGTGGGGAATCAGACGCATGTCGTAGGATCCCATCATTATTTTTCTTAACATCTGCATGCCACCTCAAATTCTTCGCATCTTTCGGATTTGCAAACAAGCGTTGAAACCGTGATGTTATAGGTAGATACCACAACACCTTGGCAGGAGAACCAGTTTTGGACTCCCCCGAAGTCGTCAATTTATATCGTGACGCACCACATTTTGGACAATCTTTCAAATCTACATAGTCCTTTTGAAATAATACACAATCATTCGGGCATGCGTGTATCTTTTTGGCCTCCATTCCCATTGGGCACAACATTTTCTTTACCTGGTATGTTGAGATTGGCAGCTCGTTTCCTTCAAGAAGAATTTCTTTCAACAAAGTCAACAATTCAGTGAAGCTTTTGTCGCTCCATCTATTGTTAGCTTTCAACTTATACAATCTCAGCACAGCGCTAAGCTTCGTAAACTTAGCACAGCCTGTGTATAACGGTATCTCAACATCATGCACAATGTTTGTAAAGATAGGAGGTGGATCGGTGTGCTCTACCCTACAACTATCCAGCATCGCATCAACAATGTCTGCTGGAACTGGTTCGTTCACATTTACGTCATCGGAGGCAATTTCTTCTTCCACCCAAGCACTGCTATTGACATCTACTGGATTCGATTTTGAAATCTCTCCATGCCAGTGCCATTCTGTATAGCCTTGTACAATCCCGTTGCACATGACATGACTTTTGATTTCCTCACCAGTGTTGAGTTTCAAGTTGTTACCGCAATGCCTACATGGACAGTAGAACCTATCTGTAGGTTTTTTCCTATGTTCCTCGGCAAATCTAATAAACTGATCAAGACCAGATATAAACTCTGGGGTGCAACGATTACGAATGGACATCCATGATCTATCCATTCTATGATCAGAGAAAGCAAGTATATATTAGGAAAGAAAGTATATATTAGGAAACAAGTATATAAGCAAGTATGTCATATTACAGTTCATCATTAAGAAAGATATAAGCAAGTATGTCGTATTAAAATAGACTAAACAATAAAAGAATTTTTTTTTGAGGCAAGACAATATGAGAAAATAGTAGTGTAATCATGTAAATGGGAACATTCATGGGAACACACACTTCAGTTATAAGCATTCATGTAGCAACTTACAGTTCCATTCATGGGAACACACACTTTAGTTATAACAATAACTAAACAAAGGGGTTGGTGTACCCCTAAACATGCGCATAATTAAAAAAACTATTACTACAGACAAGTCTAGATAGATAGACAACTAAATACTACACCAACATGGTCCCGCATGCATCAGTAACTTCTTTTTGATGATGAAGCTGTGTCACGAAGCTCCTCACTGTATTTAGACGAATCTGAACTGATAGGGGCCTCAGATTCAGATTTGTCTGAGCTGATATGCGACGCCGTGCGCTCATACCGCAGAAGATGATCGGGGGTCTCGCAGTTGTTGTTGGTTATCCAAACTTTGATGGAATTATCGCCAACTGGATGGAGAAAAAGCCTATTCCAACGGACCACATGCAGCTCTCCAATCCAATCACGCCAACCGGATTTTGATACAAGATTTCCCGCCAAATCATACTCAACCTCGATTACATGTGAATAATTTCCAAAAGTTAGGGTCACTTTACCAGGCATGTAGTGTCTTCCTTTTAGAAAACGCCAATGTTTGGGTATGACCAATTGGTTTAAGGAACGATCATCTAGGATGATGTCCAATTGTTCTTCAATAGGGAACGTTAACATTGACATAGAGGCCCAATTCATAGTCATTGTTATGGGAAGACAGAGACTGCACAATATTAGTATTAACAAAGTGTAAGTACATATAACGATGTTATATATTTTCAGAAAAAGTTGTATAACATCAGTTAACCTTTTAAACAAGTATATATTAGGAAACAAGTATATATTAGTCAATCTTGGACGGGTTTCTAGGCCAACAAACACATTTGATGTCAATCTTATATATAATAAATGTGTACCACCTATCCCATCCTTGAACACCTAATCTCACTTAGGATGTAAGTGTATAATGTGTATTTGGTTTTCAAGAAAATTTCGGCAGCATTTCCCCGTTGTTCTCTAAGTACATATGTACTTAGAGAACAAACGGGGAAATGCTACCGAAATTTTCTCGAAAACCCAATACACATTATACACTTACATCCTAAGTGAGATTAGGTGTTCAAGAACAGTCCCAAACTGGGGACTATCCAAGATTTACTCCTACTGAGTAAATCTTGGACGGGTTTCTAGGCCAACAAATACATGTGTTGTCATTCTTATATAAACCCTATAATTCATGAAATCATTCTAATTCAATTTAATATGTTGGGATCACATAATTATATAATGACATCAGAATATATAGAAGAATCATAATTAACATGATTAACAACATGCTCATCAAACTAGGGTTTTCTTGAATATCATCTAATAAATCAAGAATTTCATAGTTTCAAACATGCAATAATTCACAATGCAATGTTATAAACTATAGGCAACATGGATAGATGAAATAAATAAACATCCAGCATCTATCACTTATTCAATCTTCAAGAAACCTTGACAAACATCCAACATCTATCACTTATATAATTTGCATGTATATACACCCTAAAGTGCCACAAATAATATAATAAAACTATCATGTTATGATATTAGGACCACTTAAAGCAGATTAGGCACATTAAGCAAGCAGAGTAGGGAGCCAATTTCGTGCAAACAGATTAGGCAACAGATTAGGTCAGCACATAAAGAACCAATTTCGCGCCTGGGTAGGTCTGCAGGTACCTGGGCAAGAAGAGTAGGGTGAGGTCGAGCTGGTTGAGTACGTGGGTGGCGGCCGACGAGCTCCAGAACCAGCGGCAGTGACTCCGACGAGCAGGAGCGTCAGCCGCAGCAGGCAGGCAGGCGGCCAGGCGGCGGCAGGCAGGCAGCGGCCAGGCGGAGGAGAAGGAGAAGGGGGTACGGCGGCGTCGGTTCTCAGGCGTGGCAGGCAGGTGGGCACCAGGCGTTGCGGCGGCGCCGGTTGTCAGGCGTGGCGGCGGCGCAGGCGGTTGGAGCAGGGGCGCCGGTTGTCAGGCGTGGCGGCGGCGCAGGGGTGCCAGAGAAGAAACGCGTCGGAGAGGGGCGCCGGAGAGGGGACGCCGGAGATGGGGCACCAGAGAGAAGCGCCGGAGAAAAACTAGTACCAGCAGTAGAGAAATCGCCGGAGAAATCGCCGCAATAGGGAAATAGGGTAGCAATGAGGGGAAGAGTCGGGCGATCGAAGGTTATGAAGTTCCCCAATAGCGTCGGTTGTTTACAACAACCGACGCCTAAACATATTTACCGTCGGTCGTTCGCAACATCCGACGTCCATTTGGACGATATTTTCGTGAAAATGTTTGGCGGGAACCACATTCAGCGTCGGTTATTAAAGGACGACCGAAGCGGAAAAGGACACTTTTCGCGCAAATTTCCATCGCACATAAGCGTCGGTGTTTTAACTACAGACTCGACGCCGAAAGTGACATTATTTTTTTCGCTCGAAAATTGGATGAAATAATGCGTCGGTTTTGTATAAACAACCGACGCTGTATACAAAGCGGTACCCGTGTTTGGCTGGTCTTTGAATATAGACGTCGGTTCTTCTAAATAACCGACGCCTTATATTAAAGGCGTCGGTGTTCCTTAAAAACCGACGCCCAGAAAAGCGACACTGAATGCTATTTCTGTAGTAGTGATAGGATTCTCTATCCTGATCAGGTCAAGATGGGAATTCTCAGGCACTTGTTCTTCTCTTGCCTGATCCCATGCACCCTCTCTTGGTGCAACAACATTGCCCTTAGCAATGTGTTCCTCGTGTTCCCCAGTCATTTATAAACTTTACCCTTTATTCTGCATAAGCAGAAATCACTATAGGGTATACTGGAGGACACTAACACAGACTCAACACATTAGTCCTATGTCTCTGTAGACTCAGCGAACCTTAAGCTCTGATACCAAACTTGTAACGACAATCGCCAAACTGACAAACAAGTCGTTACTAATTAAGCGGAATAAACATAAACAACGGATTAACAAAAATCACTAAAATTTAAAACCATTTTTGCAAGGAGATCCTTGTATAGAAAACTTTTACTTAAAGATTCAAAACTCATACATATCATGATTGACATTATACAACATTGTTTCATCTCATCTCGAGGACAACATATAACAATTACTCTATCAAAACACATACTAGAGAAACATAAAACCTCGAGGCATTCAAGCCAAAATCTCATATTTTTCATGAAACCAGTACGAACCAACTCCAAGGACCTGAGAGTACAGAGACGACACATATGACTCATATCTACAAGACAGGATAGACAGTACACTCAACCTGAGTTGTCACTACTGCCTCAGTTGTTGTTCTTCCTCTGTAAAAAGGTCTTCACCTCCTCGTGCACGTCCACCTAAAAATTTGGATCCCACGGGGGTGAGACAATTGTAAATTGCCCCAGCGAGAGATATAACTCTCCGCCAACAATATTATTATCACAGTTTAAATGGTATAAAACTGAGCAGAAGATAAGTAGTTTAGAATATTCTCATCTTTTAAAGCATTGCAACTATCTGTGATAGAGAAGTAAGTCATTTATTCTCTTTATAAGGAATGGGAAGAACATGTATATCATTTACTCATCATACTATATCAATATCTCAAGCTTATCCAGTGAAACTCATTATCATGGTATGTCATCCATGAATCATTCTCATTTCTATTTATTGGCCTCAGCCAATCTGCTAACCAAATATTTCATTGTACCAGTCATGTGAGTATACATCATCATATTATATTCATGCATTGGACTATGCCAATCCTGTGCAACTATTTCAGACATTGGACTATGCCAATCCTGTGCAAACATCACTGAATACCACATCACTTTTACTAGGCATTATACCTTGGCCAAGCCATCATACTTATTCACATCCTTTCTATAAACAAGTGTCCCTCTCATATATTTCAAACACTATAGCCCTTATTTGGCTATAAGCATAAAGCATGTATGATCAAGATTTCATTATTATTATTGTATCCATTTATTATTATCATTATATTACTAAGTTTCCATTTCTTAGTTTATTTTGAACATTATCATTTCTTACATGAGACTTTTATAAACACCTTGTTACCTCTCACTAGGCAACAACTATCCTCATGGCTCACAAGGCCCATTAAGTATCTTGTCACCTCTCACTAGGCAACAAATTATCACATGGCTCACAAGGCCATAACACATCTCGTCAACTCTCACTAGGCAACAAATTATCACATGGCTCACAAGGCCATAACACATCTTGTCACCTCTCACTAGGCAACAACTTATTCTCATGGCTTGCAAAGCCCATAACACATCTTGTCACCACTCACTAGGCAACAAATTATTCTCATGGCTCACAAAGCCCATAGCACATCTTGTCACCTCTCACTAGGCAACAAATTATCACATGGCTCACAATGCCATAACACATCTTGTCACCTCTCACTAGGCAACAAATCACATGGCTCACAAGGCCATAAAACATCTTGTCACCTCTCACTAGGCAACAAATTATCACATGGCTCACAAGGCCATAACATCTTTATACTTTTATACAAGTATTTAACATGCCTAACAAGGCTTATGCAATAAGAGAAATACAACCTTCCCATCATTAGGGTTAGGGTTTTACCTTTCTTATCAATTAGGGTTTCTCTTACATATCATTACCCTTCATTAGGGTAGGGTTTTCCATTATTAACCATTTAGGTTTTCAAGATCATATAATCAATGATCAAACCCTAATTCATTGCTCCAAACATCTAGGAGCAAACATTGATATCATAAGTATTCAATCATACTTATTCATTCTCATCATTTATCATTAAATGAATCATCAACACAAGGTATGAGTTCCTCTCTCATCCTTACCAGGGTATGATTACATCATACTTTATTAACTTGGATTAACCATTTCTCAAAGTATGTTAGCCCACACTTATCAAAGTGCATTAAACCCATTACATTTCAATGTAACAATTGGCATGACACACTTCATGTGTTACTCATCCATACATATTGGATTTAATATGCATCAAGGTGTAGCAACCTTAAAGTGTTGGATGTGATATTTACCATACCTTGGTGTATCACTTCCCTCATCACTTTTAACTTAGTTAAATTCATCAACTTATATTGTATTAGGGTATTTCCCATCCTAATACTTTATCCACTATCCCATCATATTAATCTTGTAAAGTATCAACCATAAGTCATACACTTGAATCACCCAACTATCATCAATGATATGGACTCATCTCGCATTAAGGCACTGTTGATATAAGGTGGTCCATTATCAACCACTTTAGGTGTTTCACATATAAAGGTATTAGCCACACCATAACTTGGTGTTACTCTTATCACTCGTAAGAGTGTCTTGCCCTCACCTTTACAAGGTATCTCACATTAGAAGTGTGCATATGATCAACATATCAGGTTGTAAGTATATGAGCACTCACCATATCGGGATAGAAGTATATACACACCATTCATATCGGGCTCAAGGTGTTTGTATGTGTTACCCATGTCGTGCATGAGGTATTAATCCATCACCATATTGGGATAGACATAAACTAGGGTTGTGTATCGGGCTACCATAACGTGCAATAGCACTTGCTATTCTTTACTCATATTTGGTTGCCCAAATTAGGGTTTCACATCAACTTATAAGTATTCATTTAACCTTGTATCATGCATGGAGTCTATACTTGACTCCCTATAGTGCAAGAGGTGTATAATACACCTCCATATCGTGAAACAATGTATTCATTCATATACATATCATTCAAGTGAAGAAGGTGCATGATCAGATCAGGTTAAAGGTGCTTACTTGTGTGCTTGCACCCGATATCACTTTTATAAGGTAATATCATCATCTTCAAGCTCTAGACATTTGTTCTAACTATTATAGTTTATGTCAAAAGGTCTAAGAAACTACTATAACTCACAATTTCATCAGCTATTTCAGGAAATTTTGGAATTCAAAGTAGATCATTAAATACAGCAATTTAGGTGATGAATAATAACATGGTTGAGTTCAATTATATAACCCGCCTTAAGAACAACTTCAAAGCTACAAGCTCCAAAGCTCCACGTTCCTAAGGTTGAAGATGACTAATCAAAAGTCCAAGTATCGTTCACAACTCTTTCATATACAAGGAATCACCATGGATAAGCAATTGGTGAAGAAGAAAAGAAAGGTAGTTCATAACCCTAATTCCATGGTTCAATTCAAGCTTGAAGACAACTATAGCTTACCTTAGGATTAGGTTTTGAGTTCCTTAGCTCCTTGGCCTACACCCTACAACTCTTGGGCGATATGGACTTCCTCTTGGCCGACACAACTTTGCTTGTGTCCGATACCCCCTCACTTGTGGCCAAAATCACTTCAATTGGCCGATATCAACTTGCTATGGGCAATATCAACATGCTATGGTCGATATACTTGCTATGGCCGATACCCAAGGCCTATGCACGATACACTTGTGCTCTTGCACGACATGCCACCCCTCTTGCACGATATGATACTCACTTTCACGATATGGCACTCACTTGGAGTCAAAACACTTCACTCTATGGCCGATATCACCCTATATGGCCGATATCACCTACTTGGGCGATATGGTCTTGCCATGGGTGATACCCCAAGACCCATGAACGATACCACAACATCCCTTCACGATATGGGAGCTCTAGGCACGATACCGTAGGGTAGGAGGGTGGTAAGGGTCGCAAAATTGCACCAAGGGGTGAAACTAGGGGTATATATACTTGTTGTTCATGAAGGAAGGCAAAAATGAGGTGTCAACATTTTGAGCTAGTAGATGCCACATGTCATGCATGGGTGACACGTGTACATGCATGCATCAACATTTATATTGTCTTGCAAAACAGTTGAGAATCATTTAGGGATAAAGATTCGTCCATTATATATCTCTTTGAATAAGATATATCAACAAAATCACCACTTTATTCACAACTCATCACAACTTTGCTAAGGAAGTTGTAACCTGACACACATCACCTCCTTGAGGTGATTTGCACGATATGGACTTTTCCAAGAGTCCAAAAAACTATATGGGACACCTCCTTGGGCTCCATGGCCGATAGGCACTCATATACAAGCTTTTGAACTTGATACAACTCAAGTTAAGCTTTCAAATTCAACCCTTTTCTTGGTCATTTCTTCACCAAGATTACCATCATTCATAATGGAATCAAGTATGGTGTATACTCATTTATATCTCTTTTAAATGATTCTAGGAGGGAGTAGGAACACTCTAGATGTGTTAATTTGCATATGAATCCCACATTTTGGGTAAATTGCAATTTGTACCAAAATTGGTGCACAATGCTCCAACATTGTTCAAACAAATTCAAACTTAGAATTTAGGAATTGCACGAGCCACCACTTAACATCATTATCTCTCTTATGATTTTAAAACACATGTGGTACATTAAACATGTGACATTTTGCATTATAACCCCTCAACTTGGGTAAATTGCACTTTGGTCCAAAACAAATGAAAATTGTTCAAACATCATTCAATCGGGACCAACCTTGAAACATGAGTGTGTCACATGATAAAAACACACCTTATAGGATTATATTAAAGTTCTAAGCAACTTTATTAGTCAAAACAAATAGGGTTACCTCATAACCCAGGTCAGGGTCGTTACAATAAAGTTCATATGAGTATCATGTAAAGTAAATGACAATATTCTGAACCTTGGGTTAGACTGATATTAAGGGTAATGCACACAAGCTCAGGAGGGACAATGTTACAGCTGAGGTAGTAGACCAGATATGGGTTAGAATATGAAAGCAAATTTATGTTCTTATGTTCAAATAAAATATATTTGTTTATATGTGTACTTGTGATTATTGGATGAACCACGTACCGGTATAGGAATATACTAATTGTGTATTTATTTGTCAGCATTTTAGGTATCACTTATACTTGATTTGTGGACATGAGGTTACAAATAAAGATGTTGAAGACACTAAAGTTATTCATGAAGGTTTAGTCGTAGTAGTATATCTTCACACATGTACAAGTTAATTCTTTCTAAAATTTATTTAACTCCTCAGAGGAGCTTTTTATGCAAATATGTAACTATTTGTTCATTAATGGAGATTGTTTACTATTCTGTATTATTTGTTGAATCTGATCATGGAATTTATGAGTAATGATCTGTGTCTTTAAGGTCTTTTGGACACTTAAAAGTGCAGGTCGTTACATTTGGTATCAGAGCACAAATTCATCAACTAATACCTAATAGTTTATAATTTCAAAGCATCCTTGGAAATATAAGAGAAAAATGAGTAAAACATAATGTATATTTTAGGTTTCTCATCTCACATTTCATCTACTTCTCATCTCTTGCTTAATAAGCCTTGAAAAGAAATTGTTAATTATAGAAGTAAATGTGAAAAGATTAACCTTTTGTGTAGGTCCCTCTAGAGAGGGTAAATGCTAGAAAGATACAAGTATGGGTAAGCCCTTCATAGAGGAAGGAATTGTATTAGGGTATAAAAACTCTGGTAGGTCAAGGGATATGCAAACTCTAGGAGGAAAAGTATAGTCCCAAACCCTAAGCATGGTGATATGGAACACCACCTATATGAAACTTGAAATCAGAAATAAGAAAGATAAATGGATGGGTTTAGGTGACCTAGTCTCCCATGCATGCGTTCATGTGGAGCATGACATTTATGTAAGAGGTCTTAAGAAATATAAGAATCCAATAGTTATATGTATATGAAAATGAAAATCTGAATATAACTTGCTTAAACCCCTCATGTTGTCTTTAGAAATTTGGTGATGATGGCCATGCCCCTGGAGGGGAAGGCCGATGTAGGAACCGAGCCCCTGGAGGGGAAGGTGTCCCAAGTGCATTGAATGGATGGAACCCATGAGGGGGTAGACCAAAGATTGAGCAAATACGGGTTGATAAGTTACAATGATAAAAAAAATTGTGCATAATGATGAAAGAAGAAAAATATATATATATGAAACCTTTAGGGTTAGTGTGCCAACATGGGGTGGGTCAACCTAAGACTAGTGGGAAGATGACCTATGACGGAGGCAAAACCTTAGATCTTGAGATCAAGTTGTGGCTAGAGATCTAACCCCTAACCCCCTCCTATGAGCCAAGAAGGCACCCTAGGTTAGGAATTTCCCTTAAAAGGTAAGTGAATAATGTATTTAAGTATTGAGATAACCTTAATCCTCACCTAGAGGGGTGAAGAGTTAAAAATATAAAGATGAAAGCACTTATATTCTTTGAACCCAAGTGTGACATCTCTAAGGAACACAACTGGTCAAGCCTAGGAATGGGAAGACCAGTAAGGCACCAAGCCCATGAGGGAAGGTAGCCTAAGTGGACGACCAAGCCCAGGAAGGGAAGGTCATCAAATGGTCAAGCCTAGGATTGAGAAGACTAGTAAGGCATCAAGCCCATGAAGGGAAGATGGCCCAAGTCCACAGTGTAGATATTTAGGATCAAGCCCCTGGAGGGGGAGATATACAAATAGAAAGATAATGTGTAACTTAAGAGAAGTTGTGCACTAACTTAAGAGTAAGAAAAGGGACATTTGACTTCATGGAATATACAAATACTATGAAATCAAGAACAAGTATGTTTAGAGTCATATCGAGTATGGTTTGAATTAAAATGTGAAATTGAACGAGTAATGTGTAGGTGTACAATCTCTGCTCTGGGAACAAAATGAACCATGTGTTTGGGCTGCAGTCAAATGCATATTTCATCTCGTTATGAGTGAGGGAGATTGGGTAAACACATATGATGCTTAAAAATTTATATATGAGGATGAATATCCTACATTGAATGTGTAGTGACATGAGCTAGGGCTAGAGGTGTCACCTTGGCCTTATGTGAAAATAATGAATCATAGGATGGAAACCTAGGTGAAAAGAGAAATCACTATGTAATAATGAAATCACCGATAAGAAAGAAATCATCAAGAGATGATGAGTATGACATCCCGCTATCACACATACAACGAAATGCCACGTGAAAACGTGTGGACCATCCATAAACCGCGTGTTAACAAAAATACAAGTTAATTAAAACCGATTGCAGAAAATGGATAAATAAAGAAAATATTACATACAGATCCTTATCCTGCAAGGAAACATGTTATATGAACATACATAAACCTTGATACGTGTTCATAAGTTCATAGGATCCAGCTGTCACATAGGCACAAAGAGTTCACCGCCTATTTATATACAGAACAGGCCATACCAGGCCAATAGCAGGATAAACAAGCTATATCAGCTATACATCGTGAAACGTCATCAAAACACCTCCAAGGACCTGAGAGTACATGGATGACTCTAGGACTCTACTACAAAACAACCAAAATAGTAGCATGTCCATCTCTTGCCTCCTACTATTCTTCTTACTACTCGGCCGCAACCTCACGACCACCACCACGTCTAGCACGATCACCTAAAAAGGTTGTAAACCAGCGGGGTGAGACACATAGTCCCAGCGAGAAACATAACTCTCCACCGTACTATAAAACTTTAGGAAAGCTAGAATAGATAAAGTAGAGAACTGATATAAACAGCTCATATATGCATCATACTGAATCAAACTAACTTTATTAACAATCTTACCAAGATATCCAAGGGGCATATAACCATATATTCTTTATGGAACATGATTGACAAGATAAGCTTTATAAGCACTTATCACAAGATATGAGGAACGTACAAATAACTACAAGATATAACTAGAGAAACTATAAAATTAAGGCCCCAACTAATGTTATGTGTTTTGCCTTAAGCAATATATACTATAGGGCTGGATTACAATTTATTATGCCCTGAGGAAGTGAGCCATACCGCTCAAATCCAACCTTAGGTTGTGAAGCCCAAAATTGATTCCATACAAGGTCAATGGAAGAGCCGGACTCCATGACCTCACCTCCTCATGATCAGTGCACGATATCCAAAGCAGGACCACAATATCTTGCTTAAGACCTCAACCACAGGGTCATTGTAACATCCCTGACCTGGGTTATGAACTAACCCTAGGTGTTTTGCTTAAATATGTTATTATATGCTTGTGGTTATCTTTTGATATGTAATTAAAGCTTTTGAGGAACTTATATTTCTATTTCAGTCCTTTTTGAACAATGTTGTAATATTGTTTTGTTAAATATGGACTAATGTGCAAATTACCCAGTTGAGGGGTTAACTTGCAAATTGCACATGTTAAGATGTTCCTCTGATGTTGAGACATCATAAGAATGAATATGATGTAGTGATATGGATTCCACAAGCTTGAGCACCAAGATATAGCTTGTAGAGCAATCCTTGTACTTTAAAACCTAGTTTTGGTGTAAAGTGCAATTTACCCAAAACATAGGGTACAATATGTAAAATATACCCTATAGAGTATCTCTCATGTTTCTTGGAATCAAGTAGAGCAAAGAAAATTAGGAGGGTGCCTCATTTGAATGATCAAATAAGAAAGATAACCTTAATATCTACATAACCAAGTTTTAAGCAAAATGGCCATATATATATATAGCTTATTAAGATATATGGCTCCTTTCCCTTTAAAATTGGATAAGAGAGAGGTTTTGCATGTGAAAAGGAGGAAGAAACGTGTACAATGGAGGAGTGATCATGAGTGATGGGTTTAATAAATAAAAGAAATAACTATCTTATTCTTTGCCTTGAAAAATACCCAAAAATATATAAGCAACCTTTTTCCACAAAGCAAGGGAACGTTTCCCTTAGTTTCTTTTCTCATCTTCTTGCTTTGGCCGACTAAGGAGAAGCTCAGGAGCAGAGGAGGACGACCAATCTGGTTTGGGTAAGTTTTGATCACCATCTAGCTCAAATTCATGGAGGAAACATCCTAATTATAGGTGATGTAAACATCATCTGATAGTTAGAGGAGAGAGAAGACTCCTTATACGAATGTGAATCAAGTAATATACTTCCAACATGTATGAATACATATTTTTAGGGTATGATCCTTTATAGTGAGATCATGGAAACCCTAATTATAATGGTTAATGAATCTTAACCTAATTGAGGGCATTAATGAAAGTAATCCTCATACATGATGATGGTATGATCTCAATTCATTGCAAATGTGAATAGTAAACCCTAATCTAGGGTAATGTGATGTAATATGAATAGTAAACCCTAATATAGGGTGATGTGATGATATGAACAGTAAACCCTAATTCTGAGTTATGCTTTTAAGCATGAAACTCTATTATTGAAGTATGAAATAAGGAATCACTATTCCTAATTAAGCTAAGGGGTTGAATAACCCTAATTGAATTGAATAGGGAAAACCTAACCCTATTAAGGGCATAGTGGTACAACCCCTGAATTGATAGGTTATCTTTGTTTTGCAATATGTTGATATAGAGATAATTGCCTATTATCAAGTGTATTAATTATGCAGGCTTTTATGAAGTGAACATAGTCAGGTAAGGGCTATGATGTCATATTTATTAAAACACTATAAGTTTTGAAAGTAATGATATGCTATGTTGCCTAGTGAAAGAGAGCATATGAGATTGAAAGGCTGTGATAGCCATGAGAAATATCTGCATTGTTACAATCAAGGTCATGCTGTTAAATGACTTGATTATCATATGTCACCTGGTAACAAGTGTTATGATGATCTAAGGATTTGAACACCCATGTTCCTAAATCATAATGATGATATGGTTAGGGATTGACATCCCAATGATAAATGGATGTGAAATGAACTTGATACAATTAGTACTCTTACTTATAGCAATTGTTTTAATGGTTTATGTTTGCAAACATGGCTGATGCTAAAAGAATGCTATAATGTACTTAAATAATCAAGTATAATGATATCATGTAGAGCCCTGACTATAGATCCATCGTTGTCAGAAGTTTAATGATGGTGAAACAGGTTTTCCTAAGGGAACTCCTGGAGAGCATACTTTTGAATATGTGGGGGTTATGGACGTGAATATCCTTACGTCCTAATGTAGGATTTGATGTAAGATGTACCTTTAATCCATCAATCCTTCATTATATGTTTATGCCGGGATGATGTATCACTAATCTCCCGATGATGTTGTTAATACCGCATCGGTGTGAGATAAACAAGAAATCCCTCGATGGCAAAGAGAGTACAGAATGCCACTATAACTCTAATGGCGAAGTTGCCAGAATACCCTAGAAAGCTATTATAGCAGAGACACAAAATGTCCTGCATGTTTATCCTCACACTGACTGAGGAAGATGAGGTCATATGAATCTGACTCTTCTGATGACCTATGTATGATACCGATTGCAATTTCGTAATGGTCGGTTGGAGTATGAAAGGTGTAACTCATCTCCTCAGGGCATAACAATGTTTGAAAAACACAATCAGCCGAGTAGCATAACTGCTTAGGTTGAACTATGAGAAACAATGATTGATGACACATTGTTTATAATGTTCTAGTTGAATAACTAGTATACATGTTCTTTATATTCCTTATTGTTATATGCCTTGTCATCCAATTAAATTATAATTGAAATGATTGCTTAAGAGAATGTTGCTTTACTTAGTTTACACAATGTTAAACCTGCTGTTGAATGTTTAAAAGTTCTACTACTTATTGTTATTCTATTTGTTGCAATAACAAAGCTTCTGGCAAAGAGTTATAACTCTCGCCGGGACAATTATTCAAATTGTCTCACCCCCGTGGGATTCGACTTTTTAGGTAGACGTCGAGGATGAAGGAACCCATCAGAGGGTGAGCAACAACAGCAGCAGCAACAACATGAGGGACAACAATGATTCTCAGGTGGAGACACTGTCTGTCACGTCTTGTAGATAGCATGTCCTATGTGTCGTCTCTGTACTCTCAAGTCCTAGGAGTCAGTAGGTGTTTTAAGTAGATCTGCGATTTTTGGCTTCAACCCTCGAGATTTTTTGTATCTTGCCTTGTACAGATAACAGGGCAGTTGATGTATGTAATCACTTGAGATGTGATTTTATAGAGATGTAATGATGGATTAGTTTGTCAACAACTTATCTTGTTTCTTTATGAAAGAGTTTTATTGTTTAAAGATCTCTTTCCAAAATGTTTTAATTTTTAGTGATTTTCAATAATTCCGCTGCTAGTTAATCGCTTTCGCATTCGTTGATGTCGTGTTTCGTGAAATGATCATCACAATTTAGTGGTATCAGAGTTCTAGGTTCGCTGAGTCTACAGAGACATAGGACTTAGGATGTTGAGTCTATTCTAGTGTCTTCCAGTATATCTAATAGTGTCTTCTGCTCCTCAGGAGAAGAAGATAAAACTAAATATGTCTGGACCTCACGAAGAACACGTTGCAGAGAGTAGTGCTGCTGCACCCAGAAGAGGTGTAAGAGACCCAGATAGAGAAGAATCTGTGCCTGAACCACCCCAGTTCAATCCAAATGACATGGGGAACCCAACCGTCCAAGCCATGTTTGGGAAGTTTATGAATTCCATGACACACATGACTGATAGGATGCCTATACCTGCACCTAGGGCAC
The DNA here is from genome assembly GCA_963693085.1 of Alisma plantago-aquatica. Taxonomy (NCBI): domain Eukaryota; kingdom Viridiplantae; phylum Streptophyta; class Magnoliopsida; order Alismatales; family Alismataceae; genus Alisma; species Alisma plantago-aquatica. The sequence continues at coordinate 1,540,122,682 of OY856409.1, forward strand.
CTACCCATCCTGAAGGACAAGGAATCGACAAGACGTTTGAACGACTTCGCCGAGTTGGAGCCACAGAGTATGCTGGAATAGCTGACCCAGCAAATGCTGACTTGTGGTTAACTAAACTAGAGAAGGCCTTTAGAATCCTGAACGTCCCAGAAGCCGAGAATGTTAAACATGCTGTGTATCTTTTCAAAGGGAGTGTTGGTCACTGGTGGACCATGGAAGAACAAAAAAGGCTTGGTGTAGAGGTTGCATGGGAAGTTTTCCGATGGGAATTTATCAATAGATATTTCCCTAAGACGTTTCTGGACGAGAAAATCTCTCAGTTTGAGAGGTTAAGACAAGGTCCAATGAACATTAGCGAGTACGAGGCTAAGTTCATGGAGCTGTTGCGGTTCTGTCCGTACATGGATGCTACAGATGAAGAAAGGATTAGGCATTTTGAGAAAGGGTTAAACACTGAGTTGACTACTCCTGTGTTTGCCCTAGAGAACAGAGAAAGGTTTGCTACCTTTGTGGAGTCTGTCAGAAGGGTAGAGAGGTATGTATCAGAGAAGAGACAGAACCAGAAAAAGAGGATCTATCCCCAGTTCCAAGGATCTTCATCTAAAGATTTCAAGAAACCTAGGTTTTCTGCGCCTACACCACCACCTAGATTCAGTACCCAGACGCAGTGGACGTCGAATAGGGATAGAGGACGAAGCCAACCACTACAAGGAGCTCATAGTTCAGCATCTATGTCGGTTACAGGACCACCCATACCATAACAACTGAACAAAAGTTGTTATATATGTGGAAAGATGGGACATCTGATGAAAGACTGCAGAGCTAGAGAAGTGAGTGTAACTCAACCTCAGAGGCAGAGTCAACAAGGATCCCAAAGGCGACAATTTCCAGGTAATTCTAGAGGACGTGGACAAGCGTCCCAAGCTGGATCATCGACACATAGTCAACGGGCACCGAATCAACCACAAGCGACGACAAGATTCTATGCGATGAATCCACCTAATGCAGTGATCAACCCTCGGGTTGTGGCAGGTCATATGGAATTGTTATATTCTGATATATCTACATCTTGCGTTGTATCTGTTTTAGTTGATCCGGGTGCTACGCACTCCTTTATCACTCGAAGAGTGATTTGTAACTGCCATATGACGGTCAGTCATAGAGCAGATAGTTTGTTGCTAGAAACTCCGTTGAGGGGGTCTGCTGTGTTGCAGGAGGTATGTTCTCCCTGCATCCTTTTCTTTTCTGAACATTGCATTCAAGTGGATCTTATACCAGTTGAGATGCATGGATTTGATATAATCCTTGGGATGGATACCTTAGAAAGGTATAAGGTTGTTTTGGATTGTGAATCCAAGCAAGTTGTGTTCGCTGATGAAAGTGACACATGGATCTTTCAAGGAGAAAGAAAGATTCTACCCACCTGTCTTGTGTCAGCTATGGTTGCTGAGAAGCTGATGAGGCAAGGATGTTATACATTCTTGGCCCATGTGGTAGATACTACCATGGAGAGTCCTAACCCTGCCAACGTTCCTGTGGTTAGGGAATTTGAAGATGTATTTCCTGAAGAACTTCCAGGTGTGCCACTACCTCGAGAAATTGATTTTTAGATCAATTTAATCCCAGATACACAACCAATAGCACAAACACCCTATAGGATGGTGCCTGCTGAGATGGCAGAACTCAAGAAACAACTGCAAGAGTTGCTTGAGAAGGGTTTCATCCGACCGAGTACTTCGCCTTGGGGTGCTCCGGTCCTCTTTGTTAAGAAGAAACACGGGTCAATGCGGTTGTGCATTTATTATAGACAGTTAAATAAAGTAACAATAAAGAATAAGTATCCTCTGTCGAGGATTGATGATCTCTTCGACCAGTTGTGTGGTGCAACCGTCTTCTCAAAGATAGACTTGAGGTCCGGATATCACCAGTTGCATATTAAGGATAGTGACATACCGAAGTGTGCCTTTAGGACAAGGTATGTTCACTATGAGTTCACAGTTATGTCATTTGGACTAACTAATGCACCAACTGCATTTATGGAACTCATGAATAGAATCTTCTGACCTTTTCTCGATCAGTGTGTTGTTGTCTTTATAGATGACATCTTGATCTATACTAGAGATGCTCAACAACATGAACAACATCTTCGTCAGGCTCTAACTTTGCTAAGAGAACACAAGCTATATGCTAAGTTTAGCAAGTGTGAGTTCTGGTTACCGGAAGTATCTTTCCTTGGACACGTGATATCTGCCTCGGGTATTCGTGTTGACCCTAAAAAGGTAGAATCTGTTCTACAATGGGAGCAGCCAAAGACACCGACGGAGATTCGTAGTTTCTTAGGGTTGGCAGGCTATTACCGAAGGTTCATTAAGAACGTCAGTTCTATAGCTTTACCCTTGACTAAGTTGACCAGGAAGGATATTCCTTTTGTCTGGAGTGACAAGTGTCAACAATCTTTTCAGTTGTTGAAGGAGAGACTGACAAGTGCACCTATGCTTGTGTTACCTGAGCAAGGGAAAGGATATATAGTTTTCTGCAATGACTCCAAGAATGGACTTGGATGTGTGTTGATGCAGGATAAACAAGTGATTTCTTTTGCTTCCCGACAGCTTAAAAAACACGAGGAGAATTATCCGACACACGATCTACAACTAGCTGCTGTGGTTCATGTCTTGAAGATCTGGAGACACTATCTTTATGGAGAGACATTCCATATTTTTGCTGATCATAAGAACCTTAAGTACATCTTTTCTCAGCATGAGCTTAACATGAGGCAATGCCGCTGGATGGAGTTAATCAAAGACTACAATTGTACAATTGATTACCATCAAGGGAAAGCCAATGTGGTTGTTGATGCTTTGAGTAGGAAATCAACAACACCAGCCTCAGATAGAGCACAACTGAATTCCTTGGTATGCTCTAGGAGAAATATGCTTATCTCCTTAAGGCAAGACAATGTACAATTAAAAGTATCATTGTTAGCCGAGTTGTTAGCTGAGATGCATATAAAACCTACTCTGAGAGAGCAGATTAAGGAGGCACATCAAGTTGATGCTGTAGTTCAATTGATTAGATCGGAGTATGGTAGCGAGAAACGAGATGGTTTCCATGATTTAGATGATCAAGTAGCCTGTTATCATGGTAGGATGATAGTACCAGATGTGGAAAACTTGAGAAAGTTAATCCTGGAAGAAGCTCATTCTTCGATGTAGGCTATGCATCTAGGAAGCACCAAGATGTATCAAAATTTGAAAGATATGTATTGGTGGCCTGGAATGAAGAAGGACGTTGTTGAGTTTGTTATGCGGTGTCCTGTGTGTCAGCAAGTTAAAGCTAAACACCAGAAGCCTGCAGGAACAATGCAACCTTTTCCCATACCACAATGGAAGTGGGATCATGTAACCATGGACTTTGTTGTTGGCCTACCCAGGACAAGCAAAGGGCATGATTCCATTTGGGTAATAGTTGATAGGTTGACAAAGACAACACATTTCTTTCCTGTCAAAACAACCTATTCTGCTGAGAAGCTAGCACAATTATATGTTGATGAGACAGTGCGACTGCATGGAGTCCCAGTCACCATTGTTTCCGATAGAGGTCCCCAGTTTACGAGTCATTTTTGGGAGCGACTTCATAAAGCCTTAGGCACACAATTAAGGTTTAGTACATCCTTTCATCCTCAGACTGATGGACAATCAGAAAGGACTATACAAACTTTAGAAGACTTGCTTAGAGCATGTGTTCTTCAGTTAATAGGGAGTTGGGATCTGCACCTAAGCTTGATAGAGTTTGCCTACAACAATAGCTATCAACATAGCATTGACATGGAACCTTATGAAGCTTTGTATGGTAGACGTTGTAGATTACCCCTATGTTGGTATGAAACTGGTGAATACCAACTTTTAGGTCCTGATCTTGTGCAGCAAACCACTGAGAAGATTAAAGTAATACAACAACAGATAAAGACTGCACAGGATAGGCAGAAATCATATGCTGATAAGCGTCGTAGACCTTTAGAATTCCAGGTTGGAGACAGAGTGTACCTCAAAGTCTCACCTTGGAAAGGAGTTCTGAGATTTGGAAGGAAAGGAAAGTTAGCTCCTAGGTTTATGGGGCCTTATCCAATCATTGAACGGATTGGAAGAGTAGCCTATAAGCTAGAGTTACCACCAGAGTTACAGAGGTTACACCCTGTGTTTCACATTTCCATGCTTAGGAAATGCCACCCTGATACATAATCAGTTCTACAACCTATGGAAGTAGAATTGAATGATGATGTATCTTATGAGGAAGGACCTGTATCGATCCTTGATAAAAGAATTAAAAGTTGAAAAAGAAAGACATAAGTCTTGTGAAAGTCCTCTGGAATCATCGTGGTGTTGAAAAATCCACATGGGAACTAGAGGAAGAGATGAGAAGGAAATACCCTACTCTTTTCTCTTAATATGTTTTGTTGATTTCGGGGATGAAATCCTTGTAGGGGGTGGATAATTTGTAACATCCCTGACCTGGGTTATGAACTAACCCTAAGTGTTTTTCTGAAATATGTGATTAGATGCTTGTGGTTATCTTTTGATATGTAATTAAAGCTTTTGAGGAACTTATATTTCTATTTCAGTCCTTTTTGAACAATGTTGTAATATTGTTTTGTTAAATATGGACTAATGTGAAAATTACCCAGTTGAGGGGTTAACTTGCAAATTGCACATGTTAAGATGTTCCTCTGATCTTGAGACATCATAAGAATGAATATGATGTAGTGATATGGATTCCACAAGCTTGAGCACTAAGATATAGCTTGTAGAGCAATCCTTGTGCTTTAAAACCTAGTTTTGGTGTAAAGTGCAATTTACCCAAAATATAGGGTGCAATATTTAAAATATACCCTCTAGAGTATCTCTCATGTTTCTTGGAATCAATTAGAGCAAATAAAATGAGGAGGGCACCTCATTTGAATGATTAAATAAGAAAGATAACCTTAATATCTAAATAACCAAGTTTTAAGCAAAATGGCCTTTTATATATATAGCTTATTAAGATATATGGCTCCTTTCCCTTTAACCTTGGATAAGAGAGAGGTTTTTCATGTGAAAAGGAGGAAGAAACGTTGCCAAGGGAGGAGTGAGCATGAGTGATGGGTTTAAGAAATAAAAGAAATAACTATCTTATTCTTTGCCTTGAAAAATACCCAAAAATATATAAGCAACCTTTTTCCACAAAGCAAGGGAACGTTTCCCTTAGTTTCTTTTCTCATATTCTTGCTTTGGACGACTAAGGAGAAGCTCAGGAGCAGAGGAGGACGACCAATCTGGTTTGTGTAAGTTTTGATCACCATCTAGCTCGAATTGATGGAAGAAACCCTAATACAAGGTTGGTTTAGTAGTTTTCCTTACACAACCCTTCTTTCTAGCCATCTTCTCCATCCAAATCTTGAAGAACAGACCATGGACAACCTTTGGAGCTTCATCCACCATTAAATCCACGAATCTTGGATCTCTAGATCAGATCTTAAGGTGGGTTTTATAACTCTAACCCTTAAGTATTGCTTATGCATCTTCCTTTCACATAAACGTTGCTTATTCTCCTTCTTTAGACACTTTTATGTGTTCTTGCAAGTATTTCCGTGAAGAATAGTCCCTGTTCTTGAGGTATAAGATGATGACGTTAATTCCAAAGTTTATCCACAATCTTGCTTTAGCAAACGGTTTCCCACCTCTTGCTCAAACGGTTTCCCAAACCGTTTGGGAGCAAACGGTTTCAAAACCATTTGAAAGCAAACGGTTTCAACCAAGAACGCATGGAAGCAAACGGTCCAAGACCATTTGGATGCGTTGACTAGGCATTGACCATTTGGAGGTCTGTTGTAAACATTATGGACTAATCACCCACCAAAAATCATCAAGTAATTTCAAGAGAATCACCAATTGAAGGCCCATTAGTCACCTAAACCCTAATCGGGTTTATTGCTGATTTCAATAATACAATAATGTTGAAGTGTGGGTTGAGTGACCCAAACGGTTTCAAAACCATTTGGGGATCACCCAAACGGTCTCAAGACTGTTTTTTGATCACCCAAGACCGTTTGGAGGTCTAGGGTTAAGTGGGGTTGACCGATTGAGGGTCCAATGATACTAAGTTATTGAACAATTAAGTGCTGATTTGATGACCAAATCTAGGGTTCAACCCTTAAGAGAATGACTTGGTTTTTTATGATATAATGAGAAAACGGTCTCAAGACCATTTGGAGGATGTCCAAACGATCCCAACAGCGTTTGGGGTCAGGTCATGACCCAATTGAATGATGGTTTAATGGCATCAATGTCAATTAGACTCATGTTGATACATGTTGAAGGGTGATCGATTCCAAACCCTAATTCAATTGATCCAAGCCCTAATTGGTGATCAATTGATAGTCAATTGAGGGTCAAATCAGTTGAGGGTTAACCTAATTGACTCAATTTATGAGTGGCTAACCATTGTATGATCGATTGAGGGGTTCAACATTCGAAAACCCTAACTCAATTGGAATGGTTGAGACACTTTTTGGTCCATGCAGTTTTCAGGTGGTTTGGACCAAATGGTTTCAAGAACGTTTGAGTCCAAATGGTCTCAAGACTATTTGGGACCAAATGATCCCAACCTGTTTGGTGCTCATGCAATTTCAAAAACGGTTGTGTCCATGCAGTTTCAAAGTCAACTTGGCCAAACGGTTTTCATGACCAAACAGTCTTCACGACCAAACGATCTTCATGAACAAACGGTTTTGAGGGTGCACTTTACCAACCAGTTTCAAAAGTCAAACTAGACCAAACGGTCAACAACATCAAACGGTTTCAAAGTTGTTTCAAGACCGTTTGAGGGTCTAAAGTGCAAGACCGTTTGAGGTCTAAAAAGGTCAAGATTGTTTGATGCTTTAGTGGTCAAGATGGTTTAGTAGTTGATTAGCCTAAACCTTATAGATACCTAAAGTGATTAAGGGACCAAGTAATTAGTGGACTAATGCATGTTATGATCAATGGTGAACATTACAAAAGTACCCTTGATGGGATAGAGTAACTAATACCCTTTGATCAAATAAATCTTAATGACCACAATAGTAATGACACAACCCATGATGTCAATGTTGGATTGACTTAGCCTAATTATAGGTGATGTAAACATCATCTGATAGTTAGAGGAGAGAGAAGACTCCTTATATGAATGTGAATCAAGTAATATACTTCCAACATGTATGAATACATCTAATTAGGGTATGATCCTTTATAGTGAGATCATGGAAACCCTAATTATAATGGTTAATGAATCTTAACCTAATTGAGGGAATTAATGGAAGTAATCCTCATACATGATGATGGTATGATCTCAATTCATTGCAAATGTGAATAGTAAACCCTAATCTAGGGTAATGTGATGTAATGTGAATAGTAAACCCTAATCTAGGGTGATGTGATGATATGAACAGTAAACCCTAATTCTGAGTTATGCTTTTAAGCATGACACTCTATGATTGAAGTATGAAATAAGGAATCACTATTCCTAATTAAGCTAAGGGGTTGAATAACCCTAATTGAATTTAATAGGGAAAACCTAACCATATTAAGGGCGTAGTGGTACAACCCCTTGATTGATAGGTTATCTTTATTTTGCAATATGTTGATATAGAGATAAATTGCCTATTATCAAGTATATTAATTATGCAGGCTTTTATGAAATGGTGAACATAGTCAGGTAAGGGCTATGATGTCATATTTATTAAAACACTCTATAAGTTTTGAAAGTAATGATATGCTATGTTGCCTAGTGAAAGAGAGCATATGAGATTGGAAGGTTGTGATAGCCATGAGAAATATCTGCATTGTTACAATCAAGGTCATAATGTTAAATGACTTGATTATCATATGTCACCTGGTAACAAGTGTTATGATGATCTAAGGATTTGAACACCCATGTTCCTAAATCATAATGATGAGATGGTTAGGGATTGACATCCCAATGATAAATGGATGTGAAATGAACTTGATACAATTAGTACTCTTTCTTATAGCAATTGTTTTAATGGTTTATGTTTGAAAACATGCCTGATGCTAAAAGAATTCTATAATGTACTTAAATAATCAAGTATAATGATATCATGTAGAGCCCTGACCATAGATCCATCATTCTCAGAAGCTTAATGATGGTGAAACAAGTTTTCCTAAGGGAACTCCTGGAGAGCATACTTTTGAGTATGTGGGGGTTATGGACGCAAATATCCTTACATCCTAATGTAGGATTTGATGTAAGATGTACCTTTAATCCATCAATCCTTCATTATATGTTTATGTCGGGATGATGTATCACTACTCTCCCGATGATGTTGTTAATGCCGCATCGGTGTGAGATAAACAAGAAATCCCTCGATGGCGAAGAGAGTACAGAATGCCACTGTAACTCTAATAGCGAAGTTGCCAGAATACCCTAGAAAGCTATTATAGAAGAGACACAAAATGTCCTGCATGTTGATCCTCACACTGACTGAGGAAGATGAGGTCATAGGAATCCGACTCTTCTGATGACCTATGTATGGTACCGATTGCAATTTCGTAATGGTCGGTTGGAGTATGAGAGGTGTAACTCATCTCCTCAGGGCATAACAATGTTTGAAAAACAGAATCAACCGAGTAGCATAACTGCTTAGGTTGAACTATGAGAAACAATGATTGATGACACATTGTTTATAATGTTCTAGTTGAATAACTAGTATACATGTTCTTTATATTCCTTATTGTTATATGCCTTGTCATCCAATTAAATTATAATTGAAATGATTGCTTAAGAGAATGTTTCTTTACTTAGTTTACACAATGTTAAACCTGTTGTTGAATGTTTAAAAGTTCTACTACTTATTTTTATTGTATTTGTTGCAATAATAAAGCTTCTGGCGAAGAGTTATAACTCTCACTGGGACAATTATTCAAATTGTCTCACCCCCGTGGGATTTGACTTTTTAGGTAGACGCCGAGGATGAAGGAACCCATCAGAGGGTGAGCAACAACAGGAGCAACAACAACATGAGGGACAACAATGATATTCAGGTGGAGACACTGTTTGTCAAGTCTTGTAGATAGCATGTCCTATGTGTCGTCTCTGTACTCTCAAGTCCTAGGAGTCAGTAGGTGTTTAAAGTAGATCTGAGATTTTTGGCTTAAAGCCTCGAGATTTTTTTGTATCTTGCCTTGTACAGATAACATGGCAGTTGATGTATGTAATCACTCGAGATGTGATTTTACAGAGATGTAATGATGGATTAGTTTGTCAACAACTTATCTTGTTTCTTAATGAAAGAGTTTTATTGTTTAAAGATCTCTTTCCAAAAAGTTTTAATTTTTAGTGATTTTCAATAATTCCGCTGCTAGTTAATCGCTTCCGCATTCGTTGATCTCGTGTTTCACGAAATGATCGTCACAATTTATGGTATCAGAGCTCTAGGTTTGCTGAGTCTACAGAGACATAGGACTTAGGATGTTGAGTCTGTTCTAGTGTGTTCCAGTATATCTGATAGTGTCTTTTGCTCCTCAGGAGAAGAAGATAAAACTAAATATGTCTGGACCTCACGAAGAACACGTTGCAGAGAGTAGTGCTGCTGCACCCAGAAGAGGTGTAAGAGACCCAGATAGAGAAGAACCTGTGCCTGAACCACCCGAGTTCAATCCAACTGACATGGGGAACCCATCCGTCCAAGCCATGTTTGGGCAGTTTATGACTGCCATGACACACATGACTGATAGGATGCCTATACCTGCACCTAGGGTACCTACCCATCCTGAAGGACAAGGAATCGGAAAGACATTTGAACGACTTCGCCGAGTTGGAGCCACAGAGTATGCTGGAACAGCTGACCCAGCAGATGCTGACTTGTGGTTAACTGAACTAGAGAAGGCCTTTAGAATCCTGAACATCCCAGAAGCCGAGAAGGTTAAAAATGTTGTGTATCTTCTCAAAGGGAGTGATGGTCACTGGTGGACCATGGAAGAACAGAAAAGGCTTGGTGTAGAGGTTGCATGGGAAGTTTTCTGACATGAATTTATCAACAGATATTTCCCTAAGACGTTTCTGGATGAGAAAATCTCTCTGTTTGAGAGGTTAAGACAAGGTCCAATGAACATTAGCGAGTACAAGGCTAAGTTCATGGAGCTGTTGCGGTTCTGTCCGCACATGGTAGCTACAGACGAAGAAAGGATTAGGCATTTTGAGAAAGGGTTAAACGCTGAGTTGACTACTCCTGTGTCTGCCCTAGAGAACAGAGAAAGGTTTGCTACCTTCGTGGAGTCTGTCAGAAGGGTAGAGAGGTCAGTAGCAGAGAAGAGACAAACCCAGAAAAAGAGGATGTATCCATAGTTCCAAAGATCTTCATCTAAAGATTTCAAGAAACCTAGGTTCTGTGCATACACCACCACCTAGATTCAGTACCCAGACGCAGTGGACGTCAAATAGGGGTAGAGGACGAAGCCTACCACTAGAAGGAGCTCATAGTTCAACATCTATGTCGGTTACAGGACCACACAGACCACAACAACTGAACAAAAGTTGTTATATATGTGGAAATATGGGACATCTGATGAAAGACTGCAGAGCTAGAGAAGTGAGTGTAACTCAACCTCAGAGGTAGAGTCAACAAGGATCCCAAAGGCGGAAGTTTCCAGGTAATGCTAGAGGACGTGGACAAGCGTCCCAAGCTGGATCATCGACACATAGTCAACGAGCACCGAATCAACCACATGCGACGACAAGATTCTATGCGATGAATCCACCTGATGCAGTGATCAACCCTCGGGTTGTGGCAGGTCAGATGGAATTGTTATATTCTGATATATCTACATCTTACGTGTATCTGTTTAGTTGATCCGTATGCTACACACTCCTTTATCACTCAAAGAGTGATTCGTAACTGCAATATGATGGTCAATCACAGAGCAGATAGTTTGTTGCTAGAAACTCCATTGAGGGGGTCTGCTGTGTTGTAAGAGGTATGTTCTCCCTACATCCTCTTCTTTTCTGAACATCACATTCAAGTGGATCTTATACCACTTGAGATGCATGGATTTGATATAATCCTTGGGATGGATACCTTAGAAAGGTATAAGGTTGTTTTGGATTGTGAATCCAAGCAAGTTGTGTTCGCTGATGAAAGTGACACATGGATCTTTCAAGAAGAAAGAAAGATTCTACCCACCTGTCTTGTGTCAGCTATGGTTGTTGAGAAGCTGATGAGGCAAGGATGTTATACATTCTTGGCCCATGTTGTAGATACTACCATGGAGAGTCCTAACCCTATCGAAGTTCCTGTAGTTAGGGAATTTGAAGATGTATTTCTTGAAGAACTTCGAGGTGTGCCACCGCCTTGGGAAATTGATTTTGAGATCAATTTAATCCCAGATACACAACCAATAGCACAAAAACCCTATAGGATGGCGCATGCTGAGATGGAAGAACTCAAGAAACAACTGCAAGAGTTGCTTGAGAAGGGTTTCATCCGACCGAGTACCAAAGTCTACCGAGGATTGTGCATTGATTATAGACAGTTAAATAAAGTAACAATACAGAATAAGTATCCTCTACCGAGGATTGATGATCTCTTCGACCAGTTGCGTGGTGCAACCGTCTTCTCAAAGATAGACTTGAGGTCGGGATATCACCAGTTGCGTATTAAGGATAGTGACATACCAAAGTCTACCTTTAGGACAAGGTATGTTCACTATGAGTTCACAATTATGTCGTTTGGACTAACAAATGCACCAGCTGCATTTATGGAACTCATGAATAGAATCTTCCGACCTTTTCTTGATCAGTGTGTTGTTGTCTTTATAGATGACATCCTGATCTATAGTAGAAATGCTCAACAACATGAACAACATCTTCGTCAGGCTCTAACTTTGCTAAGAGAACACAAGCTATATGCTAAGTTTAACAAGTGTGAGTTCTGGTTACTGGAAGTATCTTTCCTTGGACACGTGATGTCTACCTCGGGTATTCGTGTTGACCCTAAAAAGGTAGAATCTGTTCTACAACGAGAGCAGCCGAAGACACCGACGGAGATCCATAGTTTCTTAGGGTTGGCAGGCTATTACCGAAGGTTCATTAAGAACTTCAGTTCTATAGCTTTACCCTTGACTAAGTTGACCAGGAAGGATATTTCTTTTGTCTGGAGTGACAAGTGTCAACAATCTTTTCAGTTGTTGAAGGAGAGACTGATAAGTGCACATGTGCTTGTGTTACCTGAGCAAGGGAAAGGATATATAGTTTATTGTAATGCCTCCAATAATAGACTTGGATGTGTGTTGATGTAGGATAAACAAGTGATTTCTTTTGCTTCCCGATAGCTTAAGAAACACGAGGAGAGTTATCCGACACACGATCTAGAACTAGCTGTTGTGGTTCATGCCTTGAAAATCTAGAGACACTATCTTTATGGAGAGACATTCCAGATTTTGCTGATCATAAGAACCTTAAGTACATCTTTTCTCAGCATGAGCTTAACATGAGGCAACACCACTGGATGGAGTTAATCAAAGACTACAATTGTACAATTGATTACCATCAAGGGAAATCCAATGTGGTTGCTGATGCTTTGAGTAGGAAATCAACAACACTAGCCTCAGATAGAGCACAACTGAATTCCTTGGTATGCACTGGGAGAAATATGCTTATCTCCTTAAGGCAAGACAATGTACAGTTAAAAGTATCATTGTTAGCCGGGTTTTTAGCTAAGATGCATATAAAACCTACTCTGAGAGAGCAGATTAAGGAGGCACAACAAGTTGATGTTGCAGTTCAACTAATTAGATGATAGTATGAGATGGTTTCCATGATTCAGATGATCAAGTAGCCTGTTATCATGGTAGGATGATAGTACTGAATGTGGATAACTTGAGAAAGTTAGTCCTGGAAGAAGCTCATTCTTCGATGTATGATATGCATCCAGGAAGTACCAAGATGTATCGAAATTTGAAAGATATGTATTGGTGGCCTGGAATGAAGAAGGACGTTGTTGAGTTTGTTATGCGGTGTCCTGTGTGTCAGCAAGTTAAACTGAATACCAGAAGCATGCAGGAACAACGCAACCTTTTCCCATACCACAGTGGAAGTGGGATCATGTAACCATGGACTTTGTTATTGGCCTACCCAGGACAAGCAAAGGGCATGATTCCATTTGGGTAATAGTTGATAGGTTGACAACGACAACACATTTCTTACCTGTCAAAACAACCTATTCTACTGAGAATCTAGCACAGTTATATGTTGATGAGATAGTGCGACTGCATTGAGTCCCAATCACCATTGTTTCTGATAGAGGTCCCCAGTTTACGAGTCATTTTTGGTAGCGACTTCATAAAGCCTTAGGCACACAATTAAGGTTTAGTACATCCTTTCATCCTCAGACTGATGGATAGTCAAAACAGACTATACAGACTTTAGAAGACTTGCTTATAGCATGTGTTCTTCAGTTAACAGGGAGTTGGGATCTACACCTAAGCTTGATAGAGTTTGCCTACAACAATAGCTATCAACATAGCATTGACATGGCACCTTATGAAGCTTTGTATGGTATACGTTGTAGATCACCCCTATGTTGGTATGAAACTGGTGAATACCAACTTTTAGGTCCTGATCTTGTGCAACAAACCACTGAGAAGATTAAAGTAATACAACAACAGATAAAGACTGCATAGGATAGGCAGAAATCATATGCTGATAAGCGTCGTAGACCTTTTGAATTCTAGGTTGGAGACAGAGTGTACCTCAAAGTCTCACCTTGGAAAGGAATTCTGAGATTTGGAAGGAAAGGAAAGTTAGCTCCTAGGTTTATGGGGCCTTATCCAATCATTGAACGGATTGGAAGAGTAGCCTATAAGCTAGAGTTACCACCAGAGTTATAGAGGTTACACCCTGTGTTTCACATTTCCATGCTTAGGAAATGCCACCCTGATACAGAATCAGTTCTGCAACCTATGGAAGTAGAATTGAATGATGATGTATCTTATGAGGAAGGACCTGTATCGATCCTTGATAAAAGAATTAAAAGTTGAAAAAGAAAGACATAAGTCTTGTGAAAGTCCTCTATAATCATCGTGGTGTTGAAGAAGCCACATGGAAACTAGAGGAAGAGATGAGAAGGAAATACCCTACTCTTTTCTCTTAATATGTTTTGTTGATTTCGGGGACGAAATCCTTGTAGGGGGTGGATAATTTATAACATCCCTGACCTGGGTTATGAACTAACCCTAGGTGTTTTGCTTAAATATGTGATTAGATGCTTGTGGTTATCTTTTGATATGTAATTAAAGCTTTTGAGGAACTTATATTTCTATTTCAGTCCTTTTTGAACAATGTTGTAATATTGTTTTGTTAAATATGGACTAATGTGCAAATTACCCAGTTGAGGGGTTAACTTGCAAATTGCAAATGTTAATATGTTCCTCTGATGTTGAGACATCATAAGAATTAATATGATGTAGTGATATGGATTCCACAAGCTTGAGCACCAAGATATAGCTTGTAGAGCAATCCTTGTGCTTTAAAACCTAGTTTTGGTGTAAAGTGCAATTTACCCAAAACATAGGGTGCGATATGTAAAATATACCCTCTAGAGTATCTCTCATGTTTCTTGGAATCAAGTAGAGCAAAGAAAATGAGGAGGGCGCCTCATTTGAATGATCAAATAAGAAAGATAACCTTAATATCTAAATAACCAAGTTTTAAGCAAAATGGCCTTTTATATATATAGCTTATTAAGATATATGGCTCCTTTCCCTTTAACATTGGATAAGAGAGAGGTTTTGCATGTGAAAAGGAGGAAGAAACGTGGCCAAGGGAGGAGTGATCATGAGTGATGGGTTTAAGAAATAAAAGAAATAACTATCTTATTCTTTGCCTTGAAAAATACCCAAAAATATATAAGCAACCTTTTTCCACAAAGCAAGGGAACGTTTCCCTTTGTTTCTTTTCTCATCTTCTTGCTTTGGCCAACTAAGGAGAAGCTCAAGAGCAGAGGAGGACGACCAATCTGGTTTGGGTAAGTTTTGATCACCATCTAGCTCGAATTCATGGAGGAAACCCTAATACAAGGTTGGTTTAGTAGTTTTCCTTACACAACCCTTCTTTCTAGCCATCTTCTCCATCCAAATCTTGAAGAACGGACCATGCACAACCTTTGGAGCTTCATCCACCATTAAATCCACGAAGCTTGGAGCTCTATATCATATCTTAAGGTGGGTTTTATAACTCTAACCCTTAAGTATTGCTTATGCATCTTCCTTTCACATAAACGTTGCTTATTC
This sequence comes from Alisma plantago-aquatica, assembly GCA_963693085.1. Taxonomy (NCBI): domain Eukaryota; kingdom Viridiplantae; phylum Streptophyta; class Magnoliopsida; order Alismatales; family Alismataceae; genus Alisma; species Alisma plantago-aquatica. The sequence continues at coordinate 1,540,137,999 of OY856409.1, forward strand.
TCCTTCTTTAGACAGTTTTATGTGTTCTTACAAGTATTTCCGTGAAGAATAGTCCCTGTTCTTGAGGTAGAAGATGATGATGTTAATTCCAAATTTTATCCACAATCTTGCTTTAGCAAACGGTTTCCCACCTCTTGCTCAAACGGTTTCCCAAACCGTTTGGGAGCAAACGGTTTCAAAACCGTTTGAAAGCAAATAATTTCAACCAAGAATGCATGGAAGCAAACAGTACAAGACCGTTTGGATGCTTTGACCAGGCATTGACCGTTTGTAGGTCTTTTGTAAACATTATGGACTAATCACCCACCAAAAATCATCAAGTAATTCCAAGAGAATCGCCAATTGAAGGCCCATTAGTCACCTAAACCCTAATCGGGTTTATTGCTGATTTCAATAATACAATCATGTTGAAGTGTGGGTTGAGTGACCGAAACGGTTTCAAAACCATTTGGGGATCACTCAAACGGTCTCCAGACCGTTTGGTGATCACCCAAGACCATTTGGAGGTCTAGGGTTAAGTGGGTTTGACCAATTGAGGGTCCAATGATACTAAGTTATCAAACAATTAAGTGCTGATTTGGTGACCAAATCTAGGGTTCAACCCTTAAGAGAATGACTTGGTTTTGATGATATAATGAGAAAACGGTCTCAAGACCATTTGGAGGATGTCCAAATGATCCCAACACCATTTGGGGTCAGGTCATGACCCAATTGAAAGATGGTTCAATGGTTTCAATGTCAATTAGACTCATGTTGATACATGTTGAAGGGTGATCGTTTCCAAACCGTAATTCAATTGATCCAAGCCCTAATTGGTGATCAATTGAGAGTCAATTGAGGGTCAAATCAGTTGAGGGTTGACCTAATTGACTCAATTGATGAGTGGATAACCATTGTATGATCGATTGAGGGGTTCAACATTTGAAAACCCTAACTCAATTGGAATGGTTGAGACACTTTTTGGTCCATGCGGTTTTGAGGTGGTTTGGACCAAATGGTCTCAAGACCGTTTGAGTCCAAACAGTCTCAAGACCGTTTGGGACCAAATGGTCTCAAGATCGTTTGGGACCAAACGATCCCAAACCGTTTGGTGCTCATGCGGTTTAAAAAACGGTTGTGTCCATGCGGTTTCAAAGTCAACTTGGCCAAACGGTCTTCACGACCAAACGGTCTTCACGACCAAACGATCTTCATGACCAAACGGTTTTTGAGGGGGCACTTTACCAAACGGTTTCAAAAGTCAAACTAGACCAAACGGTCAACAACATCAAACGGTTTCAAAGTTGTTTCAAGACCGTTTGAGGGTCTAAAGTGCAAGATCGTTTGAGGTCTAAAAAGGTCAAGATCGTTTGATGCTTTAGTGGTCAAGATGGTTTAGTAGTTGATTGACCTAAACCTTATAGATACCTAAAGTGATTAAGGGACCAAGTAATTAGTGGACTAATGCATGTTATGATCAATGGTGAACATTACAAAAGTACCCTTGATGGGATAGAGTAACTAATACCCTTTGATCAAATAAATCTTAATGACCACAATAGTAGTGACACAACCCATTATGTCAATGTTGGATTGACTTAGCCTAATTATAGGTGATGTACAATCATCTGATAGTTAGAGGAGAGAGAATACTTCTTATATGAATGTGAATCAAGTAATATACTTCCAACATGTATGAATACATCTAATTAGGGTATGATCCTTTATAGTGAGATCATGGAAACCCTAATTATAATGGTTAATGAATCTTAACCTAATTGAGGGCATTAATGAAAGTAATCCTCATACATGATTATGGTATGATCTCAATTCATTGCAAATGTGAATAGTAAACCCTAATCTAGGGTAATGTGATGTAATGTGAATAGTGAACCCTAATATAGGGTGATGTGATGATATGAACAGTAAACCCTAATTCTGAGTTATGCTTTTAAGCATGAAACTCTATGATTGAAGTATGAAATAAGGAATCACTATTCCTAACTAAGCTAAGGGGTTGAATAACCCTAATTGAATTGAATAGGGAAAACCAAACCCTATTAAGGGCATAGTGGTACAACCCCTGAATTGATAAGTTATCTTTGTTTTGCAATATGCTGATATAGAGATAAATTGCCTATTATCAAGTGTATTAATTATGCAGGCTTTTATGAAATGGTGAACATAGTCAGGTAAGGGCTATCATGTCATATTTACTAAAACACTTTATAAGTTTTGAAAGTAATGATATGCTATGTTTCCTAGTGAAAGAGAGCATATGAGATTGAAAGGCTGTGATAGCCATGAGAAATATCTGCATTGTTACAATCAATGTCATGCTGTTAAATGACTTGATTATCACATGTCACCTGGTAACAAGTGTTATGATGATCTAAGGATTTGAACACCCATGTTCCTAAATCATAATGATGAGATGGTTAGGGATTGACATCCCAATGATAAATGGATGTGAAATGAACTTGATACAATTAGTACTCTTTCTTATAGCAATTGTTTTAATGGTTTATGTTTGAAAACATGCCTGATGCTCAAAGAATTCTATAATGTACTTAAATAATCAAGTATAATGATATCAGGTAGAGCCCTGACCATAGATCCATCATTGTCAGAAGCTTAATGATGGTGAAATAGGTTTTCCTAAGGGAACTCCTGGAGAACATACTTTTGAGTATGTGGGGGTTATGGACGCGAATATCCTTACGTCCTAATGTAGGATTTGATGTAAGATGTACCTTTAATACATCAATCCTTCATTATATGTTTATGCCGGGATGATGTATCACTAATCTCCCGATGATGTTGTTAATGCCGCATCGGTGTGAGATAAACAAGAAATCCCTCGATGGCAAAGAGAGTACAAAATGCCACTGTAACTCTAATAGCGAAGTTGCCAGAATACCCTGGAAAGCTATTATAGCAGAGACACAATATGTCCAACATGTTGGTCCTCACATTGACTGAGGAAGATGAGGTCATAGGAATCCGACTCTTCTGATGACCTATGTATGGTACCGATTGCAATTTCGTAATGGTCGGTTGGAGTATGAAAGGTGTAACTCATCTCCTCAGGGCATAACAATGTTTGAAAAACATAATCAGCCGAGTAGCATAACTGCTTAGGTTGAACTATGAGAAACAATGATTGATGACACATTGTTTATAATGTTCTAGTTGAATAACTAGTATACATGTTCTTTATATTCCTTATTGTTATATGCCTTGTCATCCAATTAAATTATAATTGAAATGATTGCTTAAGAGAATGTTGCTTTACTTAGTTTACACAATGTTAAACCTGCTGTTGAATGTTTAAAAGTTCTACTACTTATTGTTATTCTATTTGTTGCAATAACAAAGCTTCTGGCGAAGAGTTATAACTCTCGCCGGGACAATTATTCAAATTGTCTCACCCCCGTGGGATTCGACTTTTTAGGTAGACGCCGAGGATGAAGGAACCCATCAGAGGGTGAGCAACAACAGCAGCAGCAACAACATGAGGGACAACAATGATTCTCAGGTGGAGACACTGTCTGTCACGTCTTGTAGATAGCATGTCCTATGTGTCGTCTCTGTACTCTCAAGTCCTAGGAGTCAGTAGGTGTTTTAAGTAGATCTGCGATTTTTGGCTTCAACCCTCGAGATTTTTTTATATCTTGCCTTGTACAGATAACAAGGCAATTGATGTATGTAATCACTTGAGATGTGATTTTACAGAGATGTAATGATGGATTAGTTTGTCAACAACTTATCTTGTTTCTTTATGAAAGAGTTTTATTGTTAAAAGATCTCTTTCCAAAATGTTTTAATTTTTAGTGATTTTCAATAATTTTGCTGCTAGTTAATCGCTTCCGCATTCGTTGATGTCGTGTTTCGTGAAATGATCATCACAATTTAGTGGTATCAGAGTTCTAGGTTCGCTGAGTCTACAGAGACATAGGACTTAGGATGTTGAGTCTGTTCTAGTGTCTTCCAGTATATCTAATAGTGTCTTCTGCTCCTCAGGAGAAGAAGATAAAACTAAATATGTCTGGACCTCACGAAGAACACGTTGCAGAGAGTAGTGCTGCTGCACCCAGAAGAGGTGTAAGAGACCCAGATAGAGAAGAACCTGTGCCTGAACCACCCCAGTTCAATCCAACTTACATGGGGAACCCAACCGTCCAAGCCATGTTTGGGAAGTTTATGAATTCCATGACACACATGACTGATAGGATGCCTATACCTACACCTAGGGCACCTACTCATCCTGAAGGACAAGGAATCGGCAAGACGTTTGAACGACTTCGCCGAGTTGGAGCCACAGAGTATGCTGGAATAGCTGACCCAGCAAATGCTGACTTGTGGTTAACTAAACTAGAGAAGGCCTTTAGAATCCTGAACGTCCCAGAAGCCGAGAATGTTAAACATGCTGTGTATCTTTTCAAAGGGAGTGTTGGTCACTGGTGGACCATGGAAGAACAAAAAAGGCTTGGTGTAGAGGTTGCATGGGAAGTTTTCCGACGGGAATTTATCAATAGATATTTCCCTAAGACGTTTCTGGATGAGAAAATCTCTCAGTTTGAGAGGTTAAGACAAGGTCCAATGAACATTAGCGAGTACGAGGCTAAGTTCATGGAGCTGTTGCGGTTCTGTCCGTACATGGCAGCTACAGATGAAGAAAGGATTAGGCATTTTGAGAAAGGGTTAAACACTGAGTTGACTACTCCTGTGTTTGCCCTAGAGAACAGAGAAAGGTTTGCTACCTTTGTGGAGTTTGTCAGAAGGGTAGAGAGGTATGTAGCAGAGAAGAGACAGAACCAGAAAAAGAGGATCTATCCCCAGTTCCAAGGATCTTCATCTAAAGATTTCAAGAAACCTAGGTTTTCTGCGCCTACACCACCACCTAGATTCAGTACCCAGACGCAGTGGACGTCGAATAGGGATAGAGGACGAAGCCAACCACTACAAGGAGCTCATAGTTCAGCATCTATGTCAGTTACAGGACCACCCAGACCATAACAACTGAACAAAAGTTGTTATATATGTGGAAAGATGGGACATCTTATGAAAGACTGCAGAGCTAGAGAAGTGAGTGTAACTCAACCTCAGAGGCAGAGTCAACAAGGATCCCAAAGGCGACAGTTTCCAGGTAATTCTAGAGGACGTGGACAAGCGTCCCAAGCTGGATCATCGACACATAGTCAACGGGCACCGAATCAACCACAAGCGATGACAAGATTCTATGCGATGAATCCACCTAATGCAGTGATCAACCCTCAGGTTGTGGCAGGTCATATGGAATTGTTATATTCTGATATATCTACATCTTGCGTTGTATCTGTTTTAGTTGATCCGGGTGCTACGCACTCCTTTATCACTCGAAGAGTGATTCGTAACTGCCATATGACGGTCAGTCATAGAGCAGATAGTTTGTTGCTAGAAACTCCGTTGAGGGGGTCTGCTGTGTTGCAGGAGGTATGTTCTCCCTGCATCCTTTTCTTTTCTGAACATCGCATTCAAGTGGATCTTATACCAGTTGAGATGCATGGATTTGATATAATCCTTGGGATGGATACCTTAGAAAGGTATAAGGTTGTTTTGGATTGTGAATCCAAGCAAGTTGTGTTCGCTGATGAAAGTGACACGTGGATCTTTCAAGGAGAAAGAAAGATTCTACCCACCTGTCTTGTGTCAGCTATGGTTGCTGAGAAGCTGATGAGGCAAGGATGTTATACATTCTTGGCCCATGTGGTAGATACTACCATGGAGAGTCCTAACCCTGCCGAAGTTCCTGTGGTTAGGGAATTTGAAGATGTATTTCCTGAAGAACTTCCAGGTGTGCCACTACCTCGAGAAATTGATTTTGAGATCAATTTAATCCCAGATACACAACCAATAACACAAACACCCTATAGGATGGTGCATGCTGAGATGGCAGAACTCAAGAAACAACTGCAAGAGTTGCTTGAGAAGGGTTTCATCCGACTGAGTACTTCTCCTTGGGGTGCTCCGGTCCTCTTTGTTAAGAAGAAACATGGGTCAATGCGGTTGTGCATTTATTATAGACAGTTAAATAAAGTAACAATAAAGAATAAGTATCCTCTGTCGAGGATTGATGATCTCTTCGACCAGTTGCATGGTGCAACCGTCTTCTCAAAGATAGACTTGAGGTCGAGATATCACCAGTTGCGTATTAAGGATAGTGACATACCGAAGTCTGCCTTTAGGACAAGGTATGTTCACTATGAGTTCACAGTTATGTCGTTTGGACTAACTAATGCACCAGCTGCATTTATGGAACTCATGAATAGAATCTTCTGACCTTTTCTCGATCAGTGTGTTGTTGTCTTTATAGATGACATCTTGATCTATACTAGAGATGCTCAACAACATGAACAACATCTTCGTCAGGCTCTAACTTTGCTAAGAGAACACAAGCTATATGCTAAGTTTAGCAAGTGTGAGTTCAGGTTACCGGAAGTATCTTTCCTTGGACACGTGATATCTGCCTCGGGTATTCGTGTTGACCCTAAAAAGGTAGAATCTGTTCTACAATGGGAGCAGCCGAAGACACTGATGGAGATCCGTAGTTTCTTAGGGTTGGTAGGCTATTACCAAAGGTTCATTAAGAACTTCAGTTCTATAGCTTTACCCTTGACATAGTTGACCAGGAAGGATATTCCTTTTGTCTGGAGTGACAAGTGTCAAAAATCTTTTCAGTTGTTGAAGGAGAGACTGACAAGTGCACCTATGCTTGTGTTACCTGAGTAAGGGAAAGGATATATAGTTTTCTGTAATGCCTCCAAGAATGGACTTGGATGTGTGTTGATGCAGGATAAACAAGTGATTTCTTTTGCTTCCCGACAGCTTAAGAAACACGAGGAGAATTATCCGACACACGATCTAGAACTAGCTGCTGTGGCTCATGCCTTGAAGATCTAGAGACACTATCTTTATGGAGAGACATTCCAGATTTTTGCTGATCATAAGAACCTTAAGTACATCTTTTCTCAGCATGAGCTTGACATGAGGCAACGCCGCTGGATGGAGTTAATCAAAGACTACGATTGTACAATTGATTACCATCAAGGGAAAGCCAATGTGGTTGCTGATGCTTTGAGTAGGAAATCAACAACACTAGCCTCAGATAGAGCACAACTGAATTCCTTGGTATGCTCTAGGAGAAATATGCTTATCTCCTTAAGGCAAGACAATGTACAATTAAAAGTATCATTGTTAGCCGGGTTGTTAGCTGAGATGCATATAAAACCTACTCTGAGAGAGCAGATTAAGGAGGCACATCAAGTTGATGCTGTAGTTCAACTGATTAGATCGGAGTATGGTAGCGAGAAATGAGATGGTTTCCATGATTCAGATGATCAAGTAGCCTGTTATCATGGTAGGATGATAGTACCAGATGTGGATAACTTGAGAAAGTTAGTCCTGGAAGAAGCTCATTCTTCGATGTATGCTATGCATCCATGAAGCACCAAGATGTATCGAAATTTGAAAGATATGTATTGGTGGCCTGGAATGAAGAAGGACGTTGCTGAGTTTGTTATGCGGTGTCCTGTGTGTCAGCAAGTTAAAGCTGAACACCAGAAGCCTGCAGTAACAATGCAACCTTTGCCCATACCACAGTGGAAGTGGGATCATGTAACCATGGACTTTGTTGTTGGCCTACCCATGACAAGAAAAGGGCATGATTCCATTTGGGTAATAGTTGATAGGTTGACAAAGACAGCACATATCTTTCCTGTCAAAACAACCTATTCTGATGAGAGGCTAGCACAGTTATATGTTGATGAGATAGTGCGACTGCATGGAGTCCCAGTCACCATTGTTTCTGATAGAGGTCCCCAGTTTTTGAGTCATTTTTGGGAGCGACTTCATAAAGCCTTAGCCACACAGTTAAGGTTTAGTACATCCTTTCATCCTCAGACTGATGGACAGTCAGAAAGGACTATACAGACTTTAGAAGACTTGCTTAGAGCATGTGTTCTTCAGTTAACAGGGAGTTGGGATCTGCACCTAAGCTTGATAGAGTTTGCCTACAACAATAGCTATCAACATAGCATTGACATGGCACCTTATGAAGCTTTGTATGGTAGACGTTGTAGATCACCCCTATGTTGGTATGAAACTGATGAATACCAACTTTTAGGTCCTGATCTTATGCAGCAAACCACTGAGAAGATTAAAGTAATACAACAACAGATAAAGACTGCACAGGATAGGCAGAAATCATATGCTGATAAGCGTCGTAGACCTTTAGAATTCCAGGGGAGATAGAGTGTACCTCAAAGTCTCGCCTTGGAAAGGAGTTCTGAGATTTGGAAGGAAAGGAAAGTTAGCTCCTAGGTTTATGGGACCTTATCCAATCATTGAACGGATTGGAAGAGTAGCCTATAAGCTAGAGTTACCACCAGATTTACAGAGGTTACACCCTGTGTTTCACATTTCCATGCTTAGGAAATGCCACCCTGATACAGAATCAGTTCTACAACCTATGGAAGTAGAATTGAATGATGATGTATCTTATGAGGAAGGACCTGTATCGATCCTTGATAAAAGAATTAAAAGTTGAAAAAGAAAGACATAAGTCTTGTGAAAGTCCTCTGGAATCATCATGGTGTTGAAGAAGCCACATGGGAATTAGAGGAAGAGATGAGAAGGAAATACCCTGCTCTTTTCTCTTAATATGTTTTGTTGATTTCGGGGACGAAATCCTTGTAGGGGGTGGATAATTTGTAACATCCCTGACCTGGGTTATGAACTAACCCTAGGTGTTTTGCTTAAATATGTGATTAGATGCTTGTGGTTATCTTTTGATATGTAATTAAAGCTTTTGAGGAACTTATATTTCTATTTCAGTCCTTTTTGAACAATGTTGTAATATTGTTTTGTTAAATATGGAATAATGTGCAAATTACCCAGTTGAGGGGTTAACTTGCAAATTGCACATGTTAAGATGTTCCTCTGATGTTGAGACATCATAAGAATGAATATGATGTAGTTATATGGATTCCACAAGCTTGAGCACCAAGATATAGCTTGTAGAGCAATCCTTGTGCTTTAAAACCTAGTTTTGGTGTAAAGTGCAATTTACCCAAAACATAGGGTGCAATATGTAAAATATACCATCTAGAGTATCTCTAATGTTTCTTGGCATCAAGTAGAGCAAATAAAATGAGGAGGGCGCCTCATTTGAATGGTCAAATAAGAAAGATAACCTTAATCTAAATAACCAAGTTTTAAGCAAAATGGCCTTTTATATATATAGCTTATTAAGATATATGGCTCCTTTCCCTTTAACCTTGGATAAGAGAGAGGTTTTGCATGTGAAAAGGAGGAAGAAACGTGGCCAAGGGAGGAGTGAGCATTAGTGATGGGTTTAAGAAATAAAAGAAATAACTATCTTATTCTTTGTCTTGAAAAATACCCAAAAATATATAAGCAACCTTTTTCCACAAAGCAAGGGAACATTCCCCTTAGTTTCTTTTCTCATCTTCTTGATTTGGCCTACTAAGGAGAAGATCAAGAGCAGAGGAGGACGACCAATTTGGTTTGGGTAAGTTTTGATCACCATCTAGCTCGAATTCATGGAGGAAACCCTAATACAAGGTTGGTTTAGTAGTTTTCCTTACACAACCCTTCTTTCTAGCCATCTTCTCCATCCAAATCTTGAAGAACGGACCTTGGAAAACCTTTGGATATTCATCCACCATTAAAGCCACAAAGCTGGGATCTCTAGATCAGATCTCAAGGTGGGTTTTATAACTCTAACCCTTAAGTATTGCTTATGCATCTTCCTTTCACATAAACATTGCTTATTCTCCTTCTTTAGACACTTTTATGTGTTCTTGCAAGTATTTCCTTGAAGAATAGTCCCTGTTCTTGAGGTAGAAGATGATGACGTTAATTCCAAATTTTATCCAAAATCTTGCTTTAGCAAACGGTTTCCCACCTCTTGCTCAAACGGTTTCCCAAACCGTTTGGGAGCAAACAGTTTCAAAACCGTTTGAATGCAAACAGTTTCAACCAAGAACACATGGAAGCAAACGGTACAAGACCATTTGGATGCTTTGACCAGGCATTGAACGTTTGTAGGTCTGTTGTAAACATTATTGACTAATCACCCACCAAAAATCATCAAGTAATTCCAAGAGAATCACCAATTGAAGGCCCATTAGTCACCTAAACCCTAATCGGGTTTATTGTTGATTTCAATAATACAATCATGTTGAAGTTTGGGTTGAGTGACCCAAAAGGTTTCAAAACCATTTGGGGATCACCCAAACGGTCTCAAGACCGTTTGGTGATCACCCAAGACCGTTTGTAGGTCTAGGGTTAAGTGGGGTTGACCAATTGAGGGTCCAATGATACTAAGTTATTGAATAATTAAGTGCTGATTTGGTGACCAAATCTAGGGTTCAACCCTTAAGAGAATGACTCAGTTTTTGATGATATAATGAGAAAACGGTCTCAAGACCGTTTGGAGGATGTCCAAACGATCCCAAGATCGTTTGGGGTCAGGTCATGACCCAATTGAATGATGGTTCAATGGTTTCAATGTCAACTAGACTCATGTTGATACATGTTGAAGGGTGATTGATTCCAAACCCTAATTCAATTGATCCAAGCCCTAATTGGTGATCAATTGAGAGTCAATTGAGGGTCAAATCAGTTGAGGGTTGACCTAATTGGCTCAATTGATGAGTGGCTAACCATTGTATGATCGATTGAGGGGTTCAACATTCGAAAACCCTAACTCAATTGGAATGGTTGAGACACTTTTTGGTCCATGCGGTTTTGAGGTGGTTTGGACCAAACGATCTCAAGACCATTTGGGTCCAAATGGTCTGAAGACTGTTTGAGTCCAAACGGTCTCAATACCGTTTGGGACCAAGCGATCCCAAACCGTTTGGTGCTCATGCGGTTTCACAAACGGTTGTGTCCATGCGGTTTCAAACTCAACTTGGCCAAACGGTCTTCATGACCAAACGGTCTTCATTACCAAACGGTCTTCATTACCAAACGGTCTTCATTACCAATGATAACTTGATGTGAAATGAACTTGATACAATGAGTACTCTTTCTTATAGCAATTGTTTTAATGGTTTATGTTTAAAAACATGTCTGATGCTAAAAGAATGCTATAATGTACTTAAATAATCAAGTATAATGATATCATGTAGAACCCTGACCATAGATCCATCATTGTCAGAAGTTTAATGATGGTGAAATAGGTTTTCCTAAGGGAACTCCTGAAGAGCATACTTTTGAGTATGTGGGGGTTATGGACGCGAATATCCTTACGTCCTAATGTAGGATTTGATGTAAGATGTACCTTTAATCCATCAATCCTTCATTATATCTTTATGCCAGGATGATGTATCACTAATCTCCCGATGATGTTGTTAATGCCGCATCGGTGTGAGATAAACAAGAAATTCCTCGATGGCGAAGAGAGTACAGAATGCCACTGTAACTCTAATAGCGAAGTTTCCAGAATACCCTGGAAAGCTATTATAGCAGAGACACAAAATGTCCTGCATGTTGATCCTCACACTGACTGAGGAAGATGAGGTCATAGGAATATGACTCTTTTGATGACCTATGTATGGTACCGATTGCGATTTCGTAATGGTCAGTTGGAGTATGAGAGGTGTAACTCATCTCCTCAGGGCATAACAATGTTTGAAAAACATAATCGGCCGAGTCGCATAACTGCTTAGGTTGAACTACGAGAAACAATGATTGATGACACATTGTTTATAATGTTCTAGTTGAATAACTAGTATACATGTTCTTTATATTCCTTATTGTTATATGCCTTGTCATCCAATTAAATTATAATTGAAATTATTGCTTAAGAGAATGTTGCTTTACTTAGTTTACACAATGTTAAATCTGCTGTTGAATGTTTAAAAGTTCTACTGCTTATTGTTATTCTATTTGTTGCAATAACAAAGCTTCTGGCGGAGAGTTATAACTCTTGCTGGGAAAATTATTCAAATTGTCTCACCCCCGTGGGATTTGACTTTTTAGGTGGACGCCGAGGACGAAGGAACCCATCAGAGGGTGAGCAACAACAACAACAACAACAACATCAGGGACAACAATGATTCTCAGGTGGAGACACTGTCTGTCAAGTCTTGTAGATAGCATGTCCTACATGTCGTCTCTGTACTCTCAAGTCCTAGGAGTCAGTAGGTGTTTAAAGTGGATCTGAGATTTTTGGCTTAAAGCCTCGAGATTTTTTTGTATCTTGCCTTGTACAGATAACAGGGCAGTTGATGTATGTAATCACTCGAGATGTGATTTTACAGAGATGTAATGATGGATTAGTTTGGTAACAACTTATCTTGTTTCTTTATGAAAGAGTTTTATTGTTTAAAGATCTCTTTCCAAAAAGTTTTAATTTTTAGTGATTTTCAATAATTCCACTGCTAGTTAATCGCTTCCGCATTCGTTGATCTCGTGTTTCACGAAACGATCGTCACAGTCAGCTCCGCAGGCTACCCTTTTCTCTAGCCCGCCTTAGTACAGGTCTCGGCGCTAGCATATCATGAGCCACGGGCCTACTCACTGTGCTCCTGAGCCATGAACGCATTCATGCTCCATCATACCGAGCCATGGGCCTATTCACCATGCTCTAACCGTACTGAGTCTACAACCGAAGTTGTACTCTAATCCTCCTATTTTTGGCTAGGAGAAACCCCACATAGTCAACAATATGCGCTCCAGGTAATCCTGTAGGATAAATATGTTTCACCATCACCAACTACTGACGATGATGGATCTATGGACAGGGCAAAACTACATGAAATGTTCCACTATAATTAATTTGTATATTTTAGGTGCATTGTTGAGGCAACCAGGTTATAAAACATAAACAACATTGTGTCACACTATAACTGCCATTATCATATTGCCATGGGATCTCAATCCCTCATCACATAATGCCACTTCCTCTCAAGGCTTCATCATCATACATCATCATGGGGTATCAATCCTTTATCACATCATAGAGGATAACACAAAAAACAAGCACTCAACCTTTATTAGGTCACCAGACGTTTCTCATCATCCCGGTGGTACATGTTATCTCAATCAACAAGGAACTTCATAATTCAGTGTTATACAAAACACATACACCTCATAGCTCTTACCTGGCTATGAATTCAATTGATAACACCTGCATGGTTAGTATGTAAATCAAGAGAGATAACTAGATCACCAAACACAGATCTTTAGAGAACATGTTATGATTATCATGCCATTAAGATTTTAGGTGCATAAGATTGGAATAACATTCATGATTATGAACACATGAAGCATAAAGTTGTAGATGGTAAGCCAATCAACTCATATCAAGGTTACCAAATCGTGAGCATCCACCATGCCCAATCTCTCATGACATCATGAACACAACCATCCTTAAGGAAACATCCTTAAAGGTTACACAACCATGATCTTATCATCTCACTTAACATCAACCTTAGGTAACAAACATGTCACTAGTCACAACCTATCTTTCATATCTCATCAACCAAAGGTGTCGCCTTCCCTCACTAAAGGTGTGGCGGGTAGTACTATCCCTCACCCAAGGGATATCAGGTAGGGTCATATCCCTCACCCAAAATGCTACTGGTCACCACAAAACCTAGGGCGGCAAGCCACACATATTGGGTACAAGCATACCGTGCACCCATGCACAAGGGGGAGTATCAGGAAGACTAGAACCAAAGGTGCATCGTGCAGCCATGAACCAAGAGGATATCGGGCATCTAGATACAAGAGTGTATCGGGCAACACCTTCACCCTATCGGCCAAGACACCCTATTGCCTAAGCTAGGGTTAGGGTTTCCATATCAGGCAACCAACAAGACCATGTTGCCCACAACCATAACACCCAAGGTCAAAACCCTGACACCCCACAAGCAACCCCTTGGCTAGAACGACATGGTGCTCAAGAAACTCTCATACCACCCAAGGCACACTACTGCCATCCATCAAACGACACCATGGTGCCCAAGGCAGCCTATCATTCAAACTAGGGATGTCTACCAAGCATATCGACCAAAGGCATAACGCCCAACAACACCCTCTAAGGCAAAGGTCATGTCAGTCAAAGGCATATTGCCCAACAACATCATCTTGGGTAGAGGTTCATATCGGTTAAAGGGTCAACAAAAACCACTTAGCATATCACCCAAGACTCATCCCTAGACGAGGGATATCGGGCAGAACACATCAAAGGGGTATCGTGCAAGGGTTCAAAGACCATGACGGGTTGGTCATCTTCAACCTCAAGGCTGCCACCAAGAAGCCCTAAGAGTTCAAGAGAGTTGGCTCACCTCTTAAGACAATTAAGTGAGAGAGGGGTATTGTACAACTTCCATCACCTATTGGGCAACAAGGAGGTCCATCATATCATATCGACCAACCAACCAAAGCTCAACTCACCATTAGATTTGGAGACCCTAAGCTCACCTCTCAACAACTAAGTGAGAGAGGGGTTTTGCCCAAGGAACTCCACATCCATGGTTCATCCAACCCAAGGCAACCCAAGATAACCATCTCCAAAAAGTCTAGGGTACATCTAAAGCAACCTTATAACCATTAAAGCAAGAAACATAGCTAAAAGATGACATGGCCGATCAAGATAGCACATATAGCATGCAACATGAAAAAGAAGTAGTATAGCTAGGGTTAGGAGTTATGTAACCCACCTCAAGCTCTAAAGCTCAAAGCTTCTAGCCCCAAGCTCTAAGCTCCAAGGCACCACCTTCGGCCAACACAAAGAAGAACAACTTGTAACCACCAAGGCCGAAGAGAAGGAAGAAGAAGAAGAAGATGCCAAGGAAAGGGAGAGATACCTACCATAAGAGAATGAAAAGGACAAGCTAGCAAGGTGTGTCGCCCAACACACCAGTAGTATTGGCCACCACATGCTCCACTCTTCTCCTAGCTTGGTCACCAAAGGAAGGGAAGCAACTAAAGGAACCAAAGAGCCTAGCAAGCAAAGGAGGGGTTCATTTATATATTAAGGGGTGAAGAGGGAGAGAAAGGCAAGGTGGAACTCGCCCCTAGCACACTTGTCCAAGGAGTGTGCCACATGCTAGCACCCCAAAAACCCACACCCATGAGTTTCCACCCACTTAGCAAATCAACAACCACTTGTCCAAAGATGGTGACATAAACAATGCTAAGGTGGAGGGTGTGTGTCACCCAAGATGGCAACCCCACACACCATGGCCGATACAGCCCCCTACCCGACACAACAACACTCCTTGGCTGATACACCAATGTCCAACCTGATACCAAGCTTCAACAAGGCTCAACAAAGCAAAACAAAGCCCAACAAGGCTCAACAAAGCCCAAAGCTACTAAAAAAAAGAGCCCAACCCATCCTCTCAACCCTAGAGGATGCAAGGAGAGAGAAAGACATCTCTCAAGGTGACAAACTTACACACCAACCCTAAAACTTGGGTAATTTGCAAGTTGCACCTCAACCTCTCAACAAAGCAAAAACAAACCCTAATCACAACTTTAGGTGATTAGCAAGCATCTCAACACAAGGTTTAGGCAAAGCAAACATGGTAAGCCCAAAATGAAGGTCAGGGTCCTTACAATGAGGTATAATACTAAAGATGTGGATGTACTTGAATTTAGATTCAAGTGCCAATCTTAGTAATAAGATAAGAATTGGTGTAATAAGGAAAGTTGTTAAAGACATCTAAGAGGGTGCTAACCCTAAGTTTTGAAGATAATATGAGTTATCATTCAGCTAGGCTTAGTGGGCCAGAATTTTGAGGGAAAACTTCCTTTTAAGGAGGGGTGAACGTTATATCCTTGAAATTTGTAGATTTCAAGCCTAAATGAAATTAGGGAACATATAACAATGAAGTGAAGTGAGGGATCTTGGTTGATAATTCCAAACCCTAGATTCATAATAAACGTTAAATTTAAGGAAATAATATAATTTGAGCATATGGTGCTAATATAAGATGAAATGATTACCAAAGCCTTAATTTAGTAATTGGGAGTGTGTTCAAGCTCACAGAATCTTTGTAAGGCCCAAGATAGGATTCATGGGCCTTAGGGCCACTTTTCAACCCAATTGGTTAATCAAAGTTTACATATGAGTCCCTAGGATATAAGCTTGGAAGATGAGTATTTTGAGCACATGGGAAATGATCATGATAATGTTATATTATGGATAATCCATATGTATATGATTATGTACAATAATCCAAGATAAAACAAGCCATATAGTGATCTAAATAATTAATTAAAGGGATTATCCACCTTTTTCTTGGAAGCCAAATAATGGAATAATATGTAAGTTTCCTAAAGGAAATAGGAAACATGAGTTAAAGGAAAGGAGAAGTTTGGTATATAAAAGATAACCTGATTATCCCTGATTATGAAGCATGATTGAAAAAGGATTTAATGAGTTTCCATGTGGGAAGGATAATTGGTGTAAAGGATATACCAAGGAAAGAGAGTCATGGTGTGCCTTGCCTTCTTCACATATTGCTTGTACGCAAAGGAAGAGTTTGGAACAAAAGGAAAGAGGAGGTTTCTTTTTTATGTCAGGGAGGCTTGTGAGAAAAAGGACATGAATTCCATAAAATGTGATATAATTCTATTACATAGGGAAAAGAGTATAATGAGATGCTTATGGAAAATTGAGTGCCTTGCTATGTTTTGCCTCACCCTTGTACACCAAGAAAGTGAGAAAAGGAAATGAGAAAAGGGGCTTATGAGAATACGAGAGTATATACATATATATATATATATATAGAGAGAGAGAGAGAGTCGGTACCCCTCTCCTCTCAACTCCTTCCACAACGTAGCCATGCTTTCCCCTTTGGAGGACGTGTTCCTCCATGGTAGGTTAGGGTTTTGCTTGGTAACATGATGCCATGCCGTTGCCGACCCCAAGAGCCTTGTCTCAATGGTGGCATCCTGCCTAGACCTGAGTCCCTGACATCAGTCCTGGAGAGCCCTAGACGATGGTGGAATCAAACATCATCATGTAGTCTTAGATGGAGTGCTGACTCTAGCAGGTAGTCATAATGGTCCCTGAGTGACAAGGAGAGTTGCCATAGTTTGAGGTATTTTGAGGTATGACCCTCATCCTTCTTCTCTATCTGTCTACGTCTGCAAACCCTAGTGAGCCCTAGACGCTTTCTCCCTGAATTCCAACCACTGCTGACTAAGTCTCGGGTCTAGCTAGGTTCGGTGGTGGCAGGGAAGACCTCCCCGATGCCCGTTGGCCTCCCAGTGTCAGGAGCCGTGAGGGGTGCATCACCGGGGCCAATACGTGCACGACATCCAGACGCGTCGTGAGGTTGAAGACAAGTTTCACCAATTGGATAGTTATACCCATGGGCACGTAGTAACCTGACCCATCAAGGGATGGGAAGAAAGGTCTTTTCCTTATGTAAGTCCCCGCTTCACTGGAGCAAAGGGATAAGCTGGCCGTAGGCTATTGGTCGCACTGAAGACATGGGCCCGGTGCAACACCCCCTAGGCAGACATGGCATCTCCTGATTGGATGGTAAATACATTATCTTGCAATAATTCTAGTTAATTTGGTAACTCTAATTTTAATAAGTTATATATGAAAGTTTCTTAGAAAAACAAGTGTAATCCAAATAAAATATTATCATAACCTAATTATGCTTTATGTTCCAAAATATATGCAATATATGTTTTGATATGGTTAATGGAAAGGAAAACTTAGATTTTCTTTAAACTGATGCTTAATTGAGTAGATTAGTTTATGTTGAGCTAATACTTGAACTTGTTATGCATAATGAAGAAAATCCTTGATAATGACGAATAATTGATGATCTGGATTAATAGTCTTATTCAGGCTGACTTAATGTTTTGAAACCAATATGGATCTTGCTATGATCTTAATTCTAGTAATATGATCTAGGTATCATAGATAATCTAATATGCTCAAGTTGATGATTAGGGTTTCACCTAATATGCATAACTAAAGGTTGTAATTTTAGAAACCACGATATGATGTTAATTACGATTTCTAACCCTAATCCCTATTCCAAACGTAAGATAACCCTAAACCCTAGTTTAGGAGCAGATCTAGATCTAATTAATGTAATGTGAATACATGGTGACACATATGTAGTATGCGTGTTTCAGATGATGTTGATTGCATACTTTGTTGCTTGGATGTTTGGATGCACTCTTAAAGTACATGAGTTATTCTGCATGGTTTCTGCAATGGCATATGGTACTTGGTTACGCTTATGAATACAAGTATTGAATTCTGAGTTTGCCAAAGTTTCTCAATGAGATTGAACGAATGATAAACTGCCTGCTTATTTATTTACTTCTTACAAATTATAAAGTTCCTATGAGTATTATGTAAAGTAAATAACAATCTTCTGAACATTGGGTTAGACTTATCTTAAGGGCAATGCACACGAGCCCAGGAGGGAGAATGATTACACCAGAGGTAGTAGACCATATATGGGTTAGAATATGAAAGCAAGTTTACATTCTTATGTTCAAATAAAAGATGTTTGTTTATATGTGTACTTGTGATTATTGGATGAACCCACTTACCTATATTGGAATATACTAATCGCATATTTGTTTGTTAGTGTTTTAGGTATCAGGTATGCTTGGTTTGTGGACATGAGGTTACAAAATAAAGATGTTGTTATTCATGAAGGTTTAGTCATAGTGGTATATCTTCACACATGTACAAGTTAATTCTTTCTAAAATTTATGTAACTCCTTAGAGGAGCTTTTTATGCAAACATGTAACTATTTGTTCATTAATGGAGATTGTTTACTATTCTGTATTATTTGTTGAATTTGATCCTTGAATTTATGAGTAATGATCTTTGACTTTAAGGTCTTTTGGACACTCAAAAGTGCAGCTCGTTACCGTTGTTGTCAAACAAAAATCCTTTGGGTAATGATTTTGCATTGTCCATTCTTCGTACAAACATTGTTTGGGTTTAAGATCCCACATGGACCATAGACCATATGTTATAAAACCATATTATGTAGATGTAGATTCGACTCCTTATTTGGTGTATCAATAGATATATACTAATGATATACATCAGGAATAGTAATCTTGTGACTCTTTTTCAATATGATCAGAAAATGTGCATGGGATAGGCCCCTCTTTTGTTATTCTATCACATAAACATAACCAACCACATATCCAAAAATATTTCTTTTGAAAATATCAACTTTCAATTATTCTAATTTTGCCTTGAGTATTCTGGCCAACATGTCTGGTCTATTTTGTGCCTCCCCAAACTTCAACAATTCACTCTTTATTATAGCCCATTATGGATTATAGGTGAATGTTAGAAAGATATCAAGTTTTCCATATCTTTGAACTAATGCGGTCGCATCAAGATGATGTTGCCTCATATCTCTAGGACCATCAATAAAAATAGTTGGAAGGATAACCTTCTTTCTAACTACAATATCACTACTTTGTCTTTGAATAAAGTCATCAACATTTTTTTGATATAAATAAGCTTGAAGTTTTTGTTGATCATTTTGAATATAGTCCAAACAACTACTTTCAAGTTTAATATACATATCGATAATGTATTGTTGCATAATTGTTCCAAAACACAACAAAATTGATTTGTTGTTTGCTCTAATTTGTAACTTCTAACAGTAGTACTCACAACATGAGATTATTTTTCTTTGTTGTTGTCTATTTTCTAGTGCTAAAACATAAGAAAACTAGTATCAAATAAACATTATTTATTAATAAAATATACAAATTAATTTATAGGTTATCTCTTTCCTCTTGTCAGAAATATTGAGTGATGTCGTTGAAGCAAGATGGATCAAATGGCGTATTGTTTATAAGTCATTGACCAATCTTTTTCTCTTTTCATGAAATTCCTCCATGCTAACCAATTTCACCACATGGGGGTAGCAATGGGTATTGCAGCGGTATTGATAAAAAAATAGATATTGCAGCGGATAGTAACATCCATAATAATAATTTACAAAATGGCTACTACCAATATGAGTGTAAATATGAATATCTTGTTAAAAATTTATCTCACTACTACTGCCATCATCATTGGCAATCCATATTGCAGCTACTTGTAAGGTGGTTGGTGCATTTTGAACTCCTTGGTGTACATATGGACTTGACTTAACAAAGATCTGGGCATTCTCTAAGTCATCAAAGTCCTTTAAACTTCAAAAAAAATTATGGATCTTCATGTAATATGTCAATTTTATCATGACTACCTTCTCTCCTAATCTTGATGATTGATGTAATATATTTTCTAGCTCATGATCAATGTCATAAAAGTATAACTATCACTACAAAAGTGTAGCAGAAACCCCAAATTTTGTAGCTAAAAGCTTTAGCTACATTTATCCTTACATTTAGAATATGAAGGTAATACCCGTGTAGCTAATTGTTTTTGCTACATTTTTCAAAATTGTAGTTAGATATTCATCTAGATACAAATTCATATGTAGCGCCAGTTGTAGGTAAAAGTTATCCTTACACATTAAAATGTAGTTGTAATTGTAGTTAAATATAAGACTACAATTGTATTTGTAGCTATGATATGTAGGAGAAAATGACATTTGTTACAATTGTATATGTAGTTCATATATAGTAAAAATTAGCACTTACTACACTTGTAATTGTAGTCAGTGTGTAGTGAGAGACATCGTGTACTACACATGCATGCATATGCAGTTATATTATGTATGTAGTCATTAAATTATCAATACAAAAGTTTTTTTCATGAAGAAGCTGAAATAAATTTTGATTCAGATCCATTTGTGATGTCAATAATCATACTTTTATTTATATTGAAACATGAGTACACATAGGGAGGACATAAACTTTGCCCCAGGTTTGCAACATGTAAAGAAGATATATGTATACAATGACCCCCATGAGAGTATAAGGTAACATTACTCTTGAAGTTTCACCCCACATATCCTAGCTCTCAAAACTTTTTTATGAATCTTGAAATCAAATTCATCATGCAGTTGTCACTTGGATCGGGACCCGTAGGATCAATTTCAAGTTTCATATCATCAAACCAGATTACCAGTGAAGCAAAAAGTAGAGCTGAAATATCTTCAACCCAAGGAATAGGTATTTTAGGCCATATAAACGTAGATTACATGGAGTACATGTATCCATCAATCTTCAGAATCAAAAGATAGGATGGTGATAAGTATTGATGACCTTAGACACTGAAAAAAATAGAATAAGTCCACCTACAAGATTTAACACATTTGACATTAGTCAAAATGATTATACAATTTGTATAATACAAAGAATAGATAAATATATAAAGAATAAATTATATATTCTAAATACGAACCTCATCAATCTTACACCAACTTATTCACCTCTACTCAAACATGAACCTTATTCACCTGATCATTTCTTGTCGCTGTGTTCTTGGTGTGCAGTCCATGCAATCTCTAGCCAGGAAAAAGCTACAATAGATTCTGACATTCAATAGATGAAGTCACTATTGAGGGAAAGGAAATTGCATGCATTCCAGAAAAATATATTGAATGAGAAGCAAGAAAGGCAAAAGACAAGAAAGACACATAAAGAAGGGGAGGTTTCCTTGTCAAACCAACTTCCTTATGCCAATTCCACAATATCAACCTTGGGACACAAATCTAGGAGCCACATAACATCTGTCATGGATATCCAACAAAGACTAACCAACTCCAACAAATAGATGTATTCTATATCATTCGTAGATCTTCTTACTCTGTAAGGATCCCAACCACAACCAGTCTACATATTTGCATCATAATTAATTACTCTTTACCTAAACAACACAATGACAAGAAATGGTCACAGATTCAAAGAAAATGTCATGGGCCTAATGAAACCCAACAACAAAGCTGGTAGATTCAACGTTACATGTTAGACAGTCAATACAATGAAAACATGGAAGATATGTAAAATGACATGGATAAGTAAGAACATGGTTAAAATAGCTACCACATGTAATGGAAACATGATAAAAAGAATAGGAAAATCACCATACACAAGATATTAAACAAACATCCACAAGTGATGGTGGACTAAAGGGCTTCAGATAAAGATTATTAACACATGAAATAGCAACTTTATAGATTCCATACAATAATTTCAAATCAAAGCCATACAGGAACAATATCATCACTTTTTTATTTTGACCTCTTAACTTACTTACCCTCCATACAAGGTGAAGGATAATCAAGCGTGTAAGGAGTTCCTTTCTTCTACTAAGCATGTTCAGATCTCTGACATCCATAGGAGTGAAACTAATTAGGTGCTACTTTTGGGCTTTGTCCCAGATATCATTAGTGTAGAAGTAGCCAATGTAAATCTAGAATCATAAACACACCAATGGAAATCATGAATGGTGACATTTAGAATACTATGAAGTGGAATACTAGTTTGGATAATGCCCTTCTTTCCCATGATATTAGTAAGAAAATGAAAATTGGGAATCTAGTAGAAAATGAAAATAATCATCGGTAAGAAAATGAAATCAAGATTATATCCATACACCTAAATGATCATAATATTTTAAAAATAATTAGATAGAACATCATGTTCCTGCCACATGTGATGAGGACTTTGAAAAATAATATTTTGAGAAAGTAATAAATGATTGAGTTGAAAAACAAGAGTTATAGAGAAAAATTAAATCGGAAGATGATAGTTATGAAATAACTAAATGGTTAATAATAAGGAGGTAGTGTGCATAAAATGAAAAATTCATAACTTTTAAAACAAGTATTGCTATCAATGTATATAGCACTGGATCATTCTAGTACCTTTTTCTTTTAATAATCCCAACCAACCCATTTTTCTTTCTTTTATACTTTTTGTAATGACCCTGACCTTCCAGTACAAATTCCTTGGGTTGTAGATCCAAGAAGATCAAGCAGAACCAAATTCCATGAGAATCATTATGAACAATTGATCTAACAACATCAAGCTTTAGTTTTGGTAGTCTTGATCTATGGAGACACACACTATGGACCATGTTGCAAAAAAATTGAAAGGATGGATCCTAGTGCCATGGGATGACTCCAACAACTTGAATAATGAAGAAGTCAGCGAAGTTACCACAACAGATCTGAGCCATATTGCCTTCAATAGGTGGTACTCAAGGAAGCCACCCTATCCATTGAATTACTCATTTGAATTTCCCTGATAAATTTGCCTTGACCCGAGCCGCCCATGCCCCCACCAAGTTTGCAACACCTTTTGTTCTCCACATGCATCCTCTTTGGTCTAACCAACTCAAGGAGGATTCAAGATCCAGATTGAATCAGTCAAATTCCTTGCATATGATTTCGAGCCATACAAGAATAAGAAGGGGAAGGTCCTTAACATATTGCAAACAATGGTCCCTCATCCCCTAACAATAGAAGCATACTTTCCTATATATATGCCTTTTGGCTCTACCAACATGACTATCCCTAGGTTAGAATGCCATTGATGAAAACACCTAGGATCCATGCATTCTACATTGATGCTTGTTCTAACACAATTCAAGAATTGTCAAAATCACGCATGAATAATTGGATTAATAGCTGGAGGAGATAAAGGTCAAAAGGTAGGGATGAAATAGTTTGGTAATTTTTGCTACTTTCTAAACATGTGAATCCATAAAAAAGTTGAGGTCCCCCGATTCTCAAAACATAAAGGGCATGGAAATACAAATATTCACACATATCATTCTAACATTGTCAAATTTCAAGATGATAATAAGCTACAGATCACACACTTACAATTGTTTCTTGAAGGGTCATCTCTGGCCTGGTACAACCAATAGAAGCCAAATAAAATGAAACCCTAGTCTGAGTTTGCCAATCGCTTCATCAAAAAATTCACATGGAACATCAAATAACTTCTAAGCAAGGATGACACCAAAGATCTTACTCAAAAGGTGGAGGATCTTTTACCTAGTTCATGGGACAATAGAGAAATTTGGAAGAACATAATGACAACAAACCAACAAGTAAGAGTACACGTGGTTATCAAGACAATCTTCCAAATGTTGTCAGCCTTGTTGATATTCCAATCCTATAAATCATTTGAAGACTCATCTAAGCCAGTACCAACATAGATGTTACACACTAAATGATTTTACAAGAACATAATAATCACCTTAACAATCCGACCAAGAAAGGTGATAACGTGGGAGTGAAACCTACAACACTTACAATCTGTGCCATTTCTATTTACGAGGCATCATCATAATCCTTGAATCTACACACGACTAAAATTGCCACATTGACTTTTCCAATCCATGTGCGCCTAGCTCCGCACCAACAAAAACTAATACTAATACAACAAGGATGGTAGAATCCACCTCCTAACTACTATGGGAGTTGTCAATATCCTCCTCCTGGAAAAAAACTAGTACAATAGTCTGTGTCTCCCAATGCAGTAGGTCAATCTGGTCAATTAAAATAACCAAGCAAGTGCCATCCATGGTCCCCAAGACCCCTCTAAAAGTGTGGTTGACATATCTTCAACATGAAAGGACCCACAAAAGGTTCAATCCACTTGGCGGATCTTACAACCATATTTCCCAAAACCCAATTCGTGCTTACTTTTGATGCAACAACCACTTCCGAATTTGCTTCCAAATATTTTTGACCAAACAAACTTTTGTGAGTATCACCATTCCCTAGGACACCTCATAGTTTGATGTTGAACCTTCATGCATATTGCAAATGACCTCATATATGACAACACACTCGAGATGACACACAATCCTGACATAGTCCACATTGTGTTGGTGATTTTAGAGTAACTCCCCTGATGTTTTCACAAACCAGTCAAATGTTGAACCCCTTGAATAATTAGAGTGTTCAAGGTCTATGTGACTAATGGAGAAAGTAAGTATGATACTTCTCTTACACAGAAACATGTGACACATATAATGGATGAATTGGACCTATATCTCCTAAGGGAGCTTATAAAGTCATCATTTGACTTCTCTAAAGGATGGATGAAAGTGGTGTATTATACCTCATCACGTACATTCAACATGTGAGATGACTACAACAATCCTCGCTGGAACCACACTTTGAGTACAAGACTCTAGAAAATCCAAAACTAGCACAAAAACCACGACCCCAATACCACCTAAACATATCTTATCAATAAGAAATCCCATTGAAGACTAAGGGGTTCAAGTTGTAACACCCCAATTTTCTAAAACACATACATTACTAAGCAAATAATTAATTCTCATTTGGATGCCACAAAAATGACAATCTTTGCATATAAAATAAAGTCTATTCAACCAACACAAGAAAAGTATAATTTCCCATTCTCAAGGTCCTCAACACAACACTCACACTTTAAAGCAATACATGGTTCTCTTAACATAAAAAGGAAAGCAAACTAAATATTCTATTGCAGTTGGCACTCTACCAGAATCTGTATCCTAGATTTCTCCTCGAGGTGTATGATCATTATCTAATCTCCTTTATCCTTCACTCCTGCAGACATCACGTCCTTAACCATGCAAAGAAAAACACATAGGGTAAGTGGCACTTAGTACCATTATGTGAATATGAAACAAACTATACTTTTAGAACATCTTAAGCAAACATTGAATATCATTCATATTATCTATCCTCATATATATCACTCTATCATTGCTAGTATATTATTGTTAATTCATTTGTATTTCTCTCAAGAGCTTGAAATGTAGCATTTCTCTCAAGATCTTGATGATTAGCATTGCTCTCAAGAGCATGGTCAATAAGATTACTTCCAGGAGCTTGATTAAGGGCATCATTGTCAAGATCTTGAACATGTGCCAAGATATGAATAAAATTTGAATAAACCAAATTAGTCAATTATCTTTCTTAAAATTAATCTTAAACATAATGACTTGAAAATCTTATATCTTAATCAAGGGACATGCATATACAATGTTCACATTAATGTATGAGGAAGATATATTGAAAAAACCCATAACCGATTCAATCTTCTAACACATTTTAGTTAATTATGAGAGATATATAACTCATATCATTGGAAATGATCCTCATAAATATGATTGAACAGAACCCTTATTCCCTTACTTAGCACTCAGAGTGCATGATCCATTTACAAGTGATAGAATAAGTACCTTCAATTATTCTAAGGTTTATGGAAAACCCTCTAAATTAATATAACATTGATTAGTTTCCATACTAATAGATCACTTAACCACAATTTAGACTCTTTAGGAAAACACCACTTGATATAGTTGAATTAATAAAAATGTGTACCTTATTCAAATACCTTTCCTAGCACTAGTTTTGTGAAATTATCTAATAAGCAAGCAATTTAATATAATTTTATAGTTTCATCCAATCACAAAACCAAATAAATCCACCTATATAACCACTATCCACAATAGGGCTTGTGGTGCTGCTAAGGTGGCCAAATTGGGCACAACCAACTGGCCCAGACCTACTTATCTAGTAACCATGAAAGAAGACAAGGAAACATGCAAGATTATGTTTTTGTCTATTAACCATGTGACACTATCTAAAGGAGCATAGGGAAAAATGGTAAAACAAATCCCTATGATATTTGTCAAACAGATGTTGTAATTGATCCTTCTCAAACAAAGGGCACATGAGCAATACTCTATAGTTGGTCGATAAAACAAATCTTGAGTGACGAAGAAAGATGAGGAGTGAGTTCCCTGTGTCTGTGTGGAGATAATGAGCCTGACCTTGGTTGTTCTCATGGTCAAGTGAAGTAGAAGATCACATCTCACCATGGTAGGAAGAGGGTAAAAGATGGAAGCCTGCTTCTGACTAACAAGCACTAAAAAGAGAAGGTACATGCCTTTTCATTGTTAAAAAATGGAAGGGTTGGAAAAGAAATTAGAGGGAAGTCACCAGCCAAAACCAGTAGAAGCTAAAAAGAGGTTTATGTGAGATACGAGCTTGAAAGTGGAATTGATTTTACAAAATAGATACTGGTGACTCTTTGAAGAGATCCCAACTGCCAACAACTACTATAGACTTCTACAAGCTGAACACAAACGTCTAGTTGATGGTTAGTGATAATAGAGTACGAAGATGGTGTATGGGTCAAAAAAATGAGCAACATACAATGTAGATGGCTTTGTCGATGTCTTGGCATTGCATGAGAGGCTTCCTTTACATATATGGGTAAGCAGAATGACTAGAGGACCATACGAAAAGAGGAGAGGAGGTAGGTATGATTGCACCTATGGAGTGCCAAACCCCATGGATTCTAGGGTTGATGGGATCTTGGAGTCATGTGGAATCTTTCAATATAAAGAAAGAGGAAAATAGGTAGAATGTAGAGGGAGTGCGAGTCCTAGGGAAAATCATGTTTTTATACATGTCTCACATCGGAGGCGTAGGGAGGTAGGGGATGATGCCCCCTACCTAATCCTGATGGAGGACTATGAGAGAGTCCTCTATCTGCAAGATGTGAGAAAAGAATCATGTGACACATGATTATTTGATAAACTGCTTAAACCAGAGTCCACCAATATCATGATAATTTAGGGTAAATCTAATGATTTCATGTATTCTCTTGCCAACTAAACTGGAGCATCTAGGTTCATTTAAAATATATGAAAATCAGAATGCTAGAAAATTTGACTATGAGGAATCCAGAACTCAACTTATTTTTTAGTTTTGATAGTCACATTTACCTATGCTTTCCTTTTTAGGATAAACACTTGTTTAATTATTTAGGATTACTCGTTAAGAACTAGAGGCCAATAATTTGAACGGGGTATTTAATATCAAAATAAACACATATCATTTGAATTGGGGACAATTTTGGATAAAAGTTAGATGAATTGTGCTTCTAACCCTGATGTCTCACTTATTTATCAATATGAACTACAATTTGTGCAATCAAAATATGACATGAGTAACTAGGGACCAACCATACAAATATTTAGTGGAACTAAGTTTAAATGTGTATCATCATCTCATTGTACTTAATTCTGATCACGCATTAATTGAATTATATGTTAGGGTGTCACTTAGGGAAGATAATCTTCAAGTTTTTCAAGCCAGGGTTTCAGGCTTATATGAGAATATGTTAAAAAATAGGGATGTTACAATTCCACCCACTTTACAAAAATTGTATGCTCAAAAATTCCATATGCTACCCACCTCAGGGTTTTACTTATTACTAACTTGAAATGCTCAACATGTATTCATGTTTAACTAAAATTAGGGTTAGGACTAGATCACATTCCTTGCTACCTTCTTCTTCCTCATCATCAATCATTGCAAAAATTCTTGCTTGTTTATTTTCTAGTTTATTTGGATTTAGATTTTGTCTTGTGTCCTTCCTTGCTTTAAAATTGGGACATTCAAACTCCATGTGTCTTGGATCCCCACAATGGTAGAAAATTCTAGTGCTAAACCTACATACTCCATTATGCAACCTATTGCAGGTATGGTAAGGCTTCTTGTTAGCAGGTTCTTCTAAAGATTTCCTCTTCTTATCATTATCATTGTTGTAATTGCTCTGAGATTGGTTGTTTTTGTCCCTCTTCCAATCCCACCTGGGTGGTATTATAAATCCAAAGTAGTCTCAAATACCTCCTTTATTGGCTTGATGCTACCAACCACCACATATCCCAAATCAGGATTCAGACCATGCATGAACTTCTTTTCCAGACATGTCTCATCTAATCCATATTTGTATTTATACATCATATAGAACTTCATCACTTACTAGCTAACTGATGATTCATATTTCTTTAGGAGCTGGAACACCACATCCTTCTACTTAATCATTACATATGAGATGTAATGGTTTTGGAAGGTAGTGGTGAACTCCTCCCAGGTTAGCGGTTCAACATTAGGTCCTCGGGCGTTGGTGAATTTCTCCCACCAAATTTGGGCCACACTCTTCGACATGTGGGTCCAAATTTGACGTTGTAATGCTCAGGTCACCCAAATCACAAAAATTGTTCTTGATATTGAGAAGATCCTCAACATGACTAACTACATTGGTCTCAACTTCATTAGAGAAGGTCTCTGACTTGATAAAATTACCAAGGTTGTCTCTTAGTGTCTCAGTTGTTGTGGCCTTCCATGTTGAATAGTTAGGGAATCAGTCAGATCATTGGTAAGAACATCTAAGGGTCCATTAGGGTTACCATTAGGGTTGGCTCCTTCAGAGGCATCATGTTCACTCCCCACACTGAAGGAGATTTCCTCTCCATCAACATGCTATTTTACCTTATTAGATCTCTTCTTGGGAGCCATCTCAAAAAGGGAACATAAACTGTATGAAATTTTGAGAAAAGCTTGGTGGCCAGCTATATTTTTCACTCTGATACCATATGTCCAAATTTCTAAAATATATACATCACTGAACAAATGTTGAATTCTCATTGGGATGTCACAAAAATGATGATTATTGCATAAAGGTAATTCATTTTCCTTTAAAAAGTTACAGTTCTCATTCTTCAGGTCATCAACATAAAACTCACACTTTAAGCTTATACATGGTTCTCTTAACTTAAAAAAGAAAATTAAACTAAATATTCTATTATAGTTGGAGCCCCGACACATTTTGTCTCCTAGATTTGTCCTTGAGTTGCATGATCCTCATCTAAGCTCCTTTATCCTTCTCTTATGTGAACAATACATCCTCAACCATGCAAATAAAAATGAAAAGTATGTCAGAGTAAGTGGCACTGAGTAGCACCATACAAAGATGAAACAGACTATACTTCTAAAACGTCTTAAGCAGACATTAAATATCATTCATATAATGTATCTTCATCTATATTACTCTGTCAATGCCACTAAAATATCATTAATCCATTTACAGTTCTCTCAGAAGCTTAAAATGTAGCATTTCTCTCAAGATCTTCATAATAATCATTGCTCTCAAAATCTTGGTCAAAAACATTACTCCCAAGATCTTGATAAAGGGAATCACTCTCAAGGTCTTGAGCATGTGCCAAAATACAAATAAACTTTGCATAAACAACATTTGTCAATTACCTTTCCTATCATTCATCTTGAAGATAATTACTTGAACATCTTATATCTTAATCAAGGGGCATATTCATACATGAAGAATCGATGTATGTGGAAAATATACTTAAAACCCTAACATAATTCATATTCTAACACCCTTCAATTAACCATGAGATGTATATTACTCATATCATTAAAACTGATTCTTATAAATATAAACTATCAAAACCCTTATTCCTTTACTTGCACAGTGCATGATCCACTAACATGTGAGAGAAGAAGTACCTCCAGATCTTCTAAGGTTGATGAAAAATCCTAATGTCCTGAAATTAGTATAACTTTGATTAATTTCCATCCTAATAGGCCACTAAACCCCAATTCAGTCTGTTTAGGAAAAACATGGCATGATATAGTGAAATTAGGGTTCAACACTAGTAAAAACTTGTTCCTTATTCAGATACCCTTTTAAATACTATTTCTGTGAATTTTTCTTATAAGCGAGCAATATATTTCTCAATTTTAGCCAATAAAAACCATATAAATACACATGCATAACCAATATTCACAATAGGGCGTAGGCCACTACTGAGGTGGCTCAACAAGGCACAAGTAGTTGGCACATGCTGACTCATCTAATACTTGCAACCAAAGATGAGGAAACACACAAGATTACTATTTTTGTCCATTGAAGGTGACCCAATAGGGCACCGCCAACAACACAAATAGGAGGATTATCAGAGAAGAGGAGAGGAATCCAGGTATGACTGGGATCCATTGAATGCAAAACCCCATTAGTTCTACGGTAGCTGTGATATTGAAGTCATGCAAAATCTTCCAATCCCATAAAAGGGGAAAATGCAGATTGTAGATGGAGTATGAGTCTTAGGAAAAATCATGTTCTTGTTCCTATCTCATGCAGGAGATATCAGGAGGTAGGTGATAAGGCGCTACCCTTCCAATCCTGATTGAGCGACTACCAGGGAGTTCACTATTTGCAAGATGTAAGAAAAGAAGCATGCAACACCTAATATTTTGATTAAATTGTTGCGACCAAAGTCCACCAATATCATGATCATTTAGGGTAAATCTAATGATTTTAGGTATTCTCTTACCCAATCAGATTGGGGTATCTAAATGTATTCAAAATAGGTTTAATTTAGTGTGCTAGATAATTTGAATACATTTACTCCAAAAATCAACTTACTTTTTAGTTTTGAGAGTCACATAAGATAATTGTGTTTGATATTTAGAATTGTCCAAAAAGAATTAGAGGCTAATAATTTGAAGGGAATCACTTACTATCAAAATAAACTCATAGTATTTCAATTGGGGTTGATTGTGTATATAGGTTATGTAAATTGCACATCTAACCCTGATGTCTCACTTGTTTATTAATATGAACTACCATTTGGTAATCAAAATATGACATGAGTAATTAGGTGCAAATTATACTAATAGTTAATGGAACTAGGTTCAAATATGTATCATCATCTCATTGTATTCAATTTGAGACATGCATTAGTTAACTTACATATTAGGGTGTGATTTAGGGAAGACTATCTTCAAGTTTTTTCAGCCAGGGGTTAGGCCTATATAAAAACATGTTTTATATTCAATTAGGGATGTTCTAGAGAGAGATTCTAGTCGCCATGTGGGAATATTTGTAGTGTCTAGAAGAAAAGGGCACAACGTCTCACTCAAATAAGCACTAAACCCTTTCACCTTATGGCCACTTTTATAGGCTCAAGGAGCATGAAATGAACAATTGTAAGGCCTCAAAATGGGAGCTTATCTAATACATGGAGGATGAACCCTATGTTTTTAATTGGTAAAAAAGTTCATCCTATTAGAGAATCACACCTTCCTAGGGTCCATTAAAGCTTCTAAACAAGGATGGGACATCTACAATGAAGCATAACATCAAAATCTCTACAAGATCTTTGAAAAAAAATGACATCGTCAACAAACATCAATATTTTGGCAGTGGCACCCATGGGAGGTACCAATATCTACATCCAAAATCCCAACTATAAAGCCACCACTCTCACTCCTTGATGGTGTTACCTTCATTTCAACTACTCACTTCTCTAAGAACCTTATTCTAGGCTTAAAACCAATAATGTGTTTTGTTATTTCCATCCTACAGACCGCACAATCAAACAAAGCAAAAGTTCCTCCAAAACCCCTTAATTGGTAGTATAGTCCTCTAATGACCAACCCTTTAGAGAACCAAACACTAACAAGGAAAATATCAAGGTCACAACTACATAGGGCTAGCTTTGACATCTACACCCAAATCGACCGACAAGAAAGATATAATAGTTTTCCCACACATCTATCAAGATACCCAATATATTCAAATTCAAGTAGGTTCCATCACCACCCGAGTTCTTATAATACCATAATAGCAAACATGGGTGTATCATCATATCATCCATGTTAGCACAAAATGTTGCTAACGATGATTTATCTTATGACATAATAGGACATATGAAGAAGACCCACACAAGCATCTCCTTTCAGGAATTCATATAGAGATTGCCCACACACTGATCAACCATTTCTAAGATCCTTGAATGTGTTCTAGTGCCAAAGAACATACAACTTGAGAAGTTAACATATATAATTGTTCTGATCGACAAGCTAAAGATCATCATGTTCTCTGAGAATGAGATATCAACCAGTCTTAATTCTAATCTACCACTATACATCACAATAAAGCATGTTGATATGAAGGTTCTCTTAGCATTCATTAGTAAAGGTGATGGTCTTAACGTATGTCCCATGAAGACCTTTGTTATGTTGGGCATCAAGTCAAGAGAGATCTAGTCTACAAACACCATGGTGGTTACCTTTGATAGGTCTCTAAAAAAATTCATGGGAGAGGTACAACTATAGATCCAGGTGGGACTGAAACTTTGTGCAATGACATTCATTGTGATGGAAATCAATGCCTCCTACAACTTCTTGTTAGGGCATCTATTGATACACAAGAAGAGATTCCTTCTTCCCTAAGTCAATATCTTAGATTCAGACATGGTGATGCACTAATTTTAGCAATTGTATATATCTCGCAAGAGTTGGTAGATCCCATTGGGTTTGTGAACATGGACATGCATGTCCAGTCATAGTTAGAAGATACAATCAACTACATCCATGATCAGTTCTAATTGTTTGCCCTGATTTAGCATGATCACGACTACCATCTACAAACATTGAAGCACATGGGCTTAGATTTATATCAAGGTCTAGGTAATATACTCTAGGGCAACATAAAATGTGTTTCTATCCCAAAAAAGCATGACACAACCAAACTTGGTTATAAAGGACCTTTTAGCAAAAAGGGAAGTCACCAAACTTAGTTTTATATTGGAACCCAACCGCAAAAGATAAACTCAAGAATACCTTATAAAAGTCATTGTATCTTCTCTAGAAAGTTTATAAAATGCAATAACGATCAAGAGTACTCAAACTTATGTCATGCTCATAAAGGAGACCATAAAGTCTAACCCCAAATAGTCACAATATTGCAAAAAGATACCAAAGAAGTCATAGTCATTGACAATGGCCCCAAGCTCCCACAACAACCATAAGAAAGATGAAGCATAGTGAAATCCTCGACAACTATACCATTGAACTGTGAGCCACCAAGTGCTTACCAATATCTCAATTCTAAAAAAAGTACAATGACCAGTTATGTGACAACCTACAACCATTAGCAAAATCAAATCAATTAGGGCACAAACTCACTCAGTCATGTTGTAAAGATAGGTGCCAACCTACAACAATTAGTAAAATCAAATTTGATTTAGATTATTCTCCAATACATTAATGTCTTTGACTAGAGTTACATTGAGAGTCCTTGGCTCAATTAGTAAAATTTCATTCATTGACTTCTGTCCAAGCCAAGAATGTGTCCTGTCAAGCTAAGCCTAGAGACATCAGACATTAATAAAGAATAAAGACACATGAGGAAGTATAGAAGAAATTAGACACATGATTCATAGGTCATGTGTGATGTTATGTGTCAGGTCAACATCATGCTAATCCTAAAAAATATGGAAGTGTCTACATAGGCATCGAATATAGGGTCCTCAATAAATTCAGCCTAAAAGGTTATTTAACTATCTTACATTGATGTTTTCATGGAAAATACAATCAGACATGTATTCTGTAACATACTTAAATCCAAACATATATGTTAAATATCTCTTCTTCTAGGCCCCTATTTTATTATGTTAATATATAATATCTTTCCACTAATACAAAAGTAGATTGGGAATCCTTGGAGTCATCTAGCATCATGGATATATAAACACCCTTGATATTTGTTTCAAATAAAATAACCACTAAAAATTTAATAACAAGACCGAATAAACAAACACACCAAATACCATGCTTGACTCTAATATAACACCCAAAAATATTCCTAGGGGTATAAGATGAAAGAAATCAAATTAATAGGTAATGCAATGTCACAATTTATTAGTTAGAAAGAATACATACATAAAATGTATATATAATGTACAAATAAAGAAATCTATCGCTAAATGTTTGCAACAGGTAAAACTAATGGGAATTTTGGACTCATCACATCTTGATTAGCCTAGATACCAATTTCATATTAATTTGATTTCTTTTTCCCATCCAATTAATTGGTAGAATCTCTATCATTTACATACATGAATTCATGCGGTATTTATATTCATATGTCATTGTCTATTAACCTTCTCCTACTAAATATCATATGTTACTTCCCCTCTAATGTCTTGATTATCTCATAGTTGCATACCATCCACAAACAGTGGCTTGACTGCATGTAAGGTCTTTGTTCTCCTCGTCTTCCATTTTCTCATCCTCCCTCACTTCTTCTCTTCCCATCCCTCCTCTTTGTCTTTTCTCTCTTCCTCTTCTTCTCCTCTTTACCTCTTCCTACCCTCTTTTTGTGGTAGCCAAAAACCAAAGCCACACTATCTAGTTTCCCTGGTGCCACAATGATGATGAAAAGCCACACCATCTTCTTCTTATTCAACCATTCACCTACCCTATGCTTCCATCAGGAGTAATGGCCGCCACCAAACCTCACCGCCAACTCTGAATATGTTGCCTGATGAGTGGGGCTGAGAACCCCCTCTGCCCTGAATCTTCATTATTTGTAAGAACTTTGCTTATGAGGTTCCTTGCAATCCCCTTTTTGTTGTGATTCCAAGCTATTGCCAGACTCTTGCGATCTAATGCTTGATCTATTGTCACCTTACCAGAACTTACAAGTTATACAGTTTGAGTCAATTCACTGCAAGAACCCTCCTTCCGATTCCCGTCATCACTCCTTGACGCCTATAACTGAGGCAACGGTCTTATAGAAATGCAGATCACAACTTGCCCTGCCTTCCTCTTTCACCCCTTGCAAGAACAAAGTGCACCACCTCCTTCATCCCTGTGACAGCACAAGCTCCCCCATGTGGCAGCTGCCACACACATAGCATGATCTCATAACTTGCTTTGGAAGGCATTGATGTCGGTACAAGTTGCCTACAACCACCTCAAATCAAGATAGCCACCATTATCACCTCTCATCTATGTACCCAGTGTCCTAGCTATAAATCTCCACCTACAATTGTATAGACTCGACCATGGCCAGCTTGCAATGCAATGACACCCCTGTACTAGACCTATAGATGCAACCCATCTTTCTAAATCTTATCTTGGAGATAATATTTCCATCTCCTACCTTGTGTCCAACGAATTGTCAAAATGAGTAGATCCAAAAGAGGTCTCAAAAAAAGCTACCACAACAATCATACAAACCTTTCCGCCCATTAGCCTTAATGGTGTTCACCCTACTACTTTCTACCTAGCATCTCAGACTCGATCGCCTACTACACAATAGCTTATCTTCCACCCTCTACATTTCTTGGATTCTGAACCCTACTACCAACATGTTGCTAATCTTTCTCCTTACTCTCTTTTGTTTAGATGGAGTCTGAAATAGACATGAAACTCCAACAATAATACAAGGAGGATTTTTTGCATCTTGGGCCACCTCAAACCCTTGAATCCAATCTAGAGACTCATCATAAGAGACTCCTTTGAGCACACAGAAAACAAGTGAGTATCTTATGTCATGTATTTCATATTAGTCGTCTATTCCTATGATGTATGAGTCTAATTAACAAGATAAATAAATATCAATAGGCAATATGATGTATGAGTCAAATTAACAAGATGAATAAATGTCAATAGGCAAGTGTTATACATAGACAATAACCTAGTATACATTGAGGTCTCTAGACCATTTAGATTCTATGGTACATATGTGTAGCGATGAACATATAATGATATAGGTATAACCATATATAAGAAGTTGTAATTATAGAAACTAATTAATATACATGTGATTATAGAAATTTTCAGATTGTAATCAGTGGGTTCTGACTAATTATAATAAAGAAGTTTTATTCCTTAAACATACGACTACATGTATGTACAATGATGTGGCATGGACTTTTGTAATAAAGAACTTAGGACATAGTGTCATAATTAGTATTATGACTATGCCATGATTAATGAAAGATGAATATAGTGAATCCTAAGGAAATGTCTTGTCACCCAAACTAGGTCTTTATGCATGGAGAGAAGAATTATATATTCAAATAAATCAGAACCTAGGAATTGCAATGTTAACAGATATAATATCCATTTGAAAACTAAAAACCCTATAACAAACAAAGAAGATAACCCAAAAAAAGTCTATGAAAATAAATGTGTCATTGAAACCAAATGAACTTGTAATCTAATTACCCATGCTATAATTCTAAATAGTGATACATATTGTAACTAGTATCCTCTAAGTAAGCCTAAAAACCCTAACACGCCATTGATAGTAATTTGGGTAATAGCGGTGTATATATCTATAATGGGAATGTATACACATGTATGCTTTGGTTTGACTAAAACACCTAATCTATTCCCAGGATGAAAACAAGGCCTAGTATATAGATTGAGTTAAGAATAGATATGAAGATCATGTATGTGCAAATCCCTATCTATGTTTGGGAATTTAGCTGACAATAATTTCTAATTTCTACATTGAGGCACATTGTTGAACATTGCTCCCTATTTCTAAATTGAATTTCTACCTTCATCAAATTATATCATTAAAAGTATTGTGAATATTGGAATAGTCTTTTGTTATAGGTATTTTGATCCCTCTTACAATTATTTTAATACTTGATGTGAAATGTGATCAAAATTTTAGTCTTGCCACTCTATTTGTGAAAGATAAATGTTTAAATAGAATACCTAAAAATAGTGGTACTTATGTACAACCATAATTATAAAGGGTGTGCATATCCACACGTGGTGTGTTTCCATTTTGTAGAAAGTCATTGTACCTTCTCTAGAAAGTTTATCAAATGAAATAACAATCAAGAGTACTCAAACTTATGTGATGTTTATAAAGGAGACCACCAATTCTAACCCCAAATAGTCACAATATTGCAAATACGATACCAAAGAAGTCATAGTCATTGACAATGGGCCCCAAGACCCCACAAAAACCATAATAATGATGAAGCACAGTGAAATCCTCAACAACTATATCATTCAACTGTGAGCCATCGAATGCTCACCAATATCCTGACTCTCAAAAAATGTGCAATGAAGAATTATGTTCCAACCTACAACCATTAGTAAAATCAAATGAATTAGGGCACAAACTGACTCCGTCATCTTGTGAAGATAAGATCCAACCTACAAAAATTAGTAAAATCAAATATGGTTGAGATTCTTCTCCAATACATTAATTTTTTTTGACTCGAGTTACAATGAGAGGCCATGGCTTGACTAGTCAAATTTCATACATCAACTTCTATCCAAGTTGAGGATGCGTCCCTTCAAGAAGAAGCCTAGAGACATTAGACATTAATAAAGAACAAAGACATACGAGGAAGTATAGAAGAAATATGACACATGATTCATAGACCATGTGTAATCTTATATGGTTGGCCAACATCATGCTGATCATAAAAAAATATGTAAGTGTCTACATAGGCATCAACTACATGGTCCTCAGTAAAGGTGATGTTTCACTATCTTACATCGATGTTCTCATGGAAAGTACAATCAAACATGTATCTGTAACACACTCAAATCCAAACATATATGTTAAATTTCTCTTTTCTAGGCCCCTATTTGATTATGTTAATATATAATATCTTCCCCTAATACAAAAGTACAATAGGAATCCTTGGAGTCATCTCGTATCATGGATATATAAACACCCTTAATATTTGGTTAAGATAAAATAACCATTAAACACTCAATAAAAAGATCAAATAAACAAATACACCAAATACCATGCTTGACTCTAATATGAAACCCAAAAAATATTCCTAGGGTATAAGATGAAAGATATCAAATTAATATCTAATGCAATATCACAATTTATTAGTTAGGATGAATAAATACATAAAATGTATATATAATATTAAAAAAAGAAATCTATTGTTAAACATCTTCAACGGGTAAAATTGATGGTAATTTTGGATTCCTCACATCTTAACTAGCCTAGATACCAATTTTCATATTAATTTGGTTTTTTTCCCATGCAATTAACTAGTAGAGACTCCTATCATTTACATAGATGAATTCATGTGGTATTTACATTCATATTCCATTGTCTATTAACCTTATCCTACTAAATATGATATGTTACTTGGCCTCTAACGTCTTGATTGTCTCATAGTTGCATACCAACCACAAACAACGACTTGACCACATGTAAGGTCTTTGTTCTCCTCATCTTCCATTTGATCCTCCTCCCTCACTTCTTCTCTTCCCATCCCTCCTCTTTGTCTTTTCTCTCTTTCTCTCCTTCTCCTCTTTACCTCTTCCTACCCTCCTTCTACAATGACCAAAAACCCAAGCCACACTATTCAGTTTCCCTGGTGCCAAATCAATGATGAAAAGCAACACCATCTTCTTCTTCTTCAACCATTCACCTGCTATGTGCTTCCATCAGGAGCAACGATGGCCACCAAACCTCACCGCCAACTCTTAATATGCTATCCTATGAGTGGCTCTGAGAACCCCCTCCGTCCTGAATCTTCATCATTCGTCTGAACTTTGCCGATGAGGTTCCTTGCAATCCCGACTTTTTGTCATGCTGCCAAGCTACTACCAGACTCTTGCGATATGATGCTTGACCTCTTATCGCCACACCAAAACTTACAAGTTATACAGTTTGAGTCAATGCACTATGGGACCCTCCATCTAATGCTTGGCATCACTCCTTGATGCCTGCAATTGAGGCAACAGTCTTGTAGAAATGTAGATCACTGCCTGCCACACCTTCCTCTTTCACCCCTTGTAAGAACAAAGCACACCACCTCCTTCAGCCCTATGACACCATAAGCTCCCCCATGTGTCTGCCACCACACACATAGCATGACCTCGTGACTTGCTTTGGAAGGTATCAATGTCTGTATAGGTCGCCTGCTACCACCTCACATCGAGCTTGCCGCCATTATCACCTCTCATCTATGTGCCTAGTGGCGTAGCTATACATTTCCACCTACAATTACAAAGCCTCGACCATGGCCAGCTTGCAGTGCAATGGCACCCTTATACTATCCCTTTAGATTCAATCCATCTTTGTTTATCTTGTCTTTATGATAATGTTGTCTTCCCCTACCTTGTGTCCAACAACCTATCCAAGAAAAGTTACCACAACAATCATGCAAACCCTGTCGCCCACTAGCCTCAATGGTATTCACCCTACCACTTTCTACCTAGCATCTCAGATTCAATGGCCTGCTACACAACATATTATATGTATCCCTCTTCATTTCTTGGATTTTGAATCCTACTACCAACATGTTGCAAATCTTTCTCCTTACTCTCTTTTGTTTAGACACAGTTTGCAACAAACATGAAACTCCAGCAATGATACAAGGAGTAATTTTTGCATCTTCGGCCAACTCAAACTCTCTAATACAATCTACAAACTCATCATTGGAGACTCCTTTGAGCACACATGCAGCATGTGAGTATATTCTATCATGTATTTCATATTAGTAGTCTATTCCTAAGATGTATGAGTCAAATTAACAAGATAAATGAATGTTAATAAGCAATTGTCCTAATCCAAATTTATTTTTATTAACATCAAGTAAGAAGATAAACAATAAGCTAGTATCTATTGAGGACTCTCGACCATTTAGATTCTATGGTACATATGTGTAGGGATGAACATATAATGATATATGTATATCCATATATAAGAAGTTGTAATTTTAGAAACCGAGTACATGTGATTATAGAAACTTTCAGATAGTGATCAGTGGGGTATGACTAATGTTTAAGCAGTTTAATCATATATAACAAATAATATCAACATCATTGATGATTAACAAAATACATAAAGGAGCAATTAATAATAATAGAGAAGTTTGATTCCATAAACATACGACTACATGAATATACATGGATGTGACATGGACTTTTGAAATAAAGAACTTAGGCCCTGGTGTCATAATTAGTAGTATGACTATGCCATGATTAATGAAAGATGAGTATAGTGAATCCTAAGGAAATGTCTTGTCACCCGAAGACATATACTAGGTTTTTATGCATTGAAGGAAAATGTTATATTCAAATAAATGAGAACCTAGGAATTGTAATGTGAATGGATATGATATTCATTGGAAAACTAAAAACCCTAGAAAAAATAGAGAAGATACTCCCAAAAAACTCTATGAAAATAAATGTGTCATTGACACCAAATGAACTTGCAATCTAATTCACCCATGCTATAATTTTAAATAGTGATTTATACTATAACCAGCATCCACTAAATAAGGTTAAAAACTGTAACATGTCATTGATAATAATGTGGATAAGAGTGGTGTATATTTCTATAATGGGAATGTATACACATGTATGCTTTGGTTTGACTAACACACTCAATCTATTCCTAGGATGAAAACAAAACCTAGTGGACCTAGTATATAGATTGATATAAGAATAGATATGAACATGAGGTAAGTGTGAATCTCCATCTATGTTTGGGAATTTAGTTGAAAATAATTCCTAATTTCCTACATTGAGGCACATTATTGAACATTGCTCCTTTTTATTCTAAATTTAAGTTCTACCTTCATCAAAATATATCATAAAGTATTGTGAATATTGGACTATTCGTTTTCTACATGTCTTTTGACCCCTCTTACTATTATTTTAATACTTGATGTGAACTATAATCAAAATTCTAGTCTTTACACTCTATTTGTGCATGCTAAATGTATGGCCAGAATATCTAAAAAAGTGGTACTTATGTACAACCATACTTGTAAAGGGCGTGCATATCTTCCCGGGGGTGCGTTTCCACCCTTACTTTCTAGTACTTATGGTGTTATGGTCCAATGTTAGGTATATTTAGTCTACATTGTTTACACATGATAACATATAATTTATTTTGAAATTGTGATTGATTGTTATTGCAAGATGTTTCTTTTATATCAAATATTGCTCTCCTTTAATGTTATGCCCCAATCTCATGATTTGAATTTTGTTCAACTTACTTATTTTTATATGTCTGTTTTTCACAGGAACATCCTTTTTATACTTGTAGCCAAAATAATGCCTAATTTTGTTTATATGCACATACTTAGTGTTAACGTATACATGATTTTTTCCTATTCTCTGGGTGATGTTCCCATTCCACCCAAGTGTAGGTGCTTTGTATGAAGATGACTTAGGAAGATCAGTAAAAGGACATGGACTTATGGATAGCTTAGAATGGCTGGGTTGCCCTCTCCAATTGGCCTTACATGCTATTAGATGTATAACTTTTTATTTTGGTCATGCCACCTTTTACAGTGAGGATTAGTTGTGTATATGAATCATCATGGAAACTTTATAGTACTTATGTTTTTGCTACTTATTATATTTCATGCACTATGATATATATACGCCTGAGAAGTAATGAAATCCTCCTTTTCTAAATTTCTTGTATATGATAGTTTTGTCTTTCATTAGTGAAGAGTGGATCCCCTATCAGGTTCCCCTCTTTACAAAATTCTATCAGAGGCTAACAAGTTGATGACTTGACTATTTTTGGTTATCCCAAGTAGTTACTTAGTTAAGAAGATGAGTAACATTGTATAGTGTTTTGCTATAACTATCCCTAAGTCATGAAATACCACCAAGGGTTCAAATTCCTAACTTATATGGTCACTTACACTCTCAAATTACCTATATGATGGAGAGTGATCCTTTAGTAACCCTGATCACCCACAACCTTTCTATGGAGGTGGAAATATCACCATGTAGGAGTTGACTGTTGTAGCATTTGATTCATACTCATGTTTTGTGGGAAGCTAGTTTGGACACTATGGAGCTTAGATGGACTTGAGCACTCACGACTAGGCTTAACTCTAGTTCTCACAATAGACCCCTTTTCCTTTGTTGTTTTTCTAGCATCTTAAAATACATCCATTTTGGGTACTGAGCATGCATAAATGGCAAATGCAAATTCCTAAGTAAGTTTTATAATTGAGATGATTTCCTTGGTGTAAAGTGATTTTGATCTAGCTCAGCTATTGTTCGTCGTGCCTTGCTTTAGCCATGGAGTATCTTCGTGTATCCCCAGGGAGATATATCTAAGGGTTGATTACTATCCGAGTTAAATTTGGAATGCATCGTATATAACGGTTCGTTGAAGGAAGATATGAATTATAGTAGACATCCACAGACATTCTCCTCTCTCATCTCAAATAGTGTACTTGGTTTATCTAGTGGTTGATAGGATCAACTCAACTATATTTGTGACAACTCATCATGATAATGAAATTAGTCAAAAAACCAAAAGAACAGTCAAACACTAATTAAGAACATTACCTAA
Organism: Alisma plantago-aquatica; assembly: GCA_963693085.1. NCBI lineage: Eukaryota > Viridiplantae > Streptophyta > Magnoliopsida > Alismatales > Alismataceae > Alisma > Alisma plantago-aquatica. Next base: position 1,540,180,918 of record OY856409.1, read on the forward strand.
AAAGGATATAAATTCAAACCAAATATTTTTTTAAACATTCCATAAGATTTGCACAAAGATCCATACTAGGTACCTTTACACTCATTTTGTGGCCTCAGCCACAATATATTTATAAAACATATCGTCCACATAATTACACATGTACATAGCTCAAGATATATAATAAAAAACTCGATTTGATGTATATCATCTACAAAACTCCCCACCCTGACCTTAGACTATAGGAATGACTCTAGGACTCTATACAACCTAACCAACCTTCACAAGCTCTAGATATCATAAAAAATATGCCTCCTCATTTCACAGCATCTGATGGTGCTACTGACCACCTAAAAAGATGTGGTGAGCCAAAAGGTGAGACCCTGACAACATAGAGATATAACTCCAAAAATATCTATTTCTTACCAGAGTTATATATTTTAGGAAACTAAAGAAGATAGTATTATAGAGTTGAAGACTATATAACTTACACAAAAGATCATTTACATACATGAATTCGTGTGGTATTTACATTCATATGCCATTGTCTGGTAACCTTCTCCTACTAAATATCATATGTTACTTCCTCTCTAATGTTTTGATTGTCTCATAGTTGCATACCAGCCACAAACAACGTCTTGACTGGATGTAAGGTCTATGTTCTCCTCATCTTCCATATTCTCTTCCTCCCTTAATTCTTCTCTTTGCATCCCTCCTCTTTGTCTTTTCTCTCTTCCTCTCCTTCTCCTCTTTACCTCTTCCTACCCTCTTTCCGCGGTGGCCAAAAACCCAAGCCACATTGTCTAGTTTCCATGGTGCCACAACAATGATGAAAAGCCACACCATCTTCTTGTTCTTCAACCATTCACCTTCTCTATGCTTCCATCAGGAGCAACGACCGCCACCAAACCTCACCGCCAACTCTTAATATGTTTCCTGATGAGTGGGGCTGAGAACCCCCTCCACCCTGAATCTTCATTATTCATCAGAACTTTGCCGATGAGGTTCCTTGCAATCCCCTTTTTGTCGTGCTGCCAAGCTACAACTAGACTCTTGCGATCTGATGCTTGATCTCTTTCAGCCTCACCAGAACTTACAATTTATATAGTTTGAGTTAATTCACTGCAAGGACCCTCCCTCTGATGCCCGCCATCACTCCTTGACGCCTGCAACTGAGGCAGCAGTCTTGCAAAAATGCAGATCACCACCTACCCCACCTTCCTCTTTCACCCCTTGCAAGAACAAAGCGCGCCACCTCCTTCAGCCCTATGACACCACAAGCTCCCCCATGTGTCTGCCGCCACACACATAACATGAACTCATGACTTGCTTTGGAAGGCATTGATGTCCGTAAAGGTTTCCTGTCACCACCTCAAATCGAGCAAGCCACCATTATCACCTCTCATATACGTACCCAGTGGCCTAGCTATAAATCTCCACCTACAATTGCATAGGCTCGACTATGGCCAGCTTGCAATGCAATGACACCCCTATACTAGACCTTTAGATGAAACCCATCTTTCTAAATCTTGTCTTAGAGATAATAATGTCTTCTCCTACCTTGTGTCCAATGACTTGACAAATAAAAACTACCACAACAATCATGCCAACCTTGCCACCCATTAGCCTCAATGGTGTTCACCCTACCACATTCTACCTAGCATCCCAGACTCGATGGCCTACTACACAACAACTTATCTTCCACCCTCTACATTTCTTGGATTCTGAACCCTACTACCAACATGTTGCTAATCTTTCTCCTTACTCTCTTTTGTTCATACAGAGTCTGAAACAGACATGAAACTCCAACAATGATCCAAGGAGGAATTTTTGCATCTTGGGCCACCTCAAACTCTTGAATCCAATCAAGAGACTCATCATTGGAGACTCCTTTGAGCACACAGGCAGCAAGTGAGTATCTTTTGTCATGTATTTCATATTAGTTGTCTATTCCTATGATGTATGAGTCTAATTAACCAGATAAATAAATGTCAATAGGCAATATGATGTGTGAATCTAATTAATAAGATAAATTAATGTCAATAGGCAAGTGTTATACATAGACAATAACCTAGTACACTTTGAGGTCTCTAGACTATTTAGATTCTATGGTACAAATGTGTAGCGATGAACATATAATAATGTAGGTATAACCATATATAAAAAGTTGTAATTATGGAAACTGATTAATATACATGTGATTATAGAAATTTTCAGATAGTAATCAATGGGTTATGACTAATTGTAATAGAGAAGTTTTATTCCTTAAACATACAACTACATGAATGTACAATGATGTGACATGGACTTTTGTAATAAAGAACTTACATCCCAGTTTCATAATTAGTAGTATGACTATGCCATGATTAATGAAAGATGAATATAGTGAATCCTAAGGAAATGTCTTGTCACCCAAAGACATACACTAGGCCTTTATGCATGGAGGGAAGAATTTTATATTAAAATAATGAAAATCTAGGAATGATAATGTTAATGCATATAATATTCATTGGAAAATTGAAAACCCTAGAATAAATAGAGAAGATACCTGAAAAATTCTATGAAAATAAATGTGTCATTGACACAAATGAACTTGTAATCTAATTCACCCATGCTATAATTCTAAATATTGATATATATTGTAACTAGTATCCACTAAATAAGCCTAAAACCCCTAACACGCCATTAATAATGATTTGGGTAAGAGCGATGTATATATCTATAATGGGAATGTGTACACATGTATGCTTTGGTTTGACTAACACACCTAATCTATTCCTAGGATGAAAACCAGACCTAGTATATAGATTGAGTTAAGAATAGATATGAAGATCAGGTATGTGCAAAACCCTATCTATGTTTGGGAATTTAGTTGACTATAATTTCTAATTTCCTACATTGAGGCACACTATTGAACATTGCTCCTCCTTATTTCTAAATTGAATTTCTACCTTCATCAAATTATATCATCAAAAGTATTGTGAATATTGGAATATTCTTTTGTTATAGGTCTTTTGACCCCTCTTACTATTATTTAAATACTTCATGTGAACTGTGATTAGAATTATAGTCTTGCCACTCTATTTATGCATACTAAATGTTTGACTAGAATATCTAAAACAATGGTACTTATGTACAACCAAACGTATAAAAGGCATGCATATACACCCGAAGTGCGTTTCCATGCTTATTTTATAGAAAGTCATTGTACCTTCTCTATAAAGTTTATCAAATGAAATAACAATCAGGAGTACTCAAACTTATGTAATGTTTGTAAAGGAGACCACCAAGTCTAACCCCAAATAGTCACAATATTGCAAATAAGATACCAAAGAAGTCATAGTCATTGACAATGGGCCCCAAGCCCCCACAACAACCATAAGAAAGATGAAGCACAATGAAATCCTCAACAACTATATCATTGAACTATGAGCCACCGAATGCTCACCAATATCCCGACTCTCAAAAAATGTGCAATGATGAATTATGTTCCAACGTACAACCATTAGTAAAATCAAATGAATTAGAGCACAAGCCCACTCCGTCATCTTGTGAAGATAAGCTCCAACCTACAAAAATTAGTAAAATCAAATCTGACTGAGATTATTCTCCAATGCATTAATGTCTTTGACTAGAGTTACACTAAGAGGCCATGGCTCAACTAGTCAAATTTCATACATGGACTTCTATCCATGCCAAGGATGTATCCCGTCAAGCAGAAGCCTAGAGACTTTAGACATTAATAAAGAACAAAGACATATGAGAAAGTATAGAAGAAATAAGGGACATGATTCATAGACGATGTGTAATCTTATATGGATGGCCAACATCATGTTGATCCTAAAAAATATGTAAGTGTCTGCATAGGCATCGACTACATGGTCCTCAGTAAATTCAGCATAAAAGGTGATGTTTCACTATCTTACATCAATGTTCTCATGGAATTACAATCAGATATGTATTCTGTAACATACTCAAATCCAAACATATATGTTAAATCTCTCTTCTTCTAGTCCCATATTTGATTATGTTAATATATACTATCTTTCCCCTAATACAATAGTACATTAGGAATCCTTGGAGTCATCCAATATCATGGATATATAAACACCCTTAATATTTGGTTAAGATAAAATAACCATTAAACACTCAATAAAAAGACTAAATAAACGAATACACCAAATACCATGCTTGACTCTAATATGATACCCAAAAATATTCCTATGGTATAAGATGAAATAAATCAAATTAATAGGTAATGTAATATCACAATTAATTAGTTAGTATGAATAAATACATAAAATGTATATATAATATTCAAATAAAGAAATCTACTGTTAAACATCTTCAATGGGTAAAACTGATGGGAATTTTGGACTCCTCACATATTAACTAGACTAGATACCAATTTCATATTAGTTTGGTTTCTTTTTCCCATCCAATTAACTGGTAGAGACTCCTGTCATTTGCATATATGAATTCGTGTGGTATCTAAATTCATATTCCATTTTCTATTAACCTTCTCCTACTAAATATCATATGTTACTTTCCCTCTAACGTCTTGATTGTCTCATAGTTGCATACCAACCGCAAACAACGATTTGATCGCATGTAAGGTCTTTGTTCTCCTTGTCTTCCATTTGATCCTCCTCCCTCACTTCTTCTCTTCCCATCCCTCCTCTATGTCTTTTCTCTCTTCCTCTCCTTCTCTTATTTACCTCTTGCTACCCTCTTTTGTAGTAGCCAAAAGCCCAAGCCACACTATTTAGTTTCCCTGGTGCTAAAACAATGATGAAAAACAACACCATCTTCTTCTTCTTCAAACATTCACCTGCTTCATGCTTCCATCAGGAGCAACGATGGCCACCAAACCTCACCTCAAAATCTTAATATGTTTCCCGATGAGTGGCGCTGAGAACCCCCTCTGGCCTGAATCTTCTTTATTTGTCAGAACTTTTCCAATGAGGTTCCTTGCAATCCCAACTTTTCATCATGCTACCAAGCTACTGCCAGACTCTTACGATATGATGCTTGACCTCTTACCGCCTCACCAGAACTTACAAGTTATACAGTTTGAGTCAATGCACTCAATGGACCCTCCCTCTGATGCTCGACATCACTCCTGGATGCCTGCAACTGAGGCAATAGTCTTGCAGAAATGTAGATCATCGTCTGCCCCGCCTTCTTGTTTCACCCGTTGCAAGAATAAAGCACACCACCTCCTTAAACACTGTGACACCACAAGCTCCCCCATGTGTCTTCTTCCACACACATAGCATGAACTTGTGACTTTCTTTGGAAGGCACCAATGTCAGTACAGGTTTCCTACTACCACCTCAGATCAAGCTAACCGCCATTATCACCTCTTATCTATGCACCCAGTGACCTAGCTATGGATTTACACCTACAATTGCAGAGCCTTGACCATGGTTGACTTACAGTGCAATAGAACCCTTGTACTAGCCCTTTAGATGCAATCCATCTTTCTTTATCTTGCCTTAGTAATAACGTTGTCTTCTCCTACCTTGTATCCAACGACCTGTCCAAGAAAATTTACCACAACAATCATGCAAACCTTATCACCCATTAGCCTCGATGGTATTCACCCTACCACTTTCTACCTAACATCTCAAACTCGATTGCCTACTACACATCTTATATTTATCCCTCTTCATTTCTTAGATTTTGAACCCTACTACCAACATGTTACAAATCTTTCTCCTTACTCTCATTTGTTTAGACACAGTCTGCAATATACATGAAACTCCAACAATGAAACAAGGAGAAATTTTTGCATCTTGGGCCAACTCAAACTCTCTAATCCAGTCTAGAGACTCGTCATTGGAGACTCCTTTGAGCACACAGTCAGCAAGTGAGTATCTTATATCATGTATTTCATATTAGTAGTCTATTCCTAAGATGTAAGGGTCTAATTAACAAGATAAATGAATGTCAATAATCAAGTGTCCTAATCAAAATTAATTTCATTAACATCAAGTAAGAAGATAAACAATAACCTAGTATCTATTGAGGTCTCTCGACCATTTAGATTCGATTGTACATATGAGTAGGGATGAACATATAATGATGAATGTATAACAATATATAAGAAGTTGTAATTATAGAAAATTATTAATATACATGTAATTATAGAAACTTTTAGATAGTAATCAGTGGGCTATGACTAATAATAATAGAGAAGTTTGATTCCTTAAACACACAACTACAGGAATGTACATGGATGTGACATGGCCTTTTGTAACAAAGAACTTAGGTCCTGGTGTCATAATAAGTAGTATGACTATGCCATGATTAATGAAAGATGAGTATAGTGAATTCTAAGGAAATGTCTTGTCACCCAACGACATACACTAGGCTTTTATGCATGGAAGGAACAATTTTATATTCAAATAAATGAGATCCTAGGAATTACAATGTTAACATATATGATATTCATTGGAAAACTAAAAACCCTAGAACAAACAGAGAAGATACCCCAAAAAAATGTATGAAAATAAATGTGTCATTGACACCAAATGAACTTGCAATCTAATTCACCCATGCTATAATTCTAAACAATGATTTATACTATAACTAGTATCCACTAAATAAGGTTAAAAACCCTAATATGTAACTGATAATAATGTGGATAAGAGCGGTTTATATTTTGATAATGGGAATGTATACACACATATGCTTTGGTTTGACTGACATACTCAATATATTCCTAGGATGAAAACCAAACCTAGAGGACCTAGTATATAGATTGAGTTAAGAATAGATATGAATATGAGGTAAGTGCAAATCCTCCTCTATGTTTGGGAATTTAATTGACTATAATTCCTAATTTCCTACATTGAGGAACATTGTTGAACTTTGTTCCTTTTTATATCTAAATTGAAGTTCTACCTTCATCAAAATATATAATAAAAAGTATTGTAAATATTGGACTATTCTTTTTCAACATGTCTTTTGACCCCTCTTACTATTAATTTAATACCTGATGTGAACTATGATTAGAATTCTAGTCTTTCCACTCTATTTGTGCATGCTAAATGTCTGACTAGAATATCTAAAATAGTGGTACTTATGTACAACCATACTTGTAAAGGGCCTCCATATCTGCTCGGGGGTGCGTTTCAACCTTTACTTTCTAGTACCTATGGTGTTATGGCCCAATGTTAGGTATATTTAGTCTACATTGTTTATGCATGCAAACATATAATTTAATTGGAAATTGTGATTGACTGTTATGGCAAGATGTTTCTTTGATATCAAATATTTCTCTCCATGAATGTTATGCCCCAATCTCTTGATTTGAATTTTGTTCAACTTACTTATTTTTATATGGCCCTTTTTCACGAGAACATCCTTTTTATACTTATAGCCAAAATAATGCCTAAATGTTGTTTATGTGCACATACTCAGTGTTAACTTATACATGATTTTTTCCTATTCTCTGGGTGATGTTCCCATTCCACCCAAGTGTAGGTGCTTTATATGAAGATGACTTAGGAAGATCAGTAAAATGACATTGACTTATGGATAGCTTAGAATGGCCGGGTTGCCCTATCCAATTAGCCTTACATGCTATTAGATGTAGAAATTTTCATTTTGGCCATGCCACCTTTTATAGTGAGGATTAATTGTGTATATGAATCATCATGAAAACTTTTAATACTTATGTTTTTGCTACTTATTATATTTCATGCACTGTGTTATATATACATTTGGGAAGTAATGAAATCCTCCTTTTCTAACTTTCTTGTATATGACGATTTTATCTTTCATTAGTGAAGAGTGGATCCCCTATCAGGTCCCACTCTTTACAAAATGGTATCAGAGGCTAGAAAGTTGATGACCTGTCTATTTTAGGTTATTCCAAGTAGTTACTGAGTTAAGCAGATGAGTAGCCCTATATAGTGTTTTTCTATAACTAACCCCCAAGTCATGAAATACCACCTAGGGTTTAAATTCCTAACTTATTCGGTCACTTCCACTATTAAATATCTATATTATGGATAGTGATCCTTTAGTAACCCTGATCACCCACAACCTTTATATGGAGGTGGAAATGTCACCATGTAGGAGTTGACTGTTGTAGCATTTGATTCATACTCATGTTTTGTAGGAAGATAGTTTGGACACTATGGAGTTTAGGTGGACTTGAACACTCACAGCTAGGATTAACTATAGTTCTCACGATAGACCCCTTTTCCTTTGTTGTTTTTATAGCATAAATGGAAAATGCAAATTCCCGAGTAAGTTTTAAAATTGAGATGATTTCCTTGGTATAAAGTGATTTTGATCTAGCTCAGCTATGGTTAGTCGTGCCTTGCTTTAACCATGGAGTATCTTCATGTAGACCCAGGGAGATATATCTAAGGGTTGATTAATATCCGAGTTAAGTTTGGAATGCCTCATATATAACCCTTCCTTGAAGGAAGATAGGAATTATCATAGACATTCACATGTGTTCACCTCTCTCATCTCCAATAGTGCACTTGGTTTATCTAGTGTTTGATAGGATCAACTCAACTATATATGTGACAACCCCTCATGATAATGAAATTAGTTAAAAAAACCAAAAGAACGATTAAACACTAATTAAGCATATTACCTAAAAAGGATATAAATTCAAACCAAATAATTTTTGTAAACATTCCATAAGATTTTCCCAAAGATAGATACTAGGTACCTTTACACTCATTTTGTGGCCTCAGCCACAAGATATTTATAAAAGATATAGTCCACATAATTACAACATGTACATAGCTCAAGATATATAATAAAAAACTCAAGTTGATGTATATCATCTACAAAACTCCCCGCCCAAACCTTAGACTACAGGAATGACTCTAGGACTCTATACAACCTAACCAACCTTCACAAACTCTAGATATCATTAAAATGTACCTCCTCATTTCACAACATTTGATGGTGCTATTGACCACCTAAAAATATGTGGTGGCCAACGAGGTGAGACCCTGATAATAGAGAGATATAACTCCAAAAACATCTATTTCTTATCAGAGTTATATATTTTAAGAAACTAAAGGAGATAATATTATAGAGTTGAAGACTATATGACTTACATAAAAGATCAAGCATATCTAGAGTCGTAAGTGCAATTGATTTCTCTAACCACATTATAAACCATATACAAATCAAAAGAGACATATGAAGATTCATTATCCAACGTGAGAATCCAAGTAACATTAACACTTATGCTACATGACTAAATTACATATTTTATTACGCCTTAGGTAGTTTGAGGCGTACCACTCAAACTACTAGTTGACCACTACAAAGTTGCATTTAGCCCTATATAAGATCTAGCATGATTGAGATCCTAAGATTTCTTCCCCTCAGTCTGTATGAGTATAACTGTAGTGACACATCAACCCAAATACTAAAATAATCTAGTCTAGCCTGGGTACACATGTCATGACACTAGAAACCTGGGTATAAACCCTAAAATCTGAGTTATGACTGCAATCTCTCTCAAATCACATCATCTTCAAGATACGGCCTTGACCACTCTCAAACATCTTGGGATCAGGGTGTCAAGGATATACCCTCCCTGTACTACATATACTCAATAGTACATGACTTTAAGCTCCTTTGTGATTACTCATTTCACTTTCCAACAAGTCCTGACACTGGAATAGTAGTTCTATGGGCTTAAGGCACTACCTATTTAGGGTTACACTTAATTATTTAAGTTAGTTAAAAACATTTTGACTGCATCTATCAAATTACGTATAAACACCCAAAAGGTTCTTATAAAAGTCTTTGGGATTAGCAACATAGAAGATATATAATGTATTGCACAGTTCCCTGCCACTCTTTATATAAGTGTCCATACAGTTCATGCTACTAATAATCTATTTTCAATACTATGGTTTTTCAAACCATTATCATAACCTCATAACAGTGATTTCATACCCAACATTGCTTAAGATATATAACAACATGCATGGCACAACATGTAAGTCAATTTTCTTTATCTTTTGGGTACCAAACACATGCATGGTATTTTAGGATTTCAAGCACTCCTATTTCGAGATTTTAGATCCTTCATACTCAAGGAAAGTTTATTTAACCACAAGAAAAGATTCTTGAAGACTAAGTAAAGCTTAGAATTTTGTAATGTCATCGTTTTATAATGTAAAATAGTAAAGACCATATTTTATCATTTTAAGAGTTTTAAAGTAAGAAGTAGGCAAAAGATGCATTCAAAGTTATATAACTCGTATGATAGGGAGAAGAAAACCAAAATTCAAAGGGGGAGCTCTCAAAATTAGCAACAAAGTGTCAAGCTCGGCCCACCAAAACTTCCAAAATGCCTCCAATCACCACAAACAGGGTGTTTCTAGAGAAAGGAAGGAAAAAGAGAGTCTTGAATGTCCATGCGTAGGGTTCTAGCAAGAAGACTCCAAGAAAACCCATGGAACTCATCCACAAGAGGAAGGAGGGGAAGGACAACAAGAAAATGAGTAAAAGAGAAAGAATCTTACACGAAGGAAGTAAAAATCTCATTTGAAACCCTTCAAATAATCCACAAGAAATTCAAACTAGCACATGCATCCATGAAACGCCTTTAAACATCGACCTAAATGGAATCCTGTCGACCTCTAATCTCCAAAAAATCTTATCGGGCTACAACTGAAGCTCTGCCAAAACAAAATGAAAGGGGAGGAGGAGAGGGGTATTTATAGGGCCAGAACTAGACCCTCATCAGGTAGAGATCTCGTAGGCCTAGAAAAAACATTGGGCACCAAAGGTCCATTGGTCATGGCGAATTCTTTAGTCATTGAGAGCTCGTCAACCATCGATCACCGTCAATCAAAACCCGTCAATCATGTTCATTGGTGCGCATAAAACTTTGTTGATCCAAATCTCATTGGTAACCCTCTCACTCATATTCTAACCTTGTTGGTCAATGAGAACCCTGGCTGGGTAGCCAACAGTTCCAACGGGCATTAAGAAAACTCACTAGCCACTAGGGAACCCATCGGCCACTAAGAAGCAAATGGTCACTGAGAAAAAAATATTCATCAAAAAATTTTCGACCGATGAAACTCTGCATTACCACCTCACCAATCTTAAGTAAACTCAAAGCAAGGTTAAAAAGAATCCAAAGGAGAAGTAAAATATAACATTCTTATATACGTCATGAAGCAATTCAAGCAAGTGTCACAATTATGTTCATATACCAAAAAAGGGTAATTTACATAAAGATCCACAAGGTACATAATTTTGTATAAAACAAATAGACAAGGTCCATTTTGATTCAGATTTTAAATATAGATTCATCATCCAGTTTGACATCATAAATCAGAGCTATGTCGCAAGACTAAGCATCAAACTAGTCAAGTTATGCCAAGAAAACTATGTTTATTAGTTAAGTAGGGTTAGGGACCTACAATATAGGTTACCTTATCTTGTGATGGCACAAGGTGGTAAATCAATAGACGATGGAGAACCCTAATGTCTTCCTATACTGGTTGGACGAGCTCATATGATTCCATGATGTCTTAAAATGAAGATGTGTATGTCATGAGTAGGGAAAAATGAGGAAGTATGGATGTCATTATCTAATAGGATCTGGTGGATGTTGATTGTGTGTAATAGAAAATATTTTCCCATACTTTTATGCTATTAAAATTAGAAATGCTTTAGGCATTCCCTTTTTGGAGTTGAAGAATTAGACCATTTTAATTGAATGAAATGATGATAAAATAATAATTTATGTATTGTTTTGTGGAGAGTGATAGACTTGGTTCTCAGTTTGATTTTGGCACCAATTTTGGACTTCCATTACAAAAAAAATCATCATTAACCTTATTTTCATTATTACATTATACTTACAAAAAGGCAAGCTTTCTAGATTTTGTCGAGGATTTTTGGAACCAAATCACCACCTCAAAAATGTTTTAATACCAGAGAAACTCCTTAGAGAAGAACCCTATAACTGGCTAGACCAGCCTTGAGACCCTAGGTCTAGGTGTGAAGTAGAAGAGTAAAATGAGCTTTAGGTATGAATGACCAAGTTGATCTGTCCTGATTACCCATGTAGTTATCTAGTTATGATATATCTTAATCCTTTTAATGTGTGGAGTACATATGCTTGTTCATTTACGAATGTAACTAAACTTAGGACTATCTAAAGTAAATAATAATTGCAATAAGCAATTCATGAGTAACATCCAATAATATGGCATAGGTATGCAATTTATCACCTAACCAGGGTAGAGGATAAACCTTACAGAAATTACCATCATGAACATTACTTAAATAATTATAATAGATTTTAAAGTTTATCTACCCTTATCCAAAACGGTGAACACAAGAATGATAGGTTACAAAAAAAATCAACCGTGATTTTTTTTTGAAGTGATACTAACCATGACAAAGTGGAAGTTCTGATCACCTTAACAATGAATAAAATAATGTTAAGAGAATACTCAATTTTGGTGCAACTTTCTAGCTCAATATATTATATAAGAATCCTAATAACATCTTGACACGTGGAATGATATAGTTTAGCTTGGGATTAGACTATAGTCATGATACAAGGTGATGTACTATGATCCTATGTTATGTGAACTAGAAATATGATTAGGTTGGGAATCATAGCCTAATATAGATATATCAAGTTATAGATTGAAGGATTTTGGTGAAGAAATCTTATTAAGGGGTGGAGCATTGTAACATGCTCGAATCCAGACATATATGTTAAATCCCCCTTCTTCTAAGCCCCTATTTGATTATGCGGATATATAAAATCTTTCCCTTAATACAAATATACATTAGAAATCCTTGGAGTCATTTAGTATTGTGGATACATAAACACCCTTAATATTTGGTATTTTAGGTAAAACAACCATAATACATTCAATAAATGATTGAATTAACAAATACATTAGATAACATGCTTGAGTCCAATATGACAACCTAAAATAAGCCTAGGGGTATAAGATGAAATAAATCAAATTAATAGGTAATGCAATGTTACAATTTATTATTTAGTATGAATAAATACATTAAATTTATGTATAATATACAAATAAACGAAATATACTATTGAACATCTTAAAAAGGTGATATTTATGGCAAAATTGGACTCCTCACATCCTAATTAGCCTAGGTACCAATTTTCATATTCATTATCTTTTTTCCATACATCTGGTAGAGACTCCTATCATTTAAATACATCAATTTATGTGGTATTCACATTCATATGCCATGTATATTAACCTTCTCCTTTTATATCTCATCCTTACTTCCCCTTCAACCTCTAGACTGTGTCACATGAGCACAACCATACATAAACAACGACTTGATGGCACATAAGGTCGTCGTTCTACTACTCCTCTTCCATTTACTCCTCCCTCACTTCTTCTCTTCTGATCTCTCCTATTCATCTTCTCTCTTCCTCTCCTTATGCTCTTTACCACTTTCTCCCATCTTTATACAATGTCCAAAAACCCTAACCACATTATCCAGTTTCCCTAGTGCCACAACCACAATGAAAGGCCATCATCATCTTCTTCTTCTCACCCGTCACCTACTATGTGTTGCCACTAGGAGCAGTGACCACCACCAAACTGCTCTGCCAACTCTAATACGTTTCCTCATCACCAAAGTAGTGAGTGGCATTGAGAACCCCCTCTACCCTAAATCACATTTTTCATAAGATTTGTTGGTGAGGTTTCTTGCAATCCCGACTCTTTATTGTGATGCCATGCTACTGCTAGACTCATGTGACATGATGCTTGACCTCTTGTCTCCTCATTGGAACTTAAAAGTTATATAGTTTGAGTCAATGCACTATGATGACCTCCCCTATAATGCTCAACATTGCTCCTTGGCATCTACAATCGAGGCAACAGTCCCACTAAGCTACATATCATCACACGCCTCACCTTCCTCTTTTACCCAGGCAAGCACAAAGTGTGCCACCTCCTTCATTTATGCACCACCTCCTTTAGTCCTGGGACACCACTGCCTCCCCCATGTGTCATCTGCCACACACATAAAAAGATCTCATGACATGATTAGGAAGGCATTGAGGTCTCTACCGGTCGCCTGCCACCACCTCAGATCGAGCTAGCCACCACTATCACATCTCATCTATGTGCCCAGTGCCTGGCTGTGGACTGCCACCTACAACCACAGAGCCGCTACCATGGCCAACTTGCAGTGGAGAGACACCCCTGCACTATCCCTTAAGATGCATCAAAGTTTCTAAATCTTATCTTGGAGATACTAATGTCTTCTCCCACATTGTATCCAACATGTCAAAGAAAAGCTACCACATCACTCGTGCAAACCTTGATGCCCTATTAGCCTCAATGATGTTCACCCCTCCACCTACTATCTAGCATCTCAAACTCAATGGCCTACTACACCACATCATGTCTTCCTCCCTCTTCACTAATTGGAGTATAAACCCTACTTCCAACAGGTTGAAAATCTTCCTTCTTGCTCTCTTGTTCAGAAGCAACCTGCAACAAATATGAAACTTCAATAATGATCCAAGGAAGAATTATATTGTTGCATCTTAGCCTTCTTCAACCTCTCAAATTTGATCTAGATACTTGTCATTGGAGACTCCTTTGAGCACACAATCAACATGTGAGTATCTTATCTCATGTATGTCATATTAGTATTCCATTCCTAACATGTATGAATCTAATTTACAAGATAAATAAAAGCCAATAGGCTAGTGTTATACTCCAACTTCAGTTTGTTAATGTCAAGTAAGAAGATAAAAAAGAATGTGGAATCTGTTTAGGTTTCTAGACCATTTAGATTCTATGGTATATATGTGTAGGGATGAACATATAATGATGCATGTATAACCATATATAAGAAGTTGTAATTGTATAAACCGATTAACATATATGCGATTATAGAAATTTTCAAATAGTAATCAGTGGTTTAAGACTAATAATAATAGAGAAGTTTGATTCCTTAAGCATATGACTACATGAATGCACATGCATGTGACATGGACTTTGTAATAAAGAGCTTATGTCTTAGTGTCATAATAAGTAGTATGACTATGCCACGATTAATGAAAGATGGATATAGTGAATCCTAAGGAAATGTGTTGTCACCCAAAGACACACACTAGGCCTTTATGTATGAAGGGAAGAATAGTAAATTCAAATGAGAACCTAGGAATTGCAATGTTAGTGGATCTAATACTCACTGGAAAAATAAAAACTCTAAAATGGATAGAGAAGATACCATGGACAACTCTACAAAAATAAATGCATCATTGAAACAAAATTTGACTAGTAATATAATCCACCCATGATATTGTAAGGACCCTGACCTTCGTTTAGGTCTTAACCTATTTTCTTTGCTTAAACGTGGTGCTTTGATGCCTGCTAATCACCTTTAGTGGTGATTAGCGTTTGGTTGTGCTTTGTTGAGAGTTGAAGGTGCTACTTGAAAATAACCCAAGTCTAGGGTTTTTTGGACAAGTTTGCCACCTTGTGAGGTGTTCCTCTCTCTCTTTGCTTCCTCTTGTGTTGAGAGCAAGGCTTGGGCTTGTTGCTTGAGTTCTTTGGGCTTTGGTTGAGCTTGTTTGGGCCTTGAGGTGCCTTGTTTGGGCTTGGTTGAGCCTTGTATCGGCCTAGGAGTGCTTGTGTCGGCCAAGTTGAGTGTGTGCCGCCCATGGCAGTAGAGTTTGTCGCCCATGGAGCAACATGTTGTGTCGCCCATGATTCTTTCCCTAGCTTGACCTTGTTTAGTGGACACTTGGTGCACATCTTGGACATGTGGATGAGGCTTGCTAGAGTGGTGGCTTGTGCTCTAGGACAAGTGTCCTTAGGCGAGTGACACCTTGCCATGCTCCACCTTGTTTTCTCCTCCCTTTTATTCTATATAGGCGGTTCCTTCCTTAGCTTAAGGTCCCTTTGGTTCCTCTCCATCTTGTACACAACACACCCCCTCTTCCTTGATAGTGGTGGCCGATGTCCCCTTGAAGAAGAGAGTGGTGGCCGATACACCCTTTGAAGGAGCAAGCTTGGTGGTCGACACACCTTGGAGGAGCAAGTGGTGGTCGACATCCCTTGAAGCTTGGAGTTCTTCTTCTTCCTTGGAACTTGGAGCTTAAGGCGGGTTGCATAACTTCTAACCCTAGCTACACTACTCTCTTTCCATATATGTTGCTATGTCCATAATCTTGCTTATATGCACGTTAGTAGCTTGGTTCTTATTTAGCTTGCATGTTGGCCGATCCTTGTGTTCTAGGGTTTGTAGGTGAGCAACACTCCTTTCTCCCCTTGGTCTAGAAGAGTGAGTTTGGGTCCTAGTGCCATGAGCAACACCCCTCCTTCCTAGTCGATTGAGGTGAGCTTGTGACCTAGTGGCTTGAGCAAGACCCTCTTCTCACCGTGGGCTAGAAGGTGAGCTCGGTTAGTGGTGACTCTTTTCTAGGGTTTCTCCTTGTGACCGTTTGGTGATAGAAGAAGTGCAAGAACCCTCTTTATTAGTTGATTGAGGTGAGACTTCTCTTGTCCCACTAGGGTTTCGGGTGTTCTTGTGAGAGGTAGTAGATAACCCTTGTTTGATATGTACCTTGGACGTTTTGTGCTTGGGGAGGTGCTGCCCGACAACCCTCTTGACCTAGATCCCCTTGCACGACACATGAGTGGGCGATGTACCTTTGGTTCCTTTGGTGATGGGTGTCACAACCCTACACGGATGACCCTTGAGGCGCGTCGATGTGCTGTGGCGGGTGAGCGCACTGCCCCTGCACGCCCGACAGGCTACTCGCCCAGCAGAGCACGTTACACCCCTGCGAGGCATGCTTGGGAAGCATCTTGCTCGATATACACGTTTTGGTTGAGTTGCTAGCTATGTGTTCTGTGACAGATGTGCGAGCAAGTCTTTGGGTGCCCGACATCAGCCCTGCACGCATGGATGAGGTGCACGTTATCCTTGCACGCCCTGGAGTTGATCTTGCCCGATAGAGCTGCACGCCCGGTAGGGCTGCTCGCCCGACAGAGTTGCACGCCAGCTGAGTGTGTCACACCCTTGCACGACACACCTTGTATCGCCCGACCGTGCCGCCCGATACTCCTGTACACGGCACCAGTGCCCGACACGCCTGATGTCTGTGCTACTCACCCGGTATGCGTTGCCCGACACAGTGCGCATGTGAGTTACCTTTTGTGTGTTGCACGCTGCACGCTCGCCCTTGACCCAGCGTTGCACGCTGCATGCGGGTAGAGTAAGTTGGTTTGCTTGATGCAGTTTTGGGTGAGAGTGAGCCCTGCCCAGTATGGTCTTTAGTTAGGGTTTTGAGTACTTCTGGTGAGGGTTCAGTTTGTCATAGAAAGCTATGTATCGGCTATTCTTTTGTTAATCTATGGTGACTCGTTGCTTGATTATGTTCTTCATGATAAAGCTTGTTCATCAAATCTTAATATGGTTATACACACAAGTGTGAGCATCTTATTTATATCTATAATGCTGAGAACAATAACGAGCATCCATTAGGGTTGCTTGATGATGTGCCTTACATATGTAGACATAAAATGAGGCATGATTAAGGAAAAGATGCAATCATTAATGTTATTTTGTGTTGACAATATGCTTAACCCTAAATGCCACCTTGCGTTGATAATATAAGTCTCCAAGTTATTCATGTTGATTATTGAATGATGCTAACCATGCAGGTAATGCATAGCCAAATGAAAGGCTATGAGGAATGGTTATATGTGAACAATGAGATGACACATATATTATGACTGATGTTCCATGATGATGATATAAGCCTTGAGAGGCAATGGCACTATGTGATGAGGGATTGAGATCCCATGGTATGTGATGATCCTTGAGATGGATCTGGATGATTGGCAAGAGGCCAAGGTGATAACATGTGATGTGGGATCCTTGTGATGGATCCGTATGACGTGGATTGTAGTGAAAACATAATGTTGAATTTATGATTGTTTATTTCCTTGCATGTTATACAACTTGGTTGAATCTTGCAATCCATCTAAAAGATACTAATTAATCACAGTGAAATCTATCATGTAGTCTGCCCTGGCCATAGATCCATCATCGTCAGGACTTGGTGATGGTGAAACGGGTTCTCCTGCGGGTTAACCCAGAGCGCATATTTTTGAATATGCGAGGTTTCTCCTAGCCTCAATTAGAGAGGTAAACGAGTGCAGCTGCGGTTGCAGACTCAGATATGTGATGAGCATGGTGAACATGCCCATGGCTCTGGATATGTGATAAGATGAGCATGAATGCGTTCATGACTCAGAGCACAGTGATTAGGCCCGTGGCTCAGTTTTACTAGTGCCGTGACCTGTACCGAGGTGGGCTAGAGGAAGGGTAGCCTGAGGAGCGGACCCTATGGCTAAAGGCCACTTGAGCATGAGACTACGATCCTGCTATGTTTCTCGTGTACTGATCACGAGGGGTGAGGTCATGGATTCCGACTCTTCCATTGACCTTGTATGGCACCGGCTACGGGCTTCGCAGCCAAAGGTTGGATTTGAACGGTTCACTTCCTCAGGGGATAATAAAACGTAATCCAGCCGATTATTTCTTACTGAAAAACATGAAACATTGGTTGAGGCCTTGTTTGTGTAGTTACTCTCTTTATATCTTGTAGTTACTTATATGTTCTTCAATGGTGTTAGAACTTGGATATCCTATCTTGTTAATCATGTTTCACATGTAATACTTGGATACATCTGGTAAGCTTAGATAGTTTTATTTCATAGTATGCTCTTGCTATATCTTTTATCAGTTAGCTACTTAATGTATATGTTCATCTGAGGTTTTGTAGTTTTGGCGGGGAGTTATGCCTCCCGCTGGGACAATGTTCAATTGTCTCACCCCACTGGTTTACACTCTTTTTAGGTGGTCGAGCTAGACGTGGTGGTGGTCGCAGAATTGCGGCCGAGCAGCAAGAAGATCTGTAGAAGGCAAGCGTTGGATATGCTGCTGTTTGGATGTTTTGGTGATAGAGTCTAGAGTCATCCCTGTACTCTCAGGTCCTTGGCGGTGTTTTGTCATTGTTTCACGATATACATCTGTAGATGTTTTGTATATCCTGCTGCTGGCCGGATGTGGGCCTAATGTATGTATAAACAGGTGATGAACTCATGTGACGACATGACAACTATTGTTCTAAGCTGTGGACATGTACCCAGGCTTGAATGGATATGTATATAACCTGTTTTCTTGCAGGATATGAACTCGAATGTAATTGTTTCTCAAGTTTATTAGTTTTCCGCAATCGGTTTTAATTAACCCATGTTTTTGATAATCTGTGGTTATGGTGATTTCCGCACGTTTTCGCGTAACATCTCGCTGTCTGTGTGATAGTGGGATGTGTTGCCACAAAGTTTTAGTATCAGAGCTCTAGGTTCGCTGAGTCTACAGGGATCTAGGACTAGGTTGTGTCTGTTCTTATGTGATTTCCAGATTTCCTCACAATCATCTTCTGCCCTCAGCGGAAGAAAAGCCAAGATGTCTGGAAACCATGAAGAACACGCCGCTGAGCAAAATGATGCTGCATCTGTTGATGGAGCAGTAGGCCAGGCACATGAAGATCGGGTGCCTGAGGTCCCACAAACTGACCCATCCATTCTTGAGCATCTTGCCTACCAACAGCTTATGGGGCAGATGATGGCTACGATGAATCTCATGGTTGAGCGATTACCAGTGCCTCCTCCGCGAGCACATGTTCCCCATGGTGAAACATCGGGTATTGGGAAGACCTTCGAGCGGCTTCGCCGAGTCGGAGCTTCAAATTATGCTGGAACGGCTGATCCAGCATATGCGGATCTATGGCTGACAAGTCTTGAGAAGGCTTTCCGGATCCTCGACATCCCCAAAGCAGACAAAGTAAAGCACGCTGTCTACCTTCTGAAAGGTAGTGTTGGTCACTGGTGGACCATCGAGGAAGAGAAGCGGCCTGGTGAGGTGATCTGTTGGGAGGTGTTCCGGCACGAGTTCGTCAGCCGATACTTTCCCAAGACGTATCTGGATGAGAAGATCAGTCAGTTTGAGAGTTTGCGGCAAGGAACGATGAACAACACTGAGTATGAAGCCAAGTTTATGGATCTGTTGAGGTTTTGTCCTCACATGGAGGTGACAGACGAGGAACGGATCAGACGTTTTGAGAAGGGTCTGAGTGCTGAGCTGGCAACACCGGTTTCTGCGTTGGAGAACCGGGAGTGGTTTGCGATGTTTGTAGAATCCGTTCAGAGGATCGAACGATGTGTAAGGGAGAAGAGAGAGTCTATGGCTAAGAAGAGACCTGCGCAGTTCCAGGGTCAGAAGTTTGGTGGCTTCAAGAAGCCCATGTTTTCAGCACCGACAGCGATGAGAGGTTCTGGTAGACCATCTCAGTGGTCTCTGAGTAGAGGAAGAGGTTATGTTTCTTCACCATCTAAGGCACAAAGCTCGGCTTCCGTGGCAGTGACAGGGCCATCCAGGCCACGAGTTGATGTTAGGACATGCTATGCCTGTGGTCAGATAGGGCATGTCAAGTCGAGTTGTCCCTACAGAGATGATGAAGTGACACAGCATCTGAGGCAGAGCCTTCAGGAGTCAGAGAGACCACAACCCAGTGGTAGAAGAGGACGAGGACGCGGTCAAGCATCTCAAGATGGATCGTCTTCTCAAGGAAGCAGAGGTCATGGACAGCAAGCAACAACTCGATTCTATGCTATGAGTCAGCTGGAGGCGATAGTCAACCCGCGAGTAGTGACAGGTCAAATGGAGTTATTTCATTCTGATATGTCTTCTTCTTGCCATATATCTGTTCTGGTTGACCCGGGTGCTACACACTCTTTTATCGCCTATAGTATGCTTGAGAACTATCATTTACCTGTTAGTTGTAAGAAGGATAGTTTGTTGTTGGAAACCCCTCTTACTGGTTCCTTGTTGCTTCGAGAAGAGTGTCCATCTTGTGTCTTGTCTTTCTCGGGACACCGCATTCGAGTGGATCTCATACCACTCGATATGCATGGATTTGATGTCATCCTTGGGATGGATACTCTTGAGAAGTATAAGGTTGTTCTGGACTGCGGTACCAAGCAGGCAGTGTTTGATGATGCCGGAGAGAAGTGGATCTTCCAAGGTGATAGGACAATTCTTCCGACGTGTCTGGTATCAACTATGGTGGCAGATAGGTTGTTACGACAAGGATGTGAGGTGTTCTTAGCTCATGTGGTAGATACCGTTGTGGCTACCAAGGCGAAAGGTCCTAGTCTCGAGGAGGTGCCAGTTGTCCGAGAGTTTGCAGATGTGTTTCCTGAGGAGTATCCTGGTGTTCCCCCACCTCGAGAGATTGACTTTGAGATCAATCGGGTTCTAGGAACGCAGCCAGTTGCACAGACACCCTATAGAATGGCTCCAGTTGAGATGGCAGAGTTGAAGAAGCAGTTACAAGAGTTGCTGGACAAAGGTTTCATCCGACCGAGCACATCGCCTTGGGGTGCTCCCGTGTTGTTTGTCAAGAAGAAGGATGGTTCGATGCGATTGTGTATAGATTACCGACAGTTGAATAAGGTCACGATCAAGAACAAGTACCCATTACCGAGGATAGATGATCTGTTTGATCAGTTGCGTGGTGCTACAGTGTACTCAAAGATCGATCTACAGTCTGGATATCATCAGTTGAGGATCAAAGCGGATGACATACCAAAGTCAGCTTTCAGGACAAGGTATGGTCACTATGAGTTTGTGGTTATGCCATTTGGGTTAACCAATGCACCTGCTACTTTCATGAACCTGATGAACAGAGTGTTCCGTCCTTTCTTAGATCAGTTTGTTGTAGTCTTTATAGATGACATCATGATCTATAGTCGGGACAGGCTAGAGCATGAGCAACATCTTCGACGAGCGTTGACTCTTCTTCGCCAACATCAGTTGTATGCCAAGTTCAGTAAGTGTGAGTTCTGGTTGGAAGAAGTGACTTTCTTGGGTCACGTGATATCTGCTGAAGGAGTCAAGGTACATCTGAACAAGGTAGAATCCGTTACAGAATGGGAACAGCCGAAGACGCCGACAGAAGTTCATAGTTTCCTGGGTTTAGCAGGATACTACCGGAGGTTTATCAAGTACTTCAGTGCGATTGCATTACCGATGACAAAGTTGACGAGAAAGGATGTGCCTTTTGTTTGGGATGATCGATGTCAGCAAGCTTTCTAGAGTTTGAAGGAGAACCTGACCAGTGCTCCAGTGTTGATCTTGCTAGAGCCTGGGAAGGGCTATGTAGTTTTCTGTGATGCTTCCAAGAAAGGATTAGGTTGTGTGCTGATGCAGGAGGATCACGTGGTTTCTTTTGCTTTGCGACAACTTAAGAAACACGAGGAGAACTATCCGACTCATGATTTGGAGCTTGCGGCGGTGGTTCATGCGTTAAAGATTTGGAGACACTATATGTATGGGGAAGTGTGTCAGATTTTTACGGATCATAAGAATCTGAAGTACATCTTTACACAGCAAGAGTTGAACATGCGACAGCGGCGATGGATGGAGTTGATCAATGACTAGGACTGCACTATCGAGTATCATCCTGGTAAGGCAATTGTGGTAGCTGATGCGCTTAGTCGAAAGTCTTCTTTTTCTTCCAAGAAGGCGCAGATGAGTTCTCTGGTATGCCAGGAGTGAGATATGTTTGTTTCTTTGTGGAAGATGAATGTGAAGATGGAGGTTTCCTCATTAGCTGGACTCCTAGCACAGATGCAAGTCAAGCCTACGTTGAGACAGTAGATCAAAGATGCACAACAGACAGATGATGCGGTACAATTGATCAGATCAGAGTTTGGCAGTGAAAAGCATGATGGGTTTCATGAGTTCGAGGATGGGCTAGTCTGCTATCGTGATAGGATGGTGGTTCCTGATGTTGATGAGCTGAGGAAGTTGGTGCTAGAAGAAGAACACACGTCGATGTATGATATGCATCCAGGTGTCACCAAGATGTACCATAGTCTGAAGGACTTGTATTGGTGGCCCAGCCTGAAGAAAGATGTAGCTGAGTTCATGGCGAGATGTGCGGTCTGTCAGCAAGTGAAGGCTGAACATCAGAAGCCAGCAGGTACGTTGCAACCTTTGCCAATACCGCAGTGGAAATGGGATCATATAACCATGGATTTCGTAGTTGGTCTACCCAAGACAACTAGGAATCATGATTCCATTTGGGTGATAGTGGACAGATTGACGAAGTCTTCCCATTTCCTACCTGTGAAGACGACGTATACAGCTGAGAAACTTGCTCAAGTATATGTAGATGAGATAGTCCGTTTGCATGGTGTGCCAGCAACGATAGTATCCAACAGAGGTCCTCAGTTCACAAGTCATTTCTAGGAACAGTTGCACAGAGCGTTGGGGACGCAGTTGAGGTTCAGTACCGCTTTCCACCCGCAAACAGATGGATAGTCTGAAAGGACTATTCAGATTCTGGAAGATCTCCTTCGAGCTTGTGTTTTATAGTTCCTAGGCAGTTGGGATGTGCATCTGAGTTTGATAGAGTTTGCTTACAACAACAGCTATCAACAGAGCATTAACATGGCTCCTTATGAGGCTTTGTATGGGAGGAAGTGCAGATCCCCCTTGTGTTGGTATGAGTCTGGTGAGTATCAGTTATTGGGCCTTGAGTTAGTTCAGTAGACAACAGAAAAGATCAAGGTGATACAACAACAGTTGAAAGTGGCACAGGACAGGCAAAAGTCTTATGCAGACAATCGCCGACGACCTTTGGAGTTCCAGGTAGGAGACAAAGTATATCTTAAAGTCTCACCATGGAAAGGTGTGCTGAGGTTTGCCCGGAAGGGTAAGTTGGCACCCAGGTATATGTGGCCTTACCCAGTTATAGCACGTGTTGGAAAGGTAGCTTACACGATAGAGTTACCGCCAGAGTTGCATAGGTTACATCCAGTGTTCCATGTCAGTATGCTGAAGAAAAGCCATCCAGATTCAGGAACAGTGATACATCCAGTCGAAGTTGAGCTTGATGAAGATGTGACCTACGAGGAAGGTCCTATGGCGATTCTTGACAGAAGAGTTAAGAAGCTGAAGAGGAAGGACCAAGTTCTTGTGAAGGTTCTTTGGCAGCGTCGTGGCGTTGAGGAAGTCACGACGCCCTTAAAGGGGGTTAGATTGTAAGGATCCTGACCTTCATTTAGGGCTTACCCTGTTTGCTTTGCTTAACCATGGTTCTTTGATGCCTACTAATCACCTTTAGTGGTGATTAGGGTTTGGTTGTTCTTTGTTGAGAGTTGAAGGTGCTACTTGCAAATAACCCAAGTCTAGGGTTTTGTGGACAAGTTTGCCACCTTGTGAGGTGCTCCTCTCTCTCTTTGCTTCCTCTTGTGTTGAGAGGAAGGCTTGGGCTTGTTGCTTGAGTTCTTTGGGCCTTGGTTGAGCTTGTTTGGGCCTTGAGGTGCCTTGTTTGGGCTTGGTTGAGCCTTGTATCAGCCTAGGAGTGCTTGTGTCGGCCAAGTTGAGTGTGTGCCGCCCATGTCAGTAGAGTGTGTCACCCATGGAGAAACATGTTGTGTCGCCCATGATGCTTGCCCTAGCTTGACCTTGTTTAGTGGACACTTGGTGCACATCTTGGACATGTGGATGAGGCTTGCTAGAGTGGTGGCTTGTGCTCTAGGACAAGTGTCCTTAGGTGAGTGACACCTTGACATGCTCCACCTTGTTTTCTCCTCCCTTTTCTTCTATATAGGCAGTTCCTTCCTTAGCTTAAGGTCCCTTTGGTTCCTCTCCATCTTGTACACGACACACCCCCTCTTCCTTGATAGTGGTGGCCGATATCCCCTTGAAGAAGAGAGTGGTGGCCGATACACCCTTTGAAGGAGCAAGGTTGGTGGTCGACACACCTTGGAGGAACAAGTGGTGGTCGACGTCCCTTGAAGCTTGGAGTTCTTCTTCTTCCTTGGATCTTGGAGATTAAGGCGGGTTGCATAACTTCTAACCCTAGCTACACTACTCTCTTTCCATATATGTTTCTATGTCCACAATCTTGCTTATATGCACGTTAGTAGCTTGGTTCTTGTTTAGCTTGCATGTTGGCCGATCCTTGTGTTCTAGGGTTTGTAGGTGAGCAACACTCCTTTCTCCCCTTGGTCTAGAATAGTGAGTTTGGGTCCTAGTGCTATGAGCAACACCCCTCCTTCCTAGTCGATTGAGGTGAGATTGTGACCTAGTGGCTTGAGCAAGACCCTCTTCTCACCGTGGGCTAGAAGGTGAGCTTGGTTAGTGGTGATTCTTTTCTAGGGTTTCTCCTTGTGACCATTTGGTGATAGAAGAAGTGCAAGACCCCTCTTTCTTAGTTGATTGAGGTGAGCCTTCTCTTGACCCACTAGGGTTTCGGGTGTTCTTGTGAGAGGTAGTAGATAACCCTTGTTTGCTATGTACCTTGGACGTTTTGTGCTTGGGGAGGAGCTTCCCGACATCCCTCTTGACCTAGATCCCCTTGCATGGCACATGAGTGGGTGATGTACCTTTGGTTCCTTTGGTGATGGGTGTCACAACCCTGCACGGATGACCCTTGAGGCGCGTCGATGTGCTGTGGCGGGTGAGCGCACTGCCCCTGAACGCCCGACAGGCTGCTCGCCCAGCAGAGCGCGTTACACCCCTGCGCGGCGCGCTTGGGAAGCATCTTACTCGGTATACACATTTTGGTTGAGTTGTTAGCTCTGTGTTCTGTGGCGGGCGCGCGAGCAAGTCTTTGGGTGCCCGACATCATCCCTACACGCCTGGATGAGGTGCACATTATCCTTGCCTGCCCTGGAGTTGATCTTGCCCGGTAGAGCTGCACGTCTGGTAGGGCTGCTCGCCCGACAGAGTTGCACGCTAGCTGAGTGCGCCACACCCTTGCACGACACACCTTGTATCGCCCGACCGTGCCGCCCGATACTCCTCTGCACGTCACCAGTGCCCGACACGCCTGATGTCTGTGCTGCTCGCCCGGTATGCATTTCCCGGCACAGTGCGCGGGTGAGTTACCTTTTGTGTGTTGCACGATGCACGCTCACCCTTGACCCAGCGTTGCACACTGCACGTGGGTAGAGTAAGCTGGTTTGCTCGATGTAGTTTTGGGTGAGAGTGAGCCCTGCCCGGTATGGTCTTTAGTGAGGGTTTTGAGTACTTCTGTTGAGGGTTCAGTTTGTCATAGAAAGCTATGTATCGACTATGCTTTTGTTAGTCTATGGTGACTCATTGCTTGATTATGTTCTTCATGATAAAGCTTGTTCATCAAATCTTAATATGGTTATACACATGAGTGTGAGCATCTTATTTATCTCTTTAATGCTGAGAACAATAACGAGCATGCATTAGGGTTGCTTGATGATGTGCCTTAAATATGTAGACATAAAATGAGGCATGATTAAGGAAAGGATGCAATCATTAATGTTATTTTGTGTTGACAATATGCTTAAGCCTAAATGCCACCTTGCGTTGATAATAAGAGTCTCCAAGTTATTCATGTTGATTATTGAATGATGCTAACCATGTAGGTAATGCATAGCCAAATGAAAGGCTATGAGGAATGGTTATATGTGAACAATGAGGTGACAAGTATATTATGACTGATGTTCCATGATGATGATATAAGCCTTGAGAGGCAATGACACTATGTGATGAGGGATTGAGATCCCATGGTATGTGATGATCCTTGAGATGGATCTGGATGATTGGAAAGAGGCCAAGGTGATAACATGTGATGTGGGATCCTTGTGATGGATCAGTATGATGTGGATTGTAGTGAAAACATAATATTGAATGTATGATTGTTTATTTCCTTGCATGTTATACAACTTGGTTGAATCTTGCAATCCATCTAAAAGATACTAATTAATCACAGTGAAATCTATCATGTAGTTTGCCCTGGCCATAGATCCATCATCGTCAGGACTTGGAGATGGTGAAACAGGTTCTCCTGTGGGTTAACCCGAAGCGCATATTTTTGAATATGCGAGGTTTCTCCTAGCCTCAAATAGAGATGTAAATGAGTGCAGCTGTGGTTGCAGACTCGGATATGTGATGAGCATGGTGAACAGGCCCATGGCTCCGGATATGTGATATGATGAGCATGAATGCGTTCATGGCTCAAAACACAGTGATTAGGCCCGTGGCTCAGTTTTACTAGCGCTGTGACCTGTACCGAGGCGGGCTAGAGGAAGGGTAGCCTGAGGAGCTGACCATATGGCTAAAGGCCACTTGAGCATGAGACTGCGGTCCTGCTATGTTTCTCGTGTAATGACCATGAGGGGTGAGGTCGTGGATTTCGGCTCTTCCATTGACCTTGTATGGAACCGGCTATGGGCTTCGCAGCCGAAGGTTGGATTTGAACGGTACAGTTCACTTCCTCAGGGCATAATAAAACATAATCCAGCCGATTAGTTCTTACTGAAAAACACGAAACATTGGTTAAGGCCTTGTTTGTGTAGTTACTCTCTCTATATCTTGCAGTTACTTATATGTTCTTCAATGGTGTTAGAACTTGGATATCCTATCTTGTTAATCATGTTTCACATGTAATACTTGGATACATTCAGTAAGCTTAGATAGTTTTATTTCATAGTCTGCTCTTGCTATATCTTTTATCAGTTATCTGCTTAATGTATATGTTCATCTGAGGATTTATAGTTTTGGCGGGGAGTTATGCCTCCCACTGGGACAATGTTCAATTGTCTCACCCCGCTGGTTTACACCCTTTTTAGGTGGTCGAGCTAGACGTGGTGGTGGTCGTGGAATTGCGGCCGAGCAGCAAGAAGATCTGTAGAAGGCAAGCGTTGGATATGCTGCTATTTGGATGTTTTGGTGATAGAGTCTAGAGTCATCCCTGTACTCTCAGGTCCTTGGCGGTGTTTTGTCGTTGTTTCACGATATACATCTGTAGATGTTTTGTATATCCTGCTGCTGGCCGGATGTGGGCATTATGTATGTATAAACAGGTGATGAACTCATGTGACGACATGACAGCTATTGTTCTAAGCTGTGGACATGTACCCAGGCTTAAATGGATATGTATATAACCTGTTTTCTTGCAGGATATGAACTCGAATGTAATTGTTTCTCAAGTTTATTAGTTTTCCGCAATCGGTTTTAATTAACCCGTGTTTTTGATAATCTGTGGTTATGGTGATTTCCGCACGTTTTTGCGTAACACCTCGCTGTCTGTTTGATAGTGGGATGTGTTTCCATAGATATAGTTCTAAATGGTAATATATACCATAACCTATGTCCACTAAATAAGGTTAAAAACCTAACACGCTGTTGATAATAATTTGGGTAAGAGTGGTGTATATTGCGATAATAGGAATGCATATACATGTGTGATTTGGTTTGACTAACACAAAAATGTGTTCCTAGGATGAAAACTAGACTTCATAGACCAAATATATAGATTGAGTTAAGAATTATCTGTGAAGATCCAATATGTGCAAATCCCTATTTATCTTTCCTCATTTAGTCAACTATAATTCCTAATTTCCTACATTAAGGAACATTGTTGAAAATTGCTCCTTTTTATTTCTAAATCTACCTTCCAAGATTGATATCATATGGGGTACTATGAATGTTGATATATTATTTTTAATGGGTGTTTGACTCCTCATCCTATTCTTTTAATACTTGATGTGAACTATTTGGAATTTCTTCTTTCCACTCTATTTGTGCATGCCAAATGTTTGGCTATAATATATGGAATAGTACTTATGTACAACCATACTTTTAAAGGGTGAGTTCATTCTGCATGGGGTGTGTGTTCCAAACTTACTTTTTAGGCCATGATTCTATGGTGTTATGGCCTTATTTTAGGTATATTTAGTCTAAATTGTTTACGCATGCAAAGATATTGTTTAATTTGAAATTGTGAATGTTTGTTATGATAAGATGTTTCTTTATCTCAAATATTGCTTTCCATAAATATTATGCCTCAATCTCTTGATATGACTCTTATTGAGCTTACATATTTTTATATGTCCCTTTCTCATGAGAAGATCCTTTTGTTACTTGTAACCCAATCTAATTCCCAAATGTTGTTTATATGCAAATACTTAGTGTTTATGGTTACATGCCTTTGTTTTTTTATTCTTTAGCTGATGTTTTCTTTCCACCCAGATGTAGGTGCTTTAGATGAAGATGACTCGTGAAAATCACTGACGAGACATCAAATTATGGATATATCGGAATGGTCGGGTCATCCTCTACAAATTTTCTTATATGTTATTAGATGTAAATCTTTTTATTTTCCATGCCACCTTTTATGGTGAGGATCAATTATGTATATGAATCATCATGAAACTCTGTAGTAATTATGTTTTTGTTGTTTATTAACTTTCATGTTCTGTGATATATATATAAGCTAAAGAAGTACTTATCTAGCACACCCATGATCAAACCTCATGTGCAAGGTCACATGTTGATATTGAGGCTCCCAAACATACAAGAATCCACAAGATGAGCTTTTATGCTGAAAATTGATAGCAACAGACACACCATATATTACAAGTCAAGAAGTTCATGAAAATGACGGACATATAAACTCTAGTAGAGAAATATATCCTTGCATTGGTTCATGCTACTAAGTAGTTATGGCATTACCTAATGTATTATCTTGTGCTCCTGATCGTGTGACGGCCCGAAAACAAATCAAGCCATCACCAGTAATAATTGCGGAATAACCATAAATAGCGAATTAACAAAAATCATTAAGAATTAAAATCATTTTGCAAGGAGATCCAATGCCAAGAAACTCTTACTGAGATATCCAATTCTTATATATATCATGATTCACATAGTACATGCACTGTATCATCTCATTTCGAGGACAACATATAACAATTGCTTTGTCAAAACATATATTGAAGCAACATAAAACCTTGAGATACACAAGTCAAAATCTCAGATTGTTCATAAAATGACTATGTACTAACTCCAAGGACCTGAGAATACAGAGATGACACATATGACTTCTATCTACAAGACACAATAGACAGTACACTCACATGAGCTATTACTGTTGTCCCAGTTGTTGTTCTCCCTCTGTAGTAAGGTCTCTACCTCCTCGTACACATCCACCTAAAAATTGTGGATCCCACAGGGTGAGACAATTATCCCAGCGAGAGATATAACTCTCCGCCGACTATATTATTATCAAAGTTTAAGCACTATAAAACTGAGCAGAGGCTCTTTTATATTAATAAGTAGGATTAATCATTGTTAAAAGCATAATAGAGTAATCTCTTCTCTAAAAATAATGCATCTATCTATGGTAGAGCAATAAATCATCTGTTCACTTTACAAGTAATATAAGAAAAACATGAATAAAATCTATCCAACTAAGATGTATAAAAGGAGTGTACATCAACCAATGTATTTCCGTATTCGATCCTTAAGCAAATACGCTACACAGCGGATTACATATTACAATCACACTTATGCCCTGAGGAGATGAATTATACTGTTCATGCTCCAATTGACCACTAGTAAGTCGAAATAGGTACCACACAAGGTTAATGGCAGAGCCAGCCTCACATGTCTCAGTCAATACGAGACCACTTAGATTTAGCAGGACATCTTGTGTCAGTTGCTAGCTGAACATATTGTGTCATATGCAAATAGCATGTTGGGGTATAGCAACATCTTCGCTATAGAGTTACTACCGTAGCATGTACTCTCTTTGGGAGAAGACCACGTAGCTTTCCCAAACTATAAGGATAAGGAAGATTAAACATCAATTCCTCTCCTGGTCGGGAGATTTTATACTTTAATCTTGATACCACACAGAAATGAAGAAGGATTTACACATCAATTTCTTATTTGGTTGGGAAATTTACATCATCCTGTGATAAATAAGGAAAGTGTGACATCAATTCTCCATTAGGACGTTTGGATATACTTTGTCCTTCACCCCCGCATATTCAAAACTCATTTCACCATCAGAAATTTCTAACACTAATGGATCTATGGTCTAGGCACTACATGATGAGATTTAACTTAATTAATTAGGTATATTACAATATCTTTTAACATCAACCAAGTTTCAAAACATGAATATAACAGATGCTAGAAAGAAAGGTGTAGTACTTTTAAGATCTTTGGAACACTTTGAATGTATAACACTCGGGATCTCAGTCCCTTATCACAATACTGGGAATTTGCATCCTTTCACATCATCATCATCATGATTATTGGATCTGGGTATTCAAACCCTTAGATCATCACTAAGCATTGTTACCTCTGTAATAGGTAACTATTACCTTTAGGTCCTTAGACCAAGGTATTCAACACATTTGTTGTACAAGTATTTCACATAGCTCATACGGTTCAATAATTATCTTGTCACCTCTCACTAGGAAACAACTATTCACATGGATCACAAGGCCCATTAAACATCTTGTAACCTCTCACTAAGCAATAAACATCTTTTAGGTCATCATACCATATAAACATTATACTTGTTATACAAGTATTTAACATGTTTCACAAGTATTTAACATGTTTCACAAGGCTTATGCAATAAGAGAAATACAACCTTCCCATTATTAGGGTTAGGGTTTCCCTTTATAGACGAATAGGGTTTCAAGTTCATATTATCAATCCAAACCCTAATTCATTGCTCCACACATCTAGGAGCATATGTTGATATCATAAGTATTCAATCATACTTATTTATTCTCATCATTCATCATTAAATGATTATCAACACAAAGTATGAGTTTCTCTCTCATCCTCACTAGTATATTGATTACATCATACTTTAGTAACTTGTCTTAACCCTTCCTCAAGGTATGCTAGCCTACACTTATCAAAGTGCATTAAACTCATTACATCTTAATGTAACAATTGACATGACACACTTCATGTGTTACTCATCCAAGTAAATTGGATTTGAGGTGCATCAAGGTGTATCAACCTTGAGGTGCTGGATGTGATATTTATCATGCCTTGGTATATCACCTCCCTCATCACTTTTAACTTACTTAAGTTTATCAACTCATCTTGTATTAGGGTATTTCTCATCCTAATACTTTATGCACTAACTCATCACATTTATCCTATTGTGTATTGGCCATAAGTCACCCACTTGAATTACCCAACTATCGTCAAGTGATATGGACTCATCTCGGGTTAATGCATTGTTTATATAGGGTTGACCATTATCAACCACTTTAGGTGTTTCACCTATCAAGGTATTAATCATACCATTACTTGGTGTTACAATCATCACTCCTAAGAGTGTCTTTCCCTCACCTTTACAAAGTGTATCAGGTTGACTCATGTATGTCAAGTTGAACACATGTATTGGATTAGGTGTTTATCAGGCTAGGAATTATCATATCCCTCATACCCTTACCTATCAAGGTATCAACCTTACCAATCATATGGTTCATCACATTCACCCTACAAGGTTGTAACATACTCACCTTACTTGAAGATATTGGACACACCATACAATAGTGTATTGTCCATCACATGTTCTAGGGTATTAACCACCTTACCACTTTTGTCATCTAGTGTATTGGGTTACCCACCATATTGTTTTAGAGATGTGTTCTCAACACCATATCATCCAAGAGGTGTATTCTTAACCCAATATTGATTTAGAGGTGTATACTTGCTACCCATATCACCTTAGAGGTGTATGTATTCCTACATATCGGCAAAGAGGTGTGTGTGTGCTTCACAACATATCGGGCAAAGAGGTGTGTGTGTGCTTCACACCTTATCGGGCAAAGAGGTGTGTGTGTACTTCACACCATATCAGGCAAAGAGGTGTGTGTGTGCTTCACACCTTATCGGGCAAAGAGGTGTGCGTATGCTTCACACCATATCGGGAAAAGAGGCGTGCGTATGCTTCACACCATATCGGGCAAAGAGGTGTATGCATGACCTCATATCATGCAAGGGGTGTATATCACATCACCATATCGTGCATGAAGTGAATATTCATCACCATATCATTCATGAGGTGTATGTGTGTGTCACCCATATCGGGTTTCTAAAATATTAGTGTTTAGCATATCAATTAGAGGTGTGTACTTGACACAATATCGTGCATGGGATCTTTGCTTGACCTCATATCATGCAAAAGGTATATGGTTGACACCATATCGTGTTCAGGATGTGAACCTCATTACCATATCGTGCAAATATGTATAAACTCATAAGCATATCATGCTAGTGATGTATGTACATGACCATATCGGGTTAGAGGTGCTTGCTTGTGTGCTTGAACCTGATATCACTTTGTATCATGATACCATCATCTTCAAGCTCTATACCTTCATTCTAAATATAAAAGTACATGAATAACAGATCTAGGCAACTATTAGAACTCATAGATTCATCAAGTATTCAAGAAAAACTCAGAATTGAAAGTAAACCATCTAGTATAGCAAGATAGGTGGTGAATAATAACATAATTGGATTCAAGTTATATAACCCGCCTTAAGAACAACTTCAAGGCTCCAAGCTCCAAAGCTCCACGTTCTTAAGGTTGAAGATGACTTATAAAAAGTCCAAGGCTCGTTCACAACTCCTCTATAAGCAAAGAATCACCATAGATAAGAACTTGGTGAAGAAGAAAAGAAAGGAAAGAATTACAACTGAGATCCATGCTTGAACCAAGGTTGAAGATGATCATGGCCTCAGCTTAAGCTTGGTGCTCAAGATCCCCTTGCTCCTTGAGCTACTATGCATGATATATAATAGGGAGATAGTTGTAGGGGTCGAAAAGATTCACTAGTAGGTGAAAGGAAGTGTATATATCCTTGAGGTTCATGGGAGAGAGAGAGAGTAAGAGGTGTCATCACCTTACTACTAGTAGGTGCCGCATGGTCATGCATAGATTGAAACATGTACTTGCATGCATTCCATATTTATCTTGCCATGCAAAATAAAAACTTGAGTATAATGCAAGGGATAAGGGTTGGCCCCTTTGGTTATCTTCTACGACAATCCACTTCCACTCACATTATTATTATATTCACAATTCAATGCAACCTTTCCCAAGGAAAGTTGCAAGCCAATATCCATTGCTTTATTGAGGTTATTAGCTCATTTTTGCAAATTCAAAGAGTTAACAACACGATATGGGGGTCTCCTCTTTGGCTCCTTGGCCAATAGGGGCTCCCATTTAACACTACAACCCAATACACTCAATACAAGCTCAAATTAGGGTTTCTATTCAACCCCTTTCTTGGTCTTTTCATCACCAAGAATACTACCACTCATAATTGATTCAAACATGGTGTATCATTAATTATATCTCCTCTAATACATACATATAGGAAGTAGTAACACTCTAGAGGTGGTAATTTGCATAGCAACCCTACATTTGGGTAATTTACAATTTGTACCAAAATTGGTGTACAAGGTACTAGCATTATTCAAACAAGTTCAAACTTGGCATTTAGGATTTCCACAAGACACCACTTAGAATAATTCTCTCTATTATGATGCTAAAACACTTAAGGAACATTCAACATGTGACATTTTGCAATATGACCCCTCATCTTGGGTAAATTGCACTTTGGTCCAGAACAAAGGAACATTGCTCAAACAGCATTCAATCAGGACCAAACTTGAAACATAAGCGTGTCACATGATAAAAAAAACACCTTATAGGATTATATTAAAGTTCTAAGCAACTTACTTAGCCAAAAAAATAGGGTTAACTCATAACCCAGGTCGGGGTCACAAGTTATAAACCTCTAACAAGGATTTCGTCCCCGAAATCCCAAATGAAGGGAGACAATTGTTATTCATGCATCATATCATCAAGCCTCCACATAACATCTAGATGTCATGGAGATGCCATAGAACTTTGACCAGCACAAAGTTCTTCCATTAAAGATCATCATAAGATCTATCACATATGATACATACTCAGTTGTCCTTTCCATTACTGACTGTAGAGTCAACTCTGTGTCAAGTAACACTTTTCTTAGTCAGAGAAGCATTATACATACCTTATTTAACTCACGTGTCAAACCTTACTGATTTGCCACCTTCTCAACTTACAACTTATGTGATAAGATCCTTGACCTTGGGAGTCTTCCATACTCCTCACTTAGTTTAGCATTTCACCTCCAAGGAAAGACCAGAGTTATGTTCTGTCACCCACTTGGAACTACAAGTCTTATCATACATCTGTTGTGCCATTCTAATCTGCTGACACAACACTAAACTTTCTTATGACTTATACCAACTATCCTGTTAACTGTTTATTTTCTTGTCATAAGGAGAGACTACTTGTTAAAGAAGAACTTATCTCAGAGGTATCTCTAAATATTATTTGTATAATCTGCCTCAACGGGTCTAGGTAGGGATATTCTAAGGAATTATATTTAGCTCGATAAGCTTTTCCCAAGAAGATTCTACAATTGTTCCTTCAATTGATACATCCTTATCTATGTTATGTTTATGCATAGTATAAACCCCTAACATATGCTATCCATACTATAGTATGTAACTAGACTGATCTCAAAGTTGGCCCTTCTAGGTAATGAAACATTAATCATCTTATCAGGAGTCATGTTCTCATTTTCTCATACTATTGAAAGTTCTTGGTTACTAGGATTCTTTTCCTTGGTATCTATTACATGTGCCAAAAACACATCACATCCTCATCATTTCCATCTCTCTATTGTTATTACCAAAACCAAACATACAAAAGGATCTTTCTTTCATCTTCGGACATTACTTATTACACATATCTTTATCTTGGAACCAAAGTCCAAGAAAAATTGATACTTTTCTAAGTATCCATCAATTGAACACTTCTAACTCATGTACATCAAGTGTCATAAGACTCACTTGGATTGTCATGTCCCTGAAAGGAAAGAACACAAAGAAATATATTCCTCTTATCACCCCATCATTGCCTAGGGTTGTATATCAAAGAGAAGAGATTATCATCTCCTCTGATTATTGCATGAACTTTCAACTGTTCATGAGTCACTTACTCTTGTTTCATCCTAGGTTCCTTGCCATCATCATAGGAATTATAAGGATGATTACATGTCATCACTCCTTTCTTTGTTATTGTCTAACATGTTCATGAACATTTTATGATTTTATCACATTTCCCATTTTCACATTATGGAAGAGATCATTATCCTTCACATATTCTTTATTTGAATAGGGATCATCTTCCTTGTTCCCTTTCACTTATCATGAGAATTGTACTTTGTAATTTCTCATACTCACAGGTTGATCTGAGATAATCTCAACTTCTATTTTATTGCACTTAGGATGTGATAGAAACATTTGTGTCATATTTTCAATTTCATTATTCTCTTTAGATTGTCTCAAAATGATTACTTGATCAGAGTAATAAGAAAGATAGCAATCTAAGAGTTCCATACTTACCCTACCTTCAATAAGTTGAATACCTGGCCAGGGTATACAAGTACTAAGATTAGGTAGTATGCACCTTTTTTGTATCATATACCTTACTTTTCATATCATCCAAGTCACACGACTTAATATCCTTGGATTTCTCCAGGCATCTCATTTACATCTCTGCCTCTTTTATATGGACAAAAGAAATTATAAAACATTTAAAAGAATAATTGACAGAATATAAATTCTAGTCCTCATCATTTCTTCCCCATGTTCCCATAGGACAACCAAAGGAAGTCAACAACAACAATCCTTCTTATGATTATCAGATAAAATCAAGAGAAGACATATCAGAATGAAAAATCTCTATCTGAATGTCACCCCTTACGGTCATCTACCACTTCAGGTTGACTCAAAACATAGAGTCTAGCTGTTTCATGTTGTTGCTTTTGCCTTTTTACACTATTGGGCTGTAACTTTCATAATCCCTACCGAGTCTGCCTCAGTTGTTGGGTCATTTCCTCCTTTCTTTTTGAATAAAAGGATTTAGTATGCTCAACGTGTCCATATCTATAACATGTGTTGTCCTCGTACCATGGTCTTATCGGTCTTATTACCAATGTAGAAGCTAAGCCAGGAGTTCTTACAGGTGGAAAGTTAGGAATTTAGCCTTTACTTAGTGACTACTACCATGATACACTAGGCATTTATTGCACTGCTGGCACCAAAAACTTTGGCTTTTTAGAACAACTAGGAAAATGTTTATAGAATTGTAGAGACCTTTCCTTAATTCTCATCTTATTTCCCCTCCTTGGGCATTGCCATCACAAATGTACTATCTATATATACTTATGGCGGAGTCTATTCTCTTACCATATGTTAATCCTTCCCACATTTTCCAATGTTCCAACATGACTATGTCATTCAGGAACCCTTTCAGAACCCAAAGTTTCCGAATTGAGGACTGGTAACCTAGGTTGTAATGCTAGTATCCAGTCAACTATATGCATCACTATTGTCCTAACCTGCCCAACAAGAGCATAAAAAGTAGGATTCTCTATTCTGATTGGGTCAAGATGGGAATTCTCATACACTCGTTCTTCTCTTGCTTGATCCCTTGCACCTTCTCCTGGTGCAACAACATTGCTCTTAGCAACATGTTCCTCGTTTTCTCCATTCATTTTTAAACTTCACCCTTTCTTTTTCATAAGAAGAAATCACTATAGGGTATACTGGGACACTAGAACAGACTCAACACCTTAGTCCTATGTCTCTGTAGACTCAGCAAACCTTAGGCTCTGATACCGAGATAGGTGTTCAGGTTATATAACCCGCCTTAAAAACAACTTCAAAGCTCCAAGATCCAAAGCTCCACGTTCATAAGGTTCAAGATGACTTATCAAAAGTCCAAGGCTCGTTCACAACTCCTCTATAAGCAAAGAATCACCATAGATAAGAACTTGGTGAAGAAGAAAAGAAAGGAAAGAATTACAACCGAGATCCATGCTTGAACCAAGGTTGGAGATGACCATGGCCTCACCTTAAGCTTGGTGCTAGATCTCCCCTTGATCCTTGAGCTACTATGCACGATATCTAAGAGGGAGAGAGTTGTAGGGGTCGAAAAGATTCACTAATAGGTGAAAAGAAGGGTATATATCCTTGAGGTTCATGGGAGAGAGAGTAAGAGGTGTCATCACCTTACTACTAGTAGGTGCCACATGGCCGTGCATGGATTGACACATCTACTTGCATGCATTCCATATTTATCTTTCCATGGAAAATAAAAACTTTAGGATAATGCAAGGCATAAGGGCCGGACCCTTTGGTTATCTTCTAGGACAAGCCACTTCCACTCACATTATTATTATATTCACAATTCAATGCAATCTTTCCCAAGGAAAGTTGCAAGCCGATATCCATTTCTTTATTGAGATACTTAGCTCATTTTTGCAAAGTCAAAGAGTTAACAACACGATATGGGGGTATCCTCTTTGGATCCTTGGCCGATAGGGACTCCCATTTAACACTACAACCCGATATACTCAATACAAGCTCAAATTAGGGTTTCCATTCAACCCCTTTCTTGGTCTTTTCATCACCAAGAATACTACCACTCATAAATGATTCAAACATGGTGTCTCATTCTTTATATCTCCTCTAAATGATACATATAGGAAGTAGGAACACTCTAGAGGTGGTAATTTGCATATCAACCCTACATTTTGGGTAATTTACAATTTGTACCAAAATTGGTATACAAGGTACTAAAATTATTTAAATAAGTTCAAACTTGGCATTTAGGCTTTCCACAAGCCACAACTTAGCGTCATTCTCTCTATTATGATGCTAAAATACTTAAGGAACATTAAACATGTGACATTTTGCAATATAACCCCTCATCTTGGGTAAATTGCACTTTGGTCCAAAATAAAGGTACATTGCTCAAACAACATTCAATCAGGACGAAACTTGAAACATAAGTGTGTCACATGATAAAAAAACACCTTTGAGGATTATATTAAAGTTATAAGCAACCTAATTATCCAAGACAAATAGGGTTAACTCAAAACCCAAGGCAAGGTCATTACAGATAGCATATCATGACCCACTACATTGTTGATGTGATCATCCCACCATGATTGGACGATGTGCCAATGGCATATTTTGCCCTCTAAATTTGATATCATAGTTGGAAGAAAATCTCACATTCCCTCTTTTAAATAAGGATGTTGATTTCCTTAATGGTGGCATAGGCACAATCAATGCCACACCAACTAAAACGTTTAGTCCTAGCAATAGATGGAAACATTAAGGTAGTGCTCATCAACCAAGTATGAGGATAGATCTTCAATGCCCCATAACTACACTTTGATTCCACGAACAACATCATTGAATAAAAAGCTTCAATCTTAGGATTACAAGAGGCCAAGAATTTGGGTATCTAAAATCTTTACATCATTAAGGCTCTCTACTCATTGTATCACAAGTCAACCATGAGTTGAAGACAAAGCAACAACACTTGTTTCATATCAATAGTTTCTCTCGAAATTGGTCAAAGAACTCTACAAGATCAAATCCACCCACTACAAGAGAGACCCCAAACATTATCAACTAATAATTAAACACATGAAAGTCAACTATGACTCAGGATCTAGTACATTGTATTAACATTTTTCCAATTAGATGCTACTACATTGCCTCAATAAGATAGAAGACAAATACATCATGCATGAAGTCCATGAAGACATTAGTGACACTCATATTAGTGATATTTCCCTCACCAACCGTATCCAACTCCAGGGATACTACTAGATCATGATGGATTCATATTGCACATAATATGTTTGCAAGTGAAAATTTTCAAATTGCATCATGATCGTATCCACCTGCCTCAAATAACCTTCATAACATGGTGATGTCTTATCCATCCACAATATGAGTAGTGGATAGGATTGAAAAAATAAAGCCAAAGGTCTCCAACGGTCATTGCTTCGTATTAGTCACCATCAACTAATTCACCTAGTGTGTGGAGGCAATTTTTTCCCTTCATCTTAGCTTGAAAAGTCATCAAATTCTTTTGCAACAACATCATCACCCTCTATGATGTACCTAGTAAAATCATCCCTAACAACAATATCAATTTCAAAATAAAAACAATATAGGAGTATTTATATTCTTTGGGCATCAAGAACCATATGAGATCTCCTTATTGACCTCAGATGAACAAAACAATTGATGTGGACAACAAGAATCTAATCAAGATACTTAACAAGATCATTGATTCCATTCAAGAGTGATCCAAGAAGTTTCCCATCTATCTTTGGGAATACATAATATCCATACCCACCTAGACATGTGCAACAAAATATCCTCTCATACATTGGATTGAGGTTGTACTATCAGATGAGATCAAGGTCCCCTACTTGTGCATACTCTAAGATATAGACATCCTTGAGGTGGATTGGATTCAAGATAGCGTATACATTGATTGAGGAACGAATGATTCATAGATAAATACAAACATTGCTCCTGAGAGTGCATGGCTCGATCCTTCTCTAAAAGGTACATCCCTGACACTTCCAGAAAGGTGATCTTGTATTATACATGAATCTCAACCCTAACACTTAGGGTAAGTTCCATTTAATATGGGAAGGGTCATATACTGTAAATGAAGTGCACAACAATAGTTCCAAGCAACTTCAATACATGGACAATAATATAAATAGTAGGAAAATATGGCGACATATATGGCAGTAGAAAAAAAATTAATACAATATTCCCCTTTAATAGAAGATCATATCAACAACTATGAATTTAGAAGGAGGGTTCCAAGGCATATACCTGATCCTAGAGTGAGTCCAATGACTATCCTTGTTGTAGTGTGCTTCTTTCTCAAGTTGCACTGGACGGCTGTCGGCGGTGGCCTCCCGATAGATCACCATAGATGATGGTTGATGACATCCTTCTAGCGAGTGGCAAAGGCCTCCTCACCTCTGCGTAGTCCACGTGGACCACTGAGAAGTCATGTTGTTCTTTTAGAACAAACAAGAAGGAGTTGCACCTTCTACTCAACATGCTAGAATTGACTTGCTCTCCCTTGTTGTCTCTCCCTTGAAGTCTCTCCCTTTTTGGCTAAGACTTACTTGGTTTCTCATGTTACCACAACTATGAGAAGATAATAATTGTCAGAGCTTACTATTGTATTTCCTGAAAGCCTCAACTACCCCTCTATATATAGGAGGGTCAGGGTCATGATTTCTAGATCAACTTGGATTCAAAGAGGTTGAATTTCATGAATTTTTGAAACTTATAAACTATGGACCGGTCGTCTCACATGTTAATCGATCAGTTCATCTCTTGAATCAATCAGTTCAACTCTTGAATAGATCTGTTCATCATGTTTCCTATTTGCATTCATATTGGATTTTAGTATTCGATCAATACATAAGATGATGTTAACATCAATCCTTGATCCAATCTCATTGATCAACCAAAAGATTGGTTCAGAACCTGAATTAATGATCAGTTCACTAGATGAACCAGTTGTTTTAGAGTTATGATTGTCAATCTTGTTTAAATTGAATACCTAACACTTTAGTAATCAAGTTTAAACCACATGCATGAGTAAACTCCTATTCCAGGTGTATCATATGTGTGTGACCCTATAGATCCCAAGTTGCATTGGAACTAAATGTTCATAACTGATCTATAACATCACAAGCAATGAGTGGTATCTAGAAAGATATCATTGCTACCCAAGTAATTGAAAAGTTGGAGAACAACTTCAACCTAAAATCTATGATTAGTGTTACACTGATCATATAGTTTCTTTGTCTCTGATATCTAAATTGAACTTGAGGCATGGAATCATAATCCTCTTCAACGTTCAATCCATGTTCCTTGAACTAGAGCAGACTATCTGAGATACATGTGTGCTTAATATCACATATTGTCTCACACAAACATGGACATGCATTTCTCATTCTACCTAATCAAGTGGTCAAAATTTCAAACTCCTGTAGGAGGGATAAATCCCATATACATCACTCATAGTCATTCCCCATGTGCCACAATGTATTCAAGAATCACCTTTATGGTAACCCTTATTCAAGGTCACATTGGATGATGTCAAAGTAAATCAAACAAGATGTGATGAGTGTAGTGATTTCAGTCTAAGAGCCACAATCACCACCATCTCTATGAGATCTGATCATGACTACCATTCAATGGTCTCCATGTATCACTCTCAAGGTGGGTCTATCTGATACACTATTCTTAAACAAGTACTTATATGTTTGGTTTGATATCACATATCAATACTAATGAGATTCTATCATCAACCAATACACACTCTAGTCTTATATGTTATTATTTTCATAAGCTCCCACAATAACAATCGACTAGGGACATAACAAGAATATATATACTCTTAACATTCGTATGATCTCATTGTTCAGGTCCTCAACCTAAAGACATATGACATCCAGTAAGATCATTCTTTAGACATTTATTATGTAGCACCATTATCTCATAACTGAGTAACACATAATAATGGAAGATTACCTTTATTATTAATCAATTAATTTACAAAATGTGCCATAAAAATCATCATATGATTGGCTCTCTGGGTATACATACCAATAAATTCCTACTTTAGCTTAGAGCCAATCATCAATAAACTTAATCCCAAGTGATCTAACATGACCTTCATGCTTCTACTGCAAAAGTGCTTTTGTCAAGGGATCGACCACATTACTTTTAGTTGGTACTCTACAAATCTTCACATCCCCTCATTGTATGCTCTCTCGTATGGGATGGAACTGCCATTCTATGTTCTTGGAATGATGATGCAATCTAGGTTCCATAGTTTGTGCAATAGCTCCATTCTTGTCACAATATAGCTTTACTGCATCGCTGATGCTTGGAACCACCCCAAGTTAAGAAATGAACTTCTTGATCCAAACAACCTCCTTTATTTCATTGGATGCAACAATATACTCATACTCTATTGTAGAATAAAAAATTGTCTCTTGCTTGGAACTCTTCCAGCTTACAAATCTATTTTTTTAGACAAAACAAAAATCTAGATTACGATCTATATCATCTTTTTTAGTTTGAAAGCTTGCATCAGTGTAGCCCTTTACCACCAACTCTTCCTCACCACCATAAACAATGAACTGATCTTTAGTTCTTATCAAGTACTTAAGGATGTTCTTTACGACAGTCCAGTGACTTTAATTGGTAATTGTCTGATACATGTTAGTCATAATCAAGGAGTATGAGACAACAAAGCGAGCAAACAAAATTGCATATGTGAGAACCCATTACACTAAACAAGATTACTCAAAACATAAAACACATTCAATCAATAATTAATCACATATCAAAAATATGGGTAAATTAAAACCGATTTCAACATCACCACCCACTCAAAAACATTTGCATAAGAGCCCAACATCTTTCTTGTATCCATACTATTCCAAGAATTTGATACAAATCGTTCTATCATCTTAGCCACAACATATATACACAGGACAACAGTAATCGTATATGCCACACAAACAAGCATTAGTATGCTAACAGAAGTCCAATTTGTTTGAAACACCATATACAAACGTTTCCTGTCCGGACCTGAGAGTACATGGACGACTCTAGGACACACTAGACGTCTAATCAACTTTATCAAAGATTCATTACTATAGCTCCTCTTTGCTGCCACATATTTGTTATCGTTACTTCCGATTACCTAAAAAAATGTGTGGTGAACCACAAGGGTGAAACCCATGTCCCAACAAGAGATATAACCTCCAACAATGCTTATTGATTACAACACTTTAGGTAATGAGGTAGTTTAAGCAATTTAATCATATACAACAAATAGGCTCAGTAACACTGATGATTAACAAAATACATAAAGGAGCTGATAACAATTATCATCATCAAGATGACTATCATTATTTTCATTATTAACCGTATAA
Source organism: Alisma plantago-aquatica (assembly GCA_963693085.1). NCBI lineage: Eukaryota > Viridiplantae > Streptophyta > Magnoliopsida > Alismatales > Alismataceae > Alisma > Alisma plantago-aquatica. Next base: position 1,540,224,738 of record OY856409.1, read on the forward strand.
GAGATTCAATAGCATATGCATGACTAGCATAAGCAAGTCTAGTAGCATATTATCACTATTAACATGAATAAGTCTAGCATCATAAGAATATCTTATAACATTAACAAATCTAACAGTTTGAACAGATCAATATCATAAGCAGAGCTATCAACATAAGCACGAGTATTTGCATAAGCATGATTAGCAATATAGACATTTCTAATTATAGAGGCATGGCTAGCATGTTAAACATAACTAACAACATAATATAGCTAGCATCCTAATTATAATCAGCAGTAGAAGTATAGATATCAACATAAGCATGACTACTATATGTACACATTTACAATCTTATGCATATCCACCACATAAGTATAATTACTATCTCTTAATTACACTAAGCATCATCTTTATGTAAAGAGAACAAACAAGGGTTATCATCCAATGTGAAGCGTTATGTATAACCCTAAACTCATATGCTATACAGTTGTATTACATCTTTTATTATGCTCTGAGGAATTTGAGGATACCACTCAAAATATAACTGACCACTACTAAGTCAAAATTAGTGCCATATAAGATCTAGGAAGAGCCAGACTCCTAAGATCTTCTCTGCCCCCGGTCACTATGGGTCCGCCATAGCGACACATAAGGTCAAGCTGCTAACAACCTAGTTTGTCCTTGGTACATGTCACAACACTAGTGAAAGGAGGTTGGTACACATACCCTACCATCCGAGGTAAAAATGCAGTTGTCCTCCAATCTTATCACATATATAATCATCGAGACATGACCGCAACCGTTCCCAATCACATCAGATGTATGAGGCATGATCATAGCAAACCTTCACAATCTGCATTGTGGATGACAAGGATATATCCTCAACTTGCCACCCCTACATACTCAACAGTATGCGCTCCGAGTTTCCCTTAGGAATACTCATTTCACCATCTGGCAAATTCTGACACTCATATAGATCTATGGCACAAGGCACTACATGATTAGAGTTTCACTTGATTAGTTATGCCAATTGGGTGAAATTAAAGCTGCATCAAATAAGTGGACATACAAACCCTACTTCACTTCTAGCAAGCATATAAATATCACAACTTTGAAAAGATATAAAAAGTGTGAAACATAATTTCTCATCTCATCATCACATGGTACTATTTACTTGACATTCATGAGACCACACAATCCATCATACTATCACAAGATATAAATCATTTTCACAATATCGCATGGTATCAACCCTTATCAACATAAGAGGATTACACCTCATTCAGGGCTCAACTATGCTCAAAGGTCATTAAGACCATCATACTATCACAGGATATAAAATCCTTTTCATAATATCACAGGGTATCAACCCTTGTCAACACAAGAGGATTAGGACCTCATTTATGGCTCACCTATGCCCAAAGGTCATTAAGACCATCATATTATTCCCTACACGATCATCATTATCTTTGTATGCCTTATAACAAGGTTCAACAACATCACTTACATATAATACACTAGATCAACACAATATTGCATTAATGAGCTAGGAGATATTCATAAACAATCACAACAGCACTATATTAACATTAAGAACATTTCTTTATTATATCAACATGCAAGGAATCTAGATATGATTAACACTCATCGTATTCATAATGCACATGTTTAGCATAAGAAAGTATCAACCATGTGGCTATTGTAACCACCAATTAACATATCAAGGTTATGATCATATTAAGGAGGTTATTCCACGATCATTCCATCATATAAGAATGTTAAATATGAATACTCATCTTTATCTATTTGCATTAGAGTTAGGTTCACAAGATAAATTATATTAATGTTACCAATCAACACTCATACCCAAACCCTAACTCATGGCATTCCCATTGGATCATTGATGCATAAGGTGAAGCATCACCATCACATTCCATACCATTCTCAAGTATGAACCAACACATAAATCAAGGTGTAACCATCGGGTTATAGCATACTAGGGTTTCAACAATAGTAACAGAGTACTCTATGATTGTATTAGTCATTCAAGGACTATTCATACCCAAATACCATCATTTACTTATATTAAAGCTAGGTATAACAGCTATACCACATTAGGGTTACATATCAACACAACATGGTTATCATCCCTTCTATTTATATGAGTGAATAGGTAAGACTACCTTGTTAAGGGTAACCCTCCATTTGTTCCATCATCATTCAACACATGTCACCATACCACAATGTCACCCAGAACCATTGGATGTTTAAAAGGTAAGACCATGGGTTGTTTATATAAGTAAACACCTTGGATAAACCACCTATGAAGTCCTTGATTTTTGCTCTAGAAAGAGTCACAATGTACCCCTAGACATCCCTTGATTTACAACACAAAAATTTCCATTGAGAGTAGGGTAAAACCCACAATCAACTGTTCATTTAAAACAAACCATCCATTGTCAATAATTTAGCTCCTTAAATTGATCATATAAAGGTACCCATATAAATCACATTATTAGGACCAACATATTACATTAGCCATCATTCCACTTTATTGGAGGGAATAAATAGTAGATCTTGACCATTGGGTCAAGTTTATATATTAAAACCATCAACTACAGTATAGGTCCGACCATTGCATCAAATGACCCAAGAAACCGTTGGTCTAAGGTGTAATTGATGCTACAACTACAATACTTGACCAACATAGGTTTTAGAGACCTTATACACCATCATTAGTGACCCTTAAAAAACTATAGGTTGTTAGATCAATTCTATATTCATTAATCATCATCAAATATTAAGCTAATGTCGTCATTGATTGATAACATCAGTAGGCAACTGAATGGTTGATCATTAAACTTCTAATTGGTCCAAAACCTGACCTAAGGGGGTGACCATAGGTTTTAACCACCATTTGACACCCATGATCATGACCATCAATTGTCATGAAGACAACACCAAAGGGTTGTTGCAATGGTACCATCATCAAGTCATAGTTTATAGAAGAAATCAGCTTTAAACCCTAAAATTGACCATTGGTTGATAGGTTCTTAGCACCATAGGTTGTCAAACCTACCTAATATAAGTCATATTATACCTTAGGAATAATGAACAAATGATCACAGATTCATCTAGAACTGAAATCAGAATTGAGAACATTATAAAAATCGAAATCCAAGTCAAGCATAGCTTTTTAGTGCATAAATCGTCATTTTCAAGCAAGAACATGATCTAGGAAGCTTATGATAAGCAATAAACGTAGAGCAAGTTATAAAACTTGCCTCTAATGAGAATCTGAAACTCCACAAAGAAGAAATCTTGAGCATGTAGGGTAGAAAATATAAGAATAAGCTATGAATTCGTCCATCTAGCACCTTTCTTCATCAAATGAGCAAACCCTAAGCATAAGGAGCAAGAAAGGTAGGATTTTAAACTTTAAAGCAAATTCTACAATGGAACAGAAAGGTTATGACCTGTAGGAAGGTCTAAGAAAGTAGAAGAGCAAGAGTAATGGAGAAGGAAAGAATAAATAACTTGCCTTGGTCGAAATCCCTAGAAGATGACCTTGGAAACCCTAAAATGAAGTCAATTTCAACCTTAGAGTCTTTCTCCAAGAAGATCCCCACTTTCTTCTTCCTTGGACAGAAAAATTCGAACTTGAACAGAGGGAGAACGAGGTTTGGAGTAGGATGGAAGTGGTGGAGAGAAAATGACTCATTTTAGTGCTTGGAGATAAGTATATGACACTTTAAGATAAAGAAAAAGAAAAAGTTGAAATTATAGTATCTATCCAAGACTCCATTGCCTTAATTTATTCAAAATATACAAGCACACACACACGCAGCTCCCCCATCATGTGTATCGAACTTCTTACCTTTCCTTTGTCTGATTTCCTAGCCAATCAAATAATACATTAGTTGATAGCTACTAAAGGTAGCTCATCCATGAAGGGGAAAATACTAAAATACCCTTAGAGAAAATACCTTCAAACCAAGGTTTAAATAGGCACCCATGGATCTACAATCTCAAGAATGATGACAGAATATCCAAGGAACATAATCCAAGTGATAAATTGCAAAGAAAACCCCTAAATTGGGTAAATTGCAGAAAAGTCCATAATGAACAGAAAATTGCATAACTTGCTCAAACAGCGCCCAAATTGGACCAAATTTGAAACTTAAGCTTGTCTTATGATTTTAAAACATATCACAAGGTTAGATTAGGACTCTAAGCATTAAATTATGTTAATTAATCTTGTTCAACTCATTAAGCAAGTTTAGGGTCCTTACAACTATAAACCCCTAACAGGGATTTCACCCCCGAAATCTAAGGTAAACAAAGATGAGTACTTCCTTTGCACCTCATCCTATTACCTTCACATGGTTACTTGCATATCAGTGTGATGTCACAACATTCATACATATCTCATCTTGGGTCAGCACAAAAACCCCACATAAGAAGACATTCTCAATATGGAATGTAGAAACTTGTTGTATCATTTGTACAACTCTAGTAGTAATGTTCAACTTTAAATTCTAGCTATCATCCTAAAATTATATCTGTTGTATCAATATATTACTCAAAAGTCATACTTTCTAGCTTTTTACCAATCAAGCCATGTGTCCCATACCATTCCTTGAAGTATATAAAAAGAAGGCAATGTATCCATCCTTTTTTTACACTAACACTAGAACTCTTGTCAGTTTTTTTTGCATCAAAAGAAATGATGACGCTTGCAGCTGTCATTCCATACAAGGAAACATCATTCCTAGTCAACCTTGTTAGGGGTGAAACAACAACACTCTCTTCACCTTACTAGGATTTACTCAAACTACTTAGAAGACATATCATGATCCCACAAAGACACTTAATCAACCTCATATCACTCTTATTCAACTTGTCTCACAGATATTGCTTCTTCGGCAACCCTAAGGTTTTCGAATAAATATTGATTATATTTTTGACCATATTTGAAGTACTTTGACATGTCATCAATTAATGCTTGGTATAACTTGTATGACATGACTGGAACACTCTGTTCCTCCTATTCATAAATTCTATTTATACATTGGTTAGTCTATAGGACATAACTCTAAACTCATCATGGTCATGTGAATTATGTCATCCAATCTAAATCTTATGCATTTATTTTTTATCATAGGTTTATCTTAAAGGAACACATTATTGCATATCTATTGACCAACAAACCATCTATCCTTGAGAGTAGCCTTGTCCAGCTATCATTAAACCATACACAACATTATAGAATCACTTTTTTTTTAACATTTAGAGGGTCATCATCAACTCTCTCTCTCTATCTCTCTAAGGGAGAGGAATACTTGGAATGTTCATTTAATAAACATCTCCAACTTTCACATACTTCCCATACTATTGACACATCTTGGATACTAGGATTTATTACCTTCGTATCCACCTCATGTGCTATAAGAAACTCACATCCTTATCTCATCTACTTTTACCAACATAATCAAATCTCAAGAAATATAAGAAGAGTCTTCCTAATTATTGGAAGTCTCAAAAGAAAACTCATCACAAGCTTTATGATCTTGTAACCATAGTCCAAGAAACCTTATGCTATAATAAGCTATCCACCCTCATGTTTGCAGCGAATCCACATGTACCAAGTGGCAATGATCCACTTAAAAGTTGTGCCCTAGAAAGGAAAGACACAAAGGGAAACATACTTCCCACATCATAGCAGTATTGTTTAGGGGTCACTAGAAAAAAGGTAACCACTTCTATTTTCATTATGCATATTACAACTTCTTATGTATCATTTTATCTTTTTCATTTTTGGTTCCTTTCCATTAGCATAGGAATCATCATGATTAACATATCTCATTACTCCTTCCTTGATGATTATTTATCACACTTGGGTATGTTCTCTTATTTCATTATATTTTTCAACCACTTATCAACAGGTAAATACTCATATTCCACATTTTCTTCATTAAATCGGGATCATCTCCCTTAATTTCTTTCACATGCCATGCTGATTTTTCATTAACACTTTCTTACACACATAGGTTGTTCTGAGATTAACTCAGGTTCCACCTTATTTCTTTGACATTGTTCCCATTCATCTTCTCATTTTGTACTTGTTATAGGAGTTCTCTCTGTCTTATGTGGATTTCATACCTTGATTCACTTTTTAAGCATTAGACTTATCTGTCTTTTACTTTATTATCTTCTTGGATCACATCTTTAGTCATTCAAGGACTATTCATACCCAATTACCATCATTTCGTTATATTAAAGCTAGGTATAATAGCTATACATCATTAGGGCTAGATACCCACACAATATGGTTATCATCCTTTCTATTCATATGAGTGAAAAGGTAAGAATACCTTGTTAAGGGTAACCCTCCATTTGTTCCATCATCATTCAACCCATATCACCATACCACAATGTCACCCAGAACCATTGGATGTTTAAAAGGTAAGACCATGGGTTGTTTATATAAGTAAACACATTGGATAAACCACCTATGAAGTCCTTGATTTGTTCTCTATAAAGATCCACCATGTACCTCTAGACATCCCTTGATTTACAATACAAAAAGTTCCATTGAGAGTAGGGTAAAACCCATAATCAACTGTTCATTTAAAACAAACCATCCATTGTCAATAATTAAGCTCATTAAGTTGATCATATAAAGGAAACCATCTAAATCACATTATTAGGACCAACATATTACATTAGCCAGCATTCTACTTTATTGGAGGGAATAAACAGTAGATCTTGACAATTGGGTCAAGTTCATATATTAAAACCATCAACTACAATATAGGTCCGACCATTGCATCAAATGACCCAAGAAACCATTGGTATAAGGCTTAATTGATGCTACAATTACAATGCTTGACTCAACATAGGTTTTAGAGACCTGATCCACCATCCTTAGTGACCCTTAAAATATTAAGCTAATGTCATCATTGATTGATAACATCAGTGGGGTACTTAATGGTTGATCATTAAACATCTAATTGGTCCAAAACCTGAGGGGGTGACCATAGGTTGTCACCATCATTTGACACCCTTGATCACGACCATCAGTTGGCATAAAGACAACACCAAAGGGTTGTTGCAATGGTACCATCATCGGGTCATGGTTTATAGAAGAAATCAGCTTTAAACCCTAAAATTGACCATTGGTTGATAGGTGCTTAACACCATAGGTTGTCAAACCAACCTGATACAAGTCATATTATACCTTAGGAATAATGTAAAAATTATCACAGGTTTATCTAGAACTGAAATCAGAACAGGGAACATTATAAAAATCGAAATCCAAGTCAAGCATAGCTTTTTAGTGCATAAATCATCATTTTCAAGCAAGAACATGATCTAGAAAGCTTATGGTAAGCAATAAATGTGGAGAAAGTTATAAAATTTGCCTCTAATGAGAATATGAAACTCCACAAAGAAGAAATATTGAGAAGGTAGGGTAGAAAATCCAAGAATAAGCTATGAATTCGTCCATCTAGCACCTTTCTTCATCAAATGAGCAAACCCTAAGAATAAGGAGTAAGAAAGGTAGGATTTTAGAGCTTTAAAGAAAATTATACCATGTAACAGTAAGGTTCTGAACTGAAGGAAGGCCTAAGAAAGGAGAAGAGCAAGAGAAATAGAGAAGAAAGAATAAAATAACTTGCCTTGGTCGGAATCCCTATAAGATGACCTTGGAAACCCTAAAATGAAGTCAATTTCAACCTCAGAGCCTTTCTCCAAGAAGATCCCCACTTTCTTCTTCCTTGGGCAGAAAAATTCGCACCTAAATAGAGGGAGAACGAGGTTGGGAGAAGGAAGGAAGTGGTGGATAGAAAATGGCTCATTTTGGTGCTTGGGGATAAGTATATATGACACTTTAAGATAAAGAAAAAGAAAAAGTTGAAATTATAGTATCTATTAAAGTGTCCATGGCCTTAATTTGTTAAGAATATATAAGCACACACAAGCAGCTCTCTCATCATGTGTATATACCTTCTTAGCTTTCCTTTTTCAAATTTCCTAGCCAATCAAATAATTCATTTGTTGATAGCTACTAAAGGTAGCTCATCTGTGAAGGGGAAAACCCTAAAATACCCTTAGAGAAAATACCTTCAAACCAAGGTTTAAATAGGCACCACATGGATCAAAAAGCTCAAGAATGATGAGATAATATCCAAGGAACATAATTCTAGTGATAAATTACAAGTAAAACCCCTCAATTGGGTAAATTGCAGAAAATTCCAAAATGTACAAAAAATTGGATAACTTGCTCAAACAGTGTCCAAATTGAACCAAATTTGAAACTTAAGCTTGTCTTATGATTTTAAAACATATCACACGATTATATTAGGGTTATAAGCATTAAATTATAGTAATTAAGCTTGTTCAACTCGTTAAGTAAGTTTAGGGGCCTTGCAACATACATGATAGATCCAATTACAAATGGATATGGAATATTACTCATGTGATCATGTTCTTCACAAGAACTAGGACATTGAGATCTAGAAATACTAGTACCATGAGACATGGGTAAGTTTCCTCTGTTTGAGTTCTCCATGCTGAACATATTTAACACTTTGCCCATGTATGTGCCCTGCTTTAGGCCAAGAATCCTTCTAGATCTATCTCTATAGATCTTGATTCCTAAGATATAGGATGCTTCACTAAGTCCTTCATAGAGAATGTATTCCTAGCCAGGTCCTTATTATCTGTGAAGTAGGTATGTCATTCCCCGTCAATAGTATGTCATCCACACACAAAATAAGGAATACAATCATGCTCCCACTATCCTTCTTGTAAACACTTGGTTCATCTTCACTTTGACTAAATCCAAACTCTTGGACTGTTTCTTAAATTGAATATTCTAACTCCGAGATGCTTACTTCAATCCATAGATTGACCTTTGTAGCTTACAAAATTTATTTGCATCCTTTGTATTTATAAAATCCTCGGGTTGTGTCATGTATACATCTCCAAGAAGATTCATGTTAAAGAATGTGGTTTTAACATCCATCTTCCAAATCTCTTAGTCATGATAAGATACAATGGCAAACATGATCTTTATGGTTTAACCATGGAAACTCAAGAAAAGGTTTCATCATAGTCAACATCTTGAACTTGTTTGAAACCCTTTGCATCCAATTGACCTTTGTAAGTTTGTACATTACCATCCATGTCAGTCTTCTTGTTGAAGACCCACTTGCACCCTATGAATTTTACCCCTTCAGGTGGATCCACCAAGGTACACACTTTGTTGGTATACAAGGATTCCATCTCAGATCTCATGGGCTCAAGCCATTTTTCATATTTCAGACCCTTAACAGCTTCTAGGTAGGTAGTTAAGTCATCATCAATGATCGATGCATTGCCTTCTTGAGTCATAAGATAATGAAATCTTTCTAGTTCAAGGTGTGTCCTACTAGATCTGTGAGGTTCATGTGCTACATGAGGAATTTGAGACTCCACAATGGTTTGTGACTCTCTATGTCCCTCTTGTACCTATAGGTTCAATGTTTTCTTTCTGGTCTCAAAACTTTTGAGTTCTATTTTCCTCCCACTCATTCATTTAGAAATGAATTCATTTTCTAGGAATACAACATCCCTGGAAACAAATACTTTGTTGTCAGATGGAGTATAAAAGTAGCATCCTTTAGTTTCCTTAGGATATCCAACAAACTAACATTTATTTGATTTGGGTCCAAACTTTTCAAGAAACTACTTTCTCACAAACACTTGACATCCCCGAATCTTCATAAAAGACACATTAGGATGTTTTCCATATCATATCTCATATGGCATCTTTTGAACTGATTTAGATGGTACACGATTTAGTATAAATGTTGTGTTTTCTAGAGCATAACCCCAAAAGGAAGTAAAAAAACAACAAAACTCATCATTGATCACACCATATCTAGAAATATGTGATTCCTTCTTTCTAACACACTGTTATGTTGTGTTGTTCCATCTGGAGTCCATTGTGATACAATACCACGGTCTCACGGAAGATCCTCGAACGCTTGTCTTAAGTATTTTCCACCACGATTGGAACAAAGTGCCTTAATACTTTTACTAAGTTGGTTCTGTACTTCATTCATGAAATCCTTGAACTTTTCTAGGGTTTCTGACTTATGTTTTATCAAGTAAACATAACCATACCAACTAAAATCATCAGTATAGGTAATGAAGTACTAATAACCACCTCTAGCATTTGTTCTAAAAGGGTCACATACATTAGTATCTATGAGTCCTAATAGATCACTAGTCCTCTCACCGTTACCATTGAAGGAGTCTTTGTCATCTTACCCAACAAACAAGACTCACATGACTCTATTGATTTGAAATTAAAAGAGTCTAGATATCCATCTTTATTGAGTTTAGAAATGTGTTTCTCATTGATGTTCCCTAGACAAAAATGCAAAAGTTTTATTTGAGTTATTGAGTTTTCATATTTTGGTATTTATATTATAAACATTTGTCTTTAGATCTAACAATAAATACCATAGGACTTTGGGGTACTTCCATAAAAGATCTCATCTTTTAAAATATAATATTTACCACTCTTTATATTAAATCCATATCCATCCTAGTCCATAGAAGATACAAAAATAATGTTTCTATTTATAATAGGTACAAAATAATAGTTTTGTAACTCTATTACAAGCCTCGGGGGCAAAGATAAATTATAGGTTCCAATTGTAGTGGTAACAACTCTTGCTCCATTTACAACACGCAGTTCAACCTCTCCCTTTCTTAAAGGCTTAATTCTTTTTAGATCTAGCATATTCAAACATATGTGAGATCCACATCCAGTATCTAGTAAACATGATGAATAATTAAACATATTTATCTCCATGACGTATATACCTAAACTAGAGATCTCTATATCCCCTCCTTCTTCTTCCTGAATCCCTTTAAGTATAAAGGGCATATTCCTTTTTCTTTTATCTTTCTCCTTGTCTTGAGTGTTGAAGACTTGGACTTCTTCTTGGCCTTAGAAATCGTCTTGTCTTTGCTTTTATACTTAGACTCCACTTTGCTGATCACCATCATGGGTTTGTCCTTCTTCATTCATGCTTCAACATTTATCATCATGACAAACAATTCTGGCAGCAATCTGGCCATGTTACTCTAGTAATAATACTTGATAAATTGGCTATATGATTTAGGCAATTATTATAGAATCATATTTGTGGCAAACTCTTGGCTCAAAGGGAATCCTAGTCTCTCTAGATGTTTCACATGTCTAATCATATTGATCACATGGGTCTCTACTAGATCTCCTTATATCATCTTACACTCACTGGTCATCTTTGAGATATTGTACCTTTCTTACTTTGCATGATTTTGGTTCATGTTCTTAAGATGTGTTATCATCTCAAGAATCCCCATGTCTTCATGTTGCTCATGCAGCTCATAGTTCATACAACATAACATAAGATGCTTAATGTCTAAGGCATCATTGACATACTTCCAATAAGCATCCACCGCAGCCCTAGGCGCATCAAGATTAGGTTCTTCTGGAACTGGTGTATCTAGGACATAGAGCTTATGGTCATCATTGAGAACCCTTCTCAAAGTACAAAACTAATCATGAAAGTTTGTCATGTTAAGTTTGTCCTTCTTAAGGACTGATCATAGCGAAAATTTGTTTTCCATTTGTTTCTACAAGAAAATTTTACAATTTTTCATAATACATTTGATTTTATTTTATTAAAATAAAATTTGATGACTAAAATTTTATTTAATTAATGAAATAAAATTTGAAAATGTTCACATTGATAGTCCTCACATATCAATTTATAAGATTACAACATACAACCTTCTAGTAAGCCTAGACCCAAAACAATTAAGTTATTAGCCAGCTAACGCCAGTGTCCATAACTAATTATTAAGGTAGGCGAAATTTCTCAATTGCATCTCATGCAATTCTTGGATATATGGTATGTGCAACTCTTTTTCATAGTCATTTGCATACTTCTAGGCACTTAATCTCATTAAGGGCACCTAGTTAGGTCTGACCCGAAAGCCAACACAATAGTGATGTACTCTGCTTGGTAGGCCCACATAACTACCATCACACTTCCATGAGATAGATGGTGCACCATGCTTGGTGTTCCCACACTTAGTCGGTCAAGCTTTTCATGTGTGTTGCTTATAGAAAGCATCTCAAACTTAATATTCAATTGAGGAATTTTATATTATATAAATGCATATACATATCCAATCACCACATACTTATATGTATCATATACATACTATATCCACAAAAGAAACATACAATTATGAAACATGAATGATGTTTATAGCCATACTAATGTAATTACTTGGAGTCACAAGGAATTACTACCAACTAAGATCATATGTAACAACCTGTTGTTGAAGAAGGTATGCGCTGGAACCGATGTGGGTCAATCAATTCAACTCTTGAACTGATCGGTTGGCCCCTTATTCAGTTGGTTGGTCTCTTGGATTAGTCAACTAGTCTCCGTTCCAAGCAATGTCTAGACTCCTCCAATCAATCGATTGGGCCACCAACGTATCGGTTGGATCCTCATATCATCTAACCTCCTCGGTACTCCAATCGATCAGTTCAACCTCTGAGTCAGTTGGTCCGTCTGGAGCAGAATGCCTTCTTTGCCATAATAGAAAATAAAAACTATCCTATTCCTATTTAACTTATTACATTGTAATAGAGAAACCTCAAGTTACATTTGAAGGACACATAGAAGGAAAGCATTAATCCTTTTACATATGAAAATGAGAGAGAGGCTGAGTATGCAAATCGAGTTATAAAATAGGAATTACAATCATCCAAATTACAATGATCTAGGGGTATTGTCCATAAACATACTTACAGCCACCATCAAAACAATCTTTTAGGATGACAAGTATAAACTGCATATATATAGGAATCGTATGTGGTATTTTATCGGATATGTACATTAACCATTTATATATTACCATTGCATGTAACATATAAATGATAAAACTAAAATTTGATTATATAAATTAAATCTAAAATTATAGTAAATTAATGTTGCTCTGATACCAGTGTAGGAAAATATGATGACAAATATGGTAACAGAAATAAAATTTTTACTTCCATATTCCTCTTAAATAGCAGATCCAACAAATATAAATAGGAAAGGAGGGTGTAAGACATATACCTCGTCCTGGAGCAAGTTCAATGACTATCCTTGTTGTCGTGTGCTTCTTTCTCAAGTTGCACCTAGACGGATGTTGACAGCGGCCTCCTAGTAGATCACCACAGAGGACAGTTGATGACATCCTCCTAGTGGGTGGCAAAAACCTTCTCACCTCTACGTAGTCTATGCAGACTACTGAGAACTCATGTCATTTTTTTTAATAGACTAGAAGGAGTTGTCCCTTCTAATCAACATGCTAGTGTCGACTTACTCTCCCTTTTTGTATCTCTCTTGTTGTCTCTCCCTTTTAAGATAAGACTTGCTCAGGTTCTCACGTTACCACAAATGTGAGAAGACAGCAATTGCCATAACTTATTGTTGTGTCTACTGAAAGCCTCGACTACCCTCTATTATAGGAGGGTTAGGGTCATGATTTCCAGATCAACCGGGAGTTAAAACGGTAAAAATTTCATAATTTTCCAAAACTTACAAACCATGAACCGGTAGGTTCACATGTGAGTCGATTTGTTCAACTCTTTAATTGATCGGTTCATCATATTTTCTATTTGCATTCATGTTGGATTTTAATATTCAATTAATGTACAATATTACGTTAGCATCAATCCTTGATCCAATCTCATTGATCAACTAAACGGTTGGTTCACAACCTGAACCGGTCAATTCATACATCTGAACCGATCGGTTCACTAGATGAACTAGTGGTTTCATAATTCTGATTTCCAATCTTGTTTAAATTGAATACCTAACACTTTAGTAATCAAGTTTAAACCACATTCATGAGAAAACTCCTATTCTAGGTTTATCCTATGCATGTGACCCTATAGGTCCCAAGTTACATTGGCAATGGATGTCCATAACTAATTTATGACATCACAAGCAATGACTGATATCTAGCAAGAAATCATTACTACCCAAGTAATTGGGAAGTTGAAGAACAACTTTAACCTACAATGTGTGATTAAAGTTAACATTATTGTAGAGTTCCTTTGTCTCTGATACCCAGATTAAACTTGAGGCATGCAATCTTCATCCTCTTCAACGTTCAATCCATGCTCCTTGAACTAGAGTAGACTGTCCGAGATACGCGTGAGCTCAATATCACATATTGACTCACACAAGCATGGATGTGTATTTCTCAGTCTCTCTTATTAGGTGGTCGGGATATCAAACTCTTATAGGAGGGACAAATCCCATCTACATCACTCACATTCATTCTCCATGTGTCACAATGTATCTGAGCATCACCTTTATGGTAACCCTTGTTCAAGGTCACATTGAATGATGTCAAAGTAAATCGAACGACATGTAATGAGTGTAATGATTTTATATCTAAGAACCACAATCACCGCCATCACTATAAGAGTCAAATCTAGCTACAATTCCATGGTCTCCATGTATCACTCTCAAGGTGGGCCTGCCCGATATAATATTCTCTAACAAGTACCTATGTGTTTGGTTTGATATCACATATCATGACTAATGAGATTTTTTCATCAACTAAGACACACACTAGTCTTTTGTGTTATTATTGTCAATCAACATCCACAATAACAACCTACTAGGAACATAACAAGAACATATATTCTTAACATCCATATGATCTCATTGTTCACATCATCAACCTGAAGACATATGTCATCAAGTAAAATCACTCTTTAGACATTTATTATATAACATCATCATCTCACAAATGAACAAAACATAATAAATGGAAGATTGCCTTTATTATTAATAAAATTGTTTACAAGATATGTCATTATAATCATTATATGATTGACTCTCTAGGCATACATATCAACAAAATATACTACCATTCAATGCCAAACATGTCAAAAGGTACTTCTCCTGACAATGGGGCAACTGCATGGAACACATCCTAGATATAATAATGTGAACCCCTTGTCGACTAAGGTGATGATAATCATGGATCACTAGATAAGACAAGTGTGAATTAATTATATTCATGGATATGAGGAGGAACATGCCATGACTGCAACCTTGGCCTCATCACTTCGCAAAAAAGAAAGAACCATCTACGTAATCAGTTTAACTCTAATCCATGTAACTTAAACAGATTAAATATCTACTCTTATTGTTGAAGATGCTCCTAGATGAACATATTTAAGAATGTGATATGTTATCTACACTTCATGGGTGATGATGATCCCACCCCACTTAATAGACTCCCACAAAGGAGTTATCTACTAATATATTTAGCTTTCATCCATGTGAGGTAACATTCCACCTCATCCACCACCCAACGGATCAAATGAAAGTTGATGTCCTACAAAATAGTGTCCTTCACACTAGTGCTGATATGGCTAATCTTTCAATAATATTCAGAATTACAATCACAAGAGCTTAAATTTTGTGAAATCCTGATACATTCTACATGTGAGAAGCTTGCCTCCATCCTGAGGAGGAGAGCACCACTGCACATGAGGTATGCTCTCATGATGGTACAATCCAATATTTATCAAGGAAAAGAGTCAAAATTTTGCACAATGGAAACAACTAGTGAGGAACCAACCTCCATCCAAAAGGTTTTAAGTACCATTATCAAAAGTATTCAGCCAGATTATAATATGAACACTTCGACATATACTCGTGGCTGAGTTTAACCAAAAAGAGACTGCCAAATGGCCCAGTCTACAAGAGAATTATTGTCTAGAGTCAGCAAGACACCAAGTCCTTTTCTCTCCCTCAGAATCCAACACTCATTCTCCCTGAGAAATTCATGTAGGAAAGGACATGCGACCCCTATCTAAATCCGCACTACATGCTAGGGATAATGGTTGTAGAACTAACAAAGGAAAGTAGGTGGGCATGTCCACCCTCATCTAATATCCAAAACTGTATCACCATCCCATTTCACACCCTCATGGGTTGCCTTACTCAGAAAAAAGCTATGTCTGCCTTTTAGAGTTGTGGAGCCCCTACATGAAATTACACTAGATATCATAAAGCCAAGCATTCCATGAATAAAGGATGCACTAAACACAAGATATAACATTTTGTTTCATTAAAAAATTCACAGAGACAACTTCATGTCAAAATCAAAAATCAAAAGATAATATCTAAAATGACATAGTAAATTAAGGATTAGATCCCTCCTGCATCTCATCCTCAATAGTATAGGTGACCTCCAATCATGCCCACTTCTGATGGCACAGTTCATACTTAGTAGAAACCATATAGCCTTAAGGATTAGCTACCAAATTCAACATAATGTGACAGCTCTAGTGTTGTTGAGATCATGAAGGGTTGCAACCTGATTGACTGGAAAATCTTCACACCATCTCATAGGGAAATCATCCAATGTACCAAAGTCCACCTAGCGCCTCCCAAATTGTTAAAGGGATGCCACCCTATATCGGCACAAGCCTAAGCACCAAGAGTACAATGAAGTTGTAATAATCATCCATCACTAGCATACATGACTCCATATTTCCACATACTTCCACCTAGCACCAACAAATGTTCTAGTCATTCAAAGCCGCCAATCGACCCCAAATCTAGACGACTCCTAATCAACGGTCTGAGAAGGGTTACTATATAAGCACACTACGTTAACATCTCTTTCTAGGGGTAGTGTTGACCTAGGTAATCTGAGGTGCATGCCCATCCAAGAAAGAAACACACACAATTTTGACAAAAAAATGCACACAAACACACATTATGGACAACATTATGAAAGATTTATTTATGGTACAAATTTTGCTAATTATTTATTTTCTTCACTTATATAATTACATATATACTCATATATGCTTCTTCCTTACATACCCATATATTGCAAGTAATAATTTCTCCAAAGGCCCCTCATTTGACCCAGACTAATGCTACCCATTGACGATGTTGATATGTGACTATATCCGACGACTGGTACTTTTTGTTTCATAGCTCCATGGCCTCAATGGCTCACAACTCCAATGGCTTCAATGGTTCTAATTTCCTATGATTTTATTACAAACTTAATCCCCAAAATATTATCTTTTTTATAGAGTACCACCATGTGGCCGCTATCTTTATTGGGCACTCTTCCTTCCCAATCTTTCCTATAACTGATAGTGCCTTGTGTACTATTTTCAAATTTATTATTCCTTTTGCTTTGCGTCTTGTTTTTTTTCACATATCTATGATCAACCTCACTCTTTCAGTGGCCTTAGGATTGCTTCTCATCATTTTGCATCCTACATACATGGGAATTTCTTTAATTATTATTGATGTATTATCATGTATTCGTGTGTGTGTGTATCTATCTATATATATATATACATATATATATATATATATATATATATATATATATATATATATATATCGATATACATACACTGATACATACATACTTATATATATATATATATATATAGAGAGAGAGAGAGAGAGAGATCAACCTATTACCCATGCAAGTAGGCTACTTCCTGATAAGGTAACTATTTTTCTACAATTTGTTACAATGCACGTTAAGAAAAGTACTTTTTATTTCAAATAGTCACATTACATGCCTGATAATAAATGTGATTATAGCTATAAGATTACATCTTAATTGAATTGTTCGCTACTTTTTAATAGTGTATTTTCATGTTGTACTTTTTCAGTCAAATAGTTACTTTCTCAGCCAAATAGTTACATCTGGACCTAATAGTTACTTCTCTGGACACGAGTAGCGTAAGCTTACAATACTCGTGTGGGTTTGTACACACACACACACACACACAAACACACACACACACACACACACAGACACACACACACACACAAACACACACACACACAGATATATATATATATATATGTGTGTGTGTGTGTATGTGTATATATACTAGCAAATAACACGTGCTAAGCACGTGAATTGCAATTAACTTTATTGTAAGATTAAAAAAAATAGTATTCGATAGGTTAATTCATTATGTATTTGATTGATATTAAAAGTAAACAGGAATTGTTCTTAAAAGTTAATTCGGATTTATATCTTGTCACTTATCATTATAATTAAACTTTTTCATCAATTTTGTGATAGAGAAAAAAAATCAAAAAATCCAGGAGTTCAAACAGTTGTTGTCACCGTCTTTGTAGAAGAATAATTAGAAGCAAATTGTTTAAATAGTAGTTGCACTATCAGATATATGATGCTTTAATAACACATGTTTGTCTTGAGAATTACTTTGATGGGGTAGGTTCACTATAGTGTCATGAGGTAGAAGTTCCTCACAATAAAGAAAAATGACAACATATGTCCATTGTTCAATATTTTTTCTATATGTAGTAAAGTATGTAACCACTTCAATAAAAAGGTTATCACTTTTTCATTAAAGTAACATGTAAATAGACATGTAAACCTATATAAAATATAATTTGTTTTCTAATCATGGTTACTATTATGTTGTGATACATAACAATTTATAGTCCACTAAGAAAGATAATCCATTAATAGTGAACTCACTCCTTGCAATCTGTAAGCACACAAATAGACTGGATTATTAACACGCAGACAAACAATTGAAATACATAGATTGCCTAACTCAGTAAAAGACTCAACTTGATGAGCATACAAAATATAAATTGTCTGTCATGATCACTATTAGTACTACAATGTGATACATAGTAATTTATATACAACCTATTAAGAGAGATAACTCATCAATAGCGATCTGACTCCTTTAAATTTGTAAGCACACAAATAGGTTAGATTAATTATCAGATAGAAAAACATAAGGAACACATAGACTATCTAACTCACTGACAGAGAACAACTCGATGAACATACAAATAACTATCTCCACATGTTAGCACAAGGACAAACTAAACTAATAATCACACAAACATATTGTTAGAACACATGGGTTGAATCCATAATCACAAAGATAGGTTGATGTAAGTCCTTCTATACCTAAAATTAATTTCATTTTATGCATATGATTCTTACTATCTATAAATAAATGTAGCTGACATGCTTGTGTGCTTTCTTTTCACATATCTATGTGCTTGCTTTTTTAGCAGCTAGGGTGCCTGTTTGGCACACAGTTCATATTTTTTCTTTGGACATTCTAATAAAGCATCCAACATCATTGTATAAGGAGACTCATCTATACTATATAAAAAAGTCCACAGAGGAGACTGAATGAAATTTTCTCCATTATTTTTAAAAATTACAAACGGTCTATCTGAGTACACTATATTTTTGTATATTTCTTTTTTAAAATTTATATTGTGTAAGGAGACTCATCTACACTATACGAGGAAGTCCTTGGTGTTGGTATATATGCCCATAGAGCCATCCCAAGTGATTGCATGGAGTCAAATATTAATTAATCAATTAATGTGATTATTTGGTTAATTAATGAATTCTAGAATATTCTAATTAATCCATGAGCGTTTTAATTAACGCAGTGCTTTTATTTACTGATGGGTTTAGGAAACCGTACTTCCCTTCGTCTCCTATTTAAAGGAGCTTGACGGTCGATATCTATATAAGATATTGAGAAAAGCTTTTCAATTTATGCTCACGTACATAAACCCTAGCCGTCACTGTCCTCAGGAGAGAAAGGAGAACACCGCGACACTAGCACGCCGCCGCACAGAGACGATTCCTTCCCGCCAGCTTAGGAAGCACGACGTAGAGTTCCAATCCATCCGCGTGGACGAAGTAGAGACGTAGACACTGAGACATTTGTGTTCAGATGACATCTACGACCATCCGTACACGCTACGAGCGGCGTACATCACCGCACGAAAGGAGCACTGTCGGATCTTCCTGTAATGTACTTAACTAATGGGAGAGAAGTTCCGTCCATGTAGGCCAACATCGTTGCACACCATCGTGTAGTGGGACATCATCGGACTTGCTCCGCGATAAGGTATATCTCAAAAATACTCTTTCTGAATACGCTATTTTCGATGAGATCCTATTTTGGGTTGCGTGGAATTTTGTTGTTTCCACCGCGCATGTTTTCTCCACAAAACCCAACAATGGTATCACAACAGCGTTGATCTACAACGTATTTGGATTCATTTTGATATAATCGAATCGATGTATACTATTTTCTATGTTACATACGATGCAAATTAAAACAGTTAATCTGCAAATCTAAACCTAATTTCACATACGCCGCAGGCTTCTATTTTTTATGTTTCGAATGGGGTCGACTATGGAAAATACTAATTTTCCTAAGTGCACGGAAGTGAAATTCCATAGACCTTTCAAGGGCGATGCCCCTATGTACCCCGCATAGTCTATGTGGGACTCAAAAATAAATTTAATGGGGAATGTCCCACATTAAAAGTACTATAATTTTAATATATATATACGTATAATTAGATATACCTATGATATCATACACGTCGCCATTAAAATTTTGTTTTACGTGGTGAATGCATGCACGATTATGGCCTAGTATCCCCTTTTGTGAATGTTGTGAATGAATGTGGTTGTCAATCTTGTGGATATGTTTGTTTGTGAATGCTATGGATGTATAATGGTTGCATATGGATCCTTTGTATAAAGTATTCAGCTTGCATGCTGAGCCTCATCTCTTATTTCAAAGTGTAATTAATTCTTTCCCTTTATATTTGTACTCGTATGATGTAATAGAGATATGATTAGTTTTCTTCTTTGTAAACTTGATGTGAGGAGGCCACTTGAAGATAAAACTCCAAGGAGCGTCCATGGAGAAGCACCATGAAGTTCTAATTCCAAGAAGCAACCTAAAGATCCAACTCCAAGGAGCGTCCATGGAGAAGAAACAAGAAGATCCAATTCTAAGAAGCAACTTGAAGTTCCAACCTCACGGAGCATCCATGAAGTTGTTCATTGTAGTGTTGATCCTTACAGGCTTACATGTTGATTCACAGGTGTTGCATGAGATGCATAACACCATAGGTGGATCGTAATCCTTTGTTGCTCCAAAGGATTACAATAGTATGGCCATAACCGATGTATTTGTGTTTGTGATTGTATGTCTATCGTTTGTGGTTGTGAATATAGTAGTATATGATACGTACTATAAGTATGCGGTGTTTGGATATCTATATGTATTAATAAAACCCCTCAATTAATAATATTAAGTTTTAGTTGCCTTCCATAAAGCAACACACATGAAAAGCTTGATCGACTATGTGTGGGCACACCTCTGTGTGGTATACTCTTTATCTCGTGGAAGTGTGATGGTGGGTGTGTGGGTCTTCCTCCGCAGGGTGCACACTCATCGTGTTGGCTTATGGGTTGGACTTAACTAGGGAACCTTGATATGACCAACTACCTAGAGGCACACAGATACATCATGGCAAAGAGTTGTGCATGATCATCTATCCAAGAGTTGTATATGATGCAATTAGCAAAAGTTGCCTACCTTAGTATTTGGTCTTTGACGCCAGCGTTGGCTGGGCATTGATCCAATTATTTTGGATCTTGACTTACTAGAAGGTTGTACATTGCAATCTTCCGAGTTGATAGTGAGGGCTATCGATTTGAATAAAATAGTGGGAGCATAATTAATTAAAGGCCTAATTAATCTCATTTATCAAATCTTTACAAGTCAAAATGTTTTGGACTAAATGCAAATTTTTCTTTTGTAGCAATCAAATGGCAAACAACACTCACACTTTCTCATTGTGATCGGTCCTTGAGAAGGACAAACTTATCGGAACCAACTTTCAAAACTGGTTTAGGACGCTGAAAATTGTTCTCACACATGAGCGTAAGCTCTATGTCCTTGAAACACCAGAGCCAGTGGAACCGGCCGCAAATGCGCCTAAGGATGAAAAGGATGCTTATAAGAAGCACCTTGATGATGTCGTGGATGTCAAGTGTCTGATGTAGTGCTCAATGAACTATGAGTTGCAAGAGCAGCATGAGAACATGAATGTCATGGAGATGGTAATACATCTCAAGAACATGTATCAACATCAAGCAAGACATGAGAGATATGATGTCTCCAAGGCTTTGTTCAAGAGCAAGATGAAAGAGGGAGATTCAGTTAGCACCCATATACTCACTTTGATTGGGTATGTGGAAAGCCTATCCAAGCTGGGATTTCTCCTTGGTCAAGAGTTGGCCACTGATGTGATTCTATAATCGTTGCCTGAATCATATAGTCATTTTATCATGAACTACAACATCAACAATCTTGATAAGCCGTAGTCAGAATTGTTGGGCATGTTGAGGACAGCTGAAGCACAAATGAAGAAAGACAAGCCCAAGTTTGTGATGATGATCAGCAAGACAAAGGAAAAATCAAAAGGCAAAGGCAAAGGCAAAGGCAAGGCTAAGAAAGATTCTAAAACCGGGCAGAAGCCAAAGTCATCCAAGCTCAAAGCTAAAGGTGAGATCTCTAAAGAAGGCAGTTGTCACCATTGTCCCCAAGTTGGACATTGGAAAAGAAACTGTCCTCTCCACCTGGAGGAACTGAGAAAGAAGAAGCAGGGGATAGATATCTCCACTTCAGGTATATACGTTATTGAGATAAACTTAAATACTTCTTTATCATGGGTACTGGATACCGAATGGGTATCTCACATATGTTCTAATATGTAGGATCTGATAAGAAGTAAGCATTTACGAAAGGGTCAAGTCAAGCCGCGGGTCGCTAATGGAGCACGAGTTTCTACCACTGTAGTTGGAGTCATTAGTTTATCTTTGCCTACGGGCCTTGTAATAGAATTAGAGAAATTCTATTATGTACCCGCCATTAATGGAAATATTGTTTCTGTATCTTTTATGGACAAGAGTGGATTTGAATTTCACATTAAGAATGGAATTATTTCTATTTATAAAGATGAGATCTTTTATGGAAATGCCCCTATGTCTTATGGTATCTACTTGTTAGAACTTGAGACTAGCATATACAACGTAAATACCAAAAGGTCAAAATGTGACAACTCAAACAAAACATACTTATGGCATTGTCGTCTTGGGCACATAAATGAGAAGCACATATCTAGACTCCATAAGGATGGTTATCTAGACTCTTTTGATTTTGAATCATTAGAGACGTGTGAGGCATGTTTATTAGGGAAGATGACCAAGACTCCTTTCACTAGACACAGTGAGAGAACCAGTGATCTGCTAGAGCTCATACATACTTATTTATGTGGACCTTTTAGATCAAATGCTAGAGGAGGCTATCAATACTTCATTACCTCAATGATGACCTCAGTAGGTGTGGCTATGTATATCTTATGAAACACAAGTTAGAAACTCTTGAAATGTTCAATACTTTCATCAATGAAGTAGAGAAGCAACTTGGTAATTGTATTAAAGCACTCCATTCAGATCGAGGTGGCGAATACTTAAGCTAAGAGTTTGAGGACCTTCTGAGAGACCATGGTATTGTATCACAATGGACTCCACATGGTAAACCACAACATAATGGTGTGTTAGAAAGAAGGAATCATACATTATTAGACATGGTACGATCAATGATGAGTTCAACCGAACTTCCAATATCGTTCTGGGGATATGCTCTTGAAACTGCATCGTTTATACTTAACCGTGTACCTTCCAAATCGGTTCAAAAGACACCATATGAGATATGGAATGTGAATCATCCTAATTTGTCTATGTTAAAGATTTGGGAATGTGAAGCTTATGTATGGAAACAATTTCTTGAAAAGTTTGGACCTAAATCGAAAAAATGCTATTATATTGAATACCCTAAGGAAACTCAGGGATACTACTTCGACACACCAACTGACAACAAAGTGTTTGTTTCTAGGACTACTTTATTTCTTGAAAAGGAATTTATTTCCAAAGAAACTAGTGGGAGGAATGTAGAGCTCGAAGAAGTTCGAGACCAACAAGAAAGCAAAGAACCTGAGGAGGTACATAAGGAACATGAAGACTCACAAATTGTTGTGGAATTTCAAGTTCCAAATGTAACATAGGGACCTAGTAGGTCTAGTAGGATACAACTTGAGCTTGAGAGATTTGTATTTCTTGTGACTCAAGACAATGATGAATTGGGCATAGCAGATGAGACAACTTCCTATATAGAAGCTACTAAGAGACCATAATCTAAGAAATGGCTTGAAGCCATGAGATCTGAGATGGAATCCATGTACACCAATAAGGTATGGACCTTGGTGGATCCACCCGAAGGGGTAAAATCCATAAGGTGCAAGTGGGTCTTCAAGAAGAAGACTGACATGGATGGAAATGTTCAAACCTATAAAGGTAGATTGGTTGCAAAAGGATTCTGTCAAATTCAAGGTGTTGATTATGATGAGACCTTCTCACCAGTTGCCATGGTTAAATCCATTAGGATCATGCTTGCTATTGCATCTTATCATGACTATGAGATTTGGCAGATGGATGTTAAAACAACATTCCTTAATGGGAATTTACTCGAGGATGTGTACATGACACAACCTGAGGGTTTTATCGATCCAAAGGAAGCTAATAAAGTCTGTAAGATACAAAGGTCAATCTATGGATTAAAGCAAGCATATCAGAGCTGGAATCTACGTCTTGATAAAGTAGTCAAAAAGTTTGGCTTTAGTCAAACTGAAGATGAACTTATGTTTACAAAAGGGTTAGTGGGAGCACAATTGCATTTCTCATATTGTATGTGGATGACATACTATTGATGGGAAATGACATCCCTACTCTTCAAACAGTAAAAGGTTGGCTAGGGAAGACCTTCTCTATGAAGGATTTAGACAAAGAATCCTATATACTAGGGATCAAGATCTATGGAGATAGATCTAGAAGGCTTATAGGCCTAAGTCAGAGCACATACATTGATAAGGTGCTAAAGAGGTTTAGCATGGAGGGTTCTAAGAGAGGTAACTTGCCCATGTCCCATGGGGTTACGATCTCTAAAGCTCAATGTCCTAGTTCATGTGATGAACGGGCATGCATGAGTAAGATTCCATATGCATCAATAATTGGATCTATCATGTATGCAATGTTATGTACTCATCCTGATGTGTCGTATGCTTTGAGCATGACGAGTCGGTATCAGTCAGATCAGGTGAATGTCACTGGACAGCCGTAATGAACATCCTAAAGTACTTGAGAAGGAATAAGGATCAATTCTTGGTATACGGTGGTGAGGAAGAGCTCATGGTAAAGGGTTACATCGATGCTAGCTTCCAAATTGACAAAGATGACTACAGATCACAATCTGGATTTGTGTTTTGCCTGAACAACGGAGTTGTGAACTGGAAGAGTTCCAAGCAAGAGACGGTTGCAGATTCTACAATAGAGGTTGAATATAGCCGCATCTAATGCTACAAAGGAAGTTGTGTGGATCAAGAAGTTCATTTCTGAACTTGGAGTGGTTCCAATCATTGGTGATGCGATTGAGTTGTTTTGCGACAACAACGGAGCAATTTCATAGGCTAAAGAACCATGATCACACCAACGTTCCAAACATATTCTATGGAGGTTCCATCTCATACGAGAGATCGGTACAACAAGGAGATGTGAAGATTTGCAGAGTACCTACAGAAAGCAATGTGGTTGACCCGCTCACAAAAACACTTTCACAGCAGAAACATGACAAACATGTTTGATCACTTGTATTGAGATTCATGAGTAAGTGGGTATAAGTGAAAGTGGGAATCTGTTGGTATGTATGCCCATAGAGACTATCATTTGATGATTGTAATGGGATACTATGTAAACGATTTGTAATACTACATTGATCATATCAATAAAGGCAAGTTTCCAATCTATATGTTTGTGTTTTATATTGTGATATGATCATAAAACTTATAGATGTCTATAGAATAATATACTCAATGACATATGTCTTTGGGTTGATGACCTGAACTGTGAGATCATATGTATGCTAAGAGTATGTATTCTTGTTTTATCCCTAATCAGTTGTTATTGTGGAAATATCCATAGACATCAATAGCACATAAGATTAGAATGTATGTTGGTTGATGGAAGAATCTCATTATCCATGATATGGAGATATCAAACCAAATATATTGATACTTGTTAGAGAACAATGTATCGGATAGACCCACCTTGAGAGTGACACACGAATACCATGATTGGTAGTTAGAGTCACATCTCATAATGATGGTGGTGATTGTGGTTCTTAGACCTAAAGTCACTACACTTATCACATGTTGTTCGGTGTACTTTGACATCATCCATCGTGGTCCTGGATAAGGATTGCCATAAAGATGGTGCTTGGGTACACTTTGACACATGGGGATGAATGTGAGTGATATAGATGAAATTTGTCCTTCCTACGGGAGTTTGCTATTCTATCCACTTGATAAGCGAGACTGAGAAATGCATGACCATGCTGATGTGAGTCAATATGTGATATTGAGCTTACATATATCTTAGACAGTCTGCTCTAGTTTAAGGAACATGGATTGAACGTTGAAGAGGATAACAATTCCATGGCTTGAGTTCAATCCTGATATCAGCGACAAAGGAACTATACAATCACTATAACACCAGTCATGAATGATAGGTTAAGTTGTTCTCCAACTTCTCTAATTACTTGGGTGGCAATGAAGTCTTGCTAGATACCAATCATTGCTTGTGAAATCATAATACGATTATGGATATCACTGCCAACGTAATTTGGAGCCTACCGGGTCACACACATAGGATGTGTTGGAATAGGATTATAATTGTGGATTTGATTGGAATTTCATTGAATCACATTGATTACTAAAATGTTTATGTAATCGATTAGAATATAATATTGGAGTGACTAGCTCTAAGTGCAAATTTGTTGAATAGGATTTTCGTGTGAGTTTGAATTACCATTTTTGTGTATATTGATGACTAATATGTAGTTAGCATTCAAAATAAGATACATACTACCCGCTAAAAGAGGGACTAGTTTGTAATTCTAAAAGTAATGGAGAAAATTACATTCAGCCACATCCAAGTGTTAGGTTTTGTGGAGAAAACATACGCGGCGAAAACAACAAAATTCCACGCAATCCAAAATAAGATCTCGTCGACAATAGCGTATTTGGAAAGAGTGTTTGCGGGATATACCTTATCGCGGAGCAAGTCCGGTGATGTTGTGCTGCACAATGGCGTGCAACGATGCTGGCCTACACAGACGGAACTTCTCTCCCATTCGTTAAGTGCGTCATAGGAAGATCCGGCGGTGGTCCTTTCATGCGGTGATGTACGCCGCTCGTAGCGCGTACAGATGGTCGTAGATGTCCTCTGAACGCAGACGTCTCAGCGTCTGCATTTCTACTTCGTCCACATGGATGAACTGGAACTCTACGTCGTGCTTCCTAAGCCGACAGAAAGGAGTCGTCTTTGTGTGACAGCGTGCTAGCATCGCGGTGCTCTCCTTTCTCTCCTGAGGATGGTGATGGCTATGGTTTACGTACATGAGCGTAAACTGAAAAGCATCTCTCAATATCTTATATAGATATCGGCCGTCAAGCTCCTTTAAATAGGAGACGAAGGGAAGTAGGGTTTTATAAACCCATCGGTAAATAGAAATGTTGCGTTAATTAAAACATTCGTGGATTAATTAGAATATTCTGGAATTCATTAATTAATCAAATAATCACATTAACTGATTAATTAATATCTGACTCCATGCAATCACTTGGATGGCTCTATGGGCATATATACCAACAGAATCCGTTACAGAAAATGTATGTTTGATTTTCACATGGATGTGTGCTTGCTTTTCTAGCAGTTAGGGTACTTGCTTGGCACACAGTTTAGATTTTTTTTCTTTTGACATTTATAATAAGACAGCTGACATTATTGTATAAGGAGACTCATTTATACTATATAAGAAAAGTGCAAAGAGAGGGATGAATGCCATTTTCTCCATTATTTTTTAGAATTGCAAACCGATTTCTGTGTGACACACTACACTTTTGTCTTTTCTTTTCAAAAAATTATATTATATAATGGGACTCATCTACACTATATGAGAAAGTCCCTGGAAGGGACTGAACGTAATTTTCTCCATTGTTTTTTGGAATTAGAAACTGATCTCTCTTTGAGTGGGTAGTATGTATCTTATTTTAAATACTAACTATATATTAGTCATCAACATACACAAAAAGAATAATCAATCTCCCGTAAAAAAGAACTTATCCAACAAATTTGTTGTAACAAATAAAAATAGATTTCGGTCAACTCATTATGTCATAATTATTATATAGTCACGTATTACATTGATTCAACTGTATAACATGCATAGCACATGTCTTCCACTCGTAATATTAAGTTATCATATATAATCATTTATATGCAATCTACTATGAGGGTGTAACTCAATTAAACTCCCGTAAGGACGTATATAGACTGTTGTCTATCACGTAGACAAATTATTGAAACACACATGTACTGAACTGATGAACACCAATCCAAACCGTGATAAACCTACCACTAAAACGCACAGGCTGATTAGATCAATGAGCACTCAATTGAATTGTTGGAATACATGTATAGAGTCGGTCGATGAGCACATTAATGTTAAATGACTCAATTAATTAAATTGATAAACACGAAAGAACATGTTGAAACTTATCCATTGGACTAATAGACACACAGAAGATGCAAGCTGAAACTTATCCATTCATGATGCTCATAATGAGCTTAATTGATTTCAAAAAGTAAAAAAAAAAAAACTAAAGCAAGATGAGAATGAAGCATAAGCCGGCAACCTAGTAATTGGCATGGTACACAACACAAACGAACTGACTGTAGGATGAGAACGGAGCAAAGGCTAGCCTGACAGCTGGAAGATCAAACAATACACTTCTACTACGCAGGGCCAAGATGATGGAAGTGAAAAACAGCCAACCAGGCAGGAGAAAGAAAAGGCAGACGTTATCAGACAGGGAGAATAGGTAAACAACAAGGGGAAATGAAAAACAAGCAGATTTGCACGTCACTTGCTTTTATTTATAGGATAGTACACACACACACACATACACACACACACACACACACACACACACACACACATATATATATATATATATATATACAAACACACACAGATTTGTATGTCACTTGCTTTTATTTATAGGATAGTATACGCGCGCGTGCGCGCACACACAGATATATATATATATATATATATATATATATATATATATATATATATATATATATATATATATATATATATATATATATATATATATATATATATATATATATATACACACACACACACACACACACACACATATATATATATATATATATATATATATATATATACGGGTAACTAAGGTTTTGCTACCAATGTAGTATGAAAAAATAACTATTTTGTCAAAAAAATAACTATGTTGTCAAATTAGTAATTTTTCGACTTAAAAATAAAATGAGCATAATACACAGTAAAAATCTGGAATAATAAATAACTAGAATTTTACTCTGTATTCTACCTAATTTACCTTTTTAGTCGTATAGTTACTTTTTGACAACATAATTACTTTATTGTATATATAGTTTTTTTTAACCAAATAGTTCCTTTTTGAGCTGTAGGGTAGTGAAACCTTAATTACCCGCACGGGTATTAAAGATAAACCCACCCACCACCCGCACACACACACACACACACACATATATATATATACATACATATATATATACATATATATATATATATATATATATATATATATATATATATATATATATATATATATATATATATATATAACGACGGTCATCAAACCGACAACCAAATCGTTACTAATTATGTAGAATTACCATAAACAACATATTAACAAAAATCACTAAAATTTAAAATAATTTTGCAAGAAGATCTGCTTCCAGATAACTCTTACTGAAAGATCCAAAACTTATACATATCATGATTTACATTGTACAATATTGTTTCATCTCATCTCGAGGACAACATATAACATTTTCTCTATCAAAACACATACTGGAGCAACATAAAACCTCGAGGCTTTACAAGCCAAAATGTCATATTGTTCATGAAACCATTACGAACTGACTCCAAGGACCTGAGAGTATAGAGACGGCACATAGGACTTCTATCTACAAGGCATGACAGACAGTACACTCAACCTGAGCTGTCACTGCTGCCCCAGTTGTTGTTCCTCCTCTACAGCAAGGTCTCCACCTCCTCATGCACGTCCACCTAAAAATTGTAGATCCCACGGGGATGAGACAATTGTCCCAACGAGAGATATAACTCTCTGCCGACCATATTATTATTGTAGATAATTAATATAAAACTGAGCAGGGATTCTTTTATATTAGCAGGCACGGTTATTCATTATATGAACATAACAAAGTAATCTCTTTACTTAAGGAAAATGATGCATCTACCCATGGTAGAGTAATAAACCATCTATCTACTTTACAAAGAATGTAAAGAAACATAAATAACATCTATCAAGCTAATATGTATAATAGAATTGCACATCAGACAATATTTTCCCGTATTCGATCCTTAAGCAAATATGTTACACGGCTGATTATTTTTTTTTACAATCACACTTCTTCCCTGAGGAGATGAAGTATACCATGTTCATCTCCAACCGACCACAAACTTCTCACAAGTCGGTACCATACAAGGTCAATGGAAGAGTCGGCTGCCAAGACCTGACCTGTCTCGGTCAGTATGAGACCACACAGGATTCAGCAGGACATCTCGTGTCATCTACTGGAGGGACATCTCGTGTCAGCTACAAATGGAGCGTGCCAGGGTACAAGGCAGCTTCGCTCAGAGTACTGCATCAGTATGTACTCTCTTATGGGAACATCTACCAACAATCATCCCCAGTTATGAAATTACTGAGTTATGGTCACACAACCACCATACTCTGATCCACGGGCCAGTTCACTGTGCTCTATTGATACATTCACTTCGAGTTCGTAAGATGATCATTTCACATCTGGTCGTCCGTGCTTATGCCCCCCACATATTCAAAAGTATGCATTTCGGGTTATGCTGTGGGGAACACGCTTCACCAATTCAGCAAATAACGCTGATGGATCTATGGTTAGGGCAACATTTTGTAGTTTCTAGTGATATATTACATGCATTACAACATTCTTTTAGCATCAAACAAGTAATCATTATTAATCACAACAAATGCTACAAAGAAAGGTTTAATACATCTATCATGTACTTTTCAAGTCTTTAAAACACATTTAGATACTAGGTATTTGGAATCTCAGTCCCTTATCACATTACTGGGAATTATCATCCCTTTACATCATCATTATCATGAATACTGGATATGGGTATTCAACCTCTATATCACCACATAGCTTTGTTACCTCTGTAACAAGGAACTGTTACCTCTAGGTCCTCAGACCAAGGTATTCATTTCACTTGTTATACAATAGTTTCACATAGCTCACATAGTTTGATTAAGCATCTTGTCACCTCTCACTGGACAACAATTATTCACATGGCTCACAAGACCATTAAGCATCTTGTCACCTCTTACTAGGCAACAACTATTCACATGGCTCACAAGGCCATTAAACATCTTGTCACCTCTCACTAGGAACAACTATTCACATGGCTCCAAATCCATTAAACATCTTTTCACCTCTCACTAGGCAACAAATATTCACACATGTTATTTAATAAAATGAGTAAAACCTTTCCATTATTAGGGTTTCTCTTTATAGCTGAATTGGGTTTAAAGTTCATATTATCAATTCAAACCCTAATTCATTGCTCCACACATCTAGGATCATACATTGATATCATAAGTATGCATTCATACTTATATGTTCTCATCATTTATCATTAAATGATTCTCAACACAAAGTATGAGTTTCTCTCTCATCCTTACTAGGATGTTGATTACATCGTGCTCTTGGTCCAATCCTCCTCTTTGAGAAATATAGTTCATCATTAAAAATTCACATCATCTTTTATTTTGCAATTAATTCAACATGCAACAT
This sequence comes from Alisma plantago-aquatica, assembly GCA_963693085.1. Lineage (NCBI taxonomy): Eukaryota > Viridiplantae > Streptophyta > Magnoliopsida > Alismatales > Alismataceae > Alisma > Alisma plantago-aquatica. The sequence continues at coordinate 1,540,256,775 of OY856409.1, forward strand.
ATGTCAATCAACCACATATGATTGAAGTGTCTCTACCCTATTGGGTATTAAGATTTATCATATCATGCTTTAAGCTACATTCTTTTATTCTTGTTGTGTATCCATATTGAGCATATGAGATAATCACATCACCATGTCATGTTTCAGGGTGTATCCCCTAATCATCATATCATGTACTCATATCAAATTGACTATCACTTAGTTATTATCATTTCAAGATAACTTCATATCAGGTATGAGCTAGGTGCTTGACCCCATATCGGCTATAAGCTATGTGCTTGATAACATATCGTGCATAATCTATGCACCATATCGGGCATATAGCATGTGCCTCATCATGTATCATTTGAGAGGTGTATATACAAGATACCATATCAATTTCCCTTCAGGATTATCATATTAGTATCCATGGTGAGTAACATATCGGGTTACCATGTTAGGTAGACCCTTAAACTCATAACCCCTTCCTTCCTTCAAGGATCAACCTTATCATATAGTTACTTGACAAGCTAGGTGTCTTATTAATCCTCATACCACAATCCATTACACAAAGGGTATGGTACATCAGGTTTCAATCCATCATCTAGGGTTTTCCACCGAATTGGGTAAATTATGCCATATCGTGCATGAAGTATAAATTGAACCTTATATCGTCCACAAGATAGGGGTAGGTGCTATTCCTATAAATCAAGAGATATCATTCATATCGTTCATGTGGTATCACTCACCACTTGTATCGTCTTACCCATCACCTAGGGTTATCCAACTCTATATTGTTTAGAGTGTTCACTAGTTCACTATCTCTCTATCGTGCAAGAGGTGTAGTCTTAGACTTGTATCGTGTATAAGGGTAAGTGGTTATCTCCCATATCATACAAGGGGCATAGCTCATATCGTGTATGTCTTATCCTTTATCCCCATATCGGGTTAACCCCATCTCGGGTTTCATATCGGATTAAGGTATCTCAACCATACCATGTATTAAATTCTATGTCTTATTTTATGCATAAATGTATACTTCATCAACCATATCGTGCACCAGATGTGTGCTTCATGATATCATGTACAACGTGTGTACTCACATGATCATATCATGCAAGAGGTACTTGCTTAACTTACTTATATCATTTTTAAGGTGTGAACTTTATCTCCATATCGTGTAAGGATATATATCTTTCTAAACATATTGTGCAAGAGATGTTTACCCATATCGGGTTAGAGGTACTAGTGTGTATGCTTGAACCCGATATCACTTTATAAAGTGATACCATCTTCTTCAAGCTCAAGAACTTCGTTATAACTATTATAGTCCATGGAAAAAGGTCTAAACAACTACTAGAACTCATAATTTCATCAACTATTCAAGAAGATCTCAGAATTAAAAGTAGATCATTAAGTATAGAAAGTTAGGTGACAAATAATAATATGATTGAGTTCAAGTTATATAACTCGCCTTATGAACACTTTGAAGCTCCAAGCTCCAAATCTTCACGTCATAAGGTTGAAGATGAACTTCTCCAAGGTCCAAGGCTCGTTCACAATTCCTCCATAGACAAGAGATCACCATAGTTAAGCACTTGGTGAAGAAGGAAAGGAAGGAATATTCATAACCCGATATCCTATTTCCACCAAGGTTGAAGATGACCAAAGCCTTACCTAAAGCTTGGTGCTCAAACTCTCCTTGCTCCTTGAGATACTTTGCATGATACCTAAGGGGCTTTGCATGATATCTCCAAGGGATATGGTTATGAGGATCATAAACTTTCATAAGTTGGTGAAAGGTGAAGTATATATACTTGGGTTCATGAGATAAAGTGTATAAGAGGTGTCTTCACCTTAAGCTACTAGATGACACGTGGCCATGCATGGTTGACACATGTACATGCATGCACACATCTATATCTTATCATGCAAGAGTCTTGAGGATAATCTAGATACAATATCTCGACCATCCTTTATCTTGTTGGATAAGTTTCCTCATCTTTATCTCATCAACAAGGCAACCTGATACACTTTATGCAAGGGGATTTGCAACCAGTCATGGACCACCTCCTTGAGGTGCTCTGCCTGTCATGGCCTTTGCCAAGGCTCAAAAAAATGATATGAGACTCCTACTATGGCTCTTTGGCCGATAGGATTCCAATATCAAGTCCACAACTCGATATAACACATATAAGCCTTCTCCTTCAACTCTTTCCTTGGTCTTTCCATTACCAAGAGTATCATCACTCAAAAGTGATTCAAACATAGTATCTCCTTCTTTCTCTTTCCTCTAAAAGATACATAGAGGGAATAGGGACACTCTAGAGGTGGTAATTTGCATTCCAACCCCATTTATTAGGTAAATTACAAATTGTACCAAAATTGGTGCACAAAGTATTAGCATTGTTCAAACAAGTTATAACTTAGGATTTAGGCTTTCCACAAACCACCACTTAGCACCATACTCTCTCTTATGATACTTAAACACTTAGAACACTTTCAACATGTAACATTTTGCAATGTAACCCCTCATCTTGGGTAAATTGCACATTTCACTCAGACTATCAATTAATGCACAAATAGTTTGCAATTAAGCTCAAACTTGACAATAAACTTCACAAAAAGCCTTAATTACTTTTCAAAAGATTAGAATCACTTTGTAAGTATCTTATTTAAGAAAAACTCCTAGGGTTAAGTCATAACCCAAGTCAGGGGTATTACAATATATATATATATATATATATATATATATATATATATATATATATATATATATATATACTAGTGAATGCACACGTGCACATGCACGTGACCTATAAAATTTGTTGGAAATGTGCGGGGAGAAAGGGTCCATATGGTAAAAGATATTTGTGTTGATTGTTTGAAAGGAGAGAATCAAAGAGCCCTTTCCGTGGGATGGAGAGAGAAATACAGAATTAAAGATAATAAAAGTTAATAGGAGTGTGTGAGAATGAATATTTGTAAGAACAAAATTCCTTGAAAAAAGGAGAGAACATAGTGAATCAAGGAGAGCGCAACATCAAACTTGGTTTTTTTTATAGTAGTATATATATATATACACACACATATATATATATATAAGGCTCATCTTTAATACCCGCGCGGGTAGCCTGATTTTTCGCTACACGCCCATACAAAAGAGTAACTATATGGTACACAAGAGTAACTCTGAGATCAACAGAGTAACTATGTGGTACACAAGAGTAACTCTAAGACCAAAAAAGTAACTGCACAGAAAATATACAGTCAGTAAATATATGGACGGGTCTTTTTATTTTGGGGGCAAATGATATTATTTTTGGATGATTTTTTTTGGGGTTCTAGATAAAATGCTCCTCTACAATTGCGAGAAAAAACATTTAAAAAATATATTAGGAAGAGTGCGCGGGTAGCTACCCGCGGGGGTATGAAATAAATCCCCATATATATATATATATATATATATATATATATATATATATATATATATAGAGAGAGAGAGAGAGAGAGAAGGATCATTCATTCATTGTTTGCGCAGGTAGCTACCTGCTTCAAATTTGGTTACTTTTTTTGAAGTTTCTTACTTTACACATGTAGATGGTCACTTTACCTTGAAAATTGTTACCTTTTGTGATAATTACATTTGTAACAATTATAAAAAATATACAATTACATATTTATTCCAAAAAAATATTGTGTATTCTGCCCGATTTTACTTTTTGAGTCGAACAGTTACTTTTTAGTCAACATGGTTACTTTTTTTGTCCAGCTTGTTACTTTTTAGACAGAATATGTAACGAATTCCAAGTTACCCGCACGAGTATTATATATATATATTTATATATAGTCAGGCTAGAATACACTCAAGTAGTTTTCCATGATGTAATATTTTTTCAAAAATCTAATCCGTTGATCTTCTTAAACATCTTGTGAACAACTCATATACAAAATTTGAGCACATTTGGACATTTTTAGGTCATGTTATAAAGACCGCAAAAATTATACATTTCAAATTAGTTTTGTACGTCAATTTTGTTGCCATCAGATGAGTGACTTACACTCATTCAAATGGGCTCAAAATTTATGTAGCCTAGTTATGGTATGATGGTGAAGATCAATGGTTTATATTTTGCAAAAAATAGTCTTGATATACAAATGCACTTGAGTGTATTCGTGTGATCTATACACTCGAGTGTATTCCAGCCTGACTATATATATATATATATATATATATATATATATATATATATATATATAGAGAGAGAGAGAGAGAGAGAGAGAGAGAGAGAGAGAGAACTGCTCTAGAATACACCTGTGTGTACTTATGATGCAATACACCTAGGTCATTTTCTAGCATTTAATTATTACTTTTTTAATTTCAAATAATTAATAGTCTTAAATATCTTATGAGTAGACTATATATAAATTTGATATCTTTTGGATACTTATAGATCATGCATCTAACAACAAATATTGCACACTTTCAATTAGTTATTCATGTCAATTTTGCTAGTCTTGAATGATTGACTAATAAACATCTATTTCAACTCAAAATGTGCATGTAGCCAATGTTGGTTGTGACAACAAATATCAATCATTTGAATTTTCTTTAAAGATTAATTTTACTATGTAAACATCACTTGAATGCATTTTGTTATCTATATTGTCGAGTATATTCTACCGCACATACACACAAACAAATACACACATATATATACATATACAAACACACATATATAGTAAAAACATAAAAATGGAGTTATATAACTTATTTTTTCTCTTGAAATGCTTTTGTAGTGGATTTGGAAGTTGTCTTAAATTTTCCTTTTCTTTACCCAAAAACATGGCAACAATTGTTTCCTTTGACCCTGAAAGTTTGAAAAGGTTGTAATTTCACACACACAAATATATATATATATATATAATTATATATATAAGAAATGACATAAATATAGATAGATAACGACATTAAAAAGGAGATGTATTTTTTTCTCTTAAAATGCTTATCTCGTGGATTTGGAAGCCTTCTTGATTTTTCATTTTGTTTAACTAAAAAAGGGTGACAACAACTTCTCCTTAGCCATTGAAAGTTCAAAAAGGTTGTAATTTGACAAACCTAATGTTAATATCTTTACTTGTTTACTGTTGTGTTATTCATTATGTATTGTTGTGTTATGTCATTGCATTATTACCATATCGTTGGGATGATATTTATCTAATATCTCTCCATCCTATATGAGGAGAGGTACTTTATGTAGTTTACCTCATCTCAGTATATCCCATTCTTTACATGGTACTGCTACAATGCATTTTTAACACATCTGTTCTACCTATCTAGCTTTTGATACTTGAGCATTTGCTCTCGTGCTTGTCTTTTGCCCTTGGTTGTGATAGCTTCTTCCATGGAGATTGCTTGCCATCAAGTAGTCTCTATATGTCTGCTTGGAAAACAACTATGCCACTTGGAATACATCCCTCAAAATCTATGCTTAGTCTCAAGACAAGGCATCCCATCTAACTGATGATGCTCTCATTGTTCCTAATGCTAAGGCTGAGGTTGCAACTAAAACCACTTATGCCACCAAAAAAGGATGACTCTCTAGTGAAATGTTGGATCCTTGACAATATTAAAGCATGTATTAGTTGTTCTCCCACCCATTAGGACTCTGCCAAAGCTATTTGGGAGCTTCTAGCTATTGTTTATGCCCAAAAGAAAAAGCTAGGTGGGCTTATGAGATTTATCAAAACTTAACCAAAATCAAATTTACTCCTATTGTTGACTTGGAAGACCATTATGACTCCTTAAAATCTCTGTGTGGGGATCTTGAGGAGCATCATCCTCTGACTATTGACCTTAGTACCCTACAAATGAAGCTTCACAAACTTCAACTTGTCCAATATTTATGCAGTCTTATCGACTCCATATCTAGTTTGGTTGATAAAATTTTGGAGAGGGATCCACTTATGACTGTTGATGCAATTCTCATATAGCTACACAACCTTACCACAACCTACTTGACTGTTGCGACTCCTTCTAAGTCTGCTCTTCTTACTGGAGGTTCTGGCTATTGTTCATCTTCTTCTCGAGGGTGTTATCATCCTACTAGAGGTTCTGGTTGTGGCCAAGGTCATCCCACCGGCCCTCATTTTTACTGCAAGAATACTAATCATGTGGAAGAAAAAATGCTAGCTCACATGGAAAGCCTACTTGGGTAAACCAAGTCTCTGAGACTACAAATGGTCTTCCTAGTGACACACCTTCGCATGCTCCCGATGGTCAGATTATTCTATCCAAGTCTAATTTGGATCGTCTTATAATTGTTTTGGTTGCCACTACTTCTATCCCCAATAGATTCTATCTTTATATCTACTTCATCACCATACTGCAATAAGGAAAAAATGCATTATTGATTTTGTTTCTACTTCACATATTACCAGCGATGCTTAGTTATTAACCAACATTACCAAGGAACAATCCTTCCCCTCGACCATCCTGCCTGATGGGTCCAAATATCCTATTAATGACATGGGGATGGCTAAACTTCTAGTTAATATTTTCCCTCTGTTTTATATGCCCTTAATTTTCCAGTAAATCTACTATCTGTGAGAAAAATTGTACACAAATTGTGTTGTGAAATTACTTTTCATGCATTTTCATTGTGTTTTACAGGATCTATGCATGAGGATGAATATTGGTGGGGGATGAAGGACCTGATACCCTATACTATCTTGATAAGATACCTCACTACTACAAGGAGAGTTTATCTTCTCTGATAGCTCCTCTTTAATGGCATATTCACATGGGCCATCCTTTTGCTAACAAACTAAGCCATGTGCTTTCAAGGGCTGTTACATATTTTGAGTGCCAGACATGTCAACTTGGCAAACAAACTCAATCATCATTTCTTATTATGCATTCCATCACTAGTTTGGAACCTTTTGATATTGTAAACCTCAGTGTTGGGTCCTTACAAAATTTCTAATTGAAGTGGTTTTCAATACTTTATAAACTTCATTGATGGTTTTTCTAGAACTGTGTGGCTTGCTCTTTTTTTCTACTATGAAATGTTTCTTTGCTGAAATCATAAAAGTTTTACACATTGACAACGTACTTGAATATGTTCAACATCATATAACCTGTATTTATCTTGATATGGGTACATTGCATCAAACTTATTGCCTGTATACCCCCAATAAAATGGCATTGCAAAAAAGGTAAAAGTGGCATTTACTTAATTTTGCTTATACTCTCATGTGTCATCCCAGTGTTCCTAAGTGTTTTTGGCCTGATGCCTTGATTACAACCTTTTTTCTGATCAACTGCATGCTCCATAATAAATTTCCTTTTAAAATCTTGTCTCCGTAGACACCTTTTTGCCCTACCACCTCATTTTTTTTGTTCCACTTGTTCTTTGGCAAGCCTAAAACCCAAGCATGACCAATCTTCTCCTAGTTCCAAAACATGCATCTTTCTAAGCTATCCTCATGGTATCAAAGGGTACAAGTGATTGATCTTGTTAACAAATGAGTGCTAGTCAATATCTATGTTGGTTTACTTGAAAAAAGCATGTTATCCTTTGCTCACGGTCACTCTCTTGAACCCAAGCTTGTTTTTGTTCCTAGTGAGGTTTCTCTTCCAATAGTATCCTCTGTCTCGCGGCCTAATAAAAGCTCTACAGGTCTATCAACATTGAAAACATATAACTGCTGTGTTCTATGCCTGAACTCTTCCGCTCATGTTGCATATTCTCTCCTCAATGATGGTAATACTGACTATACTCATGCTTTTTATAATTTTGAGTTGGACAAACCATTCCTAGGCGCAAGCCTAAGCGGAAATCCATTGTACATGATATTGATTAGTACTGCAACTATAACAAATGGGGTCACATGTTTTCTACCTTTGCAAGTGGTTTGTGTACTGTTTCGATTCTCAAATCTATTAATGAGGCCCTAGATCATCTTGGATGGAAGGCTCTCGTGGATGAAGAAATCATTGCACTACAAGAGTGTCACACATGAGATGTTTTTGACCCTCCTTTTAATTGTTCTCCTATTGACTCTAGATAGGTGTTTTCTATCAATGTCATCCTGATGGCACTATTGAGTGACTAAAGGCCTACCTTGCGGCCAAAGGATACACTCAATCTTATTGAATTTATCACTTTGAGATATACCCCAGTGACTCGACTCAATTCTATATGTGTTATCAATCTATTGCTATTAAACTCGATTGGCCCCATTTTAGCTCGATGTTAAGAATGCTTTCCTTTATGGTGGCCTTCATGAAGAGGTCTACATAGGGCAACCTCCTACTTTTGTTTCTCAAAGGGAGGTCAAATTGTAAAAACTTAAACATGCAAACTATTGATTGAAATAAAGCATGAGAGCCTGCTTTATTAAACTCAGTCAAATTATTGTCAACTTTTGGTTTTTTGGGTCAAATGTTGATCATTATATTTTGTGAAAAAAAGCATAGATTGGGAATGTTATTCTAATTGTATATGTTGATGATATTGTGCTTTTTGCGGGTGATTTGACTGCAATACATGCTGCAAAACATACCTATCTTGCCACTTTATGATTGAGATTTAGGAAAATTTCATCACTTTCTTGGTGTTGAAGTAGCCTACTATGGGTCTACTGATTGTCCATCACAAAGAAAGTATCTTCTTAATCTACTCAAAGAAATAGGTATATGATGTGGACACTGCAAATAGATATTATTGGATCCTAATGCAATACTACATGAAGGACCAATATTTCCTAATCACTTGAGAAATAGGCAGCTTGTAGGAAAGTTGATTTATCTTAACTTGTGCAAATGTTATGACCGCAATTAGGTTTGTCACTTGATACTTAGGCAAACCTAGACAGTGTCACTAAGATGTTGTCTCATATTCCAAGATACTTAGAAGTTAGCCCATGTGGTCTATTATACTTGAAATAGAACCACACTGATACTATTGGGTATTCAGATGTTGATTGTGCATACAGTCTTACTAACCACAAATCCACTTCTCACTATTGCTCCTATGTTGGTAGAAACCTTGTATATCGGTGCAATAAAAAGTAGATACTTGTCACTAGATCCAATGTTAATGCAGAATACAATGTTATAGCTCATATGACATGCGAGCTTCTTTGGATCAGATCCCTTATTAAAGAAATCAGATTGCCTATACTTAGATGTCCAGTGATAATAAAGCCTCTACATTCATCACTAGCAATCTCGTGCTCCATGAATGAACCATCATGTTGAGGTACATTGTCACTTTACCAGGGAAGTTGTGATGAAGGGAGGCATCTCTACTCCTTAAGTATGTGCTTAGAAGGTCAAATTGTTGATATTTTACTCATAGGGATGTCAATGGGGAGGGTAAGGACTTAACCTTACCCTTACCCACCAAGTGTGGCTGGTAAGGGATGGGTAATTCCCCACTCCACCAACATTCTTACCCTCCCCTTATCCACCTTCTTACGCATAGGGTAAACAAGGAGGGTAAGGGTGAAACGGAAAATTTATGTCTTCAAAATTTTGTTTTAATATTACGAATAATAGTCTGCCCAGTACATTTATATATTGAAGTTAAATATCAAGATGCTCCATAATGGCTATCAACTATTCAACTTGATTCTAAGTTATCTCCTACAAGATTATGCATAGTTTGCATTATATTAAAAAAATATGTTTGTTGCATATACAAATAGTAGTACTCCTACCATCAACTTGTAAACAAATAAGTTATCCCCAAAATATTAGATTCTACACTAAAATGATTTTTATAGCAATATGTCACAAAAAATCATTGCTACATACATAAATATCGTATACCCTCCAAAATGTTGCTATATACAAAAAAAAATTTAAGAACAAATGAAGTATTTAACACCAGCACAAATATGTATCAGACGACACATCAACTATTAGTTCCCTCGATTATATATCTGTCTTACGACTTAATATTTTATATCATAATCTATCAATCACCACATAAAAAAGTATAAAATGCTTCACAAACTATAAAATATCATTGCTTCATGCACGTGTCTTACACCTTTAAAATGAGGATGTATACATGACCAAATTATTTATATAAAAAGTAGATAAGAATATGATATATCATCTAAGAATGATGGCCACATAAATATTTCAATAATACCCAGACTTAAACAACACAATAACTATATATTTAATATATTTCACATAAACATAGGCAGATTATGAGTAATGACTTAACAACCCTTACCCACTAAAGTAATGGGTTGGATGATACCAAGTAGGCGGGTAAAGGGTAAGAGAATCCTTTATCCTTACCCTTCCCCCAGTGTATGGGTAAAAATAAACAGGTTAACCCTCATTTGTTGACAACCCCATATACTGAGCACTTCCAAGAGATTCGAGCTAACATACAAGCTATGCCAGAGAGAGATCTATTACCTTGAAGGGGAATGTTTTGGTTATTTTTTTGTTATTGATTTTGCATTGTTGTGCTATGTCTTTAATTCAGTCCCAAACTTCTGAGATGCCCTTTATCTAATATCTCCCCATCCTACATGAGTGGTACTATGTATCTTCGGGTGCATCTCATTATATCCCATTCTTACACCTGACGTGTGGATACAATGTGCAGTCCAAACTGTACATGCATGCCATTCATCAAGGCACTGTCACTACACACTTGTATTGAATAAATTACCAAAGCAGAACCTTGAAATCTTGCAAGTAGATAATAGGTCCGTGTGCAACTCCTTACCGAAATGCTTTTTTATAATTAGCACGAGTCCTGCCCAACGCTATCCTAAAGGAAGTTAGTAGATGTTGTACCTATCATTTTGGTACTAACGTGAAAAATCCCGATTCTAATTTGCAGTGCATTCTAATAGGTAAATAGGCACTTTGATTTACCTAATATCACAACGAATTGTCAAATTAGCTAAAAGAGCCTACAAATTCTTCAAACATAGAACTCACACAACTTGAACACAAAAAAATCTGATTGCTTCGCAATAGACAACTATAAGTCAGTCCCGCCAAACCTCAACAAGAATTATAAGAAAGTCTTCAACGGTGCCGGTAAACCCCACACAAACCTACACAAACATTACAAAAAATTTAGTATAGCTGCAAGAGAAAAAGACCAAATATGAGAGACTATACCTGACCGGAAGTTGACATAGCCCAACCGAACAGGTTAAACTTGACCTAACCCAACACACTAAACCAAAATTTCAAGTCGGACAGGTTGGGTTTGACTGAGCTTTTTTCCAATCCCAAGTCTGAAATTTCCACTTCTATGGGTAGACCAACGATTTTCATTTTTGTGCAGAACCTCACAATATCTGGAAATATGTTGAATTTCAGTAACCACCCAAATCTGAATGAACCCCATCCAAATCCCAATGAATCATATGGCTTATTAGACTTTTCTATCACGTTTGTTTACTATGAAGATGCGCCGCTTTTAGATTAGCATGATAAGGCATGTCAGACTTCAGCCTATTTCGTCATAATTGAAAATCCTACAATCCGTCCCTCTTTTAGATTCAGCATGATGGGACGTTTCACAATTTAGCTTCTCTTGCCATAAACCGAAAATCCTACAATTTGTCAAGTTCAGATGAATGGCGCCCTTTCACCGCAGCAGCCCATCTATCCTATTGGACAGTGCATTTCAGACATATCAGTCCAATTGGCAGCTTCAATCCACATAATACACCATAAACGAGTAGCCTGATAATTGACCAAAATTTATTATCACTCAAGCCACCTTCTATAACGTCCCTGCAGAATAAAACACCTCCCATTCGCCACCCACATTGTTAACTAAGCACAGACAGGGTACAGTGAACATAAAAGATCCATAAATTTATCAGCTATCATGAGAAACATTTACACATACCGCAGCCAAGGCAGTTGTCACTAAAAAATTATAACTATAAAATATAACTTCAGTACACAGATGTTTTGAAACAAACATGGTAACATTCTAGGACCTTCAGAGGTTGTCTGCTAAGTGCTCTATCGTCTGACAAACTAACCCATCGCATATTTTTGAGTCCAGGAACTAGCAGTAGCTTCATACTTAGCTCTATCGGATTTGTACATATGAGCTATTTCAGGAACCAACGGATCGTCTGGGTTGGGATCCGTTAGAAGAGAACATATTGATAACAGCACCTGGACAAAACAAAGGCACTCACATTATTAATTCGGTCCAAAAAGGGTCACTTCGGATCTCAAGAAAACTAAAGACAAGATTGTGTTGCAGCGGCAAGTTCAAGCAAAACAGATCTAGTAAGAAATAAACTTCAATCATAAAGATAAAACATAGGCTAGCGTGCGTGCATGGGCGAGCGTGGAGAATTATACTCTGTATCTGATATATATCATGTTTCCTAGCAGTTAAAACCAAGGCTCATCTCCAACCAACTCCATACCCTTAATTTTCATGTTCATCAAACAATATATCGATATATAACAAATTAAAAACAAGGCACATAAGCAGTCCAGATTTTCATGCACACTAGAGAATAACAACACACATTTTATAGTTACAAGGCCGACACTTTCTTGCTTTACCACCGAAACAGGCAAAACTGAGAACCTGAGATACAGGTCACACTTAATTTCTTTGCCACCTAAGAGGCAAAAATAAGAACCAAGTGCACGTGTTTCATTCAAGTAGGATCTTAGTAGACTGGTCAACTCTCTTCAAAAATAGATGAAGAGATATATTTAACTACAACTACCTGTTAACAATCCACCTCTGCGGGGTTCCATCAACAAGCAAACAACTAAAGGAGGTTACACAACTGCATACCAGCTAGAATAGGGAACAGGAGCCAAAGGGGGCGGGAATGGAGAGATTTTTCTGCAATCAAATTCACCCCGATTCATTACCAACTACAAAATTCCAGTTCGGTTGCTTGCCCACAACCATTTATCCCTTGTCGAGACGGTATATATTTTGCCCTGGTTCAGACATACATTCTATGTCAAGAGCACCGTGTATCATCATCAACATCATTTAAATCCTCAAGTCCCAACTATGTTGGGTTCAGCTACATGGATCCTTAGTTTCCATTCAGCTCTATCATGGATCATTTTCTGGTCAAGATGTAGAAATTCAAAATCTCTCTTTATAAGCTCTTCTAATGTTAATTTCGGCCTTCCTCTTCTTCTATTAAAACTGTGCTCAATTCAAGAGCACCGTGTATCCTACTTTTAAATACTCCTTATTTACATGTTCTGAAGAGCGCTCTGTTGACAATCATATGCTTCTCAGCTGGAATGCATGCTTGTTATGTCACGGAATACTGGGATAGAAAAGCAAGCCAGATCTCAGTGAGGGTGTGCAGACAGATATCATCTTAACTGAAGAACAGTTGTCATTTGCTATTTACAAATTGTCCTGAGTTTTCAGGTTCCAAATCCACACCCATACATCCAGCTTCAAGATTATGGAAATCCATCTCCAGCAGCAGACGAAATATGTCGGACAAGGCAGATTGGCATTTAGTTGTTCATCGGGAAATAGATGTTTCTATTCAAATAAATAACAAGAGGTAGAAGGAAAGAATTACCAACAAAGTAGGATATCCTGATATTCCATATATATAGAGCTGTTCATATATATACAGCTGGCGCTTTAGGAACTTTTTCCGTAAGGAGGTCAAGTGTGTTATAGGAACTTTTTCCGTGAGGAGATCAAGTATGTTATCTCTGTCGCAGACAGGGTTATGTGTTAACAGATTGAAGGATATTCAATGCGGCGAAGTGCTAGAATCTGCCAGCGGGGACAAAGTCATAGCTTTGAATCTCATGTCAACCCTGATCACTAATGAAACTTTTCATTAAACAATTCTAAAACATAATGTTATCAAAACACTACATCTTAACAAATTGTATAAGCATGATAGAAACATTATTAATTTCACGGGAATATCTAAATCTGTAAAGAGTGGGGAGTACATAGGTAAGAGATGCAAGTCAACATATGGAAATATTAAGACATGTCTAAGAAATATAGTTAATGTAAAAGCTCTAATATTGTTAGACCCTGACATACAGTAAAATGACACAAAACATTTTCATACACCGGCAATGTCCTAAATCCATATGAAAATGCCAAATATGGGGAAGGCAGGCGGGTAAACAATATATCTATTGATGCACGGAAGAATATCAGGGATGAGGGGAGATGAGTGAACCGTGCAGTTAACAACTTTATTCAATAAGAGATAATGAAGACCCAAAAAATGCCACAAATGTATGAACAATATGTAATCCCTGTTTACAAGAACAAGGAGGATGTTGAAAATTGCTTGATGAGTCACACTGCAACACTTTGGGAGAGAATTATTGAGCAAAGACTGAAATCAATCACATCGATTTAATATCGAGCATCGTCCATCAATCATTTTTTTTATAACGCAGCATATGGAGAGGTACATAGATTACAAAAGAGATCTTCATATGGTTTTTATTGATTTGGAAAAAGAACTGACGATCGAGTACCTAGGGAAGTCTTGCGGTAGGGATTGAACAAAAAATGTGTCAATCCAATACATTGAATTGATTAAAGACGTGTGATACCTCAATAGCAAGTGCTAGGACTCCTGGGAGAGTTCTCTTAGATTTCATTCCTAATACGGTTAGGCTACATCAAGAACTAAAGCATTGATTTCACAACTATACAGTTGGGGATGAGTGAAAGAACAACATGCAATCCCCGTCAACAAGAAAAAAGAGGATGTTGACAGCTGCACAAACTACAAACAAATCAAGCTGGTGAGTCACACTTTGGAACTTCGAGATAGAATTATTGAGAAAAGGTTGAAATCAAATCACATTGATTTGGTTTCAAGCCTAAACTAGACCCATTACAAATTTTATCTTTTTAATAAGGAAGCTTATGGAGAAATACAGAGAAATCAAGGAGATATTAATATGGTTTTTATTGATTTAGAAAAGACTTACGATTGAGTACATAGGCAGTCATGTAATGCAGTTTGAAGAAAAATGTGTCAATCCATTGAATTAATTAAAGATGTGTGACGTCTCAACTACAAGTGCTGAGACTCATGGGAGAGAAACTTTTAGATTTCATTCCAATCACAGTTACTTAGGGTACATAATAACTAAAGCATTGAGTTCATATCTATTACAGTTGGGAATGTGCAAAGGAACAATATGTAATCCCCATCTACATGAACAAAGAGGATGTCGACAGATGCACAAACTACAATGGAATCAGGATAATAAGTCCCACAAGAAAGCTTTGGGAGAGAATTATCGAGTTAAGACTGAAATCAATCACATCAATTTGGCACCCAGTAGATCCATTATAGACTTTTTTTACATAAGAGAGCTTATGGAGAGGTACAGAGAAAACACAAGACATCATTGTATGGTCTTTATTGATTTGAAAAAGACCTGTAATCGACTACCTACGGACATGGTTTTAGAAAAAGATATGCGATGTACGGGTAGATAGGATACCCAATAGAGTATATGTAGTGTGTGGGATATATGCAGATTTGGTTTTTAAAAAAAAGTTATTTATATATGCATATAAATATAAATATACATTTTAGTATACAAATTATATATTTAATTTATGGAACACAAAATTGTGTATATTTATAAGTGGCTAAACACAGATGAATGATATAATTAGATATTTATGTGTACACATTTTTAGCATATTTGAACCGTGTAATATACATGTTGCCATGTAAATGCATTAACCACATTAGCATGCATGTGGAGATGTATGTAGATGTCGATATATATCATATATGCATTCCATATATATCTAAATGCTTATACATAAAATAGAGTATTACATGTTTGAAGATGTTTGTGTGTATTATATTATGTGTGTGCATCATGATGTATTTATATAATATATATAAATACAGATATAGAAATTTCTCAATAGATATACAAATCTATCCATATGTACATGTGGGTCAGTAAATAGTTAAATAAAATTGAATCTAATTATATTGGAAAAAACATGTCTGCAAAAATCCTACTCAAAAAGCAGCCGTACAAGGCCTCATATGCGGCCATATCCGTATATTGGGCCGATTATATATATGCAGCGCAGCTAGTGGGCCGAACTGCATATGCGGCTACATATGCCCCACACATTGCTACTTTTTGAAACACTGCCTAGG
Source organism: Alisma plantago-aquatica (assembly GCA_963693085.1). Classification (NCBI taxonomy): domain Eukaryota; kingdom Viridiplantae; phylum Streptophyta; class Magnoliopsida; order Alismatales; family Alismataceae; genus Alisma; species Alisma plantago-aquatica. The sequence goes on from OY856409.1 coordinate 1,540,272,945, forward strand.
GAAGTCTTGTGGTGGGGTATAGAAAAAAATGTGTCAATCCGATACATTGAGAGTGAGATTTCATTCCTGTTACAATTAGGTACATGAAGAACTAAAACATTAGAGTAATATCTATTCGTTCTTGTTACGGATGAGTTCACAAAACAATCTCATCTCTATACCTTGGTGTATGTTATTTACCTAGGAAGCACGGATACGGATACGTTTCGGACACGGGTACGGGTACAGTGATACGGCAACTTTTGAAAATATAGGATACGGGTACGGCATGGATACAACATTTTTTTATATTTATTTAAATATTTTCAAAGAAAATAGTATATTTATTTTTAAAATAGATGAAGGCAGTCAAATTTCATTTATAAATCACAATATATCTAAAGAAAATGGAAACCAATTCCATAGTATCGAACAATGATATATAAAAGGGGTCTTTCATTCATATTAATGTCAGAAGTTACAGAAAGACGTCATAAGATCATATTCTAAACCATTCACATTTCGTGTTATCATTTAATTTTGTGTTGTAAAGTGTGTCATGCCATCTTCTGAAAAGAGTTAGGTAGAAATTCAGAGGCTAGAGGGTAAAGTGTGTCATGCCATCTTCTGAAAAGAGTTAGGTAGAAATTCAGAAGCTAGAGGCTGTAACCACCAATAGAAAATTGAATCCCTTTGGAGAAGATGAGGCACAAAGGATGTGCGTTAACCACCAATAGCACATTGGACAAGATGAGGCACAAGCCGCACAACAATAGAAATATGACATGGACTGAAGCAAACCAAGCTTAAAAATGTATTGCACAAGCCAAATGAGCCGTTTTATTGATTTGCAAAGAGAATCAGTAAAAACGCAGGTCAATCCATTAAAATGTCTTAAAAACGAAAAAAAGGCTTAAATGGGCAGGGCCGTATTCAAAACGTATCCAGGCCGTATCCAGTTAAAAAAAAAAGCAGGAAAAAAGGGGATACGGCTGGAGAGGTATCCGATACATATTTAGGTTAATCCACGGAGCATTGGTATCCGATACGTATCAGGTACGGGTCGTGCTTCCTAGATTCCAGCAAAGTAAAAAAGAAGAGGTGGGTATATATTAACTTGCAAAAAGCATATTAAGGAGGGATTTTGAATCATGATGTTTGGATGTGAGTCTGACCCATAACGGAGCTGATAGGTTAAAAAAGGATCCATGTAGCCAAACTCAAGGTTAATATTTAGGCTTAAGATTATGATGATAACAACGGGCAATGGAAGAACTGGAACTCCTAAACTGATTTTAAAACCAGGTGGGATAGCTTCAAAGCCTGCAACACAACTAAAATGAATAAGTAAATAATTTACATCACAGAGAAACCATAATGTTAACATGAGAGACGGACCTATGTCAGAAAAAAATCAACAATCTATTTTCCAGTCAAGCTCACAATCCTTTCAAAAGGGAGGTATCACATCAAGAGAGGCAGAAGACTGAACAAATGGAAAAACTAGATAAGCTGGAATGTCTATTAGGTGGATAATGGTTTAACGCGGGTATAAGATTGATGTAGTGTATTTCAAACAGAAAAAAGCCGATCTTTCGCTGCAAAAAAAGACCAACCAATCAGGAAAAAAACCATGCGCTCCCAGGTGTACAACTAACACAGACGTCTCCTTCGATTACCCGGCTCCTAAGATGATGACATCTTTACTTGTTCAGTCCTAATCCATTGCTACTGCTACACATGCAGCAATAAGCATTTTGCAAAACGAGAATACTGTAGAGGAAGGGAGAGCAAATTTCTGTTATCCATGTCATTGAGTGATCTTTTTGCTTGTGGCATTAATACATTTATTTCAATATCCAATATAGTCATTCTTTATTTCTAATTTGAAAAAGATAATGAGGATACAATTTCATAACTAGAAGTCAGGCAACAGGTATGTAGATGCTTATATTTTATGTTTATAGTTGTTGGCATCCTTTCGTTCAATAGCAAGCACGGACACTTCCCTGGACCTCCCGTGGCCGTCCTCAATCCGTGTCGGACGCGGACACGCCGTGGACACGTGGTGGACACGGCCCGGGCGTGTCCACTTTTTTTTTTTTGAATTTTAGGGGTTGGACACGGCCTGGACACGTCGGCCCATTACATCACGCGGCCCAGTCAAGATATCCCTAACAAAATAAAAAAAGACCCCCCTCATCAGGTTCGCGCGAGTCTGTCCCGAGTCTTCCGACACTCCCAAAGCCCTAAACCCCCCGCCCGTCTCTCTGGGGTTCCTTCATCTCTCCCGTTCGCACTCATTGCTTCTCCGGTTGCCGCCAAGGAAGTTGCATCTCCATCGCAGCCACTCCAGTAGCCGTCGCGAGCCACGTCTCCGGCAACTACCAGCAGCAGCCTCGCGAGGACATCTGCCCCAGCAGCAGCTAGCAGCCGCGAGGACAGGAGCAGCTGCAAGTAGCCGCGCCGCTGCCGCCGTCGACCAGCTGCTGCGCCGCCGGAACGCAAGCTTCGGTTGCCGCCGTGAAGGCCTTCATCTCCAGCGCTCTCTCCTCCGAAGACAGGTACTGCTTTCCTCCTTTTTTATGTTTTTCTCCTTACTTCCTCCACTTCGTCCCCATCCTCTACGTTTTCTTTCCTTCTCTACTTCCTCAATTCCCCATTCTCTCTGATTTCTTTCTCCTCATACATATTTTTTCTGATCTCCCGACCTCCTGTACGATTTCTTTCTACTGGACATTCTTTTTTCTCGCAACCTGCTGCACTTCGCCCTATCTTCCTCCTTCACTTTCTCCACTCCATAATCTTCCTATTTTCTTCCTCCTCCACTCCCTATTCCCCCAATATCTACATCCATGACAACTAATTTCCTAATCTCCCTCTTGCTCAACCTGCTGTCCCAATTTATTGGTCATTCTTCTCCACATATAATTTTCTTCCGTTTCTTATCTCAATCCTCTTCTCCTTATACCCCCTTACCCCCTCATTCTTAGTAAATTATTAATATTACGAATTTAAAGTTTACTGCTGCATGGGTCTTGTTGTAAACTTGCAATTGAATTGATTAAGTTTATTGTTTGCATGAAATTTGAATCAATTGATTGATCAAATAATCTACTGCATAAATTTGATTGTGTCAATTTAATCTGCTTCTAGAATTGGTTGGACTGATTGCATTTGCAAGGAATGAAATTTACTGTTTTACTGAGCTTATTATGCAACTCATTTTACTGATGTATTTAATTGTCTATACCTGCCATCTCTTGTTTGGTAATGGTTGAATGAATTTGATTGTGGTTTGTTGTATTTGTTTGTTCTTGTCGGTTGATTTAGGACATGAATCCGACAAATTTGGAGCCAGAAGTGGTGGATGACACCACTCCTTTGTGGCAATATGTCACAAAGTTGGAGAAGGCTGCAAAAGGGGGAAACTACTTGTTTCAATGCAACTATTGTATGACCACTTTTAAGGGGTCATATTCTAGGGTGAAGGCGCACTTATTGAGGACTCCTGGTCATGGCATCAAGGTTTGTGGAAAAGTTAATATGGCAAATATTTCTGAGATGCAAAGAGTGTGTGATGAAGCAGAGGCAAGATTAAAGCAAGCTGCTCCTAGGCAAGTGCCATTGCCTAGTAGTCGCACATTCTCAAGCCAAGGTAGTCATAGTGCGGGTGCAAGCTCCACAATGGGACTATCTTTTAAGCAAGATGGCTATGTTGTTGATCCTAGAAAGCGGAAGGGCATAGGGTGTTCAGCTCTAGAGAAAGCATTTAACCTTGAGAAGAGAGAGCACTTGAATTCTGAAATTGCACGCATGTTTTATTCTGGAGGATTTCCTTTCAACTTGGCTAGAAATCCACATTATTTTGCTGCTTTCTCATATTCTGCTAATAATGCTATTCTTGGATATGTTCCTCCTGGATACAATTCATTGAGGACCACTCTATTGCAGCGGGAGAGGGCCAACCTTGAGAAGCAACTTGAGCCTGTAAAGGAAAATTGGAAGAATTTAGGTGAGTATTGTTTCTGATGGTTGGACTGATGCCCAAAGGAGGCCTTTAATTAATTTCATGGCAGTGTCTGAGAGCCCAATGTTCTTGAAGGCTGTCAACTGTGAGGGTGATTACAAAGATAAATACTATATTGCAAATCTGATGAAGCAGTGCATCCAAGAAGTTGGACCACAAAATGTGTTCAGATCATAACAGACAATGCTCCTGTTTGCAAGGGGGCTGGCATACTTGTGGAGGTTGATTACCCTCACATATTCTGGACTCCATGTGTGGTGCACACATTGAATCTTGCATTGAAGAACATTTGTGTTGCAAAGAACACTGAGGCAAATAATGTGGTGTATGAAGAGTGTTCTTGGATTACCGAGGTTGCTATGGATGCATCTTTCATTCGCACTTTCATTATGAACCATTCCATGAGACTTGCTATGTTTAATGAATTTGTACAATTGAAGATGCTTGCTATTGCAGAGACTCGATTTGCTTCAACAATTGTGATGCTCAAGAGGTTGAGGGCCATAAAGGTTGGTCTTGGAAACATGGTAGTAAGTGAGAAGTGGGCCCTCATTAGGGAGGATGATGTTGTTAAGGCCCAATCTGTCAAAGACAAAATCTTGGATGACATCTGGTGGGATAAAGTGGATTACATTTTGTCTTTCACTGAGCCCATGTATGACATGCTAAGGGCAATCGACACTGATAAGCCATGCTTGCATTTGGTGTATGACATGTGGGACACCATGATTGAAACAGTCAAAGTTATCATCTACAAGCATGAGAGGAAAAGCCATCAAGAGGAGTCCAATTTTTATTCTGTTGTTCACAAGATCTCGGTGGATAGATGGAACAAAAGCAACACTCCTCTCCATTGCATGGCTCATTCTTTGAACCCTAAGTAAGCATATTTTGCTAAAGTTCTTTATGTTAAATATCACTTGCTATAATTTATCTCACACATATACTATTTATTCTCTTATAGGTACTATTGTAATAGTTGGTTGAATGAGGATCAAACTAGGGTTGCTCCAAATCAAGATTTAGAGATCTCAGCTGAAAGATCAAGATGTTTGAAAAGATATTTTCCTAGTCTAGAGGAACGTCGTTTGGTGAACATTGAGTTTGCTAAGTTTTCCTCTCGTATTGAAGCTTTTGGAGAATTTGAATCATTGACTGACAGGGAGATCATGGAGCCACATATTTGGTGGCTTGTCCATGGAGGAACTACCCCACATCTTCAAAAACTAGCAAACAGATTACTTCAACAACCATGTTCTTCCTCTTGCAGTGAGAGGAATTGGAGCACATACTCATTCATCAACTCTTTGAGGAGGAACAAGATTACTCCGAAAAGAGGAGAGGATCTAGTATTTGTCCATTCCAATCTTCGTCTCTTATCAAGGAAGAAGCCAGAGTACAATGAAGGGGAGTCAAAGATGTGGGATATTGCTGGAGATGCCTTTGATTCATTTGCAGGCGTTGGACTTCTTGAGGTGGCTAACCTCTCACTTGATGAGCTTGGCATGGAGGGTTTGCTAGTTAATGATGATGGTGATAATGATGATGTTTCTGTTTTAGTTGAGTAGTTATGTATAGGTCTAGGTGATGCTTCTATCACGATCATGTATCTTTTTGAGGCTGTATTAGCTTTGTAGTTTGTAGTCTTGCTTGAAAGTTGAAATTATGGATTGTGGAATTATGGTTTTATGAATGATTGTCTGCCCATCAAGTGAATGAAATCTGAATTGTACAATTCACTTTCCATGATTGCATACATTTATATATAAAAAATACATACATATATATAGAGTCAGGCTAGAATACACTCGAGTGTACGGATCGCATGAATACACTCAAGTGTGTTTGAATATCAAGACTATTTTTTGCAAAATGTAAACCGTTGATCTTCACCGTCATACTATAAATAGGCTACATACAAATTTTGAACCTATTTGGATGAGTGTAAGTCACTCATCCAAGGGCAACAAAATCAACGCACGAAACTAATTTGAAATACATAATTTTTGCGGTCTTCATAACATGAGCTATACATATCCAAATGTGCTCAAATTTTGCGTATGAGTTGTTCACAAGATGTTTAAGAAGATCAATGGATTAGATTTTCAAAAAAAATATTGCATCATGAAAAACTACTTGAGTGTATTCCGCTCCGGATACACTCGAGTGTATTCTAGCCTGACTCATATATATATATATATATATATATATATATATATATATATATATATATATATATATATATATATATATATATATATATATATATATATATATATATATATATATATATATATATATATATATATATATATATATATATATATATATATATATATATGTAAAAAAAATCTGCCGTGTCCACGCCGTGTCCGTGTCCTAAATTTTTCAAAATCACCGTGTCCCGTGTCCGTGTCCGTGCTTCCTAGGTTCAAACTGATTTCTCAATTCCTAATTATATTCTCTATTTCATACATCAAAGACTTGGCATTCTGACAGGTCATACAAACGCAAATTCTGATTATATTTGCAAAGAAATGCTGCATGATTGATACAATTGATTACTGCAGAAACAAAGTAATATTTTATTTAATTGAAACAGCAATTCAGTAACATACGAGTAAGAAACATATATCTTGACTTGAGTACTATTTCAAGACAGTTGTGAAACGGGTAAGACTACAATAGTACAATCCCATATAGAAAATTCTTTGTCGGTTTCAACTATTTCTAAGGTATTTTATTCATCGCCAAGTTGCATTTAATTGACACAGCAATATATCATTAGAAGCTACAAGGAGAAAATAGTGTGCATACCTTCGAGATGGTCAAAGCAGGACTCCACTGTTCCTTGAGGATATCAAGACAGATGCTACCATTACTATTGATGTTTGGGTGAAAGACCTTGGTACGAAAAGTAACCTGCAACAAAGACGTGTTGGCGGCTTATAGTGTCTCACAAAACCATAATTCGGGTATAAAACAACCAGGGTGAACTCCAATGGTCTTCAACAAATAAAAGTAGTAAATATTTTGTCTGGTTATTAAAAGGCATTCCAAAGTTACATCACAGTAACAAAACAAGAACCAACTTTTTACTAAAGAAAAATTCAAGACAAGCAACCTAGGCAGCTCATAGTTGTCAACACCTTCAAAATTGTGGCATGAATACATAACCAACAATGCTAACCGTGTTAAGGTCCACTAGATGGATCTTTATTTTCAACACCTGATTGAGATGCAATAAGCCAGATCTCTCCTATTAGCTTTTTACAAATCATTCAAGCCCGACTTTTCTCCTCTTATCTGCCGTACTTAATTACATCCCGCACTTAATAACATCATGTTAAATCCATGCAATAGTCATCCAATGTCTCACATGCAAAACACCATCAATTGTGATGTGACCCTTTCGTTGAATTTATCCTCAATACACCCCAAACTTTATTATAGAGCCATTTCTGATGTGATTATTCCCATCCTCACATCTATATGAGCATTACCATTTCAAATGCACTGATCTTATGAGCTCTTTCTACACATCCCAACTTCCTCTTCATCGTAGCCTCCTATTTTACCATCACATAATATATAAACCACACTCCTCTTATTCACCTGGACTGTCTGTGTTAATATGCTGCACAACCTCTTACACTTCCATCTTGTGATGAAAGGAACCCAGAACATACCAAAACTAATTACATATTGGAGCATGACTGCATTCAAACTTGGCTAACTTCTACACTGGCAAAATTCCGATGCATAGACTCAATTTTGTTTCTACTAATATCATAGCATTTATTAAACAAATCCTTCCTCCTAAGTGAGTTTTTGATTCCCCCTCCTTTTAGTTTCAGTATTAGGACAAGATCATGTAATACTCTTGACTTCAAACCAAGTTTGTGCAGTGCTGGTAAACTGTATTTAATTAAATTACCAAATGATGTTTGCAGTTTGTTTTTCAGAGATTTTATGCACGTTGAGCAATACACAGATACCCACATACATCAATAGTTATGTCATATTCCATGATTTTTCTGCTCAGATTTATCAGAACTAGGATTTTTCTGCTCAAAATTGTCAGAACTTTGCATTTCCTGATAGATGAAATTCTTCATTTCTATGAAATCCACCGGTGAGAGAAGGGGCAAAAGCAGCTACTTGAAAAATAGAATACCAAATAACACATTCGAAAATCTGCTATTTACAGTTAACTTAAAAAAGAAAGTTAGTATGCCTCGGAAAACAGAAACAGAAGTGTATAAAAGACGTCCCTTAGTCTTCTTGGCTCAAATTTAGTTAGTTGTGAGTATTATAGAGTATACCGTCATCTATTCTCTATAATTTTATTATTATTTCAAACATGGAAGTAAGCATGGCATTTTTGCACAGATGCCTAGTAAAATACAATTCTTCTTGGTTAAGAAGAAAAGGGATCATACCTTTGGAGGCTTGAAAGGATAATCTGGTGGGAAATGTATAATAACAAGAAACACTCCACCAGCAAAAGGGCTATCTGTAGGTCCCATTATTGTTGCCTGCCAATGGAACATATCCTCCCCAACTGGGCCTGCATAAACACAAGAGTATATAGGGTACTGTGAAAAAATATGCAATTGCTTCATCCATCAAGGCGGCAGGAATATTCAAAGTTAACAAAGTAAAAGATAAACAGACAGTGGCCAAATAAATTATTATCCAGATAAATTGATTCCATCTTCCCTTCGCACTTGAGAAGTCGAGACAAAAAACTAATACCAGCAGAAGATATATCTTTTGAGGAAGTCATGAGTATAATATAAATATTTGGATTAAAGGTTAATAAACTTATCAACTAGGGCAGAACAAAAACTAAACCCTGTCGTTCCAATCACAGAACATTACATCCGCGTTGACACCAAAAAATGTTACCAGGCACATAAGAAGTTTATTGGCTGCCACCAAGACAGTCACAACTTTCACTCTTGGAAAAAAATAAAGATAGACAAAGGATACGAACACAATTTGAAATCTTATAAAATTTAAAAATCTGAAATGGTAACGAAATCATGAACTAGGTAAGAAAAAAATAAATAGTAAATCAGCATCCGACCCAAGACCCTAGAATCCATTTGAAACAACAGCAAGATCACTCTGGAGCCATATATCAATGGAAATTTATGTGCTTGAACAAACAATTCATCTCAGAATTCAACGAACTAGCAGTATATTACAGAACAGAGCAGCATACATGAGATATTACGCATGCAACAAAATTAAACACTGTGAAGAGGCACAAAAAACGCACCGGCACTGCATGATATTGGTGGATCCTTCTGCAGGTCCTTCAACTCCTTAAGAATTCGTTTTGAAGCCATGGAAGCTTTATGCGTGAACAAATATCACCTATGCCACATATATAGACGAGAGTTAGAATTTTGAGAAAACAGAGCACTAAATAAGAACATTGTAAAGGAATTCAATTACGATGAGATACTGCATGGCAAAAAGACGATGAGATACTGCATGGCAAAAAGACGATCAAACTGATCAGACATAAATAACCAACGACGGAACTGGAAACGAGCGGACTTAAATCAAAGCTAACCAGAATCGACGCCGAGTTCAAGATAGTCGCTAACACTATCTATCACTATCCTACTATGCCTGAACAGAATTTAAACATGCTCAATTTGAACAAAAAATCAAAGCGGCGGCGTAAATACAGAGAAAGTGCAAATACTGGTGCCGACATCATAGGCCGCCGCTTAATCTCAGTGAACCATGGAATTCGGTGAAACAATACATGGGACCGAACATCGCAAGCATGCAATGAGCTACTGTAAGAATCCACCACAATAAGGAACAGAGGCATACGGCCTTACCCTGCACCGACTGATCAGGATAGTCACCGACGGTAACACCCGCTCTGCTTCGCGCGCTAGGGTTCGTTACAGTGCACTTGCAAACCCTTTCATACCCCCGCGAACACCCGATCTGTTATGGTTTTATATTGCAGAACCCGCTTGTCCTTATATCCATCGACTGTGACACAATCTATGGAAGACAAGAGGGGAAATCTAAGCCTCCACTTCCGGAAGATCCCACGTGTGATCGGAGTTTCGAAGTGAACCCTCGTGGGCCGTCCGATTGGGGCTTAGGAAAACGATGAACCGTCGCGGGAACTCGGTGAGGCCCGGGATGGACTGCTTAAAATCTACGCATCGGGTGAGACGGCAGTTTCGTCCGTGGTCAGGTCCTCTTTTGTTTGTTTTGATATTGACAACAGTAATGACATATCGTGAGTTTCGTACATATTCCAGATAAGTTGGGATCTAAATTCTCGGTGCGTGCTCGGCTGATAACTTTCCTATTTATCTGCATTGGCAGTGACATGGTGCCTTGAGATTTTCGGGCTCTGATCAACTTCCAATCGTCAACTATCTATTGGTTTAGTGTGATGTGTTAAAACGGGTTGTGTGTTGAGACTTGAGAAAGTAGTGTTTGACTTGGTAATATTTTAGAGTTACAGTGGTTGGAAGGCATGAAAAGTGGTGATGTGACAAAAAGCAAACACACTATGAAAGAGACGAAAACAGGAGAGAGAAAAATATTCTACACATATCTTTTAAGTCTTGTGGAATTTTTCGTTAAAATAAAAAATATTGGATTCATCATAAAAAATACTTTTTAACAAGACCAACATTGACATATTTTGGAAAAAAAATATTATAAGAAGTATAACAAAGGAGGAGATAAGTGTAAAAAGTACACCAACAAGTATTGTACTCTTTGACTATCATTTTAAATATTAAAATTAACTCAATATAGTAAATATTTATACTATACCGGATATAGTACTCATGTATTAGGGTACAATACGTCAACAAGTAAAATATTAGTATTGTACTCTTTGACTATCATTTAAAATATTAAAATTAAATTGAATATAGTAAATATTTGTACTATACTGGATATAGTACTCATGTATTAGGATACAGTACGTCAACAAGTAAAATATTAATATTGTTCCTCTAAAAATAGGAGTAATGTATCCCGAATTATGTGCATTATCCCACTAAAACATTAGTGATATACTTGAATAGATAAATAAAAGAAGTACAATAAGTGTGACCCGAAGTACAATACGAATACTGACTAGCTGATGTATTGTACTTAAAATACGAGTATTGTACCCAGAACATGTATATGATACCTTAAAACGTTGATACTATATTTCTCTCGTACTATTATTTTACCAAAATATGTTAATATTAAATTAAAAAATATTTTTATAAGGACTACACTATTTTATTTTGTCAAGAAATATGCTTCATATTGAAAATTATGGACAAAAATATTTTCTCTTTCTTCTACTTCTCCCATCTTTTATTGTTTTTAATTATTGTTGGCCGGAAGGGACAAAGAGTTTCATCCCATTCCCAAGAACGTGGTGTTTGGACGGGTGGGGAGGATTATGTGTAGAATTTTTCAATATTTTATGGTATCAAAAGTTTCGTATTCAATCATTAGTAACTTAGATTAATGGCTTAGATCGTGACAATGACTCATCTTTGTGGGCTAAATTTCTTAGTCTGTTCTTATATAGCAACTAAGTGGTTTTGTCTTATATAGCAATTAAGCATCTTCTTCTAATGGTAAAGGCAAACATGATTATCAATTAGCAAGTCAGCTTATCCAAATTTAATGATTTGACGCGGCAACGTGTGAAAAAGCATCTTGCAATCTTCATAATCCATGGTTTTGTTAATTTGTGGATCACGGTCTTCCATACCTAAGAAATCATATTATACGGATAAGTCCACTTAACATCTACAACAACACTCCAAGCCGATAATACAGAAACTGTTGGTTGGTGGCACAACGACCCTATCTTTCCGTGGAAAACAAAATCCCAGCTCCTTTAGCCATTATCATGGAATCATCGCCATTGGATTTTCCAGCTTATCCAACGTACACTAATCAGGAATACGCATGCACCACGACCGGCAAAGGAGAAAAGTATTTGCCTATGTTTAACTATTTGTTTTCCAAATAATCTATCGGTGTCGCTTAGAACATTCTGCGTGGTTAAGTGGAAGATCATTTGAGGATCAATTGCATCATGTCCTCTTTTATATAGATCGCTGTCTTCTTCTTCGTTATCCTTCTTTTATAGTAACTTTCTGAGACGAAATTCATATTAAGGTTTGATCAATCATGTTGGAATTAAGAGAGACATTTTCTCCCCTTCTCCCACGTCCGTGGCGGAGGCCGTTGATCAATCATGTTGACTTCATAACTCTCAAGGATATTTGATTGAAAGCTGGTTTTCTAGTGTCAAAGGAACAAACTATGTCAAGATAGTGATATAGAAAAATTATGCTATTTTGATGTCACAATACTTCATCATCATGTTTGTTACTTGCCTTATAAATATTCTTTTGTTTTTTTTTCAAATTGACTAAATGTCACCAATCTTGTACTATCGTCCTATTTAACATAATGGAAATAATCACCTAGTTATTAATATTGAGAAAAGATATTCTTGAGTTGTTTAGCCCATATTATGGTGCAACTCCTTCATTAATGACTATCTAATAAGCTAGTGGTTTTGATGGTTGGGCTTAAGATAACCCAATCAAATCTCATTCAGAAAGGATAAACAATGCATAATATAAGAAAGGAAATTTTGTGCCCCATCTTGAAAGATTTCCTGTGTCACATCACAATTAGATTAATATTGTATCCATTGTCCCATAAGATAAGACTTTGTATCTCAAAATCAATTCAAATCGAAACAGAGTACATACGTAGTTATAGATGCATACAACAGAGGAGAAAACACATGAACTCTGATTCTAACCAAATTATCATTAGAAGAAGAATCAGAAGAGATGCATTGAGGCAACCAAAACCCATTACAAGTGATCAGGCACGAGATAAGGTGAAATTAGGTACACATATTGTAATATAGGTTTATGTCCTTTTTAGTCTAAATTAGATATACAAATATATTGTGGCATCCAACTCACAAAAATAAGATTAACATAAGCGGAAGCGAATTATTTGCAGCGGATTACTGAAAATCACTGAAAATTAAAACTTTTTGTAAAGAGATCCATACATAGGAAATCTATTTCATCAAGAACCATTGCATATTATTTACATTCTGGTTCAAACGTACATAACTTGTATCATCTCTTTTCAGAGACTACATTATCAGCTGCCTTATAAACATTATACACAGACAACATACGAATCTTGAGGCATCAAGCCAAAATCTCAGATCGATTCATTAAAACACTGACTAAAAACTCTGAGGACCTGAGAGTACAGAGACGACACATACACTAGTACATAACCGACCTTTAGTGTTGGTTGTTTAAGGCCTTTAGTGTCGGTTTCTAAGCGACACCTATGTGGGCAACGCTAAAAGCCCAGCCGTTACGCGTCGGTTCAAAAACCGACGCCTATTTTTTGTTTTTTTCTGTCAGTCTGCAGACCTGTAGTATGGCTGGTCGCAGGATGAGAAACCTACAGTTCAGTTATGAACTGCAGGTTTTATGACATCCATTGATATCAGCCAACAACAGGCCACAAACCTGCAAAATTAACAACAAAAATATTCACACATTTAGCAATGCAACATGCAGTTCCATTTGATTTTCACACATTTAGAAACATTCATGTAGCTAGCAATCTGTAGTTCCATTCATTTTCACATTCACACATGTAGAAACATTCATATAGCAACCAACAGTTTCATTCATTTTCACTCAGACACATGTAGAAACATACAGACATGTAGAAACATTCACACGTATATTATAATTCAGACATTCATTTACAAAATATCATTCTTTAGTCATTATTCGCTATCAACATCCCAATTATATGTTAAAACCTCCACTACTTGTATGGCTGTTGCCCATTCTTCTCTTACTTCATTTAATTCTCATGTCGTATAGGGAGCATGTACATATGGTAAGGCATTTCCTGTAGTGTGGTCAGTTGTAAACACCTGTAAAGAGAATGATGTATATATATAATTAATGAGCTATAAATAAGATTGATATATTTCATATTATCTAATGAAACTATATAATACCTCAGGAATAATATCGATGTCCACCGCGGCATATTTGATAATCATGTGCATAAATCGCATCACATAGTATCCACATGCCCATCCGTTGTCTTGTGTAGCACACTATAAATTCAAACATACAGAATATTAAAAAATACAACTAATTAAGCATTATTCACATAAATAATATATACATATATTGCAGTCGAGAACTTACTTTCACGTTCTACCAAATTATTGGCTGGTTCTTTTTCGTGGGGACCTTTCCTCCAGCCTTTTTGAACTCATCAAAACCCCTACATGTTAATGTAACACAATACATTGCATAATTAAATAGTAATGTAATAACATATGTTAACGGATATGAAAATGAAATATTTCTCACCGGAATAATGCCATTTTCATTATGTGTCCATATTTTGTATTCAATTTACTCCCCTTAGGATCTAGATAATAGACAGTGAACGTCTCCGGGACAATAACCAGTAACTCCCAATGCATACCACTAGAGGTTAAAAATTAATAACTCAAAATCCACAATAAAAATGTAATTTTCTCAAGTCCAAATTATAATAAGCAAAGTAAACTTACTCTACATTGAATGGAGCCATTATCACCATCTTCTTATTTTGAGCAAAAATTGTAAAAGCCTCACAGCAGTATTGTTGAACTGACGGAGGGTCTTTAGCTACTAGACTAATCAAAGATGGAATAAAAAATCCTACATGTTTGAATGCAAAATCTGCACATATCTTGTCTAAGTAGCTGCAAAATATGTATTAATTACGCATGCATTAATAAATAAGAAACTAGATCACCGGATCCTACACAAGGTATATAGATGTATAAAGAAGATCTCACCTTATCCATAGCTCTATCACAGATGTATTTAGCCAATCATATCGAAACAACTCCAAAATATCTTGTATAAATAGGTTGCTTTTGTATGATTGACCTGTAACATCTGAATCTATAGAAACAGTTATAGGGCAATTTATATCATGTTTGCCTAACCATATTGCCATACCCCTACAGTCAGGACCTAACGGGACAGGTAGGTCCTTTGGAACCCAACTGGATAATGTAGGAGGTGGAGGTGAAGGCCTAGATGTTGTGGGTGTCTTCTTTTTAACCTGTATATATATATATATAATTTCAGATCAACTGACATCATATACACACACTAACAATTTAACGTAATGTAAATTTACCATACAGTTTCAGTAAAGAGGACATCCGCTTTTAGCCAGAATATCACTCCGCCTTATGCCTCACCAAGCATTTCACAATCTGAGTGGGCATATGGCAATGGAAGATCCATCCACTGGGAGAATATATGTACCAGGCTCACACGAATCCAACCAGCTGGTAATGGAGACTCGTGAAACATTTCCCCTGGTAGGGATGGGTAAGCTGACGCCTCTATAATGACATATTCTTTACTTTTTAGACGGCATGGCTTCAACCCCTACAAATTTTTGTGTAAAGAATGTTATATACATATATACATATCATCTTTTTTTGAAACGACTACAATTTCATATATACATATCATCTTGAAAACATATCATCTTGAATTAAAAAACTAGTTACTATGTCATAAAAATACTTACAGCGGATGTGCTAGGTGGTGGGTCTACAGGATTACTCCCAACCTCTGCAGTAGGAGTAGTACGAGACGCCATAGGTACCATCTGGTAAGTGGCAGTCTGAGATTCCTGTCACTTTTTCATTGCTTCTTCGAGTTTCCTATCAACTAGCTTATCTACCTGTAACGCCTGGGTCCACTGCCCAAGGCTCTAGCAGAGTTTCAGGAATGACGACTGGCCCCACAGACCACCACTAGCCTTAACTGCATGCTTTTGTCCACTCACGCGCAAGCCAAGATCAACTTCCCGACTGGTCACCCATCCTAGTACTACTCCAAGCTGAGCACACTTAACTATGGAGTTCTTTAGAGATGGGCTCCCGGAAAAGGAGGTGCACCTTGGTGATATGGGTAGTCCAATCATTCCTTTTAAGATCATGTCATCCTAGGCCTCAAACCTGGGATGTTACAATCTCCCCCACTTAGACTCTTGACGTCCTCGTCAAGGCTCAACTATATGGCCTCATAATCTAACCCCATTTCAGTGCAGACCCACAATGGCCCATGGACACCCAGCTCCCGTTCACGGCTACCAGCGCAAGGGCGGCTCCATCTCGTCTCCACGGATAGCCCTTTCCAACTTTCCTGGACCGCACGGCTCAAGACTGGCATGCCACATATCCATGTGGGCCCCACCTACTGGAGGGGTTATGGCTCTAATACCATTTGTAACGCCTGGGTCCACTGCCCAAGGCTCTAGCAGAGTTTCAGGAATGACGACTGGCCCCACAGACCACCACTAGCCTTAACTGCATGCTTTTGTCCACTCACGCGCAAGCCAAGATCAACTTCCCGACTGGTCACCCATCCTAGTACTACTCCAAGCTGAGCACGCTTAACTATGGAGTTCTTTAGAGATGGGCTCCCGGAAAAGGAGGTGCACCTTGGTGATATGGGTAGTCCAATCATTCCTTTTAAGATCATGTCATCCTAGGCCTCAAACCTGGGATGTTACACTACCTATACATGGATAAAAGAAACGTTAGCTTCTAATTATTGAATTCTCTTTTACAGTAACATTATAAAGAAAGAATATGTTACCTCTTCTTGTGAAAGTCCCGCTTTTGGGACATGTTTGCGCTGGGATGACCCAAAAAAAGTTTTGATTCCCACACCAGCGCCTACAGCCCTAACACGTCCAGGATGCTCTGGGTTACCCAGAGCAACTGTCAATTCATCCCTTGTGCCCTCAGGGATGAACTTGCCTTGTTTCCTCAGCTCGTGCAGCTCCCGCTAATCGCCAAAACAAAAATTTGTAATTAAGTAAACACCACAAATAATTAATATTCGAACGATTGCTGTAAGAGTTGTATTTTACCATTTTTGCAGCAACCTCAGCAGTTGTGGGCTTCCTTATTTCTCCCTTCTTATTTTGCCTCCCAGCTATCCAAACATCATGGTGAGGTAGAGGTGTGCTACCTATAGTAGAGGATTCCTGAGTAGCAGCAGACTGAGCAGTAGCCTCAGACTGTAGTCTTTGGCGAATGCCTGCATACCCCTTTGGACCCATTGTGTGGTCATGCACATTCAGTGCACGCCTTGATTTTTGTGCCTCACTGAGGGCCTAGTTAGTATGCACATTAATGATTTGGTTAGTAACACTAAATGTTAATCTTGAATAGGTGAATACTACATATATTAATGAGATTGGGACTGACGCCTAATACCTTGAATTCATCAGTTTGTCTTGAAGCAACAAACGCGTCCCATTCTTCTTGGTCCATGAAGTTCCACTGTTCAGTGGTTGTCTTCTTCCTCTTGTCACCTTCTCTTATGTATTCTCACGTGAGATTTGTCCTATAGTTCCTTAGGAATCTCCCACAGCGTTGCATCACACATTTACGATGCAGCTTTTCATCCAATTCAAATATACTCTGCAAAATAGAATTGTTATTAACTAGTATCCAAAAAATTAGTAATCTACAAAATAGAATTGTAAATTAATAATAACTCACGCATAAATCCTTCCATATTACATCTTTCTTCTCCTTAGGAACTTTATGCCAAGAATCTATCTTACAACCGCAATGGCTACGAGTAACATACCCAAGATATGAAACAAACGAATTGCGATTCACACCAGATGCATTTCGTGCATTATCAAAATCCACAACAAGATTGGGTCCATTGCCCTTTTGCGCTATTAACTTCTTCATCATAGTGATGCCCCTTCTCTTGTCAACTTTTTGGTGCTGCTGATCAAGTGCCTCAAGTGCTTCAGATGGTACATGTGCATCATCAACCTAAAATTTGACAAAATAAACACATTTACAAGATATAACTATAAATGGACATATAGATATAAATATATGATATATTTTTAAAACTTACATTATGAGGAGGCGCATTGATGTCCTCACCCTCACGGTAATAATCAGCACGGTCATCAGGAGAATGCTCAGTCATCTGAAAATTCACATTCACATTGTAAAGTTCACATTGTAAAGTAATTCAAATTGTAAAGATCACATTGTAAAGTTCACATTCACATTGTAAAGTAATTCACATTGTAAAGTTCACATTTTAAAGTAATTCACATTGTAAAGTTCACATTCACATTGTAAAGTTCGCATTCAGAAAAATAAAACATATAAAAAATATAAACATGCCTCTAATATTGCGATTTTTTAACAATTAACAATCCTTCATTGTGATCTCTACGTACATACAAGTCATCATTAGCTTCAATATTTGTTGGTGTTGGCAACCCAACTGAGAATGGACTGGAGTCATCATACTTATCATAGTACTCTTCTTCATCTATAGGATCTTCAATGAACTTTCTTTTACCATGAAGAACAACCGACCATTTATCATTTGCAGGATCATCGATATAAAATACTTGTTTCGCCTGTGATGCCAATATGAATGGTTCACCCTTCTCACCAATCTTTTCAAAGTTCACTAAAGTGAAACCCAATTCATCCACTATAACTCCTTTGGTGTTATCAACCCAATTACATTTGAAGAGCGGAATTCTGAAATCTATGTAGTCAAACTCCCATATGTCTTCAATGACACTGTAATATGACATTTTAGCTTCACGTGGACTCTTATCCTTTGCACTTGCAAAAAACATAGTCGATGCTTGAAGGGTGACCCCACTGTTTTGGACGACACTCTTATCATCTTGGTGCTGTGTGTAATATGTGAATCCATTAATGTCATACCCTTCATAAGACATAACAGTCAATTTTGGTCTAAAGGAAAGGCATTTGATAGTTTCACTAATATCATCTGGTGTTTGAGATAGTTGTTGTAAGACTTTATCTTCAAACCACTTAATAAATGTCTTGTTATGCTCTCTAGCAAGCCACATTGTATTGGCTCGAGGATATTGTCTCTTGATGAAATTGGTGTGTTCCTCGATATAAACGTTCACTTCGTCCATGATGTGTAAAATATACAAGTGACCTTGTTCCAACTGCTCACGGCTGATTACTTTCACACGTGATCCCAAAATTCCTTTGACAAATTGCTCGTCAATATTCTTATCATTATCAGGAGTGTCATTACCATTGAGAAAGTCATTGCAAAAATCCATAACCTCTCTCACCACATAACCCTCGATAATACTCCCTTCAGGCCGATAACGGTTTCGAACATCACTTTTAAAAATGCTCATGTATCGTTCAAAGGGATACATCCAATGCAAGAAAACTGGTCCCAACATTTTCACTTCCCTAGTCAAGTGGACAACAAGATGTACCATGATATCAAAGAACGACGGAGGAAAATACATCTCAAGCTGACATAGGGTAACAACCACTTCTCTTTGCAAATTATCGAGAGTATCAGGGTCAATAACTTTGCTGCACAGACTGCTGAAAAAGAAACAAAGTCTGGTGATTGCAAACCTTACATGCTTCGACAATATAGATCGAATTGCCACAGACAATATTTGTTGCATTAGAGTGTGACAATCATGAGATTTAAGACCTATTAACTTTATATCTTTCATTGATACCAATCTACGGATGTTGGATGAGTAACCCTGTTGCACCTTAACATTTACCAAACATTCACAAAAAGTTTTCTTCTCCTTTCTAGACAATGTGTAACAAGCGGGAGGTAAGTATGTTCTCTGATTTCCCATTTTACGTAATTCTGTTAATTCTGACCTTATTCCCATTTCACGTAGGTCCTGTCTGGATTTTATCCCATCTTTAGTCTTACCTGGTATATTCAACAAAGTACCAATGACACTATCACAAACATTTTTCTCAACGTGCATGACATCGATACAATGCCTGACTGTCAAAGAACTCCAATAAGGAAGATCTCAAAATATTGACTTCTTCTTGAATAAAGATTTGTCACTCCCTGTGGCCATAGTACATTGTGATCTCTTACCAAATTCATTGACAAAGTCTTTTACTCTTTCATAAACAACCTCCCCTGGTATAGGTTTAGGTACACTCCGTTCCTCATTCAATCCATTGAATGCTTTGCGCTTCCTACGATACAGATGGAATTTTATAAGAAACCTTCGATGACTGAGATATACAGTCTTACCGCCATGTTTTAGTCATGTTGAATCAGTGTTCTATTCACATATAGGACACGCTTTAGCTCCTTTGACACTATATCCAGACAAATTCCCATATGCTGGAAAGTCATTAATAGTGCAAAACAACATAGCATGCAAACGAAATGTCTCTCTTCGTGAAGTATCATAGGTCATCACACCTTCACCCCAGAGTTTCTTTAAGTCATCAATCAGAGGTTCAAGATAAATATCGATGTCATTTCCAGGTTGTTTAGGGCCCGATATCAACAACGACAACATTACGTACTTATTTTTCATACACAGCCAGGGAGGAAGATTGTATATAACAAGCATGATTGGCCAAGTGTTATGTTGGTTGCTCAATGTCCCGTACGGATTCATCCCATCTGTACAAAGCCCAAGTCTTAGATTTCTGACTTCTTCACCAAATTCAGGGTACAATAGATCAATCTTCTTCCACTGTGGGGAATCAGACGCATGTCGTAGGATCCCATCATTATTTTTCTTAACGTCTGCATGCCACCTCAAATTCTTCGCATCTATCGGATTGGCAAAAAAGCGTTGAAACAGTGATATTATAGGTAGATACCACATCACCTTGGCAGGAGAACCAGTTTTGGACTCCCCCGAAGTCGTCAATTTATACCGTGACGCACCACATTTTGGACAATCTTTCAAATCCACATAGTCTTTTTGAAATAATACACAATCATTCAGACATGCGTATATCTTCTTGGCATCCATTCCCATTGGGCACAACAATTTCTTTACCTGGTATGTTGAGATTGGAAGCTCGTTTCCTTCAGGAAGCATTTCTTTCAACAAAGACAACAATGACGTGAAGCTTTTGTCGCTCCATCTATTGTTAGCTTTCAGCTTATACAATCTCAACACATCGCTAAGCTTTGTAAACTTAGTACAACCTGTGTATAATGATATCTCAACATCATGCACAATGTTTCTAAAAATGGGAGGTGGATCGGTGTGCTCTACCCCACAACTATCCAGCATCGCATCAACGATGTCTATTAGAACTGGTTCATTCACATCTACGACATCGTAGGCAATTTCTTCTTCCACACAAGCACTGCTATCGACATCCACTGGTTTTGGGTTTGAAATCTCTCCATGCCAGTGCCCAAATGTATAGCCTTGTATAATCCCGTTGCACATGACATGACCTTTGATTTCGTCACCAGTGCTGACTTTCAAGTTGTTACCACAATGCCTACATGGACAGTAGAACCTATCTCCAGGTTGTTTCCTATGTTCCTCGGCAAATCTAATAAACTGGTCAAGACCAGAAATAAACTCTGGGGTGCAGCGATTGCGAATGGACATCCATTATCTATCCATTCTATGATCAAAGAGAAAACAAGTATATATTACAACAAGATTAGGGTCTAGGGTTAACAAATACATGTAATGTCATTATTATATATAATAAATGTGTACCACCTATCCCATTCTTGAACACCTAATCTCACTAGTAAGTGTATAATGTGTATTGGGTTTTCAAGTAAATTTTGGCAGCATTTCCCCGCTGTTCTCCAAGTACATATGTACTTAGAGAACAAACGGGGAAATGCTGCCGAAATTTTCTTGAAAACCCAATACACATTATACACTTACATCCTAAGCGAGATCAGGTGTTCAAGAACATTCCCAAACCGGGGACTATCCAAGATTTACTCCTAATGAGTAAATCTTAGACGGGTTTCTAGGCCAACAAATACATGTGTTGTCATTCTTATACCTAAAATCCTAGTTCTTCAAGTTAGGGTGATTATTGATGTCTTTAAAAGCATGATTGGCAATTCAGGGAAAAGTTTTTCATTTACATTCCAAGCATGTCACATGTGTGCATTATAGTTCATCATTAAGCAAGAAGGGTGATTAGGATTCTCAATATACTCAACAATGAAACAAGTTACCAATTTCATAGTTAAACTATTCATTAGTATGGAATGTCCAGTTTTATCGTGAAAGGCATGCATAATCGACATGACATTGAGAAAACATCAAAAACTTGCTGGCGAGCCCAACTACCCGATAACTTACTTGATCTGCATTATTGAAAGTTAATCTTAATCATGTGACTGATATGACTCAAATATCTAATATGCATGCTGCTAAATATCATCCATAGGAGTCATAGTCAAGGTTTTTCTAACAAAGACACAATCATTTTTTTTATTAATATATTGCTGCTTCAGTCGTGTACCAAACATGAAACATGCATAGAGTAAGCATGGTCTAGGCAGGGATATTTTAATCTGAATGATATAGGGGAAAGTACCCTAGTTGACCACAGTAAGAGACAATGCCACCATGATGAATAGGATGAAGAACCAAAAGTCAGATGGATAATCAGATATCACTATCAACAAACTGGCTTCCTAACTTACTTCAACATCAATGGATATGAGTTACTTATCAAGTTACCAATAAGTAAATAACTTAAAAAAATAAAATAAAAAACGCCCAGCAGGGCACCTGACATTGCTCGAGGGCACCTGGGCTTGGGACCTAGCCTAGGCAAAGGAAGGAAGGAGGAAGAAGGCAGGGTACCTTGAGGGCAGAGGAAGAAGGCCCGACCGGAGCAGAGACCTAGCAGCAGCTGGCAGCCGGCGCCGGCGGCGAGGAGAGGATAGGATCGGCGGAGCGGCCGCGAGGGCGGCGAGGAGAGGAGAGCAGCCACCGGTGGGGGGCGGCAGCGAGGAGACGAGCGGCGGTGAGGAGAGGAGAGTAGCCTGGAGCATTGACCATGAGTGGTGGAAGCGCGGGGGAGAAATGGCGGTCGGGGCAACGACGGCGGTGACGGAGGGGAGCAGAATCGCCAGACCTAGCAGAGTCACAATGAAACAGAGACAATGGGGAAAAGTTCTCTGTTTCACGGGGCTATTAACTGTACCATAGGTGTCGGTTATTCAAATCAACCGACACATAAAATTAACGGTGTCGGTTCTCTACAAAAGCTGACACCTATTCTCAATTATAGTCGTCGGTTTTAACTACAAAACAACCGACGTCTATATACATATGTCGATTAAAAAAATTGTTCTCGATTAATGACCATAGTCGTCGGTGTCTTCTGAAAACCGATGCTTAAAGGGTGTGAAAAATTCCCCGCGAACAGCGCGGTAAAACTCATTAGCGTCGGTCATTATAGTAAAACTGACGACCAAAATGTGCCCAATTTCTGTCTCGCGAATAACCTTTAGTCGTCGGTTTATTATTTATCAACCGACGTCATATGTTAAATTTTGGAGGTAATTTTTTCACTGGAAATTTTGGATTTGGCGGTTAATTTTAGGCGTCGGTTTTTAATTAAGTAATAGACACTGAATAAAAGTGGTACCCGTGTCTGGTCACCCTTCATAGATTGGATGTCGGTTTATGTTATCAACCGACGATGTATAGTTTAGGTGTCGGTGTATTTATACAACCGACACCATTAAAAGTGACGTTATAAGCCATTTATGTAGTAGTGATAGGACATAGGACTTTCTAACTACATAACTTGACAGGCAGTATCTCCACATGAGATATTACTGTTGTCCTTGTTGTTACTGTTGTTGTCCATTCCCTGCATTGGGATTCTGCTTTTTTGTCCGCGTCCACCTAAAACATTGGATCCCACGGGGGTGAGACAATTGTAAATTGCCCCAGCGGGAGATATAACTCTCCCCCAAAACATTGTATTGCAAATTAAAGATATGAAACTGAGCAGAGGTTAAGAAGTTTAAGGAATTCTCAACTTTGTAAGCATTGCAACTATTTATGATAGAACAATAGATCAACTATTCTCTTAATAAGGAATACGAAGAACATGTATATCATTTATCCATCATATTATACCATCATGTCAAACTTCTCTTGTGACACTCATTATCTTGATATGTCACCCATGAGACATTCTTGTTTCAACTTATTGGCCTTAGCCGATCTGCTAAATAGGTCTTGGTTATACTGGACATTAGAGTGTACATCATCATGTCTTGATCAGGCATTGGTTTATACCAATTCTATATAAATATTCCAGGCATTGGATTACACCAATCATGTGCAACTAGTATAAGCATTATACTTATCTTATTCCTGTGTATCCATTCCAAGTATTGAACTATGTCAATACTGTGTAACCATTCCAGGTATTGATCTATATCAATCAGGTGCAACTATTCTAGGTATTGATCTATGTCAATCCTGTGCAAATATTCCAGGTATTGATCTATGTCAATCATGTGCAACTATTCCAGGTATAGATCTATGTCAATCTTGTGCAACTATTCCATGTATTGGGTTATTACCAATCCTGTGTTATT
The DNA here is from genome assembly GCA_963693085.1 of Alisma plantago-aquatica. Lineage (NCBI taxonomy): Eukaryota > Viridiplantae > Streptophyta > Magnoliopsida > Alismatales > Alismataceae > Alisma > Alisma plantago-aquatica. Next base: position 1,540,297,509 of record OY856409.1, read on the forward strand.
ATTCCAGGTATTGATCTATGTCAATCCTGTGCATTCCAAGTATTGGGAGTTAGCCAATACTGTGTAATTATTCCAGGTATTGATCTATGTCAATCCTGTACATTCCAGGTATTGGGAGTTAGCCAATTCTGTTTTATTATTCCAGGTATTGATCTATGTCAATCCTGTGCATTCCAAGTATTGGGAGTTAGCCAATCCTGTGTTATTATTCCAGGTATTGATCTATGTCAATCTTGTGCATTCTAGGTTTTGGGAGTTAGCCAATCCTGTGTTATTATTCCAGGTATTAGACTATGCTAATCATGTGCATCTATTCCAGGTATTGAACTATATCAATCATGTATAACCTTTAAAACATTTTGTTACCCTTCACTGGGCAACAACCATCCTCATAGCTCATAAGGCCCATAAAACACCTTGTCACCTCTCACTAGGCAAAATCTAACCATATGGCTCATAAGACCATTATACATCTTTAGAATTCAGTCATGTTCATTACTCTTAACATTTATCATTAAATGATTCTCAGTGCAAGGTATGAGTTCATTTCCCATTCTCATCATGATATGATTACATCATACTCATTAGTTTGGCTTAACCCCATTCTCAAGGTATGTTAGCCTATACTTATCAAAGTATATCAAACTCATTACATTTTATTGTAACAATTTACATAACACACTTCATGTGTTAATTATCCAAGTATATTGGATTTAAGGTGCATCAAGGTATATCACCCTTGGAATGCTAAAAGTGATATCTATCACATATTGATGTATCACTTTCCTCATCACTTTCAACTTCCTTAAGTTATCAGCTCATCTTGGATTAAGGTATTTCCCATCTTAATCCTTTCATCCATTAACCTATCACTCTCACCATGAAGTGCATAGGTCACACATAAGAATGGTCCATTATCTTTAATGATATGGTCTTGTCTAATGGTAAAGACATTTCCTACAATTAGATTGCATATAATCAATCCACATGAAATGTTTCACCTCTATAAGGTCATTCCTTCTATCTCATCATTAGGGTTTCCTTATACCCTTACTTGAAATTAGGTTTATGATTCATTATCACATTGCCCAATATTAGGGCTTTATGCATTATGACTTCACATTAGAGTCTCATACACCTTCACCCTTCTTAGGGCTTCTCATCACAACATGACATTAGAACATCATGTGGTGTTAATACTTAGTCAGGGTTTCTCATGGAATCACCCTCAACTAGGGTTTCACATGGAATCACCCTCAATTAGGGTTTCACATGGAATCACCCTCAAATAGGGTTAGAACTCAATAGCCCTATCAATTAGGGTTTATGTTCATGATTAGGGTTTCATGATCTCTCTACTTAAGGATCATACCCTTAATCACCACATGAATCATATTCATGTAAGAATTCATGCTAACATCATCTCAATTTGATTAGGTCATATCAACCCTTCAATCAAGTACATACAACTATGATTAGCATAGTGTACCAAGTCATTGATCTTATAAGCAATTAGGGTTTATCCCTTAATTGGCACTAATCACTTAGGTACTATTAGGGTTTCAACCTTTGTATCTTCATTGTTTATCATTACTAACCATCATTGGATTATTGGAACTATCATTACCATCAATCACCAAGTGATTAAATCACCAACAACCTCCAATCCATTTTGAGGTTTCATCACCAAACGATTTTCAAACCGAATGGTCTTTGGTCTTCAAACCGTTTGGGACCGTTTGGCCCCAAACGGCCTTGAGACCGTTTGGTCCAAACCTCCTCAAAACCGCATGGACCAGATATAGTCTCAACCAACCAAATTGGATTAGGATTTCCAATGTTGATTCCTTCAATCATTGAATTCATGGAACCAATCATCAATTGGACCTATCCTCATACTTCAATTGAGTTAAATAGGTCAACCTTCACCTGATTTGACCCTCAATTAACCCTCAATTAGTCATCAATTAGGGTTTGAATCAATTGAATTAGGGTTTGGAATCGATAATCCTTCAACACTAATCAATGCAAGATTAGTTACTTTGAAACCATTGAACCATCATCCAAATTGAACATGACCTGACACCAAACGGTCTTTAGGTCATAAGGATGACAATCAAACGGTCTTGAGACCGTTTTCCCATCATATCATCAAAATCCAAGTCAACCAATTAAGGTTTGGATCATTGGATTGATCACCAAATCAACAATTGATTACACTTTAACTTAGTATCATTGGATCATCAATTGCTTAACCATAATCACCCCTAGACCTCCAAACGGTATTGGGTGACCTCCCAACGGTCTTGAGACCGTTTGGATGAGCTCCAAACTGTCTTGAGACCGTTTGGCTCATCCAACCCTTGGATTGTAGTGAAATTTCATCAAGGTTTGGTCTATTGAGTCGATCAACAAATCAGCAATTGATTTCTTTGTAACTTGGTAACTTTGGACCTTCAAATGGGAAACCATACTTAACCCTAGACCTACAAATGGTCTTGGGTGATCCCAAAACGGTTTTGAAACCGTTTGGGCTAATCAACCCAAAATCTCAAATCAACTCATTGGAATTTCAGCACTAATTTCAAATAGGGTTTGCCCAGTTGATTAACCTTCAACTCTTGATTCCTTTGGAATTAATTAACAAAATTTGGTGGGTCATCAACCAACATAATTGGGAACAGTATTCTCAAACGGTCAACCCTTGGTCTACTCTCTCAAACGGTTTTGAAACCGTTTGCCCAAAAAGTCAAATTAATCAAGTTGAAAATCAACACTTAATCCAATTAGGTTTGCCTAATTGATTAGCCTTCAACTCATGATTCCTTTGGCTTTAATCCATAAAATTTGGTGGGTTATCAACCAACATAATTAGTAACATTATTATCAAACGGTAAACCCTTGGTCAACTCCCCCAAACGGTTTTGAAACCGTTTGGTGAAACTGTTTGCTTCTAAACGGTTTGAAACCGTTTGCTCCCAAATGGTTTGGGAAACCGTTTGAGCAACTCAATGAAACCGTTTGGCTTTGATATTTGGTGAGGTGCTTTCTTATGATGATGTAATCATGATCAAGCTCTAAACCCACGAAACCTTCTGTGATTTCCATGGAGATTGCATCAATCAACCAATTCAATTATTGTAAATGTAGAAATGATCATTATTTGATATGGAATTGAATGCAATAGCAAAGTTAGGGTTTCAAGTTATAAAACCCGCCTTAATTGAGCTCCAAAGATCCATGTCCATGGTAACAATGGTGGATGCAACTCCTTTCACCATTCCAAGGCTCGTCCTCAAGGTTTGAGTGAAAAGGAATGGTTAGAATTGAAGAGAAGATCGAAATAGGAAGAAATCCATAATTTATTTTCGATTTCCACCATGGAATCAAGGTGAACCAAGGTCAAGAAGCTTACCAACAGGTTGGGGGTCGTCCTACTGACCCTCCCAAGCTCCCTTGGTCGTTTCCCAAGCAAGGAAAAGAAGTGGGGTCGAAAAAGCCTTCCATTTGGCTTGTAAAATGTTCTTTTATAAAAATATTCAATGAGAGAGAATATGCTTTGTAAAAATCCAATTAATCCCAAAAATATGGCCGCCTCTTCCCCCTCAACTTCCTTGGGTCCGAGGCAATATTGTTTGCCTCCAATTCTTCTCAATTATCCATGATTTAAATAAAATCAAATCAAGCATCTTAAATCATATTATATTAATATCCATATGTGAGTGGATATTTCTTTTTCTTTTAAAATTGTGAGTGAGTTATCCATTCCCTTGGATATTTTCATGGTCCTTGCAAGGCTCAAGGATTTCCACACATATCTGAATCCAACCATTATAATTTTGGTTGAAGGACCATTAATTAATACATTCATTTTTTGCCCTAAATCGAATTAGGGTTTCAATTAGGATTAAATCTTGATTATTTTAATATCAAGATTCTCTCTCCTCCAACTTAATTCAAATAAGGCACCCCTCTCATTTTCTTTTCTCTACATGATGCAAATAAACATTAGGGACCTTAATGAAGTGGTAATTTTCATATTGAACCCTAGGTTTTGGGTAAATTGCACATTACACCAAAACTAGATTTTAATGCACATACATTGCTTTATCAGCTCTTTCTTGGTACTCAGGCTTCCATAAGCCATACCTCTGCATCATATTCACTCTCATGATGCTTCAACACATGAGGTACATATTATCATGCACAATTTGCACTTAAACCCCTCAACTTGGGTAATTTACACTTTAGTCCAAAACAACAAAACATTGATTTCAACAATGTTCAAAAAGGACTAGAATTGCAATATAAGTTCCTCTTGAGCCCTAATTACTTTTCACAAGATGCAATTAAGCATATAAAATTCTTTCTTATTCAAAACACCTAGGGTTAGAGTATAACCCAGGTCAGGGATGTTACAAGCTATCCACCCCTTATAATGATTTTGTCCCCGAAATCATCAACAAAACATTAAAAGAAAAGAGTAGGATATTTCCTCCTCATCACATCTTCCAGTTCCTTGCCTTCAACATAAGAATTTGTAAGGATGATTGCATGTCATTATCCATTTCTTTATTATTATCTAGCATGTTTATGATCATCTCATGATCTCATCACATTTCCCATTTCCTCATTACGGGAAAGATCTTTATTATGCTTGCAGCATTATTGAACATGGTTCATTTCCCTTATTCTTATCTTATGAGGAATGCACTTTTAGTTCCTCATACAACATGCTCATCTGAGATTATCTCAGACTTCTCTTTCTTATGCTTAGGACATGACACATTTATTCATTCCATATTCCTGATTCATGATACTCATTAGATTGTCTCAGAATGACTACTTGATCAGAGCAATCAAAAAGACAACAATCTAAGAGTTTCCATACCCACTTTATCATCAATAGTTGTATACCTGGCTAGGGTATATAAATACTGAGATTAAGTGGTATGCACTTTGTATGCTATCATACTCTTCTTTCATATTATCACATGCATACGGTTTAACATCCCTGGATTTTATCCAGGCATCTATTCTGTACCTCATCTTTTCTTATAGAGATAAGAACAACATAAAACATTTGTAATATTTTATCATGCAAAACATAAGTCCTCATAGGACTAAACAAGGAAAGTTCAATCATTTCCTTTCTCAGTTAATCCAAGAATTCATAAGATGACATATTTGAATGACATTATCTTGTCTAACCTGTCATAATTCATGGATTATTCACTGTCTCAGGCTAACTCTGCCTCAAAAATTGATTCAATAGGCTAAGGTTGAGAACAAACTCAATTTAAGTCCAGAAATTCATCATTTCCTTTTGCTTCAACCTGCTGATGCTAATTACAACTCCTGTTGATATCTAGAACATCATCATTGGGGCTAGTAATCTAAGTTACACTGCCAATACTTGATCCACTATATATATTATTGTTGCCCTAAATTCTCCAACAATAATACTTAAAGAAGGATTTTCTTATCATAGATGGATCAGATAGGGGATTCTCAGGCATCTGTCTCTCTCTTGCCTGTTCCCATGCACCCCTTGGTGTAACATTGCTGCTTTCAGCAGCAACCTCATCATGTGACCCAGTCATCTTTAAGTTCTTCTTCTCTCTCATGAGAAGAAGACACTATCAGATACACTGGATGACACCAGAACATACTCTACTACCTTAGTCCTATGTCTCTGTAGACTCAACGAACCTAGAGCTTTGATACCACTAATTTGTGGCATCCAAATCACAAAAACAAGATTAACTTAAGCGGAAGCGAATTATTTGTAGCGGATTACTGAAAATCACTGAAAATTAAAACTTTTTGTAAAGAGATCTATATATAGGAAATCTTTTTCATCAAGAACCGTTGCATAACATTTACATTCTGGTTCAAACGTACATAACTTGTATCATTTCTTTTCAGAGACTACATCATCAGTTGCCTTATAAACATTATACACAGACAACATACGAATCTCGAGGCATCAAGCCAAAATCTCAGATCGATTAATTAAAACACTGACTAAAAACTCTGAGGACCTGAGAGTACAGAGACGACACATAGGACATAGGACTTTCTAACTACATAATTTGACAGGCAATATCTCCACATGAGATATTACTGTTGTCCTTGTTGTTACTGTTGCTATCCATTCCCTACATTGGGATTCTGCTTCTTTGTCTGCATCCACCTAAAAAGTTGGATCCCACGGGGGTGAGACAATTGTAAATTACCCCAGTGGGAGATATAACTCTCCGCCAAAATATTGTATTGCAAATTAAAGATATGAAACTGAGCAGAGGTTAAGCAGTTTAAAGCATTCTCAACTTTGTAAGCATTGCAACTATTTATGATAGAATAATAGATCAAATATTCTCTTAATAAGGAATAGGAAGAACATGTATATCATTTATCCATCATATTATACCATCATGTCAAACTTCTCTTGTGACACTCATTATCTTGATATGTCACCCATGAGACATTCTTGTTTCAACTTATTGGCCTTAGCCGATCTGCTAAATAGGTCTTGGTTATACTGGACATGAGAATGTACATCATCATGTCTTGATTAGGCATTGGTTTATGCCAATCCTATATAAATATTCCACACATTGGATTACACCAATCCTGTGCAACTAGTACAAGCATTATACTTATCTTATTCCTATGTATCCATTCCAAGTATTGAAATATGTCAATCCTGTGTAACCATTCCAGGTATTTATCTATGCCAATCCTGTGCAACTATTCTAGGTATTGATCTATGTCAATCCTGTGAAAATATTCCTGGTATTGATCTATGTCAATCATGTGCAACTATTCTAGGTATTGATCTATGTCAATCCTGTGCGACTATTCTAGGTATTGGGTTATTACCAATCCTGTGTTATTATTCTAGGTATTGATCTATGTCAATCCTATGCATTCCAGGTATTGGGAGTTAGCCAATCCTGTGTTATTATTCTAGGTATTGATCTATGTCAATCCTGTGCATTCCAGGTATTGGGAGTTATCCAATCCTGTGTTATTATTCCAGGTATTGATCTATGTCAATCCTGTACATTCCAGGTATTGAGAGTTAGCCAATCCTGTGTTATTATTCCAGGTATTGATCTATGTCAATCATGTACATTTCAGGTTTTGGGAGTTAGCCAATCATGTGTTATTATTCCAGGTATTAGACTATGCTAATCTTGTGCATCTATTCCATGTATTGAACTATATTAATCCTGTATAACCTTTAAAACATTTTTTTACCCTTCACTAGGCAACAACCATCCTCATAGCTCATAAGGCGCATAAAACACCTTGTCACCTCTCACTAGGCAACATCTAACCATATGGCTCAGAAGGCCATTATACATCTTTAGAATTCAGTCATGTTCATTACTCTTAACATTTATCATTAAATGATTCTCAGTGCAAGGTATGAGTTCATTTCCCATTCTCATCATGATATGATTGCATCATACTCATTAGTTTGGCTTAACCCCATTCTCAAGGTATGTTAGCCTATACTTATCAAAGTATATCAAACTCATTACATTTTATAGTAACAATTTACATAACACACTTCATGTGTTAATTATCCAAGTATATTGGATTTAAGGTGCATCAAGGTATATCAGCCTTGGAATGCTAAAAGTGATATCTATCACATATTGATGTATCACTTTCCTCATCACTTTCATCTTCCTTAAGTTATCAGCTCATCTTGGATTAAGGTATTTCCCATCTTAATCCTTTCATCCATTAACCTATCACTCTCACCATGAAGTGCATAGGTCACACATAACAATGGTCCACTATCTTTAATGATATGGACTTGTCTAATGGTAAAGACATTTCTTACAATTAGATTGCATCTAATCAATCCACATGAAATATTTCACCTCTATAAGGTCATTCCTTCTATCTCATCATTAGGGTTTCCTTATACCCTTACTTGAAATTAGGTTTATGATTCATTATCACATTGCCTAGGATTAGGGCTTTATGCATTATGACTTCACATTAGAGTCTCACACGCCTTCACCCTTCTTAGGGCTTGTCATCACAACATGACATTAGAACATCATGTGGTATTAATACTTAGTCAGGGTTTCTCATGGAATCACCCTCAACTATGGTTTCACATGTAATCACCCTCAATTAGGGTTTCACATGGAATCACCCTCAATTAGGGTTAGAACTCAATAGCCCTATCAATTAGGGTTTATGTTCATGATTAGGGTTTCATGATCTCTCTACTTAAGGATCATACCCTTAATCACCACATGATTCATATTCATGTATGAATTCATGCTAACATCATATCAATTTGATTAGGTCATATCAACCCTTCAATCAAGTACATACAACTATGATTAGCATAGTGTACCAAGTCATTGATCTTATAAGCAATTAGGGTTTACTCCCTTAATTGGAACTAATTACTTAGGTACTATTAGGGTTTCAACCTTTGTGCCTTCATTGGTTATGATTACTAACCATCATTGGATTATTGGAACTATCATTACCTTCAATTACCAAGTTATTAAATCACCAACAACCTCCAATCGGTTTTGAGGTTTCTTCACCAAACGATTTTGAAACTGAATGGTCTTTGGTATTCAAACGGTTTGGGACCGTTTGGTCTCAAACGGTCTTGAGACCGTTTGGCCCCAAATGGCCTTGAGACTATTTGGACTCAAACGGTCTTGAGACCGTTTGGTCCAAACCTCCTCAAAACCGCATGGACCAGATATAGTCTCAACCAATCAAATTGGATTAGGATTTCCAATGTTGATTCCTTCAATCATTGAATTCATGGAACCAATCATCAATTAGACCTATCATCATACTTCAATTGAGTTAAATAGGTCAAACTTCACCTGATTTGACCCTCAATTAACCCTCTATGAGTCATCAATTAGGGTTTGAATCAATTGAATTAGGGTTTGGAATTGATAATCCTTCAACACTAATCAATGCAAGATTAGTTACTTTGAAACCATTGAACCATCATCCAAATTGAACATGACCTGACCCCAAATGGTCTTGAGGTCGTTTGGATGACAACCAAACGGTCTTGAGACCGTTTTCCCATCATATCATCAAAATCCAAGTCAGCCAATTAAGGTTTGGATCATTGGATTGATCACCAAATCAGCAATTGATTACACTTTAACTTAGTATCATTGGATCATAAATTGCTCAACCATACTCACCCCTAGACCTACAAATGGTCTTGGGTGACCTCCAAACGGTCTTGAGACCGTTTGGCTCATCCAACCCTTGGATTCTAGTGAAATTTCATCAAGGTTTGGTCTATTGAGTCGATCAACAAATCAGCAATTAATTGCTTTGTAACTTGGTAACTTTGGACCTTCAAATGGGAAACCATACTTAACCCTAGACCTCCAAACGGTCTTGGGTGATCCCCAAATGGTTTTGAAACCGTTTGGGCTAATCAACCCAGAATCTCAAATCAACTCATTGGAATTTCAGCACTAATTTCAATTAGGGTTTGCCCAGTTGATTACCCTTCAACTCATGATTCCTTTGGAATTAATTAACCAAATTTGGTGGGTCATCAACCAACATAATTGGGAACAGGATTCTCAAACGGTCAACCCTTGGTCAACTCTCTCAAACAGTTTTGAAACCGTTTGCCTAAAAAGTCAAATTAATCAAGTTGAAAATCAGCACTTAATCCAATTAGGTTTGCCTAATTGATTAGCCTTCAACTCATGTTTCCTTTGGAGTTAATCCATAAAATTTGGTGTGTTATCAAAAAAAGTAATTAGGAACAGGATTATCAAACGTTCAACCCTTGGTCAACTCCCCCAAACGGTTTTGAAACCGTTTTGTGAAACTGTTTGCTTCTAAACAGTTTGAAATTGTTTGCTCCCAAACGGTTTGGGAAGCCGTTTGAGAAACTCAATGAAACCGTTTGGCTTTGATATTTGGTGAGGTGCTTGCTTATGATGATGTCATCATCATCAAGCTCTAAACCCACGAAACCTTCTGTGATTTCCATGGAGATTGCATCAGTCAACCGAATCAATTATTGTAAATGTAGAAATGATCATTATTTGATATGGAATTGAATGCAATAGCAAAGTTAGGGTTTCAAGTTATAAAACCCACCTCCAATTGAGCTCCAAAGCTCCATGTCCATGTTAAAAATGGTGGATGCAACTCCTTTCACCATTCCAAGGCTCGTCCTCAAGGTTTGAGTGAAAAGGAATGGTTAGAATTGAAGAGGAGATCAAAATAGGAAGAAATCCATAATTTATTTTCGATTTCCACCATGGAATCAAGGTGAACCAAGGTCAAAAAGCTTACCAACAGGTTGGGTGTCGTCCTCCTGACCCTCCCAAGCTCCCTTGGTCGTTTCCCAAGCAAGGAGAAGAAGTGGGGTCGAAAAAGCCTTCCATTTGGCTTGTAAAAGGTTCTTTTATAAAAATATTCAATGAGAGAGAATATGCTTTGTAATAATCCAATTAATCCCAAAAATATGGCCGCCTCTTCCCCTTAAACTTCCTTGGGTCCGAGGCAATCTTGTTTTCCTCCAATTCCTCTCAATTATCCATGATTTAAAGAAAATCAAATCAAGCACCTTAAATCATATTATATTAATATCCATATGTGAGTGGATATTTCTTTTTCTTATAAAATTATGAGTGAGTTATCCATTCCCTTGGATATTTTCGTGGTCCTTGCAAGGCTCAAGGATGTCCAAACATATATGAATACAACCATTATAATTTTGGTTGAAGGCCCATTAATTAATACATTCATTTTTTTCCCTAAATCGAATTAGGGTTTCAATTAGGATTAAATCTTGATTATTTTAATATCAAGATTCTCTCTCCTCCAACTTAATTCAAATGAGGCGCCCCTCTCATTTTCTTTTATCTACATGATGCCAAGAAACATTAGGGACCTTATTGAAGTGGTAATTTTCATATTGAACCCTAGGTTTTGGGTAAATTGCACATTACACCAAAACTAGGTTTTAATGCACATACATTGCTTTATCAGCTCTTTCTTGGTACTCAGGCTTCCATAAGCCATACCTCTGCATCATATTCACTCTCATGATGCTTCAACACATGAGGAACATATTATAATGCACAATTTGTACTTAAACCCATCAACTTGGGTAATTTTCACTTTAGTCCAAAACAACAAAACATTGATTTCAACAATGTTCAAAAAGGACTAGAATTGAAATATAAGTTCCTCTTGAGCCCTAATTACTTTTCACAAGATGAAATTAAGCATATAATCATCTTTCTTAATCAAAACACCTAGGGTTAGAGTATAACCCAGGTCAGGGATGTTACAAGTTATCCACTCCTTACAATGATTTCGTCCCTGAAATCATCAACAAAACATTAAAAGAAAAGAGTAGGATATTTACTCCTCATCTCATCCTCTAGTTCCTTGCCTTCAGCATAAGAATTAGTAAGGATGATTGCATGTCATTATCCATTTCTTTATTATTATCTAGCATGTTTGTGATCATCTCATGATCTCATCACATTTCCCATTTCCTTATTGTGGGAAAGATCTTTATTATGCATGCAGCATTATTGAACATGGTTCATTTCCCTTATTCTTATCTTATGAGGAATACGCTTTTAGTTCCTCATACAACATGCTCATCTGAGATTATCTCAAACTTCTCTTTCTTATGCTTAGGATATGACACATTTATTCATTCCATATTCCTGATTCATGATACTCATTAGATTGTCTCAGAATGACTACTTGATCAGAGCAATAAAAAAGACAGCAATCTAAGAGTTTCCATACCCACTTTATCATCAATAGTTGTATACCTGGCCAGGGTATATAAATACTGAGATTAAGTGGTATGCACTTTGTATACTATCATACTTCTTCTTTTCATATTATCACATGCATAAGGTTTAACATCCCTGGATTTTATCCAGGCATCTCTTCTGTACCTCATCTTTTCTTATAGAGATAAGAACAACATAAAACATTTGTAATGTTTTATCATGCAAAACATAAGTCCTTATAGGACTAAACAAGGAAAGTTCAATCATTTCCTTTCTCAGTTAATCCAAGAATTCATAAGATGACATATTTGAATGACAATATCTTGTCTAACCTGTCATAATTCATGGATTATTCAGTGTCTCAGGCTAACTCTGCCTCAAAGGTTGATTCAACAGGCTAAGGTTGAGAACAGACTCATTTTAATTCCAAAAATTCATCATTTCCTTTTGCTTCAACCTGCTGATGCTAATTACAACTCTTGTTGATATCTAGAACATCGTCATTGGGGTTGGTAATCTAAGTTACACTGCCAATACTTGATCCACTATATATATTACTGTTGCCCTAAATTCTCCAACAGTAATACTTAAAGAAGGATTTTCTTATCATAGATGGATCAGATAGGGGATTCTCAGGCATCTATCTCTCTCTTGCCTGTTCCCATGCACCCCTTCTTGGTGCAACATTGCTGCTTTCAACAACAACCTCATCATGTGACCCAGTCATCTTTAAGTTCTTCTCTCTCATGAGCAGAAGACACTATCATATACACTGGATGACACCAGAATAGACTCTACTACCTTAGTCCTATGTCTCTGTAGACTCAGCAAACCTAGAGCTCTGATACCACTAATTTGTGGCATCCAACTCACAAAAACAAGATTAACTTAAGCAGAAGCGAATTATTTGCAGCGGATTACTGAAAATTAAAACTTTTTGTAAATAGATCCATACATAGGAAATCCTTTTCATCAAGAACCATTGCATAACATCTACATTCTGGTTCAAATGTACATAACTTGTATCATATCTTTTCAGAGACTACATCATCAGCTGCCTTATAAACATTATACACAGACAACATACGAATCTCGATGCATCAAGCCAAAACCTCAGATCGATTCATTAAAACACTGACTAAAAACTTCGAGGACCTGAGAGTACAGAGACGACACATAGGACATAGGACTTTCTAACTACATAACTTGACAGGCAGTATCTCCACATGAGATATTACTGTTGTCCTTGTTGTTACTGTTGTTGTCCATTCCCTGCATTGGGATTCTACTTTTTTATCCGCGTACACCTAAAACGTTGGATCCCACGGGGGTGAGACAATTGTAAATTGCCCCAGCGGGAGATATCACTCTCCGCCAAAACATTGTATTGCAAATTAAAGATATGAAACTGAGCAGAGGTTAAGCAGTTTAAGGCATTCTCAACTTTATAAGCATTACAACTATTTATGATAGAACAATAGATCAACTATTCTCTTAATAAGGAATAGGAAGAACATGTATATCATTTATCCATCATATTATACCATCATGTCAAACTTCTCTTGTGACACTCATTATCTTGATATGTCACCCATGAGACATTCTTGTTTCAACTTATTGACCTTAGCCGATCTGCTAAACATGTCTTGGTTATACTGGACATTAGAGTGTACATCATCATGTCTTGATCAGGCATTGGTTTATACCAATTCTATATAAATATTCCAGGCATTGGATTACACCAATCATGTGCAACTAGTATAAGCATTATACTTATCTTATTCCTGTGTATCCATTCCAAGTATTAAACTATGTCAATCATGTGTAACCATTCCAGGTATTGATCTATGTCAATCAGGTGCAACTATTCTAGGTATTGATCTATGTCAATCCTGTGCAAATATTCCAGGTATTGATCAATATCAATCCTGTACAACTATTCCAGGTATTGATCTATGTCAATCCTGTGCGACTATTCCAGGTATTGGGTTATTACCAATCCTGTGTTATTATTCCAGGTATTGATCTATGTCAATCCTGTGCATTCCAGGTATTGGGAGTTAGCCAATCCTGTGTTATTATTCCAGGTATTGATCTATGTCAATCATGTGCATTCCAGGTATTGGGAGTTAGCCAATTCTGTGTTATTATTCCAGGTATTGATATAAGTCAATCCTGTGCATTCCAGGTATTGGGAGTTAGCCAATCCTGTGTTATTATTCCAGGTATTGATCTATGTCAATCCTGTGCATTCCAGGTTTTGAGAGTTATCCAATATTGTGTTATTATTCTAGGTATTACACTATGCTAATCATGTGCATCTATTCAAGGTATTGAACTATATCAATCATGTATAACCTTTAAAACATTTTGTTACCCTTCACTAGGCAACAACCATCCTCATAGCTCATAAGGCCCATAAAACACCTTGTCACCTCTCACTAGGCAACATCTAACCATATGGCTCATAAGGCCATTATACATCTTTAGAATTCAGTCATGTTCATTACTCTTAACATTTATCATTAAATGATTCTCAGTGCAAGGTATGAGTTCATTTCCCATTCTCATCATGATATGATTACATCATACTCATTAGTTTGGCTTAACCCCATTCTCAAGGTATGTTGGCCTATACTTATCAAAGTATATCAAACTCATTACATTTTATTGTAATAATTTACATAACACACTTCATGTGTTAACTATCCAAGTATATTGGATTTAAGGTGCATCAAGGTATATCAGCCTTGGAATGCTAAAAGTGATATCTATCACATATTCATGTATCACTTTCCTCATCACTTTCAACTTCCTTAAGTTATCAACTCATCTTGGATTAAGGTATTTCCCATCTTAATCCTTTCATCCATTAACCTATCACTCTCACCATGAAGTGCATAGGTCACACATAAGAATGGTCCATTATCTTTAATGATATGGACTTGTCTAATGATAAAGACATTTCCTACAATTAGATTGCATATAATCAATCCACATGAAATGTTTCACCTCTATAAGGTCATTCCTTCTATCTCATCATTAGGGTTTCCTTATACCCTTACTTGAAATTAGGTTTATGATTCATTATCACATTGCCCGGTATTAGGGCTTTATGCATTATGACTTCACATTAGAGTCTCATACACCTTCACCCTTCTTAGGGCTTCTCATCACAACATGACATTAGAACATCATGTGGTGTTAATACTTAGTCAGGGTTTCTCATAGAATCACCCTCAACTAGGGTTTCACATGGAATCACCCTCAATTAGGGTTTCACATGGAATCACCCTCAATTAGGGTTAGAACTCAATAGCCCTATCAATTAGGGTTTATGTTCATGATTAGGGTTTCATGATCTCTCTACTTAAGGATCATACCCTTAATCACCACATGAATCATATTCATGTATGAATTCATGCTAACATCATCTCAATTTGATTAGGTCATATCGACCCTTCAATCAAGTACATACAACTATGATTAGCATAGTGTACCAAGTCATTGATCTTATAAGCAATTAGGGTTTATCCCTTAATTGGCACTAATCACTTAGGTACTATTAGGGTTTCAACCTTTGTACCTTCATTGGTTATCATTACTAACCATCATTGGATTATTGGAACTATCATTACCTTCAATTACCAAGTGATTAAATCACCAACAACCTCCAATCGGTATTGAGGTTTCATCACCAAACGATTTTGAAACCGAATGGTCTTTGGTCTTCAAACGATTTGGGACCGTTTGGTCTCAAACGGTCTTGAGACCGTTTGCCCCCAAACAGCCTTGAGACCGTTTGGACTCAAACGGTCTTGAGACCGTTTGGTCCAAACCTCCTCAAAACCGCATGGACCATATATAGTCTCAACCAATCAAATTGGATTAGGATTTCCAATGTTGTTTCCTTCAATCATTGAATTCATGGAACCAATCATCAATTGGACATATCCTAATACTTCAATTGAGTTAAATAGGTCAACCTTCACCTTATTTGACCCTCAATTAACCCTTAATTAGTCATCAATTAGGGTTTGAATCGATTGAATTAGGGTTTGGAATCGATAATCCTTCAACACTAATCAATGCAAGATTAGTTACTTTGAAACCATTGAACCATCATGCAAATTGAACATGACCTGACCCCAAACGGTCTTGAGGTAGTTTGGATGACAACCAAACAGTATTGAGACCGTTTTCCCATCATATCATCAAAATCCAAGTCAACCAATTAAGGTTTGGATCATTGGATTGATCACCAAATCAACAATTGATTACACTTTAACTTAGTATCATTGGATCATCAATTGCTTAACCATACTCACCCCTAGACCTCCAAACGGTCTTGGGTGACCTCCAAATGGTATTTAGACCATTTGGATGAGCTCCGTTTGGCTCATCCAACCCTTGGATTCTAGTGAAATTTCATCAAGGTTTGGTCTATTGAGTCGATCAACAAATCAGCAATTGATTGCTTTGTAACTTGGTAACTTTGGACCTTCAAATGGGCAACCATACTTAACCCTAGAACTCCAAACGGTCTTGGGTGATCCCTAAACGGTTTTGAAACCATTTGGGCTAATCAACCCAAAATATCTAATCAACGCATTGGAATTTCAACACTAATTTCAATTAGGGTTTGCCCAGTTGATTAGCCTTCAACTCATGATTCCTTTGGAATTAATTAACAAAATTTGGTGGGTCATCAACCAACAAAATTGGGAACAGGATTCTCAAGCGGTCAACCCTTGGTAAACTCTCTCAAACGGTTTTGAAACTGTTTGCCCAAAAAGTCGAATTAATCAAGTTAAAAATCAGCACTTAATCCAATTAAGTTTGCCTAATTGATTACCCTTCAACTCATGATTCCTTTGGAGTTAATCCATAAAATTTGGTAGGTTATCAACCAACATAATTAGAAACAGGATTATCAAACGGTCAACCCTTGGTCAATTCTACCAAATGGTTTTGAAACCGTTTGGTGAAGCCGTTTGCTTCTAAACGGTTTGAAACTATTTGCTCCCAAACGGTTTGGGAAACCGTTTGAGCAACTCAATGAAACCGTTTGGCTTTGATATTTGGTGAGGTGCTTGCTTATGATGATGTCATAATCATCAAGCTCTAAACCCACGAAACCTTCTGTGATTTCCATGGAGATTGCATCAATCAACCGAATCAATTATTGTAAATGTAGAAATGTCATTATTTGATATGGAATTGAATGCAGTAGCAAAGTTAGGGTTTCAAGTTATAAAACCCGCCTACAATTGATCTCCAAAGCTCCATGTCCACGGAAAAATTTTGGATGCAACTCCTTTCACCATTCCAAGGCTCGTCCTCAAGGTTTGAGTGAAAAGGAATGGTTAGAATTGAAGAGGAGATGGAAATTGGAAGAAATCCATAATTTATTTTCGATTTCCACCATGGAATCAAGGTGAACCAAGGTCAAGAAGCTTACCAACAGGTTGGGGGTCGTCCTACTGACCCTCCCAAGCTCCCTTGGTCGTTTCCCAAGCAAGGAGAAGAAGTGGGGTCGAAAAAGCCTTCCATTTGGCTTGTAAAAGGTTCTTTTATAAAAATATTCAATGAGAGAGAATATGCTTTGTAAAAATCCAATTAATCCCAAAAATATGGCCTCCTATTCCCCCTCAACTTCCTTGGGTCGGAGGCAATCTTGTTTGCCTCCAATTCCTCTCAATTATCCATGATTTAAATAAAATCAAATCAAGCACCTTAAATCATATTATATTAATATCCATATGTGAGTGGATATTTCTTTTTCTTATAAAATTGTGAGTGAGTTATCCATTCCCTTGGATATTTTCGTGGTCCTTGCAAGTCTCAAGTATGTCCACACATATATGAATCCAACCATTATAATTTTGGTTGAAGGCCTATTAATTAATACATTCATTTTTTGCCCTAAATCGAATTAGGGTTTCAATTAGGATTAAATCTTGATTATTTTAATATCAAGATTTTCTCTCCTTCAACTTAATTCAAATGAGGCGCCCCTCTAATTTTCTTTTCTCTAAATGATGCCAAGAAACATTAGGGACCTTATTGAAGTGGTAATTTGCATATTGAACCCTAGGTTTTTGGTAAATGGCACATTACACCAAAACTAGGTTTTAATGCACATACATTGCTTTATCAGCTCTTTCTTGGTACCCAGGCTTCCATAAGCCATTCCTATGCATCATATTGACTATCATGATGATTCAACACATTAGGAACATATTATCATGCACAATTTGCACTTAAACCCCTCAACTTGGGTAATTTGCACTTTAGTCCAAAACAACAAAACATTGATTTCAACAATGTTCAAAAAGGACTAGAATTGCAATATAAGTTCCTCTTGAGCCCTAATTACTTTTCACAAGATGAAATTAAGCATATAATAATCTTTCTTAATCAAAACACATAGGGTTAGAGTATAACCCAGGTCAGGGATGTTACATATATTGGAAAGGTGAGTGAGTAATGAGGCAAGTAAGGGGGAGAAGGAGAGGCATGGGGATAGGAAGGGGACAAATACCTAGAAGTGGAAGAGGAAGAGGAGGAGGGTAACAGAGAAGCTTTGGATGTGTTGACATCGCATATATATGAGTGTGTTTGGTCCATGAAAGATTAGGGGTGAAGACCAATATGCTAGTTCGTCTCCAGGAACCACCACTTAGGGGAGGAGCCATCGAGGAAGTATCATCAATTTTTGCCTTCTCCATTGTGCTCCTAGGCACACAAGGTAGGAGAGCCCTACGCATCTGGGACAACAACTCTAGAATCACAATTAGCTACCAAACTGAAGAAGCACTACTACAGAAGTGCCTTTTAGTGTCGGTTGTTTAACCCCCTTTGGCGTCGGTTTCGGAACGACGCCTATGTGGGCGCCGCTAAAAGGTTGGACACTTCAGCGTCGGTTAAAAACCCGACGCCTATTTAACATAAAGGCATTGGTTTATTATAAAACACCGACGCCAAAAGGGTTCGCGCCATAGAAAACGGCGTTATCTAGGACGCTTTCTGCGTCGGTTATATACTAAAAAACCGACGCAGAAAAGTGTCCTAGATGACTCCCATTTCCTGTAGCGCGAACACTTTTGGCGTCGGTGTTCAACAAAAAACCGACGCTGTAAGTCTGTGCTGACGGTTATTGGTAAATAACCGACGCCTATATCTATTTTTTTTTTTAAATCTGTTTGCAGGCCTGCTGTGGCTGGTCAGCAGGATGAGAACCTGCAGTTTAGTTTTCTGAACTGCAGGTTTACGACATCCATTGATATCAGCCTACAAACAAGCCACAAACCTGCAAAATTAACATAAAAAGATTCACACAAGTAGATACATTCAGACATCAATTCAATTTTCACGTTCACACATATAGAATCATTCAAATACATGTTTTAACATTCAGAAACATTCATTTACAAAGTATCATTCATCATCACTATCAACATCCCAATTATATCTTACAGTTGCCACTGTTTGTACAACTATTGCCCATTCTTCTCTTACTTCATCTAATGCTTCCCTCGTATATGGAGCATGTACATTTTTTAAGTGTTTGCCTATAGTGTGGTCAGTTTTAAACACCTGCAAAGAGAATGATGTATATAAGTAATAATATAAAAATAAGATTGATATATTTTATACTAACTAATGAGACTATATATAATACCTCATGTATGGTATCGATGTCTTTCTTCGCCTGTGTATGGTATAGAACTCTCCTCCAGTATCTCCCTCACAGACTCCTGTGCGGAGAGGGACATTCCAACTCGAGATATCATCTTCCGTTGCCTCCTCCGCAGCAATATCCTTATCTCTGAACGTTTCTCGTAGGATTCTGAACCCCTCCTTCCCTCTACTACATCGAAGCCATGCCATAGTTGAACCCTTTCACCGAGCCCTACCCGGCCAAACAGACGTCGCCTGAAGTACCACCGTCGTCGTCGTCTCCACCTCCATCGCAACTTGCTGTGCTAGTCCTGGCAGTTTATCACCCCACATGCTTTCCTCACCAGTTCCTGCCGCTAGACGACCACACAATGGAATCCAAGAGGATATGCAGGCGTTCGCCACAGACTATAGGATGAGTATACTCAGCTTATAGTCTTTGGCGAACTCCTGCATATCCTCTTGGATCCATTGTGTGGTCGTCTAGCGGCAGGAACTGGGGAGGAAGGCATGTGGGGTGATAAACTGCCAGGACTAGCACAGCAAGTTGCGATGGAGGTGGAGACGACGACGACAGTGGTGCTTCAGGCGACGCCTACTTTGCCGGGTAGGGCTCGGCGAAAGGGTTCAACTGCAGCATGGCTTCGATGCAGTAGAGGGAAGGAAGGGGTTCAGAATCCTACGAGAAACGTTTAGAGATGAGGATATTACTGCGGAGGAGGAGGAAACAGTAGACGATATCTTGAGTTGGAATGTCCCTCTCTGCACATCAAGTTGCTCCAGTGCTTCAGTGGGTACATGTGCATCATCAACCTAAAATTTGACAAAAATAAACACACTAAATTAGCATTTGTATTAAAAAAGCAAACATTACTCTAAACGTTTGTATTTTACCATTTTTGCAGCCGCCTCCGCGCATCTGAAAATGTCATTAAAAAGGCAAACATTTACCATTTGTATTAACTAGAAAAAGGAAAACATTTAGCATTTGTATAAACTAGAAAAAGGAAAACATTTACCATTTGTATAAACATACATGTCTCTAAAATTGTGATCTTTTATCAATTAACAATCCTTCATTGTGATCTCCGCGCACATATAAGTCATCATTAGCTTCACTATTTTGTGGAGTTGGCAACCCAACTGAGAATGGACTGGAGTCATCATACTTATCATAGTACTCTTCTTCATCTATAGGATCTTCAATGAACTGTCTTTTACCATGAAGAACAACCGACCATTTATCATTTGCAGGATCATCAATATAGAATATTTGTTTTGCCTGTGATGCCAATATGAATGGTTCAGCCTTCTCGCCAATCATTTCAAAGTTCACCAAAGTGAAACCCAATTCATCCACTATAACTCCTTTGGTGTTATCAACCCAATTACATTTAAAGAGCGGAATATTGAAATCTATGTAGTCAAACTCCCAAATGTCTTCAATGACACCGTAATATGACATTTTAGCTTCACGTGGACTCTTATCCTTTGCACTTGCAAAGTACATAGTTGACGCTTGAAGAGTGACCCCACTATTTTGGACGACACTCTTATCATCTTGGCGCTTTGTGTAATATGTGAATCCATTAATGTCAAACCCTTCATAAGACATAACATTCGGTTTTGGTTTAAAGGCGAGACATTTGATAGTTTCTGTAATATCATTTGGTGTTTGAGATAGTTGATGTAAGACTTTATCTTCAAACCACTTAGTAAAAGTCTTATTATGCTCTCTAGCAAGCCACATTGAACTTGCTCGAGGATGTTGTCTCTTTATGAAATTGGTATGTTCCTCGATATAAACACTCACTTCGTCCATATTATGTAAAATATACAAGTGAGCTTGTTCCAACTGCTCACGGCTGATTACTTTCACCCGTGATCCCAAAATTCCTTTGCCCTCCTCAATATTCGTGTCATTATCAGGAGTGTCATTACCACTGAGAAAGTCATTGCAGAAATCCATAACCTCTCTCGCCACATAACCTTCAATAATACTCCCTTCAGGACGATAACGGTTTCGAACATCACCTTTAAAAACGCTCATGTATCGTTCAAAGGGATACATCCAATGCAAGAAAACCGGTCCCAAGATTTTCACTTCCCTAGTCAAGTGGACAACAAGATGTACCATGATATCAAAGAACGAAGGAGGGAAATACATCTCAAGCTGACATAGGGTAACAACCACTTCTCTTTGTAAATTATCGAGAGTATCAGGGTCAATAACTTTGCTGCATAGACTGTTGAAAAAGAAACAAAGTCTGGTAATTGCAAACCTTACATGCTTCGGCAATATAGATCGAATTGCCACGGGCAATATTTGTTGCATTAGAGTGTGACAATCATGAGATTTAAGACCTATCAACTTCAGATCTTTCATTGATACCAATCTACGGATGTTGGATGAGTAACCATGTGGCACCTTAACATTTACCAAGCATTCACAAAAAGTTTTCTTCTCCTTTCTAGACAACGTGTAACAAGCGGGAGGTAAGTATGTTCTTTTATTACCCATTTCACGTAATTCTGTTAATTCTGACCTTATTCCCATTTCACGTAGGTCCAGTCTGGATTTTATCCCATCTTTAGTCTTACCTGGTATATTTAATAGAGTACCAATGATGCTATCACAGACATTTTTCTCAACGTGCATTACATCGATACAATGCCTGACTGACAAAGAACTCCAATAAGGAAGATCCCAAAATATTGACTTCTTTTTGAATGAAGAATTGTCACTCTGTGTGGCCATACTACATTGTGATTTCTTACCAAATTCATTGACAATGTCTTTTACTCTTTCATAAACAACATCCCCTGGTATAGGTTTAGGTGCACTCCGTTCATCATTCCATCCATTGAATGCTTTGCGCTTCCTACGATACGGATGGAATTTTGAAAGAAACCTTCGATGACCAAGATATACAGTCTTGCCGCCATATTTTAGTCTTATTGAATCAGTGTTTTCTTCACATATAGGACACGCTTTAGCTCCTTTGACACTATATCCAGACAAATTCCCATATGCCGGAAAGTCATTAATAGTGCAAAACAACATAGCATGCAAACGAAATGTCTCTCTTACAGAAGCATCATAGGTCATCACACCTTCAGCCCAAAGTTTCTTTAAGTCATCAATCAAAGGTTCAAGATAAACATCGATATCATTTCCGGGTTGTTTAGGGCCCGATATCAACAATGACAACATAACGTACTTATTTTTCATACATAGCCAGGGAGGAAGATTGTATATAACAAGCATGATTGGCCAAGTGCTATGTTGGCTGCTCAATGTCCCGTACAGATTCATCCCGTCTGTACAAAGCCCAAGTCTTAGATTCCTGACTTCTTCACCAAATTCAGGGAACAATACATCAATCTTCTTCCACTGTGGGGAATCAGACGCATGTCGTAGGATCCCATCATTATTTTTCTTAACATCTGCATGCCACCTCAAATTCTTCGCATCTTTCGGATTTGCAAACAAGCGTTGAAACCGTGATGTTATAGGTAGATACCACAACACCTTGGCAGGAGAACCAGTTTTGGACTCCCCCGAAGTCGTCAATTTATATCGTGACGCACCACATTTTGGACAATCTTTCAAATCTACATAGTCCTTTTGAAATAATACACAATCATTCGGGCATGCGTGTATCTTTTTGGCCTCCATTCCCATTGGGCACAACATTTTCTTTACCTGGTATGTTGAGATTGGCAGCTCGTTTCCTTCAGGAAGAATTTCTTTCAACAAAGTCAACAATTCAGTGAAGCTTTTGTCGCTCCATCTATTGTTAGCTTTCAACTTATACAATCTCAGCACAGCGCTAAGCTTCGTAAACTTAGCACAGCCTGTGTATAACGGTATCTCAGCATCATGCACAATGTTTGTAAAGATAGGAGGTGGATCGGTGTGCTCTACCCTACAACTATCCAGCATCGCATCAACAATGTCTGCTGGAACTGGTTCGTTCACATTTACGTCATCGGAGGCAATTTCTTCTTCCACCCAAGCACTACTATTGACATCTACTGGATTCGATTTTGAAATCTCTCCATGCCAGTGCCATTCTGTATAGCCTTGTACAATCCCGTTGCACATGACATGACTTTTGATTTCCTCACCAGTGTTGAGTTTCAAGTTGTTACCGCAATGCCTACATGGACAGTAGAACCTATCTGTAGGTTTTTTCCTATGTTCCTCGACAAATCTAATAAACTGATCAAGACCAGATATAAACTCTGGGGTGCAACGATTACGAATGGACATCCATGATCTATCCATTCTATGATCAGAGAAAGCAAGTATATATTAGGAAAGCAAGTATATATTAGGAAACAAGTATATAAGCAAGTATGTCGTATTACAGTTCATCATTAAGAAAGATATAAGCAAGTATGTCGTATTAAAATAGACTAAACAATAAAAGAATTTTTTTTTGAGGCAAGACAATATGAGAAAATAGTAGTGTAATCATGTAAATGGGAACATTCATGGGAACACACACTTCAGTTATAAGCATTCATGTAGCAACTTACAGTTCCATTCATGGGAACACACACTTTAGTTATAACAATAACTAAACAAAGGGGTTGGTGTACCCCTAAACATGCGCATAATTAAAAAAACTATTACTACAGACAAGTCTAGATAGATAGACAACTAAATACTACACCAACATGGTCCCGCATGCATCAGTAACTTCTTTTTGATGATGAAGCTGTGTCACGAAGCTCCTCACTGTATTTAGACGAATCTGAACTGATAGGGGCCTCAGATTCAGATTTGTCTGAGCTGATATGCGACGCCGTGCGCTCATACCGCAGAAGATGATCGGGGGTCTCGCAGTTGTTGTTGGTTATCCAAACTTTGATGGAATTATCGCCAACTGGACGGAGAAAAAGCCTATTCCAACGGACCACATGCAGCTCTCCAATCCAATCACGCCAACCGGATTTTGATACAAGATTTCCCGCCAAATCATACTCAACCTCGATTACATGTGAATAATTTCCAAAAGTTAGGGTCACTTTACCAGGCATGTAGTGTCTTCCTTTTAGAAAACGCCAATGTTTGGGTATGACCAATTGGTTTAAGGAACGATCATCTAGGATGATGTCCAATTGTTCTTCAATAGGGAACGTTAACATTGACATAGAGGCCCAATTCATAGTCATTGTTATGGGAAGACAGAGACTGCACAATATTAGTATTAACAAAGTGTAAGTACATATAACGATGTTATATATTTTCAGAAAAAGTTGTATAACATCAGTTAACCTTTTAAACAAGTATATATTAGGAAACAAGTATATATTAGTCAATCTTGGACGGGTTTCTAGGCCAACAAACACATTTGATGTCAATCTTATATATAATAAATGTGTACCACCTATCCCATCCTTGAACACCTAATCTCACTTAGGATGTAAGTGTATAATGTGTATTTGGTTATCAAGAAAATTTCGGCAGCATTTCCCCGTTGTTCTCTAAGTACATATGTACTTAGAGAACAAACGGGGAAATGCTACCGAAATTTTCTCGAAAACCCAATACACATTATACACTTACATCCTAAGTGAGA
The DNA here is from genome assembly GCA_963693085.1 of Alisma plantago-aquatica. Taxonomy (NCBI): domain Eukaryota; kingdom Viridiplantae; phylum Streptophyta; class Magnoliopsida; order Alismatales; family Alismataceae; genus Alisma; species Alisma plantago-aquatica. The sequence goes on from OY856409.1 coordinate 1,540,322,587, forward strand.
TTAGGTGTTCAAGAACAGTCCCAAACTGGGGACTATCCAAGATTTACTCCTACTGAGTAAATCTTGGACGGGTTTCTAGGCCAACAAATACATGTGTTGTCATTCTTATATAAACCCTATAATTCATGAAATCATTCTAATTCAATTTAATATGTTGGGATCACATAATTATATAATGACATCAGAATATATAGAAGAATCATAATTAACATGATTAACAACATGCTCATCAAACTAGGGTTTTCTTGAATATCATCTAATAAATCAAGAATTTCATAGTTTCAAACATGCAATAATTCACAATGCAATGTTATAAACTATAGGCAACATGGATAGATGAAATAAATAAACATCCAGCATCTATCACTTATTCAATCTTCAAGAAACCTTGACAAACATCCAACATCTATCACTTATATAATTTGCATGTATATACACCCTAAAGTGCCACAAATCATATAATAAAACTATCATGTTATGATATTAGGACCACTTAAAGCAGATTAGGCACATTAAGCAAGCAGAGTAGGGAGCCAATTTCGTGCAAGCAGATTAGGCAACAGATTAGGTCAGCACATAAAGAACCAATTTCGCGCCTGGGTAGGTCTGCAGGTACCTGGGCAAGAAGAGTAGGGTGAGGTCGAGCTGGTTGAGTACGTGGGTGGCGGCCGACGAGCTCCAGAACCAGCGGCAGTGACTCCGACGAGCAGGAGCGTCAGCCGCAGCAGGCAGGCAGCGGCCAGGCGGAGGAGAAGGAGAAGGGGGTACGGTGGCGCCGGTTCTCAGGCGTGGTAGGCAGGTGGGCACCAGGCGTTGCGGCGGCGCCGGTTGTCAGGCGTGCGGCGGCGCAGGCAGTTGGAGCAGGGGCGCCGGTTGTCAGGCGTGGCGGCGGCGCAGGGGTGCCAGAGAAGAAACGCGTCGGAGAGGGGCGCCGGAGAGGGGACGCTGGAGATGGGGCACCGGAGAGAAGCACCGGAGAAAAACTAGTACCAGCAGCAGAGAAATCGCCGGAGAAATCGCTGCAATAGGGAAATAGGGTAGCAATGAGGGGAAGAGTCGGGCGATCGAAGGTTATGAAGTTCCCCAATAGCGTCGGTTGTTTACAACAACCGACGCCTAAACATATTTACCGTCGGTCGTTCGCAACATCCGACGTCCATTTGGACGATATTTTCGTGAAAATGTTTGGCGGGAACCACATTCATCGTCGGTTATTAAAGGACGACCGACGCGGAAAAGGACACTTTTCGCGCAAATTTCCATCGCACATAAGCGTCGGTGTTTTAACTACAGACTCGAAGCCGAAAGTGACATTATTTTTTTCGCTCGAAAATTGGATGAAATAATGCGTCGGTTTTGTATAAACAACCGACGCTGTATACAAAGCGGTACCCGTGTTTGGCTGGTCTTTGAATATAGACGTCGGTTCTTCTAAATAACCGACGCCTTTAATATAAGGCGTCGGTTTTCCTTAATAACCGACGCCCAGAAAAGCGACACTGAATGCTATTTCTGTAGTAGTGAAGGGATATTGGCTCATGCATTGTTATCTAGATAGAGAGGTTGTAGAAATCACTGCAATTCTATTTGTGGAACCTACTATGCGAGTTGGTGTTAGATTTGTAAAGATAGCATGGTCCAAGAGAGATGCTTCTTTTTGGGATGACTATGCGTAGATGGGCTTGCATATAAGAAATCTTTTTGTGATCTCCTTGAAGGCTTGATCCACATGTGTAGCAACCAAGTGGGGATTTTGAGATAGTTGTTGAGGAGAAAGAGGGTTATGTGGTTAGAGTACCGACTGTGAATGAGAGGGAGTGAGTTCTAGGAGCATATACACCGACTTGATGATATTTTAGTCACAGTTTATGAATGGAAATTGGGTTCTCTCCTCCACCCTTCCCTTTTACCTAAAGTGCCAATGGATCAATGTAAAGAATAAAAGCGTTCTTTGGAATCTAGAGAGGCTAGAGAGAGTGTATAGCATAGTAGAAAGCCTTTGGAATATGAAGACTTTGTTCTAATTGTAGACTGCCTTGATGCAGTCAAGGTGTGTGTGGAGGCCCAAGCTTCCTCAAGTTCGCCTAAAGAGACTATGACACCACTCAATAGTTTCCCAACTGTATTGTGGATTGAGTACATTGCCAAACCTAATTTGTGTGCAAATTGCAAGGCCTTTGGGCATTGTCTTGCCTCTAGTACATTGACAAACATCCAGTCTAAGCCACTTGTTGAGTTACAATTTCGGTTTGGAAAGCAAAGGGAAGGTGTTTGATGTAATGTTGCAATGAGTTAAATGAGTGATTCCTCATGGAATCACTGATTCACCATGATACAACATCATACTTAGTCGTCCTCAGGGTATATGTAGTAACCAAAAACTAAAAATGACTCCACATAAAGAAGCAAGCTCTACCCATATTTCCAATACCTATATAGATCTGGAGAATAGTATTGATAAAAGTTTTAATGTTGAAGGAATCAATTGGGATAGAGTGAAGTCACATGTTTAGATTAACCCCATTTAATAATGGAAAAATTGAATATGATAAATTTCGATTCTATATTGGAAACAAATTGGCAGCAACCCTAATCTTGGTCAAGAACAAGAGATTTAGGTTGATGCCCATTTATATAAGGTTCAAGATGTAGTTCTATTCTAAAGTATATGGGATGAGTTGTGTCTTTTCTTTCAACCATAACTAACGAAGGAGACATGGAAATTTTACCACGAAGAAGAAATGACTTTTAATGATTTGTAAGTATTTGAGCAAGGTATTTGGGACATCTGCAAGGTAGGGTTGTTAACAATGCAAGTATAGTGTGGGTTTAGCCATACACACACCCTTAACCATTTGATTGAGTGGGTATGGATACATGTTTAGACACACAACAAAAAACTAGACCCGCTCCATACATGTACCCTCAATACATGTATGTCTATGGGTAAATCGTTCTATATAAATTGTCATGTTGTTATTGTAAAATAGTTATTGTATGTTCTATTATTTTAATACAAATGTTTAGCGGGTCTGGGTCTAAGCATATCTATTAGTGGATCAAATCAAATAGTACGGGTGTGTGAGTTTGTTGGATTTCTATTATCAAAATCTAGACCCATAACATGTTTAAAAGATATGGGTTTGCGGGTATGGGGATATACCCAGACCCATTTAGAACCACAATACAAGGTTAGAGGTTACATATCATGTATTCTAAAAAGAAAAAATAAGAAAAAGATGAAAAGTACTTAGATGTGTTTATCTGTGATATAGAGAAATTAATTGCATCTATATGAGGCTTGAGTTTGTTGTTCCAGATGTCCGGTAATTTGTTTAATTTCTTTCTATTGTAGATTGTGTTAGGGTTATTATAAGCTATTTGTGGATATAGTTGAATTTGCTTTGACACTGGTTGTGTTGGTCTAGTTTATTGTTTGTAATTTTGTGGAGCCTTACATTTTGGGTATACATGCATTCTTTTCTTGAGGTTTCTTTAAGTGGAACTCTACTCCAAGAGGATCTGTTTCATTTTATAAAGGGTATAGGGGCCACATTTGTATGTATCCCAGGTTTGATGTTTGATACAGTTTTGCACTTTCGAACCAAAAAAAGGTATACATGGACAAGTTCTATAAGAAAACATTGAGTAAAGGTTTTCTGTTAGTAAATGTCGAGATGTAATTATTACAAAACTACACCATTGCACATAAATAGCTTCTACCATTTACATGTTATAATTGAGCTCTCACTCAACTAGTATCTCTAATATATATATATCAAATATTGTTCATCTAATTATCTACTCTTGGTAACAACTTTTCTATGAGTCACTTCTTTGGTTGTTGTTATCCAATACCATAATATTTTTGGTAGTAATGAGGTATTGGCTTAGTGGATGGAGAACTCCTTTTGACCAAATACAAAAAGAATGTACATATCATAAAATGTATACAATAAATTAGATCAATAATAGCGTGTCGGTTTCAATTTGGTATAAGAAACTAGAAATTTTTATTTTCCTTGAAACATGGTAGGTGTCAAGTAGGAGAAACACCAATTCAAACATGAGATAGCTAATTAAACATCTAATACATACTCACATTTTACTAATTGATTTCTTTTCATATGATTTTATGCTATTAAAATCACACAAGTTGTACCAATCATGTGAATGTCCAACAACCGTGATAGAAATTCACCATATAAGTCTTAGGGTGGAATTTCAAGAACCCTAAGACTACTATATAGCTCCATCATCTATAATGGGGCATGCCACATATAGTATTGACAACTAAAAATGACACCTCCACTAAACCTAGGTTCTCAAATGGAGTATTAAGGCTATCAGACATGAAACTACCCAGTTAATGGCTCCTCTAGGGTTGGCACATTGTATGGCACTAAATCATATGTCAGATCAGGGTTTTGAAAAAAGTGGTGATTCACAAGAATCCTTAAGGGTTGGTTTTACTACTTGAAATATACACACTAGGTGGGGAATAACTGTGTTCTTGGTTAGATGGACATATACCTTTTCTTTTTGTTTGTTTTGATTTGGAAAACAATTATAATGTTTTGATAGTTCATACTTTGGTGAAGATTGGATCTAATTCAAAACAATTAAGTCTTATTAATGCATGGTCATCTAATTACTTTCTATTTAGTTGGTCTACATTGGCAATTCCAATGGTGTTTTGAGAGTCTCAAGTCTAGATCTCGGATTCACTGCAAGATCAAATCCCAATTGCCAAAAATTATGCAAAAAATGGTTTGGTTGTTGAAATAGTTTTTTGTTGAGAAAGTAATGTATGATTTTTTTTATTATGGTATAAAAATTATGTACTCAACAATAACTGACAAACAAGTCATTAATATGATAACACCTGTGAAGTTGGATTCAATCAAAGAAATAAATGAGCAGTGTACAACATAGCTGATACTACAAGTTACACCTTTTAAATTGATGTATTGGAACCCTAAAAATTAATGACTCGAATTAGGAACACCCACATAAATGATCATAGTAGAGTTTAAGCATTCACATACCTAAACATCATACTTGCTTAAATTCGTGGCTTAGATTGTGACAAGGACTTGTATTTGTGTGTGAAATTTCTTTATTTGGTATTATATCACACCTAAGGGTTTTTTTAGTAGTGAATATTCTTCTAGTGAAAAAGTCATACATTATTATTTAGTCAATTTATCCAAGTTGAAACATTTGATGTGGCAATGTGTGAAAAATCATCTTGTAATCTTCATAATATGTAGTTTAGTATAATTGTGTACATTATCCTCCATACCTTAAGAAATCATATAGGAATAAATCCACTTTATGTCTACAACAACACTCTAAGCTGATGTTGAAGAAACTAGTGAAGGTAGCACCACAACACTATCTTTCCAATCATGGAAAACATAATCTCGCTCCTTTAGCCATTATTGTGCAACCATCATCATGGGATTTCCAACCTATCCAATGCACAATAATCAGGAATACACATCGCTAACATATAAGAGAGTAATATTTGTGGTTGTTTAACTACTTCTGCATTGTAAAGTGAAAGATTGTCTGGGGGTCATTCATGTCATGTCCTCTTTTGGGTAGGTCATTGACTTTTCTTCGGGTCTCCTTCTTTTATAGTAGATTTGTAACAGGAAAGCCATGTTAATATTTTATCAGTTGTCTTCCTTTTATAACTCTCAAGGATATACGACAGAAAGTCATGGTTACTATTGATGATTAACTATTGCTAAGGGACAAACTATGTCAAGACAATGATAAAAAGGTTATATTCTACTTTGATGCCCCAATATTTTACTATCATGTTTTTTACTTGCCTTATATATATCTTTTTTTTTGTCGGTCAAAAAAACGTGTTACTATAAAACCAAAAACTTTGGGCACAGAGTACCCCATTACATCACAAGGAGCTAAAAAGCTCAACCAAGGAACAAATACCCCCACACAGGGGGGACACATAAGTAAACTGATGAAACAAAACTAAGGAAACCCGACAAACTATACAAGCTAGGTCCAGACGGACCAAATAGAAAAAGACAACAACAAACCACTATTACATGCATTCGGCATACCCACAAATAGTAATAGCAGTTTGACATCGAACAAAGTCTAGCAAACCAGCCTGTACCTAGATAAGAAGATCCTGGTCTACTCAGCTATCCAACTCCAGAAAGAACCACCGCGTTTTAACAACAAAGAATGGGAGAGGAAGATCAGCACAACAAAAAACTCCTTCATGCGGCACAAAACCAACTGTCTAAAGAGAGCACCCACAAATTGTGATACTAAGCCAGGATTAGGGAGATCCATCGAGCTAAAAGCCCGCCCCACCACCTAATTGCTCACCCGCAAGGTTCAAGAACAAATGGTGGTAGCTGTTTACACAGCAACAAACCACAGAACAAAACAGGCTATGAACCACTTCTGATAAAACAGAAGCATTCCACCGAATACATGGTGCTCGCAGCATCAGAGAGGACTGAGAAGAAAGGAAGAAGGAACCCCCCCATCCCAACCCCACAAGCGGCTGCAAACAACACATGACGTCTAGCTCATGATACGGGTGTCCAAGAAGAATCTAGAAACTACTGCAACAAAGCATCGAACACCCCGAGGGTGTTACTACACTCAGCTGTAGAAGAGCACAAGGAGAAGAAGCCCCTCCCCCTTGAGTCCAACCCCAACTGAGACACCAGATAACCACGGAGACTCCGCATCAACACCTAGAGGGCGTCAACACGAGGCACGAACATGACCCCACCCCACATCTTGGACCCAGACAGGTCCCGAGCTACCTTCAGTCGCCCTACAACCAAGGAGGCAGACGGCCGACGAGGGCACCACCACGACAGCATGAGGAAGGCCTCATCTCCGAGCAGTCCAGAAGAGAAACCGAGACCCGTCGTCGTCGTCGTCAAGGAAGCACCGGATATTGCTCGGAGGTAGGATGAGAGGGTGCCAGTGAGGAGGGGAACCCAACGCCGTTGGCGTGATGGAGCAGCAAGCGATCTTCGAATCGGGAGCAGAGTAGCTTCTCTCCAACCGCCTCGCTTGAGCAAGCTGGAGTCGGCAGAGCCGAAGTAGCCGACTCCCGTCCCAGATCTGACCCGCGCGCATCGCATCCCCCACAAAATCGAACCACCGAGAGTCACCAGGCCTGCTCCTTCCTCCAGAGAAATGCACCTACATCTCGCTCGCCTTGACTGGTGATAGGCCATGGGGAGGAAAACGTCGGAGACGCTTCCTCCCCCCAGCGCTAGCCGTCGGGAGGGAAGAGAGACGGGCGAACCCTAGAGAGAGAGGCCAAACATCGCTCTTCAAGCTCTCCATCTTTTTATTTTTATTTTAAAAATTAACGTAATGTTATGAATATGCACTATCTTACAATTTAACATCATAAATGATGAATTGTGTAATAATCATATGGTTGTATATATTAAAAAAATCATGTTGAGTTATTTAGCCCTTACTACGGTGCAACTCTTAAAGATGATCACTATTGACAATCTAATAGGTTCATATGTAGCTGTGATGGTTAGCCTATATATAACCTAGAAAGTCCCATGCAAAAAGGATCACAATGAGGACCATAAGAAAGGGAACATTTGTACCTAGTAGTGAAAATATTTTCATTTGTCACGACATAATTGGATTAATATTTTCTCATTGTCTAATAATAATACTTCATGTCTCAAAATTAGATCAAATTGGAACATAGTTGATATGTAGTTATACATGCATACAAGACATAAAAAACATGAACTTTAACCAATATAAACATCAGAAGAAGAAAACAAAGAGATGTATTGGTGCAACCAAAACCCACCCTACAAGGGATTAGGCACAAGTTCGAGTGGAATTAGGTATTGTAATTCAAGAATATGTCCTTTTTAGTCTAAATTAGAAACAAAAGTATCTCATAACCTAATAAAAATAGGAAGAGTATGTTTCCTACTTTGAAATACCTACTTGTGTCCTTATCCTAGTTGTCTACCTGCTTTTGACATGAATGCTTGTGTCCTTACCCTAGTTGTTTGGATAAATTTGAACACGTTACTTGCATGTTGTTCTGCTTGCCCAAGTTCCTTGGATAAGCATGAAACAAGTATGTCATTTCTATTTGCATGCTTCTACAACACGTCTATGTGCCTCTACACCATGTCTATGAGCTCAGTGGTATAGTTTTCTGCTAACTTTCTTATTGGTGTTTTTGAAGAAGAGGTCATTTTTATAATCACACACCACATGTTGAAAGGAACCAAGTGGTAGTTAATCGAGTTAATATTTTTTTATAAGTTTGTATGAATATTATTGTGAGAGTTGATTGTATATTAGCCTTCAATAAGCATATGCTCAAAAGGGAGCACATGTAATTTTGATAATCACATGATTTTGATTGGAGAGATTTGATTAATAGTTGATGGGGTTTTCTTTATAGGGTCTTATGTAAATTATTATGAGTACTAATAATATATTAGCTATCAGTGAGCACATGCTAAAAAGGAGACCATGTCTAACTTTGGTAATCACATGCTATATATTGGAAAGAGTCGACTGGCAGTTAATTGAATTGTTTTGTATTAGTGAGTTCTATATCTACTATCATGAATATGAATTATATATTTGTAGTAAAAGACACAAAATTTATAAATCAAAATAACACAAAAATCTTATTAAGAAATCCGAAAAAACAAGCATGCATGGATGTCGAATGACTCATTATGCCATATTTATCTAGTCTTCATGTATTATATTAACTCAACTGTGTAACACATACTTAGTATGTGTAAGACCCCTAAACTTGCTTAATGAGTTGAATAAGCTTCATTATCATAATTGAATTCTTAAAACTCAAATATAACATTGTGATATGCTTTGAAATCATAATACAAGCTTAAGTTTCAAATTTGGTCCAATTTGGACACTGTTTGAGCAAGTTATGCAATTTTATGCACATTTTGGACTTTTCTGCAATTTACCCAATTGAGAGGTTTTCTTTGCAATTTATCACTTGGATTATGTTCTTTGGATATTCTATCATCATTCTTGAGCTTTTTGAGCCATGGGTCACCTATTTAAACCTTGGTTTGAAGGTGTTTTCTCCAAGGGTATTTTAGGGTTTACGCCTTCATGGATGAGCTACCTTTAGTAGCTATCAACTAGTGAGTTATTTGTTTTTCTTAGAAATTCAAGAAACGAGGGATAAGCATGTCTCTATGGACGTTGGGGGAGCTGCTTGTGTATGTGCTTGTATATTCTTAATAGTTTAAGGCCATAGACACTTGGAAAGATACTAGAACTTCAACTTTTTCTTTTTCTTTATCTTAAAGTTTCATATACTTATCCCTAAGAACAATAATGAGCCATTGCTCTCCATGTTACAACCCCAATTTTTGGGATCATTTGGTAAGAAATATAATTTCTCATATTAAAGATAATTTAACAAATAATGATATAATTTGTTTGAAGACATGGATTTTGTTTACAATAGCCTTGATGTTTGTGTTGTGGGCTTTATTGGTTATTGGGCCCAAATAATAAAGAAAATTCAATTAGTAATTGAATATTTGAAAAAAAAAGGAAGAGGTAGAAACCTCTAGAAGGCAAAGAGATGTAATCCAAGGATGGATTTCGTGCCTCTTGGGTTCCTTGGGTTCCAAGGAGTCCAAAGTTGCATAAAGAGTGCAATAAGAAAAGAAACGATCAATTAAGTATTTCTTTATTAAGAAAGAAATTGAAAATAATGGTAAAATGTGGGAAATGAGTGGAAAGAGGCATAAATGAGATTCCTTGGTGAAATTTCGTATCCATGAGGTTGCTAATATTAAAAGGAATACCAATGAGGAAAATAAAAGAGAAATAAAAAGAAATCCTCAAAAGGAGGTATTTAAATGAGAAATAAACAAGATAATGTGAAATAATGCATAATGATGCATCTAGAAGGATCATAAGTATCCAATAAAAAGAATTTCTAAATAATGGAGTATCTTGGGATCCAAGGAATCCCAATAAAGAGGAAAGAAAGAGAAAATACTAAAAAGGCAAAAATAAGAGGATAATGTGATACATTATTAATGGATTTTGTGTTGTTTTTAAAAGGTGGTATTTTCTATTAAAAGGAAACATGGTTTTGTGACAATTAACTAAAAGACAAGTTTAAAGAGAGTAAGAAAGAGGAATTTCGAATTCCTAAATATCCATGCAACAAGGAATATCATGGAAATAAAAGTTAAATGAAGAAAGAGAGAGACGGTTGCTTCACAACCAAGGAAAATGTATTTCCTTTCAAGTTGGGACTTGAGTCCTCATGAGGCACGCCTTAGGGCTTCCTACTCCACCCTATATAAAGGGTAGAACCCTGGTTTGAGTTCTAAAGGGATCCTAAATCTTTCTCTCTCTACTCCATTGCTTCTTTACGTTTGAAACCCTAACCATGTGAGGTATCACATCTATGGAGGGATGAGGGACCAGAGGACGAACGTTTTTGATGCGGCTTGCTCCCACGACTTCAGGAGGAGTTTTGCCGTCAGTTTCGCGCCCTGGATCGTACGTGGCCGCAGCAGCATGGCTGCAGGGTCGCCGAGTTGTGCAGGCCCAGCCAGCGCGAACCGGCCGCCTTGACCACAGGATAAGGGCGACCCCGGGTGTGTGGGGGAGCTCCGAAGGAGTTGGTATACTCCCTAGGGGTCGGTGGACCCTGGAAAAGAGGGAGTTGTGCGCCGCGTTTTGGCTGCAGTCGGCGGCCGTGACCTGAGACGGAGGTTGAAGAAGATCAGGCCGTTATGACGACTTTACCCCTCCGTGCCATGCATCGCCAACCACTTACACGAGGGTAAGAATGTAAATTGGTTATATTCCTTTTAGCTGGTCGCCAATAAACAAGTAATCACTTAAAGCTGATGTGTCAATCTACGATTGGTCAGAATTTGCATATCGTGCAAAAAGTGTAGAATTTGCTAGGAAACTCGGTTTAAAACGAACTTTATATGAATTTTGATCAGAAGAACACAAGGAATCCATTAAAAATAGTTTTATAGCCTGAATATGATCATAGTTCTAAATGTATTGTAAATTATCATCTTTAATGAATTAAAGATTAAGAAACCCTATTTTGAAATGAGTAAAGTGTTTAATAGGGTTTAATGGATCATTAGAGTTGATGTTAACTTGTTAAATGTAAAAAGGTACATTATATATGTTCAAAAAGGAAGGAATTTGCACATGATTAGTCTAATTTAGAGTTTATGTGCTTGAAATTTGAAAAGGGCATAAAGTTATCATCTTTAATGATTTAATTAAAGAAAAATCCTTAGATTTGACGATAGATGGACTTAATGATGTTATTTGGATAATTCAAGTTAATATTAACCTGTTGTTAATAAAAGTGAGAATAGGATCTAAAAAGATGATCTTTTTATATAATTGGTTTAATTTAGGGTTTCGTGCATGATTATGCACTAATGAGCTTGAAAACCCTAATTTAGATGAATATGTCTTTTAATTGTTTAAATGGTTCAAATCCATGAATAAATAGGGATGTGATGATCCTAAGTAAATTTGGGTATAAAAGACTATTAAAATGAATAGTTGAGAAATTAAGGTTCATATAAATGGAAAAGAGTATTTTAGGGTTTGTTAACCTAAAATGGATAAAGTTTGAGAAAGTGATATAAGAAACCCTAATGAATATTAATGAAACCTTAATGCGGATTAGAAACCCTAGAAAGAGAATCCAAGTCAATAAAGTAGATTCTTGATAAAGTGTGTAATAAATAGAGTACATATTTATTTCAAGAACTATGTGATGATTGAATTACTTGCTTGGATCTGTTGATTGACTTGATTGTATACACATGGAGTATATGTTGAATAATCTGCATGACTCACCAAATCAGGTATGTGGTTACGATTATGAATAATCGCTCTAGTTTCTCGGCAATTCCCGAAGTTTTAATCGGTTGCTTGAAAATAACTGTTGGATGTTTATTTAATTCATGCAACTATAAAGTGACTATGATTATCACTATAAATGTGCGTATATAAATGACTAGATCTGGGTCCAACTCTATTGTAATGAAAAGGCTAAGAAAATAAAGGGTAGTCCTAGAGCAAGGTCTAGGTTACCGAGAGTTAGAAACTGGGCTACCTACGTGTAGTGACATGAGACTCATTAGCCTGCCATGAGTTAAGGAGTGGGCTACTTACGAGTAGTGCCATGTGACTCAACCCTAGAAATTGGTTCACTTATAGGTGGATCATGAGGGGTTTAACGGGAACAACATAGAGGATAGTGTACTCTTGGATCGCGGAGTTATATCTAAAATGTAATCTTGATTGTTAAATGATTAATTGAATGATTACATTGTTAATGTATTTACATGATTATCATTTCCCCCACATACCAGCTTCGGCTGACCGACGTTTTGTTTGTCGGCATTTTAGGTGCAAGCCAAAAGGACAAACAATAAATCATCATACTGTGTAATACATGAAGTAAAATACAAGGAGGATTAGATAGAGTAGAATCCTTAAGTGGATATAAGTCTAGAGATCCAAGTTTTCAAAAAGGTATGCAAAAATTTATTTTCTTACAGCTTTTCAGTATAGTCTGTTAAAATTTGATAATTATTCTTGGTTAATTGTCGAACCTTTGATCCGAAAGTTATGGGTGCGGCTTCGACCTCTCGGTCTCCCTTAATTGGGGGTTATCGGGAGGTGGGGTCGTAACACTCCACCACTTCCCTTCTTATACAAACCTCATCCTCCCTCTGTGCTTCTACAAATTTCCTGTCCAAGGAAGAAGAAAGAGGGGAGCTTCTTGGAAAAAAATCTAGGGTTGCAATTGACTTCCTTTTTGGGTTTAAAAAGCTTCCTTCTAGTGATCTTGGCATAAAAGAGTAAGAATCCCCTTCTTTCCTCCATTTATTTCTTTGTTATCCTTCCTCCTACCATTCTATAGGTCAGAACCTTGCTTTTCCATGGTAGAAATTTCTCTAAAGCTATAAAAACCTACCTTTCTTGCTCCTTATGCTTAAGGTTTTCTCATTGGATGAAGAGAGGTGCTAGATGGACGAGTTCACGGCTTATGATTGGATTTTCTACCCTACCTGCTCATATTTTTTTATGTGTGGGAGTTTATCTTCTCATTAGATTCAAGTTTTATAACTTGCTCCACGTTTATTGCTTACCGTAAGCTTGCTAGCTCATGTTCTTGCTTGAAAATGATGATTCATGCACTAAAAAACTTTTTTTTAATAATGTTCCATGTTCTGATTTCAGTTCTAGATGAACATGTGATCATGTGTACATTATTCTTAAGGTATAATATGACTTGGATCAAGTTGGTTTGACAACCTATGGTGCTAAGCACCTATCAACCAATGGTCAATTTTAGGGTTTAAAGTTGATTTCTTCTATAAACCCATGACCCGATAATGGTACCATTGCAACAACCCTATGGTGTTGTCTTCATGATAACTGATGGCCAGGATCAAAGGTTTCATATGATGGTGACAACCTATGGTCACCCCCTTAGGTCAGGTTTTGGATCAATTAGAAGTTTAATGATCAACCATAAAGTACCCTACTGATGTTATCAATCAATGATGACATTAGCTTAATATTTGATGTTGATTAATGAATATAGTGTTGATCTAACAACCTATGGTGATTTAATGGTCACTAATGATGGTGTTTCAGGTCTCTACAACCTAAGTTGAGTTAAGCATTGTAGTTGTAGCGTCAATTAAGCCTTAGACCAATGGTTTCTTGGGTCACTTGATACAATGGTCAAACCTATATTGTAATTGATGGTTTTAACATATGAACTTGACCCAATGGTCAAGATCTAATGTTTTTCTTCCAATAAAGTGGAATGATGGCTAATGTAACATGTTGGTCCTAATAATGTGATTTAGATGGTTTCCTTTATATGATCAACTTAAGGAGCATACTTGTTGACAATGGATGGCTTGTTTTAAATGAACAGTAGATTGTGGGTTTTACCCTACTCTCAACAAAACCCTTATTGTTGTTAACCAAAGGATGTCTAGGGTTAAATGGTGACTTTTATAGATCACAACTCAATAAAATCATATATGATTCATTTAAGGTGTTTAATTATGTAAACAACCTATGGTCTTACCTTTTAAACATCCAATGGTTCTAGGTGACATTGTGGTATGGTGATATGGGTTGAATGATGATGGAACAAATGGAGGGTTACCCTTAATAAGGTAGTCTTACCTATTCACTCATATGAATAGAAGGGATGATAACCATATTGTGTTGATATGTAACCCTAATAAGGTATATCTTGTTATACCTAGCTTTAATATAACTAAATGATGGTAATTGGGTATGAATAGTCCTTGAATGACTAATACAATCATGGATTACTCTGTTACTGTTGTTGAAACCCTAGTATGCTATAACCCGATGGTTACACCTTATTTTATGTGCGGGTTCATACTTGAGAATGGTATGGAATGTGATGGTGATGCTTCACCTTATGCATCTATGATCCAATGGGGATCCATGAGTTAGGGTTTGGGTATGAGTTCTGATTAGTAACATTAATATAAGTTATCTTGTGAACCTAACTCTAATGAAAATAGATAAAGATGTATTCATGTTTAACATTCTTATATGATGGAATGATGGTTGAATAACATCCTTAATATGATCATAACCTTGATATGTTAATTGGTGGTTATAATAGCTACATGGTTGATACTTTCTTATGCTAAACATGTGCATTATGAATATGATGAGGGTTAATCATATCTAGATTCCTTGGATGTTGATGTAATAAAGGAATATTCTTAATGTTAATATAACCCTGGTGTGATTATTTATGAATATCTCCTAGCTCATTAATGCAATATTTTATTGATCTGGTGTATTATATGTAAGTGATGTTGTTGAGCCTTGTTATAAGGCATGCAAAGATAATGATGATCTTGTAGGGAATAGTATGATGGTCTTAATGACCTTTAGGCATGGTTGAGCCCTAAATGAGGTGTAATCCTCTTGTGTTGATATGGGTTGATACCCTGTGATATTGTGAAAAGGATTTTATATCTTGTGATAGTATGATGGTCTTAATGACCTTTGGGCATGGTTGAGTCCTGAATGAGGTGTAATCCTCTTGTGTTGATAAGGGTTGATACCCTGTGATATTATGAAAAGGATTTATATCTTGTGATAGTATGATGACTAGTGTAGCCTCATGAATGGTAAGTGAATAGTACCATGTGATGATGAGATGAGAAATTATGTTTCACACATTTTATATCTTTTGAAGTTGTGATATTTATATGCTTGCTAGAAGTGAATTTGGGTTTGTATGTCCACTTGTTTGATGCAGCCTTCATTCACCCAATTGGCATAACTAATCAAGTGAAACTCTAATCATGTCGTGCCCTGCTGAGTGTCAGAACTTGCCATATGGTGAAATGAGTATTCCTAAGGGAAACTCAGAGCGCATATTGATGAGTATGCGGGGTGCTTGTCATCCTGAATTCAAGTGTTTAGGGAGGATGACTTAGGTCATACCAAGCCCTTAGTTTGAGAATGAATGCGGTCGTGTCTTGGTGATTATATATGTGACGAGATTGGAGGACAACTGCGGTTGTAGATCGGATGGTAGGGTATGCGTACCCACCTCATTTCACTAGTGTCGTGACTTGTACCAAGGACGGACTAGGCTGTTAGCAGCTTAACCTTATGTGTCACTGTGGCAGACCCGTACTGACTGGGGGCGGAGAAGATCTTAGGAGTCCGACTCTTACTAGATCTTGTATGGCACTGATTTCGAATTAGTAGTGGTCAATTGGATTTTGAGTGGTATCCTCAAGTTCCTCAGGGCCTAATAAATGATGTAAGACAGCCGTGTGGCATATCTATTTAGAGTTATACACAACGCTTCATATTGGATGATAACCCTTGTTTGCTTTCTTTTCACTGAGATCATGTATATTACAATAAGAGATAATAGATATTCTTATGTTGTAGTTATACTCATGTTGTAAGCATGCTTATGTTGTCAAATATACTGACACTGATGGTTAAGATGTTGCTTCTAGTTATGTTTAATATTGCTAGCCATGCTTATGTAATTAGAAATGCTTAAACTGCTAATCATGCTTATGCAGTTAATTGTGCTATGATGTTAGTTCTACGTGTGATATATATATGTTCCCTTTATTTGAGATGCCAATATTGATAGCCATGTTATGTTACTAGACATATTCATGATGTTAGGGTTGCTTATGCTACTAGATTGCTTGTGTTGTTAGAAAGGAATATGATGATAGTTAGATTAATGATAATGATTATTATTAGATGCAATTTGATGATATTTGAGTAGATATTTATCCAAGGAAATGGATTTATTTGCTATCTATATATGCATTGATGATCATACTTGTTGCTAAGATTAATTGCTTAATCTATTTAGCATACTTGAACTGTTCAATCTATTCAATTGATTATTAAATACTCCAATTGCTTAGTTATCTACTATTTAAAATGTTGTAATCAATAAGCGTTGTTGGAGGTTATATCTCTTGTTGGGACATGGGTCTCACCCTTGTGGTTCGCCTCATTTTTTTAAGTAATCGGATTGACGAAAATAAACATGTGGCAACAAAGAGGAGCTATAGTAATGAATCTTTGAGAAAGTTGATTAGATGTCTAGTGTGTCCTAGAGTCATCCCTGTACTCTCAGGTCCGGACATGAAACGTTTGTATATGGTGTTTCAAACAAATCAAAATTTTGTTAGCATGTTAATGTTTATTGTGTGGCATATACAAATATTGTTCTCCTGTGTATATATGTTGTGGCTAAGGTGATAGAACAATTTGTATTAAATTCTTGGCATAGTATGGATATAAGAAAGATGTTGGGCTCTTACGCAAATGTTTCTGAGTTGGTGCTGACGTTGAAATCAGTTTTCATTTACTCATATTTTTTGGTATGTGATTAATTAGTGATCGATTGTGCTTTATGTTTTGAGTAATCTTGTTTAGTGTAACAAGTTCTTACAAGTTGGTATCAGAGCTTTAGGTTCACGGAGTCTATAGGGACACTAGGAATTAGGACTAGGATGATGTCAAAATTAGGAATATGACATAAAAATATGGTGCATACTGCCTAATCTCAGTACTTGGATGCTCTGGCTAGGTATTCAATTATTGAAGAAAAGTTAAGTATGGAACTCTTAGATTGTTATCTTTCTGATTACTCTGATCAAGTAGTCATTTTGAGACAATCTAAAGAGCATAACGAATAAGAACTCATGGTGTGAATATCTCAATCCTACCTTAAAGAAGATGAGAATTGCATCATTATCAATCAAAACTTGAATGTTTGGTAACTATAAGAGAAAGACACAACACCATGAAATCTAAATCTGAATACAAATAAGGAAAAGAGGAGTTTTTGAAGATGTGATTCAAGAATATAATAAAGTAAAAGACAGACAAGTCTATACTTATAAAGTGATTCAAGGTATGAAATCCACATAAGATGGAGAGAACTCCAATGATAAGTATAAAATGAGAAGATAAATGAGAACAATGACAAAGGAATAAGGTTGAACCTGAGTTAATCTCAGACCAACCTATGTGTGTAAGAAAGTGTGAATGTAAAATCATCATGGCGTGCAAAAGAAATTAAGGGAGATGATCCATGTTTGATGAAGAAAATGTGGAATATGAGTATTTACTTGTTGATAAGTGGTTGAAAAATATAATAAAATAAGAGAACATACCAAAGTGTGATAAATAGTCATCAAGGAAGGAGTAATGAAATATGTTAATCATGATGATTCATATGCTAATGGCAAGGAACCTGAAATGAAAAGTTTAAAATGATACATAAGAAGTTGTAACTTGCATAATGAAAATAGAATTGGTTACCTTTTTGCTAGTGACCCTTGAACAATGCTACTATGATGTGGGAAGTGTGTTTCCCTTTGTGTCTTTCCTTTCCAGGGCACAACTTTCAAGTGGATCATTGCCACTTGGTATGTGTGCATTCTTTGTAAATATGAGGGTGGATAGCTTATTATAGCGTAAGGTTGTTTGGACAATGGTTCCAAGATCATAAAGTTTGTGATGATTTTGCTTTTGAGCCTTACAATAATTAGGAAGACTCCTCTTATTTGTTTTGGAATTTATTATGTTGGTAAAAGCAGATGAGATAAGGATGTGAGTTCCTTATAGCACATGAGGTGGATACCTAGGTAATGAATCCTAGAATCCGATATGTATCAACAATATGAGAAATATGTGAAGGTTGGAGATGTTTATTAAATGAACATTCCAAGTGTTCCATTTCCTCAGAGAGAGAAATATAGTTGATAATGATCCTATTAATGTTGTTTGGAAGGGAAAACAAAAGTGACTCTATAATGTTGTGTATGATCTAGTGATAGCTGGGCAAGACCACTATCAAGGATAGATGGTTTGTTGGTCAACAGATATGTGATACCGTGTTCCTTTAAGAGAAACCTATGATCAAATATCCATGCATAAGAGTTAGACTAGATGACATAATTCACATGACCATGATGAGTTTAGAGTTATGTCCTTTAGACTAACCAATGTACGTATATAATTTATGAATAGGAGGAACAGAGTGTTCAAGTAATGTCTTACAAGTTGTAGTAAGCTTTGAATGATGACATGTCAAACTATTTCAAATATGGTAAAAAATATGATCAATATTTCTTCAACAACCTTAGGGTTGCCAAAGCAGTAATAGCTATGAGACAAGTTGAACAAGAGTGAGATGGGGTTGATTAAATGTCTTTATGGGATCATGATATGTCTTCTAAGTAGGTTGTGTAAATCCTAGTAAGGTGAAGATAGTGTTGTTGTTTCACCCCTAACAAGGTTGACTAGGAATGATGTTTCCTTGTATGGAATGAGAGGTTCCAACGTCAGCATTTCTTTTGATGCTAAAAAAAAATGACAAGTGTTCCAGTGTCAGTGTATCTAGAAGAAAAAAGGATGGATACATCGCCTTTTTTATGCTTCAAGGAATGGTATGGGACACATGCCATGATTGGTAAAAAGCTAGCAAGTATGACTTTGTGTTGATATAATAGATATAATTTTTGTATAATAGCTAGAATTTAAAGTTGAACATTACTACTAGAGTTGTACAGATGACACAATAAGTTTCTATGTTCCATATTGCAAATGTCTTCTTATGTGGGGGGTTTTTGTGCTGACCCAAGATGAGATATGTATGAATGATGTGACATCACCATGATATAAAAGTAACCATGTGAAGGTAATAGGATGAGGTTCAAAGGAAGTACCATTTGTTTACCCTGGATTTCGGGTGCGAAATCCCTATTAGGGGTTTATAGTTGTAAGACCCCTAAACTTTATTAATGAGTTGAATAAGATTAATTATCATAATTTAATTATTAAAACTCTAATATAAACTTGTGATATGATTTTAAATCATAATACAAGCTTATGTTTCAAATATGGTCCAATTTGGACACTGTTTGAGCAAGTTATGCAATTTTATGCACATTTTGGACTTTTATGCAATTTATCCAATTGAGAGGTTTATTTACAATTCATCACTTGAATTATGTTCCTTGGATATTATATCATCATTATTTATCTTGTTGATCCATGGGGAGCCCATTTAAACCTTGGTTTGAAGGTATTTTCTCCAAGGGTATTTTATGATTTACCCCTTCATGGATGAGCTACCTTTAGTAGCTATCAACTAGTGAGTTATTTATTTTACTTGGAAATTCAATAAAAGAGGGATAATAATGTCTCTATGTATGGTGGGGTAGCTGCTTGTGTGTATTCTTGTAAATTCTTAATAGTTTAAGGCCATGGACACTTGGAAAGATACTAGAACTTCAACTTTTTGTTTTTCTTTATCTTAAAGTTTCATATACTTATCCCTAAGCATCAAAATGATATATTTGGTCTCCACCAATTCCATCCTTCTACAAACCTCTTCCTCCATCTTTGCTGCTGTAAATTTCCTATCCAAGGAAGAAGAAAGATGGGAGCTTCTTGGAAAAAGAATCTAGGGTTGCAATTGACTTCCTTTTTGGGTTTAAAAAGCTTCCTTCTAGTGATCTTGACCTAAAAGAGTAAGAATCCCCTTCTTTCCTTCATTTATTTCTTTGTTGTCATTCCTCCTACATTTCTTCAGGTATGAATCTTGCTATTCCATGGTAGAAATTTCTCTAGAGCTCTAAAACCCTACCTTTCTTGCTCCTTATGCTTAGGGTTTGCTCATTTGATGAAGAGAGGTGCTAGATGGACGAGTTCACAGCTTATGATTGGATTTTCTACCCTACCTGCTCGTGTTTTCTTATGTTTGGGAGTTTATCATTTCATTATAGGCAAGTTTTATAACTTTCTCTATGTTTATTGCTTACCATAAGCTTGCTAGCTCATGTTCTTGCTTGAAAAAGATGATTCATGCACTAAAAAGCTATGCTTGACTTGTATTTCAATTTTTATAATGTTCTCTGTTCTGATTTCAGTTCTAGATGAACCTGTGATCATGTGCACGTTATTACTAAGGTATAATATGACTTGGATCAGGTTGTTTTGACAACCTATGGTGCTAAGCACCTATCAACCAATGGTCAATTTTAGGGTTTAAAGCTGACTTCTTCTATAAACCCATGACCCGATGATGGTACCATCACAACAACCCTATGGTGTTGTCTTAATGATAATTGATGGTCGAGATCAAGGGTGTCAGATGATGGTGACAACCTATGGTCACCCCCTTAGGTCAGATTTTGGATCAATTAGAAGTTTAATGATCAACCATTAAGTACCCTACTGATGTTATCAATCAATGATGATATTAGCTTAATATTTGATGTTGATTAATGAATATAGTGTTGATCTAACAATCTATGGTGATTTAATGGTCACTAATGATGGTGGATCAGGTCTCTACAACTTATGTTGAGTTAATCATTGTAGTTGTAGCATCAATTAAGCCTTAGACCAATGGTTTCTTGGGTCACTTGATGCAATAGTCGGACCTATACTGTAATTGATAGTTTTAACATATGTGCTTGACCCAATGGTCAAGATCTAATGTTTATTCCTACAATAAAGTGGAATGATGGATAATGTAATATGTTGGTCCTAATAATGTGATTTAGATGTTTTCCTTTATATGATCAACTTAAGGAGCTTATTTGTTGACAATGGATGGCTTGTTTTAAATGAACAGTCGATTGTGGGTTTTACCCTACTCTCAATAGAACCCTTATTTTTTTTAACCAAAGGATGTATTGGGTTAAATGGTGAATTTTATAGATCACAACTCAATAACATCATATATGATTCATTCAATGTCTTTACTTATGTAAACAATCAATGGTCTTACCTTTTAAGCATCGAATGGTTCTGGGTGACATTGTGGTATGGTGATATGGGTTGAATGTTGATGGAACAAATGGAGGGTTACCCTTAATAAGGTAGTCTTACCTATTCACTCATATGAATAGAAGGTATGATAACCATATTGTGTAGATATGTAACCCTAATGAGGTATAGCTTGTTATACCAAGATTTAATATAACTAAATGATGGTAATTAGGTTTGAATAGTCCTTGAATGACTAATACAATCATGGAGTACTCTATTACTGTTGTTGAAGCCCTAGTATGCTATAACCCGATGGTTACACCTTGATTTATGCATGGTTTCATTCTTGAGAATGGCATGGAATGTGATGGTGATGCTTAACCTTATGCATCCATGATCCAATGGGGATGATGTGAGTTAGGGTTTGGGTATGAGTGATGATTACTAACATTAATATAATTTATCTTATGAACCTAACTCTAATGCAAATAGATAAAGATGAGTATTCATGTTTGTCATTATTATATGATGGAATGATGGTGGAATAAACTCATTAATATGATCATAATCTTGATATGTTAATTGGTGGTTATCATAGCCACATGGTTGATACTTTATTATGCTAAACATGTGCATTGTTAATATGATGAAGGTTAATCATATCTAGATTCCTTGCATGTTGATGTAATAAAGAAATGTTCTTATTATTAATATAACCCTACTATGATTGTTTATGAATATCTCCTAGCTCATGAATGCAATATTGTGTTGATCTAGTATATGATATG
The DNA here is from genome assembly GCA_963693085.1 of Alisma plantago-aquatica. Classification (NCBI taxonomy): domain Eukaryota; kingdom Viridiplantae; phylum Streptophyta; class Magnoliopsida; order Alismatales; family Alismataceae; genus Alisma; species Alisma plantago-aquatica. The sequence continues at coordinate 1,540,344,786 of OY856409.1, forward strand.
TAAGTGATGTTGTTGAGCCTTGTTATAAGGCATGCAAAGATAATGATGATTTTGTAGGGAATAGTATGATGGTCTTAATGACCTTTGGGCATGGTTGAGACCTAAATGAGGTGTAATCCTCTTGTGTTGATAAGGGTTGATACCCTATGATATTGTGAAAAAGATTTTATATCCTGTGATATTATGATGGTCTTAATGACCTTTGGGCATGGTTGAGCCCTGAATGAGGTGTAAACCTCTTGTGTTGATAAGCGTTGATACCATGTGATATTTTGAAAAGGATTTATAACTTTTGATAGTATGATGACTAGTGTAGCCTCATGAATGGTAAGTAAATAGTACCATGTGATGACAAGATGAGAAATTATGTTTCACACATTTTATATCTTTTGAAGTTGTGATATTTATATGCTTGCTAGAAGTGAATTAGGGTTTGTATGTCCACTTGTTTGATGCAGCCTTAACCCAATTGGCATAACTAATCAAGTGAAACTCTAATCATGTAGTGCCATGTTCCATAGATCCATCTGAGTGTTAGAACTTGCCAGACGGTGAAACGAGTATTCCTAAGGGAAACTCGGAGCGCATACTGATGAGTATGCGGGGTGCTTGTCATCCTGAATTCAAGTGTTTAGGGAGGATGACTGCGGTCATACCTAGCCATTAGTTTGAGAATGGTTGCGGTTGTGTCTCAATGATTATATATATGATGACATAGGAGGAAAATTGTGGTTGTACCTTGGATGGTAGGGTATGCGTACCCACCTTCTTTCACTAGTGTCGTGACCTGTACCAAGGACGAACTAGGCTGTTAGCAGCTTGACCTTATGTGTCACTGTGGCAGACCCATACTGACCGGGGGCAGAGAAGATCTTAGGAGACCGACTCTTCCTAGAACTTGTTTGGCACTCATGTCGACTTAGCAATGGTCAGTTGGATTTTGAGTGGTATCCTCAAATTCCTCAGGGTATAATAAAAGATGTAAGATAGTTGTGTAGCATATCTATTTAGGGTTATAAACAATTCTTCATATTGGATGATAACCCTTATTTGGTTTCTTTTCACTGAGATCATGTATAGTACAATAAGAGATAATTGATATGCTTATGTTGTAGTTATGCTCATGTTGTAAACATGCTTATGTTGTCAAATATACTGACACTGATGGTTGAGATGTTGCTGCTAGCTATGTTTAATATTGCTAGCCATGCCTATATAATTAGAAATGCTTAAATTGCTAATCATGCTTATGTAGTTAATTATGCTATGAGGTTAGTTCTACGTATGATATATTTGTTCCCTTTATTTGAGATGCCAATATTGATAGCCATGTTATGTTACTAGACATATTCATGATGTCAGAGTTGCTTATGCTACTAGATTGCTTGTGTTATTAGTAAGGAATATGATGATAGTCAGATTAATGATAATGATTGTTATTAGATGCAATTTGATGATATTTGAGTAGATATTTATCCAAAGGAATGGATTTATTTGTTATCTATATATGCATTGATGATCATACTTATTGCTAAGATTAATTGCTTAATCTATTTAGCATACTTGAACTATTTAATCTGTTCAATTGATTATTAAATACTCCAACTACTTAGTTATCACTATTTAAAATGTTGTAATCAATAAGCATTGTTGGATATTATATCTCTTGCTGGGACATTGGTCTCACCCTTGTGTTTCGCCACATTTTTTAGGTAATCAGAAGTGATGAAAACAAACATGTGGAGCTATATTAATGAATCTTTGAGAAAGTTGATTAGATGTCTAGTGTGTTCTAGAGTCGTCCATGTACTCTCAGTTCCGGGGAGGAAAAGCTTGTATATGGTGTTTCAAACGAATCAAAATTTTCTTAGCATGTTAATGTTTGTTGTGTGGCATATACAAATAGTGTTCTCCTGTGTATAAATGTTGTGGCTAAGGCGCTAGAACAATTTGTATCAAATTCTTGGCATAGTATGGATATGAGAAAGATGTTGGGATCTTATGTAAATGTTTCTGAGCTGGTGCTGACGTTGAAATTGGTTTTAATTTACCCATATTTTTGGGTATGTGATTAATTAGTGATCGATTGTGCTTTATGTTTTGAGTAATCTCGTTTAGTGTAATGGGTTCTCACAATATGTGTCTTCCACTTGTCCCTATTTCAAGAGATAATTCATCGGTGAGCCTATTTGTTCATTGAAAAATGAGGTTGTTTTATTTGACATGCTTTCTTTCTTTTCCTTTTTTTTACGTTTTTTACACCCAACTATCGCAAGCCAAAAGAGGAGAAAAGATTCATGTAGAGAAAAATCTTCAACCATTGTATATCTAGATTTTTTTTCATTGGTGTTGACAGTTGGTTCGGTTGGTAAAGATACCATAGAGTGGTACCTTGGGCTCTATGTGATAGACAACTACTTACATGGATGTTTAATTTTCTAGAAGTCCTTTATGAGCATGGTCTTAATGTAGAAAAATTAATTTTTCATCTACTTGTTTTAACCTATGAGTGATTCCAAAGATCCAATTTGTCTATGTTACTTATTGCTATTTTGGATTAGAGGTAATTTTGGTGATCACATGTTTCAAGTTACATGAAACCAATTGGTAGTTAATAAATTCTTTTGTTTTAGCATATTATGTGTAAATACTAGAATATTAATTATATATTAGTCATAAATGGGATATGTCCATGAAGGAAAGCACATATAATTTTGGTATTGACACACTTCATATTAGAGAAAGTCAACAAATAGTTAATTGGTTGTTACCTTTTTAGGAATGGTATATAAATTATATATTAGTTGTCAACATAAAAATGCCCAATAAGGGAGCACATGTAAAATTCATAAAGACACACTATAGGTTTGAGGGAGTCAGTTGATCATTAATTGAGTTATTTTCTTTTAATATGTTGTATGTACATTATTATCAGTGTATATGTAACTACCCTATAAAAGGGAGCAACTATGTTATGTATTGTTTTTTAGATACCATCCTACTTGCCCACTTTTTTAAAAACTATATTTTAATTTGAACATCTTGCACTTTTTCTTTTACATCTCTTGGTTCCCAACAAGTATCACGTTTACTTGGAACAATTTTCTAAAGGTTTATTTCATATTTTATATCTTGAAAATATGATAGTTGTCAACAAAAGTAGATTCTAATTGTTTATGTTTATTATAAAGTAATCTTTTTCAGTTGTGGTGTGCATATTTGTTTTTTTTTTTAACCTTCTTGTGAGCAGTTTTACTACCATGTTGTTTGGCATAACTTGTTTATAATTTTTGTATGCCCTTAATATCTCGATAATGTAATAGTTTCATGATCTGGTTGGTCATTTATTACTATTTATTTCTATTGTAGAGAAATTTTTTGTAAGTGTTTTGACTATATGGATTATGTTCGAGTCATGTATTAATGTAAAGTCAAGTCTAAAATTAATGTGTATGTCAATAATGTATACATTATTCGTTGTAGAACCTGACTCCAGTAATATTAAAAATCAGCCTTGGTTAACAATACCACACAAATATATTTAATAGTCATCTATTAGCTTAGTTCATTGGTATAACATGTGGATGATGTTAATAAACCCGTGTTTTGATGATCACTAACCATTCCACATATTGGTGTCTAATGTCTCTACTTGAGTGATTTCAGATTAGGTATAGACACACTCCAAATGCCCTAACTTGCGCATATCAAATTGGAGAAAAGACAAGTCAAAGTCAATACAAGTGCACATTTTTGTAATATGATGTAAATCTATTAGAATCATGTTGTAAATCACTTGTAATGATTGTATGACTTATAATTAAGCTTAAAAAAAATACCAGGAGCACTTAGATCAAATATTAGAGCACTTTAGATGCAACTTTGAAAATTGATTACAGGCACTTTGTCGGTCGAGTTTCCCAGCCTGAAAACTCGATCGATCATCCTTGATCAATTTTCTGGAGATTGCATCGGTCGAGTTGGGTTTACACAGAACTCGACCGATCAAGTAACTGACCATTTCGATTCCTAATGGTTGGTCGAGTTTTGTCAGGACAAACTCGACCGATCATTTGAGTATCAGCCTTGTTGTTTACTTGATCGGTCGAGTTACCCTCATAGAAACTCGACCGATTGCACTATACGTAAAAGTGCAGAAAAGTGCTTCTAGCCGTTGTGGAGTTGCAACAAGTGAAAATATATCCGTTGCAAGCCACAAAATGACTAGTTTTCAGCTCCAAGTGTTCCCAAAGGCTAAGAGGCATCCCCAGCTATAAATAGGACCCCTTAGGCTTCATTCCAAGGTGGAGCATTCAACGCAAACTCTATGTGAGGTTCCTATATTCTATAGTTGAGTGCTTCCTACAGCCTCCTCCCTCTCTCTAAGCTTAAACACTTGCTACATCCATTAGAGTGAGTAGGAAATCTATAAGAGAGCTAGTCCTACATGTATATCTTGTGAAGCTCTCACTTCCACCACCTCCCCATCTCTCATTTCAATCATGAAGATGAAGGTTCTCTCTCTTGTCCAAGAGAGGTGAAGAAGAACAAGGGAAGGAGTCCCTTGGTGAAGATCAAGACTGAAGACTTGGAGCAAGAGTGGGTAAGCCCTTGGTGAAGGAAGAATACTCCTTGCTCAAGTGGGTAAGTCCTTGGTGGAAGCTTCTCCGAGTGAAGGTGAAGTCAAAGGTGGAAGATCCAAGAAGAGTGGGTAATTCCTACAAGGCTGAAGACTTGTGCAAGAGTAGGTAAGTCCTTGGAAGAAGGCAGAAGACTCCTTGCAAAGTGGGTAAGTCCTTGGTAAGATTGAAGACTCTTTGTATTGGATAGGTAAGTCCTTTGTTTGGTCATGTATTGTAAGTCTTATGAATGAATATAATGCAATGGTTAGGAAATCCTAGAGGTTGACCTCTCTAGGTAAGTGGACTAACATACTTCTAGTTTGAAGTGTGGAACCACTCTAAATAGCTTGTCTACTTGTGTTTTCTCAATCTCTCTCATCCTTGCTATGCACGTTTTAGTTGCACACAAATTTACCATTTAGCAACCTTATCTTGTGATATATCTTGAAGGTTTAATGAATTCTATTTAAGTGCATTCATCTCTATTCACCCCGCTTCTAGAGCATCTAATCACCCATCTAGGATCCAACAATTGGTATCAGAGTGGGTCTTCTCCAAGCATACTTCCACAAGTAGGAGAATATGGGTGATTATGAAGATGGACAACCTTCAAAGAGAGCAATAGAAGGAAACAAGAGAGAAAAAGGGATCACAAAGGCTCCATCAATAAATGAAAGCACTAGTGGAAGATCTAGTGAATGTGAAGATGGAAGATTCCATTGCGCCCTCATGACAAGCTCAATTTAAAATTTAAATGAGGTAAATTCAAGTGTTGAGAGTCAAACGAATGCTTATCTTAGTCAACTAAATGCTCTTAAATTTGCAAACTCTAGCTTGCTTGATAAGATTAAGTTTTTAGAATCTCAACCTTCTATGACTATTTCATATATAGAGCTTGCTACGGCTATTATTTCTCTCTCTATTATTTCTTATGCTCTTAAATGTGCTTATGAGAGTCAAGAGCTTAATTTGCAAGGAATAGAATGTGTAGATAAAGTTTATCCTTTAAAGATTACTTGTCTTGTATATGAACTTGCTTCCTTTCATAGTAGTGTAATTGCTCTTGACCCTCATACTATCTTTTCTTATAGAGAGAAAGTTTTTGATGCTCTATATTGTGATAAAGATTCTTATATGACTAAAGATGTTTGCTTAGAAATCTATCTTGTGCATGCTAGAGATGATATGAATCCATTGTGTCAATCCACATGAAAGAAGAAAGGTGAAATGTGCAGAGGGTGACAACAAATGGAAAAAGGAATGGTAAGAACAAAGGTAATGTTTTCTTGCTTATAACCATTTCTAACTTATTTTTGTCAAGTTAGTGTGCACTATACATATGGTTTTTGAGTCAAAAGTGGTATTTTGTGTTTATCTTCACACTCTTACTAAAAACACTGTTTCTAATGCTTCTATAGTGCATTACTAACTTGCTTAGACATGTTTGGATATGGTTTGTATTTTTAGCATGCCTTTAAATCTGTTTTTATGAAATATGTGTGCTATTTGACAGCTGCTTTGTCGGTCGAGTTTGCCCTGCTTGAAATTTGACTGATAGGCACCAATGGGTGTTTCCAATAACTATCATCGGTCGAGTTGTCAATGCACAAAACTCGACCGATGACACTATGCACAAAATATACATTTGGCTTATTGAATGAGAATTCCCCTCTCAACTAGATTTTCTCAACCAATAGCCTTATTCTTTGGCACTCTCATTTGGTACCTTTATATATGCATATTGCCATGTTCTAAATTGCCTATCTTGCTTACAACTCTATCTCTCTAATTGCTCTAAATTGGTATATCTATATCTTGGAATAACTTATTTTGAGTTGTTTTATAGGTTTTGATGATGACCTCTTTAGATCTCTTGGTTGTGTCTTAAATTGCTTCCGTTGTGCTCTAACTTGCTACATCTATATAGGTGTATATCTTGTGTTGATACAACCTTGAGGTTCTTAGTGGTGATCATCCTTTGGTAATGATGTATATTTGTTAATGAGTTATATCCTTTCATGCTTCTACAATTGCATATCTCTTTGTTTGGATATATCTCTACATCTACTCATAGCTTGCTGTATCTTGTGTATCTTTTGGTATCTCTTGCTATGATCTAGATCCTACTAGTAGTCCTAACTTATGATATCATCTACTAGTAGTTCACATACATGTAGTTCTAGCCTTGTTTAAAATTGCCATCTTTGCTCATGTATATGCTATGCTTGTATCTTGTCTCATACATGCTCAAGATCGTTCCTTGAATTGCATATCTACTATCTTGAGTTGCTTGCATAACATTGTGATGCAGGGTACATAGATCTATATTATATGTAGAAATTGGAGTATTTTTGGATTTTATGCAGATTTTGCTCCAGTTTCAATTTTTGGTGCAAGACTAGTGTTTTTCATGCAGAAACGACCTTCTGAGCAAGGCTCATCACTTTGCCATGAGCCCTGGTACTTTTTGGGCAAATTTTGTCATCTTGATGGTCAAAATTGCGATTTATTATTTTTCTGCAGCACTTTATCTTGCCCTTTGGGTTGTTGTTCAAGTATATGCTTTAACTTTCTTTTCTTTCTATGTTTGGACAAGACCCTATCTGTGATCTTCTACTCTCCTTATATATATTTGTGTTATCTCCTTTCCATTTAACAAGTGATGTTTCTTATTTCTTCATAACCCCACTTTTTGAAATGACAAAGGGGGAGAAAGGTATGTCCTCTTTTAAAAGAGGAAGAAGACATGTCTTATATGAAGAAGAGAAGTATGTTCATGTAAAGGGAGAAGATAAAGGGAGAAGACATATATGTGTAGAACATATATGAGTAGAAGACATAGTATTCTATAAATGTTATGAAAGCTAACCATGCAGGAGAGATCGCATCAATTGAGGGGGAGTATGAAAACTCCATGCACATCAATTGAGGGGGAGCATATGAACTCCATTCTTTTGAAACCCCTAGGTTTCTCCAAAGGTATGATTTTACTTAAAAGCTTTCAATACATTTATGGAATGGTTTGTCATCTTCAAAAAGGGGGAGAATGTTGTCTCAAGGTCAATTTGGTCAATGTTGACTCACGTCTAAATTGACTAAACTCGTGTTTTGATGATGGCTAACCATTGCACATATTGGTGTCTAATGTCTCTACTTGAGTGATTTCAGATTATCTATAGACACACTCCAAATGCCCTAACTTGCGCATATCAAATTGGAGAAAAGACAAGTCAAAGTCAATACAAGTGCACGTTTTTGTAATATGATGTAAATCCATTAGAATCATGTTGTAAATCACTTGTAATGATTGTATGACTTATAATTAAGCTTAGAAAAATATCAGGAGCACTTAGATCGAATATTAAAGCACTTAAGATGCAACTTTGAAAATTGATTACAAGCACTTTGTCGGTCGAGTTTCCCAGCCTGAAAACTCGACCGATCATCCTTGATCAATTTTTTGGAGATTGCATCGGTCGAGTTGTGTTTACATAGAACTCGACCGATCAAGTAACTGACCATTTCGATTCCTAATGGTCAGTCGAGTTTTGTCAGGACAAACTCGACCGATCATTTGAGTATCAGCCTTGTCGTTTACTTAATCGGTCGAGTTACCCTTACATAAACTCGACCAATTGCACTGTACAGAAAAGTGTAGAAAAGTGCTTCTAGTCATTGTGGAGTTGCAACAAGTGAAAATATATCTGTTGCAAGCCACAAAATGGCTAGTTTTCGGCTCCAAGTGTTCCCAAAGGCTAAGAGGCATCCCCGGCTATAAATAGGACCCCTTGGGCTTCATTCCAAGGTGGAGCATTCAATGCAAACTCTATGTGAGGTTCCTATTCTATAGTTGAGTGCTTCCTACAGCCTCCTCCCTCTCTCTAAGCTTAAACACTTGCTACATCCATTAGAGTGAGTAGGAAATCTGTAAGAGAGCTAGTCCTACATGTATATCTTGTGAAGCTCTCACTTCCACCACCTCCCCATCTCTCATTTCAATCATGAAGATGAAGGTTCTGTCTCTTGTCCAAGAGAGGTGAAGAAGAACAAGGGAAGGAGTCCCTTGGTGAAGATCAAGGCTGAAGACTTGGAGCAAGAGTGGGTAAGCCCTTGGTGAAGGCAGAAGACTCCTTGCTCAAGTGGGTAAGTCCTTGGTGGAAGCTTCTCCGAGTGAAGGTGAAGTTAAATGCAGAAGATCTAAGAAGAGTGGTGTGATGTCCCAGGATTTTGATTTCTCCAAACCCTATTGGGAATGAGATGTCAGAATCTGAAAACATCATCCAATCATATCATAGAGCGATGTGGAAGCATAATACACATACATGAACATACAACCATACCATTTCTCAACAATAATATGTACATTATTACAAAATGATTTACAATTACATATTGAATGAAAATACTACAGTCGATGAACATGTATGCTAACATGATCTTAACACAATAGGTACAACCTGGACAACTGCTCACTTCATTTCTTTTATCCCACGCTAGCTCTGAACCTAAAACATACGTGAAACAATGAATCAACACACAAAGTGTTGTGTACGTGAGTAGAAAGATACATACTAATATGTTTGCATAATTGAAATAACTTGAGAAAGAAAGAGTAAAAGAAAACAATGTTTAAAGCGATAATCAAGTAAACACATATTTTTAGATGTCTTTTGATGCGTTTGTACTACTAAGTGGTGTCACACTTCATTTTCCCCCGCCCCTTGGGCTATGGGGACCGAGTGCCGACCTTATATTTAGAGGGGAGAGAGAGATGCCACACTTCATTTTTCCCCGCCCCTTGGGCTATGGGGACCGAGTGCCGGCCTTATATTTAGAGGAAGGGAGAGAGGATTAAGCGAGAGAGAGAGAGAGCATATATCCAATTAGTAGCTACAAACCATCTATACTCTTTGTTGTTCTTATTGACATGATGAAGTTACTACAATCATAGTACATCCAAGCAATATTCTCAAATAAATACAAGCAATACATCATAGCTATTGCACACAAGAAAACTAGTCATATACTTAGATAAAGCCCACGTACCTGAGTTCAGAGATTTCTAATCATTCTTACTCATCTAGATATCTGGTCATCACCTGTTTAACAACAAATTAATCATCATTAATACATGGTCCATTATGTCATTAATATTTTAGGTCTAAGTTAGGGTTTAGGCCAAACCTAGGTTTAAAATGACCTAAGCTTACCTCTAATATTTTTATACTGGTCTAAAGGTCATAACTATGGTCTGGTTCAAATTTCATATTTCTTGATAACTGGTCTATTTTGTAGAATTAAAATGAGGTTACAAACATGGAATTGGGTTTTAATGGGAAATGACCTTTTTTTGGCATAATAGTCAAATCTGAGTTCATATTTGGTTTCCACATCATACTAGGCTTCAGTAATATTTTTCTCAGATTTAATTTCCATGATATCCTAATTATAGCAATAATATGATCTCAAAAAGAAGTATTATCATCTACATTAAATATCGTCATTATTTGTTCATCAAAGGTATGATCTAAGGGTTGAGTAATGTAGAGGACATTTTTCTGAGTCTAGGGATTTTTTGGGTAATTTTTTTTATCAAGGGATCTATTTTTTATGAATTATGCAAGTTCTAATCATTTAGAAGACAAATACCTTGAATGACCAATCGACGACTGCCATGTGTCCACTTGGGGCGTGGCTCATTGCTGGTCTGTGGCAGGGACCCGCCTGGTTCAACTTTTGGGCTGGCCGGTCCTATGCTGGTCTGGGCTCAGTTCACTGCCTCTGGACCGCCTGCTCTTCCACTCTCGCGATCCATCAGATGCAGCATGGGCGTGGGCAGACACCACGGCCGTGGTGCCGGGTCACAGCGCCTGCACTCACCCCTATCCTCTGTGTGCACCACTGTAGCTAGGTCCTCTAGTGATCGCCGCCACAGATAGGTCCTCCGGCGAGCGCCGTCGCATCCATCATTTTTGGTAGGCTCCATCTTGGACTCCAGAGCAGTGACCGGGGTCCTGATTGAGGGACATGTGGTCAGTTTACGCGGTAGGGGGGAGCTCTATGGCTCTACTACTATTGCCATGATGGATGGCCTTGGGCACGCTAAAGCTGTGATCTTGTTGTCTCTCCACTGAGGGATAAGGGCTGGAGAAGATCCTCCTCCTTCGTCGGTACCCCATCCGAGAAAGAGGTGAAAGGGGATGTGGTAGTAGAGGGTTGCAGATGTTGCAATCTGTGATGGACGTAGGAGCTCCGACTATGGATCACATGAGGTGTAGGTGACCTACCTACATTGCGTTGTGAGAGTCGGACTCCTTGGAATCTCTGACACACCACCGCCGACCCTCCAATGTAGATAGGTCAGGGAGATTAGAAGCAATAGTTCCTCCTCGATCTTTAGGGATGACTACTGCAGGTAGCAATGGAGAAAGGAGGAGGAGGAGAAGTTGGAGGCTGTCACTTTCCCTCACCTTGCCTCAATGTCCCGCAAGCCTAGGGTTATTATGTACAAGTCATTGCTCCAAAGAAACCTAACCAATTGGGGTGGCCCTTCTTGACATGGTCATCCTCCCATAAGGTTCGGAGGTTGAAGGTGACACAAGGAGCGTCAGATGAAATCTCACGACTGCCAAGACTCCACGCAGCCACTCGTCCAATTGATGCATCACTGGCATACATAACGAAACCAGTGCACTCAACTGGCCCTCTTGAGTTTTGGTGTGTGACACACCTATATCACAGATCTAAGTCCAAAAATCCTACATACAAAGTCTTTCCATCTAATTCAAATGAAATGAACACATCCTCTAACACTTATATTTTCTTGTAGGAACCTCCAAACATCATGAGACTTGAAACACAACTTCTCATCACTCAAAGTCTCCTATAATCAAGTTTGAAATCAATATTTTCAATAATTGGTCATCTAACTAAATTCCTCATAAACTTCATAAATAGTTGCACAAACCTCCAATTCAAGTAAAGTAATTATCAACTCTTGATTAAATAAGTCAATAATTTATTATGTGATTCTACACACCTTAGAGTTCATCAAATGACCACATGAGTCTTCAAAGTCCATGACTAATTTGTATTAACAAGGCATATCCTCAACACCTTCTTGAAATCAAACTCCAAAATTTGGGATCATCACATTCACCCGACCTTATATGGAATTCCATCCTCGAAATTCAACTAGCCTCATGCTCGATGGGATAACATTGAGTTCAACTTCATATAGGTTGGCAATTCTAGGTGCCAAGCTTATCATAGTACTTAATGAGCCCTAGGTTTTCATCTTAGGTTTTTCAGCATGTATGGGTACCCACCCCACCTTATGTAGATGAAGGCATCAATTACATAGTTTGGTCATAACTTGACATTCTATTATTCTAGGATTTACATCTCTTATAGTCACTTAAGGATAAGGATTTTATTCATACATATGAATTTAAGGTGGTACTATTCAAGGTTCAATCTTTCACTCCACTAACACATGTAAGGCGATATCGAGCATCATTTACTACAATGTTGGCACTTAACATCACTAGTCTAGTTTTATGATCAAAATCATATCATAATTTCATCATGTGAGAGGGTCTTCGTTAACATGCTTGAATATTAGGGTTCCACCTCATGGTGTAGTTAATTCTCAACTATAAGCTTGGATTTAGAAGGATTAAGGTTAAGCACTATATTGTCATGCAATATATATGATCCAAAAGGACCTTTGTGTCAAGATCATGCTTTCATAACTTATATCTTTCATGTATGATAGAAGGAGAATGAGAATATACTAGTCCGATCTTATCATTATTTCAAACTTGGATATTACATGTATGATATAGGAAGGGAATATAGAATAGGTCAAGCTTATATGAGTGACTCCTCATATATAAATCATCTATATAGCTCAAGTGAGGTTTCTATCATCGTATATTAAGAAGGAGAAGAAAAAGGGAGAACATGTATGTTGGGTATCTTTTGCACAGAGTATCATACTCTCATAACTAGGGTTCATCTATTACCTCACTTGCAACTAATGATGAGATTTACAAAATATGTCACTCCATCTAGGACCTAACTCAGCAAAAGGATTGACTTTATCATATGGGTCATCTACCCATCCTTTTATTTTACCCAATTCTCACATATAGATTTGAATCATGCATAAGGACTCAACTCAACACTTGAGAGTAATCTAGTGTAGGACATTTTTTCAACACATATCTCATATATTGGAGGCTAGGTCCTATGACCTTCTCCCTGTGGGTCTTACTCTCTCTAGAGTTCACCACATATCTCATCCTACCACTAGATATCCTCCTTGTATAAGAGCGTGAGGCTCATGCACACTCATCTCTATCTTAACTTAGCTTATCTTAAGTAGGAAAAGGTAATGTACTTTCATCATCAAGATTTTTCTTAAATTCTACAAAATTGGATTTAACAAGTATACAACTTAAACCTTATAAGGAAACTTATACCATCAGAGATCAAACTTAGATAAGATTTCACATGCTTATTTCAATCATCGTTCTATCATCTACTCTATGTATCACATATCTTGATAAGTCTCTAGACATCTAATCCAGACTACTCTCTCTTCTAGACTGATGTCACTCCCTTTCACTTAGGTTACATGAACACTAACTACTCTCCAGTGTGAGGGACACATTTTCATATTTACATATAGGTAATAAAATATTATATAGTTTTTCTCCGAGAAGGCAGACGTCAGAGAAAACTACCGAGGCTCGATCCGATTGGAAAACAAAACCAAATCAGCAAAATGAGTGTCCCACACGCAGTAGATAGTCTAGTGCTATGTCACCTAGTGAAATGTTGAGAACAAGGTGTAGATTAGTGTAGCTACCCAATACATATGAGCTTTATATGGAGAGGGTTTCTCACACTTGTCTAAACCTAGTTCTCAAACAGCTAGGTTCTAACTTAGAGGCTAAGTCAAACCTTATTCCTATAGAACAACTTACTAAGTTTCTAGGGTTTTAAGTGAAAGGTGAAGTTTAGTTTTATGTTTCATGGTGAGAAATTGTCAGGTGTAGCTATTGTTCATGCTCTGATACCAACTGTGACGTCCCCAGATTTTGATTTCTCCAAACCCTATTGGGAATGAGATGTCAGAATCCGAAAACATCATCCAGTCATATCAGAGAGCGATGTGGAAGCATAATATGCATACATGAACATACAACCATAACATTTCTCAACAATAACATGTACATTATTACAACATGATTTACAATTACATATTGAATGAAAATACTACAGTCGATGAACATGTATGCTAATAGGATCTTAACATAATAGGCACAACGTGGACAACTGCTCACTTCCTTTCTTTTATCCCACACTAGCTCTGAACCTAAAACATATGTGAAACAACGAATCAACACACAAGATGTTGTGTACGTGGGTAGAAAGATACATATATGTTTGCATAATTGAAATAACTTGAGAAAGAAAGAGTAAAAGAAAACATTGTTTAAAGCGATAATCAAGTAAACACATATTTTTAGATGTCTTTTGATGCGTTTGTACTACTAAGTGGTGTCACACTTCATTTTTCCCCGCCCCTTGGGCTTTGGGGACCGAGTGCCAACCTTATATTTAGAGGGGAGAGAGAGATGTCACACTTCATTTTCCCCCACCTCTTAGGCTATGGGGACCGAGTGCTGACCTTATATTTAGAGGAAGAGAGAGAGAGAGAGGATTGAGGGAGAGAGAGAGAGAGAGCATATATCCACTTAGTAGCTACAAACCATCTATACTCTTTGTTGTTCTTATTGACATGGCGAAGATACTACAATTATAGTACATCCAAGCAATATACTCAAATAAAGACAAGCAATACATCATAGCTATTGCACACAAGAAAACTAGTCATATACTTAAATAAATCCCACATACCTGAGTTCAGAGATTTCTAATCATTCTTACTCATATCTAGATATCTGGTCATCACCTGGTTAATAACAAATTAATCATCATTAATACATGGTCCATTATGTCATTGATATTTTAGGTCTAAGTTAGGGTTTAGGCCAAACCTAGGTTTAAACTGACCTAAGCTTTCCTCTAATATTTTTATACTGGTCTAAAGGTCATAACTATGGTCTGGTTCAAATTTCATATTTCCTGATAACTGGTCTATTTTGTAGAATTAAAATGAGGTTACAAACATGGAATTGGGTTTTAATGGGAAATGACTTTTTTGGCATAATAGTCAAATCTGAGTTCATATTTGGTTTCCACGTCATACTAGGGTTCAGTAATATTTTTCTCAGATTTAATTTCCATGATATCCTAATTATAGCAACAATATGATCTCAAAAAGAAGTATTATCATCTACATTAAATATCATCATTATTTGTTCATCAAAGGTCTTATCTAAGGGTTGAGTAATGTAGAGGACGTTTTTTTGAGTCTAGGGATATTTTTGGGCAATTTATTGACCAAGGGATCTATTTTTTATGAATTATGCAAGTTCTAATCATTTAGAAGACAAATACCTTGAATGACCAATCGACGACTGCCATGTGTCCACTTGGGGGGAGTGGCTCTTTGCTAGTCTGTGGCAGGGACCCACCTGGTTCAGCTTTTGGGCCAGCCGGTCCTATGCTGGTCTGGGCTCAGTTCACTGCCTCTGGACCGCCCACTCTTCCACTCTCGCGATCCAGCAGATGTAGCACGGGCATGGGCAGACGCCACGGCCGTGGTGCCGGGTCACAGCGCCTGCGCTCTCCCCCATCCTCTGCGTGCGCCACTACATCCAGGTCCTCTGGTGATCGCTGCTGCAGCCAGGTCCTCCGGTGAGCACCGCCGCAACCATCATTTTCGGTAGGTTCCATCTTGGACTCCAGAGCGGTGACCGGGGTCCTGATTGAGGGACATGTGGTCGGTTTACGTGGGGGGGGGTGGGAGCTCTGTGGCTCTTTTGCTGTCGCCATGATGGATGACCTTGGGCACGCTGAAGCTGTGATCTTGTGGTCTCTCCACCGAGGGATAAGGGCTGCAGAAGATCCTCCTCCTTCGTTGGTACCCCATCCCAGAAAGAGGTGAAAGGGGATGTGGTAGCAGAGGGTAGCAGATGTTGCGATCTGTGATGGACGTAGGAGCTCCGGCTATGGATCACAGGAGGTGTATTCGACCTACCTACATTGCGTTGTGGGAGTCAGACTCCTTGGAATATTTGACACACCACCGCCGGCCCTCCAATCTAGATAGGTCGGGGAGATTAGAAGCAATAGTTCCTCCTCGATCTTTAGGGCTGACTACTGTAGGTATCATTGGAGAAAGGAGGAGGAGGAGAAGTTGGAGGTTGTTGATTTCCCTCACCTTGCCTCAACGTCCCGCAAGCCTGGGGTCATTATGTACAACTCACTACTCCGAAGAAACCTAACCAATTGGGGTGGCCCTTCTTGAAATGGTCATCCTCCCGTAAGGTTCGGAGGTTGAAGGTGGCACAAGGAGCGTCAGATGAAATCTCACGACTGCCAAAACTCCACACAACCACTCATCCAATTGATGCATCACTGGCATACATAATGGACCCAGGGCGCTCAACTGGCCCTCTTGAGTTTTGGTGCGTGACACACCTATATCACATATCTAAGTCCAAAAATCCTACATACAAAGTCTTTCCATATAATTCAAATGAAATGAACACATCCTCTAACACTTATATTTTCTTGTAGGAACCTCCAAACATCATGAGACTTGAAGCACAACTTCTCATCACTCAAAGTCTCCTATAATCAAGTTTGAAATCAATATTTTCAATAATTGGTCATCTAACTAAATTCCTCATAAACTTCATAAATAGTTGCACAAACCTCCAATTCAAGTAAAGTAATTATCAACTCTTGATTAAATAAGTCAATAATTTATTATGTGATTCTACACACCTTAGAGTTCATCAAATGACCACATGAGTCTTCAAAGTCCATGACTAATTTGTATTAACAAGGCATATCCTCAACACCTTCTTGAAATCAAACTCCAAAATTTGGGATCATCACAATTGGGTAATTCCTACAAGGCTGAAGACTTGTGCAAGAGTAGGTAAGTCCTTGGAAGAAGGTGAAAGACTCCTTGGAAAGTGGGTAAGTCCTTGGTAAGGTTGAAGACTCTTTGTATTGGATAGGGAAGTCCTTTGTTTGGTCATGTATTGTAAGTCTTATGAATGAATATAAGAATTCAATGGTTAGGAAATCCTAGAGGTTGACCTCTCTAGGTAAGTGGACTAACATACTTCTAGTTTGAAGTGTGGAACCACTCTAAATAGCTTGTCTACTTTTGTTTGCTCAATCTCTCTCATCCTTGCTATGCATGTTTTAGTTGCACTCAAATTTCCTATTTAGCAACCTTATCTTGTGATATATCTTGAAGGTTTAATGGATTTTGTTTAAGTGCATTCAGCTCGATTCACCCCCTTTCTAGAGCATCTAATCACCCATCAAGGATCCAACTTAACACACGCTTAGCATGTGTCTTCTGTTAGTATAGGAAAAGTGAGTGACAAATTATGGGATGAATGCCATAAGGAGATGCTAAAGAAGGGGATAAACCCTTAGCATAGGGAGGGTAAGAGGAGGAGGATTTAGATGCTTTGACACAAGTAGAAACTTTTTTTGTTCCATGAGAGGTCAGAGAACAAGGCCAACATGCCAAACCCGTCTCAAGGATCCACCATAGATAGGGAGGAGTCGCCAAGGAAAGAGCCTTAAATCTCAGCCTCTCCATTGCCTAGAGAGGGAGGAGTCACCAAGGAAAGAGCCTAAAATGTCACCCTCTCCATTGCCTTTCCATGAACACAAGGTAGGCAAGCCCAATGCATCTAAGAAACCTACTCCAAAAACATAGTCAACTACTCAAGAGAGGGAGGCATATTGGCTAGTGTGTTGTCATGTAGGTTGAGAGGCAACATAAATACTGCAACTCTATGTGTTGAACAATTGTGCAAGATGGTGCCAAAGAATGATTTTCCTTATTGGGACGAACATTCTTGGTGAGGTTTACAAGAAAGAGCATTTGCGTAGTCTCCTTGCAGGATGGATTGTTAGGCAACCAAGTGGAAAACTCAAGATAATTGTTGAGGAGAAAGAGGGTTATGATTAACATACCCATCGTAAAGGAGAGGGAGTGAGTTCTTTGAGCAGCTCCATTGACTCTTGATGGAGTTCAGGTTGTGGTTCGAGAATGACATTTAGGTTCTGTCCTCCATCCCCTCTCTTTTACCTCAACACCAATGTGGATTGACATCAAGAATCTAAGAGTTCCTTGGAACCTAGAGAGGTCGGAAAGAGTATCTACAACAATGGAACTTTGCACTATGAAGACTCCATACTGCTTTTAGGGTTCCTTGATTCAACCAAAGTGTGTGTGGAGGTCCAAGCCTCCTCAACACTGCTAGATACTATTGCAACTTCAGTCGATGGTGTCCCAATTGTAATGAGAATTGATTACATCATCATACTTAATGTGTGTTCAAGTTACAAGGCCTTTGACCGCACTCTTTCCTCTCGTCCACCTAGAAACAATGAGTCAACCCTCTTGTAGAGTTACAACTTCAATTTTGAAAGCAAAAGGAAGGTTTTTGATGTAATGTCATAGGGAATAACAATATGCATGTAAGACCCTTGACATGGCTTTATGAATAAGCATGCTTGATTAACTTAATTGGGTGCTTAATTCCTTAATAAAAACCTAACATATGATTTTATATCATGTGACATAGAAAAGTTTCAAATTTGTTCCAGTTTGGACTTTGTTTTCTTAAGTTTTACAATATATGTGCTTATATGGACCTTTGTGCAATTTTCCCATTTCTAGGGTTTTATCTATAATTTTTACACATGCATGTTGTGCTTCATTATACTCTTCATAATGTTTGTTATATTTTTTTCTTTGGATGCCTATATGCACCATCAGAATGTTTGCTATATCCCTCTACGGTTGAGAACTTGGGGTTTTTCATCTAAGTGATGATTTTTATAACTGTGCTAGGATTCTAATGGTATCACCTAGTAGGTGAACAATTCAATGGTTTCTCCTTGTGGTAGAAGATTTTATGGCCTTCCCTTGAGTTCGATAATTTGATGGACATCCTAGTTGACGTACACAAACTGATGTCAATAATCTGATGGAAATCCTAGTTCAAGTACACAAACTGATGGGAGACCGTAATCTGCAAAATGGCTATGTAAACCCTAGAGTCTGATGGGTTTTCTAATTATACATATGCATAATCCGATGTGTTCTCTAATAGTATATTCCTAGTGATTTCAATAAGGCATGAACGAATGGATAACTTGGGTAAAGATCCAATGGAAGTTCTGGCATGCATAGACAAAATAGATTTCAAGTTTTGACACATGGGAAACTAGGTTTTCAACCTTTTGACCACCCTTCTCTCTCTTTTTGGATATATGTACCCTCCACCTCTCTCCCAAATGAACCTTTACACCCTTATCTTGTTCTTTCTCCTTGAGAGACCCTAGACCATCATTTTGTAAAGGATAAGCTCATGGAGGGCGAAATTTGGAGAGATCATGGATGCACGTTGCTCTAGGGTTTGGATCAAGCTTCTCTAGGGATGTTTGAAGCTTCCTAAACTAGTTTCTTACCCTAAACAAGTAAGATCTTATTCTCTAATCTCGTTTTCTTTTTCTTCTCTTCCTTCTCTCCTCATCCATGGGCATAACTCTAGAGTTCTTAATGGAAGGTCGTGCATGTGATTGAAGAGACTCTTTCCTTCTCTCTTTTGCCCTAGATCCACCTGGTTCTTGAAGGAAGGAGTTACCTTGGAGCTTTGGGAGTACAAAGTTAGGGTTTTTCTTGAGTCACCTTGCTTTGTGGACGTTCATCTTCATCTTGAGGTGAGGTATATAGCTTTCATCCCATTTCTTGCTTGCTTTTAACTTGCTCCATAAAGATCTTGCCCTAAAACTTGGTATTACAGTAAGTAATGATCTTATGTGTACTACCTTACATGCATGATATATTTGAGTTATTAAACTACCCTTTGATCATATAAACATTCCTTATAGTATGGATAGATACTGTCTTGGTTTTGATGGTATGAGACAAGGTCACTTAGTGTAAAGAAGTGGTCTTTACTTAGTGTAGAAAATGTTGATGTTGAAATTGACAATGATACTTACTCTATAAATTGATGGCTTTTCTTTGTCCTTGAAACAATGTTTTTTTAAGTGTAGGAAATGATGTTATTGCTTAATGATATGAATAAATGACTCTACTTGGTCTCTAAACCGATGACTTTTACTTAGTGTTGAATTTGATGGTCATACTTAGTCTCAAAATTGATGGTTCAATTTGTCCTTGGAACAAAGGGTTGTTAAAGAGCAGGAGATTATGGTGTTACCTAGAGTGAGAAATACTGACACTAATTGGTAATTTAACCAATGGATATGTAAGTCAGTAATACAAGAACTATGTTAAGTAAATCAATCTATGACCTTGCATCCCATTACTGATGGCTTTGATTTTGGTTAAGTACCTTGATGAACCGATGGTTTTGATTTTGGATAAGTGCTCTAATAATATGATGGACTTGTTCTTGATTAAGTACTCTCTTGATCTGATGGATTTGCTTTTGACCTAGTACGTTAAAATATCTGATGGTCTTGCCTTTGATTAAGTATCCAAATGATTTGATGGTCTTGTTTTTGACTATGTATTACCGAACCGATGGATCTACTTGGTGAATAAAATGTTGTTTTCCCTAACACATAAGCCAATGATTTTTTTGTCCGTGCATCTATGGATTTCCTTTTGTTAAGTACATAAATGAGTCAATGGTTATGATTTGGATAAGTCCACTAATAAACCGATGGTTATGTTTTGGTTATGTAATACTAATGAATCGATGGTATTGTTTTTATTGAGTTTATCAATGATATGATGGGTATTCTTTTGGCTAAGTGCTTCAATCATCCAATGGTTTTGATTTGTCTAAGTAAATCAACAATATGATGAAGATTCTAGGTGTGAGAATCTATGTTTTTGACTAAGTATAAGTTTGAACCGATGGTATTTCTATATGGGTTCAAGGAATAAATATGTTACCTAAGAATGTTAATGAAATGATGGATTACCTATGTGCTAACCTAAATGTGATAATGAAACGATGGTTTATCTGTGTGCTTACCTAAGTGTGGCAATGAAATGATGGTTTATCAATGAGTTTGCCTAATGTGATAATGAACCGATGGTTTATCTATGAATGTTGATTTGTGATACAAATCCAAACTACAATATTGAATCATTCTTGTAATGATTGAGAGGTGATGGTTTAATGCCTCTATCTCCTTCTAATGTTGAAATTATGAATGGACACAATTCATGCTGCTAAAGGTAAATTTATTATGTTTCTTTTGAGAATGCCATAGCTATTCTTATTATTGATAAACCCTGATGCTGGAGCTAAAAGTAATAAGTGTGTTGATGATATGTTGAGACCTCTATAGGGCATGGAAGGATAATGATGTACTTAAGGAAGTATTGATATTTTAGCCTAATTGGCTTTTGGGCATGTTTTGATCCCTGATGGAAATACAATCTCTTCATGAATGGAAATGGACTAGTACACTATGAAGTTGTGATGAGGAAAATGTTTCATACATTTTATATCTTTATATACCAACATTTTGTAGAAATGATTTAGGATTTGTATAAAAACTTGTTTGATACTGCATGAATTCACCCAATTTATAATAACTAATCAAGTGAAATCTTAATCATGTAGCACCCTGTGCTATAGAAATATTCCAGTGTTAGAAATTGCTGAATAGGGAAATAGTATTCTAGAAGGAAAAACCAGAGTCATATATTGTTGAGTATATGCAGGTGAATGGAAAGTGTAACCTTGTCATCTTGATCCAAAGATGATGGAGAACGATCAAGGATGTATCTTATATGAATGATTATGTATATATCATGTGATTAAGGACAATTATGGTTGTACCTCGGATGATAGGGAAGAATATCTTAGTTTCTAGTATCGTGGCTTATGTACTAAGGGAAAACTAGGATGATTGCATCTAGACTAATATGTCATTGTTGTGAACTCGTACTGAATGAGGGAAAGAGAATTTAGGATTATGGCTCCCCTAGATCTTATACCGAACTAACTACGACTTCACAGTTGTCAGTTGGAAGTTTGAGTGGTACACCTTAAAATCCCTGGGGCTTAATAAAAGATGTAACACAACCATGTAGCATATCTATTAGGGTTACGTAGCAATTCACATTGGATGATAACTCTTGCTTTACCTCTTATAATAATTAGATGATGTACGATGCGGTAAGAGAAGTCAACTATGCTTATGATGTTAGCCATGCTATTAATGTTAGCTACACATGATCTTATGTTAATGTTGACCTTTCTAGAATTAAGACTCTGATTATGACTTATCTTAATGAAGCTTTTAAATCTATCATTTCAATCCTGTCATATTATCTGCTAAATCTATTTAAACACATAATATGTTGTAAGCAATGACCGTTTTTGAGAGTTATAACTCTCGCTGGGACATGGGTCTCACCTTGTGGGTCACCATATCTTTTTAGGTGGTCGTCAGCAGGCCAACAAACCCATGGCAGTGAGGAGGAGCTGTTATGGAGAACCATAGAAGAAGGTTCTTTAGTTGTCTATTGTGTCCTAAAGTCATCCATGTACTCTCAGGTCTGGGTGCGAACGTTTTATATATAATGTTTCACCGAATCAAAATTTTGATAGTATTATGATGGTTATACATTTTATATATGTGGATAATACCTTCTATATACATTTTGTGGTTGAGGCCATGCAACAATCGTAAAGATACCTGTCATGGTATCTGAATTTATGAGATGTTGGCCTTTTATGTAAATGTTCTGGATCATATTGAAGAGGTTTATAATGGTTTTTATTATGTCTCTTTTATTGATGTTATTAATTAGTTATCGACCATGTTTTGGTGTTGAGTAATCTCTTTTAGCGTGGTAGGTTGCCACAGTTCACGGGTAAACATAATTACTTAGGGAATCATAAATTCCTCGCAATGGAAAGGTCATCCTTAATCGTCCTCATAGGATAGAAAACAAAAAATACTTAGAATCAAGAAGCAAGCTCTTCTCAGTTGGATGAACCCACTTTAGATCAAGTGAGTGGGAAACAAAAAAATTTTGAACATTTAAGAAATATGTGGAGATAGAGTGAAGCCACCTATTCACATTAACCACACTCATCCATGGGTTAATTGAATATGATTAATTTGAGTTCTTCATTGTAAACAATTTACAACAACCTTGAACTAGACTGGAAACTAGATATTTAATTGGTATCTCATTTATATAAGGGTCAAGATGTAGTTCTTTGTGATAAAAACAAAGCTACACATAGTTATATCTTTATTTAGAATTAGAACAACAAAGCAGAAGGGGTAGTTCTGAACATGAATTATAAGTGGCATATAATGATCTACAAGTCTCGAAGCCAAATATTTGGGATCGATGTATACAAGATTCAAGGGGAAAGTTTCAAGTCTAAGAGGAAGAAGAGGAGGAGGAGGAGCAATGTAAACACAAAGATGTTTCTAGGTGTGATGTGGACAAATTGAGTACAACTATATGAGGCTTATGTTTTATTGTTGTGGATATCTGGTGGTTGTTTCATTTTCTTTTTATAACAGAGTACCTCGTGTTTGGACTATTATAACTTCATCTTGACTATACATGAATTTGTTTCATGTTTTTCCTTTGACATGAGTTTTGTTGTTGTAGGTTCCATTGTAGGGGTCAATGGTTTGTGAATTTGTGTTCCCTTGGTTTGTGAGTACGTGTTCCTTTTCTTTTAATCTGAGATTTTTCTTCGTGGAAATATATAATGAAAGGATCAACTTGTTTTTGTAAAGGGTATAAGGGGCACATTTGTATGTAGCCAAAGTTTGATGATGAATACAATTTTTCCCATTTTGATCAGACTAAATGTAAATAAGAACAAATAATGCAAGAAAACACTGGCTAACATTATTGTGTCAGTACATGTTGAGATATAACTATTACAAATATACTTCATGCTACAAAATTATTCCAACTTTAACAAATTGCAGTTGCATTCTCACTCACATCCATGAATTGAGAATAATACGAGACCACTAGCTATCTCAAATATATTTGTACCATAGATTTAAAAAAAATCCATTGTAGCTAATAACTTGTCCTCTTAATATTGTTGTCCATGACATTATAATGTTTTTCAATAAAGCATGAGATACTACATCATAAGATGCACTATTTAACTGAGATATATGATATTCATAGCATAAAATGGTTATAATAAAAATAATATCAACAATAGCATGAAAATTTTAGGGTAATGCTTGTAACTAGATATTTAATTTTCATGAAAATGTGGTAGGTATCAAGTAGGAGCAACGATAACTAAAACATGCAATTTTAAAATTTTAAACATCTAATACATACTCAACTATTGTTAACTAAATTCTTTTAGTATATGTATTTGTCTTTAAACTCTATGAGTTGCACTACTCATGTGAAAGTCTCACAGGATGTAGACACACCATACAAGTCATAGGGCAGAACTCAAGAACCCTAAGACTACTACACTAGGGATTCTCCACCTATGACATTCACGACTAATTAAGACACCTTCACTAATCATAGGTTCTCAAGTGGAGTGCTAAGCCTCTCTATCATGAAATTACCATACATTGATTCCTCCAGGGTTGGCACACATCTTATGGTGGTTCAGAACTTATTATGGTGGTTGGAACTCCATGAGGGTTGGGAAATACTGATTGATATGTATGCATCGGGTGGGGGTATTTGTTTGTGGCCATGTCCACCGATAGCCTTTTTTTTCTTAATTTGGAAAATAGTAATGACATTTACAGATTTTTGTAAAGATGCTAATGAAGTAGGGATCTAACTCCAAATAATTAAGTCTTTTTTTGTTTAATCTATGGTCAGCCAATAACTTTCCTATTTAGTTTGTTTGTTTTAGTTTAGTGTGTCATGCTTATACCTTGGTTTCACTTCAAGATCAGATCCCCATTTCCAACAACTACGTGTTGGTTTTGTTTTATGTGTTGGGATTAGTTGTGTTTCGAATGAGTAATGTGTGAGATTGTAATATTTTCTATGATATCAATAATTCAATATTTAACCTTAAGTAAATAACAAGTCATTAATATGCTTGCACCTACAAAATTGATTTGGTTAGGTCCATACATAGGTATCTTAGCAGAGTGCAGATACCCAAAGTTACACACGTTTAAAACTAATGGCTCATATTATGATCTACCATTTGAATGATTAGATCAGGCTCCAAGCATTCATATACTTAAAGTTCATACTTTCTCAAATCAGTGGCTTTGATTGTGAGAATGAATTATCTTGTGTGCATAACTTCTTGATTTGTCTTATATGGAAACTAAGTAATTTTTTATTAATAATCTTTGTCTAATGAACAATGAAAATATGATTTTCAATAAAGGACTTAACCTATACATGTTAAAGAATTTGACGGGGCTATGTGTTAAAAAGCATTTTGCAATCTTCATAATAATATACATTCTGTATGCATCATCACGCTCCATACCTCAATAAATCCTTATGATACATGCTTAATAAATATAAAACTCTTGCATGGAAACTAATTTGGTGGTTGTAAAAATGATAATACAAGATACATTCAGAGTTACTACCACCTTTTATTTGTAAAATAAGGAAAAATAAGATTATCATTTAAATCCACGAAAAAACTCTGAAAGTCATTTTTTTTTAATCCATTTGAAGAAGGATAAGGAAAAAACAGGGAATGTGTAGCCGAGAATCGAATTTGGCAGCCTTTTTATGAATAAGGAAGATTTAGAATCTCATCTTGCCTGATTAATTGGTTTTGAACCAAAAGAAGGGGCATGGAAATAGAAATTGAAAGTGAAGAGAGGGGTAGTTGATCATTAAACCAAAACTTCATTTTTGTGTCAGAGGAAGCTTCCTATAAGTATGAATAAAATATAAAGCGAGGGGTAGTCAATCCTCTAACTTTAGGATAATCAAGAAGTAGCTTAGAATACAATGGATATGAGGGTCTTTTATGGGTATAAATAGGTCTTGGGGGTTTCTGATGGAAGAGTTTGGAAGCGGTAATGGATTGTGTTGTTGTGCCATGTAGGTAGGCTTGTAGATTCCACCGATCCTCCACCTATCGAACGATGGGCAGCTACCATCTGTCGGGTGTCCCCAGACATGATATAGCCTGACTTTTTTTATTTTGATTTTTTAGATATTTTTAGGAATATTATGGATATAAATAAGACAAAATCAATGAAAAGCATTTAGTAAATTACTGAAGACTAATTATGAGACATTAACTCAAGATTTTTTCTTCATTATTGTCAAAGAAAAGATATGCAATTTTTTGAGCACGAAGGTAACTGAAAATATGTTGAAAAAAGGAACGTTTTATTCAAGATATCCTCATTGGAAATTTATGAAAAAACCTATAAAAAGTAGAGCTAGAGGGAAAATTGCACTTTAGTTCAAAGGATATCATATTTAATACATAGAACGCCAAAATGGATAAAAATGGATGAAAGTGAATGGATTAAAAGGTAGAATAATGTGGGAAAATATGGAAAATGTAGGAAAATGGAATGAACTTCATCATGAGATAGACAATGAACATTATCATGAAGTTCCATTAAGTGGGCAACATGGAAGGTTAAGAATTTTCCCCTCTCAAGACAAGGATAGAGATAAGAGGGAGCAATGTCAGATCACCATTTTTGGTTAAAAAAATCAAATAGGAGAGACTCGTCAAAGATCATGTGATGAGCCTCGTGGATGGAGCAAAACATAGGTGATGTATTTTCCTTATAAGGATAAATTAATGAAATAAATTATTCATAAAGAAAATATGATTGGGAATAAATATATCTCTAGAACAAGTGTAACCTCTGACCAAGGCACTTACCTAATTTGACAAATCATTCATTCCCCTAGAGTGATTATAAGCCCTTTGAATTTAATTAGCCACAAATGTGACTCCCATCATTGCACCAGTTCTTACACCAGTCCATGTCTAGTTCTCTCACTAACTCATGCCCTAGTGAAAAGCCATGGATATGAAAGTGGATATGATAGAGATTTGTCATAAGTCATTAAAATCAAGAGTCTGTGATCACAAAAAGTGCTTGAGAAAAAATATCTTTAATATTACCATCTATCTCTCTTTTTCTCATTTTTTTTTTTTTTTTTTTTTTTTGCAATTAGATATCAAAGTCACCCAGGCAAATTGTGAGACCTAAATTAGGTCTAGGATCACAATGCTGAAAAGGTAAAATGTGGTGAGTTTGCCTATCCAAGATAGGGCTTTGGTCACTCCAGATAGATAAGATTGGGCATTTGGCAAATTTATAGTTATGAGGCTGCCTCCATGGTCAGTGATTGTATTGGTTAGTGGTTTTATCCTTAGAGTGTGAGCCAACTATTCATAGCATTCCAAATTACTTGTTAAGACCTTTGAAAGCATCATATCGGCTGCTCTATTTCTCCAATAGTGCTTAAGATTATTATATAATTGGGCACTAGACAAACTTTCTAGATATGAGGTTGCCTCCATGGCCAATGACTATATTTGTTATCCGTCAACTCCCTAACGCATGGATGAGATTGGAAAGTAGACAAATTTCCAGCTATGAGGTGGCCTCCACGGTCAATGACTATACTAATTTGTTGTCTACTCCCTAGAGCATCTCTTGTTTAGGGTACAAGCTAGTTTGACATGGGAATTACCTACTGTGTGCATGGCTTTGATAAATGAAAGAAAACATTATGGGATTTGATGTGTGAAATGGTATAATTTAATTTCATGATCTAGGAACATAAAAGATTTAAAAAAGGCAAGATATTTTTGTTTGATGATTCATGATCAAATTCTTAGGACTACTAGGGAATTTCTTTCTTCTTTAGAAGTAGGGAAGCTTTCAAATTTTAAGGAAAGATTTGAGATCCTCAAATTTTTACAATTTTTTTGACATTTTATTTGCATTGTTTTGAGAATTTTTGTATTTTTTTACAATTTATAGAATATTCTAGAAATTATGTTGAAATCTAGGGACATTTTTGTAACTTTTGTAGAATTTATTTTAAACAAGGGAGGCGAGGAGAGGTCGAGCATCCCCCTCATTTCCTCCATTTTTGAGCAGCAGTGGCAATCGAGTGGGTTCAATTGAGAAAATGACAACATTCATTGCAACTATAGGAGAGAGTGTGTGATGCATCATGGCGTTCTACCGCTAACCATCTTTGTAAATCTGAGCATTCCACTACTACTTTGTAGTAGCATGGTGGACAGTGATCCCAGAGGTAGTGGAGTTTCAAATCATTGATTTTCAAAGAGTTCTTTGGTGGTTTTTAGCTCCATTAATCTTTTGGGAGGTATATAGTTCATTCCTTAGCTTTAGCTTTACCATTTTGGCTTTCAATAGAGAAATTGGGATTTTGGGTTTCCGCTATGTTCTTCTTTATCTGGAGGTTGAAGATGAATGAGTGCATATATTGACTCATCATTCATCCTTTTCTACTGTTTGGTCTTTTTGTGAACATCCATTGTCTGATTGCGCCAATTTTGCTACTTCATATTTGTATATGGAATCTGGCAACTAGTGTGAGTGGGAGAGATAATGTTCCTCTGGAGAATCCTACTATGTATGAACATGATACTAGATATGATGCAGGGAATGAGGTATACTTGAGTTCCATATGCTACCTTAATTTATTCAATTCTCATTATGATACATAAGATATGATATTTTTTGCTTTAGGAAGTTGTCACGGTGGTATCGACCATATTAGGGAGAGATTATCCAAGTTAAGAAGTTCAAGGTGCACCCAAGCATGCTATGAAAGAATGTTCATCTCTGAGGGGGTTGAGCGGGAGATAAGGTCTAAGTTATAAACTTTGCTCCTTGTTATTTCCCTTTGTTTGTAAAAAATGGAATTGAGCATTGATCAAAGTTTGTCCATGGTAGTGATTTTGAACTTTGTCTTTTAGGGACTTGGGGTCTCAAATGTTTCTTTGAGGACCTGTAGGAATGAGATCAAGATGTTATATCATGATTTGGGTGCTAAGGAGTCTACATTATTGGACGAGACTGGCTTTGGGAGTGTTTGTCGTTGTGGGATTGTAGATAGGAATTATGACATACCCTTAATTGAGCATTTTTAATCAGAGATTAACACCTTTCATTTTTCTTTTGACAAGATGTACACAAATCCTAGAGAGTTTATAGGGATCACTAGGTTATGTTTAGGTGGGACCCCTATTCTTGATTTTCCAAATAGGTAGTTCTAGGAGCAATCACGCCTTGTTGTAGAGTAGGAGTGGACCTATATGAGATTGATATGGCTTTGAGATATGAAGTCAGATACACCCAGTTGCATAAGATTCTTCTCGAAGAGGGAGTAAAGGGGTGCGAACTGTCCTTTCTTTACTGCCTTGTGATTCATGCTATTTCTTTTTATGATGATCACCAGTTGCCTTTTCAGTAAAAATGTTGATAACATATGCCACATCAGCTGGTTCTCCTATCTTTTTGACCTAGAGTGCTTCCTTCTTTAGACTGGGGTGAAGGCTTATGTGCCCACCTATTGACGTGGTTGAGGAAGTGCCTTGTTGGCAATTTCTAAGTGATGGGAACTGTCATAGTAGCCGAGAACTATGTCATCTTCATGGGCCTTATTGAGGTATGTATTTATTATTTATTATATCTTATCTCAAGATCTTTACTGTTACTACTTTCATTGATCTTTTCCTTGCAAGTTTGGGGCTATGAGAATTTCTGTCTAAATTTGTCTATCTCTTTGAGTGTTCCTTAGGGACATGTACACACTTCTCTACCTACATGAAGACATTGGTCTGGATACAACAAGAAAGTGTCCTACAAGCACTAGAGAGGTGATCTAGAGATGAGAACTTTTTGAGAAATATGCATATCACTTTACTGTCTAATTATGTGTATACTTTAAGTGACTTCATGTTTATCTTTGGTTTCTCATGTCATATTTATGATCTTCTCTAGGTTTCATCTTGCAAGGCAAGTACATAGTATCCTACCTACTTTGCCATGTTGTCTCTGAATGTGTGCATGATCTAGTTTGAGTCACCCTCAGAGAGTGTCCAGTACACGAGTGAACATGTTGCTCTTCAGTGGGAGGGTGGTAGGCACATTCCTTTTGACCTTCTTCCTAGATCAATTCCCTCTCGCATCAAGATCAACTAGTATGCACGAGAGCTAATGGGTGGAAAAGTAGCATACATTGTGTATCTTAGGTGGTACTACCTAAATGATCAACCAATAATATTCTCACATGAGGCATATGACTGACTGCAATGTGCTCCTCTCGTAAGAGTTTGTCTTCTATTCTGATTTGTCTACTTGATTGTAGTAGTTTGAAATATTTTTATCACATGTGATTAATTATGATTCTTCTAAGGAGCAATATGATCTTGGATATGAGTTATGATGTCCACCTCCTCTCGAGGGAGCTTTTAATCATGAGGATCCTCCTTCTCCTCCTGTGGAAACTTAGGTATTTGATGACTTTCTAAAGTTGCGACCTCACTATGACTTTGACATTGGAGGTTTGTGTCACTTTCCCGATGATTTTGGTTGGACCCTGATTCTTCTAAGACGATGATGCTAGTATGAGTTTGACAGTGGACTCTTTGTCTTGAGAATCCCACCAAGAATGGAAAGAGTCAATACTTCTAGGGGGTGCAAGTATAAGAGATTTCCCTATGGAGGATCTAGCATTTGTCATGGACTCATGAGGGAATATGGTCATTGTAGTGACATCTTTGGCTAGTGTTGAGGAGGATTTATCTCATTGTCAAGATTCTAATTTGGGCATGGAGGTGTAATCTAGCAACACCTTTTTGGGTCACAATCATCTAGTAGTGTTGTTTGCCCTAACGTGAGAAAAAATCACCAATTTCAGGATTTTTTTATCATCAACCTTTGGTTAAGCGTGTGACTAGAAGGTTATAGAAGAAATTAAAGAAGAAGATATGTCTAGCATTTTTCTACTTTATTTCTTTATGATGTATTTCTTTTATAACCAGGTTTTTAAATGTATTTATTTAATTGAAATGCAATTACTTCAATAAAAAAGACATACTAGAAATATGTTATGATTTGTCTTACAAGTATGGTTTCCTTTGCAAAATTCCATTTTGTATGAATTTTGTGTTTTTTATTGATTTGTTGATCCAATAATGAATATAAGGGAAAAGGAAGAGAAGAAAATACAATATTAAAAACGGAAAAACATAATGGATTATAAGTAATATACTTATGAGAATTGTGTGGAATTCTCTAGTAAAAGGTATGGACGACCACTAATGGTTGGGTTATGATTTGACATGGTTCTAATAAGAAAGGTTATCAAAGTAAATAATATAGAAAAGATAAGAAAGAGAAAAGGATTGAACTAATGATTAAAATATACCTTATAAGAGGAAGACTTGGGTATTAAGAAAAACATCTTTCTTTTGAGTTTAGGACTCAAACCTTGCCCAAGATTAGATAAAATCATTATAGACTTTGCATTTCAATTTGGGATTCAAAGGACAAAAAGAATAGGAGTTATGGATTTTTCTAGAAATCCTAAAGTGACTCAATTGCCAAGGAAATATCATAAATGTCACGTTTTTAACTATCCTGGAAATAATAATAATTTGGCCCCTTTATTCATCCGCTTGGCATGATAGCTGTTGGATCTGAGATCCTATAATGACGGTGTTGTCACCTACCTCAGTCATATTTGAAAATAGGAGCTCAGCTGTGGAAACTTTCCAAGTCAATTTCACAGTGAATTAATGAACGTGCAAACTAGGATACTTGTCCTTTGGCTTCGTGAGAACAAGATGAACTTACCTACCCCAAGTTTTACCTATTTTGGATGACTCTACAAGATTCGCCCAATCCACCTCCATGGGACAGCCCTACCGACATAGATGGGTATAAATAGGGGAATACGAACCCTCTGTGAGATCACCAAGTTGCTCCAAAGCTTCAGTCGAATCTTGCACTTATTTCTTTTCACTTAATTGTTCTTCTAGTCACATACCTTACCTCTATCCTTTCATACCTTCTCAATGGAGTTGCTTCTTCACCATCACCTCTGTTCCGACAATTGTCAGAGAAATTGAAGGCACCACCGAGTTCGTGGGTGCACGACGGTGGCCCTGGTTTCCTTGCCTTTCGCCCAGAGGATCGGATCCTCAAAGTCAACTAGTGAGTTGATCGGATGCTTGCATGGGAGGATAAAACAAAGGTAGAAGAAGACCTGTGGTGAAAAGACTAAAGTGCCCTCGACTCCTCTTCACACCGGTAAGAGCACTACTGTCTTTTTCCTTCTTTTTTTAAGTTTTTGTGAGCGTGTGTCCACGCAGGCAAGCCGAGCCTAGGTGGAGAAATCCTATTGGTCGTCCCAGCCTCACTGGAAAGGCCGAGAGCGGGGCGCGCTGCCTAGGTTGCGACTTGTGATTGGTCCATATATATTTAATTTGTAAAAATCATAATAAATTATAGGATGATCAAATGATGGCATATAATATCTGAAAAATAATCAAAATAATAGGAGGAATGCAATAAAAATACAATCAAGACCTAGATATATCTCTAGTTTAAAAAGTACCCAAAGTTGCCATCTTTAACGTGTTTGATGCATAAGAATCCTAATTTCTAAGCTTTGATGATCTTAATATGTTCAATTGATCTTAATAATCAAAGATTGGTCTTTTTGGATAAAATGGACAAAATGATGAATTAGGGTATCCTTGAGAGTTAAAAGTGTATATAATGACAATATTAGGGTTTGTAAACCAAAAGAGCATGAAAAATAATAATTGGAGTTTGAGAAGCCAAAATATAATGAAACCCTAAGTTGACCTTAAAACCCTAACTTGCAAAACTAAGTCAGTATTAATAATAGATTTTAGATAAAATAATAATACATAGGTATTATGCTTTAAATTTCAAGGTAGCTGTTTGCTTGGTTGTTTTGTTGCCTTTTTCTTGGATATCAAGTACTCATGAGAAAGGTATGTGGTTATGCCTAAGGCTACCCATATTAGTTTGTCGATGTTTTGTATGGATTGTCCAAATGTTTTTAAATAAATGTTTACTCGTCTATTTATTTCCTGCAACTCATAAAATCATTATGGATATCACATTATATGTACATGACTTGCTTCAATCCTATGCCACCTATGGGTGTATGAAAATATAAGAAAATGATGATTAAGCCTATGGAAGAGGATCATCAAAAGTCAACCCTGGGTGGGGAAAACTGATATGACACCTTAGCACCTGAGGGGAGAAGGTGACCTATGTCCAATGCATGGAAAAAACCCTAATGGGTTTCACAATGGTTGGATAGTTCAGGGTTGAGTAGTTATGATGAAAATGTTAATTTTGATTCTATAAAAAAATTGATGTGAATATGTTGTTACAACTAGATGTGAGTATTTTGTTTCCCCCACATACCTATATAACTTGTTATACTAACTGAGTTTTTTTCTTGACACTTTAGGATAATCACTCTTATTCTGCAAGAATGATGAAAATGGACAACTACAGAAGAATGCATAAACAAAGATTTATTGTAATCCCAAAGGATTTAGATAGTTAGTATTTACTTCATGTTGCAAACTTTAGGAACCCATATTATGTAACTCCTTAGTGGAGAATGTAATTTTTTATATTGTACAAACTCTTTTCCATTTAGTGAAAATTTATTAATTATTTTTGGTTATTTGATAAACCATTAGTCATGTATTTGTTGTAATGGCCCTTGCCCTCTGAGTCTGCCTGAATAGGTGATAACGAGGGAGGAGCTTGGTGCATTTCGTATCAGAGCCTAATTGACCATTTAACCTCCAATAATTATAAAATTTTAAGAGTTTTGTAGAGCCCAAGGAAATTATTAGAGTATTTTACAAACACAATGGTGTCTAAAAAGGGCCACGTTATGGGGGTTGTCAATATTTTCCTCCACACCGCTAGTCGTCTTACGAGGACTCCTAGAGCTGTGCATTCAGACTGGCTAAAGTAAGAGGATTTCACTCGATATAAAATACCTCTAGGATTTGTTATCTACTTTCATCCCTTCTCTAACCATGTCTTCACTCACTAAACCCTAGATACATGTAACCACTCTCTTTTTCTCTTTCTAGAGTAGTAGGGTTATGGATATTAGGTATTAAGGCATCCTCTACCAAATAATAAAATGCATGTAAACAAGATGACATGGACATAATTTTATGATGCTTTTATACCCTAAACTAAGGTTATTAAAGTTAGCTTATGTGAAACATGTCCAACACCAAGATCATTGTCATCCTTGACTTCCAAGAGGGAAGGCCCTCCTACTAGGAGAAAATGTCTCCAAGGGAAATGATGGAAGATGAAACTTTAAAGAAAAGTAAGAATCTAAAGGTGGACATCACTGAGGAAGGTTTCAAGCCCAAAGTTTCCCCCTCTAACACCCTGAACCCTGAAGATAGTCCAGACCCTAGATACAAACCTATGATGGAAGATGAGCCCAAGGATGACCCTGACCATGATGCCAGTCCTGAACCTAAAGTCGGGCAAGTTCATACCCCTGATGCTCTCTGGCTAGGACAACAGAAGGAACTCACCAAAACTGTCAGTGCCCTTAAGACCAAGGATGTTTCCAGAGATGAGAATGGTGAATCCCTACCTATCCACCCTTGTCGTGAAGTCAGCGTCCTCTCCTTCATCAAGTTGGGTATAGAAAAGTTCTGGGGTGAAGACAACTTTGAGGTGGAAGCCTGGCTTCATGCTGTGGAAAAAAGTTTCCACATTTTGGATGTGCAACCCAACATGAAGGTTCACTTTGCAACTCACTGACTTGAGGGAACAACAAATCTTGGGTGGGAGAATTACATCACCAACCGGGATCTGATCATAGAACCAGTGGCCTAGAAGGACTTCTGTGCCATCCCCTAAACCTACTTCACCCTGGACATGAAGAAAAATGTTATGCCTATTCATAACCTACCTAAGAGATATCCATGGTTTATGGAAGGCACTTCTACCCCAAGGAAGGATAATGACAAAGGGTAGGGTCATAGTCATAGAAGGAATAGGAATGATAGAAAAGTAAAACTCCGGTGCAAGAATCCCAAACCCTCCCGCCACACCTACAGAAAGAAGTACCGTGCTAGATGCCACCATGCGAATAAAGTATGCTATCGCTATTGGCAAGAAGGAAATATCCATGTTGATTGTACTCTCCCTAACCCTCGAAGACCAAGCTCAATAGCAAATCAGACAGTAGTTGTAGCACCACGAGGGGCAGCCCCACTTGTTGAAAAATACTGACAGGTTCAAGTTTTCACCACTGATGATAAGAGAGCTCAAGACGATGCAAATTGAATTCTAGGAAGTGACAGCCCCTAAAAAGTTGTAGTACACCTTGTATTAGAAATGTATGACTTAATGAAGTAATATAGTTCTAAGCATGTGATTGTGATGTATCAAATCTTGTGTAACCAAACTAGAAATGAAGCATTTGATAAGTGATCCAACTCTTGAATGGCAACTCACATGGTATAATAATATAGCTCTAAATTGGAATATGCATGGATGGAATAATAGGAAATATGCCTAAGGGACATGTCCTCTTGTAATGATATAAACTTTGGATTCAAGTATGTTTTTTGATCCTTGGTACTGCCAAGTATTAGTTTTTATCTTTTCTTGGATAGAACACTTCCTAATAGGAATGAGTTTTCAAATTCGTTTAAGAATTATGGTAACATTAAAGGTCACTTGAAAACTAAAGAGATTAATTGCATGAAACACAAACACATATATGGAGTATGATTCTTTGCACCCATGTATGCCCCCTCTAAGGGACATGAGGAATAGTCACTAAGGAAGTAATCGATAAGATGGGACCAGACCCAGATGGGAAGGTCACCATGGGCCCAATGAGGGACAAAAGGAAAATTGTGTGTTCCCTAAGAGATGAAGGAAATTCAAGTGGAAGAATTTTAAAGAAAATAATGCGCTTAAAGAAATATCATGTAAAATGTGTGATGAGATAAAATAAAGTTATGACATGTCAACAAAACCCTTGGGAAGGGTACACTACTACAAAAATGGCTTATAACGTCACATTTACAGGCGTCAGTTGTATACAAAAATTGACACCTAAACCCTACAATGTCAGTTTAATACACAAATCGACATCTATCTGTAAAGAGCAGCCAGACACGAGTATCACTTTTTATTTAGTGTCAGTTCCTCATTAAGCAACCGACGCCTAAAATCACCCGCCAAATCTAATTTTTCCAGTGCAAAAAAATTACCTCCAAAATTTCAAATACGGCGTTGGTTTTTTACCAAAGAACCGACGACTAAAGGTTTTTTGAGAGACAGAGAAATTGGGCCAACTTTTGTTGTCGGTTTTAGTAGACTAACCAAAACCGATGTGTTTTCTTGCGCCGTCCCCGTGAAAAATCCCCCCCCCCCAAATTTCCCAATTGGCATCGATTTTAAGTGGCAACCGACGAGTAGTTTGCTATAGGTGTTGGTTTTTTTTATAACTGACGCCAACTATCTAACTTAATCACAAAAATAGAATCTCCCAGTCTTTATTTCACTGTGATTTCCTTCCCCCCGCTTAGGGCTCTGGCGATTTTCCTCTTCCACATTGCTTGCCGCAACTGTTTGCTATCGCCAGTGTGTCAAAGCTCACCATCGCCTCCACATCATCTCTAGCTCGCCACCGTTCTCCAGCTTCTTGCCGCAAACTCTGCTTGCCACTGCCGTTCTCCAGGTGCTCGCCGCCACCTCTACTTGCCACCGCCATTCTACAGCTGCTCGCTACCGCCTCTACTCGCCACCGCCGTTCTCCAGCTGCTCGCCGCCACCTCTTCTCGCCACTGTCATTCTCCGGCCGCCGCCGCCTCTGTTCGCCACCGTCGTTCTCCAGCTATCGCCACCACCATTCTCCAGCTGCTCACCGCCGCCTCTGATCACCACCACTGTTCTCCAGCTGCTCGCCACCACTGTTCCCCAGGTATATTTTGTCCATATATCTTTGTCTTGATTACAACAAATGCATTATGTGATCCAATGTATTGTATGGATTTTTTCTTCAGTCAATTGATCCGGTCATTTACTTGGTAAGTTTTATTGATTTCTATTGATTTGTGGTTACTTGGTGATATATATATTTCCATTGAGGTTAATCACTAATGTATATATTTCAAAATTGTGTAGTTGATTAATATTGGTTAATGATTCATGAATGAACTAACTCAAATAGAAGAATGAATTAAATTAAACAAAGTTACATAAAACTTAGGATATAAACTTAATTAATTAAAATTATACTTAATTACTTAGATTCTGTACTTAGTTAATTAATTAGATTTGTACTTAGTTTCTCTAAGATTGTGTTAATGATGCAAAGAACTGATGACTAATATTGTGTTAATGATGCAAAGAACTGACAATTAATATTGGTTAATGATGCATTAATGAACTTATTTAATTAGATTTCTACTTAGTTTCTCTAAGATTGTGTAGTTGATTAATATTGACTAATCAGGGTTAATGATGCATGGATGAATTTAATTAATTGACAGTGATTTCTTTTCTTTCTGAATTTAATTAATTGATAGTGATTTCTTTCTTTCTTTCTTTCCGATGATGATGTTGTTGATGATGATGATGATGCTGATGCTGTTGCTGTTGTTGTTGCTGCTGATGATGATGATGACAACGACGACGGTGACGACGACAACAATGATGATTATGATGATGACAACGACAATGACGACGACGATGGCAATGATGATGATGATTAATAATGATGATGATGATGATGCTCCAGTCGCCGCCACTGGCCACCACCTGCACCTCCAGTGCCGACCACCTTCACCTCCAGCCCAGCCAC
Organism: Alisma plantago-aquatica; assembly: GCA_963693085.1. Taxonomy (NCBI): domain Eukaryota; kingdom Viridiplantae; phylum Streptophyta; class Magnoliopsida; order Alismatales; family Alismataceae; genus Alisma; species Alisma plantago-aquatica. The sequence continues at coordinate 1,540,382,460 of OY856409.1, forward strand.
CTCCACCTCCGGCCGCTGCCACCACAGCCTGCTCGATCCACCAATGTGGCGAGTGGTTAATTAATCAGTACTAGATTTGAACTTAGGATTAATGATGCCACCATATAGTTGATTACTATTGAATAATTAGGGTTAATGATGCATTAATGAACTTAATTAATTATATTTGTACATAGTTTCTCCAAGATTGTGTAGTTGATTAATATTGATTAATCGGGGTTAATTATGCATGAATGAGGGTAAGTGGTATGGTGGGAGGAGGGTAGGGGTGGGGTAGGGTGGAGAGCCAGGGGAGGGTGAGGGGTGTGGTAGGGTGGGAGGAGGATAGGGGTGGGGTAGGGTGGAGGGCCAGGGGAGGGGGAGGGTGAGGAGGGAGGGTGGTGTGAGGAGGGTAGGGTGGGATAGGTGGGATCATTAATTGAAAATAATGAAAGGAGGGGGCATACTCATTGCACCAAACTTTTTTTTGTTCTCAGTGTAGAGCCATCTTCATTTCAATGTATTTGTGTGAACAAAGTTCCACATTAGTATCATTAGTTTGATTATGTGTCTTATTTCAAGACACAATTTGTCAAATAAAAGATAAACCATTCCTTCAATTTCACTGTATATCTGAAGATTATGCAAAGTTGTATGACATGCTTATCATTTTTGACGTGCTTATCATTTTCTTTTCAAGATAAACCATTAGTACTTATATTTTTCAGTCTTTGTTTACTACTTTTTTTGAAAATATATAACAACGTTATATATACTTACAATTGTTAGTACTTGTATTGTTCAGTCTCTGTCCACCCACAACAATCACTATGAACTGGGCCTCTATGCCAATGTTAACGTTCCCTAATGAAGAATAATTGAACATCATCCTAGATGATCGTTCCTTAAACCAACTAACCATACATGAACATTGGTGTTTTCTAAATGGAAGACACTACAGGCCTAGTGAAGTGACCCTAAATTTTGGCAATTCTTCACATGTTATCGAGGTTGAGTATGATTTGGCAGGAAATCTTGTATCAAAATACGGTTGGCGTGATTGGATTAGAAAGATGCTAGTGGTCCGTAGCGACAGGCTTTTTCTCCATCCAGTTGGCCATAATACCATCAAAGTTTGCATAACCAATGTCAACAATGAGACCCCCGATCATCTATGGTGGTATGAGCACACGATGGACAATATAAGCTCGGACGAATCTGATGATGAGGCCCCTATTAGTTCAGATTCGTCTAAATACAGTGAGGAGCTCCACGACACAGCACAATCATCAAAAAGACCACAGTAGGTCCAATTAACAAATACAATTGTCCTGTCTTGTTTTGTGTTTACACTTTTGGTCTTAAAGTAATCAATCCTCATAGCTACTTTCTTTTCTGAACTTCAGGAGAAGATCGCCACCATGAAAAGGCCTCAGAGTTACTGATGCAGGACCATGTTGGTGTAGTATTTAGTTGTCTATCTATCTAGACTTGTCTGCATTAATAGATGCATGATGTTCATTTTTCTGAATTTGGTTCTTAGTTGCTATGGAAGCTGTATATGATGGGTATATACTACTTGATTTATCAACTGACATTCTATTTTATAAGGGTTTGTAATGCTACAAACTTTCTTTTATTTTTGACTAGACAAATCTAGATTTGGTACAATTTAGGTACTAGACATGATAAAGCTCCCAATTGAAAATTCAAAGCTACCAGGTTTGTGCTTTCTTTTCATTTTTGTCAGTCCCTCCACCTATTCTATGTCCTTATCTATCATTAAATACCATATATCAAGTTTGACATGAGGACACCTACAATCTTGATAAAGTGTTTCATCATTGACTGTATATTGAAATATTATATGTCTAACATCTCCTGACAATAATGTTTCTAGGATGTATCGAGTATGCATTTGTACCTCTAAATCTCGGGACCATATGCTAGGTCTCTGATAATGAAGAGCCTTTGTCATTGATAGAGCTATGGATATGGTGAGATCTTGTGGGGAAGGAATTGGACACATTATATGAAAAGGCCATTATTATTCACGTTAGAAATATTTCATATTTTTATATCCATTAACTATTGGGTTTTAGGGGAGATAGAGAAGGCAGTGGAAACAAATTTTTTTTCTCCCTATAACCCAGAAAGAAGGAATCGTGTCAACGTCTATACAACAGGAATGATGGTTTGTAGAGGCATACCTTGTCCCGAGGCTTGCTCGACGACGTTACCTCGCAGCTAGCGCGGTCTTCAACTCTGGTCTTGGACAATGTCTGAGAAGCTCCTAGTCTCACTGGGACTGTCGGGATTGACAGCTATCCTCTGAGCAGTAGAAGTCTCCTGCCTCTGCAGTCGTCCACACGGACTTCCTGAAACTCCGATCTTCTTGTCCCATAAGGAATCAAAAGGAGTCGCACCCTCCTATCGGCGTACTAGTCATCGACTCACTCTCCTACAACCAGTTGCATTTCTGTAGTTGTCTTTCCCTTGTTGTGCCTCCCTTATCAGGTAGCACTTGCTCGGGCTCTCTCAGTTACCAAAACTAGAGAGAATGACAACTTTGCAGAGCAACTAGTGTTCTGAGTTGTACTTTGAGAAGCCCCAATACCCCTATATATAGGAGGGTCGTGGGACATGGTTCTCCACCCCGGGCAATGTGGGACTAAACAAGAGTAGAAGGGTTCAATATGTTCCACAAAACAACCAACTACGCCAGCTGAACCGATCGTTTCAGCCCTGAAACGATCGTTTGGTGACCTCAATCGATCGTTTCAACCTGAACCGATCGTTTCAACCTGAACCGATCGTTTGGGACCCCTGAGCCGATCGGTTCATCACATGAGCTGATCGGTTCGTGGTCTTGGTCCAACTCAAATTGACTTTCATATTTGTTTTTGATTAATCAAATATTAATCCTTGTTCAAATCAAATTTGTACAAGTGAAACAAATTGTATTTACAAAATCGACTTTCCAAACGATCTCCGTTGGTCACATGAGCCGACCGGTTCAATAATTGAGCTGATCGGTTCACCAACCTCAGTCGATCGGTTCATCTCATGAGCCGATTGGTTGGAAGTGCAGATTGAACAAAATCAATCAATCACAGTTTCAATCAATCCGATACTCTAATCAATTGGTCCAACACCTTGAACACTATGATTTTGAGCTATCAATTTATTTAGTGTTTAATTGAACTACTAAACTACTTTAATAATCAATCTAAACATCATTTGTAGATAAACTCCTCTTCCAGGTTAAATCCTATGTGTGTGACCCTGCAGGTCCATTTCACGTTGGCAGTGAAAGCCCATTACATTTATGACTTCACAAGCAAAGAGCGGTGCCTAGTCGCACATCAGTGCTACCCAAGTGAAATAGAAAGTTGGAGAACAACTTTCAATCCTACAATCCGTGAATGGTGTTATAGTGAATGTATAATTCCTTTGTCACTAATGTCCTGAATGAACTCAAGGCATGGTGTAGTCATCCTTTCAACATTCATTCATTTTCTTGATCTAAGAGAAGACTGGGTGAGATGCGTGTGACATCAATATCATATATTGATTCACACATGCATGCACATGCCTTTCTCAATCCTACTCATCAAGTGGCCATGGACATTAAACTCCCTTAGGAGGGACAAATCCCATATCTATCACTCACCCCTCAAAAGCCCCATGTGTCAAAGTCACCCAATCATCACCTTTATAACAACCCATGTTTTAGGACTACGTTTGATGATGTCAAAGTGTACCCAACGACGTGTGTTGAGTGTAGTGATTTTAGGTTGAAGAATCACATTCACCACCATCACTGTGAGAGATGACTGTGACTACCAAATCATGGTTCCATGTGTCACTCTCACGGTGGGTCTGGCCGGTACAATTGTTCTCTAACAAGTACCTATGTGCTTGATTTGATATCACTATATCATGACTAATGCGATTCTGTCATCAAACAAAACACAATCTAGTCTTTAGTGTTATTGATGTCTATGGTTATTTCCACAATAACAACCGAATAGGGACTAAACAAGAATGTATACTCTTAACATCCGTATGATCTCAACGTTTAGGTCCTTAACCTAAAAGCATACATCATTGAGTAAACAATTCTTTAGACTTCTATCATGTTTCACTATCATCTCAGAAATAGTTAAAACATATAGATCGGAAATTGCCTTTATTATTATTCAAATCATTTACAAAGTATCCCATTACAATCATCACATGACTTTCTCTATGGGCATACATACCAACAGACTCCCACTTGCACTTAGAGCCAGTCACCTAGGAATCTCAGTCCTTGTGACCTAGCATGACCATCGTGCTTCTATTGAGAAAGGGCCTTAGTTAGTGGATCAACTATGTTGTCTTCAGTTGGTACTTTGCAAATCTTCACATCTCCCCATTGTACGATCTCTCGTATGAGATGGAAGCACCGCAGTATGTGCTTGGACCGCTGATGTGATCTGGGCTCCTTATCTTGAGCAATAGCTCCATTATTGTCACAATAAAGTTCAATTGCATCACAACTGCTGGGAACTACAACAAGTTCAAAGATGAACTTCCTGATCCACACAACCTCCTTTGCTGCATGTGAAGTAGCAATATACTCGGCCTCTATAGTAGAATCGACAACTATTTCTTGCTTGGAACTCTTCCAGCTCACAACTCCATTGTTTAGGAAAAACAAAAATCCTGATTGCGATCTATAATCATATTTATCGGTTTGGAAGCTTTCATCGGTGTAACCCTTTACAACCAGTTCTTCCTCACCGTTGTATACAAGGAATTGATCCTTAGTCCTTCGCAAGTACTTGTGGATGTTCTTTACGACTGTCCAGTGAGCATCCCCGGGATCTGACTGGTACCTGCTTGTCATGCTGAGGGCATATAAGACATCTGAGCATGTGCACAACATAGCGTACATGATGGATCTGATGGCTGATGCATATGGGATCCCATTCATACGCTCCCTCTCTTCACAAGATTGGGGACATTGAGCTCTAGAGACGGTGACTCCATGCAGCATGGGGATGTTGCCTCTCTTTGAGTTCTCCATTCTGAACCGCTTCAGCACTTTGTCAATGTACGTGCTTTGACTTAGTCTGAGAAGCCTTTTAGATCTATCTCTATAGATCATAATACCTAGAATGTAGGATTCTTCTCCTAAGTCCTTCATTGAGAAAGTATTCCCAAGCCAAGTCTTTACCTTCTCTAAGGCTGAGACATCATTCCCCATCAATAGTATGTCATCCACATACAATATGAGGAATGTGGTCGTGCTCCCACTAACCTTCTTATACACACAAGGTTCATCTTCATTTTGGATAAAGCGAAACACTTTGACTTCCTCATCAAATCGAATATTCCAACTCCGAGATGCTTGCTTCAATCCATAGATTGACCTTTGCAGCTTACAGACTTTATTGGCATTCTTTGGATCTACAAAACCTTCAGGTTGTGTCATGTACACATCCTCATTTATATTCCCATTAAGGAATGCGGTTTTAACATCCATTTGACAAATCTCATAGTCATAGTAAGCCACAATAGCAAGCATGATCCTGATGGACTTAATCATGGCAACTAGAGAAAATGTTTTGTCATAGTCAACACCTTGAACTTATTGGAAACCCTTCACAAACAATCTGCCTTTATAAGTTTGCACATTACCATCCATGTCGGTCTTCTTCTTGAAGACCCACTTGCACCCTATGGGTTTTACCCCTTCAGGTGGTTCCACCAAAGTCCATACTTTGTTGGAGTACATGGATTCCATCTCAGATTTCATGGCCTCATGCCATTTCTCAGAATTTGGTCCCTCCATAGTCTCTAGATAGGTAGTTGGATCATCATCTATGATCAACTCACTGCCTTCCTGAGTCACAAGGTATCGAAACCTCTCAGGTTCAAGGCGTGTCCTACTAGATCTACAAGGTCCTTGTATTACTTGAGGAGACTGAGATTCCACAACACCTTGTGAATCTTTATGTTCCTCTTGTGCATCTACCGATTCAATGTTTTCTTGTTGAGCTTGAACCTCTTCAAGCTCTATTTTCCTCCCACTGTTTCCTCTGGAAATAAATTCCTTTTCTAGGAACACAACTGTCCTAGCAACAACACTTTGTTGTCAGTAGGGTGGTATAAATAGTATCCCCTAATTTCCTTGGGGTATCCAACAAAATAACATTTATCGAACTTGGGTCCAAGCTTATTAGGAAACATTATCCTGACGTAAGCCTCACAACCCCAAATCTTAATAAAAGACAAATCGGGATGCTTCCTGTGCCATATCTCATATGGTTTTTTTGAACCGATTTAGATGGTACTTGGTTAAGTGTAAACACAGTGGTTTCAAGAGCATGACCCCAGAAGGAAATCGGAAGATCGACTAAACTCATCATTGATCGCACCATATCTAGTAAAGTGTGATTCCTTCTTTCAGACACACCATTATGCTGTGGTGTTCCAGGCGGAGTCCATTGTGATATAGTACCACGGGCTCGCAGAAGGTCCTCAAACTCCTGGCTTAAGTATTCTCCACCTCGATCAGATCAAAGTGCTTTAATACTTTTACCAAGTTGGTTCTGTACTTCATTCATGAAATCCTTGAACCTTTCAAGGGTTTCTGACTAATGTTTCATCAGGTACACATAGCCATACCCACTGAAGTCATTAGTGAAGGTAATGAAGTACTGATACCCATTTCTGGCATTAGTTCTAAAAGGCCCACATACATCAGTATGTCTGAGTCCTAATAGATTACTAGCTCTCTCACCTTTACCTGAAAAGGGAGTCTTGGTCATCTTGCCCAACAAACAAGATTCACATGTCTTTATTCATTCATAATCAAAAGAGTCTAGATAACCATCTTTATGGAGTCTAGAGATGCACTTCTCATTTATGTGCCCTAGACGACAATGCCAAAGATATGTTTTGTTTGAGTTGTTGAGTTTTTGCCTTTTGGTGTTTACGTTGTATACACTTGTCTCTAGATCTATCAAGTATAGACCATAAGACATTGGGGCACTGCAATAAAAGATCCCATCTTTTGAAATGGAACACTTTCCATTCTTAATAAGAAATTCAAAACCATCCTTGTCCAAACAAGAGACGGAAATGATATTCCTATTTATGGAAGGTACACAATAGCAGTTCTTCAACCCTATTATTATCCCACTAGGTAGAGTTAACTCATAGGTTCCTACGGAAGTGACAGCAACTCTTGCCCCATTGGCAACACGTAGTTCAACCTCGCCTTTCCCCAAAGGCCTACTTCTTTTAAGATCCTTCACATTTGAACAAATGTGAGATCCACATCTGGTATCAAGTACCCATGACAAAGAAGTAGTAAAGTTAATCTTTATTACATATACACCAGAAGTAGATATCTCTATCTCTTGCTTCTTCTTCCATCATTCCTTCCACCCTCTCCATGTTTTGAGCATAGAAGTTTTTGACATTGGTTTGGCGAGAGAACCCTTCTCTCCCTCATCTTTATCCAAGGACTTTGTTCCATTAATCTCCATCAATGAACTATCCTTCTTATTAAGCGCACATAGAGCGGATTCAAAGGCTACTAGTATATCTGGATTGTGCAGAACACTTCTCACAATCCTCAACCAGTTATGGAATTTATTCTCAATTAATTTGCTCATTTTGAAAGATGATTCTTTTTCCATTCTACAAGAGAAAATTGCAATTTTCAAAAATCCTTTTGATTTTATTTGATTTGATTTGAATAAAATTTGACAGTAGTTAATTAGGCCTTTAATTAATTACCGCTCCTACTATTTTGATTCAAATTGACAGCCCTCACCATTAATTTGGAAGATTGCAGCGTACAATCTCCTAGTGGGTCAAGATCCGTATTTCATCAAGTCATGAGTCAGCTTTGGTTGATCGCCCACAACTTGACTATTTAGGCAGGCCATCATGCCAATTGCATCATATGCAACTCTTGATGAATGAACATGCACAACACCTTGCCATGAACATTCCTTGCCTCTAGGCTTAGATGCTCTATGAACCACCGGTTAAGTCTAACCCAAAATTCGACACGATAAACATGCACCCTACTTTGGCAGAACCTACATGCTTACCCTTTTCACTTCCACGAGATAGATGGCGCACCACACTTTGGCGTAACCTACGCTTGGTCGATCAAGTTTTTCATGTGTGCCACTAATGGAAGGTGTAAAAGACTTAATATTTAGATGAGGGATTTGGTTTTTATAGGTAAATATACATATCCAATCACCACAATATAGTAAGTATCATATCCATGCTATATCCCACAGAAAACATGTGAAACGATAAAAGCAATGATTATAGCCATCCTAATGTGATTCCTCGAGCCAAGAGGAATCACGGTCATCTAGGTCCACATCACATGCAACTTGTACAAGATGAACTCTATGCTTTGCCTTTCTGGGTTTGATCAACTCATCTCCATGATTGATCGGCTTGCCATCAGACAGGTTGGTTGGGTGCCACTAGCCGATCAACTGGCGCCTCCAGCCGATCGGTTCACTAGTCTTCGTGCATCTCCTCAGGCCGCCACCCGCTCATCTCGCTCCTCAAACCGGTCATAAAGATGTCCGCCGTTTTTTGACATAACAGGAAACAAAAATCTATCCTATTTTACATTTAAAAAGGGAAGCCCCGAGTTACATTCGGGGGAGGAAAGGTAGGAAAGAAACCTCGAGTTATCTCAAGTTACATCAGGAATAGGAGATAGGGAATCAGTGCACAGACCGAGATGCAAGCAACCACAATCAACCAAGCACACATACATAGGGTTTATTGGCCATAACCACGCTATACATCCACCACAAAACTCATTTAAGGGTGACGCGTATCGAGTGCATTCATATTACATATCATATATGTATATAGGGATTTGTGGATTTAGGATTGGACATGCATAAAGCCAATTTTATTCACATCGTATGCAATAAATAAAGGCGACAAACCAAAATTGATCACATCGATAATCTTAAAGTATAGAGCAGTTGTTGCGGCTCTGATACTACTGTTGGGTTTTAGGGGAGACAGAAAAGGCAACGAAAACAAAAAAATTTCTCCCTATATCCCAGAAAGGAGGAATCACATCAACGTCTATACAATAGGAATGATGGTTTGTAGAGGCGTACCTTGTCCCAAGGTTTTCTCAGAAACGTTACCTCGTGGCTTGCACGGTCTTCACCTCCGGTCTTGGACGGTGTCTGAGCAGCTCCTGGTCTCACTGGGACTGTCGGGATTGACATCTATCCTCCGAGCGGCAGAAGTCTCCCGCCTCTACAGTCGTCCACACAGACTGTGCTTGAAACTCTGATCTTCTTGTCCCACAAGGAATCGGAAGGAATCGCACCCTCCTATCAGCGTACTAGTCACCGACTCAATCTCCTGCAACCATTTGCCTTTCTGCAGTTGTCTTTCCCTTGTTGTGCCTCCCTTATCGGGTAGCACTTGCTCGGGCTCTCTCAGTTACCAAAACCAGAGAGAACGACAACTTTGTAGAGTAACTGATATTCTGAGTTTTACTTTGAGAAGCCCCCAATACCCCTATATATAGGAGGGTCATGGGACAGAGTTATCTACCCCGTGTTGGTATGTATGCCCTGAGAGCCAATCATGGGATGATTGGTGGGATACATTAAGATTGATTTGATAAACATAAAAGGCGAGCTTCCAATTCTTTCTGGTTCAGTCATATGAGATAGTGATAGAACAGATTGAATGTCTAGAGAATGACAGTACTCAATGACGTATGCCTTCAGGTTCATGACCTGAACGATGAGATCATACGGATGCTAAGAGTTTGTACATTCTTGTTATGTCCCTAGTCGGATGTCATTGTGGAAGGTAGATAGACAGCAATGACACACAAGACTAGATTGTGGTGTTGGTTGATGACAGAATCTCATTAGTCATGATATAGAGATATCAAACCAAACACATAGGTACTTGTTAGAGAACAAGGTACCGGACAGACCCACCGTGAGTTTGACACATGGAACCATGAGATGGTAGTCACAGTCAGTACTCACAGTGATGGTGGTGAGTGTGATTCTTAGACCTGAAATCACTGCACTCAACACATGTCGTTGGGCACACTTTGACATCATCAAATGCAGTCCTGAAACATGGGTTGTTATAAAGGTGATGATTGGGTGGCTTTGACACATGGGGCTTTTGAGGGGTGAGTGATAGATATGGGATTTGTCCCTCCTGAGGGATTTTGATATCCATGGACACTTGATGAGTAGGATTGAGAAAGGAGTGCACGCATGTGTGAATCAGTATGTGATACTGATGTCATACATATCTCTTCCAGTCCACTCTGAGATCAAGGAAGTGAATGAACGTTGACAGGATGACTGTTCCATGCCTCGAGTTCATTCAGGATATCAGTGACAAAGGAATTATACATTTGCTGTAACACCATTCACAGATTGTAGGATGAAAGTTGTTCTCCAACTTTCTATTTTCACTTGGGTAGCACTGATGTGTGACTAGGCACCGCTCTTTGCTTGTGAAGTCATAAGTGTTATGGACTTTCACTGCCAACGTGAAATGGACCTGTAGGGTCACACACATAGGATTTAACCTGGAAGAGGAGTTTTGTCCACAAAGCAATGTTTAGATTGATTACTAAAGGAGTTTAGTAGTTCAATTAAACACTCAATCAGTCGACAGCTCAATATCGTATGGTTCAAGGTTTTGGACGCATTGATTGGAATATCGGATTGATTGAAATCGCAATTGACTGATTTCGCCCAACCTGTGCTCCCAACTGATCGGTTCATGTGATGAACCGGTCGGCTGAGGTTGCTGAACCGGTCAGCTGGAGTGTCCAGGCCGATCGGCTCATGCCCAGGTTGAAACGACCGGTTCAAGGGTTGAACCGATCGGCTCAACTGGTGCAACCGACCAGTTGGGAAAAGTCATGTCGGCAAGAATTTTCCTTTGGTTTCAAATTGCCCAATTCGATTGGGAATAATATTGGTATTCGATACCAATTGGGAAAGAAACAAGGAAAGTCTTTTTGAGCCGGATTAGGACCATGAACCGATAGGTTCAGGGCACCAACCAATCGGTTGGAGTGCCCCAAACGATCGGCTCAGGTCCAACCGACCGGCTCAATGGCCGAACCGATCGGTTCAGTTGTGAAGGCGCACCCAGACGACCGACTGGAGAGTACAGATCATTCATGTGATCAACTCTGATGGCAAGGCACAGATGTTCATTTTGTACAGGTTGCATGTGATGTAGACCTAGATGACCGTGATTCCTCTTGGCTCGAGGAATCACATTAGGATGGCCATAATCATCACTTTTATCATTTTGTGCATGTTTTCTGTGGGATATAGCATGTATATGATACATACTATGTATTGTGGTGATTGGATATGTATATATATATAAAACCAAATTCCTCATTAAAATATTAAGTTTTAGATGCCTTCCAAATGCGACACACGTGAAAAGCTTGATCGACCAAGTGTGGGCACGCCCAAGCGTGGTGCACCGTCTATCTCATGGAAGCGTGAAGGATGAATGTGTGGGTCTGCCCTAGCAGTGTGCATGTTCATTGTGTTTGTTTTGGGTCGGACTTAACAAGGTGACCTAGATAGGATCTAGCGCCTTGAGGCATGGAGATGATCATTGCAAGGAGTTGTATATGACATCTTATCAAGAGTTGCATATGATGCAATTGGAAAAAGTTGCCTACCTGAGAGATCTATGTTGTGGGTGACAACCCTAGCTGGTCCATGATTTAGAGGATTTCAGGATCTTGCCCACTAGAAGGTTGTACGCTGCAATCTTCCGAATTGATGGTGAGGGCTATCAATTTGAAGTAAAATAGTGGGAGCAATAATTAATTAAAGGCCTAATTATATCGTCAAACTTTCAAATCAATCAAATAAGTCAAAAATGAGTTTTGGACTAAAATTGCATATTTTCCTTTTGTAGTTCAAATGGCAACAAACAACAACAACTTTTATTTGCGATCGGTCCTTGACAAGGACAAGATAAATGGGACAAACTTCCATGACTGGTATCGGACATTGAGAATTGTTCTCACTCAAGAGCGTAAGCTCTATGTCCTGGATACTCCAATTCCAGAGGAACCCGCTCCTAATGCACCAAGGACAGAAAGGGATGCTTACAAGAAGCATTCTGATGATGCCATTGATGCAAAGTGCTTGATGCTATGTTCAATGAACCATGAGTTGCAGAGGCAACATGAGAACATGGGTGTCATAGAGATGATTCTGCATCTTAGGAACATGTATGAAGATCAGGCACGGCAAGAGAGGTACAATGTTTCTAGGGCGCTGTTCAAGTGTGTCATGACAGAAGGAGATCCAGTTGGTCCTCACACACTCAAGATGATTGGGTATGTGGAGAACCTGCAGAGACTGGGATTTCCACTGAGCCAAGAGTTGGCTACTGACGTGATATTGCAATCGTTGCCAGAATCTTACAGTCAGTTTGTGATGAACTACAACATGAACAACTTTGATAGGCCACTGTCAGAGTTGTTGGGCATGTTGAGGACAGCCGAGTTACAGATGAAGAAGGACAAGCCTAAGTCCGTGATGGTGATCACGAGAAAGAAAGGCAAGTCCAAGCGCAAGGGCAAGGGCAAAGCTAAGAAAGGTTCTGAAGCTAGCCAGGAGTCCAAGCCATCTTCAGCTCTCAAGGACAAGGGAGGCGTGACCAAGAAAGGAAATTTCCACCATTGTCAAAAGCCAGGACATTGGAAAAGGAATTGTCCTCTCTACCTGGAAGAACAAAAGAAGAAGGAGGCGACTGAAACCTCTACTTAAAGGTGTCATGAAAGTAAACATGTAACACTTTTGAGATATATGATATCAAGATGTAAAGTGTAAAGCATTCTTACTTGGGGCAAGTGTTGCCTTTATAGATAGGAATACTTTAGTTTATTTTCAGCCAATAAGGCATGTAATACAGTTATGAACTGCTATTCCATACTTGCCAATAGATGGAAACACTTTATTTTTGCATATTGTATGACAATGATAACAATTAATAAAGAGATGTTTCAATTTATAAAGATGTGATCTTTGTGGCAATGCCTTATTTATCTTGTGATATTTGATATGCATAAGATAAGACGATACCTAAAAGTTATAGATAACTCAAACAATTTAATTAGCATTAATCATGAGAAATTCATTTCTAGTTTCCATGTGATGGATAAAACTAGACTCTTTTGGTTAGAGAACCAGTAAGGGACATGAATATCTTGGACATGATTAATCAATCTTCACTAAAGTAGTGGAAGAGTGATTATCCTATTAGGTATAATACATGTGATGTATTTACATACCTATTGGAATAAATGCTAATACTTCAAATGGTGTTTAGAGAAATACCAATATGAATGTCTTGAAATGTTCAAGATTATCATAAATGAAGTACAAATTTGGTAAAGTATTAATTCTTGATGAGATCAATGAATGAAATACTTAGACCAAATGTTTGAGATCCTTATGAGTGATTATGATAGTGTATCATAGTGAACTCATGATTAAGGCATGGTGATGTCTGAATCAAGAAGGAATCATACTCTAAGGAGTTAGAGAATGATTATCAAATAACTGAATTCTTCTTAATAAAAGAATACCCCACACTAATAAAAGAAATTAAGAATCACAAGGGTTGTGAGTTCTTATATCTTTAACAGATACACCTCAATTATCTATGTGATGAGTTGTTCATGTGATGAGTCAACTATCAAGATGAATATGAGGAACCGAATCTTGAGTTATAGTTTAAAACCATTACATCCTAAATGACTTCCATGTGAACCATAAGGTATGACCTTGATGGTAGCACTCATTGGATCATATCCATAAGTGCAGATGAGTCTTAAGTGTTAAGACACATGGATAACATTTTGAGAAGGATGATGCTTGTTGATTGCAACTTAATGACTAAGACATTTGGCATATGGATACTAAAACCGCATTCCTACGAGGAATAAAACTAGGATGTGTACATGACACAGCCTATAAGGTTTATGAATCCACTAATGCAAATGAAGTCTATAAGTTACAATGGACTAATCAATGTGATTGATTGAGTACAAGCAACTCAAAATTGGATCTTTATTTTGATAATATAGTCAAAGGGTTTGACTGATATGTCAAAGATAAAGAAGTGATCTGTGATTTAGTGGGAGCGTATTCACATTCCACATATTGATGTGAAATGGAATTGTTCTAGAATGGAAATCCAAAAGTGGAAATTATCTTTAAGGAAGATAGATATGTTTCCTATGTAATAGGAATAGAGATCTATAGAGATAGTTCTCGAAAATCTCTTGACCTGGAAAGAGAAAGCATACATTGGCAATCTGTACTGAAGTGTTCAGTATGCACAGATTCAGTGGGAGAAAACTTGTCCATGTTACATGGATATTAGTATCCCAAGGCCAAGTGTCCAATTCTTATGAAGAATGGGAACACTAAGAATAGATATGGATCTATCATGTATGTAATCATCCCATTATCTTGCATGTATGACATGGCAAGAATAAAATGCATTCATCATCTTGTATGTAGGACATGGCAATATGATGTGATCATCCTGATAACTCGTATGTGTGACATGACGAGTGGATGACTGTCTGCTTCCAGTAAGTGTTACTGGAATACCATGAGAACTTGATAAGTTCTTGTGAAGCACTAGTTCTATGGAGAAGAGTTCGATGTAAAGAGTTACATTGATGCGAACTTCCGAAAGGACAGAAAATTAATCGCAATATATATACATGAGATGTATAAAAGTGAATGTTTGTTGATAATTGGAAGTGTTCCAATAAAGCCATTTAAAAGGGAAAAGCCGAGTATCTATGTGTTAGTGAATAGCAGTGGATACTATATGGATCTGAAAGTTCATGAGATGAACTTATATTCCACTCATTGATGACAAGTATGGAATCCTTGATCATGCAATGTGGCTAAAGGTTAGCAAATGGAATACAAGATCGCATATTACGGCAACTCCATCTCATACATGTGACGTACAATGAAGAGATGAGAGACATGAAATTTATACAGACTTTGGCAAGGTGTTGCCATTACTCACTATGTTGGCAATACAACACAGTAACATGTGGGACATGTTTGAAAATCACTATGAATATGATTCATGGGTGATTGGCTCGCAGTGCAAGTGGGAGTCTATTCGTATGTATGCCCTGAGAGCCAATCATGGGATGATTGGTGGGATACATTAAGATTGATTTGATAAACATAAAAGGCGAGCTTCCAATTCTTTCTGGTTCAGTCATATGAGATAGTGATAGAACAGATTGAATGTCTAGAGAATGACAGTACTCAATGACGTATGCCTTCAGGTTCATGACCTGAACGATGAGATCATACAGATGCTAAGAGTTTGTACATTCTTGTTATGTCCCTAGTCGGATGTCATTGTGGAAGGTAGATAGACAGCAATGACACACAAGACTAGATTGTGGTGTTGGTTGATGACAGAATCTCATTAGTCATGATATAGAGATATCAAACCAAACACATAGGTACTTGTTAGAGAACAAGGTACCGGACAGACCCACCGTGAGTTTGACACATGGAACCATGAGATGGTAGTCACAGTCAGTACTCACAGTGATGGTGGTGAGTGTGATTCTTAGACCTGAAATCACTGCACTCAACACATGTCGTTGGGCACACTTTGACATCATCAAACGCAGTCCTGAAACATGGGTTGTTATAAAGGTGATGATTGGGTGGCTTTGACTCATGGGGCTTTTGAGGGGTGAGTGATAGATATGGGATTTGTCCCTCCTGAGGGAGTTTGATATCCATGGCCACTTGATGATTAGGATTGAGAAAGGCGTGCACGCATGTGTGAATCAGTATGTGATACTAATGTCATACATATCTCTTCCAGTCTACTCTGAGATCAAGGAAGTGAATGAACGTTGACAGGATGACTGTTCCATGCTTCGAGTTCATTCGGGATATCAGTGACAAAGGAATTATACATTCGCTGTAACACCATTCACGGATTTTAGGATGAAAGTTGTTCTCCAACTTTCTATTTTCACTTGGGTAGCATTGATGTGTGACTAGGCACCGCTCTTTGCTTGTGAAGTCATAAGTGTTATGGACTTTCACTGCCAACGTGAAATGGACCTGCAGGGTCACACACATAGGATTTAACCTGGAAGAGGAGTTTTGTCCACAAAGCAATGTTTAGATTGATTACTAAAGGAGTTTAGTAGCTCAATTAAACACTTAATCAGTAGATAGCTCAATATCGTATGGTTCAAGGTGTTGGACGCATTGATTGGAGTATCGGATTGATTGAAATCGCAATTGACTGATTTTTCCCAACCTGTGCTCCCAACCGATCGGTTCATGTGATGAACCGGTCAGCTGAGGTTGCTGAACCGGTCGGCTGGAGTGTCCAGGCCGATCGGCTCATGCCCAGGTTGAAACGACCGGTTCAAGGGTTGAACCGATCGGCTCAACTGGTGCAACCGACCAGTTGGGAAAAGTCATGTCGGCAAGAATTTTCCTTTGGTTTCAAATTGCCCAATTCGATTGGGAATAATATTGGTATTCGATACCAATTGGGAAAGAAACAAGGAAAGTCTTTTTGAGCCGGATTAGGACCATGAACCGATCGGTTCAGGGCACCAACCGATCGGTTGGAGTGCCCCAAACGATCGGCTCAGGTCCAACCGATCGGCTCAATGGCCGAACCGATCGGTTCAGTTGTGAACCGATCATTTCAAGTTGCGAACCGGTTGCTTTTTGTGGAAAATTCTCGAACCCTTCTACTCCTGCTTTAGTCCCGCATTGCCCGGGATGGAGAACCCTGTTCCATGACTCTCCTATATATATAGGGGTATTGGGGGCTTCTCAAAGTACAGCTCAGTGCAACCAGTTGCTCTGCAAGTTGTCGTTCTCTCTGGTTTTGGTAACCGTGAGAGAGCCCGAGCAAGTGCTTCCCGCAAAAGGGAGGTGCAGCAAGGGAAGGAAAACTGCAGTTGCAACAGGAGGCAGGAGAGCGTGTTGGCGACTAGTACCTCAACAGGAGTGTGCGACTCCTTCCACTTCCTTGTGGGACAAGGAGTGTGGAGTTCCAGGTGGTCCGTGTGGACTACTACAGAGGCGGGAGGACACTGCCGCTTAGGAGGACAACTGTCATCCGACAGTCCGGTTCGAGTAGGAGTTGTCAGTCCCGGTGCGACCAGGAGCTGCACAGACACCGTCGAAGTCCGGAGTTGAAGACCGCGCATTGCGCGAGGTATTGTCGCCGAGCAAGCCTCGGGACAAGGTATGATTCCACAAACCATCCTTTCCTATTATATAGACGTTGACGCGTTTCCTCGGTATGGGTTGGGGAGAAAATTTTTTGTTTCCGCTGCCTTCTCTGTCTCCCCTAAAAACCCAACAGTGGTATCAGAGCCACATCAACTGCTCTATATTTTAGGAATATCGATATGATCGATTTTGGTTTGTCGCCTTTATTTATTGCATACAATGCGAATAATATCGGCTTTATGCATGTACAATCCTAAATCCACAAATCCCTAATTACATATATGATATGTATTATTAATGCACTCGATACACGTCGCCCTTAAACGATTTTTGTGGTGGATGTGTGTAGCGTGATTATGGCCTATAAACCCCTATCTATGTGTGGTTGTTTGTGGTTGCTTGCATCTCAGTCTGCACACCGATCTTCCCTCTCTTTTTCCTGATGTAACTCGAAATAATTCGAGATTCTTTCCTACCTTTGCTCCCCCCGAATGTAACTCGGGGTTTCCCTTTTTAAAGCAATGTAATAAATAGGATAGAATTTTATTTCCTGTTATGTCATAGACCGGCAGACATCAAGACGACAGCTGAAACGATCGGTTCAAGGCGTGAACCGATCGGTTGACGTTCCAGACAGTCGGTTCAAGGAGTGAACCGATCGATTGATGACCGGTTCGAGGAGCGAGACGAGCGGGTGGCGGACATGACAAGATGCACGACGACCAGGCGAACCGATCGGTTGGAGGAGCCAACTGATCGGCTGGTGGCACCCAGACGACCGACTGGAGAGTACAGATCATTCATGTGATCAACTCTGATGGCAAGGCACAGATGTTCATTTTGTACAGGTTGCATGTGATGTAGACCTAGATGACCGTGATTCCTCTTGGCTCGAGGAATCACATTAGGATGGCCATAATCATCACTTTTATCATTTTGTGCATGTTTTCTGTGGGATATAGCATGTATATGATACATACTATGTATTGTGGTGATTGGATATGTATATATATATAAAACCAAATTCCTCATTAAAATATTAAGTTTTAGATGCCTTCCAAATGCGACACACGTGAAAAGCTTGATCGACCAAGTGTGGGCACGCCCAAGCGTGGTGCACCGTCTATCTCATGGAAGCGTGAAGGATGAATGTGTGGGTCTGCCCTAGCAGTGTGCATGTTCATTGTGTTTGTTTTGGGTCGGACTTAACAAGGTGACCTAGATAGGATCTAGCGCCTTGAGGCATGGAGATGATCATTGCAAGGAGTTGTATATGACATCTTATCAAGAGTTGCATATGATGCAATTGGAAAAAGTTGCCTACCTGAGAGATCTATGTTGTGGGTGACAACCCTAGCTGGTCCATGATTTAGAGGATTTCAGGATCTTGCCCACTAGAAGGTTGTACGCTGCAATCTTCCGAATTGATGGTGAGGGCTATCAATTTGAAGTAAAATAGTGGGAGCAATAATTAATTAAAGGCCTAATTATATCGTCAAACTTTCAAATCAATCAAATAAGTCAAAAATGAGTTTTGGACTAAAATTGCATATTTTCCTTTTGTAGTTCAAATGGCAACAAACAACAACAACTTTTATTTGCGATCGGTCCTTGACAAGGACAAGATAAATGGGACAAACTTCCATGACTGGTATCGGACATTGAGAATTGTTCTCACTCAAGAGCGTAAGCTCTATGTCCTGGATACTCCAATTCCAGAGGAACCCGCTCCTAATGCACCAAGGACAGAAAGGGATGCTTACAAGAAGCATTCTGATGATGCCATTGATGCAAAGTGCTTGATGCTATGTTCAATGAACCATGAGTTGCAGAGGCAACATGAGAACATGGGTGTCATAGAGATGATTCTGCATCTCAGGAACATGTATGAAGATCAGGCACGGCAAGAGAGGTACAATGTTTCTAGGGCGCTGTTCAAGTGTGTCATGACAGAAGGAGATCCAGTTGGTCCTCACACACTCAAGATGATTGGGTATGTGGAGAACCTGCAGAGACTGGGATTTCCACTGAGCCAAGAGTTGGCTACTGACGTGATATTGCAATCGTTGCCAGAATCTTACAGTCAGTTTGTGATGAACTACAACATGAACAACTTTGATAGGCCACTGTCAGAGTTGTTGGGCATGTTGAGGATAGCCGAGTTACAGATGAAGAAGGACAAGCCTAAGTCCGTGATGGTGATCACGAGAAAGAAAGGCAAGTCCAAGCGCAAGGGCAAGGGCAAAGCTAAGAAAGGTTCTGAAGCTAGCCAGGAGTCCAAGCCATCTTCAGCTCTCAAGGACAAGGGAGGCGTGACCAAGAAAGGAAATTTCCACCATTGTCAAAAGCCAGGACATTGGAAAAGGAATTGTCCTCTCTACCTGGAAGAACAAAAGAAGAAGGAGGCGACTGAAACCTCTACTTAAAGGTGTCATGAAAGTAAACATGTAACACTTTTGAGATATATGATATCAAGATGTAAAGTGTAAAGCATTCTTACTTGGGGCAAGTGTTGCCTTTATAGATAGGAATACTTTAGTTTATTTTCAGCCAATAAGGCATGTAATACAGTTATGAACTGCTATTCCATACTTGCCAATAGATGGAAACACTTTATTTTTGCATATTGTATGACAATGATAACAATTAATAAAGAGATGTTTCAATTTATAAAGATGTGATCTTTGTGGCAATGCCTTATTTATCTTGTGATATTTGATATGCATAAGATAAGACGATACCTAAAAGTTATAGATAACTCAAACAATTTAATTAGCATTAATCATGAGAAATTCATTTCTAGTTTCCATGTGATGGATAAAACTAGACTCTTTTGGTTAGAGAACCAGTAAGGGACATGAATATCTTGGACATGATTAATCAATCTTCACTAAAGTAGTGGAAGAGTGATTATCCTATTAGGTATAATACATGTGATGTATTTACATACCTATTGGAATAAATGCTAATACTTCAAATGGTGTTTAGAGAAATACCAATATGAATGTCTTGAAATGTTCAAGATTATCATAAATGAAGTACAAATTTGGTAAAGTATTAATTCTTGATGAGATCAATGAATGAAATACTTAGACCAAATGTTTGAGATCCTTATGAGTGATTATGATAGTGTATCATAGTGAACTCATGATTAAGGCATGGTGATGTCTGAATCAAGAAGGAATCATACTCTAAGGAGTTAGAGAATGATTATCAAATAACTGAATTCTTCTTAATAAAAGAATACCCCACACTAATAAAAGAAATTAAGAATCACAAGGGTTGTGAGTTCTTATATCTTTAACAGATACACCTCAATTATCTATGTGATGAGTTGTTCATGTGATGAGTCAACTATCAAGATGAATATGAGGAACCGAATCTTGAGTTATAGTTTAAAACCATTACATCCTAAATGACTTCCATGTGAACCATAAGGTATGACCTTGATGGTAGCACTCATTGGATCATATCCATAAGTGCAGATGAGTCTTAAGTGTTAAGACACATGGATAACATTTTGATAAGGATGATGCTTGTTGATTGCAACTTAATGACTAAGACATTTGGCATATGGATACTAAAACCGCATTCCTACGAGGAATAAAACTAGGATGTGTACATGACACAGCCTATAAGGTTTATGAATCCACTAATGCAAATGAAGTCTATAAGTTACAATGGACTAATCAATGTGATTGATTGAGTACAAGCAACTCAAAATTGGATCTTTATTTTGATAATATAGTCAAAGGGTTTGACTGATATGTCAAAGATAAAGAAGTGATCTGTGATTTAGTGGGAGCGTATTCACATTCCACATATTGATGTGAAATGGAATTGTTCTAGAATGGAAATCCAAAAGTGGAAATTATCTTTAAGGAAGATAGATATGTTTCCTATGTAATAGGAATAGAGATCTATAGAGATAGTTCTCGAAAATCTCTTGACCTGGAAAGAGAAAGCATACATTGGCAATCTGTACTGAAGTGTTCAGTATGCACAGATTCAGTGGGAGAAAACTTGTCCATGTTACATGGATATTAGTATCCCAAGGCCAAGTGTCCAATTCTTATGAAGAATGGGAACACTAAGAATAGATATGGATCTATCATGTATGTAATCATCCCATTATCTTGCATGTATGACATGGCAAGAATAAAATGCATTCATCATCTTGTATGTAGGACATGGCAATATGATGTGCTCATCCTGATAACTCGTATGTGTGACATGACGAGTGGATGACTGTCTGCTTCCAGTAAGTGTTACTGGAATACCATGAGAACTTGATAAGTTCTTGTGAAGCACTAGTTCTATGGAGAAGAGTTCGATGTAAAGAGTTACATTGATGCGAACTTCCGAAAGGACAGAAAATTAATCGCAATATATATACATGAGATGTATAAAAGTGAATGTTTGTTGATAATTGGAAGTGTTCCAATAAAGCCATTTAAAAGGGAAAAGCCGAGTATCTATGTGTTAGTGAATAGCAGTGGATACTATATGGATCTGAAAGTTCATGAGATGAACTTATATTCCACTCATTGATGACAAGTATGGAATCCTTGATCATGCAATGTGGCTAAAGGTTAGCAAATGGAATACAAGATCGCATATTACGGCAACTCCATCTCATACATGTGACGTACAATGAAGAGATGAGAGACATGAAATTTATACAGACTTTGGCAAGGTGTTGCCATTACTCACTATGTTGGCAATACAACACAGTAACATGTGGGACATGTTTGAAAATCACTATGAATATGATTCATGGGTGATTGGCTCGCAGTGCAAGTGGGAGTCTATTCGTATGTATGCCCTGAGAGCCAATCATGGGATGATTGGTGGGATACATTAAGATTGATTTGATAAACATAAAAGGCGAGCTTCCAATTCTTTCTGGTTCAGTCATATGAGATAGTGATAGAACAGATTGAATGTCTAGAGAATGACAGTACTCAATGACGTATGCCTTCAGGTTCATGACCTGAACGATGAGATCATACAGATGCTAAGAGTTTGTACATTCTTGTTATGTCCCTAGTCGGATGTCATTGTGGAAGGTAGATAGACAGCAATGACACACAAGACTAGATTGTGGTGTTGGTTGATGACAGAATCTCATTAGTCATGATATAGAGATATCAAACCAAACACATAGGTACTTGTTAGAGAACAAGGTACCGGACAGACCCACCGTGAGTTTGACACATGGAACCATGAGATGGTAGTCACAGTCAGTACTCACAGTGATGGTGGTGAGTGTGATTCTTAGACCTGAAATCACTGCACTCAACACATGTCGTTGGGCACACTTTGACATCATCAAACGCAGTCCTGAAACATGGGTTGTTATAAAGGTGATGATTGGGTGGCTTTGACTCATGGGGCTTTTGAGGGGTGAGTGATAGATATGGGATTTGTCCCTCCTGAGGGAGTTTGATATCCATGGCCACTTGATGATTAGGATTGAGAAAGGCGTGCACGCATGTGTGAATCAGTATGTGATACTAATGTCATACATATCTCTTCCAGTCTACTCTGAGATCAAGGAAGTGAATGAACGTTGACAGGATGACTGTTCCATGCTTCGAGTTCATTCGGGATATCAGTGACAAAGGAATTATACATTCGCTGTAACACCATTCACGGATTTTAGGATGAAAGTTGTTCTCCAACTTTCTATTTTCACTTGGGTAGCACTGATGTGTGACTAGGCACCGCTCTTTGCTTGTGAAGTCATAAGTGTTATGGACTTTCACTGCCAACGTGAAATGGACCTGCAGGGTCACACACATAGGATTTAACCTGGAAGAGGAGTTTTGTCCACAAAGCAATGTTTAGATTGATTACTAAAGGAGTTTAGTAGCTCAATTAAACACTTAATCAGTAGATAGCTCAATATCGTATGGTTCAAGGTGTTGGACGCATTGATTGGAGTATCGGATTGATTGAAATCGCAATTGACTGATTTTTCCCAACCTGTGCTCCCAACCGATCGGTTCATGTGATGAACCGGTCAGCTGAGGTTGCTGAACCGGTCGGCTGGAGTGTCCAGGCCGATCGGCTCATGCCCAGGTTGAAACGACCGGTTCAAGGGTTGAACCGATCGGCTCAACTGGTGCAACCGACCAGTTGGGAAAAGTCATGTCGGCAAGAATTTTCCTTTGGTTTCAAATTGCCCAATTCGATTGGGAATAATATTGGTATTCGATACCAATTGGGAAAGAAACAAGGAAAGTCTTTTTGAGCCGGATTAGGACCATGAACCGATCGGTTCAGGGCACCAACCGATCGGTTGGAGTGCCCCAAACGATCGGCTCAGGTCCAACCGATCGGCTCAATGGCCGAACCGATCGGTTCAGTTGTGAACCGATCATTTCAAGTTGCGAACCGGTTGCTTTTTGTGGAAAATTCTCGAACCCTTCTACTCCTGCTTTAGTCCCGCATTGCCCGGGATGGAGAACCCTGTTCCATGACTCTCCTATATATATAGGGGTATTGGGGGCTTCTCAAAGTACAGCTCAGTGCAACCAGTTGCTCTGCAAGTTGTCGTTCTCTCTGGTTTTGGTAACCGTGAGAGAGCCCGAGCAAGTGCTTCCCGCAAAAGGGAGGTGCAGCAAGGGAAGGAAAACTGCAGTTGCAACAGGAGGCAGGAGAGCGTGTTGGCGACTAGTACCTCAACAGGAGTGTGCGACTCCTTCCACTTCCTTGTGGGACAAGGAGTGTGGAGTTCCAGGTGGTCCGTGTGGACTACTACAGAGGCGGGAGGACACTGCCGCTTAGGAGGACAACTGTCATCCGACAGTCCGGTTCGAGTAGGAGTTGTCAGTCCCGGTGCGACCAGGAGCTGCACAGACACCGTCGAAGTCCGGAGTTGAAGACCGCGCATTGCGCGAGGTATTGTCGCCGAGCAAGCCTCGGGACAAGGTATGATTCCACAAACCATCCTTTCCTATTATATAGACGTTGACGCGTTTCCTCGGTATGGGTTGGGGAGAAAATTTTTTGTTTCCGCTGCCTTCTCTGTCTCCCCTAAAAACCCAACACCCCGGGCAATGCGGGACTAAACAGGAGTAGAAGGGTTCGTGATTTTCCATAAAACAACTAACTACGCAAGCTGAACCGATCGTTTCAGCCCTGAAATGATCGTTTGGTGACCTCAAACGATCATTTCAACTTGAACCGATCGTTTGGGACCCCTGAGCCGATCGATTCATCACATGAGCCGATCAGTTCGTGGTCCTGGTCCGACTCAAATTGACTTTCATATTTGTTTCCAATTAATCAAATAGTAATCTTTGTTCAAATCGAATTTGTACAAGTGAAACAAATTGTATTTGCGAAATCGACTTTCCAAACAATCTCCGTTGGTCATATGAACCGACCGGTTCAACAATTGAGTCGATTGGTTCACCAACTTGAGCTGATCGATTCATCTCATGAGCCGATCAGTTGGAAGTGCAAATTGAGCAAAATCAGTCAATCACAGTTTCAATCAATCTAATACTCTAATCATTGGTCCAACACCTTGAACACTATGATTTTGAGATATCAATTGATTTAGTGTTAAATTGAACTACTAAACTCCTTTAGTAATCAATCTAAACATCATTTGTGGATAAACTCCTCTTCCACCTATGTGTGTGACCCTGTAGGTCCATTTCACGTTGGCAGTGAAAGCCCATAACATTTATGACTTCACAAGCAAAGAGCGATGCCTGGTCGCACATCAGTGCTACCCAAGTGAAATACAAAGTTGGAGAACAACTTTAAATCCTACAATCTGTGAATGGTGTTACAGTGAATGTATAATTCATTTGTCACTAATGTCTTGAATGAACTCAAGGCATGGTGCAGTCATCATTTCAACATTCATTCATTTTCCTGATCTCAAAGCAGACTGGGTGAGATGTGTGTGGCATCAATATCGTATATTGATTCACACATGCATGTGCATGCCTTTCTCAATCCTACTCATCAAGTGGCCATGGACATTAAACTCCCTTAGGAGGGACAAATCCCATATCTATCACTCACCCCTCAAAAGCCCCATGTGTCAAAGTCACCCAATCATCACCTTTATAACAACCCATGTTTCAGGACTACGTTTGATGATGTCAAAGTGTACCCAACGACATGTTTTGAGTGTAGTGATTTCAGGTCGAAGAATCACATTCACCACCATCACTGCGAGAGTTGACTGTGACTACCAAATCATGGTTCCATGTGTCACTCTCACAGTGGGTCTGTCCGGTACACTTGTTCTCTAACAAGTACCTATTTGCTTGGTTTGATATCACTATATCATGACTAATGAGATTCTGTCATCAACCAAAACACAATCTAGTCTTTAGTGTTATTGATGTCTATGGTTATTTTCACAATAACAACCGACTAGGGACTAAACAAGAATGTATACTCTTAACATCCGTATGATCTCATCATTTAGGTCCTTAACCTAAAAGCATATGTCATTGAGTAAAAAATTCTTTAGACTTCTATCATGTTACACTATCATCTCAGAAACAGTTAAAAAATATAGATCGGAAATTGCCTTTATTATTATTCAAATCATTTATAAAGTATCCCATTACAATCATCACATGACTTGCTCTATGGGCATACATACAAACATTAACATCTTTTATTACATTACTTTAGATAATATGAAATATATCAATCTTATTATGTATTATTACTTATATACATACTCCTATACGATGGAAAAATTAGATGATGTAAGAGAACAATGGGAAAAAGCCCTACAAGTAGTGGGAATTTTTTATTATGATTGGGATTCTGATGATGTAATCTAAACTTTGTTCTCATAATTATTTTTGTATTTGATGACATGTGAAACTTTTATATATACTGTCTGAATGAATTTTTTACATGTGTCTGAATGTGTGAATGTGAATATGAATAAATGAATGTTTCTACATGTGTCTAAATGTGAAAAGAGATGAAATGAATGGAACTGCACGTTGCTAAATGTGTGTGAAAATGAAGGAAATTTGAAATGGAACTACTGGTTTCTACATGTGTGTGATGAAAAATAATATGAATTAAATGTGCTTATACATGTGTGTGAATCACATATATATAATATTGTCCATCGATTTTGTTAATTTTGTAGGTTTGTGGCATGTTGTTGGCTGATATCAATGGATGTTGTAAACCTGCAGTTCAGAACTGAACTGCAGATTCTACATCCTGCTGACAGCCATACAGCAGGCCTGCAAACTGATAAGAAAAAAATCAGAACATAGGCGTCGGTTATTTGAATAAAACCAAAAACATAGACATACGGCGTCAGTTGTTAGCCAAAAACTGATGTCTTTATCCTTTCCTGGCGTCAATTGTCGGCAAGAACCAATGGCCATGTACCATGGCCGTGATGACAGGGATATGGGCATCAGTTTTTGTTTAATAACTGACGTATGTAATCATGATATAGTGTCAGTTTTCTTAAATAACCAACACCTATAGTTCTATTGCTGGCGCGTTTTCGGTGGCGGGAAGCATTTTGGCGTCGGTTATGGAATCGACACCGAAGGGGTCAATCTTTAGCAGCGCCCACTTGGGTGTCGCTTGGAAACTGACACTAAAGGCCTTAATTAACAAACACCAAAGGCCTATTTTGTAGTAGTGGTAGGGCCAAAGTCAAACCTCAGATCTTATAAGATGATTAAAATATCAAATATGAGGATGAGTAAAGATCATGGGCTAAGTGCATAAGGCCCTTGGGGGTCAAGATGATATCATTTCAAATGTACCTATGTCCTAGAATTCTTGAGGGAATGACTAAGGCGATGAGACATTAGAGGTGTGTAAGAAGACATGTGATAATGTTTGAATAATAACCTTACATATGAGTTATGCTAAGACTCAAACATATGAGAAAATATTTTGCTATAAGTGTGCATAGAATTAAGAAAATGATGGTATTCATGGTTGGGATTCATGTGTGGTATGATTCAATTGAGGTCTAAAATTAAAATGGTAACGTGTGATGCACCATATCTACTCTTGGAATGGGATGAGCTTTGTATTTGGACTGCATCTAAATGCTTATTTCATCTTTTTATGAGTGGGAGAGATGAGACAAACACATGCCCTATTCTAAATGGAAATGATATGAGAAATTAATACTTAAGTTGAAATCCTTTTAGGATAATTGAAAATTTGAGGTATTACCACACCCTTGTGAGATAATATTGAATAAATGGTTTGGAAACCTAGATGAACAAGGTAATCACCAAATTAAGATTTCAAATGAGGATATATTTATCAAGTGGAATTTGAATCCTATAGATATAAGATTGAATTTGGTGATCAAATAATAGATGCAAAAGTCGAGGCGCCAAATAAAGGTAAATCAAGCCTGGCTTGTTGACTGAGCTTGTAACAACCCAAATTTATGACCCAGAGTTAGTTAGTCTTGATGGAGAAACCTTAGACACAACTCTCAATGAGTCTTTCCAAGTCAATCTCTAAGTGAATTAATGAACGAGCAAACCAAGAAACTTGTCCTTTGTCTTTGTGAGAAAAAAATGAACTTACCTACCCCAAGTTTTACCTATTTTAGAGGACTCTAGAGGATTCACCCAATCCACCTCCATGGGACAACCCTACCAACATAGATGGGTATAAATAGGGTAATACAGACCCTCTATGAGATCACCAAGTTTCTCTAAAGCTTTGGTCGAATCTTGTGCTTATTACCCTACACCCAATTGCTCTGCTAGTCTCGTCCCTTAACTCTACCCTTTCCTACCTTCTCACCAGAGTTGTTTCTTCGCCATCTCCTCTATTCTGACCATCGTCAGAGAAATTGAAGGCACCACCAAGTTCGTGGGTGCACGACGGTGGAATTGAAGGCACCACCAAGTTCATGGGTGGACGATGGTGGCCCTAGTATCCTCATCTTTTTCCCAAAGGATTGGATCCTCAAAGTCAATTGTTGAGTTGACTGGCTGCTCACACAAGAAGATTGAATAAAGCTAGAAGAAGACATGTGGCAAAATACTAAAGTGCCCTCGAATCCTCTTCCTACCGGTAAGGGAACTACTGTCTTGTCCACACAAGCAAGTCAATCCTAGGGGGTGAGAGCCTATTGGTCGGCCTAGCCTCACCGATAAGGTTGGGATCGGGGCGACTGCCTAGGTGGCGACTTGTGATTGGTCCACATATATTTAATTTGCAAAAATTATAATAAATTATAAGATGATACAATGATGGCATATAATATATAAAAATTGATCATAGAAATATGAGGAATGCAATACAAATATAATCAACACCTAGATCTCCATAGTGCAAAAAGTACCCAAAGTTGCAATCTTTAATGTGTTTGATGCATAAGAACGCTAATTTCTAAGCTTTGATTATTTTAATATGTTCAATTGATCTTAACAACTAAAAATTGGTCTTTTTGGATAAAAAAGGACAAGTTGGATCTAATTTGAGATTAACAACCTATTAAATGATGAATTATGGTTTCCTTGAGAATTAAAAGTGTATATAATGACAATATTATGGTTTGTAAACCAAAAGAGCATGGAAAATAATAATTGGAGTTTGATAAGCCAAAATCGTTATGAAACCATAAGTTGACCCCAAAACCCTAACATCGAAACCCAAGTCAATCTTAATAGTATATTTTAGATAAAATAATAATACATAGGTATTATGATTTAAATTTTAGGGCAATTGCTTGTTTAGTAGCTTTGCTGCCTTTTTGCTTGGACATCAAGTACTCCTAAGAAAGGTATGTGGTTATACCTAAAACTACCCACATTAGTTTTCTGATATCTTCTGAGGATTGTCAAATTTTTTTAAAATAATGCTTGCTTGTCTATATATTTTCTTGTAACTCATAAATTCACTATGGATATCACGTTATATGGATATGACTGAATCCTATGCCACCTCTAGATGTATGAAAATATAAGGAAAATGATGATTAAGCTCATGGGGAAGGGAATCATCAAAAATCAACCCATAGGTGGGAAAATGGATATGTCACCTTATCACCCGAGGGGAGAAGGTGGCCTATGTCCACTACAGGGACAAAACCCTAATGGGTTTCTAGAGTTTGGATAGTTCAAGGTTGAGTAGATATGATGAAAATGTTAATTTTATTTTCGTAAAAATAATTTTGTGAATATATTGTTACAACTAATTGAGAATATTTAGTTCCCCCACATACTTGTTATACTGACCGAGTTTTGTTTCTCAGCCTTTTAGGATAATCTTCTCTTATTATGCAAGAATGATGAAGATGGACAACAATAGAAAAAGGCATCAAAAGAAAAGATTTAATGTAATCCTGGAGGATTTTAGATAGTTAGTATTTACTTCATGTTGCAAACTTTAGAAACCCATATTATGTAACTCGTTAGTGGAGAATGCAACATTTGATACTATACAAACTCTTTTCCATTTAGTGAAAATTTAGTAATTATTTTGGTTATTTGATAAACCATCAATCATGTATTTATGGTAATGGCCCTTTCCCTCTCGGTCTTCCTGAATAGGGGATAACAAGGAAGGGGGTTGTTACAAATTTTCCCTTTGAGAGTCAAATCCTATTGAGAGTTCTAGAAATATTTCACTTGGAGTCTCGTTTGCAAAGTTAAATATGGACAAAATTTGGGCCACACTGGCAGATTGCAATGTTCTGCAAGTCATACTCCCAAGGCGGATTGTGATGTTCTACAGATGAGTAGGACTGGGAGCCCGACTGTCCTCCCAAAAATGGTCTATCTCGATTGATGTTAATGGATTCTATTAATAGAACAATGTTTTTTTTTGTTTCTTTAACATATCTTGATCCTTGAGATTCAGAAACATGGGGTATCAAGTCATAAGTGAAATTCCTCTCCTAAGGTATCTTCCCATGAATCTATCCTTGATGAGGTGTTGTATCAAAGATATACCTGAGATGGAGGAGGTCGAGTTGGCAAGCTTTAGCGTAAATTATCACCTACACCCTTTGTGTTATCTTCATGTTGCATGAGAATCGATGTCGATAGTGATATTTTTGTGAGATCCTCCTATTTGTTCCTTCCACATTGAGATTTCATTCTAACTCTCACCTTGGAGGATGTAGCTAAAATAACTCAACTTCCTCTGTATGATCACTGGCCTTTTATACCGAGGAAGTCAAGTTGCATTGGAAAGTTCTCGATCTATTAGGAGTGAAGAGACCCAGAGTTGCTTGATGATTGATCAAAGATAGCTTCTTTATTCAATTAGATTATCTATGGGATCTATTTAAGAGAGAAGTGTGTCATGATGTTGGATCCCCAGACATGCCATATATGCGAGCTTATACCTTGACCATCTTGGCTATTTGTTGGGGAAACCATTGGTATAGTCTCATGCATTGTAATGAAAATATTGCACAAAGAACCTATTGTTCCTTTATAGTGGGTGAGTTGTATGAGTGCCTTGATGAAAAATTGCCAACTAGAAATATGTGTGAACTTCTTCAAGGTTCTGCATATATATTGTTGGAATGTGCATTGGACTTGCTAGATTTCCACAATCTTTGAATCCTCATTACATTATTGTACGTGAATACTAGTCAAAGGACATTTAAGTGGGTGAACCTCTTAGCTGTGTGACGTTTTGTCTCAATGGATTTATAGTTTGACACAAAAAGATGTCCTTTGTGGATGAATGAAGTTCCATATTAAAAAATCATATAGTGGAATAGCAATGCTTAGCTTTAAATGGTTGATCATCCTTCCAGGGTTGGAGAATTATGTTGTGTACTATCATAGTGGTAGTGTTAAGTCAATTCAACCTTCCCCAGTGTGTGTATCATATTGAAAACTATCCATCTTTCTTCAAGAAATTATTTTTTCGACTCTAAAAAAAGTTCAAGAGTAAGTGGAAAGATGTGATTGAATTGGAAGCATATGATAGATGACATGCTTATCTATTACTAGAGACTATTCCTCATAATACCTTTATTGGATAAAATCATCTTCTTTGGCACTAGTGACTTGTGATATCTCAGGATGACTTTCATGATGCTTTCGTTCTTCAAGTTTTCATTTTTGAGTGTTTTTTTTCTTTGGTAGCACAAGGTACCATTTTTTGTAAAAATATTTGTTCAGAAAATAAATCAAAATGTTAAATTTTTGCTCATGGTATGTGACACCTTCTCTGGCTAATCCCTCTAAGATATTCAATCATGTACTTTGATTTAGATATCAATTAATTTTGGCATGCTTGCCATTATAAGCTTCCATCAACAAATCTAGAAACCTAGATAGGTCTAGACTTCCTACATATGTGTTCAACACCTCAAGGGTGGTAATAAGTTTAAGAACTTTACAAAAATGACATTTGTCGAGATCACCTCCTCTTCATTCACTTTCCTTGCTGGAGTTAGAGGGTTGAAACCCCAAACATTTCAAGTTTTTCTCATGTTTTGATCTTCTACTTATAGGTGATTCCTCCTTCCAAATATTCATAACCCATTCTACCACAAGAGGATTATTCATTCTAGGGGATAAGATGGATTGGGATTGTGTAAGCCTATATGTCATGATAGGGGCTAAAGTCATGCCATGTAATGGGTGCGTAAGTGACAACTCCCTACCCAGTTTGTCCAAGGCCCCAGGTGTTAAAGACACCCCAATAGGCTTTACTCCCAACATGCTTTAGTGTAGAGATCCATCACAAACATATGTGTAGATAATGAGGGTGCCATTTTGGCAATTCATATTATTCTTTTGAGAGGTTTCCACATATTGTGGATCATTTAATTGAATTTTGGAGGGGACAATGATGCTCACAGACTTAGTATGCGAGCTTGAGATTCCATGAGGAATGAATGAGGTTTGCATATTGTAGGATTTCCCAACTCGTTGCTTCCTAGTCAGCCATGCAAACAATGGTCTCGCCTCTTTTTAAGAGATGAGGTGTGGATACCCACAGAGAGATATTGACCTCTACTCTATCCCTCATTTCTTCCCTATTCCATTTTGACTAAAGCATATGTTACATTTAGTGTTGTGTGTCTTTCATTGTGGTATAGGTGTCAAGAATCTTTGATTGTATATATTGGGTATAACTTTATTCTGGGGACTCATAAATTTTGAAAACCTCTTAAGATTGTCATGATCTTGATTATGGGGTTTCACCTTGTCTCAGCTACAAACATGAGTAGTTATCTATTTTTCATTAAGATTGGCATATTTTAAGGATTTGGTTTAAGTCGGGAACCATTGGAGCATCAAGATAACGATCATGCTCCTTACGTCCTTGTCCCTATGGTTCTTCCTTGACCCCTCCCCCTCTGCTTTAGGGTCATGTGAGACACATTGAGGTACTTACGTAGATTTTTAGATTTATTCTAAAGGTGTGGGGTCATTACTCCCTTACATGGATCATTGCTAGAGGACCGAGGTTGCTAATTATGGTTTCCATAAATAGTAGCACTTGACTATGCTGATATTAGTGTGATGAAGATGAATATCCCCATCAATGTCATTCAGGCACATGCCCCAATGATAGATATCATGGATAATGTTAGGCCCTTCCTATATTGGGTTGAACTTACCTTTGGAATCAACATTTTGGATGATGCAAAGCAGTAGATCACTCTTTTTCGAATTATAGGGATGGACCTTCTCGTTAAATGCTCAAGATGCTCTTGCTTGATAACATTGTGTGTGATGTAGTGCTCTTCATTCTTCCATCATATTAAGACAATAGGTTCAGTTTTGAACCCACTCTACCTCAAGAATGTATGCTTCTTGTAGTATGCAAAGAGACAAGATCTAGACTTCAACTAACAATACTGCTTCCATCCCATACACAAGTAAGTATGGTGTATATCCCATGGAATTTCTACTATTAGTTTAATATACCCACAAAGTCATTCAAAGATGTTTGTGGTAGTTGAAATAGGTGTTGGTTGTCTTGTTGAAGATTTATATTAGGTTTTTGCTAGCAACTTATGTTGTTCCATTAATTTCCTGATATGGTGATGTTCAATGATGATTGATCCCCAAATAGCTCAAAGATCTTTGATGACCTTGGCTATAAAATTTCTACCATTGTTAGGGATGATTTCATGCGGTATCCTATACTGGTTTATGATGTTGCTTTTGAATAATGTTATTATTTTTTGAGCCAAGTGTTGGTGATAGAAATGGCTTCCATCCATTTGGTAAAGTACTGGATGGTGACCAGGATGAATCAATTCCCATTTGAGGCTTTAGGATTTATCTTTCCAATCATATTGATTTCCTAAGAAGAAAATGTCTAAGGCATGGACATATTGTATAGCATGTTGGTAGGAGCGTAAATGTAGTCTCCATGAAAATGGAAGGATCAACATTTGTAGACATATTGAAATTTGGACAATCTTCTTCGACAAAATTGTCAATCACAAAGAAGTACACATCATCCACATAGGTGAAATCTAGCCAAGTAGGTTACTAGATGTAACCCAAAAGGCACACTTGGATGGATTTAAATGCAATGAAAATCATCACATCTACTGAAATATCTTCTCAAGATTGTCGACATGATCTTACAGACTTCTAGACTTAGCTATCACATCATCCACATAGACCTCCACTTCCTTATGTATCTGGTCATGAAATAGAGAGAACATCATTGTTTTATACATATCTCCAAAATTTTTGATACCAAATAGCATGTCTAAATATCAGTTAACTCCCCATTATATGATGAAGTCCATCTTCTATTTATCCTCCTTACACATTTTATCTGATTGTAATAGGTGAAAAGCATCCATAAAGATCATGAGTGCATGTATGATGGTGTTGCCAACAAACACATCAATGTGTGGCAGAGAAAAGTCATCTTTAGGGGATGATTTATTGATATTGCAATAATTCAAACACATTCAAACCTTGCATACTTACTCAATACATATATAATGTTAGCAACCATGTCTGATAGTTGATCGGTTCTATAAAACCAACATTGCAATACTTTTGAGATTCCTCTCTGATCTTGAGGATCCACTCTATTTATAGCTTCCTAAATTTTTGCTTGACAAGGAGGAAACATGGGATGAAAGGGATCGATAAACTATGATCTTCTTATCCAATCTAGACATATCTGAATAGCTCCATGCAAACACAATGACGTAGTTGTATAAAAGCTCCATCAACTAGTATTTGATAATTTGACTTAGACACACCTCATTTTTGACTTTGTGCAGCTTAAGGCTTGAGATGAGATTATCAGTCTCTGTATCATCTTCAATGTAAATGCGTTGATACTTATTCTTCATATATTCTAGGATGGGGACGTCTTCAAACTCAACTTCTTAATTCTTGTACATATGTGCTACTTCTATGAAGTAATTACTAAAAATCTTGAAGAGCATTAGTGTCTTTTTTTGTGTGGATTTATCAGACTTTGAATTTTTTGGGACTTTTAGGATTTTGTATATTTTTTGGATTTTGTGGGTGAGAGTGTGTATATTGTGGAGCGTGTCTGTAAAACCACTCTAGGATCTCCATCATATTAGGTTTTGTTCCTCTAATATGCTTTTTTTGAGCATGGGAGGGGGCTTTGCCTTTAAGACGTTGTGATCTTCCACACACTAATTTTGAACATCATATGCACTTTGCATGAGGCATATGAGGGTATCTCATTCTTCTATAGATTTCATTTCAAATATGATATTAATCACACATCCTTTAAGCATTTTATAGGCATCATCATACTTGTTACAGGAGACATTACAATTTCCCCTCGTGTCTTTGTAACTCCACTTCTCAAAGTTACTTGATGGTGAGTCAGGAATAACAATTGGTGCAACAAAATCAGCTAAGTTTAACTATTCATTCATTTCTTCATGTGTTCGATCTATGACCTTCATGTAGTCATCCATGAAATCATCAACATGATCATCATAAATACTTTCACGACCTTCCTTCATGCTCCCTCGTTTGTAGGGATGATTGTGTCTTTGGACGGTTGGTTGTTTTGGATGGTGACAAATGCCCTTGGTGTCTTCATTCATGAGGGTGATCTCCCTAATGCTAAAGGCAATCCTAAGGTAGTCATCATGGTTGTCTTGAATGACCTCTTGCATGAGGTAGGGTATCATCACATGGACAATGGAATTGGCGGTGTCAGAACCCTCTTCAATTGTGGTAACCATGAAGGAAAATAAGGATGGGGACACACTTGCATTCACGACCTAGGTCCCATTGATACAATATCCTAAGTTGACACTCTTCATCCATAAGCATTTGTCAGGCCTCCTCGCTTTGATTATGGGAAAGTGACAAATAGTTGAGATAAACTTTCCTAGTAAATTTATTTATAGTTGGCCATAAAGTTGTGGGACTCCTATATGGTGTCCACATGGTGATTCAGTGACATGCATACAATGGGCCATAGAATCCTAAGCCCAACCCCTTTCATCTTGGTAGAGTTTTAATGATTTTTGTACACCCTTGTTGTGTATCCCACGTGCCTTGATCCGACAATATGCATTTCTAATAATAGTCCACAGACATCTCTGGGTCATACATGAGATATTAAGGTTGTCTTCTTCACAAAGGCACATAGTTGATGGTGGAGACATTCAACATCTCAAACCTAAGACTGAGGTTGCTTCTTCATTGCAATATGTGATAACACTTGGCCTATCAATGTGGACTATGATGATGACATGCCCCAAACAGTTGTTAAGTTTTTGATGCAATAATCATCGTACCACCTGATTTTGATGAATCTAGGGCCTACAGAAATGAAGGTTGAAGGAAGGACTCAATTCCATGACCATGAACAAAACTAAGAAATTTTGTGGTCCAATTTGTAGCTTCAACGCAATTTTTGCTAATGCATATTTTAGTGCACCATCAAAGGATGTTTCTTTCTTGATTGTTAGTTGTTTGTATGAATAATAATTATCATTCGTATAAGCATATTGAGGGCACATATGTTGAGGCATACCCCATTATTGATGAAGTAGGAAGGAATCTTATGACCTTAACAAATAACAATGGCTAATAAGGGTCTATCATGGTTCCCTCTTTTGGGTATCTCATCTTCAAAAAAAAGAGATCAAGTGTGGAGTTGTAATCACCCTATTATAGCTACAAGTGCTTGTGTCTCACATATTTAAATATGTAGGATCCTTTCAGTGCTTCATTACAACCTCTCTATGTATGGTGGAACTTTGCATTACTTCATCTAGTGAGATCTCTCCTTTCGATTCATCAAGAAATGAAACTAACTAAGCCCTCAGGTTTTGTCTCTTTCACATAGATCTGCAATAGGAGGCACTTGATTGGTGTTGATATTAGGGTGAAAACTATGCTAGTCTTCTCTAGGGGTATTGGTAGGGACTCTGTCATAAGTGGTTATCTTTATTTTCCTTTTATCAAGGGCTGAATGAACCTCTACTCAAGGTGGCATTGGCTACCATCTATGCTGTTGTTGACTTAGGTGTTTCACAGTAAATCATCATAGTAGGGGCGGTGAGGGTAACCATAGTAGACTGAGTTACCACCACCTATTGAGTGTTTGATGGGACAAACACTTTTAGAAACCCCACTGGGCGATCGTTTTTCCTCGAGAGTGCCCTTTGTGTTTCGATTGTCCTTTGAGTGATTATGGGGAATATTGATTTTCTCTCTTCTGGATAGTATCAGTAACCTAAACACTTTGGGACCAACTCTTGAGAGTTTGCTTCAAGGGGTCAATCATTCTAGGAGCTGGATTTTTGAATGATAATATCACAACCACAACATTGAATGATGATGAAATTTTTTTAGGTGTGTTTATGTTGACGTCACTGGATTTGATCAGGTCATGCAAAGCATGCTTCTGTGTGGTGCACAAGTTTGTTGTGTGCCCCTTGGCTTGGTGAAAGTCACAAAAGGAATTAGCATTATAGCTCCTTAGCAAGGGATTTGGCAACCCCTTTGACGGTAGGCGGATAGAGCTAAGCGAGGCTCCCAAGGGTGTCATATTCCTTTCTAGCTTGGTAGACTCTTATGTTGTATAATTTGTGGTTAATAGTTCTACTTGCAGTGACATGGTGCTTGTATCAAGTGAATTATTTGCTACTAGTTGTTGTATGGGTTGTTGGAATGGTTGTGGTGCATATTGTAGAACTGATTTAGTTAGAATTCATATTGCAATGGTATATACTGAGGGTGGAAGTATTGGGTGTTGGGTTGTGTCATTTGAGCTTGCTACTATTGTGGTGCCACACTATTAGTAGCTTGTGGTGTTGAGCCTGAACCAAAAATATTTGTACAACTAGCTATTGTCGCTTATTATTGCTGGCTAGAGTTAATATGACTCCTACTGTTGAGTCAACTACCTTAGTCTTTGTCTATTTTGACTTTTGCTTGGTTCTTGTGGATGCAGACTTAGGTTGAAGGATGAGTCCTCTGTTTTTATGGACCCCTCTTTTGTTGGAATTCTCAATTTGGGCCCAAATTTGGATAAGATCTGAATATATAGTACCTTTGTAAAGATATAATATCTGTGAGAGTAGATGAATCTTCCTTGATTACCATGTCAAGGGCTTCCTTATCCATAGGATTGAACTCTATCTAGGCTTCCAACTCCCACAATAGACAAAGAACTCAAAGAAACTCTCCTCCACCTTCTATTGTAGTTCTTCATGGTCTTGTTTGTCTTGGACCATATCTATGTTCTAGGCTTATTGATCAATGAACTTTTCAGCAAATTAGGAATAAGTAGTGGCTGTTATCAAGACTTTCTTATAGTACCATGCCAAGGCCTGATAGGGTTCATACAAAGTCGTATACCGATATCTTGTCATAATCTTGTACATCCAGCATGTCTAAATAGTATGACTTGATATGTACTCGTGGGTCTCCCTTCTAAAATATTTTTGGAACATTGGCATGTTGATTCTATTGGGTAGATTTGCATCTAGGAGTAATAGAATTGTTGTAGGTCATTCCTACATCATTTTTCACTTCTGAATGTTTGATCATATGTATAATATTGAGCATGCAAATATGTAACAGTGAACCTTAAGATAACATCTTCTTGGTGGGCTACTGCCACTTGTACTATAGGTAGATTAATTGTTGCTGGTGGTGCCTCATATGTTGGTGGTGGGAACCCATATGGTCCTCCCATAAATGGCTTATACTAGGGGTAGGTGGTGAGTAAAATGAATGCAGAATGGGGAATTACCCCCTTTTGTTCATATACTGTCTAAACTTTTGTGGCAATATTGACCTTCTATGTAGCTTTAGGATCTTTTCCAATGACCTTGACATCTTATTCCTTCTTCTTCTACTTAACTTCACCACAAGGCATTGGGATGGATGTGGTTGCCTCCAAAATCAATAGGGTTGCCCCAACATTCCCCTATGGTGGATACTAGTATGGCCATGGTTGGTGCTCTAGAAACTATATGGGAGTCAGTTGCATCGGTGAACTGGCATTCTAAGCCTCCTCTTTAATGAATTCTGGATGGTGCATCCCCTCCATGTAATCAATGCATATGGGTTCATTAAAGTGACTCTTGGTGGCTGTTTGGCATGCTTTGTGGCAAAGTTTCTTGAGAGGTGGATGTTCCAGACACTAGTGTGGCCTCCTTGGGATTCTCCCTCCGATTGACTTGTCATGCTTATTTTTGTCAACATCTCCTCTGGTGTCGCCGTCATGCTGTTGGCCTACGTTGTTTCTCATGTTCATCTTGGTTGCTCGTTTGTGGATCGAGAGAAAAATATACTCCTATAGATTCCTGTGATACCCTAAAAATTAGGTTAGTGAAATTGGAAAGTAGGGTGTAGTATAAAATATCAGAATACTTGTGGTTTATGATATATCCTTCTATATGCATTATATATCATGTGAAAAATAAAAGGACTTCCATTTTCATTTGGGAGAGTAAAAAAAGAATACTCCATGGTAATTTGTGGTTCTCCCGAGACAAGGAATACGTATAATGGAGCTCTAAAATTGGATATAGATGATTTGTACTTGTCGTTGGCTTGGGCGATGTAGGTGGATTTTCTCAAATTTGACATGAGATGTACTTGCCTATACCATGGCTTGGTGGATCAAAGGAGTTGGATAATGGGTAATGAAGGATAAAATTTTTTTTCGCGTAGCTAGCAAGTTGTGATGTCCCTTAGAGAGTGCTCTTGCGAGTTTTATTCAATAAAAGAGGGGGTAACTAGAGTTGAGTGGTTAATCAAGAGTGAGGTAGCCTATTTAAGACTAGTGACCGTGCTCAATTAATCACTTTCTTCCCTATGACACCATCATTCATAGGGGTTCCCAAACTTTTCTAGAGCCCTTGACAACGTCCTCAACACTATTAACTTTGGTTTCTAAATGTCCTAATTAGGTCAAACACATAATCCCATATTAATTGGATAGATTTTTTTTGTAAAAAGTTTCAATAATAAAGCTATAATTTGTTTTAGTCTTAACTATATTATGTTTTTCAGTTTTATCTGAATTATAGTTAGTGTTAATGATAAGGACTTTTCAAATCCTTGTGTCATGTGTGGTAGTTCTTGCTTTACATGACAATGACTCTTTACTAGACTTAGATGGCATATGGAGGGCCAAGAGGTTCTGTCCAATATCTATATGGCCTTTAGTAGTATGGCATATTTTCTTCACCTTCCTTCTCTATCTCTCTCTTTTCCATGTTTTCCCCTTTAACCTATCCCTATATGTTCATTATACCCTCCCCAACTTGGGCCTCTCCTTTCATTTTTCAATCTCCATCGATACTCCCAAATCTCCGATCCTCTATGCTTTATGATTTATTATTCTCTAACCTATTCTTCACCTATAGAAATTGACTAGATGCATCAATAATGTACAAATATTCCCCAACTCATCTTCCCAACCTTTTTTTCCCAATCCAACCACCATGAGATAGGTAGCCTAATCTGTAGCTATAAAAATATTATACGCACATCTCACAATTACCACTAGTCATTAGATTAAGATAGAATCATACATTAAGTAAAGTGAACAAAACCATCATCTTTTCTTGACTTGAGCTATTTGTTTTTCATACATTCAATCAAGTGAACAAACTTTGAATTGGAAGTAAAAATTAATTGCTACATTCACTTCGTAATACAATGATATAATTTATATGGCTCGTATGAATTTGCATCATTGACATTGATGTAGATCTTGAATATCAACACATACTCATGCAAAGAAAAATAATATTCTACAATACCAATTAGACCTTTTTTATTATTATGCTAGGACTGGAGTGGAAGGGACTAATTGATATCAACTTATCCAATACCTATGTTTGTGGCAGATTTTCTTTATTACTTCTAGATCTCATATTCCAGTGTTCATCTAATTTTTTTAGTATAGGGTGAGATACTTGCTTAGTGACTGAGTATAAAAAGTAAAACCGTTAAATACATTACATTAGACATTTCATATTTTTGAGCTATTGAAATATAAAAGTGGATTGATACTGCAAAGTAGAAGGATAACTACATATAAATATATGAGTAAATATGCATTGATCCCTATTATTAATATGCAAGTATCGTAACATATTTTTCTTGTTTTCTTTATAATCTTCCATCTAGTCTGAGTTGACTTGATGAGATGCAAAACTGACTACTGTAGAACTATCTAAGTATTGTTGTCTGAATTGCTTTTCTTGTTTACTTTGCCCCTCAAATCACTTGTGTAGTACCACACAAGAGAAAACCACATGCATAATACTTACTGTACAAGTATTATGACAAAACTTGGGACCTTAACACTAATATTCAATAAAAATAGTTTTAAAATGAGATAGCCACATATGAGTAATGAAGGGTAAATAATATTTGTAAAATCTAGCTCCATGTCCTAGGTGCTCAGGCGAGGGTGCCTCTAGGCCAAACAAAGTCAACAACAAGTGATGCCTCTCTATCCTGATATGCGTGAACCACTAATCTTATTTTTGATGATCTCTATGTGATAATCTTCACGCTTGAGACACCAATCAATCACCTAATTCACTTTTATGTATTCTAAATGATACTCTCTTGTCCGGAGCCACTGATCTATAATCTATTTCATATTTCCTAG
This sequence comes from Alisma plantago-aquatica, assembly GCA_963693085.1. Classification (NCBI taxonomy): domain Eukaryota; kingdom Viridiplantae; phylum Streptophyta; class Magnoliopsida; order Alismatales; family Alismataceae; genus Alisma; species Alisma plantago-aquatica. The sequence goes on from OY856409.1 coordinate 1,540,423,880, forward strand.
CGACTATGTCACATTCATGTGAAACTCTTCTAGTTTGAGCCACCAAACAGACATCATGTTAAACTCCCCCAAGTATAAACCTCACACGAATAGTTCTATGATCTTGTTCGTATATTTTACTGATGCATTCTCTTATTACATATGCATATAAAGATTATTCCTTACATATTTTACTAACTAATAAATTAATCACACGATCTTATTATTACACCTTAGATTGAATACTTGATTCAGTGATACCTCTTTCATTAGGGTTTCAATTAGCTCATTTACATATATGGTTTCTCATATATTCACATAGAAACCATAAATAATATGAAAATGGATCTTAATCGAATGTTGTCACATGCATGTACAATTTTGAAAAGAAAACATGTCTGATGAAATTTCATTTCCATTCCTTGATGATAACATGATAATATAAGAATTTCACTATGTAAAACTGAATAAGGGTTTCTAATGTAGTCCAATTTTAGGGCTTCATCTTCTGTCATATTGCATTTCAATCACATCTACACCTGTGAGATTACATGTTATTTCCCCGAATATGCATATCTGTGTAAAATGCACTTATGGACATTATTTACATGTATTTTAGGCATTTGGACCATTCTTGGATGGAAGAGAGAGAGAAGGAGTGATCATAGGGTTTCTCTACCCTTGGAGAGGCATGAAGAAAAGTCCAAGAATCCCTCAACCTACCCCTAGTAGCCAACGATCCATTGAAGCAAAGATGCCCAAGAATGAACAAAGATTCAACTCAAAGTGCTGATCCAGAGGCCAGCATGGCCTGGGTACCATAGAATGGCCATGCTAGCTCATTGTAAAATCAATAGAGTCAACATTGAAGCAATCCAAAAATCACCACAACCATGCCACATAGAATGGTTGTGGTATTAGGACCCAGAACATTTGTGCCACCTTGCACGACCGTGTTGCAGCTGATCTAGAATGGCCATGGAGCAGAGAATGGGCTAGCCAATTTTGAGCCACCACGACCGTGGTGACCACCACAACCATGCTACCCTTGCTCCACCAGGGCCATTCCACCATTCGTTCAAAATTCAACAACTTACTATGATTTTTTCCGAATTTTTCAACACGGTCGTTCCACTCCACCATGACCATTCTCACCCCTTTCCACCATGACTGTAGTATCCATCACGACCGTACTACTCAGAAAAACCTAGCTACTATTCCACTATATTTCCCACTTTACCCCTACTTGACCTATTTCTTCCTCCACACATACATATATGCGGGTGGCAGTTGGAAGCCAAGGTTAGCTACCTTCTACCCCCTCTTAGATCCCCATTTTCAAATTCCACCCATTCCACTTCATTTGCACCTCCATTCCACTACATTTTACCATTTCCACCACCAAAACCCTAGTTTCCTAGTGTTTTCACCCTATTTCACCATCATTCCATGCCCTTGTACCTTGGAAAAAGGAGGAGGGCATCTTGCAGCAGCTGCACAGGAGGATTACTCCATCTACACCGAGCTCCATGGATTCTTCTACCTCTTTCTCCTTTCTTTTTGTATTTAGCATTTCCATGAGTAGCTAGGCCCCTTAGGTGGGCTATCTAGGTTCAAAAATGTTACTTTTATACCATGTTGGGGGGAAATGATATGTAAACATTGTAATTTCATTTGTTAATGATTATGTTCTATTTCTATCTCACTCTTCATGAATTGCTTGTTGGTTTGTGCTTAAAATCACCTAGGAATTTAGGAAAATTACTTATATGTGTAAAGTTTGGGTCTAATTCATGGATCTCTAGCTAGCCACCCATCCTCCTATATGCTAACCAATTCTCCTAACCCTAGTTGAGAGATCTAAGTAGTTAGTTTAGATGAATTTATTATGATTAGCCTAGAGCTTTCTCAAGGCTAGAATGTGTGTGAGGTGAGGCCTGAAACCTCGCTTCCACTCCCATTACTACCCTCAACCCCTAATCACCCTAATATCATCTAGCCTAGAAACCTAGTCTTGTTTAGACTCTAATTGAATTACACCTAAATCGAAACCCAAACCCAATCGAGCCTCATAAGGGCAATAGGAGGCGTTAGGGACTAGTTCCTCTATACATAACCAATCCTATCCATGGCTAGTTAGTAGTATAGGGCAATTGATTAGACTCTAGCTTGTTGATTGGTTTGGTAATCTAAATGAAAGCATAATGTTCGCAAGTCACCCCCCAACCTAATTGATAAGTGCATCCCTCAAACAGCCCACACATCCCTTTATTGCTTTAAAACCCTAATCGCCTTCTTGTTTAACTAGTGTTAGCTTAGTTAGCTCTTTACTTGCTTAGTTAGCTTCTTTCCTTATTCTTGCTTTTCTCTTGCAAGTTTAGGTCTTTAATTTCTCTTGTGCTTAGTTTGATAGCTTTGTGTAGTGTAAATCTTTGCTTTTCTTTCCTTAGTGTAGCTTGCTCTCTTTCCTTGCTTGCCTTGTCTTTGATTTCTTAATAGAATTAGCTATCTAGGGTTAACTTAGGTTTTGATTATTTCTTGTCCTCCTTTATTTGCTTTCTTGTTCAATCCTTAGTGTAATCAATCAAAACAACCATCAAACACTTCAATGCTAGACTCCACAGTAGGAACCTAGCCCAAAACTAACCTATCTCTAGTGGCCCCTTTTCTCCCTATAGATCAACCCTATACTTGCTGCCCTCCTGTACTGTAACACGTCCCCATGTGTTTACGGGTGTAGTATTTTAGTGTATATGAGTGTTTCTATGTAGGTCTTTATATATTTAAAATTTATCTACCGTGTGTTCCGATCTCGTAGGGCGTATCTAGTCAAATATCAATTGATTAGTGTGCACATCTCTGGAGGGACACACCAAGATTTTTGGCATTGTTGCCGGGGAGAAAGGTTCTCCACCTAGCTAGTTAGTTTTGTTTTGATCTTTTACCATTGCCCTCATCATTGTTATTCTTTACATTCTTTGTGCATATTGGTCTACTAACTTGCCCTCTTTTGTTTGGTTGTACTTTGTGCATGTGACAAGCCACTTGGGGAAGACAAGATGGAAGGCCAAAATGCACCTCATAAGACACTTCAAGATTACTACATGCCTAGCAACTACAAATCACCAATTACTAGCAAAGTTGATCAAATGACAGGGAAGCAATTCTTCATCCCTCAAGGTCTTCTTGGGCTCCTGCCCACCTTCTACAACTTGGAGGATGGGAATTCCTACAAGCACTTAGACTCATTTCTTGAAGTATGATCCACCTTCAGGATACTGACAGCTAGTGATGACACAATCTGGTTAACCTTGTTCCCCTTCTCTCTCAAAAACAAATCCAAAGTTTGGCATGATTCAAGAAGAGACATCATGAGTTGGGAAGTGATGAAGAATGCATTCTTAAGGAAATTCTACTATATTGCAAGGTTGACACAAATGCTGCATGCCATAGTGAGTTTCAATGACAGTGAGTAGTTTCACAATGGTTGGGAGAGATTTAAAACAATGCTTTGGAGTGAGCTATATCTTGGAATTTGTAGCAGGAAATTCAAAGACAAATTTTCTCCATAACCCCTTCCTACGCTATGTTCAGATTGTCCTTACGAATATAATTTTTGGTAGGTATGAGAATCAAGGGAGTTGTACCAAAAAGGATTTATGTGTTTTGGGCTGGTTGATAAAGGGAAAGTTGTGAACTTAGGAGCATTAATGATTTATCATCTGAGGATAGTCCCATTGAAGAGAAAGAATCCATTCATTCTGGGAGGGATTTTGACATCGATTGCCATTGGCTTCGGTCACAACATTTCTAGATACACCAAGGCAAAAGGGGATAAATTAGTACCTATAGTATCTCGTCCGTTCTTTAGTGATTGCAGTTGTTGATCAGAAATTCATATATCCGGTCAACCCCCCATACCCAAGCATCACACTAGAGATCTGATACCACACTGCACCTCTCTTAGAGGAATTTGGCCCACTCATGAGTTCTTGGATAGATTATGGAGATGGGAGGAGGAGAACCCTCAAGAAACTTTCTGGAAGCCATAGATTAATCCCGAGGGATTAGGCGAGTCACATGTAGCCACTGAGAGGAGGAGGATAGTTGAGGAGAGAGAGGCACAAAGGGTGAGGCTATGAGAGGTGGATGCATCACAATAGCCACAATAGCCCTTAGTGAATGCATACAACATGTCGACTATACATGCACAACTAGAGGGTATTCAGAGCACACATGATAGGATTTTGAGGACATAGGAGGGATATCACCACACCCATGATGCAATATGGTTGGATCACCGGCAGATGCACTATCAGATCAAACACATGTTTTGATTTTAGCATTCCCATGCCTAGAGAAACCCCTAATGGGGGAAGATTGGTGGGGTGCACTTTCAGCATATCAGGATGCCTACCCGCCTCCGTAGACAAACTACTACATAAACTACTACCAAGACCCTCTGCTATAGGGAAGGGTACCACTAGAGCCACCACAGTAATCATCTACCCTATTACTCCTACTTTAGTGTCATGTTGAGGACAACATGATTCAAAAGTTTGATGTGGTAGGGTGGTATGCCCTCTTTCTCATTCCACTCATTTTGCATTTCACCTGCCATTTAGTATTCTTTTCTTTCTTGTAATGTTGCTTTTTCTATCTATGTTAGATTTTACCTGCTTTGCATACTTGCATGTCATGTAGTCAATTTTCTGTCAATTTTGCGTAATTTAAAAAAAAATGCTCACCATGCATTGCACATCATGTAATTTTTTTGGTAATTTTTGCATGTTTTAACTAGGATTTGTTTGATTTCCTACTTTATTTTCCATAATGAAGGCTTAAGATGTGATTGAAGGCAATTTGACATCGTTTTGACCAATTTTGCTGAAATTTAGAACTTCTTGCCTAAAAGTGTGTTTTGACCCAATCTCTACTTGCTGGATTGCAAATTATGACCTGGAAAATGCAAGTGAATTATCATAGTTTATTGTTAGATGTCCTCAATCTTAACTTTTTACATGTGAACCACCTCTCTCATGCTTGTGAATTATTTGGATGAATCGTGATTGAAGCAAGTCACAAACGCTTAGAGTTTTGTAGAATCTCATCATAGAAATGTGGTTTTAATATTTCTCATTAAATGGTGTGTCATTGCTTGATGAAATTGTTGGAGTAACTTTAATGCATGATATCTCATGTTGATGTCCACACTACTAACCCCTCATTGAATCACTCGTATCCTATTGTCTTCTTACCTCTCCGCCTCATTAAAGGATGCCAAAGTGCACATATTCAACCGTGGCCACCTCTAAAAGTTTGGAGTGGCCACATCTATATCTCCCTGCTTCACTCTCATCACCATATGCCCTATCCATACCAAGGGCAAATAAAAAGAAAAGGGAAAATGCAAAAAGAAAATAAAATATGCTCCTATTTAAGGGCATCTAAATAAAGAAAAGACAAGTATATAGAAGTAATCCAAATACTTAACACAACCCTTTCTTCCTTTTTCATGCCCATGGAGCTAGGAAATATCAAACCTAGCTCATTTTGCCCTTTTTTGCATCCACATGGGTTACTTAGTGTGGATGGACATATGAGATTGAATGCGTGAATGTAAAACAATGAAATTAGTCATTTTTTTTACCTTTGCTACCATGAAACAATTTACCCAGAGTGATATGACAACCATATGGATTGATTATGTTTTCTAAGCTCTATATTTCAAGTTTGTAGGGTCAGTGCTCTCATCATGACTGGTTTGTGAAAGAGGAGAGAAGAGAGGTGGAATGCATGTACTTAGTCATCGTTGATCCCATTTTGTCAATATTCACCTATTGCATTGCAATTGCCATTTCTTGATCGTGGAAAAAATTGTAGAGAGATTGAGTTGGAGCATACTTGAGGACAAACATGGTTTAAGTTTGGGGTGGTGTTGCAGCCGTATTTTAGGGCTTCATCTTGTATCATATTGCATTTCAATCACAACTATACCTGTTAGATTACATGTTATTTCCCCTAATATACATATTTGTGTAAAATGTACTTATGGACATTATTTGTATGTATTTTAGGCATTTGGACCACACTTGGATGGAAGAGAGATAGAAGGAGTGATCCTAGGGTTCCTCTACCATTAGAGAGGCCCAAAGTAAAGTCCAAGACTCCCTCAATTTACCACTAGTAGCCAATGATCCATTGAAGCAAAGATGTCCAAGAATGGACAAAGATTCAACTCAAAGTGTTGATCCAGTGACCAACATGGTCGTGATACCATAGAACGACTGTGCTAGCTCACTCCAAAATCAATAGTGTCAACATTGAAGCAATGCATAAATCATCACGACTATGCCACATAGAATGGCCATGGCACCAGGACCCAGAACATTTGTGCCACCTAGCACGGTCGTGTTGCAGCTGATCCAGAATGTTCGTGGAGTAGAGAACAGGTAGGGCAATTCCAAGCAATCACGAACGTGGTGACCACCACAGCCGTGCTACCCTTGCCCCACCACAGGTGTGCCACCTTCAACTTAAAATTCAAAAACTTACTGTGATTTCCCCCATTTTTACCATGGTTGTTCCACTCCACCATGACCATTCTTACCTCCTCCTACCACATCTATGGTAACCACCATGGCCGTGAACTCACAAAAACCTAGCTACTTTTCCACTACATTTCCCACATTACCCCTACTTGACCTATTTCTTCCTCCACACCTATATATATGTGGGTGGTGGTTGGAGGTTGAGGTTAACTACCTTATACCCCCTCTTAGATCCCCATTTTTGCATTCCACCCATTCCACTTCATTCCACCTCCATTCCACTACATTTCACCATTTCCACCACCAAAACCCTAGTTTCCTAGTGTTTTGACCCTATTCCACCGTCATTCCATGCCCTTGTACTAGGTAAGGAGGAGGACGTCCTACAATAGATGAAGAGGAGGATTACTCCATCTACACTGAGCTCCATGTCTTATTCTACATCTTTCTCCTTTCTTTTTGTATTTGGCATTTCCTTGAGTAGCTAGGCCCCTTAGATGGGCTATTTGGGGTCAATAATGTTACTTTGATACCATGTCAGGGGAAAATGACATGTAAACATTGTATTTTCATTTGTTAATGATTATGTTCTATTTCTATCTCATTCTTCATGAATTGCTTGTTGGTTTGTGCTTGAAATCACCTAGGAATTTAGAGAAATTGCTTATATGTGTGGATTTTGGGATTTGCTCTGAGGTCCAATTCATGGATCCCTAGCTAGCCACCCATCCTCCTACATGATAATCAATTCTCCTAACCCTAGTTGAGAGATCTAAGTAGTTAGTTTCGATGAATTTAGTGTGATTGGCTTATAGCTTTCTCAAGGCTAGAATGTGGGTGAGGTGAGGCCTAAAGCCTCACTTCCACTCCCATTACTACCCTCAACCCCTTAATCATGCTAAGATCATCTAACCTAGAAACCTAGGCTTGTTTAGACTCTAATTTAATTGCACCTAGACCCTAACCCAATTGAGTTTCATAAGGGTAGTAGGAGGTGTTAGGGACTAGTTCCCCTATACGCAACCATCCATGGCCAGTTAGTAGTCTAGGGAAATTCATTAGACTCTAGCGTATTGTTTGGTTTGGTAATCTAAATGAAATCATAATGTTCAAATGTCACCCCCAAACTCCCACAAACAACCCACACATCCCTTTATTGCTTTGAAACCCTACTTGCCTTCTTGCTTAGCTAGTGTTAGCTTAATTAGCTCTTTACTTGCTTAGTTAGCTTCTTGTCTTGTTCTTGCTTTTATCTTGCTAGTTTAGGTCTTTAATTGCTCTTGTGCTTAGTTTGCTAGCTTAGCATAGTGTAAATCTCTACTTTGCTTGCCTTAGTGTAGCTCGCTCTCTTTCCTTGCTTGCCTTGTATTTTCTTGCTGAGCTGAATTAACTGTCTAGGGTTAACTTAGGTTTTAATTCTTGCTTGTACTCCTTTATTTGCTTTCTTGTTCAACCCTTAGTATAATCAATCAAAACAACCATCAAACCATTCAACCCTATATTCCACAGTAGGAACCTAGCCTGAAACTAATTATAGCTCTAGTGCTCCCTTTTCTCCCTGTGGATCGACCCTATACTTGCTGCCCTCATGTACTACGACACTACCCCATGTGCTTGTAGGTGTAGTGTTTTAGTCTATGTGATTGTGTCCATGTAGGTCTTTATAAATTTGAAAGTTGTCCACCATGTGTTCTGATCTCATGGGGTACATCTAGTCAAATCTCAATTGATTAGTGTGCGCACCTCTAGTAGGACGCATCAGTTTCCACTTTGTTCATTCACATTTAATATCTCTTGTATAAGAATAAAATTCAACTAGAAACCTTATCTATCACAAGGATCACTTCATTTAGCCATACTATTACACATTTAGAATAGTAATAATATGGGTTTCCATTATTGGTTATCAATTTTGCTCAAGATATGTAATATATGGCAAATGATTAAACTCAAATTGTCAAGCATATTTAAACCACTCATTGTTTTCGCAAAGACGAGAGTATACAATATATTTCAAACATTTGAAAACCCTACAGTTGTTTTTTTAGAAGATTCTGAACTAAAATTTTAAAATCTCTCTAAAATATGAGATGCCCACATATCTATACATAATTCATCATCTTGGCATTACTGGACCAAGAATTAAACAACTTAGTAATTGCCTTATATTACATGTTAAGAATTAGGAATTTGAAAACTTACTCCCGAAGCTAGAAATAAAAAATCAATTGAGAATTGATGTAATAAGTGTTTATGAGTAAAATATTACTTTTCCCACTCAGTAAACACCACTAATCCATTGACTTATATCTTTGAAGAAAATGATTTTGACTTCAATCATATCAAGATCTCAAAATGGAATTCCTTATCTAAAGAAAAAGGCTCTGTGTAGCCCAAAAGTCCAATCCAAGGAGAAAAATGAGGCAAAAAAGAGGGAAAGGAAAGATACATAGTGATCATACAAGAAATTCTAAAGACATAGAAGTAAAAACCAAATATTTAATCAAAATGACATGTCTAATTCCATCCATGTTCTTAAAAATCCCCCTATTATTTCCCAAATGAATGACACAAGACAAAGCCTAGGGATTGGAATGATAAAGTAAGTCAAGAGGAAGCTACAACTTGTCTTTTAGCAACTAAAATCATTTCCAAATGATGAAATACCAAAACATACCTAGTCTATAAATTAGTTTGACACCATCCTAGGAGTCCATCGATTTCATAGTTTGTCAATTGATTAATACTTAGGCTACTAAAAGCACTACCAAATGTTCTAATAGGAAAACTTCACAAATTGTTTGCTAATGAATTGGAAAAGGAATCATTTCTTTCTTGTTTGTTACCTTATTCGAGATATTACTTACTAACTATGAGGAAAAGTAGTGGCCAATTTTTTTTATGACGACTTATCCATGTATTATTGTTGTACCAAAATAATATTATACATGTTTGTGGATTATGAGATCTATAAGAAAAATCTAGATGGAGTATATGCAAAATTAAAGGCACTGAATGTTTTTTACTCAGTTTGAAGCTATGGATCACAATGCATATATATAAAAGTAACAATTGGAAAACTAGTTATGATTTTTTTTAGGGATTTGGTAAGAACACTAATAGTATTGTATTTATAAGAACTAAGTAAAACCAAAATGAGGCAATTATATACGTCAAGGATATGACAGAAAACATTATGAATCACAATCTAAATCTAACCCACATGGTTGCTTTCACTCAACCTCTTCCTAGTTAATGGTGGTAGATTGAATTCCCCATGGTTGGAGTGGATAAAATTGAATGAGAGTTGATTCCCAATGATTGTTTGTTCATCACATTTTTATTTGCATATCATCTTTAGTTTTCATATACTTTGTTGCATTTCTTACATTTTGGAATTTAGTTGGTTTTCTTGGATTCAAAAATTCTAGGATGATATAAAGGAGATTCGTCTTTACCAATATGACCTAGGAAATCCCCTTTATGCACCCAAATCTCCCCATGCATCATAAATTTATTGGAGTTGGAGGCACATAGTGAACTCAAAGGAAGAAGAATTGAGTCAATAGTTGTGTTAGACACTGGTATGGATCCCTATATGATCAGCTAGTGCCTCAACACAAAAGGACCCAACAAATTTTTCTTCCAATCACCTAGCATCCTTAGATTATGGGCTAATTGTATAGGACTTTATAGAATTCTTAGCAAAGAGACCAAGGCAGCTATCCAACAAGCTAGCAAGAATTAGACACAACATGACCTTTTGTCTTATCCAACAGAGGTTCTATCCAAGCTAGCCAACTACATAGCATATTAGAAGACCTATAAGAAACTTCAAAGCTCATCTATTTGACTAGATAGCAATTCTTTTAAAAAAATTAGACTTGGCCACATTTGATGTACCCAATTGTTTGAAAGAGGGCTACATCTATAGAAGACAATGTTGGACCTTTTTTTAGGGTTTCACACAAGAACCATCAATTTGGGGAGTGCATGAGAAAAAGGAAACTTCTTTGTTGAGAGTCACATTAGAGTCAGAGACTCCATTGCTTGGAATCAATTTTGTGATCACAGTTGCACACCAAAGATAATCTTCATACTGCATATTCTTTGTGTTCAAGATATCCCCTCTCCATCTTATTTCCCTAATAGCCCAGTGAAACAACCACTTAGTAGATCACAAATAAGAAAATTTAAAGATAGGTAACCAACTGACTAGCAATTTTCTGTAAGTCTCAGTTTTAGGCAATATATCCCTAATGTACCCACTTGTTTGAATAAGGGCTAGTTCATATAAAAGACAAAATTGGACTTCTTTTTTAGGATGCCATATCATAATTGTAATTTATGAAGAGTGCATGGGTGAAAGGATGCTTCATTATTGGGATATGTGCTAGAGTCAAAGACTCCATTTCTTAGGGATTCTATTTAGGAACAAAGACACACATCACATATAACATTCTCTGTGCAAATTCTTTGTGTTCATGATCTCATTTTCTCAATCTTACATACTCTTGCATCACAACAATGCATAGCAAGTAGTTCTTTTTGTTATACTATGGGAAGTAGCCCCACTACCAATTATTTCTCTCATTTTTTGTGTTGGTTATTTGTGTAGAATATTGTTAGTTATAGATCTTTTGCTTAAAGTCTGAGCTATATGATTCACCATAATATTGCTTGTGTTCATTTTTTTATATTGTGAAAGTGTGAGGATGATTGTTAAAATTTGTTGGTTTGTTCTTGGATATTAAAGAAACACCATATAAACACCTAATGTGATGACAAATATAGGATCTCCCAAATATAATTGTAGTGTCTTGATTAGTTTGATGCAATTCCATTCTTGTAGTTGCTTATGTATTTTTTGATTTCCAAAAAGTCAGATGACTTCATTGGACAACTTGCTCTCATCAGGTGAAAGAACATTTTCAAAAAGTCAAATGACTTCATTGGATAACATTCTCTCATTAGGAGAAAAGAAAAATAATTATTCAATAGATACTTTGGTATGATCAATACCAATTTCAATAGAAACAATATTACAAAGGATACATTAACTGCTGACTGATTGCCTCCATAGAGATTTAACAACACAAGATTAACAAGATAAGATATTTCCTTTGTACGCACAACCCCATGAAATTAAGTTGCCTTATAAACTGGATATACCAATCCATCATGTTCTTTTATCACATTTGAGTCTGTTCCTCAAAGAAAGATATATATAAAACTCTTAAAGAGTCATCATGTTCGATGCAGTGTCTCAAACGTCTGAACGATTTCAACCTGCTTATGTGCAAGACTCTATGTCATATAAGAGAAGATTTCATCTTACCCACACTAACATGTGCTTTCCAACCAAACTTCCTTGAAGAATCATATCATGTGATTCTAGATCTGTGACACTTTCTTTCAAAAGTTGTGTAGTCACAACCACATTGTCATCAACATTGAAATAAATAATATCTTCATCTAAACCATGGTTTACAACAACATGTAAAACCTCCATGTTTTTGCTTTGGATATCTTTAGTGACATACTAAACTATAGTGACTTCATTCATATGTTCAGATGGAGAGATATATTATTCAACATCAGGATCATGTGTTGGTTGAGTTACAATTGATACTTGTTTTTTCCTCATCCACACTTTCTGTGGTAGAATGTTATCTATAGGAGTTATAATCATCATCATAGGTGCTGGTATGTATGCCCAGGAATCCAATCATATGATGATTGTAATGGTATATCTTGTAAACTATTTGATTAAATAACAAAGGAAATATTCCATTTATTCTATTTTATTCAGTTATAAGATAATGATGTAAAATAATAAATGTCTAAAGAATGATTTTACTTAATGATGTATGTCTTCAGGTTGAACACATGAACAATGAGATCAAACGGATGTTAAGATTATATAAATTCTTGTTATGTCCCTAGTCAATTGTTATTGTGGAAGCTAATAAAAAACAATAACACATAAGACTAGAGTGTGTGTTGGTTGATGACATAATCTCATTAATCATGATATGTGATATCAAACCAAACACATAGGTATTTGTAAGATATAGTGTATCAGACAAACCCACCTTGAGAGTGATGCATGAAAACCATGAATTGATAGTCAGAATCATATCTCATAGTGATGGTAGTGATTGTGGTTCATAGACTTGAAATCACTGCACTCGTCACATGTCGTTTGCTACTTCAACATCATCCAACAAGATCTTTAATAAGGTTTACCATAAAGGTGATGCTCAGATACATTGTGACACATGGGGATTGACAATGAGTGATGTACATAGGATTTGTCCCTCCTATAGGAATTTGATATTCTGGCCACTGGATAAGTGAGACTAAGAAATGTATGGCCATGCTCGTGTGAGTCAATATGTGATATTGAGCTCACATATATCTTAGATAGTATGGTCTAGTTCAAGGAATATGGATTGTACATAAAATAAGATGACGATTCCATGCCTCGAGTTCAATCTGGATATCAGAGACAAAAGAACCATCGACCACTTAACACTAATCACAGATTGTAGGTTGAAGTTGTTCTCCAACTTTCCAATTACTTGGGTAGCAATGATGTCTTGTTAGATACCACTCATTACTTGTGATGCCATAAATTGATTATGGACATTCAATGCCAACATAAATTGGAACCTATAGGTTCACACCCATAAGATACACCTAGAATAGGAGTTTACTCATGAGTATGGTATAAAGTTGATTATTAAAGTGTTAGGTATTCAATTTAAACAATAATGATTGAAAATTTGATTTATAGGAATGTGAACCAACTAGTTCAAGTGTTGAACTGATTGATTCAAGTGTCAGACCAATTTGAACCAACATTGGCAACTGGAACTCTAAAATGATCAGTTCAATTTGTGAACTGATCAGCTTAGATGTTTGAACTGACTGGTTCAGGTTGTGAACTGACTGTTTGGTTGATCAATGCGATTGGATCAAAGATTGATGCTGACGTCATGTTGTGCATTCATCAAATATTAAATGCCTATGCAATTGTGAATAGGAAACATATAAATGGCCAGTTCAAGTGTTGAATTGAGAAAATCACATGTGAATTGATCGGTCCATCATTTGTAGGTTTTGGAAAATTCATAAAATTCCATTTCTTCGACTCTTAGAAATCTTGACCTTGACCCTCCTATAAATAGAGGGGTAACCGAAGCCTTCTAGAGATACAATAATAAGCTTTGACAATTATTGTCTTCTCACAGTTGTGGTAACGTGAGAACCCAAGCAAGTTCTACCCATCAAAGGGAGGGACAACAAGGGAGACACAATAAGGGAGAGTAAGTCAATGCTAGCATGTTGACTAGAAGGGACAACTCCTTCCTGTCCGTTCTAAACAAACGAAATGAGTTCTCGATGGTTCATTTGGACTACTACATAGGTGAGGAGGTATGTACCATCCACTAGGAGGATGCATTCAACCTCTGTCTATGGTGCCAAACTAGGAGGCCGACGTCAACAAACGTCTAGGTACAACTTGAGAAAGAAACACGCTACAACAAGGACAATCGTTGAACTTGCTCCAGGACCAGGTATATGCCTTGCAACCTTTCCTTAGTTGTTGACGTGATCTACTATCTAAGGGGAATATGACAGTAATTTTTTTTTGTTTCTGCTACCATATCTGATTCTAATTTCTCCACATTGGCATTAGAGCCACACCAATTTACTATGTTTTAGGATTTAATTAATATGATTAGGTTATGGTTTTATCATTGATTTATTACATGCAATGTGAATATTTAAATGATTCATGTGCATATACAATTAGAATACCACAAATATGATCCCTATATATATGATATGTACATATGCAATCTATATGCATCACCCTAAAATTAGTTTTGATGGTAGATGTTAGCATGATTATGCCCAATAAATCCCTAGACCTTTGTGCTTGGTTGTATGGTTGTTATTCCTATTTATATTTCGATTTGCATACCAAGCCTCTCTCTCCTATTCCATATGTAAAAGTATTAATGCTTTCCTTCCTATGCTCCTCTCGTGGTAACTTGAGGTTTCCCTATTACAATATAATATGTTAAATAGGATTGACATAATATTTATTTCCTATTATGGAAAAGAATATGTTATACACAAGACGAACCGATTGTCTTAGAGGACGAATCAATATACTAGAAGATCGAGGAGGCCAAATGATAGGAGGAGTGGATCGATCAACTAGTGGCCCAAACGACTGAATGAAGGAGTCCGGAGGTTGCTTGAATCAAAGGCCATTGTCGAGCGATCTAGGAGGCCAATTGACCAACATGCCTACCATTCGGTTCAAGATTTGAATCAATCAATCTAGACTAGTTCCAACATAGATTTTAATCAACAACATGCTGCTACATATAATGTGGACATTAGGTGGTAGTACTTCCCTGTGGCTCTAAGGAATTACGACACTATGACCATAACTATTGCTCATTTTTTATAACTGCATGTTTCTTGTTTGTGGATATAGCATATATATGATACATGCTATAAGTATGTGGTGATTGGATATGTATATGTAATTATATAAATATATCATCTCTCAATTAAATATTAAGGCTTAGATGCTTTCTATAAGAAACAAAAATGAAAAACTTGAGCGACTAAGCATGGGCACACTAAGTGTGGTGCCAAGCAGTGTGTATTACTATCATGTTGGCTTTTAGGCCAGACTTAACTAGCTAACCTTAATGAGAATAAGTGCCTAGAAGCATGCATATGACTATGACAAAGAGTTGCACATACCATCTATCCAAGAATTGCATGAGATGAAATTGACAAAAGTTGCCTACCTTAATAATTGGTTATGGATACTGGCGTTGACTGGGTAATAACTTAAATTTTTGGGTCTTATCTCACTAGAAGGTTGTACGCTACAATCTTCCAAATTGATACATGAGGCTATCAATTTGAACAAAATAGTGGGAGAGATAATTAATAAATGCCTAATTATATATCATAAAGTTTTATTTTAATCAAATAAAATTAAAAGTGTTTTGACAAATTACAAAATTTTCTTGTAGAAACAAATGGCAAACCAATTGTTGTTGTGATAAGTCCTTAACAAGGAAAACTTAGCAGAACACATTTCTATAACTGGTTCTAGACTTTGAGAAGGATTCTCAACGATGAGCATAAGTTCTATGTCCTAGATACACCAGTGTCAGACGAACCTACTCTTGATGTGCCTAGGGATGAGGTGGATGCTTGTTGGAAGCATGACAACAATGCCTTCGAGATTAAGCACCTTATGCTGTACAATATGAACTATGAGTTGCATGAGAAACATGAAGACATGGGGATTCTCAAGATGGTAACACATATAGAATATGAACCAGAATCATGCAAAGCAAGAAAGCTACAATGTCTCAAAGGCACTCATTGAGTGCAAGATGACATAAGGATATCCATAGTGACCCATGTGCTCAATATGATTGGGCATGTAGAACATCTAGAAAGACTGATATTCCCTTCGAGCCAAGAGTTGGCCGTAGATATGATTCTACAATCATTTTTCCAAATCATATAGCCAGTTTATCAAATTTTATTACTTGAGTAACATGACCAGACCACTATCAGAATTGCTAGACATGTTAATAAATGTTGAAGCACAAATGAAGAAGGATAAATCCTTGATGGTGATCAGTGGAGTGGAGTCCAAGGACGAAAGCAAAGCTAGTAAGAGTTCTGAGGCTAAGAAGAATTCCAAGTCTTTAGTACTCAAGTCAAGGAGAAAGATAGGTGCAAAAGGAATCCATCCTTTGTACTTAAAAGGATTGAGGAAGGAGGGCATATAAATCTCCACTTTAGGTATATATGTTATTGACATAATTTTTTCTATTCTTCATCATGAGTACTTGATACCATTTGTGGATCTCACATTTGTTTGAAGATGCATGATATGAAAAGAAGTAAGCCTTTAAGAAAGGGTGAGGTCGAACACATGTTGCAAATGGAGTAAGATTTGTTGCCACTGTAGTTGGAACCTTTAATTTATCTCTTCCCATGAGGCTTGTGATAGAGTTAAAGAACTGCTATTTTGTATCTTCAATTAATAGAAATATTATTTTTGTATCTTGTATGGAAAAGGATGGATATGAATTTCATATTAAGAATGGTCAATGTTCTATTTCAGAAGATGAGATCTTTTATGGCAGTGGTCCAATGTCGTATGTTATTTTATTTTTAGATCTAAAATGAATATTTATAACTTAAATATCAAGAGATTAAAACTCAATAACTCAAACTAAACATATCTTTGATATTTTCATCTAGGGCACATCAATGAGAAACACATTTCTAGAAGATGGATATATAGACTCTTTTGATTTCAAATCAATAGAGACATGTGAGTCTTATTTGTTGAGCAAGACGACAAAGATTCCATTCACTACTAACAGTGAGAAGGCTAGTGATCTATTAGGACTCATACATACTGATGTATGTGTCCCTTTCAGAACAAATTCTAGAGGTGTTCATTAGTACTTAATTTCCTTTACTGATAATTTCAGTAGGTATGTAAATGTTTATTTGATGAAACATAAGTCAGAAGCTCTTGAAAAGTTCAAGGATTTCATGAATGAATTATAGAACACAACTTGGTAAAAATATTAAGGCACTTCATTCTGCTTGAGGGAGAGAATACTTAAGCCAAGAGTTTGAGGACCTTCTGAAAGACCGTGATATCGTATCACAATGGACTCCACCTGGAACACCACATCATAATGTTACAAAGAAGGGATTACACATTGCTAGATATGGTGCGATCAATGATGATTTTTGATGATCTTCTGAGTTCCTTCTGGGGTTATGCTCTTGAAACCACAACATCTATACTAACCCGAGTACCATTTAAATTGATTCAAAAAACACCGTATGAGATATGGTA
Source organism: Alisma plantago-aquatica (assembly GCA_963693085.1). Lineage (NCBI taxonomy): Eukaryota > Viridiplantae > Streptophyta > Magnoliopsida > Alismatales > Alismataceae > Alisma > Alisma plantago-aquatica. The sequence goes on from OY856409.1 coordinate 1,540,441,346, forward strand.
CGGGAAGAGTCCAAATGTGTCTTTTATGAAGATACAAGGATGTGAAGCCTATGTGAGAAAGCAATTTCCAAAAAGCTTGGGCCCAAATCAGATAAGTGTTATTTTTCTAGATATCCTAGGGAGACTAAATGATACTACTTTTATACTCCATATGGCAACAAAGTGTCAAATTCATTGTTAGGGATGCTATATTCCTAGAAAAGGAATTCATTTCTAAAGGAACCAATAGGAGGAAAATAGAACTCAAAGAAGTTCGAGACCAATAAGAGAACATTGAACCTATAGAGGTACAAGAGGAATATAGAGATTCACAAATTGTTGTGGAATCTCATTTCCTCATGTAACACATGAGCCTCACAGATCTAGTAGGATACGCCTTGAGATAGAAAGATTTCGTTATCTTGTAACTCAAGAAGGCAAAGAGTTGGTCATTAATGATGAGCTAGCAACCTACCTAGAAGCTAATAAGGGACCAAAATATGAGAAATGGCTTGAGGCCATGAGATCTGAGATGGAATCCATGTACATCAATAAGGTATGAACCTTGGTAGGTCCACCTGAAGGGGAAAAACCCATAGGGTGCAAATGGGTCTTCAAGAAGAAGACTGACATGGATGGTAATGTACAAACTTACAAAGGCCAATTGGTTTCGATAGGTTTCAAACAAGTTCAAGGTGTTGAATACAATGAAACCTTTTCTCTAGTTTCTATAGTTAAGTCCATCATGATCTTGCTTGCCATTGCAGCTTATTATGACTATGAGATTTGGCAGATGGATGTTAAAACCCCATTCCTTAATAGGAATCTTCTTGAGGATGTTTACATGAAACAACCCAAGGGTTTTATATATCCAAAGGATGCAAATAAAGTCTGTAAGCTACAAAGGTCAATCTATGGATTATAGAAAGCATCTTGGAGTTGGAATCTTTGATTTGACAAAATAGTCAAAGAATTTTGGTAGTTAAAGAATTTAACTTTAGTCAAAATAAAGATGAAGCATGTGTTTACAGGAAGTTTAGTGGGAGCATGAGTGTATTCCTCATATTGTATGTGGATGACATACTATGGATGAGAAATGACATCCCTACTTTACAGATGGTAAATATATGGATAGGAAATACATTCTCTATGAAGGACTTGGATGAAGCATCCTATATCTTAGGAATCAAGATCGGTAGAGATAGATCTATAAGGCTTCTTGACCTAAGCCATAATGTATACATTGACAAAGTGTTGAAGAGGTTTAGCATGGAGAACTCAAAGAGAATAAACTTACCCATGTCTCATGGTGTTACTATCTCTAGAGCTCAATGTCCTAATTCTTGTAATGAAAGGGAACAAATGAGAAAAATTCATATGCATCTGCAATTAGATCTATCATGTACACAATGTTATGTACTCACCCTGATGTCTCATACATCTTGAGCATGACAGAGCAGATATCAATCAGATCGCTGTGAAGGCCATTAGACTGCCATTAAGAATATTCTTAAATATCTGAGAAAAACCAAGGCTTAGTTCCTTGTATATGGTGGTGAAGAAGAGTTGGTGTTAAAGGGTTACAATGATGCAATCTTCCAAACTGACAAAGGTGACTATATAGTTCACAATATGGATTTTTTTTGCCTAAACAACAGAGTTGTAAGCTGGAAGAAATTTTTGATTCTACAATAGAGGTTGAGTATATTGGTGCATCCAATGCAAAAAAGGAGGTTGTTTGGATCAAGAACTTCATTTATGAAGTTGGGGTGGTTCTAAGCATCAATGATGCAATAGAGCTATCTTGTGACAACAATGGAGCTATAGTACAAGCTAAGGAACCCATATCACATCAACGTTCGAAGCACATACAATGACAGTTCCATCTCATATGAGATATTATATAGTGAGGGGATGTGAAGATTTATAGAGTACCAATTGAAAGTAATGTGTCTGACCCCTTGACAAAAGCACTTTCATAGAAGAAACATGAAGGTCATGTTAGATCACTTGGGATTAGGTTCATGGGTGATTGGCTCTAAGTGCAAGTGGGAGTCTGTCAGTATGTATGCCTAGAGAGCCAATCATATGATGATTGTAACGACATATCTTGTAAATGATTTTATTAAAAATAAAGGAAATCTTCCATTTATTCTATTTTATTTGGTTACGAGATAATGATGTAACATAACAAATGTATAAAGAATGATATTAATCGATGACGTACGTCTTCGGGTTCTGGACTTGAAATATGAGATCATACATATTTTAAGAGCATACACATTCTTGTCATCTCCCTAGTTCGTTGTTATTATGGAAGTTGATACACAATAATAACATATAAGACTAGAGTGTGTCTTCATTGATGACAGAATCTCATAACTCATGATATTTGATATCAAATTAAACACGTAGGTACTTGTTAGAGAATTGTGTATCAGACAAGCCCACATTGAGAGTGATGCATGAAAACCATGGGATTGGTAGTCAGAATCATCTCTCATAGTGATGGTGGTGATGGTGATGATTGTGGTTCTTACACCTAAAATCATTGCACACATCACATGTCATTTGATGTACTTTGACATCGTCCAACATGACCTTGAATAAGGGTTACCATAAAGGTGATGCTTGAATACATTGTAACATATGGGAATTGACTATGAGTGATGTAGATGAGATTTGCCCCTTCTACATGAGTTTGATATCCTAGTCACTTGATAAGCGAGACTGAGAAATGCATGGCCATGCTTGTGTGTCAATATGTGATATTGAGCTCACATTTATCTCAAACAATCTGCTCTAATTCACGAAACATGGTTGTAGGTAATAGAGGATGATGATTCCATGCCTTGAGTTCAATATGGATATCAGAGACAAAGGAACTATATGATCCCTGTAACACTAAGCACAAATAGTAGGTTTAAGTTTCTCTCCAACTTTCCAATTACTTGGGTAGCAATGATGTCTTGATACATATCATGAATTTCTTATGGTGTCATAAATTGGCTATAGACATTTATTGTCGACGTAAATTGGGACCTATAGGGTCACACACATATGATATGCCTGGAATATGAGTTTTTACTCCTGAATATGCTTTAAACTTGATTATTGAAGTGTTAGATATTCAATTTAGACAACAATGACTAAACCATTGACTGAAAAGACTGTGAACTGGCCGATTCAAGTGTAGAACTAGTCGATTCAAGTGTTAGGTCAATTTGAACCAACATTGGTAATCGGAACTCTAAAATGATCGATTTATTTTGTGAACCGATCAAATTAGATGTTTGACCCGACCAATTTAGATTGTGATCTGATTGTTTGGCTGATCAATACCATTGGATTAATGATTGATGTTGACGTCATTTTGTGCACTAATCAAATATTAAATGTCAATGGAATTGTGAAACAAAAACATAGAGAGTCGACTTCTTCAAGTGTTGAACCAATCGACTTATATGTGAATCGATCGGTTCACTGGTGAACTGACCAATTCATCATTTCCATATTCTGAAAAATTTATGAAATTCTATCTCTTTGACTCCTGCTTGATCTGGAAATCCCGACCCCGACCCTCGTATAAATGGAGTAGTCGAGGGTTTCTAGAGACACAACAATAAGCTCTAACAATTGTTATTTTCTCACAGTTGTGGTAACATGAGAATCCAAATGAGTTTTACTCGTCAAAGGAAGGGACGACATGGGAGAGACGACAAGGGAGATCAAGTCGACACTAGCACATTAACTAGATGGGACAAATCCTTCCTATCTATTCCAAAAGAATGATAGGAGTTTCCGGTGGTCTGCATGGACTACTGCAAAGGCGAGGAGGTCTTTGCCACGTGGTAGGAGGACACAATCAACCGCCGTCCATGGTGCCAGACTAGGAGTCTGATGTCGACAACTGTCCATGTGCAACTTGAGAGAGAAGCATGTTGTGACAAAGATAGTTTATGGGCTTGTTCCAGAACCAGGTATATGCTTAGTAACCTTTCTTTCCTAATTCATAGTTGTTGACACAATATGTTGCCTAAGGGGAATACGGTAGTAAAAAATTTATTTTCACTGCCATATCTGATGTCATCTTCATCTACAATAGGTGTGGATGATTCATCTAGATGAGCATATTTATCTTCTTGAAGTACCCCAAACTTGCTGGCTAGATTACTAGGCCTGGATTTATTAGTGAGGTTTGCTATATTTCAAGTTGACTGCTTAGTGTGAATATGACGTTCATAATAGACATACAAATGATCATCTTCTTCAACCCATTTATCTCCAACTTCTTCAGGTCATTGTGAAGATTGTACATAATCATCATCCTTAATGGATACTGGACACTGAATCCACTCATGCCCCATCATGCCACATATAGAGAAAACAACATGAATTGATTCATACTCAATCTTGAAGTCGCTGCCATTGATTACCACCGCTGGTTGAACAGGTTGACTAGTATCTAGTTCAACAACTAACCTAGAAAACTTGCTTCTTGTACACTTGTTGGTGTGTTTATCCACCTTGATCAATTTTCCAATTATTGTCCCAATCTTTTAAAAAATCATGTTGTTATACAAATGCAAAGGAAGATCTATGATCTGTATCCATTTGATCGTGTGAGAGGGAAGACCCAGAGTTAGCATGAATTATCATCCCAACACCAAACCATCAAACATGCTCCAAATTGCCTAAGGTCTGCCAATCAGGATTGTCATGCAGCCACGTTCACAAGAAAATTGAACCACAAAGTTATTTAAACTAAGTTCATATAGTTTTCAATGACTAATAAGTCTCCCCATGGAGTATAATCATCCAAATTCACTTCTTCATGAGAATAATTAAGAATGAAATCAGAACCTCTGTTAGAAGTACATGCGGTTGCACCCTAAAGGATCACTGAACGAAGTTTGTAATCACATGCATCTTCTCAATGTGAAGAGACAAATGGACATTAATAGCGAATTAGGAGCCATAATGGCTGTTGGCAGAGCAATCAAAGTATAGGAACCGAATGATCTGAATGGATATCCCCGACTTGCATGTTCTATAAAAAGAGAGAGACCCTTTGAACATGGCTATTGTTTCTGTGCTAAAATTGTCTTCACTACTCGACATTGGCAACATGGTAAGAAGTAGTTCATATTCTCTATTGCAAAATATTATTGAGGGCATGTTACAATTAATCTGGATCGTAAAGACACCCCGTTAATTCTTTTTTTGAGTTAGATGTGCAATTGGGATGTTCTGGAACAACATTCGGAACAACGACCCATAACACACTAAATTTGGAGTGGATAAGTAGGCCATCAATATACGGATCAAAATATTTACATAGCAAATCAATGCGGGAATAAGTGGAAACATGCGTCTATATCAACATCTATACTATGCGTCTATAAGTTTGTAATCACATGTACTTAGACTCTAGTTCCATTGTTGGTGTAGTCAAATAATTCTTAGGGGTGAACAATGACGAGGAGCCCTTAGTGTTAAACAAATGCGTACAATGACTAAGTAGTGATATTCACAATAGCTACTAAGTAGCCGACGTGGTTGTAGACAAGTTTATGAGTAAATTCTACTCGTATAGGTACTCATTCATATCCCCTGTACCCTCATCGAGAAGTATGTGAAGAGTTGAGGGTTGACATCTTCGTGATAATTTCAATAGAATCACGAACAATTAAATATTATCGCTTAATGTATTAGAATAAATAAACAACTCATCAATGTTTACATTCATTCATTCTAAAAGATTCAGGACTTTCCTAGAGTAATGTGGCGCCAAACTTTACAAAAATGCTCTAGTGTGAGCGTGGACTTCGCTTCTAGGAACATATGATAGAATCTATTAAGACTTTATGGCCAATTGATATCCTCAGGACTGATGCACAATTTGTGTGGCATACGTGACTAATCCTCTTGCAACCTCACTTTTTAGTGTAGATTGGGCTTCTATGTTCTTTTTCTCTATATAGGTTAAGTTTTTATTATTTTGATGTGGTTCTACATTCTCAAAATCTAAGACACCTTCTTCTCCAACCGGGGGCTATCTCTCCGGGCGGCTATACTGTCATCGGGGCTCGAACTTGCGAGCCCAGAGATGCTTTCCATTGATCATAAACTTGGCTTATGAAGTAAATGCCATAACTGTTCTGTGGAGCATTCTCATAAGTTGTGTGTGTACACTCATCATATATTTCCATACGCAACAGTGGGTAACTGTTTAACACCATGTATTCATTTACAAGACAATTATTGGAAGGATAATAGACTAACGTGTCGATGGACAAGGAAATAGTGCCTTATTATAGTAAGTTGTCGGCTAAGGTAAATAAACCAATGCTCTATCTTTCCATATAGTAGTATTTTTGAAATACATTCTTTAATTTCAGTTATTCGGATTCTTTTCATGCTTGATCATTTTGATGCATCCACACATAAATGTACTCTATGCATGTATGGATGTACATATGCATGTAAGTTACAATGGGAAAAACACTATGTCAATTTCTAGCCAACGTCCATTAATCACGATTATTTTCAACGCCGCCCGACTGTTGCGTATGAGATATAACCATATACTATTGTGATTTAAAATATCGTGCATTTACTCCACCTTTGCTTATTTGTCTACTTGTAATTTTAATATCCTATAATGTTAATTCCTTTTGATTGTTGGGATCTTGAAGCAGCACAATCGTTCAAACAATAAATGGTCTATTTGTCTCTTAAAAACACCATTGGCAATCATGCACCCTTTTGGCTCCATTTCTTTTTGCAGTAATTCCCTACATTCTGTCAGATGAGGAAACTTGTGTACACCGAGCAAGAGAGTAACACTTATTTGGTGGTATTGCACTTTTACTCTGTGAGTTGGCGGGATTTGGGGTTGGGGGGGGATGGGATTTCACCAGTTATTTAGGGCTGATCACATGCAACGTCCAGGGTTGCATTTCTCTTTAGCAGATATCTCTACTCGGATTTTTGTTCCATCGGATTTGGCTCCGTGGAAGTTTGACCATATTACATCATAGTTCTTGTCCAAATTTAGATCTATATTGATCGATTTCCCTCCCCAAAATTCCTAACAAGCTCATCATTTTGAGGTACAAATCGAATTTTCCATCAGAATCGTCAAACAGCTGGTTTGGAGTGAATCCTCTCATCTTATTGTCGTTGCTTCATTCTACATCCAATTCACTTTCTTTTCTTTGATAAAATTGGAGCCCGAGGTCTAGTTTGACAAAGGTAGTATCATGAGGTAGAGATAATTAATTCTTGAAGACGGACTACTAGTGGGCTAAGAGTGATGAAACGACATATTTCCACCCACATGCCTCATAATTCTACACGACTTTGTATAATATTTGCTATTATTCTTTTGTATGAAAGTACATGCCCTTCAATTCTCCGTCCTCAATCTTTTGATAAAAATTTCTTCAATGAAGTCCCATGATACAGGTATTACCACTGCTCTACAGAGCCCAGACACTGCACGAAGCAGAAATCATGTCGTAATCCATGGACAGCCCAAGCGTAATCGATTACATGCAGTTCTACGCGATCGAGCGACGCCTCTACAACCGCCTGACGGGACTAGGGGGCATTAAGGAAAAGCTGATGAAGGTGATGGCCCTCTGGCTATGGCTAGAGTCCGTAGGCTACTACGACTTGATCAGCTTCATCGCCTGCTGCAAGGATGAGATTGCTATTGCCTTCGCGGACGAGGCGAAGCTTTGCATGGACGTCCTGTGGGGACTTGACATTGTCACAGACAAGGATGTTAATGCCATGCCGCTGACGGCGGAATACGTCAATGAGCCGATAGACCTGCGATTCTTCTGTTTCCACCGTGAGTTGGCACAGAAAACGATCAAAAGTATAGGAACCGAATGATCTGAATGGATATCCCCGACTTGCATGTTCTATAAAAGGAGAGAGACCCTTTGAACGTGGCTATTGTATCTGTGCTTAAACTGTCTTCACTACTCGACATTGGCAACATGGTAAGAAGTAGTTCAAATTCTCTATTGCAAAATATTATTGAGGGGACACCCCATTAATTCTTATTTTCAGTTAGATGTGCAATTAGGATGTTCTGGAACAACATTCGGAACAACGACCCATAACACACTAAATTTGGAGTGGATAAGTAGGCCATCAATGTACGGATCAAAACATTTACATAGCAAATCAATGCGGGAATAAGTGGAAACATGCGTCTATATCAACATCTATACTATGCGTCTATAAGTTTGTAATTGCATGTACTTAGACTTTAGTTCCATTGTTGGTGTAGTCAAATAATTCTTAGGGGTGAACGATGACGAGGAGCCCTTAGTGTTAAACAAATGCGTACAATGACTAAGTAGTGATAATCACAATAGCTACTAAGTAGCCGACGTGGTTGTAGACAAGTTTATGAGTAAATTCTACTCGTATAGGTACTCATTCATATCCCGTGTACCCTCATCGAGAAGTATGTGAAGAGTTGAGGGTTGACATCTTCGTGATAATTTCAATAGAACCACGAACAATTAAATATTATCGCTTAATGTATTAGAATAAATAAACAACTCATCAATGTTTACATTCATTAATTCTAAAAAATTCAGGACTTTCCTAGAGTAATGTGGCGCCAAACTTTACAAAAATGCTCTAGTGTGAGCGTGGACTTCGCTTCTAGGAACATATGATAGAATCTATTAAGACTTTATGGCCAATTGATATCCTCGGGAATGATGCACAATTTGTGTGGCATACGTGACTAATCCTCTTGCAACCTCACTTTTTAGTGTAGATTGGGCTTATATGTTCTTTTTCTCTATATAGGTTAAGTTTTTATTATTTTAGTATATATTTTATTTTTTAAGAAAACGTTTGTCGTCGGTTCCCTATCAAATGACGCTTATCTGAAAATATTTTAGAGGTAAATTTTTTCCCTGGAAAAATATATTTTGCGGGTTATCTTAGTCATTAGTTTTTGGACGTTGTAACCAACAATCCAGAAAAAGTAGTACCTGTATTTTTCTTAATCAGCATGACTTCACCAATAGTGTTGTTTGTTCTCTATCAACTGACGAGAAAGATCTTCAGTGTCAGTTTTCTTTTGGAATCGACGTTAATAAAAGTGACACTAAAGGTCAGAAACAGTAGTGTTAGTTGTAACATTTATACGGTGTCATGCGACAAATTGTTGTGCGCAGCCGCAATGTGAATCTCTGATGTACCTCTCCCTTCACAACCAGTTGGACTGCTTTTTGTGGTCAAAGTTTGAATAGCTGCTGCAAATTGAAGATAGTGAATTCAGACCAGACCTTGCTCACTTCGTCTTGGCATGCCACAACTTCTACTAGCATCGGGTTTAAAGGGGTGGCTCTTCACCTGCATTGTTATCCTTATTTACGAGAACATATGAAAATTCAAGTGTCAAGTGTGATTCGACGAAAGAAGAATGTCCTTTTCCGCGCTTGGGTTTCGGGCGTGTCAATAACTAAGCATCAAATGGCAAAATTCTCCTTCCAAAGAGAATTTTGGTCCTTAGATCTCTATGTAGGAGCATGGTTTTGATGATCCCCGCCTTATGCTAAAGAAGATCAGGTTGGCAAAGTGGACCCCCCGGACCTCGCCACCCTGAAGCTGAATATCACGGTTGGGCGAGATTTTGTTGAAGGTGGATCCAAAAGAAGATGGGTCGCAAGTACTATTAGGAATTTCGACATATACACTCGTTTGACTTTCCTATTCTGGCTAAACGAGACCATCCATTATGAGGCCACGGTCCAAGGCTATCTTGTCGGCTTCAAAACTGTAAATGACAAAAGTCTCATTATTTCTATCGTTGAATCTAATTGCCTACACGCCTACAACATAATCTAGGACAACACTCGAAGCCCATGGATTGTAGCCCATTATGTTATGGAGATCAAGAAGGTTGTGGAGGATGAAAGGATCACCGGCTTCCATATATCCAAGTTATTAACATTGTACCACGGGAGATCGGCAAATGGAGGTCAAATCTGGAAGGGGAAATGGTGATTGACGAACCTAGTCTACTCTCACGCAGGCTCGGGAACTGATTTCCTTAGAAAGAAGAGGTTTCCTTGATATTGATGTTTGGTGCATACTTATATGGTATATAGTTTGTGGTGAGGGAGGGAGAGGTTATAGCTTTATTTCTTTTAGATTTTCTTCTACTTTTGACGAGGATTCCGATCTTACCGTGAATTATAAATGGCAGATGATTCTTTCTGGATCTATTTTGCCGACACAACGAGGGTAGGATGAACAAAAGGAACTTCTCCTAAATTTATTTAAAAAAACCTCGTATGCAACCTTTGTTGATGGATCGCTTCGGTATGAGGGAAAATGGTTCCTACTACACGGCCAAAACCCACGAGCACATCAGGCTCTGATGGACCCTTCTTTAACCCGGCCTTGTTGGAATTATTGTTGGAGATTCTCTCTCCCCAGCAATCCACGTACCCCTACTACCTTTGACTCCAAACTATTTCATCTCAGCCTTTTCATACTTCTTGCAATCCATGGCCAGCTCACGCCAGAAGTGAAGACCAATGGCCAATTCCACGACCAATGCAGGAACGTGCAGGTCAATGTGTCAGTCAAGTGGGAGATCAAGATGACAAAATTTTGTACAAGGTTGGTTGAGGATGGGCGAGAATGCTCTTAGGGATATTAAATAAAAAGTTAACAAATTTTGTGAGAAAAAATGATCTAGAATAAACCAATTGGAAAATAAAAATAAGACCCTAAATATATTTGAAATAATTCATGAGTCCCAATATTCAATTTAAACATCTGGTTACTTCGGGATGAATGCATTCAATAACTGGATGCACTCAATGTTGAACTGCATGTATCCGACTTTATGATATATTCATCATGAAAAGGTACAAGTTTGAGAATTCATTTTAAAATGTGCTATTCTAGATAAGACGTACCAAACATGTGTCTTCCCACACCCCCGGCTTTGCTTTTATTGGTAAAAAGTGTAATGATACAGTTAACAACAGGCTGCACAGAATTATGATGAAGGGCATCGGCTCCCGAGAAGAGGACAAGGCTAATGAATTAGTTCCAAAGCGTGGGTAAGCCCAGTGGTACACTGCACGTTGTGTTATATATCATAAATGACATCTTTTCACTGGAATTGAACGTCAAATAGTTGGATATATCCTGGAGTACATAATTATCACGGTTGGGCGAGATTTTGTTGAAGGTGGATCCAAAAGAAGATGGGTCGCAAGTACTATTAGGAATTTCGACATATACACTCATTTGACTTTCCTATTCTGGCTAAACGAGACCATCCATTATGAGGCCACGGTCCAAGGCTATCTTGTCGGCTTCAAAACTGTAAATGACAAAAGTCTCATTATTTCTATCGTTGAATCTAATTGCCTACACGCCTACAACATAATCTAGGACAACACTCGAAGCCCATGGATTGTAGCCCATTATGTTATGGAGATCAAGAAGGTTGTGGAGGATGAAAGGATCACCGAATTCCATATATCCAAGTTATTAACATTGTACCACGGGAGATCGGCAAATGGAGGTCAAATCTGGAAGGGGAAATGGTGATTGACGAACCTAGTCTACTCTCACGCAGGCTCGGGAACTGATTTCCTTAGAAAGAAGAGGTTTCCTTGATATTGATGTTTGGTGCATATATAGTTTGTGGTGAGGGAGGGAGAAGTTATAGCTTTATTTCTTTTAGATTTTCTTCTACTTTTAAAGATGATTCCGATCTTACCGTGAATTATAAATGGCAGATGGATCTTTCTGGATCTATTTTGTCGACACAACGAGGGTAGGATGAACAAAAGGAACTTCTCCTAAATTTATTTAAAAAAACCTCGTATGCAACCTTAGTTGATGGATCGCTTCGGTATGAGGGAAAATGATTCATACTACACGGCCAAAACCCACGAGCACATCAAGCTCCGATGGACCCTTCTTTAACCCGACCTTGTTGGAATTATTGTTGGAGATTCTCTCTCCCCAGCAATCCACGTACCCCTACTACCTTTGACTCCAAACTATTTCATCTTAGCCTTTTCATACTTCTTGCAATCCATGGCCAGCTCACGCCAGAAGTGAAGACCAATGGCCAATTCCACGACCAATGCAGGACGTGCAGGTCAATGTGTCAGTCAAGTGGGAGATCAAGATGACAAAATTTTGTACAAGGTTGGTTGAGGATGGGCGAGAATGCTCTTAGGGATATAAAATAAAAAGTTAACAAAATTTGTGAGAAAAAATGATCTAGAATAAACCAATTGGAAAATAAAAATAAGACCCTATATATATTTGAAATAATTCATGAGTCCCAATATTCAATTTAAACATCTGGTTACTTCGGGATGAATGCATTCAATAACGGGATGCACTCAATGTTGAAGTGCATGTATCTGACTTTATGATATATTCATCATGAAAAGGTAAAAGTTTGAGAATTCATTTTAAAGTGTGCTATTCTAGATAAGACGTACCAAACATGTGTCTTCCCACACCCTCGGCTTTGCTTTTATTGGTAAAAAGTGTAATGATACAGTTAACAACAGGCTGCACAGAATTATGATGAAGGGCATCGACTCCCGAGAAGAGGACAAGGCTAATGAATTAGTTTCCAAAGCATGGGTAAACCCAGTGGTACACTGCACGTTGTGTTATATATCATACATGACATCTTTTCACTGGAATTGAACGTCAAATAGTTGGATATAACCTGGAGTACATAATTAAATAATGTAACATCCCTGACCTGGGTTATGAGATAACCCTAGGAGTTTTGCATAAATATGTAATTAAACACTTGTGATTAAATTCTTGGCATGTAATTAAGTTCCTGAGGAAAATACATTCCCATTTGTGTCCTCTATAAACAATGTTTTAATAATGTTTTGTTATGCAGGGACCTATGTGCAAATTACCCAGTTAGAAGGGTTAACTTGCAATTTTCACATTTTGAGATGTTCCTCTGATGATGAGACATCATATGCATGAATATGATGAGGTATGATGGATTATCCAAGCTTGGGCATCAAGATGCAGCTTGTGGAGCAATCCTTATGCTTGAAACCCTAATTTTGGTGTAAAAGTGCAATTTACCCAAAATGTGGGGTGCAACTTGAAAAACACATCCTCTAGAGTATCTTGTGTAACTCTTGACATCTTTTAGAGTAAAAATGATAAAAAGGTCGCCTCAATTAATTAAGCAGATAAGATGAACAACCCTTGTAGTAGAATCACCATGTTATAAATAAAGAAACCCTTATATATATAAGTGTACCTTAGTGATAGGATAACTTTCCCTGCCTTTGTACCTTTGTTTTAATAAGATGTTCACCTAGAGAAGGAAGAGGGACGTGCAAGAAAGTAAGGAGGGACCTAGATGAGAAATAGAGAAAACTAGAGGTCCTTATGATGAAACTAGCCCAAGCTATATAAACCACCACCCCTTGCAACCAAGTGAATGTTTCCCTCACTCTTTCTCTTGCAAACTTTGTTTGGTCCATCCAAATCAGAGCTTGGGAGCTAGAGGAGATGACCATCTTGTTCCTAGGTAAGGGTTACCATCTTCTAAGTTTGGATTCATGGAGGAAAGTGAGTTACAAGGTTGGTTTCATGGTTATCTCACTAGGGTTTCTTGTTCTAGCCGATCTTCCTCAACCTTTTCTTGGAGAAAGTCTTTGGCCGAACAAGTGGAGCTCAAGGTACCATTAAAGATTTGAGTGCTTGGAGCTCTAGGAATTACCATAAGGTGGGTTTTATATCTCTAAACCTCTTGCTTTCATAACGCATATACTTGTTCATACTTATAGTAGTTAGTTCTTCTTCTTCCCCAACCTTCCTAGCCTTCTTGCAAGAAAAACCATGGAGAAACCAACCTGTCTTGAGGTTGAAGACGTTGGGCGTGAATACCTAGGTGACTTTACCAAAAGACCTTGGACCATTTGGTCCAAACGGTTTGCAAACCATTTGAAATAAAACGGTCTCACAACTGTTTGATTTCATGCGGTCTTGCAAGACCGTTTGGAATCAAACGGTCTCAAGACCATTTGGTAGAGTTGACCAAGGGAATACCATTTGGAGCTCTGATGTACACATGTTGAATTAAAAATTTACAAAGAATTGAAACCTAATTGCAAACCAATCATAAGTTGAAGGCACCTCAACCCTCTAGACCCTAATCAGTTGAAATAGCTGATTTCAATGACCGATTTTGGTGAACTTTAGGTTGAAGGGCCCAAATGGTCTCAAGACCGTTTGGGGGTTCATCCAAACGGTCTCAAGACCGTTTGGTGACAACCCAAGACCGTTTGGAGGTCTAGGATTAAGGTAATTTGATCAATTGAAGGTCCAATCACAGTAGGATGATGAATTGAATAAAAATGCTGATTTTAGACCTAATTAGGGTTCAACCTGCATCAACTTGACCTGGATTTTGGTGTAACCTTGGGCAAACAGTCTCAAGACCGTTTGGAGGGTGTATAAATGGTCTCAAGACCGTTAGGGCCAAGTTTGGGCCCAATTGAGTGCCAACTGATGGGTTCAACTTGAATTAGACTCGCAATTATCAATGTTGATGGTTAATTGCTCATAAACCCTAATTCGATCGGTTTCAACCCCAATTGGTTAGCAATTGAGGGTCAATTGAATGTCCAATTAGTAGAGGATAACCCTAATTAACTCAATTGACAAGTGATTAGCAAGGATGCGGCCAATTGGAGGCCTCAACATGGAAAACCCTAATCGTTTACAACCTTGGATGCACTTTTGAGGTCCATGCGGTTTTGAGCCCATTTGGACCAAACGGTCTCAAGACCGTTTGGGCTCAAACGACCTCAAGGTCGTTTGGATCCAATAGATCTCAAGGTCATTTAATTTCAAACAGTTTCAAAGTCAACACCTCCAAACGGTCAACGCATCCATGCGGTCTTGGTGACCATGAGGTCTTGAGGTCAAAGTGTCCAAATGGTCAACGCCCCCAAACGGTCTCAAGACCGTTTGGAGGTTGAGAGGTGAAACTGTTTGGGGACTTTGAGGACTATTTTTGCCTAATGGTTTTAAGGTGTAATTGGACCAATGGTGGTCTATTCTAAACCCTAATGGTACCCTAAGACATTAAGGGGTTAAGTGATTAATAGATTGAGCCATGTGGTGATTGAAGGTGTACTTTACCAATATGCCCTTGAAGGGTTCAAGTTAGTGATACACTTAATCAACCAAACCCTAATGACTTGATGGTGGTGAATTGGTTCATGTTAATCAAAATTGATTTGACCTAACCTAACCTAGAGTGATGTAATCACCACCTATTAGTAAGAGCAGAGAGTAGGTCCCATGTATAGTTGAAATTCAAGTAAAGTACCTCCAATGTACATGAATGTGCCCGATTAGGGTATGATCCATTTATGTGAGATCATGAAAACCCTAATTATGATAATTGATGAATCTTAACCTAATCTGAAGGCATCAAGGATGATAATCTCATACATGGTAATGCCATGAGCCCACTTCTTTATGAAGATTCATAGTCCTTTTGAAATAGTACACAATCATTAGGGCATGTGTGTATCTTCTTAGCATCCATTCCCATTGGGAACAACAATTTCTTTACCTGGTATGTTGAGATTGGCAGCTCGTTTCCTTCAGGAAGCATTTCTTTCAACAAAGACAGCAATGACGTGAAGCTTTTGTCGCTCCATCTATTGTTAGCTTTCAACTTATACAATCTCAACACAGCGTTAAGCTTCGTAAACTTAGTACAACATGTGTATAACGGCATCTCAGCATCATGCACAATGTTTCTAAAAATGGGAGGTGGATCGGTGTGCTCTACCCCACAACTATCCAGCATCGCATCAACGATGTCTACTGGAACTGGTTCATTCACATCTACGTCATCATAGGCAATTTCTTCTTCCACACAAGCACTGCTATCGACATCCACTGGTTTCGGGTTTGAAATCTCTCCATGCCAGTGCCATTCTGTATAGCCTTGTATAATCCCGTTGCACATGACATGAGTTTTGATTTCGTCACCAGTGTTGACTTTCAAGTTGTTACCGCAATGTCTACATGGACAGTAGAACCTATCTCCAAGTTGTTTCCTATGTTCCTCGGCAAATTTAATGAACTGGTCAAGACCAGAAATAAACTCTGGGGTGCAGCGATTGCGAATGGACATCCATGATCTATCCATTCTATGATCAAAGAGAAAACAAGTATATATTAGGACAAAATTAGGGTCTAGGGTTAACAAATACATGTGATGTCATTATTATATATAATAAACGTGTACCACCTATCCATTCTTGAACACCTAATCTCACTAGTAAGTGTATCATGTGTATTGGGTTTTCAAGAAAATTTTGGCAGCATTTCCCCGCTGTTCTCCAAGTACATATGTACTTAGAGAACAAACGGGGAAATGCTGCCGAAATTTTCTTGAAAACCCAATACACATTATACACTTACATCCTAAGCGAGATTAGGTGTTCAAGAACAGTCCCAAACCGGGGACTATCCAAGATTTACTCCTAATGAGTAAATCTTGGACAGGTTTCTAGGCCAACAAATAATGTGTTGTCATTCTTATACCTAAAATCCTAGTTCTTCAAGTTAGGGTGATTATTGATGTCTTTAAAAGCATGATTGGCAATTTAGGGAAAAGTTCATCATTTACATTCCAAGAATGTCACATGTGTGCATTACAGTTCATCATTAAGCAAGATATAAGCAAGTATGTCATATTAAAATAGACTAAACAATATGAGAAAATAGTAGTGTAATCATGCAAATGGGAACATTCATGGGAACACACACTTCAGTTATAAGCATTCATGTAGAAACTTTCAGTTCCATTCATTAATCTCTTTTTACATCCACACACAGGGGTGTACCCCTAAACAATAACTAAACAAAGGGGTTGGTGTACCCCTAAACATGTGCATAATTAAAAAAATTATTAATACATACAAGTCAAGATAGATAGACAACTAAATACTACACCAACATGGTCCCGCATCAATAACTTCTTTTTGATGATGAAGCTGTGTCACGAAGCTCCTCACTGTATTTAGACGAATCTGAACTGACAGGGGCCTCAGATTTAGATTCCTCATAGATGATATCTGACGCCGTGCGCTCATACCGCAGTAGATGATCGGGGGTCTCGCAGTTGCTGTTGGTTATCCAAACTTTGATGGAATTATGGCCAACTGGACGGAGAAAAAGCCTGTTGCAACGGACCACATGCATCTCTCCAATCCAATCACACCAACTGGATTTTGATACAAGATTTCCCGCCAAATCATACTCAACCTCGATAACATGTGAATAATTGCCAAATGTTATGGTCACTTTACCAGGCATGTAGTGTCTTCCTTTTAGAAAACACCAATGTTTGGGTATGACCAATTGGATTAAGGAACGATCATCTAGGATGATGTCCAATTGTTCTTCAATAGGGAACGTTAACATTGACATAGAGGCCCAGTTCATAGTGACTGTTATGGGTGGACAGAGACTGCACAATATTAGTATTAACAAAGTGTAAGTACATATAACGATGTTATATATTTTCAGAAAAAGTTGTATAACATCAGTTAACCTTTTATTGCTTGTCATAACCAACTTTATTGTGGTAGACATGATAGCTTGAAATGAAGTCTACAAATGTACTTAGAGAACAAACGAGGAAATGCTCCTAATGAGTAAATCTTGGACGGGTTTCTAGGTGCTTACTAAAATAGAACCATTATATGGAACTAATCCTACATTATACACATACTTTTCCTGAGTAAGATAATGTGCACTTCATGGAATTATTAAGATCTGAATATATATAAGTTGTTTCTACCTACTTTGATGGGATTTTATAACATTCGAGTCTTCCATTTAAGGCATTAGATACATATATTGCAGTCCATTGTGTTGAGATAAGAATCCCATGTGATACACACGATTGAGAATCTTTCACGATACTAGGAAAATACACAACTAGATATTCATTTAGGTGTTAGACATTCATTTAGGTGTTCCTGATAACTCGCAGGTATGCACAACTATAAAACAATAGACTTTTCACACATAAAACACCCTATACAACTATAAAACAAAAAAGTATTAAGATATGCATGATACAATAACTATTTTGCATCACATTACAGCAGACTTATCATTGATACCTTACTAACTTATTTCCACATTTACATATCATCACTTGATCAAAATTACATGTATTGTATAGACAATAGAGGATTCAAGTCAGTAGAAGCACAAAATCAGTACCTAAACCGTAAACACAAATAAGTAAATAACTTAAAAAAAAAACGCCCAGCAGCTGCTTAGGCGTGCCTTGGCACCGCCCAAGCAGCCCCCGGAGCAGAGGAAGAAGGAAGAAGGCAGGGCGGGCGGGCATACCTTGAGGGAAGAGGAGAGCAGCGGCTGGAGCACAACAACCACCGGCGGAGGCGGCGGCAAAGAGAGGAGAAGCGCCGGCGAGGACACGGAGAAGCGGCAGCGAGGCCACGGAGCAGCGGCGAGGGCACGGAGCAGGAGCACGGACGGCCGCCGGTGAGCACAGAGGGCAGGAGAACGGCCTCCGGTGAGCACAGAGGGCAGGAGCACGGCCTCCGGTGAGCACGGAGCAGCGGCGAGGGCAGGAGCACGAGCACGGCAGCGGCGGCAGAAGAGCAATGACCGGAGGGGGCGAGCAAGAAATCGCCGGACCCTAACTAAAATCGGGAATGAAACAGGGAAAGGGGGAAGATTCGCTCGCGCTGGTGAGATATTAAGTTGACAATAAGTGTCGGTTATTTTAAAAAACTGACAACTAAACCAACAATGTCGGTTCTTTGCCAAAAACCGACACCTATACTAGCTTATAGTCGTCGGTTTTTAACTAAAAGACAACCGACAACTATTCCTGTCTCGCGAATACCCTTTATTCGTCGGTTATGTATTTATGAAACGACACCATATGTCAAATTTTGGAGGTAATTTTTTCGCTGGAATTTTGGTTTGGCGGTTGATTTTAGGTGTCGGTTTTTTAATAATTAACCGACACTTAATAAAAGCGGTACGCGTGTCTGGTCGACCTTCACAGATTGGATGTCGGTTTATGTTATAAACCGACACTGTATGGTTTACGTGTCGGTTTATGTATACAACCGACACCTTGAAAACTGACTTTATAAGCCATTTCTGTAGTAGTGAAGTGAATAGTAAACCCTAATTCTAGGGTTGTGACATGCTGAATGAATAGTAAACCCTAATTGGGAATGATGCGATGAATGTATTTCTGCTTTATAATTGTCATCCTAGAGATAGATTGTTTATTGTTATCTGTTGAATTGACCATGCATGTTCCTATAAGAGGTAATCATGACCAAGTGAGGGTTATGACACCATACTCATAAAAGCATGTTTAGGCTTTGTGAACAGTGATATATGCATGATTGCCTAAGTCAAATGGCACACATGAGAATGATGGGCTGTGAGAGCCATGAGTAATAATAGGGTCATGCTAACTAGATGACCTGTGATGATTTGACATCCTGTGGACAATTAATGAGAACTGAACTTGGTACATGTAGTATTCTTCTGTCATTTCCATGTTTGGTAGTTAATTGCTTGGAAACCTGCTTGATGATAAAAGAATATTGGAATGTACCTAACTAATCAAGTATAACTATGACATGTAGAGACCTGATCATAGATCCATCATTGTCAGGTGTTAAATGATGGTGAACAGGTTTTCCTAAGGGAACTCCTGGAGCGCATACTTTTGAGTATGTGGGGGTTATGGACGCGCATATCCTTACGTCCTAGTGTAGGGGTTGATGTGGATGTATCATAATCCATCAACACTACACTATGTGTTTATGCCGGGTTGATGTAACACTAATCACCCGAGGAATCTGTTATGCCACATCGATGAAGATAAACATGACATCTTTCGATGGTGAAGAGAGTACAGAATGCCACTGTGACTCTAATAGGGAAGGACCAGAATACCCTGGTGAGATATAGTGGCAGAGACACTAGATGTCCTACATGTTGAGCCTCAACCTGACTGAGGAATTCGAAGGTCATGAGAATCTGGATCTTTCGATGACCTAGTATGATACCGAGGCGACTTATTAGTGGTCAGTTGGAGTATGAGCGGAATACCTCATCTCCACAGGGCATAATGTTGTATGTAAAATGTAATCAGCCGAGTAGCATATCTGCTTAGGTTGAACCATGAGAGACAATGCTTGATATTACATTGCTTACAATGTTTCAGTCAAATATCTAGATTGCATGTTCTTCATATTCTACTTAGAGATAATTTTTGTTATCTACTCTTATACCCGCTCTTGCAGGATAAATCACCTTATTTATGATTGTTCCCCTTTTCCTAGTAAGCTTCTGGCGAAGAGTTATAACTCTCGCTGGGACAATTATTTGTAATTGTCTCACCCCGTAGACTTCAACCTTTTAGGTGGTCGTCGAGGACGAAGGAACCAGCCTACAGGAGAGCAGTACCAGGAGCAGCATCAGGGGTAGCAGTGAGCCTCAGGTGGATACCCTGGTTGATTAGTTAGTTAGATAGAAAGTTCTATGTCGTCTCTGTACACTCAGGTCTCAGGAGTTTGATGATATGAGATTTTGAATTTTGGGAGTCTTGGGAATTTTGTACATGTTTGTATATGATCACTCCAGAAGTGACTTAACAGAGATGTAAACTGTTTGTCGTACTTTTATGAAAGGAATATCATGTTTCAAGATCTTTCCTCAAAAAGTTTTAATTTTTCGTGATTTTTCGCATTCCGCCGTTAATTGAATCATTTCCGCTGAGTTTATCTTGTATTTTGTAGATTAGAGCCCACAATTAAGTGGTATCAAAGCTCTAGGTTCGCTGAGTTTACAGAGACATAGGACTTCGGGTGTCGAGTCTATCCTTAGTGTTCCTTCTTATCTAATAGAGTCTTCTTCTCCTCATGAGAAGAAGATATATAAGGATGTTTGAGCCACATGAAGAGTATGAAGGCGAGAGTAGTGTGGCCGCACCTCGAGACGGTGCAAGGAATACTGAGTCAGAACAGCCCATGCCTGAGCCACGTGTACAACCACCCCCGTTTGACTCGGCTGACATGGCGAACCTGACTGTTCAAGCCTTGTTCGGGTAGTTCTTGGCTGCCATGACACGTATCACTGACCGGATTCCTATGCCCGCACCTAGGGCACCTGCTCAACATGAGGGCCAGAGTGTCGGGAAGACGTTTGAGCAACTTCGCAGAGTCGGAGCGACCGAATATTTCGGCACAACTGACCCCGAAGATGCGGACTTGTGGTTGACCGAGCTGGAGAAGGCTTTCAGAATCCTGACCATCCCCGAAGAGGAGAAGGTGAGACATGCTGTCTATCTTTTCAAAGGAAGTGCTGGCCACTGATGGAACATGGAAGAGCAGAAGCAACCTGGAGTAGAGGTTACTTGGGAAGATTTCCGCCAGGAGTTTGTTAACAGATACTTCCCAAAGACCTTCCTGGATGAGAAGATCTCTCAGTTTGAGAGATTGAGACAAGGCATGATGAACGTTAGCGAATACGAGGCTAAGTTCATGGAGCTACTGCGGTTCTATCCGCACATGGCCGCCACAGAGGAAGAAAGGATCAGGAGGTTTGAGAAGGGTTTGAATGCTGACCTATCTACTCCCGTGTCAGCTCTAGAGAACTGGGAGAGATTCACTACCTTCGTTGAGTCAGTCCGAAGGATAGAAAGGTCGGTAGTCGAGAAGAGGCAAACCCACAAGAGGTACCCATAGTTACAGGCGTCTTCATCTAGAGACTTTAAGAAGCCTAGATCCTCTGCACCTAACCCTCCACCACCCAGTTCTACCCCTCAGACTCAGTGGTCCCCAAGTAGAGGTAGAGGACGGAGCCTACCGCCTCAAGAGACTCACAGTTCGGCATCGGTGTCGGTCATCAGACCCTCTAAGCCTCAGCAAGACAGAAGCTGCTACAACTGTGGGAAGGTAGGTCACCTGATGAAGGACTGCAGGTCCAGGCCTGTCAGTGTGACACAGCCTCAGAGACAGAGTCAACAGGGGTCATAGAGAAGACAGTTTCAGGGAGCATCTAGGGGACGTGGACAAGCGTCCCAAGTCGGATCGTCAGCACCAACCCAACCTCAGGCGACAACGAGGTTCTATGCTATGAACCCACCAGATGCAGTGGTCAATCCACGGGTTGTGGTAGGTCAGATGGATCTTTTATATTCTGATATGTCTAAATCCTGTGTTGTATCTGTTTTGATTGACCTGGGTGCTACACACTCCTTTATCACTCGAAGGGTGATTCGTAACTGCTATATGACAGTTAGACATAGGGCTCATAGCTTGTTGCTTGAGACTCCGTTGAGTGGGTCTGTTGTGTTGTGTGAGGTATGCTCTCCCTGCCTCCTTTCCTTTTCTAGCCATCGCATTCAAGTGGACCTTATACCACTTGATATGCAAGGATTTGATATAATCCTTGGCATGGATACCTTGGAAAGGTATCGAGTTGTCTTGGATTGTGAATCCAAGCAGGCTGTGTTTGCTGATGATAGAAATACATGGATCTTTCAAGGAGAGAGAAAGATTCTGCCCACCTGTCTTGTGTCATCTTTGGTTGCTGAGAAGTTGTTGAGGCAAGGATGTCATGCATTCTTAGCCCATGTGGTAGATAATACCATGGAGAGCCCCACCCTTGCTGGAGTTCCTGTTATCAGGGAGTTCGAAGACGTATTTCCTAAGGAACTTCCTGGTGTACCGCCGCCTCGGGAAATTGATTTTGAAATCAATTTGATCCCAGGTACACAACCCATAGCCCAAATACCGTATAGGATGGCGCCTGCTGAGATGGCAGAACTCAAGAAACCACTTCAAGAGTTGCTCGAGAAGGGTTTTATCCGACCAAGCACTTCACCTTGGGGTGCTCCGGTCTTGTTTGTTAAAAAGAAAGACGGATCAATGAGTTTATGCATCGACTACATACAACTTAATAAAGTAACAATAAAGAATAAGTACCCTCTACCGAGGATTGATGATCTCTTTGACCAGTTGCGTGGTGCGTCCGTCTTCTCAAAGATAGACTTGAGGTAAGGTTATCATCAACTCCGTATTAAGGACAGTGACATACCCAAGTCTGCCTTTAGGACAAGGTATGGTCACTATGAGTTCACAGTTATGTCATTTAGACTAACTAATGCACCAGCTGCATTCATGGAACTCATGAATAGAATCTTCCGACCCTTCCTCGATCAGTGCGTTGTCGTCTTCATAGATGACATTCTGATCTATAGTAGGGATGCCCAACAACATGATCAGCACCTTCGCCAATCTTTGACCTTGCTTAGAGAACACAAGTTATATGCTAAGTTCAACAAGTGTGAGTTTTGGCTGCCAGAGGTATCTTTCCTCGGACATGTGATATCCACCTCAGGAATTTGTGTTGACCCCAAGAAGGTAGAATATGTTCTATAGTGGGAACAACCAAAGACACCGACGGAGGTTCGTAGTTTCTTAGGGTTAGCTGGGTACTACCGGAGGTTCATTAAGAACTTCAGTTCCATAGCCCTACCCTTGACGAAGTTGACCCGGAAGGATGTCCCCTTTATCTAGAGTGATAAGTGTCAGCAGTCCTTTCAGCTGTTGAAGGAGAGGTTGACAAGTGCACCTGTACTGGTGCTACCAGAGCAAGGCAAGAGATATGTAGTGTTCTGTGATGCCTCCAAGAATGGACTCGGGTGTGTGCTGATGCAAGATAAGAAAGTGATCTCTTTTGCTTCCTGACAGCTTAAGAAACACGAGGAGAGCTACCCAACACACGACCTTGAGTTAGCAACTGTAGTTCATGCCTTGAAGATCTGGAGACATTATCTCTATGGAGAGACGTTCCAGATTTTCATAGACCACAAGAATCTTAAGTACATCTTCACGCAACATGAACTTAACATGAGGCAACGTCGCTGGATGGAGTTGATCAAGGACTACGATTGTACGATAGATTACCATCCTGGGAAAGCCAATGTAGTTGTGGATGCTCTAAGTAGGAAGTCAGCAACACCATCCTATGTTAGGGTACAACTAAACTCTTTGGTATGCCCTAGAAGAGATATGCTCATCTCTTTAAGACAAGATAATGTACAGTTGAAGGTGTCGTGGATTGCCGGGTTATTGGCAGAGATGCATATCAAACCTACCCTAAGGGAGCAGATTAGAGAGGCACAACTAGTTGATGCTGCGGTTCAGCAGACCAGGTCGGAGTATGGAGATGAGAAGAGAGATGGTTTCCATGACTCAGATGACCAGGTGGCATGTTATCATGGTAGGATGTTAGTACCGGATGTGGATAACTTGAGGAAGTTAGTCCTGGAGGAAGCTCATTTCTTCAATGTATGCCATGCATCCCGGAAGCACCAAGATGTATCGAAACTTAAAAGATATGTATTGGTGGCCTGGGATGAAGAAGGATGTGGCTAAGTTTGTTCTGAGGTGTCCTGTGTGTCAACAAGTGAAAGCAGAGCACCAGAAGCCTGCAGGAACGATGCAACCTTTACCCATACCGTAGTGGAAGTGGGACCATGTGGCCATGGACTTTGTTGTTGGCCTACCTAGGACCAACAAAGGACATGATTCCATCTGGGTAATTGTTGATAGGTTAACAAAGACATCACATTTCTTTCCTGTCAATACAACCTACTCTGCGGAGAAGTTGGCACATTTATATGTTCAGGAGATAGTTCGTCTGCATGGAGTTCTTGTTACCATAGTATCAGATAGAGGTCCCCAGTTCACAAGTCATTTTTGGGAACGTTTGCATAGAGCTCTAGGCACCCAGTTGAGGTTTAGTACAACCTTTCACCCGCAGACTGATGGGTAGTCGGAGAGGACTATATAGACTTTGGAGGACTTGTTGAGAGCATGTGTTCTCCAGTTTACCGGAAGTTGGGACCTATACCTGAGCTTGATAGAGTTCACCTATAACAATAGCTATCAGCATAGCATTGACATGGCACCTTATGAAGCTTTGTATGGTAGACGTTGCAGATCACCAGTATGTTGGTATGAAACTGGTGAATATCAGTTGTTAGGCCCTGAACTTGTGCAGCAAACTACAGAGAAGATCAAAGTAATTCAACAACAGATTAAGACTGCACAAGATAGACAGAAGTCGTATTTCGATAAACGTCGTAGACCCTTAGAGTTCCAGGTTGGTGACAGGGTGTATCTCAAATTTTTGCCTTGGAAAGGAGTTCTGAGATTTGGAAAGAAAGGGAAGTTAGCTCCTCGGTTTATGGGGTCTTACCCAATCATTGAACGGGTTGGAAAGGTAGCCTATAGACTAGAGTTACCCCCTGAGTTGCAGAAGTTACACCCTGTGTTTCACATTTCAATGTTGAGGAAATGTCACCCGGTTACCGAGTCAGTTCTACAACCTATGGAGGTAGAATTGAATGATGATATAACCTATGAGGAAGGACCAATATCGATCCTTGATAACCGAATTAAAAAGCTAAAGAAGAAAGATATAAGCCTTGTGAAAGTCCTCTGGAACCATCGTGGTGTCGAAGAAGCCACTTGGGAACTAGAGGAGGAAATGAGGAGGAAGTACCCTGCTCTTTTCTCTTAATACGTCTTATCGATTTTGGGGACGAAATCCTTGTAAGGGGTGGATGATTTGTAACATCCCTGACCTGGGTTATGAGATAACCCTAGGAGTTTTGCATAAATATGTAATTAAACACTTGTGATTAACTTCCTGGCATGTAATTAAGTTCCTGAGGAACAGACATTCCCATTTCTGTCCTCTATAAACAATGTTTTAATAATGTTTTGTTATGCAGGGACCTATGTGCAAATTACACAGTTAGAAGGGTTAACTTGCAATTTTCACATGTTGAGATGTTCCTATGATGATGAGACATCATATGAATGAATATGATGAGGTATGATGGATTCTCCAAGCTTGGGAATCAAGATGCAGCTTGTGGAGC
The DNA here is from genome assembly GCA_963693085.1 of Alisma plantago-aquatica. Taxonomy (NCBI): domain Eukaryota; kingdom Viridiplantae; phylum Streptophyta; class Magnoliopsida; order Alismatales; family Alismataceae; genus Alisma; species Alisma plantago-aquatica. The sequence continues at coordinate 1,540,467,387 of OY856409.1, forward strand.
AATCCTTGTGCTTGAAACCCTAATTTTGGTGTAAAAGTGCAATTTACCCAAAATGTGGGGTGCAACTTGCAAAACACATCCTCTAGAGTATCTTGTGTAACTCTTGACATCTTTTAGAGTAAAAATGATAAAAAGGGCGCCTCAATTAATTAAGCAGATAAGATGAACAACCCTTGTAGTAGAATCACCATGTTATAAATAAAGAAACCCTTATATATATAAGTGTACCTTAGTGATAGGATAACTTTCCTCGCCTTTGGACCTTTGTTTTTAATAAGATATTCACCTAGATAAGGAAGAGGGACGTGCAAGAAAGTAAGGAGGGACCTAGATGAGAAATAGAGAAAACTAGAGGTCCTTATGATGAAACTAGCCCAAGCTATATAAACCACCACCCCTTACGACCAAGTGAACGTTTCCCTCACTATTTATCTTGCAAACATTGTTTGGTCCGTCCAAGGCATAGCTTGGGAGATAGAGGAGACGACCATCTTGTTCCTAGGTAAGGGTTACCATCTTCTAAGTTCGGATTCATGGAGGAAAGTGAGTTACAAGGTTGGTTTCATGGTTATCTCACTAGGGTTTCTTGTTCTAGTCGATCTTCCTCAACCTTTTCTTGGAGAAAGTCTTTGGCTGACCAAGTGGATCTCAAGGTACCATTAAAGATTTGAGATCTTGGAGCTTGGATCTCTAGGAACGACCATAAGGCGGGTTTTATATCTCTAAACCTCTTGCTTTCATAACGCATATACTTGTTCATACTTATAGTAGTTAGTTCTTCTTCTTCCCCAACCTTCCTAGCCTTCTTGCAAGAAAAACCATGGAGAAACCAACTTGTCTTGAGGTTGAATACATTGGGCGTGAATACCTAGGTGACTTTACCAAATGACCTTGGACCATTTGGTCCAAACAGTTTGCAAACCGTTCGAAATCAAACGGTCTCACAACTGTTTGATTTCATGCGGTCTTGCAAGACTGTTTGGAATCAAACGGTCTCAAGACCGTTTGGTAGAGTTGACCAAGGGAATACCGTTTGGAGGTCTGCTTTACACATGTTGAATTAAAAATTTACAAAGAATTGAAACCTAATTGCAAACCAATCACACGTTGAAGGCACCTCAACCCTCTAAACCCTAATCGGTTGAAATTGCTGATTTCAATGACCGATTTTGGTGAACTTTAGGTTGAAGGGCCCAAACGGTCTCAAGACCATTTGGGGGTTCATCCAAATAGTATCAAGACCATTTGGTGACAACCCAAGACCGTTTGGAGGTCTAGGGTTAAGGTAATTTGATCAATTGAAGGTCCAATCACAGTAGGATGATGAATTGAATAAAAATGCTGATTTTAGACCTAATTAGGGTTCAACCCGCATCAACTTGACCTGGATTTTGATGTAACCTTGGGCAAACGGTCTCAAGACCGTTTGGAGGGTGTCCAAATGGTATCAAGACCGTTAGGGCCAAGTTTGGGCCCAATTGAGTGCCAACTGATGGGTTCAACTTCAATTAGACTCACAATTATCAATGTTGATGGTTAATTGCTCATAAACCCTAATTCGATCGGTTACAACCCCAATTGGTTAGCAATTGAGGGTCAATTGAATGTCCAATTAGTAAGGATAACCCTAATTAACTCAATTGAGAAGTGATTAGCATGGATGTGGCCAATTGGAAGCCTCAACATGGAAAACCCTAATCGATTACAACCTTGGATGCACTTTTGAGGTCCATGCGGTTTTGAGCCCATTTGGACCAAACGATCTCAAGACCCTTTGGATCCATACAGTCTCAAGAACGTTTGGGGCCAAAGGGACTCAAGACCGTTTGGGGCCAAACGGTCTCAAGACCGTTTGGGCTCAAACGACCTCAAGGTCGTTTGGATCCAATCGATCTCAAGGTCGTTTCATTTCAAACGGTTTCAAAGTCAACACATCCAAACGGTCAACGCATCCATGCGGTCTTGGTGACCATGCGGTCTTGAGGTCAAAGTGTCCAAATGGTCAACGCCCCCAAACGGTCTCAAGACTGTTTGGAGGTTGAGAGGTGAAACTGTTTGGGGACTTTGAGGACTGTTTTTGCCTAATGGTTTGAAGGTGTAATTGGCCCAATGGTGGTCTATTCTAAACCCTAATGGTACCCTAATACATTAAGGGGTTAAGTGATTAATATATTGAGCCATGTGGTGATTGAAGGTGTACTTTACCAATATGCCCTTGAAGAGTTCAAGTAAGTGATACACTTAATCAACCAAACCCTAATGACTTGATGGTGGTGAATTGGTTCATGTTAATCAAAATTGATTTGACCTAACCTAACCTAGAGTGATGTAATCACCACCTATTAGTAAGAGGAGAGAGAAGGTCCCATGTATAGTTGAAATTCAAGTAAAGTACCTCCAATGTACATGAATGTGCCCGATTAGGGTATGATCCATTTATGTGAGATCATGAAAACCCTAATTATGATAATTGATGAATCTTAACCTAATCTGAAGGCATCAAGGTTGATAATATCATACATGGTAATGCCATGAGCCCACTTCTTTATGAAGTGAATAGTAAACCCTAATTCTAGGGTTGTGACATGCTGAATGAATAGTAAACCCTAATTGGGAATGATGCGATGAATGTATTTCTGCTTTATAATTGTCGTCCTGGAGATAGATTGTTTATTGTTATCTGTTGAATTGACCATGCAGGTTCCTATAAGAGGTAATCATGACCAAGTGAGGGTTATGACACCATACTCATCAAAGCATGTTTAGGCTTTGTGAACAGTGATATATGCATGATTTCCTAAGTCAAATGGCACACATGAGAATGATGGGCTGTGAGAGCCATGAGTAATAATAGGGTCATGCTAACTAGATGACCTGTGATGATTTGACATCCTGTGGACAATTAATGAGAACTGAACTTGGTACATGTAGTGTTCTTCTGTCATTTCCATGTTTGGTAGTTAATTGCTAGGAAACCTACTTGATGATAAAAGAATACTGGAATGTACCTAACTAATCAAGTATAACTATGACATGTAGAGCCCTGATCATAGATCCATCATTGTCAGGTGTTAAATGATGGTGCAACAGGTTTTCCTAAGGGAACTCCTGGAGCGCATACTTTTGAGTATGTGGGGGTTATGGACGCACATATCCTTACGTCCTAGTGTAGGGATTGATGTGGATGTATCATAATCCATCATCACTACACTATGTGTTTATGCCGGGTTGATGTAACACTAATCACCCGAGGAATCTGTTATGCCACATCGATGAAGATAAACATGAAATCTTTCGATGGTGAAGAGAGTACAAAATGCCACTGTGACTCTAATAGCAAAGGACCAGAATACCCTGGTGAGCTATAGTGGTAGAGACACTAGATGTCCTGCATGTTGAGCCTCAACCTGACTGAGGAAGTCGAAGGTCATGAGAATCCGGCTCTTTCGATGACCTAGTATGATACCGAGGCGACTTATTAGTGGTAGGTTTGAGTATGAGCGGTATACCTCATCTCCATAGGGCATAATGTTGTATGTAAAATGTAATCAACCGAGTAGCATATCTACTTAGGTTGAACCACGAGAAACAATGCTTGATATTACATTGCTTACAATGTTTCAATCAAATATCTAGATTGCATGTTCTTCATATTCTACTTAGAGATAATTGTTGTTATCTACTCTTACACCCGCTCTTGCAGGATAAATCACCTTATTTATGATTGTTCCCCTTTTCCTAGTAAGCTTATGGCGAAGAGTTATAACTCTCGCTGGGACAATTATTTGCAATTGTCTCACCCCGTAGACTTCAACCTTTTAGGTGGTCGTCGAGGACGAAGGAACCAGCCTGCAGGAGAGCAGTACCAGGAGCAACATCAGGGGCAGCAGTGAGCCTCAGGTGGATACCCTGGTTTACCATTTAGTTAGATAGAAAGTTCTATGTCGTCTCTGTACACTCAGATCCCGGGAGTTTGATGATCTGAGATTTTGAATTTTGGGAGTCTTGGGAATTTTGTACATGTTTGTATATGATCACTCCAGAAGTGACTTAACAGAGATGTAAATTGTTTATCGTACTTTTATGAAAGGAATCTCATGTTTCAAGATCTTTCCTCGAAATTTTTTAATTTTTCGTGATTTTTCGCATTCCGCCGTTAATCGAATCGTTTCCGCTGAGTTTATCTTGTGTTTTGGAGATCAGAGCCCACAAATAAACTCTAGTTAAACAATCTCTTCACCTTTGCATAAACATAGTCGGCATCCAAGACTTGACAACAAGTTCGAGGAGGAAGAGAAATAGAGGGTACTTCTGCCAACTTGTTATAAAATTAAGAAAACTATATTCTAGTAACATGTAAGATGCCCAATAAGGCCATTCTTGAACAATTTATATATTTACAGATGCACCGACGAAATAAGGAACACTAGACTATAGCTTTTTTTTAGCTCATATCCCCTCTTAAATATCTGAATGTATGGAATGAAGTTATGAGGGTGGTAGTCTTCCATTAGCAAAGAAGTCAAGAACAAATTCAACAAGTTGAATTATTCCACCAGCGATTCGGCTTCTCTCTCTAACCCAACCTTCGGCTTCTCTCTAGGGCTTCTCCCTCGCTGGGGGGGGTGCCGCTCCTCTGGGTGTGCCCTCCCCCTGGCCCTTCTCCACCGCGATCTCACTCCCCTATCTCTGATTCCTACATTCTTCTCCACCGCTCTGGTCTCTCTGCCTTCCCTGGTGGTTTGGCTGGCGTCTGGTTCTCGCCTCCATATGCGGGCGGTGGCTCGGGCGACGCCGAGCTTGCTCCTGTGCCGTTGTGGCCTCTTTTTTTTGGGTTAAGCCAGGGGTCGCTTTTATTCATCCCACACCCCTCTTGTGGGCACCATCATCCATAAATTACAGCTCCTGCTTATAACAACACAGGTAAAGAGCAATAAAAACCAGAAACATCATAACAACCTAACCAACGACACTCCGCAACACAATGTAAGGGACTCTACGTTTCTCTAAAGCCACCATACCTCTTACTCTATGTGGTATATTCACTGTATCTGAAGCAATGAAAGGCTCATTCAACCTGCTGCCCCATTTCCCTAGTTCACGAGGTATCGAATTGATGACCTTGTGAACCAAGGACCCATATATCATAGCAGAATCAAGCTCCTCTCGCAGCTCCCTAACAAATGGTGACGTCTTCCATGGTTCCATCCCGTTGTTCCATAAGATGTCATGCACGTATGCCTCATCAATCTCAATACACGAAATGACCAATGCATGGTCTCTCGCTATCTTCAACCTGATAGCACACGCTTGCATATATGCAAGAATGTAATCCGTACTCCTGAGCCAAGCTCAGAATACAAGGCAGATATTATCCCTGTGATTTCTTATAACTCCCGCCGCCCACCTTCGAGACACTCCTTGGTTATCTTTATCTCTCCCGATCGTGAGGTTGAGGTTAAGATTATGCAGGTCAGCAGTCTGCCATCTCACCAGCTCTATCTGTCTCATCAAGACTTGCGGCTTAGTCAAGCTCGCCTCCCTCATCCGTGCATAAATGTTGTTATCTGTATCTAACACAAAAGATCTCCTCTTCAGCTGGACGTTCAACGCCGCAATAACCTAACTCCATTCATGAGAGAAAGGTCTATGTTTCTCCTCGAATCTGGCTTGGCATCTCAACCTCCATATGCTATACGGGATCAGAACTGCCAGGTTTCCAGCTAGCCACTCTTTTAGTTTCTTCCTCTTCCCCAAAACACAAGTATCTATCAGGGATCTGACGTCATTAGGTGGATGCAAATATGTCAGCTCGGCAAACTTACCCCAAAAGAAACCCACCATTTGTCCATGGAAAATCAAGTGTCCAATGCTCTCCTCGTGTGGCTCCTCGCAGCAGTTGCATCGAGATGCAAAGGGGATGCAACATCTAGCTTTAATATTATCATCCGTTGACGTGGCCCCTCTAACAGACTTCCAAATGAAAGCCTCCTCCTTAGGGAAACTACTCTTCCAGATCCACTCTAACCCAGCAGGACCTTCCCTTCCGTCTACCATCAGTAGCTTTTTGAATGATCTCATAGAGAATACACCTCTCAACCCCGGACTCCATATCATTCTATATTCCACATCAGCGATCCATGCGTTGGATTCACGGATGATATCCAACCCATCATCGTCAACTATCATCCTCAGTAACTCCCAATCCCATCCCTGGCCTTCAATCCAGAAGTCTTTAATAAGAAAAGGGTGTCTTCTATCATTGGCGAATCTAGCATGATTTGTCAAACGCTTCTCACACCACCTCGAGTCCCAGAAAGGAATTTCACCTCTCCCTACCACCCATCTACACATAGGGAACACCCGCGGCATCATATCCCATATACGTTTCCAGTACGGAGAAGGAGAAGGTCCCAACTTCAAGGAACCGAGAAAGACATTATCACGACCTGCTACCACATTGGCATACTTCCACCTGCAGAAACTGGCCCATATTGAATTCACCGTCAACACCTCCCAACAAGCCTTCCCAATGAAAGCATCATTTATCAGACGGAGCGATGGAAACCCCAGCCCACCTTGAGATAGAGGTCTTGCAACTCTGTGCCAACTGAGCCAAGCTTTTCTGTGTTGTTCATCCCTGCCCGTCCACAAGAAATGAGAAAGCTTCCTCTCAATGCGGTCTGCAATCCCCACCAGAACGCCAATCGCAGCCGCCTTATATACAGGAATGGATGATAGCACGTGAGCGATTAGTAGTCTTCTTCCCGCGAAGGATAAGAGTTCGGATCTCCAAGTTGTGAATTTATTAACAATCTTATTCATCAAGAACTTGAAGTCGTTGAGCCTCTTCCTTCCTTTTATTATAGGGATACCCAGGTAAGTTATAGATTCCTTCGCTGCCCCCATAACCATACAAGCTGCCACACTATTTGTCATCTCCAAATCTTTCCCACCTACTACACATATGGATTTATCTTTATTGATTCTTTGCCCCGTGGCCCTTTCATACGCTTCAAAAGTATCTCTAACCTTCTCCATCGATCTCTGATCAACATTGAAGAATAAAGCAATATCATCCACATTTAATAGAATGCTTGGTGGAATCGCCTCCTCCCTGATCTTGAATCTCGAAATGTTCCCCTCCTCTTCTATCTTCAGAAATTTTCTACATAGAATCTCCTCGAAAAGAATGAACAAGAAAGGGGATAGCGCACAACCTTTCTTGAGTCCTCTACTCATCGGAAAAAATCCTGCAGTTTCGTCCCCAACCGTGACGGTAGCCCAATGTATTAGAAAAGAAACTTAAGCACAGCTTCACGATATCCGTACTAAATCCAAATTGCTGCATCACTCTCCACAGAACATTCCTGTCAGTCCTATCATAAGCTTTCGACATATCATACTTCAGAATCACATTGGGTGTCCCTTGGCCTCTATTGATGTCGTGCATCAGCTCCTTTGCAAGCCTGACATGATGAGTGATGTCAGATCCTTTAATAAAAGCACCTTGTACCTTGGAAACCAGTCTCGACATCATGGGAGCCATCCTATCACTGAGAATACGTGCAAGAATACATCATGGGAGCCATCCATCATGTACCTTTACAAGCCTCTCAGCTAGTTGGGTTGCTGCTTGTGCTCACCGCCCCTAACCGGCGGCTCTTGCCTGCTCATGGAGTCTTCGTGACCTGTGATGGAGTGCCTGGGCTCCCCACTCGAGGAGGCGGCCTCCTTCCTTGGTGTTTCACCTTCTTGGCTGGGTTCTCCTCTACACGCTCCTGCTTCACCTCTGAGGCCTTGACTTCGTCGTGTACTCTTGGACGTTCCCCGACGGTCTCTCCGTGGGGTCCTGCTCCTCCGCGCGAGTCGGCCCTCCCGCCTTCACCGCCCGCCACCCTGCTGCGTGGACCTCTCTTTGAGACAGCTTCTTGAGCTGGTGGCTCGGGTCTGGGCCATGCGAGCAGTGTTTCTGCCGTCCCCGCCAGGGTGTCCCTGGTCAGCATCCAGGAACGGAGAGGAGGAGAAGGTGCTGCTCCCCCGATGTCGGCGAAGAATGGGTCCCCGTCCTTTTCCACATCTAGCCTCTGTGCTTTGAGATGCAATGGTTAACAGGATGACCGTGGCCCCTGGAGCGGATGGTCATGCTCCCGATGATCTCGGCGATGGGGGGACTTCCAATTGGATGGCGTGGGATTGCGTCCCCTTCGACCAGCAGGTGGCTTCCTTCCATTCCTCCATCATCAAGATTGCTACAGACGTGTCAGATCGGTGACCATGGTTGTGGCGTCGGCGTCTGATCTTTCAGATGGTTTAGCGTGGCTTGAGTAAAATGGGGGTAAAAGGAGTTTCCTCCTCATCCCTCTTGACTGCTCTGCTGCTGCGTATGGGCACCTTCAGGTGTTAGATGTTTTGCCTCTGGGCAAACAGGAGTTGTTCTGACAGGTTTGGGATGGCTTTGTTTGTTGCTGTGTAAACAACATTGATCAAGGACCTTGCAGGTTAGCAACATGGCTGTGTGGCGGGAGGTTAGTTAGAAGGATCTCCCTAATCTTGGCATATAGTACCATACTTTGTGGGTACTCTTAATAGATAGGTGGTGTTGTGCTAAGTATCAAGGAGTGATTTGTAGCTACTCTTCCCTCCCACTCTCTATTGTTAATATGTGCTGGCTCTTACTTTTCTTATGACTTGCTCAACCTCTTATTGAGCTGATGCTAGGGGTTCCTCCTTTGGGTGGTTCGTCCACTTAGAAACCTGGAGTTCTGGTGGCTGAGAAGATCAGAAACTTCAAGGCTAGCTACTGGAAGGAATAGTAGTTTTGGTTCTATATCTAGCTGTTGTTACTATTTGTGGGTATGTTGAAAGCATGTAATAGTGGCTAGTTATAGTCTTCTTCTGGTAGGAATGCTTGGACCTAGCCTGGTTAGTTGGATTGGTCTTTTCAGTGTTGTTTTTGTTTTGTTGTTGTTCCTCCTGTGTGGGGATTTAGATCCTTGTGGAGCTTTATTATCTCCAGTTGATGTAATGGGGTACTTAGTGCCCAAAGTTTTTGGTATCAATAGTAACACGTTTTTTGACCGACCAAAAAAAGAAGTTATGAGAGTGGTTGCATTAAACTACCATCCAAATAAAATCAAAATATGTTTGTGGACCTGAACCTTTTAACTTTGGACTTCAACTAGCATTTCAGTTAGAACACTAGCTTAGGGCATATGCTTGGAAATTGTGAGGGCAGATCTAATAGGTGGCTTGGCGCAAGGTTCGAGAGAAAATTTTCTTAAAGCAAGATCGTCTTGGCAATGCATATATCAATACAGGGGAATTGGTCACAAGGTAGTGTATGAAATTGATCGATTCCTAGTCTTTCTAATGGATTAAGAGTTTCCATAGTTGAAGCCAATCGTCGTTCTCTAAAGAGATGGCTACCCAAATTAATATAATCAAAGTAACTAGGTGTTCATATGAATAATAAACACATAAAATCGGCTTCATCCATTATCAACTAATTTTGGAAAAAAGAACACCGTTCCAACTTCCAATCGATCGTAGTAGCCTCAGATTAACTTACGTCGTGAAAGCTCTCAAGAAAAACTTGCATAACATTTCGTGACAATTATTGTTTCACTATTATGAGTACTCAATCATTCTTTTTCCAAATATTCAGACGTGACCATATGCATGCTACCTCCAACGTACAACCAGTCGGAAGTACTGCCTGCATCCTCCAACCGGGGGCTATCTCTCCGGGCGGCTATACTGTCATCGGGGCTCGAACTTGCGAGCCCAGAGATGCTTTCCATTGATCATAAACTTGGCGCTCTTTCCTTTGAGGATGTAATCAATTATTGACGAGCTGGTGAAGATGACGCGCCCATACTTTGGAGGGACGCTAGGAGGGGTCTTTTCTAGCACGATTCTCTCAACACAGATTCCATACGTCCTGCGCGCAGCCATTGTAAGAAGATCAGTCAGCAATCGTCATGTATGGTTCGGCGAATGAAACACTAATGTACAACGATGTCATCTGGATTAGTTAACGTACGAATTGAAGAACTCGATGATGTCGTCCTCGTCAATTGGGTGCCCTTTGGAGAAGGTGACGAACATAGTCCGCACTTCTTCTGGTGGGTGGAAGGGGCTCGCCTTGGGGTTCAGTACTGACGCCCAAGCAGACGGCGGCGGCATTGGAATGGCAGTGTGCATGAGAGGAGGGGAAAAAGCGCGGCTGATATCATCGTCAAACATGACCAACCCGCAGGTGTTTGAGGAAGTCAACCTGGTAGGTGGTGGCGGCGGCGAAGGTACAGCCGGCGGCTGCCACTGTGGGTTCTGCACCCAGGTTTCCATGATCTGCTCCGCCTCGGGACCGAAAATGCTGATGCAGACGGTGTCGTGAATCCTTTTGATCGCTTTCTGCGCCAACTCACGGTGGAAACAGAAGAATCGCAGGTCTATCGGCTCATTGACGTATTCCGCCGTCAGCGGGATGGCATTAACATCCTTGTCTGTGACAATGTCAGGTCCCCACAAGACGTCCATGCAAAGCTTCGCCTCGTCGGCGAAGGCAATAGCAATCTCATCCTTGCAGCAGGCGATGAAGCTGATCAAGTCGTAGTAGCCTACGGACTCTAGCCATAGCCAGAGGGCCATCACCTTCATCAGCTTTTCCTTAATGCCCCCTAGTCCCGTCAGGCGGTTGTAGAGGCGTCGCTCGATCGCGTAGAACTGCATGTAATCGATTACGCTTGGGCTGTCCATGGATGACGACATGATTTCTGCTTCGTGCAGTGTCTGGGCTCTATAGAGCAGTGGTAATACCTGTATCATGGGACTTCATTGAAGAAATTTTTATCAAAAGATTGAGGACGGCGAATTGAAGGACATGTACTTTCATACAAAAGAATAATAGCAAATATTATACAAAGTAAGTAGTGTAGAATTATGAGGCATGTGGGTGGAAATATGTCGTTTCATCACTCTTAGCCCACTAGTAGTCCGCCTTCAAGAATTAATTATCTCTACCTCATGATACTACCTTTGTCAAACTAGACCTCGGGCTCCAATTTTACCAAAGCAAAGAAAGTGAATTGGATGTAGAATGAAGCAACGACAATAAGATGAGAGGATTCACTCCAAACCAATTTGACGATTCTGATGGAAAATTCGATTTGTACCTCAAAATGATGAGCTTGTTAGGAATTTTGGGGAGGGAAATCGATCAGTATAGCTCTAAATTTGGACAAAAACTATGATGTAATATGGTCAAACTTCCACGGAGCCAAATACGATGGAACAAAAATCCGAGCAGAGATATCTGCTAGAGAGAAATGCAACCCTGGTCGTTGCATGTGATCAGCCCTAAATAACTGGTGAAATCCCATCCTCCCCCAACCCCAAATCCCGCCAACTCACAGAGAAAAAGTGCAATACCACCAAATAAGTGTTACTCTCTTGCTCGGTGTACACAAGTTTCCTCATCTGACAGAATACAGGGAATTACTGCAAAAATAAATGGAGCCAAAAGGGTGCATGATTGCCAATGGTATTTTTAAGAGACAAATAGACCATTTATTGTTTGAACGATTGTGCTGCTTCAAGATCCCAACAATAAAAAAGAATTAACATTATTGGATATTAAAATTACAAGTAGACAAATAAGCAAAGGTGGAGTAAATGCACGAAATTTTAAATCACAATAGTATATGGTTATATCTCATACGCAACGGTCGGGCGGTGTTGAAAATAATCGTGATTAATGGACGTTGGCTAGAAATTGACATAGTGTTTTTCCCATTGTAACTTACATGCATATGTACATCCATACATACATATAGTACATACATGTGTGGATGCATCAAAATGATCAAGCATGAAAAGAATCCGAATAACTGAAATTAAAGAATGTATTTCAAAAATACTACTATATGGAAAGATAGAGCATTGGTTTATTTACCTTAGCCGACATCTTACTATAATAAGGCACTGTTTCCTTGTCCATCGACACGTTAGTCTATTATCCTTCCAATAATTGTCTTGTAAATGAATACATGGTGTTAAACAGTTACCCACTGTTGCGTATGGAAATATATGATGAGTGTACACACACAACTTATGAGAATGCTCCACAGAACAGTTATGGCATTTACTTCATAAGCCAAGTTTATGATCAATGGAAAGCATTTCTGGGCTCGCAAGTTCGAGCCCCGATGACAGTATAGCCGCCCGGAGAGATAGCCCCCGGTTGGAGGATGCAGGCAGTACTTCCGACTGGTTGTACGTTGGAGGTAGCATGCATATGGTCACGTCTGAATATTTGGAAAAAGAATGATTGAGTATCATAATAGTGAAACAACAATTGTCACGAAATGTTATGCAAGTTTTTCTTGAGAGCTTTCACGACGTAAGTTAATCTGAGGCTACTACGATCGATTCGAAGTTGGAACGGTGTTCTTTTTTCCAAAATTAGTTGATAATGGATGAAGCCGATTTTATGTGTTTATTATTCATATGAACACCTAGTTACTTTGATTATATTAATTTGGGTAGCCATCTCTTTAGAGAACGACGATTGGCTTCAACTATGGAAACTCTTAATCCATTAGAAAGACTAGGAATCGATCAATTTCATACACTACCTTGTGACCAATTCCCCTGTATTGATATATGCATTGCCAAGACGATCTTGCTTTAAGAAAATTTTCTCTCGAACCTTGCGCCAAGCCACCTACTAGATCTGCCCTCACAATTTCCAAGCGTATGCCCTAAGCTAGTGTTCTAACTGAAATGCTAGTTGAAGTCCAAAGTTAAAAGGTTCAGGTCCACGAACAATTTTTGATTTTATTTGGATGGTAGTTTAATGCAACCACCCTCATAACTGCATTCCATACATTCAGATATTTAAGAGGGGATATGAGCTAAAAAAAGCTATAGTCTAGTGTTCCTTATTTCGCCGGTGCATTCGTAAATATATAAATTGTTCAAGAACAGCCTTATTGGGCATCTTACATGTTACTAGAATATAGTTTTCTTAATTTTATAACAAGTTGGCAGAAGTACCCTCTATTTCTCTTCCTCCTCGACCTTGTTGTCATGTCTCGGATGCCGACTATGTTTATGCAAAGGTGAAGAGATTGTTTAACTAGAGTTTATTTAATTATGTACTCCAGGATATATCCAACTATTTGACGTTCAATTCCAGTGAAAAGATGTCATTTATGATATATAACACAACGTGCAGTGTACCACTGGGCTTACCCACGCTTTGGAACTAATTCATTAGCCTTGTCCTCTTCTCGGGAGCCGATGCCCTTCATCATAATTCTGTGCAGCCTGTTGTTAACTGTATCATTACACTTTTTACCAATAAAAGCAAAGCCGGGGGTGTGGGAAGACACATGTTTGGTACGTCTTATCTAGAATAGCACATTTTAAAATGAATTCTCAAACTTGTACCTTTTCATGATGAATATATCATAAAGTCGGATACATGCAGTTCAGCATTGAGTGCATCCAGTTATTGAATGCATTCATCCCGAAGTAACCAGATGTTTAAATTGAATATTGGGACTCATGAATTATTTCAAATATATCTAGGGTCTTATTTTTATTTTCCAATTGGTATATTCTAGATCATTTTTTCTCACAAAATTTGTTAACTTTTTATTTAATATCCCTAAGAGTATTCTCGCCCATCCTCAACCAACCTTGTACAAAATTTTGTCATCTTGATCTCCCACTTGACTGACACATTGACCTTCACGTCCTGCATTGGTCGTGGAATTGGCCATTGGTCTTCACTTCTGGCGTGAGCTGGCCATGGATTGCAAGAAGTATGAAAAGGAGATGAAATAGTTTGGAGTCAAAGGTAGTAGGGGTACGTGGATTGCTGGGGAGAGAGAATCTCCAACAATAATTCCAACAAGGCCGGGTTAAAGAAGGGTCCATCGGAGCCTGATGTGCTCGTGGGTTTAGGCCGTGTAGTAGGAACCATTTTCCCTCATACTGAAGCGATCCATCAACAAAGGTTGCATACGAGGTTTTTTTAAATAAATTTAGGAGAAGTTCCTTTTGTTCATCCTACCCTCGTTGTGTCGGCAAATTAGATCCAGAAAGATCCATCTGCCATTTATAATTCACGGTAAGATCGGAATCCTCGTCAAAAGTAGAAGAAAATCTAAAAGAAATAAAGCTATAACCTCTCCCTCCCTCACCACAAACTATATACCATATAAGTATGCACCGCGGAGTATCCGTCTAAGAAACATCAATATCAAGGAAACCTCTTCTTTCTAAGGAAATCAGTTCCCGAGCCTGCGTGAGAGTAGACTAGGTTCGTCAATCACCATTTCCCCTTCCAGATTTTACCTCCATTTGCCGATCTCCCGTGGTACAATGTTAATAACTTGGATATATGGAAGCCGGTGATCCTTTCATCCTCGACAACCTTCTTGATCTCCACAACATAATGGGCTACAATCCATGGGCTTTGAGTGTTGTCCTAGATTATGTTGTAGGCGTGTAGGCAATTAGATTCAACGATAGAAATAATGAGACTTTTGCCATTTACAGTTTTCAAGCCGACAAGATAGCCTTGGACCGTGGCCTCATAATGGATGGTCTCGTTTAGCCAGAATAGGAAAGTCAAACGAGTGTATATGTCGAAATTCCTAATAGTACTTGCGACCCATCTTCTTTTGGATCCACCTTCAACAAAATCTCGCCCAACCGTGATATTCAGCTTCAGGGTGGCGAGGTCCGGGGGGGTCCACTTTGCCAACCTGATCTTCTTTAGCATAAGGCGGGGGTCGTCAAAACCATGCTCCTACATAGAGATATAAGGACCAAAATTCTCTTTGGAAGGAGAATTTTGCCATTTGATGCTTAGCTATTGACACGCTCGAAACCCAAGCGAGGAAAAGAACGTTCTTCTTTCGTCGAATCACACTTGACACCTGAATTTTCATATGTTCTCGTAAATAAGGATAGCAATGCAGGTGAAGAGCCACCCCTTTAAACCCGTTGCTAGTAGAAGTTGTGGCATGCCAAGACGAAGTGAGCAAGGTCTGGTTTGAATTCACTATCTTCAATTTGCAGCAGCTATTCAAACTTTGACCACAAAAAGCAGTCCAACTGGTTGTGAAGGAAGACGTACATCAGAGATTCACATTGCGGCTGCGCACAACAATTTGTCGCATGACACCGTATAAATGTTACAACCAACACTACTGTTCTGACCTTTAGTGTCACTTTTATTAACGTCGATTACAAAAGAAAACTGACACTGAAGATCTTTCTCGTCGGTTGGTAGAGAACAAACATCACTATTGGTGAAGTCATGCCGATTAAGAAAAATACAGGTACTACTTTTTCTGGATTGTTGGCTACAACGTCCAAAAACTAATGACTAAGATAACCCGCAAAATATATTTTTCCAGGGAAAAAATTTACCTCTAAAATATTTTCAGTTAAGTGTCATTTGATAGGGAACCGACGACAAACGTTTTCTTAAAAAATAAAATCAAATTACCTCTATCGTCGGCTTCTCTAGAACAAATACTGACGATGTACATACTTTCTACCGCAAAATAATTATTAGCTATGGTGTCGGCGCTTGTCGTTCGACCAACGACAGAGGGTGTTCACACCATGTCTCCGCGAAAACACAGTTTCCTCCAAAATTTCTTTAGTCATCGATTTTGTATCCTAAACTGACGTTAAAGTTTGTACTGTGGCCGACTTTTTTATTTGGATAATGGCATGTGTCATCGGTGTTTTTGGATGAATTGATGTTCTAAGTACAATCTCTATCATTGGTTGTTCTTATAAAATCGACGACTAAGTTCCCATAGTCAGCCTCATGTAGGGCCTCTATCATGAATTTTTATTGACTGAACTGATGACTAATTCTGGGCGTAGTCGTCGATTTCATTTACAACCGATGACTATGGGCCATTTGACAACACTCATGGAAATTTCTTTTTCCTAATTTTCTGTTTCACAATGTGATACCTAGTCATCTTTCTTGCTATGCTCGTCGCCACTGCTGTTCGTGTTGCTCGTGCTACTGCTGTTGGTGCGCGTGCCTCCGCCGTTGATCATCCTGGTGTCATCGTTGCTGCTCCCATCGCTGCTCCTGCTGTCGTCACTCCTACTGCTCCTACTATTACCACTGCCGCTGGTCCTGCTATCGTCATTGCTCGAGCTGTCGCTGTTGGCCACTGTCGCCAGCTGACCGAGGTGTTTTTCTTATTTTTTTATTTTTTTAGCTTTTTTGGTGTATGTTTAATAAATGCATGCTCTTTTAAAATATCCAAAAAATTAGGGTTTAAATTTGTAACTTAGTTAGGGTTTTAATTAGAGCTTTGTAATTAAATGTAATTAGGGTTTTGTAATGTCTTTTCTAATTGAAATTCATGTATTAAGTGCTTGCATATTGGTTGCATTGTTCAGTTTGATTAATTGAACTGAATTCGTACGAATGACCTAAAGTAGCTTGACTTAGACTAAATTTTTTATGTATTTACCTAAATTTCTAAATAGTAAACCTTAATTTGGACATATCTTTTCTTTTGCTAGGTTTGTATTTACACTGAATTAACATGAATTGTAAAACTTAATTTTGAACATATATCTGTTGGCCTAGAAATTAACCCGTCTAAGATTTTGTAACATACCGAATTTTGGACTTTTTGCCTTTTTGGCCCTCTTTCCATCTTTTCCTTTCATTTATATCCTCTTTGGCCTTTCTATTTAATTTGTGGAGAATATGATGGTTTAATGAACATTTGTTCACCTTTTATTCCAATATTTGGGTTTATACACAAATACCTCAAAGGAAGTTTAGAAATGAGCTAAATAAGTAAAATGTCTACTTAAGTAATAAAGATAATAAAATATTTCATACTAGAACTTTCTAGTGCTTTTTAGAATATGAAAAAGGAGAGAAATTTCAAAATACACATAAAAGAGATAATAAGGACAATAATTGAAGATAATATGGAATAAATTAGATAAAAGAGGATAATGCAGAATATGTTGTTTTTAAAAAATCATAAACAGGAAGCCAGGAGATAATTTGATAAAAAAATTCGTTTTCTTGACTTAAAATATACTTAATGGCCAAGTATCATCTAATTTGGATAATAAATAATATATATAAGCCTTTATTACAAGATAATGGGAAATAAGCCAATAAGGAGAAATAAAATATCTAACGTCCTAAAATTGAAAAAATAACTCCAAATTCGTAATCTATATATCAAAATGAGTCTATGTGTGAATTTGTGTTTAATTTCATTGATGTTTAATATTTTATTTTATTCAGGAGAGAGAAAATGAATTAAAGACCAACAATATTAAATATAGGTTGAAAAAAAATTAATTAAGGCCAAAATAGTGTTACAAACGTTTAGTATTGCTTATAGGCCAAGTTTTACATTTTTAGAAAGTTTCTAGATGTCTCAAATAAATTAAAAGTTTAAATAAGTGATAAAATTTAAATAAATTAAATAAAATAGTAAAATCTTCAAAAAAATAAAATAATTCCAAATTTGTGTTCTATATGTTAAAATAAACCTTTGGATGAATTTTGAATCAGTTTGGAAAATATTTGATGAGAAGATAAATTTAGGAGAGAGAAAGTGTGCAAAACTTTCAAATCATTATTTAAAATAACAAGAAACTTCAAAAAATGAAAATAATAAAAAATTCGTATCCAACATACTTTATATGACTTATGGGTGAAGTTTTATTATTTTTGGATAACCATAGAGTCATTTATGATGGAGGAAAGAGAAAATGATATTTGAATTATTTAACCTATCAAACTTCACCAAAAGGTAAAAATAACTGCATATTTGGATTCTACACGTCAAAATCAGTCAAGATTTAGTTAATTTTGGAGTTCGTTTGTACCCTCAAATAAGGAAAGAGAAAATGTTAAATAATTAAATAATGAACTATAGTCCTATTTGGTTTTGGCAACTGTATTAATGTAGCAGATGTGTGTGAGATCTTGGACCGTCGGATTTTGATCTGACGTCACACAATTTGTCTTCTACCTTGCACCGAGTAGGCAACATGCCGCTTGTTTTGGTGTGTGATAAAATCAGGATTTCTCCCTCATTTCTTGACCAAATTGAACGATTCTTTCGCCTATGAGTTGAGATTAAGATTCCGCATCCAACTATATATTATTTGGTTTATTTTGTCGAGTTATTAGGAAATGCCTAAATATCCTACGTGGAGCTTCACGATAGTTTCCCTCTTCTCTGTTTCTCGCATACCCACATATATATACCACCTCCTAGATGTTCGTCTCCCTCCGCTAAGTCTTCCCCCTCTCTCAATTTCTTTGATGGTCGCGTTTTGGGCTGCCGCCGATCAAGTTTCTCCTCTAAGCTTGCAGGCCGTCTCCATGCTATGGTGCTTCGTTGGAGTGCAATTGCGTGCACGGGTAAGTTCGTGCATCTTTGTTCTTCATTTTCGTGTGCTTGTTTTGTGGCCTCGTCGCCTGGTTGAGTTTTCCCCAATTCTTCACGTGAACCAGCCTGTTCCTTGCGCAACTATGGAATTGGATGGAGGAAGGGGATGACCCCTTGTTATTTCTCAGTTTTACCCTCACTCACTTACTTTTCTTTCTCTTTTTCTCTGAGGGTAGCCTAGTAATGTCGCCGTTTGATTTGTGTTGCTCTGCGCTGACTTGAGCGCCAGGCTGTATGAGGGCCCAGGTTACTTGGCTGAGAGCCATTGGGCCAAGTCACATGCGGCCCCACCATCGCCCTCTCTCGCCCTCTCTGATTCAAAGCTTTTTGCCTATGTGGCATCGTTCCATTGGCTGATATTGCAAAATTGATATCTTTTTACTCGTTTGTCTAAAAATAGAAACAAAATATGTTTTGGAATCGGGAAAATATAATCTATCCATAAAAAATTATTTTCATGGTTTGATTTTGATGTTTTCGAATATGTATTTTTAAGGATGATTTAAATTACTTAAAAATATGGAAAATAGCCTAAAAACTAGTATCTCAAAAATATACAAACATATATGTTATTTTGATCAGAAGAACATAAATAAGACAGTAGTGAGGTTTTCAAAGTCTAATTCAATTATTTGTGGAAAAAGTTGATAGTTTTGGGGTTTTGGATCTTTAGTGAATAAACATAATATTAATACATGATCATGGTTATCATATTAGGGAAAGTGGATCTGATCTCGTGTATAAGTTATGAAAAGTGATTCTAGGATTCTAAAGATTAAAGGTATGTGCATTTAACCTTTCAGTTGGGAATTATTTGTTCCTTAACCTATACTTTCCGTAAGTAGGCTTATTTGCACCTTATATTCTACTCTCTTAAATCTATTGCTATACTTGCCTCATAATCAGTTTGGAATAATGTTCTTGGGTCTTGGTACCCCACTGCCATGTTCTACATATGAGATTCTATTACTTGCCATAGTTTTTAGCATGTTGATTTTATTAGACTATTTAACTAGTGTAGTGATACTTGTATATACAACCACCCATAGTTGGAGAATGTGTTATTTCTCCCCTGGGGAACATGTTATTCTTCCCCGCACATGAAATATGTGCAGGCGACTGGGAATGTGTTACTCTCCCCTCACCCTTTTGGTTTAAAACTCTAATATACTCATAATTAAAATATGCATAATTTGAAGTTGTTTAGGTTTGCCTTTAGGCAACTATTAGGGCATGAAGTTGAAGCAAATGTGTCTAGAAAGGATCAGGGTTTCGGGGGCTGGCAATATTTTCCTCCGCGCCATTAGCTTGGTTTACGAGGACTCCTGTGCCCATATGATACCGGCCTGGCCTGAGCTAATATGAATTGTCCAAAATAGTTTGTTTTTAGGTAATAGTAACCTTAGACATATATGTTGGATATATTTGAGAACCTTAATAGGTCGACCTAGTCTTTCAGGTGTGATAACCTTGAGACTTGTTTGAGGATGGATACCAAGATAGTTTCCTTATGTACCTTAGGACCACATGCTTGGATAAGGTTATCCGTAGAACCTAGACTTTGGAGTTTGGGTGTTTGGAAAGGTATCAGAGTGCACAATGGAAGAATGATGGATCATGGGTATTGTTTAGTGAGACTCATCCTTTAACCCTAATGTAGTTTGGCTTGATAGGTCAAACCCTTTAAGGGGTGGAGTATAGTTAGTTGATGATGTTTGAGTGGTTAGATTTTGTGGACGAAATCCTCTTTAGGGGGGTGGAACCCTATAACATCTTGAAGTCTATCTAATCTATCTTTAGAAACCCTAACTCCATGCTTAGGAGGTTGTTATGCTTGAATCCTTAGTGTTGTCCAAACAAGTAATAATGGTAACCCTAACATGTTTGTTTACATATAATGATCATCTGAGGAATAATTCATATGTTCAAACCCTAATGGATAACCCCTAATGGATAACCAATGCACATAATAAGAGTAATGTGAAATTATGGATCATATGATGCTAACCATGCCATAAACCCTAATGATATGATAGTAACATAATATTTGACTTAATGCATGCTAAGGATGAATAAGTGAAAATAATGGTCATGTGACCTAAACCCTAAGTTGTAATAATCTAACCCTAATCTATACATCCTTAATTCCTTTAATGAAACATTAATGATATTAAGTGCTACAATCAGTTAGCATACTTTGATACACATAAATGATATATATATATATATACATATATAATCATCTAATCACATATTTATCAAGTCATCTATATAAAATGCAAGTTACCTTGTTATCTAATACACATGTGATTAGTCACTTAATGTGAATCAATTCATTAATATGTAATATGTTTCACCTTGATCATTAAAATACATGTAATGGCTTCAATGTGAATGTGAAGTAATTGGATTCACATAAAGTGTGAAAAAACAATAATATACAAGAATAAATATGAGAGATGATTAATGATGATATTAATGTGAGTAATAAAGATACTGTGATGATGTGAACATGTATAATATGAATATAAGTAACTATTGTGACATTAATTGGAATAATTATATGCTTAACCACAAATTGGATAGAGTGTCTTATTTCTTGTAAAATAATTTGTTATAACTCAATAAAGTGACAATATGAGGATAATGAAGTGTAAATCAAAGTTATTAATGATCAAATGTATTGAGATAATTGAGTAACCTCTAATTGTGCATAATAATGAAATATAAACCTTTTGGCAATAAAGTGAATATAACATGACATAATTAATATAATGTTGATGATGTGATATCATAAAGAGTATAATGTTAATGAGCCAAAAATGTAAATAATGTTAAATTTCCTAAAAAGAATATCTTAATAATGGACCTAGCTGATCCCTGAGAACCCAACATATGTTGAGATGTATGTGAAGTTTCTGAACCCTTAGGTGTAGTTGAAGTATAAGTTTTGGTGGAAGTTTTATGGTTGGAGGAACAAACTGATGTTTAGTGATGAGAGGTTGCACACTCATTCTTCCCTAATTGCTTGTGATTTCGGGGATAAAATCCTCTTTAAAGGGTGGAGTGTTGTATCATACCGAATTTTGGACTTTTTTCCTTTTTGGCCCTCCTTCTATCTTTTCCTTTCATTTATATCCTCTTTGGCCTTTCTATTTAATTTTTGGAGAATATGATGGTTTAATGAACATTTGTTCACCTTTTATTCCAATATTTGGGTTTATGCACAAATACCTCAGTGGAAGTTTAGAAATGGGCTTAATATGTAAAATGTCTACTTAAGTAATAAAGATAATAAAATATTTCGTCCTAAAACTTTCTAGTGTTTTTCAGAATGTGAAAAAGGAGAGAAATATCAAATACACATAAAAGATATAATAAGGACAATAATTGGAGATAATATGGAATATATTGGATAAAAGAGGATAACGCGGAATATGTTGTTTTTAAAAAAATCATAAATAGGAAGCCACGAAATAATATGATAACAAAATTCGTTTTTTTGACTTAAAAGATACTTAATGGCCAAGTATCATCTAATTTGGATAATAAATAAATATATATAAGCCTTTATTATAAGATAATGGGAAATAAGCCAATAAGGTGAAATAAAATATCTAACGTCCTCCAATTGGAAAACTAACTCCAAATTCGTAATCTATATATCAAAATGAGTCTATGTGTGAATTTATATTTAATTTCATTGATGTTTAATATTTTATTTTATTCAAGAGAGAGAAAATGACTTAAAGACCGAGAATATTAAATATATGTTGAAAAAAATTAATTAAGGCCAAAATCGTGTTCCACACATTTAGTATTTCTTATAGGATAAGTTTTACATTTATAGAAAGTTTCTAGATGTCTCTAATAAATTAAGAGTTTAAATAAGTGATAAATTTTAAATAAATTAAATAAAATAATAAATCTTCAAAAAAAATAAAAAAATTCCAAATTCGTGTTTTACATGTTAAAATAGACCTTGGGATGAATTTTGAATCAATTTGGAAAATATTTGATGCGAAGATAAATTTAGGAGAGAGAAAGTGTGCAAAACTTTCAAATCATTATTTCAAATAACAAAAAACTTCAACAAATTAAAATAATACCAAATTCGTATC
The DNA here is from genome assembly GCA_963693085.1 of Alisma plantago-aquatica. NCBI lineage: Eukaryota > Viridiplantae > Streptophyta > Magnoliopsida > Alismatales > Alismataceae > Alisma > Alisma plantago-aquatica. The sequence continues at coordinate 1,540,489,993 of OY856409.1, forward strand.
CAAAATACTTTATATGACTTATGGCTGAAATTTTATTATTTTTGGATAACCATAGAGTAATTTATGAAAGAGGAAAGAGAAAATGATATTTGAATTATTTAACCTATCAAACTTCCCCAAAAGGCAAAAATAACACCATATTTGGATTCTACACGTCAAAATCAGTCAAGGTGTGAATTTTGGTTAATTTTGGAGTTTGTTTGCACCTTCAAATAAGGAAAGAGAAAATGTTAAATAATTAAATAATGAACTATAGTCCTATTTGGTTTTGACAACTGTATTAATGTAGCAGATGCGCGTGAGATTTTGGACCGTCGGATTTTGATCTGATGTCACACAATTTGTCCTTTACCTTGCACCGAGCAGGCAACATGCCGCTTGTTTTGATGTGTGATAAAATCATGATTTCTCCCTCATTTCTTGACCAAATTGAACGATTCTTTCACCTATGAGTTGAGATTAAGATTCCGCATCCAACTATATATTATTTGGTTTATTTTGTCGAGTTTTCAGGAAACGCCCAAATATCCTAAGCTTCACGGTAGTTTCCCTCTTCTCTGTTTCTCACATACCCACCTATATATACCACCTCCTAGATGTTCGTCTCCCTCCGCTAAGTCTTACCCCTCTCTCAATTTCTTTGATGGTCGCATTTTGGGCTGCCGCCGATCAAGTTTCTTCTCTAAGCTTGCAGGTCGTCTCCATGCCATGATGCTTTGCTGGAGTGCAATTGCGTGCACGGGTAAGTTCATGCATCTTTGTTCTTCATTTTCGTGCGCTCGTTTTGTGGCCTCGTCGCCTGGTTGGGTTTTCCCCAATTCCTCACGTGAACCAGCCTGCTTCTTGCGCAGCTATGGCGTTGGATGGAGGAAGGGGTTGACCCCTTGTTATTTCTCAGTTTTACCCTTGCTCGCTTACTTTTCTTTCTCTTTTTCTCCGAGGGTAGCCTAGTAATGTCGCCGTTTGGTTTGTGTTGCTCTGCGCTGACTTGAGCGCCAGGATGTATGAGGGCCCAAGCCACTTGGCTAAGAGCCATTGGACCAAGTCACATGCGGCCCCACCATCACCCTCTCTCGCCCTCTCTGATTCAAAGCTTTTTGCCTACGTGGCATCGTTCCATTAGCTGATATTGCAAAATTGATATCTTTTTACTTGTTTGTCCAAAAATAGAAACAAAATATGTTTTGGAATCGGGAAAACATAATCTATCCATAAAAATATTTTTGTGGTTTGATTTTGATGTTTTCGAATATGTATTTTTAAGGATGATTTAAATTACTTAAAAATATGAAAATAGCCTAAAAAGTCAATATCTCAAAAATATACAAACATATATGTTATTTTGATCAGAAGAACATAAATAAGACAGTAATGAGGTTTTCAAAGTCTAATTCAATCATTTGTGGAAAAAGTTGACAGTTTTGGGGTTTTGGATCTTTAATGAATAAACATAGTATTAATACATGATCATGGTTATCATATTAGGAAAAGTAGATCTGATCTCGTGTATAAGTTATGAAAAGTGATTTTAGGATTCTAAAGATTAAAGGTATGTGCATTTAACCTTTCAGTTGGGAATTATTTGTTCCTTAACCTATGCTTTCCATAATGAGGCTTATTTGCACCTTATATTCTACTCTCTTGAATCTATTGCTATACTTGCCTCATAATCAGTTTGGAATATTGTTCTTGGGTCTTGGTACCCCACTACCATGTTCTACATATGAGATTCTATTACTTGCCATAGTTTTTAGCATGTTGATTTTATTAGACTATTTAACTAGTGTAGTGGTACTTGTATGTACAACCACCCATAGTTGGGGAATGCGTTATATCTCCCCTGGGGAACGTGTTATTCTCCCCCACACATGAAATATGTGCTGGTGACTGGGAATGTGTTACTCTCCCCTCACCCTTTTGGTTGAAGGTCCGGTAGGTGCCTCAACCCTACATAGTTAAGATAGTTAATATTAATCATACATGCAATCCTTGGTTATATATTGTTTATGGCAAGCATCTATTGAAATATTCTTTTATATATATGGCCTCATTCTCTTGATATCTTCATCATATGATGAACCCTGTCATGTTTACATTTTCTTTGCTTATCTTGTTGCATTAGAATAGTTTTGTAACACATACTTGTTTTTCCTTCCCTCTTACTGGGTGCTTTCCCAACCACCCAGATGTGGAGCAAGGTGATGGATACGGCATGAAGATCTTAGCGTTGACATAGACTAGCTGATGGATATGTTGCTTGGAGACAAAAATGGAGTAGTCTAGACTTCCCTCTATCTAGATCCTAGTTGTGTATGATGATGTAACCCTAAAAGGGATAATTTGATGTATTTTTGTACAATCTTTTATGAAATTGAATATAGTCAGAATTTTTTTATTCGGCTGCTTTCCAAATGAGTTTTGATTATCATAATTAGTAGAGGGTGGTTGATTCCCACTCTTTACAGATTTAGTCGTTAGGAGTAAATCTTGGATAGTCCCTGATTTGGGACTGTTCTTGAACACTTATTCTCACTTAGGATTTAAGTGTATAATGTATATTCAGTTTTTAAGATGTTTCATCAACACTTCCTCGTTTGTTCTCTAAGTACATATGTAGGTGGATATTTTCTCATCTACATCAGTGTACTTGGAGAGCTGGAGGGAAATATTGTCAAATTTTTTTTGAAAATTGAATACACATTATACACTTACTAGTGAGATTAGGTGTTCAAGAATGGAATAGGTGGTACACACATTCATTATTGAATCGTAAACCCTAATTTTTTTAACCAAAAACCCTAAATCCTAATATGTAAACCCTAAAGCCTAATCTGTAAACCCTTATCCCTAAATCCTAAAGGATAAACCCTAATCATGTAAAACCTAAAATCTAATATTTGTTTTCTCTTTGATCATAGAGTGGATGGATCATGGATGTGCATTCTAAATAGTTGCACCCCAAGATTTATTACTAGTCTTGATCAATTTGTAAGATTTGTAGAGGAACATAGGAAATTGTGTGGATATAGGTTCTATTGTCCATGTAGGAATTGCAGAAGAACTTGAAAATTGATGCTTTTGACGAAATCAAAATCCATGTCATGTGCAATGAGATTGTACATGCCTATATATAATGGTATTGGCATGGAGAGATATTCCTACTATGAGAACAGTAGATGCCGATAGCATTACTTGTGTTGAAGAAGAAATTGCCGACGATGATGTAGATGTGAATGAACTGATTCTGATAGACATGGTTGACGCGATGCTTGATAGTTGTGGGGCAGAGCATACTGATCCACCTTCCTTAAATGCATGATGCTGAGAGACCATTATACTTAGGTTGTACTAAGTTAACAAAGCTGAGCGTTGTGTTGAGATTGTATAATTTGAAGTTTAACAATAGATAGAGCAACCAAAGCTTCATGTCATTGTTGTCTTTGTTGAAAAAAATTCTTCATGAAGGAAACAAGCTTACAATCTTAACATATGAAATAAAGAAAATGGTTTGCCCAATGGAAATGAAGGCAAGAAGATACATGCATGCCCAAATGACTATGTGTTTAATTTTAAAAGGACTATCTTGATTTGAAAGATTGTCCAAAATGTGGGGCATCAAGGTACTAAATGATGACTTTGAGGAAGTCCAAAACTAGCTCTCCTGCCAAGGTCATGTGGTATCTACCTATAATACCATAGTTTCAATGCTTGTTTGCCATACCACAGATGCAGAGAATTTAAGGTGACATGTAGAGACAAAGAAAAATAACGATGGGATCCTAGGACATGCGTCTGATTCCCCATAATGGAAGAACACTGATTTGTTGTACACTAAATTTGGTGAAGAAGTTAGGAATCTAAGGCTCAGTCTTTATACCGATGGGATGCATCCATATGGCACATTGAGCAACCAACATAGCACTTGTCCTGTTATGATTGTTATATACAATCTTCCTCCTTCGTTGTGTATGAAAAATAAGTATGTCATGTTGTCATTGTTGATATCGGACTCTAAACAACCTAGCAATGATATTGATGTTTATCTTGAACCTCTGGTTGATGACTTAAAGAAACTCTGGGGAGAAGGTGTTATGACCTATGATGTTTTGCATAGAGAGACATTTCATTTTCATGCTATGTTGTTTTGCACTATTAGTGACTTTTCAGCGTATGGGAATTTGTTTGGCTATAGTGTAAAAGGATCCGAAGATGTCCTATATGTGAAGTGAACACTGATTCAATACACTAAAACATGGCAACAAGATTGTATATCTTGGTCATCAAAGGTTTCTTACAAAATTTCATCGTCACTGAGGGTTCCACAAAGTGTTCAATGGATCAAATGAGGAAAGGAGTGCCCCTAAACCTATATTAGGGGAGGTTGTTTATGAAAGAGTAAAATACTTTGTCAATGCATTCGGTAAGAGATCATTATCTACCATTCCCACATAGAGTGACAAATCTTTAAACAACAAGAGGTCAATATTATGGGATCTTTCTTATTCAAGTTCTTTGATAGTTAGGCATTATATCGATATCATGCATGTTGAGAAAAATGTTTATGATAGCATCATTGGTACTTTGTTGAATATACCAGGTAAAACTAAAGATGGTATCAGATCCATAATGGACCTATGTGAAATGGGCATAAGGAAGGAATTAACAAAAAATGTTGGAAGTGATCGAAAAACATATTTACCTCCTTGTTACGCATTGTCTAGAAAGGAGAAGAAAACTTTTTACGAGTTCTTGCTTAATGTTAAGGTACCAGAGAGATACTTTTCCAATATCTGTGGATTGGTATCAATGAAGGAAATGAAGCTGATAGGTCTTAAATCTCATGATTGTCACACTCTAATGCAATAAATATTGCCCGTGGAATTCAATATATACTATCAAAGCATGTAAGGTTTGTAATAAAAATGATTTGTTTCTTCTTCCAACACTCGATGCAGCAAAATTATTGATCTTAAGAATCTTGACAAGTTGCAAAAAGAAGTGGTTGTTATCCTATGCAAGCTTGAGATGTATTTTCCTCCTTCATTCTTTGATATCATGGTAAATTTTGTTGTCCATTTGACCAGGGAAGTGAAAATATTGGGACCAATTTTCTTGCATTAGATGTATCCTTTTGAACGATACATAAGTCTTTTTAAAGGTAATGTTCGAAACCATTATCAGCCTGAAGGGAGTATTATTAAGGGTTACGTGTCCAGTGAGGCTATGAACTTTTAGAATGACTTGTTGAGTTGTAATGAAGCTCATGTAAACGACAAGAATATTGAGGACTATTCCGATAAAGGGACTTTAGGAGAACGGGTGAAAGTAATCATTTGTGATCTATGGGAACAAGCACACTTGCATATTTTACATAACATCAATGAAGTGAGTAATTTATATCACCGAACATACCAATTTCATCAAGACAAAATATCCTTACGCCAATTCAATGTGGCTTGCTAGAGAGCGTAACAAGACAATTATTAGATGGTTTGAAGGTAAAGTCTTACATCAACTATCTCAAACACAAAATAATGTTGCTAAAAATATCAAAGCTTCATCTTAAAACCAAAAATAAGTTTTATGTCTTATGAAGGGCTTGATATAAATGGATTTTCATATTACACAAAGCGCCAAGATGATAAGAGTGTCATTGAAAATAGTGGGTTACCCTTCAAGCGTCTTCATTATATTTTTTTATTGTGAAGGATAAGAGTCCACATGAAGCTAAAATGTCATATTATGGTGTCATTAAAAACATATGGCAGTTTGACTACATAGATTTTAGAGTTCCAATCTTTAGGTGTAATTAGGTTGATAACACGAAAGGAGTTGTAGAAGATGAATTGAGTTTACATTAGTGAATTTTGAAAAGATTGGTGAGAAGGATGAACCATTCATAATGGCATCATAGGGAATCAAGTATATTATATTGATGATCCTACAAATGAAAAATGGTCGATTGTTCTTCATGGTAAAAGGTAGTTCATTGTAGATCCTATAGATGAATAAGAGTATTATAACAAGTATGATGACTCAAGTCTATTTTTAAGTTGGCTTGTCAACAACATATAGTGAAGCTAACACTGACTTATATATGTGTGAAGATCACAATGAGGGAATGCTAATTAATACAAGATCCTAATGTTAGAGGTGTACTTTTATTTTTATAGATATTAGATGTGCATTTTACATTATTTATCACTTATATTTCATTATTTGACTATTTTTGATATGACATTCTTTTTAGATGGCATCTGACCACAAGTATGATGACTGTGAGGACGGGCACCATGACAATGTGCACTGCGAGCATGACACTAGTGTAAGTTGTATTTTTTTATTACATAGATGTGTATTTTACAATGTCTATCATATTGTATTGTTGTATTGCTTTATCACATTTACAAGTTTGATCTTTTTATGACTTATTTGTGCCTTTTTGTAAATTTTAACATGAGGATATGCACCATGAAGATCTCATTCAGCTTGATGAGCAACATCTTCAGCCACAAAAATAAGAGGCATTACCATGATGAACAAGTTAGTAGAGAAAAGGGGTAATAGACTGAAGTTGGTCATTGAGTTTGATGATGCAAGAAATCTTATCCAGAAGAACTATAATTCTTTGTGGCATATCTAAGGGTTCTTGCTCGTAGGAAATGTAGTGTAATAGCAGAATCTTGGCATAAAATTGATCAAGGCAAGAAAGACTTAATATGGAAAGAACTATTTGTGAGATATTATCATTTACAATTCTATTTTTAGAGAAATTTACAATTATAATTTTAAGAATATTCCATGAAGTAATGAACTCTTACATAGCATATTTGACATGGATGAAAAGTTGCATCGGAAAAAAGATGATGCAACGTTGTGGGAGGGTACTAAAGAATTAAAGGACAACTCTGACAAGAGAATACATACGAGATGCTGAGAAGAAGAAGAAGTCAACCACTAAGCAATGGAACTATCTTAACCAAAAGGTGTGGATGGTGTTTGTTTCTAAGAAACATGCTGATGAATTCAAGGTATTAAGCCTCACTCCTCATTTTGAGTACATTCTTATGAATTCATTATTTTACCTTGACCTTGATTGTTATGTTTTACTTACCAATTACTGTTGATGATTGTTACTTACCAATATATTCTTATGAATTCATTATATTATATGTTCAACATATGTTTTGGACTAACCATGCTATGGGAAATGCTAAAAGAGAAAGGCGTGCAAATAATGTGCACCACCATAGGATGGTCTAGGTGGCTATGCAAAGCTTTGCCAATAGGCGTCTTTCTTCTCAGCAACCCACTCCTGGGGTTGTTGAGACCTCTACTACTCATGTACTCCTATACCTCTACCTCACCATGAAATGTGGATAATTGGGAGGCAAAGCAAATCTGGAGAAATACCCAACCCCACAACTACTGAGGTGGCTACAAAAATGGTAAAGTTCAACTCTAAGAGCAATTACTATTGATGATTATTATGTTTTACCTTTAACTTGATTTGTATTATATGTTTGAGTTATATATATATGTATATATATATATATATATATATATATATATATATATCACTCTATGCAAATTTGTAGGAGTTGAGGCCATCTCTTATTACAAGGATTTGTCGTTGCATTGGGGATGGCTTACCCATGCCTTGAAGGTGACATGATTCATGGTGCTCCATTGCCCCACAGTGGGGTTCGTGTGACACCGAGGCTTGTATACAACACTTGAAAGAAGACTACACTGCCATATGACCACCCCGAGCACGAGACAATATGTGATGTAGAAGGTAGAGTGGTTGTGTGGCCCAAAGTGGGAGTTTTCTATACCGATGTATGCTAAATTTACATTCTGTTTATCTGTATATACATGACAACTGATACAAGATTATGTATATATATTCAAGACACATCACCTAAGAAACCCCCTACAACTTTTCCTCCACCTCCACCTCTTCCTTAATTACCTGGTTGGCTTTCAAAGCACCTATTTGACTCGCTAGGCCCTAACTGTAGGGGGTTGGCAGTATGGATAGGCAACTTTAAAGAAGAGTCACCTATGATGGTCCATATTAAGGAGGAAGTTGTAGGTCAACCTCATGATACTAGTATACTTTTTCAAGATTTTGTGGAGATGTTTGCTTATGCTTGGTTGAATATATCTGTGATAAACTTTAGATATGGTGAGATCTTATAAAGCTGAATACATCATTTTATATATGTTGATATATTTTCTTATATATTAATACATACATGATATACATTTTACAGCTACTTACATAGGGTTTGTACAGAGTTCACACTATCACATGTGGCATTTCCAATTCCATCATTGATTAGCCATGTAGTTAAAGACCCTACATCTATGTCTGACTACTGCTCTACCACATTAATATATTTTGGTAAAGCAAAAAAGAGTGTGGTTTTCACTTCATTGAATGTTGAGTAAGTTTAGTTTCTTTTCTTATAGTTTTGACTTAAGAATTACATTTCTTTGTGGATTTTGAATTTTATTTATTTTTATCTTTTCACTCAGGAATAATCATTGGGTGTTTTTGGTTATTGTCCCCGTGATGCAAACTTGTATTATCTAGATCCTAAGGTGACCAAGTAGATAGTGGGGACACGAAATGAAAAAGGCATTATTCATGTCAGTACATTTTTATATTTATATCTATTAACATATATTATTACATGACTATTTACTAATGCAATTCAATATGTTACATTATCGTATAGGGCTATAAAAGATTTCAACTATGCTTACTTTTATTTATTAACATTTTGTATGTTGATAAATTTATAGTTCCATGTACAAGACAATGGTTGGGCATGCATATACTACGTAATGTGGTATATGGAGCTGATTGTCAGATATGGGGTGCAAGAGATCAACTATATACAAATTTTAATCTAAATATATAGTCTCGATCATCATAAGTAAATAGTCTCATTTGATAATATGAAAATATCTAACTTTTTAATTAAATGTGTCATTCTCTTTGTAGGTGTTTGAAACAAAAAAATCCCTATACAAAAATAAGAACTAGATGAGAAAAGAAAACAATGGGCACAAGCATTCGTTAAGGATGTGAATTTTGAATTTGATTGGGGTAAAGAATGATCTTTCTAAACTTTGATATCATTATTTCTATATACACATGATGCTTATGACTTCTTGCAACTTTAAATTTGATGTTAGTAAATTATTTGTGCATATGTGAATGATAAATTTATATGTGTGTGTGTGAATGTGAACATAAATGAATACAATGACAATTTTGCTTCTACATGTCATGAGAATGGAATTGGAATGGAATTGGTGCATATGTGAATGATTTATCATGTGTGTGAATGAATGTGAAGATGAGTGAATACAATTGTGTTTGTACATGTGATGAGAATGGAATTGGAGAATGGATCTTATATATGAGTGATTTGTATTTGTTATTACAGGGTTTACAGGTTTGTTGTCCTGTTGTTAAGTTGAACACAAGATGGAACATATAGTTCTATTGAACTGAAGGTTCTGCATCCTACTGAATAGTCGAACAACATGTCTACAGACCTGCTACTAAAAAAAACTTAGTTGTTGGTTATTACAAAAAAACAATATTGTGGATCTGAGTCGTCGATTCTAGGGAGAAAACTAAAATTATAGGACTACCCTAGAACAGTCGTGTTGGGCAACCCAATCTATAGGGTCATGGTCATCAATTTATTGATTAAATAGACATTATATCACTTAATCATCAATTTTATGTAACATAACCTACGACTTATTTTCTAAAAATAGTGTCAGATTATGGTTAAAACTGATGACTCAGAAACCTTTACCAGTTACAAATATGACCTGGTATAGACGTGTGTCATCAGTTGTCATACCTAAATTGATGACTCAGACTCTTAACTGTGTCAATTCATTTTATTGCAACAATCGAGGTTGGATATCTGTCGTCGGTTGGCACATCCCTAAATAGCTAACATCTTAGACCTATGACTGTAGTGTCGCCCATTTAGGAGTTAGTAAGAAACTGATGAAGTAGGGTCATTTTAACATATGCTAGAGGTAGTTTCACACTAGTTTAATTACATTAGGAGGTTTCATACGAGGAGGAGAACATGAGGAGAACTCCCCCTAAGGATGTGTTTGTTACATTGTAGATCATGAGGAGGGGAATGATGGTAAAATAAAAAAATATTGTATGTTAGCCATGATGATAGGGAAGGGAAAATATTCCATGGTGATTTTGTGGTAAACTTGGCCTATTTTTGTCTCCATAGAAAAGTATGGTGAATCATGGTAAAAGAAGTTTCTTTCAAGACTCCACCACTTATTTAGACACACACACAAAAAATGTTCTAAAAATATGATTCTTACTTGTGTAGGGTGTTTTTTATAAAAAATTTCTCCCTCACCGTGTAACAAACAATATTTGATAATATTTTCCCGTCCCTATCCATGTCACCATTAGCAAATTACCAAACAACACAATTTAACAATATCTCGATCACCATCATTGTTCCCTTCCCCATCATTGTACCCATCCCATCATCGTTATTTTGTCCACCACGTATCAAACACAGTCTTTGACCCAATATGATGTGGGGATACATACTGAGGGATTGATAAATTAAGCGGTAAGGCAATGTAGCTTGAGTGCAAACCATAATTCAATGTAAAAGTTATCAAAGACTTGAAGACTTCTTTTTTAGCACTACATCCACCTTATTGGTATTTATAACAAATAACTATTCCTATTTGGTATCTCATTAAATGAAAATGGTTCTCATCGACGTGTTGGTTACCTTAAGCAACACTGGTAGTTTAGGTGTGCCCAAGCACTCCCAATATCCTTAACTCCTGACTGTTATCTAATAATAACCTTCATGTATTTCTCCTACCTAGTAAACATGCATGAAAACTGTGAATTCTCGCCAAATTTTCAACTAGAATTCAAAACTCTAAAAGACAAAGTCATTTAAATAAATTTACATCACAAAAAAATAATTTATATTCATTTGAACCAAGAAATGCATATTGCTTGCATCAAAATGAATGAGCCAACCACTCCAAATTATAAATAAATAAATTCTATGAAAGAAAGCATTTGATTTTCAAAGTATGTGGGAATGATTATTCACATCACATCGTGTTCTTAAAGTCATCTCTATCTAAAGTTGGTAAGAAGTTACATAGGCTAGTAATTCTTATGACTAGAATGGTTTTCCTATAGGTTGGCTCATATTGTAGAGGGGTTTCTTTTTTTTTTATTGTGAATGGATTGAAACTTAAAATACAAGTATGTTTTGATACATTTGTTACAACAGGTATGCCCATTTTTATATAGGGGAGGAGGCCCTCCTTATAATATGATATGAGAGGAGATGAGAAGTCTCAGAGACATGCAAAAATAATATATACAACCAATGTGTGGAAGAAAATGACAATCAATAATATAAATACAGTCAATGGTCAACAATATATATATGTACAATGTTAATCCATAGAAAAATTGATAATAAAATAATATTAACACCCCCTCAAACTCAACATGTATTAAATACGCAAAGGTTATGCATCAACTATTATGATTCGATACAATGCATATTTTTGTAAATAGACCTACAATACCATCTGTAGTGTTTTTGAAGGGGAGTGTGTTGATGCCAACTAGATGTTTTTCTCTCATGAAGTGATAGTCTATCTCTATGTGCTTAGTCCTATCATGAAAAACTCGAACACTAAAAATTCATATGGAACTTTTGTTATCATAGGACATAGTTGTAGCATCATAAATGAACTCCCATATCACTTAGAAGCCAACACATGTGCACTAATTTTTAATTAGTGTCACACATTGCTCTATACTCTGCCACAATGAAGAAAGAAATATAACATCAGGTTTCTTAGTCCTTCACAAATATAAAGAATCATGAATAAGAAGATAAAAACTAGTGGTGGAGCATTTAGTGCTTGCGCATCCAGTAAGGTCAACATCAGTGTATGCATGTAGGATAAGGTTGCAGGACAAGGCCATAAATAGAAATCGTGTGATTGTTCTCTGTATGTAGTGTGTAAGGCCCCTGACCTATCTTAATACTAATTTGTTCTTACCTTACTTAATGAGATATTTAGAACATGTCACTAATCTTTTGAGATGTTTCGTTATCATGTGACGAGCTTATATTTTCAATTTGATCCCGTTTGGATGTTGTGAGAGCTATGTTTACTTATTTTGGACCCAGTTGCAATTTACCCAAGTTGAGGGGTTGTTTTGCAAATTGTCACATGTGGAGTGTTCCTTTAGTTCTTTAGAATTATTAGAGAAAGAATGATGCATAGGGGCTCCTTGTTTGGACCTTGGTTGATGAAGTGGCACCATGTGGTGATACTAGGGTTTCTTGGTGGTGCTTGGTATCGACCATGTTGAGTTTACTTTATGTTGTGACCTATGTCTCAACCTTGTGGAGTGTCATGGGTGTGTCTCAACCAAGACACATACCCTTGGTGTTGTTGTCTCAGCCTTGAAGTTTTTGGTGAGGTTTTTGTCGAGATGGTTTAGCTTCTTGAGATGTGTCTCAACCTAGTGTGTTGGTGATCTTTTTGTTTCGGTCGAGACATGTTACTATGATGTTTGTCTTGACCTCTAGGGTCGTGGTGACCTATGTGGTTGAGACACCACCTAGGTTATATCACCATGAGTTTTATGTAAGTATTTAGTGGTTGCATGGATGTTTTATTGATGGACAAGTGTCCCTTTGGTGCTCTATTGTGTTGACACCTCATACATATCTTACTTCCCTCCTTTGGGTATATAACCCCTTCTCTTCACATGTGAGCAACTTTTTCGGCCCTAATCTCTTTCTCCTTCCTTGTGACCGACCTTGGAGCTTTGGGAGAAAGGGAGATCTATTCTTGAATCTTGGGTGGCCGATCCATCTTGCATGATAAAGATCTTATGCTAGAACCAACCTTTGGTGGTGATTCTTGGAGATTTCTTCTCTTGGTAAGTGATTCTAAACCCTAATCACGTTTTTCCAATTGAAACCCCATGTTATTATACCTCCTTTCTTGGTTGTAGTCTAGGCTTATACCCTGGTGGTCATCTTGAAAAAACTCCTCTTCACAAAGGCCCTTAGACTATGGTTCTACCATGGTGGTAACTAGTAAGAGGACGTTTTCTTCTCTTTTTCCTTTCTTCTTTGGAACGTTATGGGGTTTTCTTGCCCTATTTCTTGAGATACCTTTAACCATGGAATTCTTCTTTTGAATGTCATCTTTTAACCTTAAACTAATCAAGTTGGAGAGTCTTTCCTTCTCTTGGAGCTTGAGCTTTGGAGCTTGATTCTCTACAAATAATTAGGCGGGTTATATAACTTTCTTACCTTATATTTTGCCACCATAATGTTGCTCATATGTTGCTGTTTCTATCTCTGAAATGTGCTCTTAACATGCTAAAAAGTATTATCATGAATTGGGTTTTGAACCGTGATGATAGTCCTATGATAATTGCTTCTAATCCTAGACCCTAATTTCATTGTACCCGATTTTGAGATGAACATAAAATGGGTAGTTTCTCTTGCTTTGAGTTATAATTTTTATCATCACATATAGTGTAACATGGGGTTTTGGTGCTGATTTGCACATGTTGAACATGATAATTCATCTCTTTTAATAAGGTTCTTTGATGGAGATTCTATTATATAAGTTAAAAAGGACTTTTGGTGACTATCTTTGTAGGGAGTTATCTCATTTCATTTTAATGAGTTCCCTTGGTGATAACCTCCCATTTTGGTTTGGATCATCTCTATTTTGAGGATGTTTATATGTTCTTTTGATCATTTGGCGTTGGTGGTCATTATACCTATGTTCTAGTCTTATATGGTTTGTTAGTGGTCGACAAACATGTTTAATTGATAAAATGAGGGTGGAGGTGATGATCATACAAGTATTACAATACTTGGTTTTATCATCATGAAGGTTAAGGTGATAAATGACGTCCTTAAGATTTTAGGGTTATGACTTTGTAGTATTCTCATGTAGATTTCTCTCTTTCTAAAAACCCTAAATCACGTGCTCGATTCCTAAAGTATTTTTGAGATGAGAATCTTATGTGCATCATAAGCTTTGGTTTTATCACCATATTCTAAAGTTTTGACCATCAAGTTTTCCTTGGAGTCCTGAATGAGTTCTAACATGACTTGTTGTGATAGTTGGATGCAACGCCTCAATGAGATAGATGGCACAATGGCATGTATCAGTCTCTGTGTTGTATTAGGATGCGACGATGTGTTGTTTTGGGTCACGAGGTTATGTTAGTTTGGGTCAAGACACCTGGTGATGTGGTCGAGACACTCATGTGTTGTTTTGGTCGAAACTCTTGATCATGTTGTATCGGTCATGATAGCTTAACCTTATTTGATAGTTGGTCGAGACACCTGGTTGATGGGGGATCATGACATATGAAGGTGTAGCAGTTGCAACACCATGTTGAAGCATGGTTGATACACTTATATGATACATGATTGTAGCACATGCATAAAATAATGTGATGATACACATACACATTTAATTGATGGTGATACCTAGTGTTGATGACATAATGATCTAATCATGTCCAACTAGTGTTGTTCAAACCTAAATCAGTTCCAAGAAAGTGGAAGATGGTGTAAATAGGGTTTAGTGATATGATCATGAGGTAAAATCCTAATTGTCTATGTGTGTGAATCTTAACCCTAATCCTTGGGTATGTTATACTTGTTGAACGTGCATGGACGAATAACATGTGATTGTACTTTCTCTCTCCTACTTGTATGGTTCTAACTTTGTAGGTTAATTGAGTGACGTATCTTATGAATGCTATGAAGATGATTAAATAACACTAGATGATGGTTGTGAGCCTTGATGAGGTGCACTAGAATTATAAATTTATGAATATGCACACTTAGTTATATTTTATAGTGCATAACCCTAATACACTCCAAACTTGTGGGAAGTAATGGACCAAGGGATTGGCAAATAAATAATGCTTTAGAACCCTATGTGGTTAAGCATGAAACCCTAACCCTAAATGAAGGGATATGTGATGCAATTGCTTACATTCCTTGAGGTGATTAACATGTTATGACGTTCTTCTCTCCTATTTGTATAACATTGACCTTGCAGATGAGATGATTATCATAGATAATGATTGTTATGATGTATATGTGATGTAACACATGTAATTCTTATATGCATAATGAGGCATGATGCGATAACCATGAATTACAAGAATGATGTGTTTGGTCATATGAGCTAGTGAAGGCTTGATTCCTAGTGAGAGGTGTATCCTCCAATGATGTGATGGGCGTTTATTATCCTCAATAATGTGATAGTGATGTTTTGCCTGATATGGAAGTGTTAACATGAGATGATGTTGATGGCCTTATTTAAGGCAACGAGACAGTATAGCCCTGAGATGATGTGACAAATTCACACCTTATACGTTTTATATCTTCTAAAATTGTTTCACAATTATGCTTTTTATATTGAATTAGAGTTTTGTATGTCCACTTGTATTATGGAGCCTTAATTTACCCAATTGACATAACTAATAAAGTGAAACCCTAATCATGTAATTTCCATGTACCATAGATCCATCTTTAGCGTCAATATCTTGCTGGATGGTGAAATGAGTAACTCCTAAGGGAAACTCAGAGCGCATATTATTGAATATGTAGGGTACAAGTGGGAATACCTCCTTGTATCCTTAAATTGTTGAAATAGTGGTATGATGTTTTATTATAGAACGATCATGCGTGAGCATGTTCTCTAGCATTGTTCCATGTACCAAGACAAGCTAGTTGTTTTACAAGACGATAGCCTTGACTATGAGTTGTTGTCTACATAACTATAACTTTCACTATAAGTTGTTGTCTTGCAATCTGACTGTGGTGTCACTGTGTTACAGACTCAAACTGACCGAGTAGTCTTGGTAATGATCATTGAGTCTGGTTCTTCCATTGATCTTATATGATACTGATTTCAACTTAGCAGTGGTCTGTTGGATTTTAATGGTACACCTCAAATACTCAGGGAATTGTAATAAAATATGTCATACAACCGAGTAACATGGTGCCTTAGGGTCAAATGTGAATAACATTGGTTGACCCCCTTACCTAAAATTTACACTGTTTATTTCAAAATAGTTATACATGTTATTCATATTTCTTCTTAAAGCATAAGATGATCTACTATTTAGTGTAGATGCCCAAACTTCCCAAGTAAGTGTTAGTTCCCAAATATAAGTTGAATCTACTTATATTTTAATAATATAATTTGGTGTTTGCTTTATCTGTGTTTAAAATATATGTTAGCAGAGAGTTATATCTCTTTCTAGGACTTTTGGTCTCAACATGTGGGTTTCCACATCTTTTAGGTGGGCGTGTATGATGAGATAGAGATCGTGTTGCTGAAACTAATAACAATAGGAGTTGTAGCTATTCGATCATGGATATGCAGTTAGATTCTAGTAATAGAGTCCTATGTGTTGTCATGTACATTCAGGTCCATGGGGGAGTTTTGTGAATATTGTACATCTATTTGAGTTTTTGGCTTTACACCATAATTGTATGGATACGATTTTTATACATGAATAGGTGGTCATATGTAAACAAATGTGGCTAGTTATCCAGTGAACAATGATTTGTAATGCCTTTGGAATTGAATGAACTACATGATGTGGTTTTTACTGCACTACAGATCCACCTAGGTCTGAAATCCCTAATTTTTTACCAAAACCTTGTGCAATAGTACCACTCGCAAGCGGACAAGTCTTATCGTAGTATAATTAAGGATCAAATCCCAAGGGACAACTTTTTTAAGAATCTTGCTAGTCGAATCTGGTTCAACTAAGACTAATATTTAGAACAAGAGTTGATTTGGGTTTAGTTAAACTAATTGCAAGGAAAGTAAAAGAGCAGGATTAAAACTGAGTTTAGATTAATGATGGGAATCACTGGGGTGGAATCGGGTTTCACCACCACTACACATGCAAACACATCCAAAACACATCCTGGCAAGATACAACTATCCAAATGGAGTAGCAACCCATCCGTTAGGAAGTAGAGTTTGCATAAGCATCTTCATAGGTTCAATGTCTCGTAACCCACAGATCACACACTTACTAATATGGATATATCCCTTCAGAAGTTCTCATCCGGGCATCAATTATGTTAATCAATATTCAAATCCTAAGTATTGAAGTTCTCACAACAAAGGAATATAATAGATCATGCAAGGCATGTGATCAATCCACAAAGCATGCATTAAATGATTAACAATGAAATGGAAAGTTATATACAAGCCATGGGATGCAATAAAATGGACATGTAAGCACATGTATTGGGGCTAGTACCCGCACCCCAGTGAAAAGGACTACTCGCTCCTCATGATAGAAACAAAAAGAATAAGAGAGAGGGAAGATTCTGCCATGCTCATGGTGAAGAATATGATCGCTACTCAATGGAGTTACAGTCTTCTACATGATGGTGGGGAATATCTATAAGATGAGGGGAAGAACACCAAGACAGACGGGGATATCTTCTCTCTCCTTCTTCCTTCTCTTCTCATGCTCTTGCTCACAGGAGATGGAGTGGTAGATGGCTGATGGATGAAGGTGCTACAGAGTTGAAATCCCACCACTTTCGTGGCTAGGAGATAGATCTTGATGAAGTGGAGATGGTGGAGTATTAAGGACACGACATAGGTAGTCTTTGACGGAGGAGATAATCATCCTTGGTTGGGCATAGAGCGGCAGCCTGTCGGCGTCATGGAGCAAAAACAATACCTCAAATGAAGGAGGGGGTCGTCTATTTATAGGTGTAGGTCTGGAGAGTACCGATTTAACTACCGCGGTCATAGCCTTCATAAACGGTTGTGATACTCCTTAGCACGACCATGTCGGTTGTGCGCCCGACTGTACTGAGGTGTTTGCCATGGTCGAGGTCTTTGATTCGATTGAGATGTTTGTGCTGCGGTTGTGGTCATGTGCCATGGTCGAGGTTGTTGTATCAGTCATGTTGGGTGCCGGAGTCGCATCATCTTGACCTCAGCCCGACTGTGCCGAGCTGGGCCTGGTCGTGGTGAGTGTCGATCGACGTGCCGTCTTGGCCGCAACATTGCCTTCTTGGCTGCGGTCGCGACATCATGGAACAAACCCACCCCCACGGGGGGGGGGGGGGGGAGATTGGCTATAGCTATGGGTCGATGGGCCTACGTTGATGAATCCTCTAACTGATGAGGATGCTTTCTGATGAAGGAACTTGCCATCAGAAATAGGGTCGTACACTGGTGCACATAGAGCGATGCTTAATCCTACAATGGAGAAGAATGGATTTGATTAAAACTCTAAATAATCATCTGAAACTAAGAAAAATTGTATATGAGCAGATTCATGGGGTATATGTGAGCTTTTAGTGATAAACTGGGCCAAAAATGGCAACTAAAACTAAGATGAATATGCATTCATCAATACAAATGGCATACGTTTATGGCTTTAATTTTGTGTTGTTCAGCTTGAGATCCTGTCGTGATATTGGTTTTATTTTACCCTATTTTTTGGTAATATTGTATTAGTGATAATTCTGTTCTTTGTTTTGAGTAATCTCACTTTGTGTGACAAAGGGTGTCACATAGTGTATGATAGGAAGTACAAAAACATTGTGTATAGTTTGGGGAGAAGATAAGAATTGTGACACAATGCTAACATCATGTTGTATATTTGTCCTAGTGATGCACAAGTATAGTAATGGTCCTACTAGGTGAGGATACCTTGTGGGATTAGGTAATGTCTCACCATATATTGGGTGCAATTTTACATGAAATTCAAGAGGTTTGTCTGCATCCCATAAGTCAGATACTTTGGCACGCTCAATGATATATGTCACATATTTTTGCTGAGAAACTAGAATTTCTTTCTACCCATGGGCAATCTCCAATCTTAGAAAGTAGTGAAGTTGTCCAAGGTCCTTCATCTGAAATTGTTTAGCATGATAATGTCGTAATTCATTGATTCCTACTATATCATCTCCTATGACAATCATGTCATCCACATAAAGGAGTAGGATGACCCCTTTTCGTGGTGTATCACACACAAAAATTGAATAATCATATGAGATTTGGGTGTAACCTACACATGTTATGGCTTCTCTAAAGCATTTAAACTAGGCCATGGGCACCTGTTTGAGTCCAGAAATGGCTCAACATAGAAGACAAACATGAGATCCAGGTATGACTAGTCTGATGGCAGATTGGAGCAAACATGTCTTCATAGTCTATGCCATACTCCTAAGTGAAGCCTCTAGCAACTAGGCGTGCTTTATATATGTCAATCGTGTCGTCAGTCTTGTGTTTGATCTTGTAAAGACATTTGCAACTGACATATAAAGTACTTATGGGTAAATGAACAAGATCCTAAGTGTAGTGTGTTCAAAGGCATGGAGCTTTTTGCATAGCCTTCTTCTAGTGCATAGAACTAGAAGCTTCCTAATATGAAGATGGAACATGATATGTATGAAGAGCAGTTAGGATACATCCATATTCTAAAGAGTAACATGTGACTGTTGAATGAGCATAATGTGAATTTGGCTTATGTTCGTGTTGAGATCTTCATGGACCCACGCTAATGTCACTAGAAGAAAGGTCTTACATAACATTGGTATCATAATCATGTGTCATTCCATTGGATCATGTATGATGG
This sequence comes from Alisma plantago-aquatica, assembly GCA_963693085.1. NCBI lineage: Eukaryota > Viridiplantae > Streptophyta > Magnoliopsida > Alismatales > Alismataceae > Alisma > Alisma plantago-aquatica. The sequence goes on from OY856409.1 coordinate 1,540,509,743, forward strand.
TTAACGTGGGTAGCCGCAATGCCTACTGGTGGTGATGTGATAGGAGGATCAACATGGGTAGCCTCAATCCTAGTGGAGGGATCAACAAGGGAAACCTCAATCTAAATGGGAAGCTCAACATGTGAATCTTCAATCTTAGGGTTTGTGGTGGAAGTTGTTGTGGTAATAGATTCCTCATGAGGGATGGTGATGAATTCATGAAGTAAGGAGTGTTTTGTGTTGGTGAAAGTGTATAAGTTATATCCTCAAGGAATGTAACATGCTTTGTTATACGTAGACGGTGAGCAATAGGGTTAAAATAATGATTCTCTTTGTGTTCATCATGGTATCCTAGAAGGACACAAAGTGTAGAAAGTGCCTCAAGTTTGTTTTACTCATGTTGGGGAAGAAGAACAAAGCAAGTACAGCCAAAAATGTGTAGGTGGGTGTATGATGGTTGTTGATTGTAGAGTTCTTCAAGCGGTGATACCCTCCTAGGATTTGAGTGGGTATGAGATTAGTGGGATAAGTGGATGTGAGCATGACTTCATCCTGGAAGCATTGTGGAACTCTAGAGCTATTGAGAAAAGCATGAGTGGATTCAAGAATGTGTCTGTTCTTCCTCTCTACAACACCATTTTGTTAATGGGTGTAAGGACAACAATATTGGAAAATGGTTCCTTGGGAATTGAGGATCTCATGCATGGTCGTAGATGTTTACTCCTTTGTAACATCTACATGGAAAATAGAATGACTTTATTTTGTTGGGTCTTAATTCTATTGGTAAATAATTGGTATATGTGTGGAATTCAGACATGTGTGCATGAGATAAATCCATGTATATCTTGTGAAATCATCAATAAAGTTACATATTATTAAAATCCACTTCCACAAGTGATAGATGTAAACACCCAAATATCTGAATGAATAATATCAAAAATATTATTGCTTTTATTGGTTGAGTTTAGAAGGGGAGGAGTTGCAGATTTAGTAAGTTTACCATTAGTGCACTCTCGTAAATGAGTGGAAGTACATACTAAACCAAGAATGCCAGACTTAATAAGACTAATATGACTAATCAAAGATATATGTCCTAATCTAAAATGCCATAAATTTGGTGAGAGCATTACTCTAACAAAGGCAATGTGGGTGGTGTTTGGAATGTTAAGACTATACACATGATATAGATCACCAACTCTAATTGTAATGTCAATCTCCTGTCTAGAAGTGCTGTTGCACATAAAACCAAGCTTTACCAAAAATTACTTGAAAGCCAAAATCACAATGTTTTGCAATAGATAGGGGATTGATTTTCAATTTTTGAACATGCAAGACTCTAGGCAAAGTAATCTTTCCATGAAATTAGGATTGAGGCGTAACATATAAAATTTGAGATATATCAATAAGTGTGCCATATATTATTTCTATTGGTGGTTGTTGTAGATAATAACAATTCCTTTAAATTGAATAATTTGGACTCATATGATGTGTGGCACCTACATCCATGATCTAGTGATAGAGTTTATACCCGTAGTTGAGGAATATGAAAATGAAGCCACACCTACAATGCTTGAATATGTGGATGTTCCATCACTATCCATCATCATGATTTTCCATAGCATGGCTACGATCTCTATTGTAGATAGAGTTTCTTTTGTAGTCCCACTTTCTATGACAATATTGTTTGTTGTAGTCGGGAAAGCAGCATGCTCTGTTAATTCCTTGTATTCCTGATAGACATTTTGGTAAACCTTGAAACATCCTCTGACTAGATGACCCCATTTGTGATAATGTGTACACATTACATGGTCACAAGATTGTTTCCTTGAAATAGATGCCAGATGTCATAGGAGGTATATTGGGCATTGGTGTTATTGTATTCACGAGTTGGAGACAAGTGTCATCCTCCATGAGTTAAGGGATGATGGATTCTAGAGAAGGTGCCTTCGGCTGTTGTATGGTGTTGGTCACACATGGATGAAATTCTGGACAAAGTGTCATAAGAAATTAATACATTTAAAATCCCTTATTGGGTAGTGCGCATGTAAAACATGCAAGTCTATCAATGTTTCAAAGATACTTGAGGATACACATGCAGTCATAGAATTTAGAGATTGAAAGATCACCTTGTATTTCTTGTACTACCTCCATTGCAAGTTTAGATTTTGAGTGTTGTTTCACTGGGTGAATCGTCTCTCAAGACTAGCCCATATGGAAGTAGCAGTGGTGTGTTCTTCAATGATGCCATCATAGAGATTTATGTGAACATAATTGATGAGGTAGGACATAATTCTTTCATCACAAATCTACCACTTCATAAATTTAAGATTTATGAAACCACCCTCTTTTTCACTAGATGAAAGGTGTTGTGAAGGAGTCTTGGAAGGATCTATGTGAGAGAGAATGTGGTGCCTGAGGAGGTAACACCAAATAGTTGCCCTTCATGGCCTCCAATCTTTAGTAGTGTGTAAAAGATTCCCGATGCATGATGTGGGAGGAAATTATTGTTGATGTTGTTGGTTTCCATTGTGAGATAATAGAAAAGAAAATGAGTAGATGTAGAGTTTTGATGGGAGATGGACAAATAAACCAAATCCTAATCTAGCTCTGATACCATGTGAAGGGATTGAAACTAAAAATACAAGTATGTTTCAATGTATTTGTTACAAGGAGTATGCCCCTTTGTATATAGGGGAGGAGACCCTCTTTACAATATGAAATGAGATGAGATGAACAAGTCTAAGAAACATGAGAAAATAATAAATACAATGAATGTGTGAAAGAAATTAATAGTCAACAATCTAAGTACACGCAATGGGAAACAACATATATGGTCAATGTTAACATTAGTTAACAATCAATCCATACTCTAATTGATGATCCATTAACATTAACACTAATAGTGAGAAATTTAAAAATCAAATTTTAGAGGAGGCGGTCAGCCAATCATATACGTGAAAGATTATTTCTCTATTTACTCTCCTCTAGTGTGCTAGCATGATTTCGACCAAAGACATGTGCCACAACTAGCAACATGCCTTATTCACTAAGCTATTTTTAAGTATTGGGTAGAGGAGTCTCTTAATACAACTTTCTTTCTCTTTTTATAGATGATGAACATGCATGTAAATTTCATGTTGCATACATATACAATGCAGGATAACCCACTCACCACCTACCTCATCACCATGAACATAGTAGGCTGCATTGCTATTTTCTAAAAAGTTGAAAATTAAAAATAGTCAAATCATTTGAAAGTATCCAAGGATTTTAGCATATCCCCTTATATCTTTTTAATGGTCATATTGTATGCTCTTGAGTTATCAAATCTCAACAGTAGTGTAATATCCAAAATTTGCATCTCTAGCTAAGTCCAACTCCCCTTGGTTAGTGTGCAATGTGTTTTCATTTATATGAAAATGTTAGCGGATCTTGTTGTGGATCCATGTTATGACCCACAAAGAGAGTTGACACCATGTTTATGAGGTTGAACATTGAAACTCACTAATTGATCCAATAAGCTAAGATGAAAATAAGAAACTGTGATGAGAGAATTGGCTAAGGCTCTAGATACACGTGGCCAAAGTGTTAGACTCCTTATATTATAAAAAATGAATAAATAGAATTGCTTATGTATAGGGAAAAAATGTGCAAACTAGAAAATGCATGTACTTGTGAGAAAATAAAAGTATGAATCATGTTTGGTTGTAGTAGACATTAGAATAGGTTAAAAGATGCATATTATGGAGGTTTGCAACCTTAGATCCCATAGTCATTGATTTCAGAATCTCTTATCATCAAGAATGACAACCTCCATAAAGGAATGACAAAGGAGTCATTCTATAGAGGTTGAAGCCATTAGTTATCACTCTATTGGTGTCGGACCTTGTTTCATTTGAGGGTTCTTGAAGTCAAACTAGAATTACATGTGACACATTAATTGTATGCCCTCCATGTATCCAAATTCCTGAGAATCAGTTTGAGGACTCAATTAAAATTGTTATCATGAGAATTTAAGTAATACACTAGCATAAAAGTTTTTCAAATGCACGTTTTTGTGGCTTACTTGATACTATTTTTTTAAAATGTCAAGATAAAAATGGATGTACGATGATAGAATTTGATAACTCTCAAAATGAGCATCTCACTATGGGTGCCCACATTTGATTCAAGGCTCATTAGTTTGGGATATTTACGATGAAGTGGTGGTATGGGTAATTGGTAACTACATAGTGTGGGCAAGCTTCTGATGGAAACCCATATTGTATCTGGACATTGTTGGGAAATCGGGCATAGACATAGGCAACAGAAATAAAAAATTTAATGCATGTTTCCCAAAACAACAAGATCGTGTCAACAATAATGTATCTATGAAGGAAAGGATTGCAAGGTTATACCTGGTCCTGGATCAAGTACAATGACATTACCCTTACACTAGGATCATGCTTCTTCTTCTTCTTCAGGCAACAACACAATCATTCAACAACATCATCACTCGAATAGTCATCTCCACTGACCTCCTGGTGCAACACCATGGACAACAGTTGATGATGTCCTCCTTGTGGTAGACAATGGCCTCCCACCTCTAGAGTAGTCCATGCGGACCACTAGGAACTCCATGTTGTGCTACCAGAGCCAACAGGAAGGAGTTGTCCCCTTTTGTAAGTGTACTAGTCACCGACATGCTCTCCCATAATTGATCTCAATTGTTCTCTCCCTCACTATCCCCCCTTCAATGGGTAGGACTTGCCCAGTTTCTCTATTGGTTATCAAAACTAGAGAGGACAAACATTGTCAAAGCAATAGATTCTCAATTGTGTGTGTTGAGAAGCCCCTAGTACCAATACCCCTCTATTTATAGTAGAGGCTAGGGTCATAGTTCCCAGTCTAAGTGGGAGTAGAAGGGTCTGGAATCATGAATTTTTAGGAACATGTGAATGGAGAATCGGTCAGTTCACACACCCAGCCAGTCAGTTGGTGCATGAGCCGGTCAGTTCACTAAGTGAACTAGTCGGTTCACACAATTTCCTATTCTGAATCACATTGGTATTCAATGCTTAATTAATGTTAAACATGACATCAACATCAATCATTGTTCCAATCAAATTGGAAACTAAATTGGGTGACCTAGAGGTTGAATCGGTCACTTCACATAGTGAAATGGTTGTTTCACATTATGAGATAGTCGTTTCACAAGTCCAGTTCAGGCAAAGTTCAACCAATATTGATTCCAATTGACCTGACACTCCAACCAATCAGTTCAACACTTGAATCGGTTGGTTTCGAGTCCAGTCAGTCAATTTTGAACCTCATTTGTTAAATTGAATACCTAAACACCTTTAGTATTCATTCTAAACATCATTCATGAATATAATCCTTTAATCCAAGTGTATCATATGTGTATGACCCTATAGGTCCAAAATTACATTGACAGTGAATGTCCATAACCAATTATGACATCACCAGCAAAGAGTGATGCCTAGTCACACATCATTTCTACCCAAGTAACTCAAAAAGTTTGAGAACAAATTCACCTACAATCTGTGATCAGTGTTTTCGTGATCATATAGTTCCTTTGTATCTAATATCCAGATTGAACTCAAGGCATGTAATTGTCATCCTCTCAATACTCAATCCATGCTCCTTGAACTAGAGCAGTATGTTTGAGATGCATATGAGTTCACATATCATATATTGAATCACATATGTATGGTTGTATATTTCTCAGTCTCGCTTACTAAGAGGCACTGGATACCAATCTCCTGTAGTAGGGACAAATCCCATCTACATCACTCACACTTAGTCCCCTTGTGTCACATCTATCTAATCATCACCGTTATGGCAATCCTTATTCAGGGTTATGTTGGATGATGTCAAAGTGTATTGAATGACATTTGATGAATGTAGTGACTTCAAGTCTAAGAACCACAATCACCATTATCACTATGAAAGCTGATTCTAACTACCATTACATGGTCTCCATGTATCACTCTCATGGTGGGTCTGTTTGATATACTGTTCTCTAACAAGTACCTATGTGCTTGACTTGATATCACATATCATGTCTAATGAGATTTTGTCATCAGTCAACACACACTCTAGTCTTATGTATTAATGTTGTTTATTTTGCACCTACAGTAATATCTGACTAGGGACATAACAAGAATGTTTGTACTCTTATCATACATATGATCTCATCATTTAGGTCCTCAACCTAAAAACATATGTCATCAAGTAACATCATTCTTTACACATCTACTATGTATGAGTCATTATCTCATGCATGAAAGAAACATAATAGAAGGAATTACTTTATTATTAACAAATCAAGTATTGAATCCCACACTCCAATCATCATAAATTTTGTCTCTCTAGGAATACATACCAACAGACTCCCACTTGCACTTAGAGCTAATCACCCGCAAATCTTATTCCAAGTGATCTTAACATGTCCATCATGTTTCTGCTACACAAACACTTTTATAGCGGGTTTAGCAACGTTTGCTTCAAGTTGGTATTTGGAAGTTTCACATCTCCTCATTGTGCAAACTTTCTCATGAGATGGAAGTGTTGTAGTATGCTATCTGAGATTCCTTACCTAACCAGTAGATCCATCGTTGTCATCAGTGTTTCTACTGTATCATCAATGGTTGGAACCTCAAACAAGTTCACTGGTATGAACTTCTTGATCCATATAGTATCTTGTACTGTTCTCATAATACAGAGATACTCAGATTCTTTTGCAGATTTAAATAATTGTCACTAGCTCAAAACCCTTTCCAACTTACAGTTCTCATTTAATGTTAAACATAAACATATGTTGCGATCATTTATTTGTCATTTTGGTAGCTTACATCGGTGTAACCCTTTACACCCAACTCTTAAGTATTACCATACTCAAGGAATGGATACTATTAGTGCTTCACAAGAACCTAAGGATGTTCTTTTTGTTAGTCCAGTGACTCTTACTAGCATCTGACATATACCATCTCGTCATGTCAAATACATAATAGATTTCTAGATAGGTATATATATCCTCTCATCATGTCCAATACATTGAGATGATTGGATATCCTCTCATCATGTCTAATACATATGAGATAACTAGATATCATCTCATCATGTCCAATACATACGAGATAACAAGATAAGTACATCAAATTGCATTAATAGATAGATCCAATTGTGAATGCATATTGCATTTATTCCATGTGTTCCTGTTCTTCATAAGAACTGGGACACTAGGCTTCTGAGAGACTAACTCCACAGAACATGGACACATTTTCTCTCATTAAGTCTTACATGTTGAACCCTTTAGCATCTTGCCAATGTATGTGCTCTTTCTTAGGTCAAGAAGCTTTCCGAATCTATCTCTATAGATCTCAATTCCTATCACATAGGATGCTTTGGCTAAACCCTTCATATAGAAGGTACTTTCCTTGCCATGTTTTAATATTTGTAGGATGAGGACGTTATTCCCCATCATTATGTTGAATATAAATATGCTCCCACTAATTCTTTTGTTGTCACATATTTCATCTTCATTTTGACTCAAGTCAAACTCTTTGACTTTCTTGTCAAATAGAAGATTCCAACTCTGGGATGCTTGCTTCAATCCATAGATTGACCTTTGTAGCTTATAGACTTTATTTGCATTATTGGATTTATAAAAACTTTAGACCATGTCACATACACATCCTCATAATTATTCCAATTAAGGAATGTAGTTTTAGCATCTATATTCCAAATCTCATAGTCATACTAAACTCCAATAGCAAGCATGATATTAATGGATTTAACCATGATAATCGGTGAAAGACTTCACTATTGACTTGAGAGTTCTACATTGTCCATATTTTGATAATGACTTTACCATTCCATTCCTATGTATCTAATATGTTTGTTCAAGATTGATTTTAGGTTTTAGGTACATGAAAAGGATCAAATTATACAAGCCCTAGCTTGTTCAAGTTTAAGTCAAAAGCAATGCAAGTGTGCAATTTGGGAAATCACTCCAAATGACCTTCGATGATTTTTGTAATCACTTGTATTGATGATATGACTTGTAAATAAGATGAGAAAAAATTAGGGACACTTAATTCCAAGTTTAACTACTCAAAAGTCAAATTAGAAAATTTATCATAGACTGTTCATCATTCGAGTTGAAAACTCAATCGATCCTATGATGGATTTTCTGAAGATGACCCATCAGTCGAGTTGCACACTCACAAAATTTGACCGACCGATTCACTGAGAAAAACTAATTTTAGCTCATCGGTCGAGTTTCCCAAAACAAACTCGACTGATAGTTTGAAAATTGGCTTTGTCTTTTAGTTGATTGGTCGAGTTACCTTTATTGAAACTCGACTGAATGTACTGTACAGAAAATGTACAAAAAGTGATTATAGGTGTTGGAGAGTTGTTTTGGGAAAAAATAGAACTATTGCTTCTTGCAAAATAGCTATATTTTGACCCTAAGTGATCCCAAACTCAAAAGAACACCCCCAACTATAAATAAGACCCCTTGGAGTTCATTCTAAGTTTGCTCATTCATGCTATTCTAAGTTCTTACTATTTTTGAGTGTGTTACAACTCCTTGAGCCCCTTTCTTTCTATAGTTTACACTTCATTTTGTGATTATGAGTGAGATAGGCCTATTGTAAGAGAGCTACTTCCTTTTTCTTGTAAAGCTCTCATCTACTCCATCTTCCCTACCCCTTTCCTCCATGAAGAAAAGGTGAAGCAAGCTATTCTGAGTGAAGGTGAAGTTGTTGCTGGTCTTCTTCAAGTTTAAAGAAGAGGTGAGGATCTCCTCCAGGTGAAGGAGATGATAAAGGATGAAGATCCAAGAAGAGTAGAAAAGTCCTTGAAGGCAGAAGACTTGTGCTAGAGTGGGTAAGACCTTGGAGAAGGCTAAAGACTCTTGGCAAAGTGGGTAAGTCCTTAGTAAGGTGGAGTACTCTTGGTGCTTGTATGGGTAAGTCCTTTAGTGGTCTTGTGTTGTAACTCTCTTTGGTAAGTATATAGACAGAAGCACTTGCAAAGTCCTAGAGACTGACCTCTCTAGGTAGTGGACTGACTCTCTCCTAGTAGAGTGGAACCACTCTACATGACCTTGTCAAGTGCTTGCTATCAATTCCTCTCATCCTTGCTATGCTTGTTAGTTATGAATTCAAATTGCACTTAAGCTATTGGTTTTAATTTGATATAATTTGAAGTTCTAATCTATCTTTTGAGATTTTTGAAGCTCAATTCAACCCCCTCTAGAGCCTTAGATCCAACAAGTGGTATCAGAGCTAAGGATCTTCTCCAACAATCTCCCATGAGACTATAAGATGGGAAACAACCTGCTTGGTTCTCTCAAACTAGAGGGAGGCTTCTCCATGCGTCCTATGGTCCTTGATGGCACCAAATTCCTCTAATGGAAGAGATGTATGCAATTCTACATTCAAGGAATGAATTTTGACATGTGGAAGGTGATGCTCACACCTAAACCAGAGCTGTTGCAACATGAAGTGAAGCTTCTCTCAAAGAAGCCCAACTCAATGCCAAAGCCATAAGCATCCTCTATGCAACCCTTACCCCAACGAAGTTCAACCATATCTCATCTTAGGACACTGCCTATGAAATTTGGGAGAAATTGTGCATCACCTATGAAGGCACAAAGCAAGTCAAGGAGGCCAGCATCTACATACTGAACAACCTTCTAGATAACTTAAAGATGTGTAATAAATAGTGGGTTGCAGAGATGTACTCAAGACTCAATGTCATCATCAATGGGCTGGCTGCATTGGGCAGCACTTTGGATAGAGGTGTAATCAACTCCAAGATCTTGAGGACTCTACCATAGAGATGGGAATCAAAGGTCACCTCCATTGAAGAAGTAAGGAACCTTGGTGACATCCCAACCGAAGAGCTCATTGGAAACCTCCAAGCCCATGAGCCAAGGCTTGACATACAAGAAGAAGAAGCCAAGCAAGAAGAGAAGGAAGCCAAGAAGATCAAAGATAGTGCTTTCAAGACACAAGTGGAGGCAGTCATCCTTCAACAACAACTTTCTTTTCGGACCTCTCCTTCCTCCTCTAGTGAAGATGACAACCCAAGTGAGAATTAAGCCAACTACATCAAGGGAAAAAACTTCAAGGGAAAGCAAGCCTCCTCCTCCTCTACTCCTAGATGCTACAAGTGTGGACAAAAGGGACACTACAAGAGTGAATGTCCCAAGTCAAGAAAGTAACACCGCAAGGGCAGATCAAAGAAGGAAGAAGAGTACAAAAAGGAGAGAAAGTACAAGAGGAAGGACAAGAAGGACAAGAGACACATGAATGTAGCTCATGTAGCTTGGGAAGCATCATCTTCAAGCAGCTCAAGCTTCGAAGAAGATGGAGAGTGCCACCTTGCTCTCATGGCCTCTATTAGTGAATAAATTGGTAAGGTAAGTGAGGTAAGTTTGCATGAGCTATCTAAGGAAGTTGTTATTGACATTCTTATCTCTACATGTTCATCTTTTACTAAATGTAAATCTAAAAAAATAGTTAGGAAAAATCATTGGTGATCTATATGCTAAATTGAAATCCTTGAGCTGAATGAGAAATCTAATCTTGAGAGTATTGATAATTTTCAAGGGCAATACCTTGATCTTGAGCTCTAATACAATGGGGTTGAAGTTGATAATGGTATCTACCTTATGAATATTGAAAGTCTTAAGGAAGAAAACCAAAATTGCCTTAAAGAGCTTGAAATAATTAAAACTAAAAATGTTGAATTTAAGCTACTTATTGATGCTTGTAGAGAAGAAAGAGATGTCTATCTTAAAGAAATCTAAATGCTTAAATATGAAAAATGCTAGGTTGCTTGGTTAAGTAAATGATCTATCTTCTAGACCTTTATTGCCTAGTGCTAATGTTGCTTCCGTTTCTCTTGAAAAGGATTCATATTTAACTAAAGCCTTTTGTCTTGAGGCTGATCTTGTTCATGCTAGGGATGACATAGCTAGCTTATCTTCTACCATTATTTCTTTAAATGATGATAATCAAAGATTGAGAGAATCCCTACAGAAATTCCTCAAAGGGAAGGACTCCCTAAATGAAATCCGTGACCATTCTACCAAACAAAGTGGTACTAGTGGTTTGGGATTTGCAGGGGGAGCATCAAAGGGCAAGAGAAAAGCCAAAGGTAAGAAAAAGACCAAGGAGATCTCTTTCTTTGTAGGAGAGTCTTCCGACACTAAGAATCCTATGGTTTGTTTTTATTACAAATGTGATGATCATTACTGTACCTATTGTCCTTACAAGCCTAAGGGGACCAACCCAAAGATGTAATGGGTCCTTAAGCTAACACCAAATCCCAAAGTTTGAGTTGGGAACTGACATTCTCCTTTCTTACAGGAAAAAGGATGATGGATTGTTGATAGCGGTTGCACTAAGCATATGACAGGTGATATAAGCCATTTCAACAATTTCACCAAAAAGAAAGGAGGTTCAATCACCTTTGGGGACAACAAGAAAGGTAAAATCAAAGGTGAGGGTGATGTAGGTGAATCCTTATGCATCAAGAATGTTCTCTTTGTGGATGACCTACATCACAATTTAATGTAGTGTTAGTTAATTATGTGATAATGGTTACCTTGTGTTATTTACTTCCTTTGTATGCTCGATTCTAGATTCCCTCACCTACCAAGTGATATATAAGGGAACTAGAAGTGGTAATCTTTATGTTATCGTTCTTTACTCTATTAATCCTGTTGTTGGTAGATGCCTAGTAGTCAACTCGAATTATTTCTCTTTGGCACCGCCGACTTGGTCATGTAAATATGCATTAGCTGAAGAAGTTGAGCAAAAAGGACTTGGTCAAGGGACTTCCCAAATTGGATTTTAAAAAGGATGAGGTATGCCAACCTTGCACCCAAGGAAAGAAAACCAAGTCCTCCTTCAAATCTAAAGGAGTCCTTAATACCAAGAGATCTCTTGAGCTTCATCACATTGATCTATTTGGACCAATGAGAACTCAATCGCTTTGTGGTTCCAAGTATTGCCTTGTTATTGTCAATGATTTCTCTAGATATACTTGAACCTTCTTTCTCATTTCTAAAAGTGACACACTTGATGTTTTCTTGAGATTTTGTAAATGAGTTGAGAATGAAGCTTCTTGTTGCATAGTTTCCATCCGTAGTGATCATGGGGGAGAATTTGAAAATTAGCTTTTTGAACATTTTTGTCAAGAATCTGGTTATGCACACAACTTCTCTTCACCTCGAACACCTCAACAAAATGGGGTTGTGGAGAGGAAGAAGAGGTCTTTATAGGAGATGTCTAGGATCATGTCTAGGACCATGCTTCTAGAGTATGATACTCTAAAGAAGTTTTAGGCTGAAGTTGTTAGTACCTCATGTTTTGTGCAAAATTGGGTTTTTACTCATCCTTCTTTGAAGAAAATCCCCAATGAGCTATTACATGGTAGGAAGCCTTCTATTGAGTATTTCCATATTTTTGGATGTCCTTGTTTTGTTTTGAATAAGAAAGATTCTCTCAACAAGTTTGATCTGAAATCTTATTAGGCTTTCTTTCTTGGCTATATCACTACTAGCAAGGCTTATAGAGTTTTTAATATTGATCTTGCTAAAGTAGAAAAATACATAAATGATAAGTTTATTGAGATTAACCCCTCTATTCCTAAAGAAATTGTTCCAAATGATGATGTTGAAGGTGAAGTAATTCCTATTCTAAAAGAGTTCAACATCACCCAAAAGGGAAAAGAGGTAGCCACTCAAGAAGAAGAGAAGGATGATGAGAAGAAGGATCCAACCCCCATGTTTGCAAAGAATCATCCAAAGGATATGATTTTAGGTGATCCTTTTGAAAGAGTGAAGACGCGGGCTGCATTCAAAAAAGAATAAGTCAATGATGCCTTCATCTCACAACTCAAGCCTAATAATGTCAAGGAAGCTCTTGGGGATGATGAGTGGATCCTAGCTATGCAAGAAGAGTTGGAGCAATTTGAAAAGAAAAAAGTTTGGACCCTAGTGACAAGACTAAGTGATAGAAAGATCATTGGCACAAATGGGTCTACCGCAACAAGCTTGATGAATTCGACAAAGTGGTAAGGAACAAAGCAAGCTTAGTGGCTCAAGGAATAAAAAAGAAGGTATAGATTTTGATGAAACATATGCACCTATAGCTAGACTTGAGTCCATTCGTATGTTGCTTGACTTTGCTAGTTATAAAAACTTTCTTCTGTATCAAATGGATGTTAAAAGTGCATTTTTGAATGGTACAATTGAGGAGGAAGTGTATGTTGCACAACCTCAGGGCTTTGAACATGATGGTTTACCTAACAATGTTTATTTGTTGCAAAAATCTCTCTATGGACTCAAACAAGCACCTAGAGCTTGGTATGATAAATTAAAGAATTTTTTATTAGATCATGGGTATATCATGGGTAAAGTGGATTCTACCTTATTTATAAAGCACACTTCTAACAATTTTCTTGTCATACAAATATATGTTGATGATATTATTTTTGGAAGAACTAACCTTGATCTTTGCAAATAATTTAGTGATCTCATGCAGAGTGAATTCAAGATGAGTATGATGGGTGAACTCATGTTCTTCCTAGGCTTTCAAATCAAGCAAACAAAAGATGGGAACTTCATCAACCAAGGCAAGTATACGTGTGAACTACTCAAATGCTTTGGGATGGAGAACACCAAGCTGATGGACACACCCATGTCCAACACCACAAAACTTGACAAAGATGAAGTAGGTGTGAAGGTAGATGAGAAGCTCTATAGAGGTATGATTGGAAGTTTACTTTACTTAACTTCCTCTAGACCTGGTATAATGTTTATTGTTGGCTTGTGTGCTCATTTTCAATCAAATCCTAAGAAATCACATCTTATAGATGTTAAGAGGATTTGAAGGTACTTAGCCAAAACCCCAAAATTTTGGACTATGGTATCCCAAGTCAAGGGACTTTACTCTTACTGCTTGTAGTGATGCGGATTATGCAGGGTGCTTGATTGATAGAAAGTGCACAAGTGACACTTGTTTCCTCCTAGGACCATGCTTGGTGTCTTGGTTCTCCAAGAAATAGAGCACAGTGGCATTAGCAACCACCGAGGCTAAATACATTGTAGCCAGGAGTTGTTGTGCCCAGGTCCTATGGATGAAGCAAATGCTACAAGAGTTTAACATTCATTTTAATGCTTTTCCAATCTACTATGATAATACTAGTGCAATGAACTTGTCATATAATTCTATCTTGCATAGTATAGCTAAACATACATAGGTTTGTCATCTTTTTCTCCATGATCACATTGCCAAAAAGGATATATATATCACGCATGTAGACATGGAAAATCAATTGGCGAACATTTTCACTAAACCACTAGCTAGAGAGCAATTTGACTTTATTAGATCAAAATTTCTTATAACTACTTTGAATGAATTTGATATGCCTTCGAGCTATTTGTCATCTATCCTAAATATTTTTCTTCTATTTTGATCATCTTTGCTTTCTAATATGCAAACCAATTCACGTTTCATGTTCCTTTTGCCTTGTTTTTGGGTATTTTTTGCAAACACATGTTTTACCGCAGAATAGTCCCAATGATGAGTGATATGTGCCTAAGTATGTTCAAAGTACATATTGGACTTGAAAAATAAATGTAATTAGCACTCTAATGGCTAGAAACTATGTTTTTTATGTTTAGATCAGGTTGACCATCGGTCAAGCTGCCAACTCGACCAATCAGAGGCTGAGAGCTTTTTAAAAGATCCCATCGGTCGAGTTTCCGAGTTCACAGAAATCGACCGATGGTCGGGCTGGAGTAATTTTAAGAAGGGTTCGAAAAACTATTCTCCCTCTCATTTAGAGAAAAGTCGATCGATTTCACCTCCAGTTCCCCTAAGCTCTCTACCCATGCCCAAACCTTCCTCTCCCTAGCCCTAGCTCAACCTAGCTTGACCTCCCTTGACCTCCCCCCTTACTAACCTAGGTCTCTGGATGAGTTTTGGTGGTATTTCCTTATCTTTTTCTCTCTCCTTCCTCTCTTTTACATCTCTATGGCATCCAATAGGAGGAAGAGGGCCACCCCAGCTAATGCACCTTCATCTTCATCCAACTCTCGCTGGATTCCATTTGATGACACTCTCTTTGTCTCAAATGTGGCTGTAAATAGGTATAAGGAGCTCCTTACCTGGAATCCTTTCCCGTGCCCTATTTGAGCCTAGACCATGATGAAAAGAGGTCATAGATCAAGTAGCAGAGGTGCTTCATCATCACCATCTCTCTACCTTGGGTGTTGAATGCGCATGCTACAACAATTCCATCACTGGCACAAAAGTGGTTCACAAATTCTATGCTAACTTGCATTGGAACCTCGTACCCTCACCTAATACTCAAGTAGTCCTCACATCCATGATAGCCGACAAGAAATTTCAAGTTTCATAGGATACCCTGATTATCTTCTTTTTAGGTACTGAAGAAACTGACACCTGGCGTAAGGACTACCCAGAGTACTTTGACCTAATTGAGCTTGAGGCCTTCTATAAGAAATATGATCTTACTCTCCCTAATATTCATAGGTTCTTGAATAAGCCTCAATTATAATATAGGAAGAAGTGCACCCTTCCCTTCTCTGCCTTGGACCTCAAGAGACGCATCCTCACCCAAGTTGTTAACTGCAATATCCATCCCAAGAAGAATTAAACTGAGATTGTAGAAAACACTATGGTGATCATGTATTATCTTTTGGAGAGCATTGGAGTCAAGTGGTCAAGATATATCCTCCACCATATGACCGTCTTTGACTTAGGCAAGAACACCCGTGGCACCCACCCTCCCTACCCAACCCTGATTTGTGGTCTATTCCAGCTTGCCACTAGCAAATCTCTTTTCCACGATTTTCATTACAAACCTACCTATAAAGGAGTTTGTATCAGTGAGACCACTCTTCAGAAGTCTATGCCTATCCTCTCCTCCACCACACTTGGTGCCTCTATCTCTACCTCTACCCAAGCACCTCCACCACCTCATCCTTCCCGACCTGCCCGTGCCTCGTTCCATGTGTCGAAGGAAACCCTTATGGGCTACATGATGCATCAACAGACATACAACCTCCAGGTTCAGGATCACCTATATCAGGACCTATGTTCAATCATGTCCAACATGAACATGTCATGTGCACATCCCCACCTAGCCTACCAGCCCTACCCAAGAGGTGACTATGCATCCTTTGCATATGATCACTTTTACCCTGCCCCTCCACCCGCATCTTCTACTTCTACACCCTCTGCTATTGGTGGATCTACCCTTGGTGTGCTACCTTTGCCTACTGCCCCCTTGGCCACTCTACTTGCCAGCCTCAGTAGTTCTACTCCTTCCTTCCCATAGGCTAATGAGATCCATGCTCTTGGTATGTCTTGGGCTGAGCAGAATGCATGTTGGCCCGATCGAGGTTTTGGTTCTCGATCTGATGAGGAGATGCCAAACCATGCTGATGAGGAGGTTGTTGTTGACGGGGTTGATGGTGATGATGAGGAGGATGGTGATGCTTCTGATGTTGATGGCTCTGATGGCTTCATTGGTGACTCTGGGGATGAAGGCAATGTTGTTCTCTCTGCTGCACCTTCAGATAGAGATGACGACTATGAGCCTGATACTTCTGATGTTGAGGATGATGATGATGTTGATATAGATAGCTTAGATGTCTAGTTGTTCTTAGTTTTTAGTCTAGATGCCGATCATATATATCTTTCTAGGCTATTTTGTATTAGAAACATCTGGGCACATGTTCTGAGTTGTACTATTTTATCATCTTAGCTTTCATCATTTTGGCTTGTAGTTGTTTTTTGAGAACTTGCTTTCTGGGTTGTAATCTTAATTCTGGGCACCCTTACTCTTTTATTTACTATATCTTATGAGTTGGTTCCATGTTTTACCATATTTTGATAATGACTTAGACTATTTGTTTCTCTCGTCTCTGTTTGGTGTATGCTTTGAGATTGCATGTTATGGATGTATGCTTAGTTGTGCTTGCAGAAGACCTATTTTTATGCTCTTATACCCCCTCCTTTTTTATAATGTCAAAAGGGGGAGAGAAGTTCAATATTTTGAAGATCAAGCATATTGTTTTTACTGCCTATGTGATCCTTTTCCTGCTCATTATATGCTTTATCATGTGACTTGCTAAAGGACCATATCGTATATATATGTCATGTTGCTTTGTGAAGATAGACTAACCATATAGGTTAGAGTAAGCATAGATTGAGGGGGAGAAATTCACATTGTTCAAATCTTGAATCCCCTTACAATTCACAAGGCAAAGGTATCACTTCAATATCCTTTTCAATATGATTGAGGAATGGTTTGTCATTGTCAAAAAGGGGGAGAATGTTGACTTGAGAGTTCTACATTGTCTATATTTTGATAATGACTTTAGCATTCCATTCCTATGTATTTAATATGTTTGTCCAAGATTGATTTTAGGCTTTAGGTACATGAAAAGGATCAAATTATACAAGCCCTAGCTTGTTCAAGTTCAAGTCAAAAGAAATGCAAGTGTGCAATTTGGAAAATTACTCCAAATGACCTTAGAATATTTTTCTAATCACTTGTATTGATGATAGGAATTGTAACTAAGATGAGAAAAAATTAGGGACACTTAATTCCAAGGTTTAATCACTCAAAAGTCAAATTAGAAAATTTGCCACAGGATGTTCATCGGTCGAGTTGGAAACTCGACCGATCCTATGATGGATTTTCTAAAGATGACCCATCGGTCGAGTTGCACACTCACAAAATTTGACCAACTGACTCACTGAGAAAAACTAATTTTAGCTCATCGGATGAGTTTCCTAGAACAAACTCGACTGATAGTTTGAAAATTGGCTTTGTCTTTTAGTTGATCGGTCAAGTTACCTTTATTGAAACTTGACCAAATGTACTATATGAAAAATGCAGAAAAAGTGATTATAACTATTGGAGAGTTCTTTTGGGTGAAAATAGATATTTTGGTTCTTGCAAAACGACTATATTTTGACCCTAAGTGATCCCAAACTCAAGGGAACACCCCCAGCTATAAATAGGACCCCTTGGAGTTTATTCCAAGTTTTATCATTCATTCCATTCTAAGTCCTTGCTATAGTTGAGTGTGTTGCAACTCCTTGAGCCCCTTTCTCTCTCTAGTTTACACTTCATTTCATGATTATGAGTGAGATTGGTCTGTTGTAAGAGAGATACTTCCTTGTGCTTGTAAAGCTCTCATCTAATCCATCTTCCCTACCCATTTCCTCTGTGAAGAAAAGGTGAAGCAAGCTACTCCGAGTGAAGGTGGAGTTTCTGCTGGTCTTCTTCAAGTTTAAAGAAGAGGAGAAGATCTCCTCCAGGTGAAGAAGAAGACAAAGGTCGAAGATCCAAGAAGAGTAGAAAACTCCTTGAAGGGAAGACTTGTGCTGGAGTGGGTAAGATCTTAGAGAAGGCTGAAGACTCTTGACAAAGTGGGTAAGTCCTTGGTAAGGTGGAGTACTCTTGGTGCTTGGATGGGTAAGTCCTTTGGTGGTCTTGTGTTGTAACTCTCTTTGGTAAATATATAGAGAAAAGCACTTGCAAAGTCCTAGAGGCTGACCTCTCTAGGTAGTGGACTGACTCTCTCCTAGTTTGGAGAGTAGAACCACTCTACATGACCTCATCAAGTGCTTGCTATCATTTCCTATCATCTTTGCTATGCTAGTTAGTTAGGACTTGAAATTGTACTTAAGCTATTGGTTTTAATTTGATATAATTTGAAGTTCTAATCTATCTTGTGATATTTGTTTAAGCTCTATTCACCCCCTCTAGAGCCCTAGATCCAACATTCACCATGTTCAATACCTTGAACTTGTTTGAAACTCTTTGCAACCAATCTACCCTTCCATTTTGGTCTCCTTCCAAAGACTCACATACACCCTATGGGTTTTACCCCTTCAGGTGGATCCACCAAGGTCATACCTTAATGATTTACATGGACACCATCTTGGATCTGATGGCCTTAAGACATTACTCAAATTCTGATTCCATAATTGCTTCCATGTAGGTAGTTGACTCATCATATATGATCAACTCATCACCTTTTGAGTTATAAGATATCATAATCTTTCAAGCTCAAGGTGTGTCCTACTTGATATATGAGGTTTTGTGTTACATAATAAACATGAGATTCCACAACAACTTTTGATTCTCATTGTCCACTGTACCTCTTTAGGTTCTATGTTTTCTTATTTATCTCAAACATTTTGAGTTCTACTCTTACTCCCAATTCCTTTGGAACTGAGTTCCTCTTCATGAGCACAGCTGTGACAACCCTAATTTTTGGGTTCATATGGTTGGAAATGCAATTTCCCCAATAAATGTATGATTATGGGAATTGTATGAATTATATGTATTGAATGGATTCCCTTTGTAATATTTCCTTTTTTCATGTGATTTCATGGACTATAACATGTTAATGTGTTCAATATGATTAAAAGAAAAAAAGAAGAAATCAAATATTGCTCTATTAAGAAGGAAATATGAGATAATGATGTAGATGTAAGAAATATGTGGAGATATGAATAATGGAATAATTATGGAGGATATTTCGAGTCCACATGGTTTCTATTGGTAAAATGAATCCAAATAAATAATATTAAAGAATAGGAGAGAGAAAATATGCATAAAATATGCCTTAACAAGTGATAACTTTCTTATGACTAAAAGTCTCTCATAATTTCGAGTTTGAGTCCCAAACTTGTCACACACGTATTTTTAATCATTATGGACTTTCCTCTAAAATTTGAGATTAAAAGGATAAACGGTTTGGGAGATATGAATTTTGTAAGTTTCCTAAAGTGTAAAGGATAACATTAAATGTCACAATTCATCTCTGATTTATGTTCTAATACGAGGCTTGATAGACTTTGGATCCTTGGTCCAACGGTAGCTACTTTCCGAGTTGGATGGGGAAAGAGGAATAGTAGATGGAGACTTCTTGATCGATTTGCTCCTTGTACGAACGACGTATGAATCTAAAAGTTGGCCCATTAGATCCAAGAGATGAATTCGAGTCCTTCTATACCTGATTCTAGGTAGTTTCATTTGGATTTGGGAAACCCCCAATTTTTCTATGGAGTCCTAGACCCTATGGAATTTGTAAACATCACTATTCGTAGGCTCGTCGTCTATATAAGGCCCAGGGAGTTTGTGAGGTTGGGAGGGAGAAAAGCAAAGTTTCCCCCGACTCCCTGTGCTTAGTTGCGGTGTTGGATGAACCAGTCGTCACTACAGGCAGTGACAGAGACGAGAGAGAAAGTGAGTGAGCATGCGACCATGAACTTTCCATCTCTGATGGACGTGTGCGGAAGGTCGTAGCTCCAAGCCAGAGCTGAGACTAGTATTCAGGAAATCGGTCCGTGCGGCCGCATATGCGGCCGCTTAAGCGGTTCGGACAGGGGACCGCACCGCATATGTCAAAGTGCACCAATAATTGGTCTAGGCCCGATTATGCGGCCGATTACCCGCTTATGCAGCCGCTTAATCACCACTTTTCCAAACACACATACATGGACTTGAAGAAATGAAATTTATATGATATTTTTGTTGTTTCTAATTAAATATTTATATGATATTGCTGCTCCCTTTCTTCTAATTAATCATTCTATGTTGTCCTTGTATGTAATTGTTCAATGTGATATATAATTCTATATGACTAATATATAAATATACATAGATATATTAATTTATTAAAAAAATCCAAAACCGCATATACTCCCGCATACCGCATATACTCTATTCAGTGCCCCATCCGCCCGTACACCGAATAGCATTTTTCTAAACACTGGCTGAGACGTACTGCGGTGGGGGCGAGATTTCGCTGTTGTCCATCGGTGACAAGGGCTCTGTTTCCTCTGCGGAACAGAGCAACTGTCTTCTTGGGAGACTCGCGAAGGAGACAACGGGGACAAGAAGGTCCGGGCGATCGGGTAGCCGGATCCAAGAGCTGGATCCATGTGCCAAGAAAAGAAGTTGTCACAAAAAAGAAAAGGGACATGTGGCAGCATTCGATTGGCCCTAAAGGTATTTACTTTGCAATTTCATAACTAATTATATGTAACTCCAATTAGGATGAACTATATACAAAAATTGATTAGGAGAATGCGTGGAATTCAATAAAATTAGAATTGAATCATGATTCTTCTTAAAATTTGAGAAGTACATAAAGTTGTCACCTTAATTGGTGTTGTTAATGAAAAGCCCTAATTTTGATATTAATGAAATTTGGTAAAGTTCTTTGGATACTTTAAATCCAATATTAACTTGTTGTTAATAAAATGAATATTCAGATATAAAAAGATGATCTTGATTCACAATTGACTTAATTTAGGGTTCCATGCACATGAATATGCATTAATGGGCTTAGAAACCCTAATTTTGATAATTATGACTTTTAATGGCTTAATTGCCCAAATCAATGAATAAAATAGAGATACGATGATCCTAAGTCGATTTGAGTATAAAAGATCCTTAATGTGGATAGTTTGAGCAATTAGGGTTTTTATGAGTAGAAAAGCTATTTTAGGGTTTGTTGACCTAAAAAGGATAAAGTTTGAGAAATTGATCTAAGAAACTCTAATGCATCCTAATGAGACTTAGAAACCTTGAAAAGGTGTCCCAAGTCAATAAAGAGTTGTTTGGGATGTGATGGTAACAACTAGGTGGTATACTTGTTTTCAGGATCAATGTTTGATTGCTTGCTTGATTGGACATCTAGTTGGATTTGAATTTAATTGCTTATTTGAGATCTCCAAAACAGGTATGTGGTTACGCTTATGAGTAATTGCTCTAGTTTCATGGTGATTTTCGAAGTTTTACCAGTTGCTTGAAATTAACTGCTTGGTTGTCATTTATTTCATGCAACTATAGAGTGACTATGACTATCATCATAAGTATATGTGCATGACTAGCTCAGATCCTGGTCCTCCTCTGTAGCTTTGATAATGAGATGGATGACCTAGTACATGGTCTACCTGTGAGGTAGGATCATCATGTTATCATGAGTCGATGTGTTGGTCTACCATTGGGAAGGATCATACGACTCCACGACCCTATGTATTGATCTACCTATAAGGTAGGATCATGGGGGTTAGTTGAGATCTACCATATGAGAGGTAGTATCCATGTCCATTGTAGGGACAACATAGAGGCAAGGGTATATAAGGATTGAGTAGTTATGTTTAAAATGTAAAGTTGTTTTATCAAATCATAATTGTTTGCAATATGTTGTTATAATTAAATGCAAGATTTTGGTTCCCCCACATACAAGTATAATTCATTATACTGACCATCATTTTATTTTCCAGTGTTTTAGGTATTATCTGAAATTGGACAAATAGTAAAGTGGAACCTACAAATATTAAAGTTAAAATAATAAACGAGGATTTAGGTAGATAGAATTCTACTTCGGGTAGAAGTCCCAGTTACCTAATTTTGAAGGTATGTTAAAAGAAAAATTTTATTCCAGTTTTCAGTTTAGTCTTTTGTAGAATTTATTAATTATTTTTTATTATTTACAAAACCATTGATCCTATTTTGGGTAATGCCTCTGACTTCTTGATCTCCCTTAGTTGGGGGTTACTGGGAAGTGGGGTCGTTACATTTGGTATCAAAGTCGTGGTTTTCCATTTAATCTCTAATAATTATTAAATTTTACAAACTCTTTAGAACCCAAGGGAGTTATTAGAGAATTTTACAATGATAAAGGTGTCTAGAAAAGGATCAGGATCCGGGGGCTGGCAATATTTTCCTCCACCCCGCTAGTCGGTCTATGAGGACTCCCAGATCTATGTGACTGCCTGGACAAAATCAAAGGATTTTACTCAAAATATGATACCTCTAGGTCTTCTCTCATCTGTCTTCATCCCTTCTCTACCCCGTTCATTGAATAAAATTTAAGAGATTAAGGTTTCTCTCTCTCCACACTACTCTTGTGTTTGGGATAAGATTAATAAGGATTAAGGAATCCACCACCAAATAATGAAAAACATGTAAATAAGATGTCATGGATGATGCTAACCCTAACCCTAAGTGGTAGTTAGAGAAAGAGAAGGAAGCCTCCAGGAAGAGGAAGAGATCTAACACATCCTCTGAGGATGATGCTAACCCTAACCCTAAGTGGTAGTTAGAGAAAGAGAAGACACGATGAGTTGGATACCTCAGTTGTTCGTTCATGCACGTATGTGGGTTTGACATGCATGCTTTACGTGAGACTTTGAGTATCCATGAGAAACATAGACTTTGAGTAGTTGTTTGATCTCAAGTGCCTTGTGGCGACCCGACCATGGGTGGGTCGTACCTATTAGAGTGAGGGATAATTCCCTCATAGAGAGGGTTGATGGTGACCGTATAGGAACCCTAACAAGTATATATGAACAGAAAAGAGGTATCTACCTACATAGAAGAGAGTGGAAGTAGGTTTTAGACCTAAGCCAGATAGGTTGTGCCTAATAGTTAATGAGATGGGCATGCAAATAGCTTTGGATGATCTTGACCGAATATAAGTTTTTATAGTACACTTCACCCAAGTAGGGATAGACGTGTACCCTTATGAGCTTGACCCATCTTTGGTGAAAGAACCGCCAGTGGTAGGACTAGTTGTAGGGTTAGTTCTAGAGAGAAAGAACCAGACCCGATGAAGAAGGTTGGTGACCTTGACTCCAAGACATGAGGAATCATGAGAAGTTGGTTATTATATGACCTGGAATGGACAATCCTAAGTAGATGAATGTGTTTGCCTCATGCATGATCCTTGGAGGCTTATCGTACCTTGGATGCCTTAGAGGAATCAAACCCCAGAAGAGGGAAAGAGGCTTTGTGAAAGTGCCTACCTTTTAGGTGTAGGAAGGAGAGTTCCATAGACCCTGAAGGGGTATAATAACAAGTTGTGAGGTTTCACACCGAGTTGGTTGTCCTTGTATAGGGCTCTAAGGGTTGTTCACATGGAAGAGTGTTAGGAAGTATATGCCCTATCTGGTATAGGTTTGGTTCATGGTTGAACAGTTGAGCATGTAGTTAGCTAGCGGATGCATAAGAAGTGAACATGGGGTTCCTAGACCAAAGAGGGGAAGTAGTAGTACCTGATGCACATGATGTTCACGAGGCTGATTAAGTTCATAATATTTGAGTATGGCACCCCTCATGTGTTATAGTAAAAGGAAACCCACTCGAGCTGAGATATGTGATTGATGAACCACTCACACAAGTTGGTGACGTATGTATTGGTCCAACCTTGAGGAATGATGAATACATATGACATACAAAGGAACTTAACATGGTTTAGTAGGTTGTCTTCTTACTAAATACATGCATAAGTATCATGTTAGGAGCTAAGCATGCACATGATGACGTAAACCCTGGAAGTAAGGACATTTGTGACCTTTGTTGCTACCAAGAGATAGTTTTCTCCTATCCTAGGAAGGAACCCTTCAGGTAGGGGGAGAACCAGCTTTTGATTAGGTTTGAGGTCACCTAAAGAGGTCTTTCATAGGACCTAGATGAGATAAGTGGAGAGCACAAAGTATGCCAATGAATCTATAGACCCATGTGTGTCCATCTCTAAGGGGCATGAGGATATGTTACTATGGAGGTAACATGTATGGGACGAACTGAGATAGGTAGGCCGCCATGATTCCCATGAAGGAATGTGAGTTAACCATGAGTGCCCAGAGAGATGATGGAGATCTGGGTGAGGATTCATGTTCGAGATGTGCTATGGTGGATCCTAAGTCAATACCGAGGTCAAGTAGGGATAAGACCGATGAGAGTAGGAGTTGTTTGTTCCCTAAATGCACAAGACCATAGGGTCGGGAGGTAACAACTACCTTTGTTGAGGCCCATGGGTTATGAGGTTGGCCACCTTCATGAGTTCATGGGGCCTAAAGGGTAAAAGTGAGAGGCACTCCTTAGATGCATAAGGGTCAGATCACCCCAAAAGTACCGGCACCCTAGGGACCTTGAGGTAATGACTAAGAATTGTACATAAGAGAGGTGTTAAGATCCTGAGGTGATGGGAAAAGTCTTTTCATGGGTGTAGAATCGTAATGGAGATGTTTATGATGTGGAGACATAAGATGTATTTCAACTTAGTTTGGAAAGTGTAATGGCGTTGTGTGATGCACCATCTCTACTCTTGGAATGGGATGAGCTCTGTATTTGGACTACATCCAAATGCTTATTTCATCTTGTTATGGGCATGAGAGACAGGGCAAAATGCATGCCATATACTAAGGAAGGAAGTGATATGAGTTGAAACCCTTCTATAATGATTGAGGATAGAAGATGTACCACACCTTTTGAGAGTACGTTGGATAGATGGTTTAAAAACACGAAGAGAACAAAGGTGATATGAGGACGTACCTCCCTGGAAGTAGCTTGGAATCTATGAGTCATAAGTTTGGGTTTGATAACTGAGATGATGAGCTTAAAGTTTTCTTGTCTCAGTTAGACCTAAACCTGAGATGAGGAGGACGAGTGAAGTATATGAGGGTTTATGTCTTCACCACCACCTAGCACATAAGGAAATTCATGTGGTAACTGATACTCTTTGCTGAGACACAACTCAGATGTACAATTGCCTTGTTTAGCTAATGGAGAGAGCTGAAAGAGGTTGCTAGGTGAACCCTATGATCATTATAAGACTAGACATATGTGGATAACATTCAGATACAACCAGACCCATTGGTCGAGTTAGTGGTTACCCAGTTAGCCAACCCAGAGCTTGACGAGATAAAAGGATTGTTATGAGAACCTAAGACACACCTCTTAGGAAAAGAAGGTGGTGAAACCCACTAATAGAGTGTTTTAGGGTTTCTGAGGAGTCACCCTTGAGGAATCATGTCCTACAAGAAGCTCATGATTTTAAGTACATTGTATATCATGGTACTACCAGGATGGTTAAGGATTGTAGTGGTACCTTGAAGACCTAGGATGAAGAAGGATATAGAGTTGCATGTGGCCAGTGGTCATACATGCAATAGGGTGAAGGCTGAACACTAGTAACCCAGTGGATTGCTATAGACAATGAGAAGTCTTTGAGGGGGAATGGAAGTAGATCACCATAGATGTTGTGGTGGGTCTCCCCTAGACCAAGAGAGGTCATGATGTAATATGGGTTATGGTAGATCACCTTACCAAGTTGACCTAATCCCTTGCCTAAGAGAGAGCACAATCAGTATGACAGTTTTGGTCAAACTATATATATGAGAGAGAGATAGTTCAACTACACTGTGATCCGAGTTTAATATATTGAGCATAACTGCAAGTTCACTTCCATGGTGTGGGAGTAGGTGTAAGAAGAACTCGATGCTAGATTGAAGATGAGTCCAACATATCACCCTTGACTAATGGATAATCAAGAGAGTATGATCCAGACTTTAGAGGGTCTAATAAGAGCATGTGAGCTCATTTAGGGTGTTTTGTGGGAGTAGTTCTTGCCCCTAATTTAGTTTTCTTGTGATGATAACCACCATATCCAATATTGGGATGTACGAAGCTCTGTAAGGGAGGCTGTGTCGGTTACCACTTCACTAGGGTGATGTTGGTAAGAGGACCTTGTGAAGGTGAGAAAGATACCACAAGTGTAAGCGGATGATGTTGCTTTGATCAAGAAATGGCTGAGGAAGCCCAAGATCGACAGGAGTCATAAGCTGATGCAAAGCAGACTGACATGCAGTTCACTATGGGTGAATATGTGTTATGAAAACCCAAACCCTCTAAGCTATAGCTAAGAAAGCTGAGTCCTCAATACATGGGTCCATTTGAGATGGATTGGTGGAGTTGCTTATGTATAGCCTTACCCCTCAGGATAATATGATGTGTTCCATGTGTCCGATCTAGAGCGCTATGTGAGGTACCCAAGCCATGTGTTGAGCAATGAACATAGTGAGCTCCCAAGGGAGGCTGAAATGTCCTGAGTCACCTGTGTGGATTCTAGATACCAAGATGAAAGAACAAGGTGAAATAACTCAGATGTAAGAATATAAGATGATAAAGGTTCTTTGGAAGCACCATAGAGAGGATGAAGCCACATGGGAGCTGATGATGGGCATGGAAAAGTCTTATTCTGAATTGTTTGTATGTTTGGTGGAATTTTGAGGGAAAAATCCTATAAGAGGGGAAGGATGTTACGACCCCAATTTTTGGGTTCATATGGTTGGAAATGAAATTTCCCCAATAAATGTATGATTATGAGAATTGTAGGAATTATATGTATTGAATGGATTCCCTTTGCAATATTTCCTTTGTGCATGTGATTTTGTGGACTATAACATGTCAATGTGTCCAATAAGATTAAAAGAAAAAAAGAAGAAATCAAATATTACTTTATTAAGAAGTAAATATGAGATAATGATGTAAATGTAAGAAATATGTGGAGATATGAATAACGGAATCATTATGGAGGAGATTTCGAGTCCACGTGATTTCTAATGGTAAAAGGAATCCAAATAAATAATATTAAAGAATAGGAGAGAGAAAATATGCATAAAATATGCCTTAACAAGTGATAACTTGCTTATGAAGAAAAGTTTCTCATACTTTCGAGTTTGAGTACCAAACTTGGCATAAGTAGTTTAAGTCATTATGGACTTTCCTCTAAAATTTGAGATTAAAAGGATAAACGATTTGGGAGATATGAATTTTGTAAGTTTCCTAAAGTGTAAAGGATAGCATTAAATGTCACAATTCATCTCTAATTTATGTTCTAATACGAGGCTTGATAGCTGTTGGATCCTTGATCCAACAGTAGCTGCTTTCTTATTTGGATCGGGAAAGAGGAACAGTAGATGGAGACTTCTTGATCGATTTTCTCCTTGTATAAACGACGTGCAAATCTAAAAGTTGGCCCATTAGATCCAAGAGATGAATTTGAGTCCTTCTATAACTGATTCCATGTATTTTCATTTGGATTTGGGAAACCCCCAATTTCTCTATAGAGTCCTAGATCCTATGGAACTTGTAAACATCACTTCTCATAGGTTCCTCATCTATATAAGGCCCAGGGAGTTTGTGAGGTTGGGCGGGAGCAAAGCAAAGTTTCCCCAACTCCCTGTGCTTAGTTGCGATGTTGGATGAAACAGTTGTCGCTGTGGGCAGCAACAAATACGAGAGAGTGGGCAAGTGCACACGTGACCGGGAGCTTTCCATCTCCGACAGATGTGTGTGGAAGGTCGTATCTCCAAGCCGGAGCTGAGACACACTGCAGTGGGGGCGAGATCTCACCATTGTCCACCGGCGACGAGGGCTTTGTTTCCTCTATGAAATAGAGCAACTGTCTGCTTGGGAGACTCACGAAGGAGACGATAGGGACAAGGGGGTCCGAGCGATCGGGTAGCCAGATCCAAGAGCTGGATCAGCTAGCCAAGAAAAAAAGTAGCCGTGAAAAAGAAAAGGGACACGTTGCAGCATACGATTAGCCTTAAAGGTGTTTACTTTGCAATTTCATAACTAATTATGGGTAACTCTGATTAGGATGAACTATATATGAAAATTGATCAGGAGAATGCGTGGAATTCAATAAAATTAGAATTGAATCATGATTTTGCTTAAAATTTGAGAAGTACATAAAGTTGTCACCTTTAATGGTGTTGTTAATGAAAAGCCCTAATTTTGATATTAATGAAATTTGGTAAAGTTCTTTGGATTCTTTAAAGACAATATTAACTTGTTGTTAATAAAATGAAGATTCAGATCTAAAAAGATGATCTTTATACATAATTGACTTAATTTCGGGTTCCATGTACATGAATATGCATCAATGGGCTCAGAAACCCTAATTTTGATAATTTTGACTTTTAACGGTTTAATTGCCCAAATCCATGAATAAAATAGAGATATGATGATCCTAAGTCATTTTGAGTATAAAAGATCCTTAATGTGGATAGTTTGAGCAATTAGGGTTTTTATGAGTAGAAAAGCTATTTTAGGGTTTGTTGACCTAAAAAGGATAACGTTTGAGAAATTGATCTAAGAAACCCTAATGCATCCTAATGAGACTTAGAAACCTTGGAAAGGTGTCCCAAGTCATTAAAGAGTTGTTTGGGATGTGATGGTAAAAACTAGGTGATATACTTGTTTTCAGGATCAATGTTTGCTTGCTTGCTTGATTGGCTTGCTTGATTGGACATCTAGTTAGATTTGAATATAATTGTTTATTTGAGATCTCCAAAACACTTATGTTGTTACGCTTCTAATCGCTCTAGTTTCACGGCGATTTCTGAAGTTTTACCGGTTGCTTGAAATTAACTGCTTGGTTGACATTTATTTCATGCAATTATAGAGTGACTATGACTATCATCATAAGTATACGTGCATGAATAGCTCAGATCCTGGTCCTCCTCTATAGCTTTGATGATAATGAGATGTATGACCTAGTACATGGTCTACCCGTGAGGTAGGATCATCAAGTTATCATGAGTCGATATGTTGGTCTACCATTGGGTAGGACCATATGACTCCACGACCCTATGTAATAATCAACCTGTAAGGTAGGATCATGGGAGTTAGTTGAGACCTACCATATGAGAGGTAGTATCCATGTCCACTGTAGGGACAACACAAAGGTAAGGGTATGCAAGGATTGAGTAGTTATGTTTAAAACGTAAAGTTGTTTTGTTAAATCATAATTGTTTGCAATATGTTGTTACAATTAAATGCTAGATTTTGGTTCCCCCACATACCAGTATAATTCATTATACTGACTTTCATTTTGTTTGCCGACATTTTAGGTATTATCTAAAATTGGACAAATAGTAAAGTGGCACATGTGAAGATTACAGTTAAAATTATAAAGGAGTATTCAGGTAGATAGAATTCTATTTCAGGTAGAAGTCCCAATTACCTAATTTTGAAGGTATGTTAAAAGAAAAATTTTATTCCAATTTTCAGTTTAGTCTTTAGTAGAATTTATTAATTACTTTTGATTATTTGCAAAACCACTGATCCTATTTTGGGTAACGCCTCTGACTTCTTGGTCTCCCTTAATTGGGGGTTACCAGGAAGCGGGGTCGTTACAACAACCATTTAGTAAACAAACATTTTGTTGTTGGATTGGAACAAGAGTAGTATTCAACAAAATAACATTTACATGATTTTGTGGACAAATCTTTACAAGAAACTATTTTCTTATATAAGAATTCATCCCTAATCACTACAAAAAACATATCAGGACACCTCTTGTGCCATATCTCATATGGTGTCTACTGAACCAATCTTAGATGGTACATTATTTCGTGTTAAGCATGTGCCCAAAAGAAATGAAAAGATCAACAAGATTCTATTGATAATTGCACCATGACTTAATTGGGTGTGATGCCTTCTTTCTGACACATCATTATGTTGCTGGTAGAGTTTATTGTGATACACTATCACATTCTCTCCGAAAGGTCCTCAAACTCCTGGTTCAAAGTATTTCTACATCAATTATATCAAAGTATCTTAATATTTTTACTAAGCCAATTATGTACTTCATTCACAATCACCTTAAACACTTCTATAGATTCATACTTATTTCATCAAATATAAATTACCATATATTTTGATAGTATTAGTAAATATAATGAGATACTAGTAACTACCTTTATCATTTGTTCTAAAAGGTCTATATACATCAATATGTATGAGCCCTAATAGAATAGTCTATGTCCCACTACATCTAGTGATGATGCTTTTGTCATATTACACAACACATAAGATATGCATGTCTCTATTGGTTCGATAACCAAAATCATCTAGATAACCATCATATGGTTTCTAGAAATGCATTTCTCATTTATGTTCTCTAGATGACAATGTTGTAGGTATTCAATGTTTGAGTTATCAGGTCATTCAGTATATGTGTCAAACACATTTGTCTCTATAATTACCAAGTATAATTTGTGAGACATAGGGCATTTCCATAAAAGATCATATCTTTTAAAATGAAACATAATGTTCTTGTCACACAAGGCATATCCCGTTTTCATTAATGGTAGGTACGTTATAGTAATTCAATAATTCTTTTATGTGCCCCATGAATGACAGCTTCCAACTGTAGTGGCAGCAACCCTTGCTCTGTGCAGTTCTAGCTTACTTCTTATTGGGTTATGAAGTAGAGATCTCTATCTCTTTCTTCATTCTTTGTTATTTTAAGTGAAAAGGCATATTCCTATTGCACTTACCCTTCTCCATATATTTAGTAAAGACTTGGACTTCATCTAGGCCTCAGATTTCTTCTTGGCCTTGCCTTTGCTCTGGGTTCACTTTCACTAATCACCATCACATGGTTGTCCTTCTTCATGCATGCTTTGGCATCAACATGCCAATCATTTGATTAACTGACTATATGATTCATGCAACAATATGTAGAATTATAACCATGGTCTACTCTTGACATAAGAGAAATCCCATTCAGTCCACATGCCCAATCACATTGAGCACACGAGGCTCTTGTGGATCTCCCTTTGTCAGTTCGCATTCAAACAACACTTTGTAGACATTACACCTTACGTTCTTTACATGATTATTTAAGATGCATTATCATTTCAAGAATGTCCATGTTTTCATGCTTCTCATGCAACTCATAGTTCATACAATATAGCATAAGGTACTCAATGTCTATGGCAACATCGACATGCTTCAAGTAAGCATCCATTTCTGCCTTAGGCATATTAGGATTTGGCTCCTCTGGCTCTAGTCTTTCAAGGACATAGAGCTTTCACTCATAGATGAGAACATTTCTCAAAGTCCTTAACCAATTGTGGAACTTTAACCCATTTTGTCCTTCTAAAGGACTAATTGCAATATGAATGTGTTTGTGTTAACATTTAGATTCCACAAAGAAATATTGCAACTTTACAAAACATTTATGATTTGTTTGATTTGATAAATTAACAATATTAATTAGGCCTTTAATTAATCATCACTCCCACTATTTTGTTTGAATTGATAAGCCTCATGTATCAATTTAGAAGATTGCATCATACAATCTTCTAGTGATCCAAGATCCATATTTCATCAAATCATAAGTCAGCTTTGGCTGATCACCCACAACTTTACCATTTAGGTAGACAATGTTTGTTAGTTGCATCTCATGCAACTCTTGTTTATATGGTGTGCACAAATCTTTGTCACAATCATCTATATGATTCTAGGTACTAAATCCCATTAACATCACCTACTTAAGCCTGACCTAAAATCCAAACATGATAGAGTATGTACCCTGCTTTGGCAAATCTAAATACCTACCATCACACTTCCACAAGATAGACGACACACCAAGCTTTGGTGTAACCTATGCTTGGTCGATCAAGCTTTTCATGTGTACTACTTATGGAAATCATCTTAGACTTAATATTATATTGCGGTATTTTATATATAAATACATATACATATCCAATCACCCATACTTAGTACACATCATATACATGCAATATATAAAACACACAAGCAATGGTTATGGCCATACTGATGTAATTCCTAGGAGCCACAAGGAATTACTAACACCTAAGGTCCACATCGTATGAAACATGTTGTTGATGAAAATATGTGCTCGAACCAATCAGGGTTGATCAGCTCAACTCTTAAACCGGTCGGCTTGCCTCATAGTCGCTCGGTTGGGCTTCTGAAGTGGTTGTTTAGTTCTCAGGTCCAAGCTGCGTATGGACTCCTCCAGCCGATCGGGTGGGCCACCAGTCGATCTGTTCATCCTCCTGTCATTTGGCGTCCTCGGTCCTCTAGCCGATCAGGTCGTCTCACGAGCTAGTCGTTTGGAAATTGTTCATATCGTCTTCTCACATCAAAACATAAATTAAAACTATCCTATTTCTTATTAAATTGTAAAAGGGAAACCTTGAGTTATATTTGAGGGGAATTAGGAAGAAGATAATTAATTTACATTTGGATCGGGTAACAATAGTAATAAATAACCACAAACATGCACACACAAATCTAGGGTTATTGGCCATAACCATGCTTCACATCCACAATCGAAACCAATTTTAAAGTGATGCATATAAATTGCATATATATAGACACACACACACACACACACACATATATATATATATATATATATATATATATATATATATATATATATATAATAGTTTGTAGAGTTGTCTGTGGAATTTAATCAGATATACACATTAATCATTTTAATATTCGCATCATATGCAGTAAAAGAATGAAAACTAAATCCGATCATATCGATTTAGATCTTAGATACAATGTAAATTGACATGGCTCTAATACCACTATAGGGAAATTAGGCACAAATACAAGCAGCAGAAACTAAAATTTAAATGCTCATTTCTCAAAAGGCAAGATTTCGTCAACAACAATGTATCTAGGAAGAAAAGGTTTGCAAGGTTATACTTGGTCCTAGAGCAAGTCCAACAACATTACCCTTACAGTAGCATCATGCTTCTTCTTCAGGTAGCAACAAGCTCCTTCAGCAATAGCAACACTTGAACAGTCATCTCCACCAGCCTCCTGGTGTAGCACCACAGACGGCGGTTGATGATGTCCTCCTAGCGGTAAACAATGACCTCCCACCTATAGAGTAGTCCAAACAAACCATTGGGAACTCCACATTGTACTGTCAGTGCCAATGAGAAGGAGTTGTCTCCTTCTGTTGGCAAACTAGTCACAAACATGCTCTCCCATAATTGATCGTAGTTGTTCTCTCTCTCCCTATCCCTCCCTTTAATGGGTAGGACTTGCTCGAGCTCTCTATTGGTTACCAACCCCATATAGGACAACAATTTTCAGAGCAACTGATTCTAAATTGTGTGTGATAGGAATCCCCCGGTACCCCTCTATTTATAGTAGAGTCCAAGTTTAGGGTTCCCAGTCTATGTATGAGTAGAAGGGTCCAGAATAATGAATTTTCTGGAACATGCAAACAAAAAACTTATCGGTTCACACACTCAACTGATTGGTTTGTGCATGAGTTAGTCGGTTCACTAAGTGAACCAGTCAGTTCACATAATTTCCTATTCTAAATCACATGGTATTTAATGCAGAATTAATGCTAAACATGACATCAACATCATTCTGTGTTCCAATTAGATTGCCAACTGAACTGGGCGACCCAGAGGGTGAACTGATTGTCTCACATAGTGAAACGGTCATTTCACATTGTGAGAAAGTTGTTTCACAAGTCCCATTCAGGCAATGTTTAACCAATATTGATTCCAATTGACTTGACACTACAACCAATTGGTTCAACACTTAAACTTGTCGATTCAAAGTCCAGTCTATCAATTTTGAACCACAGTTGTTTAGTTGAATACCTAAACACCTTTAGTATTGAATCTAAACATCATTCATGGATATACTCCTTTAATCCAAGTGTATCCTATGTGTGTGACCCTATAGGTCCAGAATTATGTTGGTAATGAATGTTCATAACCAATTATGACATAACAAGTAATGAGTGGTGCCTAGTCATACATCATTGCTACCCAAGTAATTTGGAAAGTTGGAGAACAACTTCAACCTATAATTTGTAATCAGTGTTACCATGATCGTATAGTTCCTTTGTCTCTGATGTACGGATTGAACTCAAGGCATGGAATCGTCATCCTCTTGACGTTCAATCCATGTTCCTTGAACTAGAGCAGACTGTCTGAGATTCATATGAGTTCACATATCATATATTGAATCACATGAGTACGATTGTACATTTATCATTCTTTCTTATCAAGAGGCCCTGGATACCAATCTCATGTATGAGGGACAAATCCCATCTACATCACTCACCATCAGTCTCCGTGTGTCACAACTATCCAATCATGATCATTGTGGCAATCCTCATTCAGGGTTACGTTCGATGATGTCAAAGTCTACCAGATGACATGTGATGAATGTAGTGAATTCGGATCTAAGAACCACAATCACCACTATCACTATGAGAGTTGATTCTAACTACCATTCTATGGTGTCCAAGTATCACTCTCATGGTGGGTCTGCCTGATACACTATTCTCTAACATGTACATTTGGGCTTGACTTGATATTACATTGCATGACTAATGAGATTTTGTCATTAGTCAACACACACTTTAGTGTTATGTATTACTGTTGTCTATTTTGCTTCCACAATAATATCTGACTAGGGACATAACAAGAATGTTTCTACTCTTATCATACATATGATCTCATCGTTCAGGTCCTCAACCTAAAGACATATATCATTGAGTAACATCAATCTTTAGACATATACTATGTATGTGTCATCATCTCATGAATGAGATAAGCATAATAAATATAATTAACTTTATTATTATCAAATCAAGTATCGAATGCCACACTCCAATCATCATAAAGATTGTCTCTTTGGGAATACATACCAACAACCATTTGGGTGTGGTTGGTTGTAATTATTGGGTGTTCATTGTTTTTGTTGGTGTGATTTGACTTATATGTTGGAGGTTAGCTTCACGTCTGACTCTTAGGTGGTTTCTTTCAGGAAAATAAATATGTGTAGGAGTTTGTATCACCAATACATCCATTGTAGATCAGATCTTTCCTATCACCATAAATGTTGGTTGAGTTCATGAATGTGGTTTTGATCATAAAATACACTAGGATCATTACTCATAGAACTCTTGGGATAATACAAATCATTATAATTTGAAATCATTTAAGACATTGCCTATTTTTCTCAATCAAAATTCTCATCGTCTATGTGAAATATTTAGAAGTGCAGATAAATCTATTATTTTTTCTTGACGTATCTCAATATCTATCTTGGAGACTCAAGAGGTGCTAAGTTTTTTCTCCCATTATGACTTGACATTTAATGCCTTGTTGTCAAATTTAGGTAATCCGTAGTTAATGTTGAATACATACTAGTTCGAACATTTAAATGTCTAACTTGGTTCATTATAGTTTGATTGATCATGATCATACTTATAGAATTAAATCTATGTCTTAGATCTAATTTAATGCAAATAAATCCTTATAATCAGGAAGATAAAATATAGAGTGTCAATAGTTAGGCCATTTTAAAAGGAGATCTAACAAATGGTTGGTGAATCCACCTGTGGTGAGGGGTGAAGTCTGGAGACTGATTGAAAAATGTTGTTGGTCAGTTGATAATATGATCATTAATTTGTACTCTTGGCTAGATGGATCATAGTTAAACTCATGAATAGAGTGTAATCATTTTGAATACCTGCAGGTTACCTCTATGAGGCTTTAGATTGTGCTTTTCTTGGTATGGCTGAAATTGATGCATACTACAATAAGGTTTTAAATGGTGTTAATACCTTGATTAGATATTTTTTTAACCTAGGAACAACTCGTAAGGCTTATGCCAAGGCTAAAACTTGGGGGAAGGGGGGTCACACTAGCCTATTCGCACTAAACCACAAATAAATTAAGGGTGAAAAAGAAGTAGAGGGGATCCCCACTCCCCTAAAATCTCATGTTCATGGGGGTTCAAACCTGAGACCTCCAGGAAGGGAGAGCTCCCCCCTTTACCACCAAGGCCCCCGATTGGGTTACCTTGACAGACTTGAAATGTAACTTATCGCAGTAATGCTTGTTCTGAATCTTACCTTAGTAAGACTTCATGCTAGTGCACCTTGCTTTAAGGGTTGGATACAGAGAGGGTGGCATGTCAAAATTTTCTTAATCGGTGTTTGGGTTAGTATCACATTCATTTCAAACTATTTTAGTAATCGTTAAGTGCCTCTATTTAGGGAGTATTGGGAAAATATTGTGGAACTTTTTGTCATTAATTGTCCTTTCCTCTATCCCATTTTGAAACAATAGGCACACAACACATGTACTTCCTTCCACTCACACATTTAGGTT
Source organism: Alisma plantago-aquatica (assembly GCA_963693085.1). Lineage (NCBI taxonomy): Eukaryota > Viridiplantae > Streptophyta > Magnoliopsida > Alismatales > Alismataceae > Alisma > Alisma plantago-aquatica. Next base: position 1,540,546,588 of record OY856409.1, read on the forward strand.
TTGTAAAATAGGTGAGAGTGTGTCAGATACTTGCCCCCTTTGTTGGCCACTTGGGGGCTTGTGAAGAGTGGTTTTATGCAGCATGTGGAAGCTTGAATAGGTGTGTCTTTGATAGGATCCCACCCTCATGATGCTTAAAGATGTCGAATGGATATATTAGTGTCTCTGTTGGTATTCTATTTCTAGACTGCCATATGGAATTTGATGGAAGTGAGGAACTTAAAGGTCGTATGTGCATGTCTTCTCAAATGTGAATCAACTTTTAAAAATTGTTTTAGTGTTTAGTTGAAAAGAACTTGATGTTCTACCAATTGCTATGCCCGTTTCTAGAAGTCAAACTTCATATTCGGGTCAAATCACAAATATCTCTTATGAAATTGATTGTCATCAAGAAAAGTAGACATTTACAATTGATTTTCAAATATGTCACTAAGAAGTGAGTGGTTTTGGGTTATGTAAGGTCCTAGTGGTGGGTGTTATCTTGATTTTTGGTTGAAATGGCATGGCATCTCATTAATCACCATTGAGTTTGATAGTTTTTTTTTTGAAAAAAGAGGGTTCTAGTATATCACAGTTACATCCAAGGAAGATGGTGATTCACATGCAATGTTCCCTATGTGAGGATAGACACTAGTGGCTTAGAAACTGTGAACTAGCATAGTTTCTTTACTTTTCATTATTGGTTGTTGATATATACTAACAAGTTTTCCAATGTAGGGGTTGATTAAACTGAGGAGTGAAGACATGTAAAAGGTTTTCAAGAAGGTTATGTTCTCAATGTGGATGGATAAAAACCACAAAAGTACCTTCTCTAGAAACAAGGTATATTTAAACATGATTGTATCATAATTTTCTTACATATAAAAGATTTCTAAGTGTGTTAATTTTTTTGTAGAGATGTATGGAGGAGGTCTCTAACTATGAGTAGTGGTAGAAGATCTCAACCTACATGCAACGATGAACCAAGTGATGCATGACCTAGTCATGTTGTCATGTTTTTTGCCTTAACTAAAATGTCCTATCAATCATGCAAACTAGAAGATGTTTATGATGATTGTGGAGTTCTTTCAGTTCAAGACAGACACATATCACTTTATATTTGGTTAGATGATGTTGATGTAAAGTGAGTTTTGAATGCTTACCAACCTTATTTCTAGGGATATATACCCCTTTATTAGAGCTTAGATGAGGCACGCCTAAGGATATATATATGCATCATTTGGCCTTTTTATATGAAAGAGCATGTTCCTATTGCATGATTAAAGTTTGACGATCATGTCAACGCTATTTATTAAGAGCCTCCATGGTCACTAGTGCGGTATGAGGGATGTACTTATGCTTTTTATTGATTGCATTTAATGTTGCTAATATTTTTTGATGGCGTTCTCTTTTCCACCTTGGTGGAGAACATAGGGTATGTCGATTAGCTTCACTACCTCCTTGACAAAGATAGCAATATAAATTTCAAATAGGGTAATGCTTATTATATGTTCCTTCTTGAAGGCATGCATCAATATACATCTATGCCATAATGGGTAAGTGAGTCAATTGCGTAGACTTAGTGTGAGGGTTTATTTCACTACTTTCTCTAAGATATTTGTTTTGCTTACAGAAATGCTAAGATATTGGGTTTTTCTGTCAGATGTGAGTATTTGGTACATGAGAATTTCCCTTATGTGTCCTATAATGTCGGATGACATGGATTAATAGACATTTCTAGTTATGACCTATAAGTTCTAGTGTTCGATGATCAAAACTAGAGTGGAACACATGAGTACCATCTTCTCAGGTGTTTTTTCAATCTAGCTAGCACAAACATGGTAATGGATTCAAATTCCTTATCTATTATTTGTGTTGTTGACGTTGTCTTTCTTGTTGATTGCAAGTTCACTTTGTCCCTTTCTAATAGCTTCTATTATAGAGCAAGGATACAAATAGAAATTATGTTTGTATATTAGTAACTTATATTCACATTGATCCTTCATCTTCCCTAACAAAGTCATCATCTAACCCAGTGGTAGGGTTGCACACTAGTAGTTTGGAGTGGTCTAAGCCTAAGAAAACCCTTTGTAGATACCTCCCTTTTAGTTATATTAAAAAAAACCTTTAGAGAAAATATCTAGATATAAACCATCTTTTATAAACCAAACACTAGATTCTTGACAAAAATGATAGGAATAGTAGACAATAAACACTAGTAGTTTTTTCCTTTTCCATAAAAAACTCATAAGGAACTATACATTACATCAAACTCCACATCTTATTCATCAGCCTAACTTATTTAATTATGTTGAGAACAAACACAATCTTAATATTTAACACCATGTCATTTACATCATATTACATAAACTAAGAAGAAACAACCTCAATATACAACCCTACGAAGGAAAGTGAGACTATAGGGACATTCTAAACTAAATTATTTTATTACATAGTTTTTTCATGACATCTTTGTTAATGGATTGTGCATAAAACACATCAAACAATCACATGAGACTCATACTGAGCTCTAGTGAGTGAAAAATTCTCACTCCAACTAAGTGACATGGATCGAAAACACATTAGGCATATTAAACTCAAAGGAAACTAGCATATATTAATTTACAAGTCTACTAGATAAATCTAGAAATAAGTATAGATAGGACAATTAACACATTAATCAAAAAGAATTCATTTGAATTAGAATCCACTTTATTAACTATATTCTGAGAGTATATCTATTATGTGATCAACAAATAATAAAGGTTTTAGAGAAAAATTACTATCTGTAAGAGTTACATTAGAATTAAATAAAACAGTCCCTAAGTCTATACACATATGGTTTAATGATGATAATACTATGCTTGTGACTCCCCCACCAGCTGGACTAAGAATTCATTATACAATCTTGGAGATGCGGACCATAGAAGCCACACACACCAAACATAACTTCAAAGTAATTACAAATGCTCAAGAGTTTTGGAAAGTTAGAATTTACCTATGAGTAAGTGGTGTTATTCACGATTCATACTAAGAAGGTAAAAGAGAATGCTATAACAACATGGTAACCATATTGCACATAGTAGAAATGTATACAACTATAATAGGGTCATTAACATACAATAACCAAATATAATACATTATCATCTAATATATACTCAGCTTATCCTCTTTTAATATTTTCTTGAAGAGACTTGTTTCATACCTCTTGTGTAGGATTCTTTACACCTAATGCTTGTTTCATTATCTCATTGTCATTTCTATGGTTTCTTCAACCACTCTAAATTATCTACAAGTGACCCTTGTCCACCATTGGGTTTCCCAAAGAGGATGAGGTAGGGAACCCTACTTCTCTACCATCATACATTTATCATAGGTACAAAAAAAGGTACAAATGTAACACATAAATTTCCATGATACATAAAATTTCACATTAATACTTTCCTCTTTGTCTATTTTTTATGAAATAGACTTTAATAACAACATAATGATAATTGGGATCACTCATGATGTGTCATGTTCCTAAATTCTAGTGGTGTAACCTTAACATTAACAACATCTTATTTAGGGTCAGGATCACTCACCGTGTAAAACACCTTAAATTGTTGTGGTCTAGTATTCAAGATCTAGACTGACACTTTGGAAATCCTTCTCATAATACTCTAATTACTAGAAAGAAATTATATTACATTTACTCAATGTGGATCTAGAGGGAAACTCACAATATTCATGGCACCTAACTAAATGACATCACCATTTTTCTTTTTATTATTTAGTCTTACTCGTCTCAATAAGATTACAACTAGTAATATATTGCTTATGTGTATCACCATGCAACTAGAATAACATGATCTGATTAGTGTTAAGAAGAAAGACAATCTTCACCACAATACAAAATATATTAATGTACAATTTAAAACATGTAGGTTTCTTTCCCACTCTTATATCTTTCACATGAATAATGATTACTAGGTCGTCTTCCTTAGACATAATCTCTCACTCCACTGTATTCCCTAACTAGGGTTTATCAAGTGTACATCATTAGGTGTCATTCAATTCCATCACATTTAGCACTATTTTATTCCATCGCACACTTTTTTAATAAACATTCATAGTGACATTAGGACCCAAAACAACATGAACATATAACAAATCTTTATTACTTATGCCCAAATCATTTGTGTTATACAATGCATGATTATTCCATCCAAATTCCCTCGTATTTGAAGTAATCTCAACATCTAAACATTTTTAGCAAACTAATAATATTTCGGGCCAAATTCTTATCACTTTCATTCTACAACCTTGATTCCCTCTCTTCCAATTATTTCAAGATATATCACACTATATACATTCATTAATATTTTGTAGATAATGTTATTTTTATATAACTGATCATATTGGGATTAGGACTAGAGGTAGGTTCTTATCTCCACCTAGATAATCCCTTGTCTTTGCGTTTATTTTAGATTTATAATATTAAGTTTTCTCATATCTTTTTCATTATTACTCTAGGGATTTATCATTCTCAATTTGCTTAATAGACAATGTTCCGTCCTCATTTAATTCCTTCAAACTACGACTTAAGTGTGTTTCCTTCCATTGATATAGTCTAATCCAAATATATTTGAAATAAAAATGAAATATTTAATTTGTATATTTTTCATTAATATATATACCCACTACTTGTCATACCAATTTGATGCACCATTTACCATTTCATTTCTTGCATCTAGATACTCATATTCCTCATCATTTAGCTAGTAATGACACTTTGGTAATTAAAGATCCTTCATTTTGAATAATCACATTCAATATAGGAAGTGGAACAAAGTAGGGTTAATTTTAGCAGTTTTTTGTAAATTATTCATCTTCTTAGCTCATATTAATGTCACTTATGGAAAAGACTACGTTCATGTGGGAATTACTAGTTAGTCCTTAAAATCATCTTTCAATTGATGAATTAGGGTTATACATCTTCATAAAACTTCTTTCCTTTAAATGAAGAAATAATATCTAACCCATATTATCTCTTTTGATTTACAAGTTAATATTCAAGGTTAGGGGTTTGCCTTCCATTTTCATTCTATTAGTGAATTTTAGGTTTTTCATGAAGTCAACTTAGTGTCTTGCATGTTTATACATCATCAAAAATGCATCATTAATAGATTACCTCAATAGGGTATACTATGATTTGTTAAAATGATTCACAGAACATAGAAAACCTAATTTCCATTATTGGATCATTTGAGCTAACTTCCCAATCTTAGCTCGAACATGGTTATCTCTGTTGGAAACCTTTATATTTACCCTCATACAAATATCATACTCTAAAATTGAAGGTTCATTAGTAAACATTAAGTAGACATATTTATCATTGATTATTCAATTCAATGTATAGTTTGTACATGTTCAATCAATTTTAAAGGATCATATCCATTTAGGCTAATCTAGACAGTATTAGCATAAAACAATGTAGTTTCTTTACCATCAAATTTTAATAGAGTTTTATATAAATATCATAACTAAAGAAATATAAATTATAATGAATGAATCTAAACATGAGGTACCAACAACTAATAAATGTAAGCGGTAACGTCAAGAAATTAGTCATTTTCTTCATCCTTTCAACACAAAACAATACAAAGAAGAATTGGAGAGGAAGAATGAGAAAAGATGATGACATGAGATCTCTTTGATCCAATTTAGAGGGACAAAAAACTTCATTAATACGAGAGAAGGATACCATTAAATTATTGCTATACATGATAGAAATGATTTATTCCACAAGATTTAATAAGTTGGTATCCTTATTCTTTATCTTCTGGATTCCACTCCTTCAAGTCTAGAATCTTCCTCTCTCTCTCAAGATTTCCAAAGCTTTAGTGTATAATGGTGAATGACAAGTCCTCATTCTAATTGGTTGCATATTAACCAATTTAAGTGATTTAGATAACTAATTTTATGCCTTAATGATCTTTTTTTATTTTATTTTTAGGTTGTGTGCTTGTTTGAGAATATTTCTTAAATGATAAATTGTATTTTTCTTCTTTGAAAGTACCTAAATTTTATGTATTCCTAGGTATATAATTTTTTGAGTATTTTATATTTAATCATCTTACTTTACTCATCAAACAAGAAGAATTTTAGGGTTTATAATATTCAAATTCATGCATACAATCATATGTATATACCCCGAAACCCCAATTTTGACCAACTAAGGTTTTTTCTTGCCAAGTCCTAACTAATTCTGACCAAAACATTTTCATCATATCTGAACACATCATGATTAAAAAAAATTCATTAATGAAAATTAAACAAGGATTAAAAAAATTAAATTATGTAGTCATTCAATTTTAGGTTTTAAAATCATTCAAATTCATAAAAACAATCAGATACATATACCCCAAAACCCTAGTTTCGACCAACTAGGGTTTATTCTATAAGACCAAAGTAATTTCAGCCAGACCATGTTTATCATATCTCAAGAAGTTCTACGCATTAGGATTATACTAAAATAAATAAATTAATCTTAATAAGGATTAAACGAGCAAATCACCTATTCATCCAAGTAGACTCTAATTAGTTGGATAAAATCAAATTGGGTCACTATACGTGTTAGGGTTTGGCTTCAGGAACCATAGTGAATCTGGATGTCATAAAGTTATTTTTCATTGTGTGGTGTATTATACATGTATGCCACAATTGAGAAGTGACAACTATCTACGATAGTGATGTTGGCATGGTTTCATGTGTCAATATGGTACATAAGCTTCACATTTGTGTATATTTTATTTGTTATAGAATAATTTTATAGTGTTAGTTATTCTTTATCTACACCTAGGTGGTGCTCAACTAAAGGTGGAGGTCGATGTACCTATGGAGTATGTGGCGAGGCATGATATGGAACAATAAGTCCTTCCATTTCTTGTGTTGTATCAGGAGGTCTACCCATCTATGCTAAGTGGGAGTCAGGTGGATCCATTCCAGTAGTTGGACATTATAATGTCTCAATAAATCTTGGATGAGGACATGCATGGGACCACTTGGTTTGTTTGTATGGTGAATCCTATGTTGCAAACACTCTAACAGATTTATATTAATTGATATTGAAATTCCATAACATTAGTATGATATGATTCTTCCACCTTGATGTGATGGACCAGATGTTTCACCATTCTATCATTGTGTGAGAGTCCTTCAGTTGCAATGTGACTATGTAATTCCTAAGTGCATGATATATGGAGGCACATGACACTCATTGAGGCATAGGTCCTCACAATGATAGTGAGGCACCATCCACCAAGGGAAGGGAGGTGGATTTAAGTCTAGTCTATGCTCCTCTGAACCCATTCCTTCTCAAGTCAAGAATAATAAGGGTTTGGTAAAGATGATGCATCCTTATTCAAAGAGATTTTTGTAAGTGGTTATATTGTTTCCTTATTTTTTTAGTGTACATGTAGCAGGACTTTAGTGTATGTGTGATGTATCCATGTTGTTTTGTAATTGACTAAATAGAAATGAAAATGTTATTTTATTCTATTATGGCTGGTTTATTGGATGTGTTGGAGCATGTTGAAATTTTCTTTTCCCATTAGATAAAAGTCAAAATGTGTAGGGTTTTGAGGGAAGGAGTAAAATCAGAGACACTCATTTTTTTCCCGACATAACTCTTTTGAAACAGATACATCATAACCATAAATCGTCGATATATCAAATATATATAAAAGATATATAATATACCTTAGTACATACTATTTATCCAGCAACTAGATATGTATTAAGTCAGTTTAAAAAATGCACTTTTGGATCTAGATCTAAAGTCATTGTTCTTGTACTTTCTACCTTGTCATCACATCAACACCTTTTCTTCTCCTTAAATAAGTTTCTTGTCCTCAAGCCTCCTCCAAAGGGAATCAACATCTACATCATCCATGTAGATGCGAGAACTCTAAGTATGCTATCTTGGTTCCCAAGATGAAGAGAAACTTGGAGTTGTCGACGTACTAGCGTTTCTTCACCTATTATGGGATGGTGTCCTTGGGTGAGTTTTTCTCTCTCCAATAATAAGAACTCTTAGAAGATGTGTATCTTAATGTGTCTCTCTCCCTTTTGATGTCCATCCCAATTCATTGGCTTAGATTTCATAATAATACAGTCTCATTCCTAGTGACAACTAAAAATAGAGTCAAACTAGGAAAACTTGGAATGTAATATGATCCCAACTGATTGACTAGCCATACTAGGTAATTCCCAATCTTAACCCCACTGAACAATCTCATTTCAAATTTTACAACTCTCTTATTACTTTCTCTTTCCTTAGTTATATCCAATAGACCGATTGGTAGGTGGAATCGATAAATCAACCACTTTCCCAAAGAGGTGGTGGATCATTTGACCATTAATTCAAACCATCCAATTGGACAATGATCTTGCCCAATCAAATGATCAAACAAGAAATCACCATGTACATGATTTATATCCTTTCTAATCATGAATTTTATTACAAACTTCAATTCTCTTATGCATCCTTATGTGTGTGACCCTGTAGGTTCCATGTTACATTGGTAGTGATGTCAGAGACCCCATAAGCAAAGAGAGGTATCTAGAAACACATCATTCCTAACCAAGTAGTGAAAATAAGTCGAGGAAAAACTTCACTCATAATTGGCCATTTTTAGCATGATTGTATAATCACTTCATCATAGACATCCACACTAAAACCAAATCATGGAGTTTTCATCATTTTAACATACAATCTATGTTTCATTATCTAGAACAGACTATTGAGATTGTGTGATCTTAATATCATATATTGACTCACATTAGCATGGCCAAGCATTTCACAATCCCACTTATATAGTGGACATATATCATTTCAGTAGGATGGACAAATTCCATCTATATCACTCATAATAATGCACTAGTGTCACAATGCACTCAATCACATCTTTCATGGAAACCCTTATTCAAAGTTATGTTAGGTAGTATTAAAGTACATAGAAAAACATGTAATAATTATAATGACTTCAGATCTAAGGATCACAGTCACCATTGTCACATTGAGATATGACTTTGACTTCCATGACATGGCTTTTAAGTGTCATTCTTAAAATGGTTATGTTAAATACCACTTGTTTTAAAAAAAGTACCATATTTTTGAATTGATATCTAATATCATGAATTTAGAGAAATAGTCATAACTCAGAGTACACACTACTATTGTTTATCATTGTTGTCCTTTAATATCCCTATTACAATCATCAAATGATGTCTCTAACAGAATACAATCCACAGTCTCCCACTTTTAGTAGAGCCAATCACTCATGAAACAAGTTCCAAGTGATCTAACTTGACCATCATGCTTCTAATGTGAAAGTGTTTTTTTCAAGGTACAACAACATTACTTTCAGTAGGTACTATACTGATCTTTTCATATCCTCATTGTACATATCTTGTATGAGATGATATCACCATAATATTTTCTCCAAACTCTGATGTGATATGGGTCCCTTAGCATGTACAATAGCTCCATCATTTTCATAATAATTCCTATTGTGCCTTTAATGGCTGGAACTACCTCAAGTTCATTAATGAACTTCTTGATCTATATTGCTTCCTTCGCAACAGTCAATGTGACAATATACTCATAGTGTTATGGAGTTGATCACTGTCTCTTACTTTAAACTTTTCTACCTTTTTTATAGGGGAGATATAAATCACAAAATACCATTTCTTGCATATTTAGAAACCAGCATAGGGTAAGAACCTTTACATATGTAGGTTTGAGAGATAGAGATAACCCCTTTAGTAATAAAAAGATCTAGCCTATTCCCCGCCCTCTTTAAATGCACAAATGGTATGCTAAAAACTCACCTCCAAGCTCACAAATGTTGTGAGCAAACAAACTGAGGACTCCTCAATCTTAAGTCTTGACAAAGATGTTGTTGATCACTTGTAGGGACTATGACTCTACAAGCTATTTCTGGATCCTTGCCAATGTGGAAAATTGTATCGCCCATCATGTTTCTTTAGATTTTGCCACAATGGCATCAATGGCAGAGGGAATACTCTTTTGTTTGATGAACATCATTAGGCCCTTCTCATTGTGAGCTGCAAAGCCAAGGCCCATGGTAAGATCTTTGTGCCATGTTGTATCGATGTTGATCTTGACATGATCAATAGGAGGTTTATCCCATGTATCTTAGCTACCCCTTGGTGGTTACACCCAATCTCGAGCCCTTCCACTCTATTATTATAGTGCTTTTACTAATCAATTATACGCATGAGATTTGGTAGAAGACCTTGTGTGGTGTTGGAGTCTGGGTCAAAAATCATCTCGTTCCATTATGTCCAAAGCTCCCACCACCTCACCACAATGCCTTCAATGTTTTGCAGGGGCAGCTTGTCCATGCTCCAAATGAAATGTGTATGGAAGTGCCCATGAGGGGAATCTTTGATGTCTACCACATCCCAGACTAATCTTGCTTCCCTATAGGTCATCGACTTGTGTATGATCATTTCTGAATCCTCCTCATAGCTTGGACATGTACCATCTTGTATTATATCAGGGGCAGATGGGGGGAAACTGGGGCTAAAGCCCCCCGCCCCCCCAAATCATAATGCATGTATTTATACATCTATAGTATACATAAGTATTGTATATATATAGGTTGTAACCTGAGATGACTCTCTAAATAAAATGTTTGAGTTTTGATAGCCAGTACATATCCCACATTTTTTCCATCTCTTGCATGTATTATCATTAAGGTTTGGATTCCACAGTGGTGTGTTCTCCATAAGGCCATATCAATACATTGATTTATCAAAAAAAAGGTACATTCTTGTTTAATATCCATGCAAGTTGGTCCTTTAGCATGGTATGAGGAAGAGGGACAACCATGATCCTATTAACTGACCTCAAACAAATAGATTTTTGAGGAAGCTCCATGTTCCATCTACCCATGTAGAAGATGATGAAATCACTAACCTTTACAAGGTCTTCATTCCCCAATCTATCCTCTTGTTGATTGCCTTCCCTTGAATCTGATATCCACCTATCCTCCCAAGAGCTCACATATGTACCATACCCTATCCTCCACTCAACTCATCCTATTAATAGTGCTTTTTTCCCTCAATATACTCCTGCATGTGCAACTCAGTGCATAGCCTCTACTAGCCATAGAAAATGATGTCCATCTGACGTATTTTGCTTTTAGCACCCTACCTACCAGAGAGTCTAGATTAGTGACAAGATGCTGACATTTTCTAGCCAAGAGAGCTTCATTGAAAATTTTGAGGTCTCCAAATCCCATCCCCCTAGTTTTTAGGTAGACAGAGTGTGTCCCATGCTTTTCGATAAATCTTCCACTCATCTCCTTTTGACCCCTAGCAAAATCTTGAAATACACCCATGGATCTCATCTATAAGCCCATCTAGTATCTTAAAGACACTCATAGTGTATTTTAGGATCGCCTACACCATTACTTTAATGATAGCACCATTCCCCAATTTGGGCAACAATGTTTCTTTCCACCCTTGGAGTTTCTTCCATATTCCTTTCTTCACATTCGAGAACACCACCTTCTTTGATATGATCATTCTTGTTTGTAGACCAGGGTATTTTTTGTGTCTTTCCACCTCTCTCATGTGTAAAAAACCACAAACACCCCTCTTCCTCTTCTTGTGTACATTTCTTCTCAAGACACCTCTAATTAGTTGCACTAATTTTTTTATCATGATGCTCTCTCATACTAATATTATCAAAACATGAGCATTCTTCTAGATTTATTCTATAAGAAAGGATATTGTGATCTATAAAGAAAGGTTGAGAGACACGCTTCCCATGTTGACTTGCCATGGTGTTGTGTATCCTACCTTGTGTGGCTACTTTAGATATATACATAGAAATCTTCAACAAAAAAATAAAGAGATAGGGGGATAGGGTCACCTTTGCATAGTCCTCTAGTTGTCTTTAGGTTTCCTTTGTTATTTTCCATTTAGACAGATCGTTTGGGTACACTGACATTAACTCTCCAATCTTCTCACACATCTTCTCACTAAAACCTATCTTCTTCAAGATGGTGTCCAAAGAATTCTATTCAACTCTATCATATGCACTTGCTCATATCAAGCTTCAGTATCATGGTCCCTGATTTACCATGCTTCTTAAGTTTCATTGCATGAAACATTTCATATGCCACAAGTTACTTAGGATCAATCTCCCAGGTACTTAAAAATCACTTTGATTTTCAGAGACAATTTATCCAGTTATGTTTTATTTTACACGTCATCGCCTTCAAGAGGATTTTATCAAGGACGTTGCATAGGCTTATTGGTATGAACTCAGTGACTTCTTTTGCTCTCTACATTTTAGAATAAACACAATTGTGGTCTTGTTCCTTTCCTTTTAGATTTTGCCTCCCACACCACTAGTCTGTAATAAAAGTAACCACATTATTTTTTACCATAGACTACAATTATTAGTAAAACATGTTTTCATTCCATCTGCATCAACTTCCTTCGTCGGGTGCATCTATCTTAATGCTTACCATATTTCATCTTCTGTGGGCTCAGTCTCCATCTCTGTCGACTCCCTCTGTGTTAGTACCCTATTGATGCCCTAGTCTTCAGTTTTGTCCAACTCAAACCCATCTTTTGTGAAGAGATATTCAAAGTACCCTACAACAATATTAGCAATTTCATTCTCTCTTGTCCATCAAAAACCTCCCTCATCCATTAGTCATTTGATTTGGTTTGTCCTCTTACTTTTGCTTGACTTGTGGTGAAAGTACTTACTATTTTTATCTGCATCCCTCATCTCGTTACCTCTAGATCAAACATACCACCAACTTCACTTCTTTTTCTTGAGATCTAGAAACATGGCATGAATTTTCTTGCATTCTCTTAGCATTCCATGTGATGGTGGTTTCTCCTATGTGTCTCCTAAGGCCTTCTCTATGCATTTTAGTGATTTCCTTATGCTCCCAAAATTCTTCATTATCATTTAGCTAATCTCTCCCCATATCTACTGACTTTAAACGTGGTCTCCTTTCCTTGTTGCTACCACCTAGACTCTTATATATCTGTCTTGCACTCGGGGTCTTCCATCCACCATGTTTCAAACTGTGTACCCCTCTCTCCATAACTCCATAGTTTTGTCCCCTCATATATATATCTATATCACTGCATGATTTGTATCAATAGATGGAGGGTGAGATATTTTTAATTTGACATGAATTTGGAGTAAAAAATTCTTTATAGAAAACCTATCTAGACTCTCTTTGATTCTCATTCTAGGTGTCCTCCCATGATACCAAGTCATTTCCCCCCTTATATGCCAAATCACATAGTTGATAGTCAACCATAGCATTTCTAAACTTATCCATTAGCATGTTCATATCTAGGAGCACCACCTTCTTTTTACTATTGGACAAAATATTATTAAAATTACCATACTAGACTATCAGGAGGTCACATCTTTGATAAAATCTCTGATCATATTCCACATCCTCATTTTTTCACATTAGTTGGGCTAACTATAAACACCAATGTCCATCCAATTATCCAGGTCCCTATAATCTCTGATGACACAATCTACATGATTTTAGGAGTAAGAAGCAATCTATAGATTCACCTCTTTCCACCACTAGGTGATGCCCCCAACATGTCCTACACAACTCAGTTTGATGCCATTGATGAAGCCACATTTTATTTTCACATCTTCCACCATCCCCGTTTCCACAATTATCTCCATCAAGAAAACCACCGTGGGAACATTGCTTCAACACCATTGTTGAAAAGTTATAATAGTGCCAAAGCACCCCAAACCCTGACTATTCCATGATAGGAATTTCATTGTTCTTTTTTTCACGGGTTCACCCTCGTCTCCTCTACTTGATCGACTATCTTGACTTATTTCATGGTTCTCACTTTCTTCCTAGATTCCTTGGCCATATAGGTGACTTCTCTCCCTACAAGATCTTCTCCCACCCAATCCTTCATCTTCCTACCATGTCCAAAGTCATCCCCTTGCACCATCCCCCCACCATGGATTGTCAAACCACTATGATGAGTACTCCCTTCTTCCCTTGTTGCAACAAACTTCTATGTGCCCTTCTTCATCCCTCCTATCCCCTCTTCTTTGTTTTCAACCCACAGCCCATATTGAAACCCGTTTCTTGATTTTTTTTTATTTTCTTCATCCTATTTTTGTCACGATGCTCTTCTCTCTTCATAATTTTAACATCCTCTCTGGCTTATTTTGATTGCCCCCCTTTGTATATTGTTGTGTTAGACCGCCTCCATAGCACACCCCATTTTTTTTTCTTTGTGTGTTGTCCCCAGGTTCACATGTTCACCAATGCCTCCTGCCACAATAGATGAGACCTCCACTCCTTGTTTAGATTCCTTCTCCTTGTTCCCACCTCAGTCTCCCCTCACTATACTTCTTTATCTTTTCATATCCTCCGTTGAACATTGAGTTTGTTGATGTTGCTTCCACCATGGCTCATTACTGGCTATGTCTAATTCCTCATCCTTTCTCCATATCTTCTTCCTGTTGCCTTCTCCTTTCTAAAACTCCAATGTCTTGTCCCCTGTGAAAATTCTACAACTTTTTCCCATGATCCACGACCTTGTCTCTAATGAACATTCTTTCAACATGTCCCTCTCCCTTGAATTTCACCTGTAACGACCCCCTCTCCCTGTTATCCCCTATATAAATAGTCTGAGAGGGTAGGGATTGTTAACATAAATACATGATCGAGGTTTATCAAATAACCAGAAATTATTATTAAATTTCACTAAATAGGAAAAGAGATTGTACATGATTAATTTTCCACAAAGGAATTACATAATATGATTTTCTAGAGTCTGCAACATAAAACTAACTAAATCCTCTAGAATTACATTAATTCTTATTTGTTTGGTGCCTTTTCTCTAGATGTCCAATTTCCATTATACTTGTAGAAAAGATAGCAAATTATCCTAAAACACCAAGAAAACAATTCAATCAGTATAACAAATTATACTGGTATGTGGGGTAAACAAAATAATCACACATCAGTGTAGCAATTTATCATACATAGCATCAAATATGATTTTAAAATCAAACTTGTATTTCTTTATAACTTCTCACTTATTCTCTATGGGAACTCCCTCTCTAGAGTATTCATGTGGGGAACCCTTTCTCTAGGGTGGTCCCTATAGTGGAAGCAACAACATATATATAGGCCTTAGCCCGATCACCTACCAACTTAATGTGGACCTTTCTCTCACATAACCCTTTGGCCTGAAGTGACCCATCACCAGAGTGACATTTCTTACATCCCACATGTATCCCTTCTATCCATCACAGATAGTTGAGAAAGTTATTCTTATATAATATGGTAATCATAGTCACTTTATAGATTGCATGAATTAAATAAAAAATCAAGCATGTAATTGCAATCATTATGGCAATCTTCAAAAAACCATAAAAAAAGTAGGGCGGTTTAGTCTTAGGTGTATCCACATACCTATTTCAAAAGTAACTTGTTGATGTCCACGCAAAAGATAACAAGACCAAGCAAGCAAGCAACTACCCATAAATTAAAGCATAATACACATGTGTTACTACTTTATCCAAAATCTACAATGAATGAATGACTTGGGTTCCAAGTAAGGGTTTTGAGTCAACTTAGGGTTTCATTAGGGTTTTGGCTTCTAAAACCCTAATTATCACTTTTCATGCTCATTTGGGGTTACAAATCCTAATCTTAACATTAATTGCACTTTTAACCTCAAGGAAACCCTAATTCATCATTTAATGAGTTACTAATCTCAAGTTTGCTCCAAGTTATCCTTTTTATCCAAAAATACCAAACTTTGATTGTTAAGATCAATTGAACACATTAAGGTCATCAAAACCTAGAAATTAGGGTTTTTTTTCATTTGAGACATGAAAGATAACAACTTTGAGTACTTTTTAACTAGATGTCGATCTTGGTCTTAATTCTATTTTTATTGCATTGATTGCATTTTTCTACTAAAAAAGCACTACTTTTTGTATTTTTTGGCCGAATGATGAATTTCTAGTGATTTATTCAAGATTCTACAATTTCTTTGGTTTTTTTATCAGAGAGCAAGAAATACCTTTTCTTTGGAAAATTGTGCACCTTTAGATCGTTCATCTTCATTGACCAGAGTGAGAATTGCATGTATGGGGTAAGATGTGCCCATTCATAGATCTTTGAAATGGGGAGAAGATCAGTTGTTGATCTCTCCACTAGCCCATGGTGCACCTAGATTCTACAGCTCCTGATCCTTCCCCCTTCTTAGTCTTCAAGATCTTGCACGCGGCAGCCCTGCAGCAGAGTAGTCATTGAAGAAATGTAAATCGAGAGAGAGAGAGAGAGCGAGAAAGATTCTGAGGGTAGGGTCATGTCGTTTGAAGTTTTTGGATTTTGCAAACTCGATAAGGGGTCTATATATAGGTGTGGGGGTGAGATTTGGGGTTTCTTATCTTGTATGAAAGAGGTATGGCAGAGAGGTCCTTCTCTTGGTCCACACATCATATATTGACATGAAATTGATGAGTTTCCTTTTCAATTTCATGAGACGAACTCATTGGTGCTATTAGTTTGCAAAGAAGTGGATCCAAAGAGGAGTTATGATCCTCGGTTCCTTGTGTCTATAGGACTATTTTCCAAGTTGGTAATGGGTAGGAAATGAACCGTGATCTGTCAAAATTTGATCTGACGGTCTCCATTGCACTCAAGAAACAAAGGGACATGTCCCTTAATTTTATTTAAATTGTGACATTTAAGGAATGTATTTGATAATGAAGTCACTATAAGATTTCTACAAAAATCCATAACTTTTATTATATAAATCCTTTTCATCCCAAATTTAATGGAAAGTTCTTAATGACTTTATCCAATCGTGGGAAAAGATTGAGACTAAAATTTGAAAAGAAAAGATGTTTTTTCTTAACATGCAAGTATTCCCTTTATAAGTCATATTTCAAGCATTAAAACACATCCTTTTCTCTTTCTTTCTTTTCTATTTTCTTTATCCTGATTACTCTTCTTATTAGAAACCATGTGAAACCAAAATCCTATTATTAGTGGCCATCTATACCACTTTCTAGAGAATTCCACACAATTCTCACAAGTGCATTATTTATTAACTATTAGTTTTTTTCTTTTTGCTAATTATTGTATTTTTCTTCTCTTCCTTTTTCTCTTACATCATTATTGGACTCACAAAGCAATTGAAACCACACAATCCACAACAACGAGAACTTTTACAAAAGAAACCTTACTTTTAAAACAAAGCATAACATAATTCTAATATGTCCTTTTTGTTCAAATAATTACATTTCAATTGTATAAATACATGTGAAAAACCAAGTTATAACATCCTTCCCCTCTTATAGGAATTTTGTCCTCAAAATTCAAAAAATCATACAAACAATTCAGGGTAAGAATTTTCCATATTTGTCTTAAGCTCCCATGTGGCTTCATCCTCTCCATGGTGCTTCCATAAAACCGTTACCATCTCAATCTTTTTGTTCCTAAGCTCTTTCACCTTGGTATCCATTACCATCACAGGTGAGTCAGGGTACGTCAGCCTCCCTTGGAGTTCAATAGGTTCAACGCTCAGCACATGGCTCAGATCCTTCACATAGTGCTTTATATTGGACACATGGAACACATCATGCATCATACTATACCGAGGGGGTAAGTCTAGGTGATACACATCCTCTCCAATACATTATAAAATCTCAAACAAACCTACATATTAGGGACTCAACTTTCCTCTATTCTTATCTATAGCTCGTAGGGGTCAGATATTTAGAAAAAATATGTTCACCCACAGTAAAGTTTAAGTTAGACCGCTTCGCATCAACATATAATTTTATCTATCTTGAGCTCTTATTAGCCTTTTCTTGATCAAAGTGATTTTATCTGCACACAATTATAGTTCTTTTGACCTCAACAAGGTCCTCTCACCAACATCATCCAAGTGAAGCAGTGACCAACACGACCTCCCATAAAAAGCTTCAAACTGAGGCATCCAGATACTGGCTTGGTAGCTATTATTATAAGCAAGCTTAGCTAAGGGCAAGTACTACTCCCTTGATCCACCCTTATCAAGAACACATGCTATCAATAGGTCTTCTAAAGTTGGGATCATTCTTTCTGACTGTCCATCAATCTGGGAGGTGATAGGTTGTTCTGAATTTCAATCTTGTACCGAGTTCTTCATGCACTTACTTCCACAACTTAGAGGTGAACTTAGGGTCACGATCTGAGATAAATGAACTCAGGACACCATGCAAGAGAACTATTTTTATAACATACAATTTAGCTATATTTGACACCTTGGCAGTGATCTTTAATGTTAGGAAGTGTGTTGACTTGGTTACGCAGTCCACCACAACCCATATTGCATCATGAACTTTCTTTGTCTTGGGAAGACCCACCACAAAGTCCATAGTGGTTTGGTACCATTTCCACTCAAGAATCTCAATTGATTGTAGTAATCGACCAGGTCGCTGGTGTTCGGCCTTCACTATCTGGCACATGAAACAACTGGCCACGTATTCTGCTAGTCTCTCTTCATCCCAGGCCACCAGAAAATTTGCACAAGTCTTTAAACATCTTAGTAGTGTTGGGCGTATAGTATACTTAGAATGATGAGCTTCTTACAAGATATTAGTCATCAAAGGAGAATCTTCAGGAACCCAAATACTACTCTTCTAGGAGATTCCTCCATCTACACCTACAAAAAGGTGTGTTTGCATCTTCTCCAGCAAACCTTTCATCTTTTCAAGCTTTGGGCTGGCTAATGGGGCAGATATCAACTAGTTCAACATGTTAGGTTCAATTTGAATGCTAGCCAAATGGATTCAATCTTCTAGTGGTTGCAGAGCTCATTTTACAAAATCTCTAAGCCTCTCCATTGCGTAGACAAGACAATTGCACACCTAAGATATTTTCTACTGAAGGCATCTGCTACAACATTACTTTTCCCGGGTGATAGGCGGCGAAAAAATCATAGTCTTTTGTAAACTCCATCCATTGTCTTTGTCTCAAGTTCAAGTCTTTCTAAGTCAGAAGGTATTCAGGCTTTTATGGTTAGTGAGGATTTTAAAAGTAGCTCCATATATATAGTGTTTCCAGATCTTGAAGGCATGAATAATTGCTTCTAGTTCACTTCATTCGGCTTGAGCTTCCTGGAGGCATAAGAGACAACATGTATATTGTGATCTAGCACACATTTAAACCCCATCTTTGATGCGTCGGTGAAGATCATAAAACCCTTTCCTGATGATAGAGTCAACACAATAGTTGTGGTCATCTTCTCTTTCAACTCTTGGAATAGAGCTTCATACAATTCAAATCATAAAAACTTCTCATCCTTTCAGGTGAGCAAGGTGAGGGGCAACACGGTCTTTGAGAAATCCTTGATGAATTGTCGGTAATACCCAGCCAATCCTAGGTAGTTGTGAATCTCAAAAGGGATCTTTGGTGCTGGCCAATCACATATGGCTGACACTTTGGTAGGATCCACTAAGATAGTTCCTCCAGATATAATGTGTCCAAGAACATGACACGACTATCCAAAATTCACATTTCGAGAACTTCTTGAAAAACTTATGCTTTCTTAGGATATTAAGGACTCTAACCAAGTGGTCCCAGTGTTGTTCTAAGTCATTGGAATAAACTAGGATGTCATCGATGAATAGTATGACAATGGAGTCAAGGAAAGGTTGGAAGACATTGCTCATGAGGTTTATAAACACACTCAAGACAATGGACAATCCAAATGCCATGAACAAAAACTCTTAATGGCCATAGAGGGTGAGAAACACGGTTTTTGGGATGTCCTCACTCTTGACTAGGAACTAATGATAACCAGATCGATCTTTGAAAAGACTCAAGTAGGCTTGAGCTGGTCTAACATGTCATCTATACGGGGTAAACGATACTTGTTCTTGATGGTATCATGATTTATCATTCTATAGTCTATGCACATTCGGAGCGATCCATCCTTCTTCTTTACAAAGAGGATGGGTGCTCCCCATGAAGAAGTGCTAGCTCAGATGAATCCTTTGTCTAGAAACTCTTGTACTTGATTCTTTATCTCAAGCAACTCAGCGGGGGCCATCCTATAAGGTGCCCTAGAAATAGGGTTCATCCCGAGAGGTAGCTCTATTGAGAAGTCCAATTCTCTCTCCAAAGGTATGCCAAGAAAATCATCAGGGAACATAACATAATACCTGACTACATCTATTTCCTCTAAGGGTGGTACCTTAGCCTCTAGCTCGATAACTACTACTAGGAATGCCTAACAACCTTTACCTATCATCTGCTCTGCCTTCAATGAGAGTACATATAGGCTAGTGGTATCATCCTTCCTACCTCTAATAGTAAAGGGTGGGTGACCTGGTTTCTTTATTCTTATTTTCTTCTCCCTATAGTCTATCTGTGTTATATAAGTATAAATCCAATCCATGCTAATGATTACATCAAAGTCATTCATGTCAAGGAGGATAAAATCTATGGGGAGTTCATAATTCAGATATTTAACAAGATATGATGGGGGATTTTGTAACATCCCTGACCTGGGTTATGAACTAACCCTAGGTGTTTTGCCTAAATATGTAATTAAATCCTTGTGATTATCTTTGGGCATGTAATTAAGTTCCTGAGGAACATACATTTCCTTTTCTGTCCCTTTCAAACAATATTGAAATGATTGTTTTGTAATACAGGGATCTATGTGCAAATTACCCAGTTAAGGGGTTAACTTGCAAATTGCACATGTTAAGATGTTCCTTTGATAATATGGCATCATATGAGTGAATATGATGAAGTAAGAGGGATTTCCCAAGCTTGAGCACCAAGGTGCAGCTGTGGAAGCAATCCCTGTGCTTGAAACCCTAAATTGGAGTAAAGTGCAATTTACCCAATTTGAGGGGTGCAACTTGTAAAATACACCATCTAGAACATCTTGTATGACTCTTGTCATCATTTAGAGAAGAAATGATGAAGAGGTCACTTCTTTTGAATAATCATATAATGAAGAACACCTTTGTGATTGAATAATCAAGGTGCAAGTATAATAGCCCTTTTATGTGTGTACTTTAGTGATGGGTTGATCTTCTTTGCCTTCATTTCTTGACCTTAGAAGGAGTTTGTCCTTAGAAATAAGAGGAAGGGACGTGCAAAGAAGAAAATAAGGACTTAGATGAGAAATGAGGAAAACATATGTTATTATGTTGAAGTTTCACCTAAGTATATATGCTACTTTCCTCACTTAGCAAGGAAACGATCCTTTTCATTTCTTCACTTTTCCCCTTGCTCAAAACCGACCAAGGCTAAGCTCTGGAGAAGAGAAGGACGACCAGGGGTCCTAGGTAAGTTTGGATCATCCCTTTTTTCTTGAATTCATGGAGGAAACTCGATTTCAAGGTTGAATTCATGGCTAGCTCACTTAGCTTTATCTTTCTAGCCATTCCTTTTCAACTCTCCTTGGAGAATATACCTTGGCCGACCTGTGGAGCTCAAAGATGCCATTAAAGGCTTGGACCTTGGAAGCTTGGAGCTCAAGGAACAATCTTTAGGCGGGTTTTATAACTCTAAACCTTATGCTTTGATTATACATCTCTTTCTATGCATATAGTTGTTAGTTCTTCTTCCCCATCTTTCCTTGCATCCTTGCAAGCAAAACCGTGAAGAACTGCTGCTGTTATTGAGATAGAAGATGAGGGCGTTATTTCCTATGCTTATCCACGATTTTCTACTTTATCAAACGACCTCCACCCATTGCCCATGCGGTTTGCACAACCATTTGGTGGGCAAACGGTTTCAGGGTCGCATAGAGGCAAACGGTCTTCAAGACCGTTTGATCCAGTTGACCAAGCGACGACCATATGAGAATCCTGTTTACAATTATGTAGGCTAATCACCCACCAAATTTGAGGGATTAACTCCAAAGGAATCGTGAGATATAGGCTAACCAATTAGCAAGTCTAATTGAATTAAGTCCTGATTTTTAACCTGATTACTTGGACCTTCTTGGGCAAACGGGTTCCAACCCATTTGAAGGAGTTGACCAAGCGTTGACCGTTTGGGATTACTGTTCCTAATGACATTGGTTAATGACTCACAAAATTTGATGGATTAATTCCAAACGAGTCATGAGTTGAAGGCCAATCAACTAGGCAATCGATTTAAATTAAATGCTGATTTACTAAATTGAATAACTTGAACTTTTGGCCAAATGGGTCCCAACCCGTTTGAGGGCGTTGACCAAGCGTTGACCTTTTGGGATTACTGTTCATAATATATTTAATTTCATTTCTACCAATAATAATAATCTAATTCCTAACCAATTAAGAGTTGAAGGTATTTCAACACCTTAACCCTAATCGGGTTGAATGTGCTGATTTGAAGAGTAGTTTGTGTTGAGTTTTGGGTTGAAGGACCCAAACGGGTTCCAAACCGTTTGGGGGTCCTTCCAAACGATCCCACACTCGTTTAGTGACACTCCATGATCGTTTGGAGGTCTAGAGTTAAAGGAATTTGATGAATTGAGGGTCCAATCACAAGATGTTGATAATTGATGAAAAGTGCTGATTTGTAATCTTTAGGGTTCAACCCTTATCAAATTAACTTAGTTTTTTGTCAAATTTTGGGCAAACGGTCTCAAGGTCGTTTGGAGTTCATCCGAACGATCTCAAGACCGTTTGGGCCAAGTTTGGGCCCAATTGGAGTTCAATTGATAGGTTCAACCTTGTTTTGATTCACATTGTTGATAATTGATAAGTGATCGATCGAAAACCCTAATTGAATTAGATTTAACCCTAATTGGCTTGCAATTGAAGATCAAATTGGTGACCAATTGATTGAGGCTCATCCTAGTTGACTCAATTTGTAATTGGTTAATATGGCTTGGGCCGATTGAACATTTCAACATAAGAAACCCTTTTCAATTATGACATTTGTATCAACTTTCATGTCCATGTGGTTTGGACCCAATTGGGTTCACACCCGTTTAAGCCCAAATGAGTGCACACTCGTTTAGACCCAAACGAGTGCACACTCGTTTAGACCCAAATGAGTCCATACTCGTTTAGACCCAAATGAGTGCACACTCGTTTAAGCCCAAACGGGTTCACACACTCGTTTAGGTCTAAACGAGTTGACACTCGTTTAGGTCCAAACGGGTTCACACTCGTTTGGACTCAAACGGGTCCACACTCATTTGGACTCAAATGGGTTCACACCCGTTTGGAGGTCAAGAGTGTACACACTCATTTGGAGGCCAAGTGGGTCCATACCCGTTTAAGGAACAAATGGGTTGAAGGTTGAAGGTTCAACCCTAACCCAATTGAAGAATTTCAAGGATGATTATACTTAACCACTTGAAGGCCTAAATGGTTCAATGATGATCTCATTTAATCCATAATGGTAACCTAAATCATTAAAGGAACTAAGTAACTAATGATGTGAACCATGATGACGATCAATGGGCAATTTACCAAAATGCCCTTGAAAGGTTCAAATTGAGTGAAATCTTATTCTAATCAAACCCTAATCACTCAATAGTGGTGATTTGGTTTATGTTAATCAAAGTGGACTTAACCCAACCTGATCTAGAGTGGTGTTATCACCATCTACTAGTATGAGGAGAGAGAAAGTATCTTAAGAGAAAGAAAGTACCCTTTTATGGTGGAAGTTCAAGTAAAGTACCTTCAATACACATGAATGTGCATGATTAGGGTATGATCTACCTATGTGAGATCATGGAAACCCAAATTATGATAAATGATGAATCTTAACCTAAATCTGAGAGCATCAATGATGATGTTCCTCATACATGATGATGTTATGAGTTCAATTCACCATAATGTGAATAGTAAACCCTAATTCTAGGGTGATGACATGTAATGGGGATAAGTAAACCCTAATTGATGAGAATCAGGGAACTTAGCTCTTATGGCAAGAGTGGAATGTATAATTCTTGAATTGAATTGCTTTTATCAGTTGAATTAACCATGTCGGTTCTTATATGAGGATGATCATATCCAGGTATGGATGACGATGTTACATTCATTGAAAGCATGTTGTTAGCTTTATGAATAGTAAAATATCTTGATGCCTTGTCAGTGGCATTTATGAGTTTAATGGGCTGTGAGAGCCATAAATACCATCAAGGTCATGCTTTAGAGATGAATTGTGATGAGGATATTGAGAAATGATAATTGATGTGAGTTAGACTTGTTACATTTAGTATTCTCCCTTCATAGCTGCTATGCTAATGTTATTGTTTGAAGAACAATGTATGATGTTAAAAGAATACTGAATGTACCTAACTAATCAAGTATAACCATACCATGTAGAGCCCTGATCATAGATCCATCATTGTCAGAGATCAAATGATGGTGAAACATATTTTCCTAAGGGAACTCCTGGATGACATACTTTTGAGTATGTGGGGTACATGGATGTGTAGAACCTTACATCCTAGTGTAGTTATTTGATGTTGATGTGTAATCCATCAATCCTTCACTATAAATCCATACCGCATCAGTGGAAGGTAAACATGAAATCTCCTGATGGCGAAGAAAGCACAGATACCGTATCAGTGGAAGGTAAACACGAAATCTCCTGATGACGAAGAGAGTACAGAACGCCACTGTAACTCTAGAATAGCGAAGTACCAGATTACCCTGGTAAGCTATATAGTAGAGACACAAGATGTCCTGCAAGTAATCCTCTTACTGACTGAGGAAGGTGAAGGTCATGAGAATCCGGCTCTTTCAATGACCTAGTATGATACCGAGGCACGTAACAATGATCAGTTGGAGTATGAGTGGTATACCTCATCTCCGCAGGGCATAATATTAATGTTTGAAAAACATAATCTACAGTGTAGTATACCTGTTAGAGGTAACTATGAGCTAATTGATTGATGTTACACTGTATAGTGCATATGATCTTCATGTTTCATAAATGTTGAACTCTTGATTACTACCAAAACTGCTGTTGTTTACTTCAAAGCTTTTAATTGCCTATGTTGTTCTTGATATGTTATAATAAAGCTTCTGGCGGAGAGTTATAACTCTCGCTGGGACAATTATTTAAAATTGTCTCACCCCGTAGACTTCAACTTTTTAGGTGGTCGTCGAAGACGGAGGAACCGGTCTATAGGTGACCAGTCCCAGCAGCAGCACCAGGAGCAGTAGTAAATCTCAGGTGGAGATTTAGCCTGCTATGTGGTGTACATAGAGTCAGTCCTATGTGTCCTCTGTACTCTCAGGTCTTGGAGTCCTTTGATCTGAGATTTTGGTTATGAATTCTTGAGATTTTGTATCTTGTTGTATATAATTACTCAAGAAGTAATTATCAAGAGATGTAAACAGTTTATCTCCTTTTATGAATGAAGTTTTATGGTTTCAATGCTTTATCTCAAAAAGTTTTAATTTCCGCTAATTTTTGGTGTTTCGCTGCTAATCGAATCGCTTCCTCTAAGTTTAACTCGAGGTTTATGTGTTTATCTCATAGTTTGGAGGTCAGAGCCCACAGATTTCAAGAGAGACATAAAGATTCGACCACTAGGAGTAGTGGCATCTAAAATATATCCTAAATTCTTGAAATCTAGACAAAGATTAGTTTCGTGATTTCTTAAAATAAAAGTATTGGTAGAACCACTATCAAAATAGAGCATTTACATTATGTACCATGATGACAATAGTTCCTACATTGTTTTCATGAGAGTCAAATAGCTAATTCATCTCATATGAAGGGATAGAGAAAAAGAACCCTAAGGGTGGTTACCCTCTATCATATGGTTGGTATTAGCCTGGGCCTCTTCATTTCTGATGGCAAAAACTTTGGCATGTTGACGTTCCCATATAGGTGGAGGTTCTCTTGGTGGGGCTGCAACTGTTGGCTATGATGCTGCTACTGGCTAGGCTACTACCGGGCCTGGACCTCTCAGGTCAGGGAGGGCCCAATTAGCTATGAGATGTCCCTCCTTCTGGCAGTGATAACAAAACCGCTACAAAAAGAGGCACTTACCCAGGTGCTTCTTCCCACAAGTGCTACAAGGGAGTTTGCGATCTTCATGGTGGGGCTTCCCTTTCCTCCATTCCTCCCTTTTCCATTATTACAGCCTTGATCTCTTTTGTGGTCATTCCTTGGGGAAGAAGTGCCCTCTATAAAACCCAAATACCCCTTGAGTGGATTCTGTACAGGCATGGCTATATTTTCCATGTCAACGATGAAGTTGAGGGCTTCTGTGAAACTTGTAGGTTTACTCACCATGACATGGGGCTTGATGAAAGGATCTAGGCATTCTACAAAGTGTTCTACCCATCTCTCCTCAGTCAACATGTAAGCAAAATTCTCCAAGAGGCAAAACTTGCGAGTGAAGTTCATTGTTGACATATTAACTTGGACCAGGAAGGTGAACTGCTTCTATTTCTCTTTCTTGGCAAGTGTGGGTATGAATCTTACTGTAAAAAGTGCACTGAAGTCTTCCCAGGTCATTGGTTCTTTAATCAAATCTTAGCCCATGACATGATTTTCCCACCATATTTTAGCTGCTCTGTTGAGAAGTTGTGTGGCAAAGAGGGCCTTCTTGTTTGGTTGTAATTCTAAGATGCAGAAATAATTTTCCACTTTCAGGAGCCATGCATCTGTTTTATCGACCACCTCATTTTTATCTTCAGCCCAGTTTTTTTCAATGTTTAGCTTGACGAAGTCCAGTATGGTGGCTCCTAGATGATGAAGGATTGATATGGGCTCACCATCCTTATTTCTGACAACATCCTTGAGGGCCAGGTCACTTATGGCTTCAGTCAACCTTTTCTATTGTTCCATCCATAGAGCATCGGGGGTGTGAACCACAACTTGTTCCACAGTTGGTCCAGGTCCAACTGCATGTTCGGGGTTGACCTTAGGCTCATAATCTCTCATGGCATCTCCTTTGGGGTTGAGATCATTTTTAGGGTTTGGTATGTTGAAGGGGATGGCCTCATTCTCAGAGCCTCTTCCTATGGAGGCTTCACCTTCCCTCTTCCTCTTCTTCTCTGAGGAGGGCTTCTTCTTGTGGGATGGCCTTGGTCCAGGGTACTCATCACGAGCCATACTATTTCACACAAATTAACTTGAGTTTCATACTTAGGGTAATAAAGCATTGTTAAGAATTATGTCCATGACATCTTAGTTACATGCACTTTATTATTTGGCAGAGAATGCCTTAATCAATAATATCCATAACCCTAGTACTCAGAAAGGGATAAAGAGGATAGTTACAGGTACCTAGGGTTTGGTGAATGAAGGAGGTAGACAAGGAATGAAATTAGATGAGAAATCCTAGAGGTATTTAATTTTCAGGGAAATCCTCTGATTTTAGCCAGACTGGAAGCACGGGTTTGGGAGTCCTCGTAAGCCGACTAGTGATGCAGAAAAAAATATTTCTAGTCCCCAGATTGTGGTCCTTTCTAGACACCACGTCTTTGGGAAACACTCTCATAATTCTCTTTGGGCTATACATAATCCTAAAAACAATTATTAGAGGTTCAATGGTAATCCCGCTCTGAAACCAAATGTAATGACCCCCTCCCCCTGTTATCCCCTATTCATACAGACCAAGAGGGAAAGTACCATTAACATAAATACAAGATTGAGATTTATCAAATAACTAGAAATAATTACTAAATTTCATTAAATAGGAAAAGAGATTGTACAAGATTAATTTTCCGCAAAAGAATGACAGAATATGATTTTCTAGAGTCTACAACATAAAACTAACTAAATCCTCCAGAATTACAATACTTCTTGTTTGTTTGGTGTCTTCTTCTCTTGATGTCCAATTTTGGTTATACTTATAAAAAACATAGCAGATTATCCTAAAATGTTGAGAAAACAATTTTGTCAGTATAACAAGTTATGTTGGTATGTGGGGGGATAAATAGTCACACATAAGTGTAACAATTTATCAGCCTAACATCAAATATGATTTTAAAATTGAACTTGCATTTTCTTTCTAACTTCTCATTTATTCTATGTGGGAACTCCCTCTATGGAGTATTCATGTGGGAAACCCTTTCTCTAGGTTGCAAACCCTAATCTTAACATTTATTGCACTTTTAACCTCAAGGAAATCCTAATTCATCATTTATTGAGATATTAATCTCAAATTTCATCCAAGTTATCTTTATTATCCAAAAAGACCAAACTTTTATTGTTAAGATCATTTGAACACATTAAGGTCATCAAAACCTAGAAATTAGGGTTTTGACTCATTCAATACATGATAGATAAAAACTTTGAATATTTTTAACTATAAGCAGATCTAGGTCTTGATTCTATTTTTATTACATTGCTTGCATTTTTCTACTCAAAAAGCACTACTTGTTTGTTTTTTTTTTTCAAAGGATAATTTTCTCATGATTTATTCAAGATTTAGTAATTTCTTTGATTTTTCAATCAGAGAGCAAGAAATACCTTTTCTTTGGAAAATTGAGCAGCATAAGATCATTGGTCTTCGTTGACCAGAGTGGGAATCACATGGATGGGGTTAGACGCACCCACTCATAGAGTTTTGAACCAGGGTGAAGATTTGTTGTTGATCTCTCCACTAGCCCACGGTGCACCCAGATCCTACGGCTCCTGATCCTCTCCCTTCTTGGTCTTCAAGATTTTGCACGCGGTGACATTGCCACAGAGTAGTCTCCAGACAAAGGTGAATTGAGAGAGAGAGTGGGTGTGTGTGTGACTCTGAGAGAGAGAGAGTGTGTGTGTGTGTGCAAACTCAATAAGGGGTATACATATAGGTGTGAAGGTGAGATTTAGGGTGTTTGATCCCATATGAAAGAGGTATGGTGGATAGGTCCCTCTCTTAGTCCACACATCATATCTTGGCATGAATTTGATGAGTTTCCTTTGTGATTTTATGAGACACACTCATTGGTGCTATCAGTTTGCACAAAAGTGGATCCGTAGAGGAGATATGATCCTCGATTCCTTGTGTGTACATGACTATTTCATGTTTGGTGGTAGGTAAGAGATGAATCGTGATCCATTGGATTTTGATCTGACGGTCTCCATTGCATGTGAGAAACAAAGTCTCTGAGCCATTAATTTTATTTAAATTGTTATATGTAAGGAATATTTTTGATTTAGGTGTCACTTTAGGATTTCTAGAAAAATTCATAACTCTTATCATGTAAATCATGTTGATCCAAAATTTAAAGGAAAGTTCTTAATGACTTTATCTAATAGTGGGCAAAGATTGAAACAAAAATTTGAAAGGAAAAGTTGTTTTTCTTAATATTCAAGTGTTCCCTTTATAAGGCATATTTCAAGAATTAAGACACATCCTTTTCTCCTTCTTTCTTTTCTATTTTCTTTATCCTAATTACTCTTCTTATTAGAAACCATGTGAAACCAAAATCCTATTATTAGTGGTTGTCTCTACTACTTTCTAGAGAAGTCTACACAATTCTCACAAGTGCATTATTTATTAACTATTATTTTTTGCTTTTTGCTAATTATTGGATTTTTCTTCTCTTCCTTTTTCTCTTATATCATTATTGGACTTACAAATCAATTGAACCCACAAAATCCACAACAAAGGGAACTTTTGTTACTTTTGAAAACAAAGAATAACGTAATTCTAGTATGTCCTTTTTGTTCAAATAATTGCATTTCAATTCTATAACAACATGTGAAAAACTAAGTTATAACATCATCTCTAATCAAAATTTGAATTCTTTTTACTAGTGGCACAAATACACACACCCCATCACTCATCTTGACCTTCGTCTTCCTCCTCCTCTCTAGGAAATTCATGGTTGATGTGTCCCATAGATCCATTGATGTATTCCATATTTGGTAATCTTTCATACTTAGTTCTACCTCCATTATCTCTCTTATCCTATCTTGGATTCTAAATCTTTTTAGCACTAATTTTGTAATGTCCAAGACAATCTTGGCACAACAGTAGATGTCCCATCCATAGTTTCCTTTCTCCACTTCAATAACATCTCCCACTCTTTTTGCGTCTATTGTGATCGCTTATGTTCTCCTGTATCCCATTGGTAAGTCATAGATCTACAGTCACATCAAGCTCGTTTTAGTCACAACTTTAGATGGTTGTACTTTAGGAAAGATCTCATGGAATAGGAATAGATTCCCATCAAATAGCCATGGTGGTGCCTTCAATGAATCTGTCATGATCTTTCTAGTGCATAAACTAGATCACAAACAAGTTATTCTCAATCTAACAGAAAACAACCTTCCTTTGTAGACTCTACACTACCATCATCATCCTGGTAAAAGAATTGAAGTTATATTCCTTTATATTGCCAAATGCCCCGCCAAAGCCACCTCTAAGTGATCTTTCATAGGTTTGACTCCTTCTGTAATGAAACTGATAAGATCGATGTCTTTCTCTTTAATCTTTAGTCCAGAGAATCCTTGCATGATCACGTCACTCGTGATAGAAACCTACAAAGAAAACTAAGAAAACCAATGACTAATACCAACTAGATACCCATGACCAGAGATCGGAAGCACCAATTGGTAGGAACGTTAACGAGACACCCTAAAAGTTTACCTTCCCCCTCGTGGCTCAACTGTCACCAGAGATGGATAGGGTTTGCATGGGAGATGACTTTTCTTGGAAGAATAATATGGAAACTAGACCTTTTCTGCCTTATATTTCTATGGTTTGGGCAAAACACGAATCGTGATTGGGATCACTAGTTGTCCCCATTAGTTTGGAAGCTTGCATAAATGTAAACATTTAATTCTTAGAATATATGATTTTATGCCTATATCCTTCATGAAGAAGGTATTTCCCAAACATTTCTTAACCAATAGTAGAGTAGGTATATCATTTCCCATCAACTATATGTCACTATTATGTAATATGAGAAATACAAGTATGCACCCAACAACCTTGTTGTAGACACAAGGCTCATGTTCATTTTTTTAAAAGCCAAACTCTTTGACTGCCTCATGAAACATAAGATTCAAACTTTTAGATAGTTTATGTAATCCATATATTGACCTTTGTATCTTACTTAATTTATTGTATTCATTTGGAATGATAAAACCTTCAGGTTGTATCATGAACATGTCATCAAGATGATTCTTATTCAAGAAAGTCTTTCTAATGTCCATTTGCAAAATATCATTGTCTCGATAACCTGAAATAGCAAGCATGATCCTGATAGGTTTAATCATGGAAACTAGTTAAATAGGTGCATCATAGTAAACACATTGAACCAGAAACCTTTTGAAACCAATAATCCTTTATAGGTTTGTACATTACCATCCATTCCAGTCTTTTTCTTGAAGATCCCATTTGTACCCTATGGGTTATACACCTTCAAGTGCATACACCAAAGTCCATACATTATTTTCATGTATGGAGTCCATCTCATACTCATGGCCTCAAGCCATTTACTAGAATTTAGTCTGTTAAAAGATGAATTATATATTGTTTTTTCATCATCATTCTTGACCAACAAAATGTTTGATTGAATCATAAGGAATTCTAAATCTCTCTGGCTTGAGAAGTCTCCTACTAGACTTTCATGTTCTTGTGTTACCTAAGGAATTTGATACTCCACAATGGTTTGAGATACTCTTTTTTTCTCATCTTTCACCATAGCTAGATTACTATCTTATTAGGCTCAATGTTCTTCAAGATCTATCATACTCACACAAATTCCTTTAGAAACTAATTATTTTTAAGGAATACCTTATCTATAGGAACAAACACTTTGTTGTTAGATGGAATATAGAAGAAAAAAACCTTAGTTTCCTTAGGGTATCCAACAAAGAAAATTTTATCTTATTTGGATCCAACTTTTCATATAACTATTTCTTGACATAAAACTCACACCCTAAATCTTCATTAAAGACATGTTGGGATATTTCTCATTCCATATCTCATATGTGTATTTTGAACCGATTTAAAAGGTATGTGATTATGTGTAATGTTGTGATGTCAGTAGCACAGACTCGTAACAAAGTTATAAGATTGGCTAAACTCATCATTGATCATACCATGTCCAACAAGGTGTGATTTCTTGTTCTGAGACACAATTATATTGTGGTGTTCTAGGTGGATTCAACTGTGATACAATACCAAAGTTTCTTAGAAGGGCCTCAAATTCTTTACTTAGATATTCTCCACCATGATCATATTTTAGTGCTTTAATATTCTTGCCAAGTTGGTTTTTTACTTCATTTATTATTTCCCTGAACTTTTCAAGAGATTCTAATTTGAGTTTCATAAGATACGCATATCCATATCTATTGAGGTAATCATCCAATGAGATAAAGTATTGATATTTACCCCTAACACTTGTGCTAAAAGGTCCATACATTAGTATGTATGAGTCCTTATAAGTCATTTTCCGTCTCATTAATACCAATGAAGGGTGATCTTGTCATCTTTCCCAACAAACAAGATTAACACGTCTCTCTTGATTCAAAATCAAATGAATCCAGGTATCCATCTTTATAGAGTCTAGAAATATACAATTTTCAATTATGTGCCCTATAGTTGTGTCGTAGGTAAGTTATTTGAGTGATCCAGTTTTAAATTCTTGGTATTTATGTAATATACACTTGTCTTAAGACCTAATAAATAAAGACCATTAAAGATCTTGTCTCTTAAAATAGAAAATTACAAATCATTCTTTTTCAAACAAGATCCAAAACAAATGTTTCTTATAACACCCCCATTGTTTTTTTTTCATATCAAATGAGAGGAAGCATTCTTACTCAAGGGGGTCACAATATGTTTTTATTTGCAATTTGAATAAATGAAACACTTTTCATTAAATGAAATTAGATTCATGCATAGTTCTTGGAAATAAAGAAACTACATCATATCCATCTATGAAATTTGATCTACTTGGTAACATGACTAAACACAATGTAAATGATATCTAAACTCTAGATCGACTTGGTAAATGGCACCCCACCAAGCTAAGCTTGAGTTATCCTAGTCTTTGTTATCCTTTTTATCCTTTACTTGATCCAAGTCCTACATACATTGTGTTCCCAGTCATGCAAAACAAATATCACAAAGTAAGCAGTATTTGGAACTTTATAAGACAAAAAATAATAACTTGACATAAATAAACTTGACATGAAATATTTTTGACATAACTTGACCATGGATTATCTTAAGCATTCATGAGTCATTATTTACATGAAGGATTGAATAGTAAATATATGCATCTCTCTTTGACACCCACTCAAGAGAACATGATTTCTAGGGTAGCCCTTGACGACCCATGGAGGTCCATGATTGAGAAGCATATAAAAACTAATTCTATTCCAATTATCTTAACATTAACTTTACCATGACCTTCGAAATTTAACATTATGGGATTTCTCCCTATTAATGGCATGATGGAATTTATCCCTCTTAACTCCATTATGGGATTTCTCGCTCTTAAATCATAATAGGGTTTCCCCTTTTTTAGCATGATTCATTAATCTTAAGCATAATCATAATTAGGGTTTTACCATAGGCTATAAGTAATCAACCAATCAAACAAATGTTAAATATACATGATGTTTTCTTGAGAAAACGTTCATAATTCATTAGATAATATAAGGTGCATAATCATAAATAACAATCAATAAACCAAAATTACTTGTGCCAAAAATGCATGGCCTGCTTACCTAGAATGAACCTCCTTAGGTAAAGTCCTCTTGACCTGATTGAGTCTTTACTTGTAAGACCCGGACCTTGCCTTTTTGGTTGAGCATGCTTTCTTATCATAATTAGATGCTTAAAACCTTAAAAAAACCTTATGATGTGCTTGGATATCATGTGATTGGCTTAAGTTTTTAGTTTGGTCCAGTTTGGACACAATTTGAGCTAGTTATGCATATATGTGCTTGTTTTAGAATTAACTGCAATTTACTCATAGCTAAGGGGTTTTCTTAAAATTTATCACATGATTGTTGTTCCTCACATGTTTTCACATCATGTTATCCTTGGTTAAGCTTTGGGGCGACGTGTCACACCTTGGTTTGAGAGGTGACACCTCATCTGTGAGACTAGGGTTTGCATGAATGCTCTAAGTTGTTGTTTGACCTTAAGTGTGAGCTACCTAGTTTTGGTGATCACTAAGTTTTCTTGTGATCCAAGTTTTTGGTGGCCAATGATGTTTTGTGTGTGTCCTCTAGTCTTGGTGGTGGATGAGGCTCATGACCCCTCTAGGTTGCCAAGGAACCTTAAGGTTAGCGACTATTTGCTTCTATGATCATCATTCGTCTCCAAGGTGTTTTAATGGTCTCTATGTATTCTCATTAGTCGTTTGCTTTTTCTAGACAAGTATGGTCAATGGATTTTCTTGTTTTGATTGCCCTAGTTGCATGCATGAGTGTGGTTCTTGCATGGACTAGATCCCTTGGATACATGGCATGTTTAGCTTGACACCTAAACCCCTCTCTGTCCAAACCTAAGTTATATAAACCCCTCTCTTTACATGCAAATAAACTATTTACACACTTGGTCTCCTCTTTCTTCCTCCTTCCTTGATCTTGGAGCTCGTCCACTTGGTATTTGGTGGAGAAGGAGGTGACAAATAAGGAGAAGAAGGTCAATCTTCCTTGCATGCTGAGCTAGGGTTTGGATCTACCCTTCTTGTGATTGTCTGGTGCTTCTTTGCTCTTCTTCTTGGTCTTAATAAGTGAGATCTCCCTCTTTACCAACATTTTCCTTGCTTCCCTACCCTTCTTCTTTCTCTTCTTGCCCGAACCCATGGTGTTCCATGGTATTGCTTGACTTAGAGCTTGAAGAACTTCCCTTCTTTGCCTTTATCCCTGGGGATTTCCCTCTTTCTTGCTTCTTTGACCTAGGGTTGTTTCTTTCTTGAATGTGGAGCTAGCTTGTCCGAGAGGAGTGCTCAATCTAGGATTTCTTTATACCTTTCTTGTTCAATCTACTTTGTTGTTTGGAGTTTTCTACATCAACTCTAAGGCGAGTTATATAACTTTATCCATTGTTATTGCTTACTTCTACCTTGCATGTACCTAATATTGCCCTAAAGTGTTGTTACAAGTAGAAAGATAATGTCCTCTTCCTAGGTCTTGTGTTTACATGGTAACCTTGAGTAGACAACTCTTCTTGGATGAGCCCTGAATCTTTTAGCATGAATATTGTTCGATGATGGAAGTTTTGGTGCTGGCATGCATGTGGAATATATTGGTTTTTTTTTTCTTGGACTAGGGTTTTCCTTGAGTGGTAAATAATGGCGTTCTTTGTGTGCCTTAACTGAATTCTACCTTGCTCATTATCTAATGATCTATTTTCCTTGTTGACCGGCCTATTGGGTTTTGTGCGGTTGATGAGATTTGAACCTCCTATGGTCGCCAACCTTTTAGACTTTGATGGTCACTAAGTTATGTATCTTATGCAGTCGATGATACTTTGATGCCTTGTGGTCACTAAAAGCCTTGGACCTTTTGAATTTGATGAGATGTTAGACTCTTAGTGTTCACCATATATTGTGGTTTCCATTGATTGCTAATGCTTTTGGATGCCATCAGTTGCCAACCTTTTCTGATCTTATGTGGTCTCCAACCTCTGTGATCTTCAACGGTCAATGGCCTTATCTAATTTCAGTGGTTGATGACATCCCCAGCCTAAGTGGCCGATGAAGTTTCCTGATTATATGGTTGTCATGTTTTGTTGACTCTATGATCGTGATGTTTGACCTAAATGTTTTCATGTATGATGCATATGAGAAAAATGAGGGTTTACCTTTAAGGGTTGTTTTGTAATCCTAATTCATTTAGTACTTAGTTACACACAGTCTAATAGTCTTAAATTTTCCCTCGAATGAATGCAACTTAAGGTTTTATATAGTGTTGTTTGGCAATGATAATCCAACTATTATAATGAACCAAACCCTAACGTAAGTAAGTGATGATGACACATAGCTTCTTATGTGATTAGCATGTTAATGGAGTATTTTCTCTCTCTATGTTGTTGTAACCCTAATTTGTCATCTTATGAACATCATGTCCCTTTGATATAATGTTGTATTAGCTTATGTATCACATGTATGGTGATCGAATGATAAGCCTTGATGAGGCATGGAAAGATAATGATGTTCTTGTAGGGAATAATGTGAATGGTCTTATGACCTTAGACATGGCTTTATGCTCTATATGAGGTGTTATCCTCTATATAATGTGACAAGGAATTAAAATCTTATTATGGTATAATTATGAGTATGAATATGTGTATGGAAGTGAAATAGTACCATGTGGTGATGTGAAAAGCCTTATTTTCATACATATTATATATTGTGAGGTTGCAATCCACCCATATTTTAATAGAACTCTTTTAGGGTTTGTATGTAATTTGATTGATGTATCCTTAAATCACATGGATGAACTTAACTAATCAAGTGAAACCCTAATCATGTAGTTCCATGTATCATAGATCCATTCTAGTGCCAAGACTTGTTGCATGGTGAAACGAGTTCCCCTTTAGTGAAATCTCAGAGTCGTATACTATTAGGTATATGCATGTTCACAATGATGGCTGCAGTCATATCTTGGTAGGGGAATGGTCGAGGTTGTATCTTTGATGATTATGATTCAGAATATATGATGTGATTGAGTACAATTGTGGCTGTACCTCAGATGTTTGGGTTTTGTATACCATGGTTTCACTAGTATTGTGACCTTTTAAGGCAGACTAGGATGTTCACTAGTGTCGTGACATATATACCAAGGGTGGACTAGGTTGTTTTGTAGCTTGACCTTATGTGTCACTACAATGGACTCATACTGGCTGAGGGAGGATGAGATATTAGGATTCTAGCTCTCCTACAGATCTTGTATGACACCGATTTCGATTTAGCAGTGGCAAGTTGGAGTTGAGTGGTATACCTCAACTTCTTAGGGCTTAATAAAATATGTAATCCATCTGTGTAGTATATCAATTTAGGGTTAAACACACTTCACATTGGATGTTAGCCCCTACATTGTTTCTTTTATTTTTAGTTGTTATATAATGCGGTAAGAGAAATCAACTGTATAGAAAGTGGTAGTTTTACCTATTTCACTATATGTTGTTCTAGTCATGTTTTATATGTTTTAGTTACTTAACTTGCTTATACAGTCTAATCTATTAATTCTACTTATTCTATTTTACCTACTTATTTAGTTGAATCTTCTCATCCTCTTTAATAAGGTTGTTTGTTGTAATCAATAATCATCGGTTGAGAGTTATATCTCTCGTTGGGACATGGGTTTCACCTCATGGGTAACCACATCTTTTTAGGTGGTCCTCATCGGTGTGGTCAAGATAGTAGTGTTAAGGAGGAGGAGCTTGGAGAGAAGTAGAGGTAGAAGGTTGGATAGTAGTATCTTGTAGAGTCCTAGAGTCATCCATGTACTCTCAAGTCTAGGCAGGGGATGTTTTGTAGACTACATATATTGACATGCGGTTTGGTAGTGTACCTATGTTTTGTATATGGCATGTATATGTGGAACATCTCTCTTGTACACAGGTTGTGGCTGATGCCATTGGACAAGCATGTAAATACCTGATATGGTATGTGATATGATATAGGTTAATGGACCTTTATGAAATGTTTTTTGGACATGATAGTAATGTTTAAATCGGTTTTAATTTACCTTGTTTTCTAGCTATGTGGTTAATTAGTAGTTGATTATATGTTCTGCTTTAATTGATCTCATTTTGTTTGGAGGGGTGCCACACCAATAGGTTGGTGTCAGAGGTCTAGGTTCACTGAGTCTATAGGGACATAGGACTACAGTTTGTGTCAATTTTTACATAATCAACATATCTGATCATAGCTTTTGCTTATGTAAATATGTCTGGAGAATATGAAGAGAATGCTGAGAGTAGTTATGTTGTACCATGAGGTGGATCTAGGAGGAAAGAACATGAAGATAGAGTTCTATAGATGGGGCCAGAGCAGCCTGTGGTGCCTCAGTTTGACCCTGCAGCCATGGAAAATCATGCCTTTCAGTCCATGTTTGGGTAGCTTATGGTGACGACTACGCATATAGCGGATAGAGAACCCTTACCTCAAGCTAGGGCTGTTGTCCCTAGAGCAAAATCTCAGGGTTCTACGAAGATGTTTGAGCTGCTAAGACATGTCGAAGCAGTCGAGTATGAGGGTACAATAGACCCGACGGATGTTGATATGTGGTTGACAGAGCTTGACAATGCTTTCAAGATCAATGTTCTAGAAGAGGACAAGGTGAAGCATGTGGTTAATCTATTGAAGGGTAGTGTAAGACACTAGTGGGTCATTGAGGAGGAGAAGAGACCCATAGTTGTTGTTCAATGGGAAGAGTTTTGGTGAGAGTTTGTGGGTTGTTATTTTCTAGAGACATACCTAGATGAGAAGATAGCACAGTTCACAAAGATATGACATGGATCGATGACAATCAACGATATGGAGTGAAATTTATGGAGATTTTGAGGTTCTATCATCACATGGCAGTGATAGAGAAGGAGACGAACTGTAGGTTTGAGAAGGGTCTAAGCTTAGTGTTGTCTACAACGGCTAGTTCCTTGGAGAATAGAGAGAGGTTCTCTACCTTTATGGGGTCACTAAGGAGGATAGAGAGGTCTACTATCGAGAAGAGTGGATCCAATGCTAAGAAGAGGCCAACATAGTTTCATGGGCAGTCATCTAGAGGCTTTAAGAAGCCAAGGTTTCCTACACCCCAGTCACAGACGAGACCATCTTTTTCTAAACCAATATTAGGTGTGTCGTCACATTGGTCCCCAAGTAAGGGTAGAGGTCATAGTTTTTTTCCAGCTAGAGCATGTAGTGCGGAGTCTGTGTAGTGATAGGGTCGTCTAGACCA
Source organism: Alisma plantago-aquatica (assembly GCA_963693085.1). NCBI lineage: Eukaryota > Viridiplantae > Streptophyta > Magnoliopsida > Alismatales > Alismataceae > Alisma > Alisma plantago-aquatica. The sequence goes on from OY856409.1 coordinate 1,540,585,473, forward strand.
CAGTATGACTTGAGGATGTGTTACAAGTGTGGACAAGTAGGGCATATGAGGTGGGTGTGACCTATGAAGGATGAGGAGTTGATACAACACCCAAGGTAGAGTCAGCAAGGTGTTCAACATCAATAGTTTAGTAGTGGTGGTGGTAAAGGATGCAGTCAGGCATCGCAGGCATGATCTTATGGGCCAAGAGGAAAAGGACAAGGATGACAAAAGGTGATAGCTAGATTCTACACTATGAGAGAGTCGAAGGGAGTGGTCAATCCATGAGTCATTACAGGTCAGATGGAACTTTTTCATTCTAACTTATCTACATCTTCTTTTGTATTTGTTTTGGTTGACTTGGGTGTGATGTACTATTTTATCACAAGAGAGGTGATAAGTAGTTGAAATCTTCTTATTTGTAGTAGACATAATAGTCTTCGACTAGAAACCCCTTTAGTTGGTTATGCCAAGTTGCGAGAAGTATGTCCATCTTGAGTTTGTCTTTCTTAGGATGCACCATTCAAGTGGACCTTATTCCTCTTGATATGCACATATTCGATGTGATCCTTGGGATGGATACTTTGGATAAGTACAAGGTTGTTTTGGATGGTAGTTCTAAGGTGGTGAAATTTCATGATGGAGATGTTCTGTGGATCTTCTAGGGAGATAGGAAGATTCTTCCTATGTGCTTGTTGTCATCTATGAAAACAGAGAGGTTGATGAGATAGGGTTTTGAGACTTTCTTGGCACACGTTGTGGATACCAAGGTGAGGAGTCCTAGTATCCAGGAGGTGCATGTAGTGTTTGAGTTTGAGTATGTCTTTCCTGAAGAGTTTTTGGTGTTCCCCCTCCTATAGAGATTGACTTTGAGATAAATTTTATTCCTCGAACACATTCCATAGCACAGTCACCATACAGGATGGCACCGACATAGATGCAAGAGTTGAAGAAATAGTTGCAAGAGTTGTTAGATAAGGGTTTATCAGACCAAGCACTTCCCCTTAGGGTGCTCCCTTTCTGTTTGTTAAAAAGAAGGACGAATTCATGAGTTTGTGCATAGACTATCAACAGTTGAGCAAGGTCATGATAAAGAACAAGTATTTGTTGTTGAGGATAGATGATCTGTTTGATCAATTGAGAGGTGCCACAATGTTATCCAAGATAGATCTAAGGTCAAGATACCATCAACTAAGGATTAAGATAGATGACATACCCAAGACATCTTTCAGGACTAGGTATGGTCACTACAAGTTTGTGGTTATGTTGTTTGGGCTAACAAACACACCGACAAATTTCAAGGACCTAATGAATGGGGTGTTCAGGCCGCACCTATACTAGTTCCAGGCAGTGTTCATAGATGATATCCTAATATACTCTAGAGACATTCGGCATCATGAGCAACACCTTTCCCAGGCATTGACGTTGTTGAGACAACACAAGTTGTATGCCAAGTTCAATAAGTGACAGTTTTCGTTGACTAAGGTGTCTTTTTTGGGTCACGTCATATCTTCTAAAGGTGTTTGTGTGGACCCAAATAAGGCATAGTCAGTGATGGAATGGGAGCAACCTAAGATATCGATAGAACTTTGAAGTTTCCAAGGCTTGGTTGGTTACTATAGGGGATTCATAAAGAATTTTAGTATTGTAGCATTACCCCTAACCAAGTTGACCAGGAAAGGTATTCCTTTTGTTTGGGATGACAAGTGTCAGCATTCTTTCCATCTATTGAAGGAGAAGTTGACCAGTACACCAGGATTGGTTCTTCCAGAGCAAGGGAAGGGTTACATCACCTTCTATGATGCGTCAAAGAACAATTTGGGATGCATGTTGATGTAGGACATGAACATGATTTCTTTTGCTTCACGACAGCTCAAGAAACACGAGGAGAACTACCCAACACATGATCTAGAGCTTGTAACTTTAGTTCATGTCTTGAATGTTTGGAGACACTATCTGTGTGGAAAGAAGTGTCAGCTCTTCACCAACCACAAGAACCTTCAGTACATCTTATTAAATCAAGAGTTGAACATGAGGCAAGAGATGAATGGAGTTGATCAAAGACTATGATTGCACGATAGAATACCATCCATAGAAGGCAAACATTGTGGCTGATGCGTTGAGTAGGAAGTCATCTTCTTCATTGTCTACAGACTAGGTACAGTTACATGCTTTGGTGTGTCACAAGCGGGATATGTTGGTATCGCTTTTCTAGATGAATGTACAGTTGGAGGCTTCCTTGTTGGCAGGCTTGTTAGCACAGTTGTAAGTGAAACCAATGTTGATGCAACAGATCAGATATGTGCAATGGAATGATACCTTAATACATAATATCAGTGTGAAGTTTGGAAGAAAGAAGTATGATGGTTTCCATGAGATAGAGGATGGGACAGTTTGCATTCATAAAAGGACAATAGTTCCAGATGTCGATTGTTTGAGGAAGATGGTTCTTGAGGAATCTCATTCCTCAATGTACATGATGCACCCTGGCCAAGATGTACTAACTTGAAGGGTTTGTACTGGTGGCCTGGTTTGAAGCATGATGTAGTAGAGTTTGTTGCTAAGTGTCCAGTCTGCCAGTAGGTCAAGACAGAACATTAGAGCCTCTAGAAACATTACAACATTTTCCAATACTATAGTGGAAATGGGATCATGTTACCATGGACTTTGTGGTTGGTCTTCCTAAGGAAACCAAAGGTCATGATTCCATTTGGGTGATAGTTGATAGGTTGACCAAGACAACTCAATTCTTGTTAGTCAAGATGATGTATACAACGGAGAAGTTGGTACATATATATGTTGATGAGATCATCTATTTGCATAGTATTCTAGTGACCATATTATCTAATAGAGATCCACAGTTCACGATTCATTTTTGGGAACATATGCATACAACTTTGGGGACACGACTGAGGTTCAGTACAACTTTTCAATCATAGATAGATGGTCAGTCTAAAAGGGCCATTCAAACATTGGAGGATTTGTTGAGAGCTTGTGTCTTGTAGTTTGTTAGTAGTTTGGCAGTGCAGTTGAGTTTGATAGAGTTTTCCTACAACAATAGCTATCAGAGGAGCATAGACATGGCACCGTATGAAGCATTGTATGGGAGGCATTTTCAGTCATCACTTTGTTGGTATGAGGCAGGTGGGTATCAACTTTTGTGTTACGACCCTGTCTCCTGGTAGCCCCCAATTAAGGGAGACCGAAAGATCAGAGCCATTAACCAATAACCTGGATCAAAGGTTCGACAAATAATCAATAACAATTAATAAACTTTACCAACTAACTGAACACTGGTATAAAATAAAACTTTGCTTACATTTTCAAATTGGGATTTCCAAACTTCTATCCATGAAGATACTAATCTAACAAATCCTCCTGTGCACGTTAATTCTCATTTAATTCCGCATATGCCACTTTACTGTTTGTTCTTTTCATTTGTACCTAAAACGCCGACAAACAAAACGCCAGTCAGCAAGAAGCTGGTATGTGGAGGAAACAGATAATGTTCAACTATGTTAACAACATAATCATTCAATTAATCATTTAACAACCAAGATTACGTTTTAAGCCAAACTACTCAATCCATACCTATCCACAACTCTGTGTTGTCCCTGTAAGGACTTATATAATACCTCTATAAAGGTAGAGTTGCATGGCACCACCCGGAGGTAGCCCAATATCTAACTCAATGTGACTTGATGGACCTACCCTATAGGAAGCCATATACTAAGTCATTCCACGACCTGATGGACCTACCCTCTAGGTAGCCATATACTAGGTTAGCCATTAAGACACAAAGGGGACCAGGATCTAAGCTAGTAGGCACATATATTATGTGATAGTCATATTCACATTATAGTTTGCATGAACTAAATTCATCCAACAATTTATTCAAGTCATCGGTGAAAATCTCAGAAAACCTCGAAAATCTATCTCGAGATATTCATAAGCGTAACCAGATACCTTTGGTTGCAGATTTCAAGACAGAATCAAATTTGTAGAGAAACCCAATCAAGCAAGCAATGAGGAAGAGAAATCCTGAAATAAAAGTACCAATTTCCTTTTATTAATATTTATCCAATCTCGTCACATTACTTAGGATTTCAATTCCAATTTTAGGGTTTCTTTGGAAATTAGGGTTTTTACCTCCTCTTTCAATATTATGATCCTTAATTTATCAAAACTACATGAAACCCCTAATTTCTCATTATAGCACATCTTTATCAAGTTTAGAATCTTTACTAAGCATCTGATTTCCTTATTCCAAATGAATATGATTTTATCTCCTTTTATCCCAAATTAAGGTTCCCATATAGATTAACCTTCTTTTATGGATTACAACTCTAATTTAGGCATCTTTGCATTCAAAACGGATAATTAAACCGTCTTTATAATTATTAGGGTTAAGCTTATCAATTTTACCTATTAATTCACCAAATTACCCCCCTTAATATTCAATTAGGGTTTCTCATCAACTTTTAATACACTTTTATTAGCAAATTAGGGTACTTTTGCAAAACGGAGTAGAATCAGGTTCTCAAAGTATTTTTATCAGATTCCTTGCATTTTTATACACAAATTTCATATATAGAGTTTTCCCATATGAGGTTCCTAGCTATTTCTATCAATTTGGCAAGAAAACCCCTTTTTCTGGTTTATTTAGCAGAGAGACGAAATTACCGTTTTTTGTGAGTCATTGGATTGATGTGCCCGTGGTCCTCCTCCGGATGCGACGCTCTTCGTAATGCATCTCCACTAACCCTGAAGCATGCCCCACCTCCTGCTATCGACCGTGAGATCGACTCGAGTCCACGATGGATCTCGATCGGACGATTCACGTTGATCGTCTCCACTCACTACTTGCGTGCACGCTGTTATGCCCGGGCCGTTGGATCTCGCGAAGGACTACTGTGTTCCTTGATCGGACGATGACGGTACATTGTCCTCATCATCTCCCTATTCTTCAGAAAGTGGCGGTGCCGCGGCAGCAACCTCACCGGAGCCAGGACGATTGGGAAAAGGAGAGAGCTTTGGAGCTCGATAACCAACCGTACACAATCGCACCCTCAAGAGGGATCGTGTGATACCCTTTTTATAGGGTATGGGGAATCCCTGTGAGGATTCCCAATCCTAAACGAACTGGACAACCATACCAATTGGGCATTTCACAAGATTAGGTCAAAACCTGGTAAAACCAGGGTCTAGATCCTTCGCAAGGATCTCCCGAACCTAATGGGACAAGAATCATAAGTGCAAATGCATTTGATTGCGAGAAATTCCATGGGGAAAATCCCCCCTGCAACACGGAGTCCGCATCCTACTGGGATTCTGGACGATGAGCAGCGCCCGTTGGATCTAAATCCAAGGGCCCTCATCACACGTGTTTGATCAAAAGGAAATAAATTTCCAATTAATTCAGATTATATTCCTAATTCAAAGATAACTTGGAAAATTCATAACTCCCAATTCGTAACTCCTTTTTACTTCAAATTTGGAGGGAACCTTGTTCATGTTTTATCTTCCATCCTACAAAAATTGGTATTATTATCTCAAGCAAATGATCTCTTTTCTTGGATTGCAAGTTATCATTTAATTATTCTGATATTTTATATCTTTTCTATTTCTTTTACCATCAATTTATTATCCTGGGTTCCTTGAATCCCAAGGAACCCTCAAACTCGAAATTCTATTTTTTGGAGTAATCCCTTAGCCTTTTGTTCTTACCTTATCCAATTGAATTTCTTTTTAATTTCTTTTTCTTTTTCCTTCAATTGGGCTCAATGGCCAATAAGGCCCATTAAGAAAACATACAACATGAAATTCATGCATTCAATCAAAAGACATCCTTATTTGTTCATTTATCTTTATTAGGAGAAATCATATTTCTTACCAAATGAACCCAAAATTGGGGTTGTAACATTTTCGGTCCTAGGCTAGTACAAGAGACTACAAAGAAGATCAAAGTGATACAACATCATTTGAAGGCAACTCAAGATAGATAGAAGTCATATGCTGATAATCGCCACATGTCGCTTGAGTTCCAATTTGGATACCAAGTGTACCTTAGGGTTTCTCATTAGAAAGGTGTGTTGGGGTTGGTAGGAAGGGTAAGGTAGCTCCTAGGTATATGGGACCATACCAGATCTTGGCACGTGTTGGTAAGGTGGCATACAAGTTGGAGTTACCTCCTGAGTTGCATAGGTTGCATGATGTCATCCATGTCTCTATGTTGAGGAAGTGTCACCCTGATATAAATTTGATGTTGCACCTAGTGGAGGTTGAGTTCGAGGAGGATGTGTCGTATGTTGAGGGTCATGTGTTGATCTTAGATAGTAGGGTGAAGAAGTTGAAGAAGAATAAGAAGGATATAGTTCTAGTTGATGTTTTGTGGTATAATTGTAATGTGGAGGAAGACACATGGGAGTTATAGGATGAGATGCATAGGAAGTTCCCATCTTTGTTTGTGTAGGGTTTCAGGGGCAAAATCTTTTTAGGGTTTTATGGTTGTAAGACCCCAGATCTTGACTTTTTGGTTGAACATGATTTCTTATCAGAATGAGATGCTTAAAACCTTAAAAAAACCTTGTGATGTTCTTTGATATCATGTGAAAGGCTTAAGTTTTCAGTTTGGTCCAGTTTGGACACAATTTGAGCTAGTTATGCATATATGTGCTTATTTTGGACTTAATTGCAATTTACCCATAGCTAAGGGTTTTCTTGCAATTTTTCACATGCTTGTTGTACCTCACATGTTTTCACATCATTTTGGCCTTGTTTGAGCTATGGGGCACCTTATCACACCTTGGTTTGAGAGGTGACACCTCATGTGCGAGCTTAGGGTTTGCATGGATGCCCTAAGTTGATGTTTGACCTTAAGTGTGAGCTACCTAGTTTTGGAAATTGCTAAGATTTCTTGTGATCCAAGTTTTTGGTGTTCGATGATGTTTTGTGTGTGCCCTCTAGTCTTGGAAGTCGATGTAGCTCATGACCCCTCTAGGTCACCAAGGAACCCCAGGGTTAGCGATCGTTTGCTTCTCTGATCATCATTGGTCGCCAAGGTGATTTAGTGGTGGCTATGCATTCTCGTCAATCATTTACTTTTCTTGGACAAGTGTGGTTGATGGATTTTCTTATATTGATCTCCCTAGTTTCATGCATGAGTGTGGTGCTTGCATGGATGAGATTCCTTGGGCATATGGCATGTTTAGCTTCACACCTAAACCCCTTTCTCTCTCTCCAAACCTAAGTTATATAAACCCCTCTCTTTGCATGCAAATAAACTCTTTACACATCTAGTATCTTCTCTCTCTTCTTCCTTCCTTACTCTTGGATCTTGTTCCCTTGGTTCTTAGTGGAGAAGGAGGCTCCAAAGAAGGAGAAGAAGGTCAATCTTCCTTGCATGCTGAGCTAGGGTTTGGATCTACCCTTCTTGTAATCATTTGGTGCTTCCTTGATCTTCTTCCTGGTCTTGGTAAGTGTGATGTCCCACTTTACCTACATTTTCCTTTCCATCCTACCCTTATTTCTTTATCTTCTTGGTCGAGCCCATGGTATTCCATGGTAGTGCTTGAATTAGAGCTTGAAGAACTTCCCTTGTTTGCCTTTATACCTGGGGTTTGCCCTATTTCTTGCTTCTCTGAGATTCTTTCTTTCTTGGAGGTGGATTTAGCTTGGATGAGAGGAGTGCTCAAGCTAGGGTTTCTTCCTACCTTTATTCTTTAAGGTAACTTATTGTTTGGTGTTTTCTACATCAACTCTAAGGCAAGTTATATAACTTTCTCCAATCTTTTTGCTTAATTCTACCTTGCATGCACCTAATCTTGCCCTAAAATGTTGTTACAAGTAGAAAGATAATTTCCTTTGTCCAGAGCTTGTGTTTACATGAGAAACTTGATTAAATAATTCTTCTTGAATGAACCATAAATATTTGTTCATGAATCTTGTTTGATGATGGAAGTTTTGGTGCTTACATGCATGTGTAACACATTGGTTTTGTTCTTATATTTATAGGGTTTTCCTTGAGTGGTAAATGATGGCTTTGCTTGTGTGCCTTACACTGAAATCTACCATGCTCAAGATCTAATGATCTATTTTCCATGTTTACGGACATGTTGGGTTTCATGTAGTCGATGAGATTTGAACCTCCTATGGTTTACAAGTTTTTACACTTTAAAGGTCGCTGAGTTTTGTATCTTATGCGGTCAATGAGACTTTGATGTCATGTGGTCTCTAAGCTTGGACCTTTAGTAGTGTACGAGATGTTGGATTCTTAGTGGTCACCAATTATTGTGATTTCCATCGATCACCAATGTTTTTGGATGCCATCCGTCACCAACTAATCTGAACTTATGCGGTTCTCTCTCATCTTCAAAGATTGATGTCTTTCTCTAATTTTTAGCAGTCAATGAAATCCCCAACCTAAGTGGCCGATGAAGTTTCATGACTTATATGTTTGTCATGTTTTTGTGACCCTATGATTGTGATGTTTGGCCTAAATGATTTCTTGTATGATGGAGATGAGAAAATTAGGGTTTAGCTTTAAGGATTGTTTTTTATCCTAATTCATTTGGCGCTTGGTTACATATGTTCTAATAGTCTTAATGATGTTCTTGCAAGGGATAATGTGAATAGTCTTATGAACTTGGACATGGCTTTGTGCTCTATGTGAGGTGTTATCCTATGTATAATGTGATAATGATTTGAAATCTTATGATGGTTTGATGATGAGTATGTCTACGTGTATGGTAGTGAAATAGTACCATGTGGTAATGTGATAGGCCTTATGTTTCATACATTTTATATCCTTTGAGGTTGCAATCTACCCATATTTTTTGTAGAACTCTTTTAGGGATTTTATATAACTTGATTGGTGCAACCTTAAATTACTTGAATGAACTTCAATAATCAAGTGAAACCCTAATCATGTAGTGCCATGTGCCATAGATCCATTCTAGTTTCAGGATTTACTGGATGGTGAAATGAGTTTTCCTTTAGTGGAAGCTTGTAGTCATATATTTTTTAGTATATGCATGTTCACAAGGATTGTTGCAGTCATACCTTGGCAAGGGAATGGCCGAGGTTGTATCTCAGATGATTATGATTTAGTATATACGATGTGAATGAGGCTAAGTATGGTTGTACCTAGGATGTTTGGGTCTTGTATACTCTGATTTTACTAGTATTAAGACCTTTTAAATGCGGAATAGGTGTTCACTAATGTCATACCTATATACCAAGGGTGGACTAGGTTTTTTTGTAGCTTGATCTTATGTGTCACTACGATGGACTCGTACTGGATGAGGGAGGATGAGACTTGACAAATGCATATTCATCTTAGTTTCCGTCGACATTTTTGACCTTATTTTGCACTGAAAGCTCCCATATACCCCCTGAATCTGATCATATACAATTTTCCTCATTTTCAAATGATTATTTAGAGTTTTTATCAAATCCATTCATCACCATTGTAGGATTAACCATCGCACTATGTGTACCAGTGTAGGAGATAGTGGTTTCTCTAGTCAGAAAGCATAGCACTAGCAATAGCCCCCTTCATCAGAAATCATCCTCATCAGTCGGAGGATTCATTGACGCAGACCCATCGACCCATATCAATACCCCCTGGGGTGGGTTTATTCTAAAAGGGTCATGACTGCATCATAAGGATGGCCACAACTATAATGTAAAAAGGGTCGCAACCGCAGTCAAGATGTAGCCTCGACTGACACTCGACATGACTGGGCCCACCTTGGCACGGTCAGGCCGAGGCCAAGGTAGTACAACCTCGACCGATACAAAATGCCTCTATCGCAGCAAAGACCTCGATCGCGGAACATGACCTCGACCGTGGCGCACACCTCGACATGATCGGGTGCACCTCAGCACGGTCGTGCTGAGGAGTACCACGACCAATACTAAAGGCCACGATCGTGGTAGTTAAGTTGGAACTCTTCAGATCTACACCTATAAATAGACGACCCCCTCCTTCATTTGAGGCATCGCTTCCACTCCATCCACCCTGACAAGTTTCCGCTCTGTGCCCAGTCAAGTAAGACGGTCTCCACTGCCAAAGACTACCACTGTGGTGTCCTTTCTACTCCATCACCTTCGCTCCATCAAGATCTATCTCCTAGCCATAAAAGTGGTGGGATTTCATATCTATATCACCTTCATCCATCATCCATCTACTGCTCCATCTCCTGTGAGTAAGAGCACGAAAATAGAAGGAAGCAAGAGATAGAATATCATCCTCATCTATCTTGGTGTTCTTCCCCTCCTCGTCTAGATCTGCCCAGACATTGTGTAGAAGGTCGTTCCTCCACCGAGACGCGACCATCTTCTTCACCATGACCATGGTGAAATATTCCCTCCCTTTTGTTCTTTTTGTTTATATCATGAGGAGCAAGTAGTTCAATTTGCTGGGGTGCGGGGACTAGCCCCGCTTCCCATGCTTTCATGTATATTTTATAACATTCCATGGCTTGTACATAACTTTCCATTTAGTTGTTAATCACTTAATGCATTCTTTGTGGATTGATAACCTGCCTTGCATGATCTATTATATTCCTTTATTGTGAGAACTTCAATACTTATCGATTAACATGGTTGATGCCCGAATGAGAACTTTCGAAGGGATATCTCTAGAGTAGTAAGTGTGTGACCCGTGGGTAACAAGACATCAAGCCCATGGATATGCTTACGCAAACTCTATTTACTAACGAATGGTTTTCTACTCCATTTGGATGGTTGTATCTTTCTGGGATGTGTTTTGGATGTGTAGTGGTGGCAAAACCCAATTCCACCCCAGTGATTCCCATCATTAATCTAAACTCAATTTTAATCCCCCTCTTTTACTTTCCTTGCAATTAGTTTAACTAAACAGAAATCAACTCTTGTTCTAAATATTGATCTTGATTCAACTAGATTTGACTAGCAAGATTCTTAAAAAAGTTGTCCCTTGGGATTCGATCCTTAACTATACTACGATAAGACCCATCTGCTTGCGGGTGGCTCTATTGCATCAGGTTTTGGTAAAAACTAAGGGATTTTAGCCCTAAGTGAGTTTGTTAGTGCAGTAAAACCCATGCTAAGACCTTAGGATTCCAACTCTCCTATAGATCTTGTATGGCACTAATTTTGACTTAGCAGTGGTCAGTTGGTGTTGAGTGGTGTACCTTAACTCCTCAGGGCTTAATAAAAGATGTAATCTAGCCATGTCATATATCTATCTAGGGTTAAACACACTTCACATTGGATGTTAGCCCCTACCATGTTTCTTATATTGTTTAGTTGTTATATAATGTGGTAAGAGAAATCCACTGTATAGAAAGTGGTAGTTTTACCTATTTCCCTATATGATCTGCCAGTCGTGTTTTATTTGTTTTATTTACTTAACATGCTTAGCTTGCCTAATTTGTTTATTCTACTTAATCAATTTAACCTACTTATTTAGTTGAATCTGATCATCCTGTTTAATAAGGTTATTTGTTGTAATCAACAACTATTGGTTGAGAGTTATATCTCTCGCTGGGACATGGGTCTCACCTTGTGGGACGCCACATATTGGTGGTCGTTAGCAGCATTTTCAAGATTGTGGTGCTGAGGAGGAGCAGCTTGGAGAGTAGTATAGGTAGAAGGTTGGATAGTAGTAGCTTGTAGAGTCCTAGAGTCATCCTTGTACTCTTAGGTCCAGGTAGGGGATGTTTTGTAGATGATGTATATCGACAAGCAATTTGGTAATGTACCTATGTTTTGTATATGGCATGTATATGTGGAACATCTCTCTTGTACATAGGTCATGGTTGATGCCATTGGGCAGACATATAAATACCTGATATGGTATGTGATGTGATACAGGTTAATGGACCTTTATGAAATGTTTTCTAGACATGATAGTAATGTTTAAATTAGTTGTAATTTACCCAACTTTCTGGCTATGTGGTTAACTAGTAAAATATCATATGATTTACTTTGAGTAATCTCATTTGGTGTGGCGGGGTGTCACACTAATCACCTCTATTCATTAATAACATAGTATGTACATTAGTTCGTAGCCATTAAACCCTAATCTTGGTCTTTGAATTCTTTAAGTGATTTATTGTGAGAAATATAAATTTATAATAGACTAGATCCATAGAGAATCAAAATATATTTCTGAAATATATTTATTTATATTTTTCTGAGGTTTTATGCAAAAGTTATGAATTTTGCATTGTGGACCAATCTAAAATTAGGAAACCATAGGGTGATATCATTTAAATTGGAAAAATAATTCGATGTAAATAAATCACAGAATGTCAGGAAAACCATAGTCATGCATTATATGTAATCAAATATGTGGGGTCAAAATCAACATTCAGACATTTTAATATATGTCACGCCTGAGAAACAAAAACATGAGTTCAATCCCTAAAATACCCTTGAAAATAAAATCTATTGATCAATATTTTGGGGCTACCCAAGTTATTACATGACCTGGGATCTTTCCCTTCGATCCATGGCTCTGAGCCACACTCCAGGAGCAAGCAACGAAGACCCACCCTCGAGCAACTCGCGTTTTTACAAGATGCAGAGAAAGTCGACAAGTTTGCCATGTTATGGAGAAGGCATCGAGCCAATTTTGGGTCCTAAAGTGAACTAGAGCATGAGGAACTTTATCAAAAAACCATGGAACAGAGGGAGGAGCTTGAAGATTGGAGATCAATGAAAACGGGAAAAAATGTGATATTTGAGAGTGGCAAAGCGATCGCAGAGTCAAGGTGAGGCTTGACGTCAAGTTTCCTTGGCTGGAGGGCCTATGAAACATCATGGCAATGGATTTCTATGAGCACCATGAACTTGGTTGTAGGGTACGGTGGCTCAGGCAACCACACAACAAACTAGTGGTGTAAAACTGAAGGATAGGAGGCAAGATAGTTTTCATGTTATTAATTTCTTAAAAATGTAGTGCCTTCAGTAGTGGAGAGGTCAAGGTTGTTGGAGAGAAAACCAAGTAGGTGGCAAAGCTTGGGGACATAGGAGGTGAAATATAATGAGGAGGAGAAGGTGAAGGTCGGCATCCGTTCTTCATCTCTTAAATAGGAAGGAGGCTCTTCATGGAGGCGTCTACAAGTTTGAGACAAAGAGGACATTCCAACCCTAATTGAGAATTTCCTCATCCCAGTGAGAGAGAGGGTAAATAGTGGCTCATTTTATTCAGGACAACCTATCAAATCTGTTGGAGAAGGAAACTCGTGAAACAGAGGTGAAATGAGGGAGAAACGACCGCGAATTAAGAAATTCATAGTTGACTGGTTTTAGTTCTGTGAAATAACCAAAGGAGCGAGATGATGTTAGAGCTGTCAGATCTCAATCTAATGACAAGTACCATGTGTGCAGTCAAGGAAAGTAACCAAGGGGGTGTGATAGTGAGATAAATCTAGAATTTCGGGTATGATACATGCTTTGAATGTGTTTTCCATTAAATCTAATTTAAATCTATATGAAAACTTGCATAATTAATTTGGAGGGTCAAATAAGATCAAAATTTGACCAAATTTGAACCATACGCCCACTAAGGAGTCTAGATTCTTCTTGTCCTCTTAGATTTATGTTTTTATCATATTATGTCTATTAAATCATTAAAAGTCACTATCTTAAATCATGTACATAAAATGTGAAATAATATGTAATATCTTTCCATGATTGTTTCTTTGACTCCAAAATGAGGTGAGCAATGAATATCTTTTCAAGATTTAATTTATATCCCTTTTTATGCCTTTATGGGAACACTATCTAGGTGGAGAGAGAGAGAAAAAGGGATTAATGATACTTTCTTCATATTAAAATCTATAAAAAGGAAAAAGGAAAACTTCTTGTCCAAGGTCTCTTTATTCCATATGTATATTTTTGAACTCCAAGGCTTTTATTTCTCTCTTTTATATCCTTTTATAACCTTTCAAGGAATATGTGAGAGAAGAAGAAAAAAGAAACTAATGTTCATCAAATTGACTTAACTGCAACACATATTACATAGATGAAAGAAAAACATATTTTGAGTCACATTTTAATTTCCTTGCTTCATTATCCCTTAGAAAATTTTGTTTCATGGTCTTTTTGCATTAAGACCCTCAAATAATTTTTATTTAAATAAAACAATATTCTAAGGCTTAAATTATTCTTGAAAATTTGGAATGTTACATTTCTATTAATGAAGAGTACATAATATATGTTCTTTAGCTTTAAAACAAGCCTAGTTGGTAGAGATAAGTTGTATGTTCCTATAGTTGTGGTAGCAACTCTTTCTCTACTACCAACTAGTAGATCCACATGTATCTTAAATAAGAGTTTACTTCTTTTCCAATCCTACATATTAGAGCATGTGTGAGATACACATTCAACATCAATGTCCAAAATCAAGAAGTAGATAAATTTCTCTCTATAATATATATGCCTGAAGTTTGGAGATCTCTATTACCTCATTCTTCTACTTTTTTTCCTCAAGGGAAAGAGGGATATTTCTTTTCCCAATGTCTATCCTAGTGGCAGTGGTGACAAATGCCTTCCTTGCCTACTCCTCCTTTATCTATGAGTGCAGAAGACTTGGCCTGTGTTTGGATCAATATTGAGATTTGTGGATTGGGTTAGTCGATAGATCTGGATTAGTTTATCTGGATGCGGTCCTATTTCTATTTGGAAGCTCATTTCATTGCAAACACGCATTAGATTGGACTGATATTCTAACTTGTGTTTTTCAATCTAGCATATAAAACAAATAATAAAAAGATAAAGTTAAATCTAGACTGGGATATGAAATCATGCTACCAGCATGAATGACTTGGTCTAGATTAGAGGATTATGGAACTCGAAATGGACCCCATTAGTCCAATTTCTGTCAAACAAAACAAGACTGGAACTGGGTTGGGTTAGTCAGGATTAGCGCCTACGTGGCAAAAAAAGACAATACCTAGTCTGAATTAGATCCTGAACCAAATAAAACCTTGGGGTTTTGGATAACTTTAGGAATATTCTTAGGTTATCCCTTGCCACTTAACTTGCCTTTCCTTTGTTGAACATCAACATGGACTTTGTCTTGTATTTATTTATCCGAGTCTACGTTGTCCTCAACATGCCAAGAAACTCTAAAAAGGGTCAAACAAAGCTGTTCATTTTGTATTTCATGACAAAACTGACTATAAGATCCTAGAATCAATTGCAAGATTACATCCATTTAAAGATTTAGTCTAAGGAGAGTCATGGTCTATCTAGGCTTTCCATATATTCATTCATCTTGAGTACATGGGGCCCAACTAGACCATATTCATTCATGTTGCACTTATATAGGGCCTTAGAGTCATCGTACCTCTCTTGCCTTGATTATTCTTTGAACATATTTTTGATATTTGTAGACATATATAGAATTCACATTCCCTCATTGTGATGTCCCCATTTTTTTTACACCTTGAACACATATGTGGCTTCCAAAATTAAACCCACACCTAAGTGAGATCCCAATTTCAAACACTACAAACTAGGCCAAGAAGAAGAATATCAGAGGAAGTCAAAAGGAACATTTGTAGCAAATGAATAAGAACCAGCAAAAACCATCAACACAAGCTCACCCTTCAAATATAATTACAAAATTATTTATTACAAACTGATATAACACATTGAATGATAAACTTTTACATATGTACATACTACTACAACGTGATCTTTTAGATAATAGGTATACATGTATATAAGCTCGTCACACAACTCCCAACTATCATGTATCTTCAAAATAATATATTTAATCACCTAAAGAACATACAACAAGTGGCACAATCAGTACAATGAATAAAATCTTATGCTTAGTGCGCTAAAAGAATCATATACCTCTTTAATACTATCTAGATAATGACATTGGTTGAAATAAGTATTCTTCTATGTTACCTTGCTTGATTTTTTATACAAATAGGTTTACCACTTGACAACATAATATGTATGATTCTTCATATGATAAATCTAAACTCTTTGACAGTATAGTGAATTCAAGCGATCTAATTCTTTGGTAGGAGATCACATTGTACATATGAACTAACTCTTTGGTAGGAGATAATAAGGATGGAAAGCATTTATTCCCTTGGGGGAAAATGCATGAGTATATGGTGGAAATATTCTTAAAATATATGTTATCTTTTTTTAATAAAGATCTTAGCTCAGATTTTTTGTTATTCAATATCTATTACCGCCATGTTTTTTATTTTTATAATCATTACTAAATAATGGTCTATAGAGTCGGTTTTTTAAAGCCTGTAGTGTCACTTTTTAACCGACACCTAAGTGGTCGTCGCTAAAGAATTTGCTCTATAGGGTCAGTTTTTTTGACTAAATAAAACTGACCTTATAGAGTAAAAACCGACCCAAGAGGCTATAAAAAACCTGACCCAAGCAAGAAAGAAGAAGTTGTAAGATCGGTTATTCCTAAAAAACCGACCCTATTAAGGACTTGTAAGATCAGTTATTTCTAAAAAAATTGACCCTATAAAGCAACAGAGGTTTGCTCGGTCGAGAAATATGTCGACCGAGAGGATTTCGGTCGAGAAAATTGTCGACCAAGAAAGTACTGTCTTAAGATACCCAGATCCTATAAGGTCAGTTTTTTGTAAAAACATAGACCCTAGAAGGACCTGTAAGGATGGTTTATTAAAAAAACATACCCAAGAGAATACAAAAAATGAGCTTTCTAATCCCAGATCCTCTAAGGTCAGTTATTTCTAAAAAACCGACCCAAGAAAACTATAAGATCAATTTGTTTTAAATAACCGACTCTAGAGTTTAAAAAATCGACCCTATAAAGGTCACTTTTAGGACAATACCGAATCTTGCTCGGTCGAGAAATATATGTCGACCGAGAGGATTTCGATCGAGAAAATTGTCGACCGAGAAAGTTATTGTCTTAAGCTTCCCAGAGCCTATAAGGTCAGTTATTCAAAAAAAACTGACCCTATAGATCTATAAGTTTATTTTTTTAAAATAACCGACGCTAGAGTTTACAATTTTTTTTAAAAGAAAATTTCTATAGAATAAAAATCTGCTTTACAAAGATCAAAACCTACAATAGAAAGTAGACTTGCAAATGCAATGATGCAAGCTAGAAATTCATTCCAAAGCCACATTTGCTAGATTTTATGTCCAATCCTATTCGAATTGATTATAAATTTCTAAACCACACACATTCATAACAAAAATAATTCATATATATTCAGTTGAGACATATTCATACACATAGTACATCACAACATTCACAAAATGATAGATTGTAAGTCTGATATGATATTAAAATCTATGTCAGATACAAAAGGAAATTTGAAAGTTCCAAACCACATACATAAATGGAGCTGACATATATGTTATTCAATCCAATGCTATATTGACTTCATTTAGAAAAGCTTCTGACCACTCTTCTCGGAATTCATTTAAGTCCTGAGGTGTGTAAGGCTGAGTTGTAAAGATCTACAATAGATTATACACATGCTAATATTTTATAAAATGACTACAACTCACTTGTAAATGTATGATGTTTCTTTATTACCTGATCTATAATCTAAATGTCATGTGATGCTCTTTTGATAATAGTTTACATATGTTTCATTACATAGTAGCCACAAGCCCAACCATTCTTTTGTATAGGACACTACAAATAATGAATTATACTTAATGTTAGTAAACTACTATAAAAAGAGTTGAGATAAGACTATAAGAGTTGACATATAAGAGTTGAAATTAATACATATAAGACTAAGCAGCTGTCAAAGTAGCTACCTTGACATTTTTCAAAGTCAATGTCTTTAACTTTGTGGTTATTTGTCCTCCACCTTCACGAAAATCCTTTATACCCCTATCAATCAAAAGATAGTTGGTAAAATAGAAATTATAAATAGAAATATCATTTTGAAGCATAACAAATGATTAAATTTATGCTTACTCCATAGTTGGCAATTTCAGTTTGTGGCCCCTTGTTGTTTTTCCCATTCGGTCAAGATAATAAAGAGTCATCAATTTTAGGACAACTACCAATAATTCCCAATGTCTAGATCTAAGGAAGAATAAAACAAACATTAAAATAAAGAAATACATTCATTATTAAAATTATATTGAATAATAATACTTACTGGACATTAAAAGGAATTAGAATATTTTCCTTTCCAGCACAAGCAAAATATTTGAATGCAATAGAGAATTACACATTCACTTCATCAATTTGTGTCTCCACCTGACTAGTGACTGAAGGAACTAAGAATCCAACATTCTTTATATCAAAGTTTATGGCCTCAGTATATAAGTGAATGTATAACATTTGTAATCATTTCATATATAGAAATAAGTTAAAAATGTGTATTGAAATTTTCTATATTGATAGATCCTTACCTTATCCATACTTATAATATCAAAGTATTTAGCCATTCATACTGGAACAACTCTATAATATCATCAAGAAAAATATAGTTTTCAAAGTCCCTCCCAGTTGTATCTTCTCTTAAATTGACCAAAATTTGTGATCCCGAGCTTTGGTTGGCTAAGTATCGACACAAACATTTACATTTACTTCCCAACTCATCGAATGTGGATTCTAGAATAAAAGATGGCTTGGGCATAGGAGTATGACTAGTAGAATTTTTACTTTTTGGCTTACAAACCTATTAATTAAATTACATACTTATATTACACGAGTTCATATATGTAGTCAAATATGAAAAACATGGTAGAATTCAGGTATACCTTGTCATTGATAACCAAGTGTCTAGGCCAACCTATCATAGCGCCTTCTTCTTCTTCAACTGTACTATATTTAGGATTATATATGGGTAATGGTTTGTCCCCCATTGCATCATATACAAGATGGATGGACACACAGCAAATGTCATCAGTAATTGGCTGGCAATGCAATGTACCGCCAATGTTGTATACCTTGCCCGATGCCACAACATTATATTCTGGAACCTCCACTGCAAGTTTACAGTTCATACCAACCTAAAATTAAAATAATATAAGTTATATATGAAGTGATAAACCAGATACCTATGTTGGAATTTAGGGGAGACAGTGAAGGAAGCGAAAACAAAAAAAATTCTCCCCATAACCCTGAACGAAGGAATCGCATCAATGTCTATACATTAGGAAAGATGGTTTGTAGAGGCATACCTTGTCCCGAGGCTTGCTTGGCGACGTTACCTCACGGCTTGCACGGTCTTCACCTCCAGTCTTGGATGGTGTCTGTGCAGTTCATGGTCTCACCGGGACTGTCAGGATTGACATCTGTCCTTCGAGCGGAAGAAGTCTCCCGCCTCTACAGTCATCCACACGGACTGCCAGGAACTCCGATCTCCTTTTCCGACAAGGAATCGGAAGGAGTCACACCCTCCTGTCGGCATACTAGTCACCGACACACTCTACTGCAACCAATTGCCTTTCTACAGTTGTCTTTCCCTTGATGTGCCTCCCTTATCGGGTAGCACTTGCTCGGGCTCTCTCGATTACCAAAACCAGAGAGAATGACAACTTTGCAGAGCAGCTGGTGTTCTGAGTTGTACTTTGATAAGACCCCAATACCCCTATATATATAGGAGGATCATGGGACAGGGTTCTCTACCCTGAGAAATTCACGGGACTAAACAGGAGTAGAAGGGTTCGAGATTTCTCACAAAACAACCAACTGTGCCAGCTGAACCGATCATTTCAGCCCTGAAACGATCGTTTGGTGACCTCAAATGATCGTTTCAACCTGAACCGATCATTTGGGACCCCTGAGCCAATCGGTTCATCACATGAGCTGATCGTTCATGGTCTTGGTCCAACTCAAATTGACTTTCATATTTGTTTCCGATTAATCAAATATTAATCCTTGTTCAAATCGAATTTGTACAAGTGAAAAAAATTGTATTTGCAAAATCAAATTTCCAAACGATCTTCATTGGTCACATGAGCCAACTGGTTCAACAATTGAGCCGATCAGTTCACCAACCTGAGCTGATCAGTTCATCTCATGAGCCGATAGGTTGGAAGTGCAGATTGAGCAAAATCAGTCAATCGCAGTTTCAATCAATCTGATACTCTAATCAATTGGTCCAACACCTTGAACACTATGATTTTGAGCTATCAATTGATTTAGTGTTTAATTGAACTACTAAACTCCTTTGGTAATCAATCTAAACATCATTTGTGGATAAACTCCTCTTCCAGGTTAAATCCTATGTGTGTGACCTTGTAGGTCCATTTCACGTTGGCAATGAAAGCCCATAACATTTATGACTTCACAAGCAAAGAGCGGTGCCTAGTCGCACATCAGTGCTACCCAAGTGAAATAGAAAGTTGGAGAACAACTTTCAATCCTACAATCCGTGAATGGTGTTACAGTGAATGTATAATTCCTTTGTCACTAATGTCCTGAATGAACTCAAGGCACGGTGCAGTCATCCTTTCAACATTCATTCATTTTCCTAATCTCAGAGAAGACTGGGTGAGATGTGTGTGACATCAATATCATATATAGATTCACACATGCATGTGCATGCCTTTCTCAATCCTACTCATCAATTGGCCATGGACATTAAACTCCCTTAGGAGGGACAAATCCCATATCTATCACTCACCCCTCAAAAGCCCCATGTGTCAAAGTCACCCAATCATCACCTTTATAACAACCCATGTTTCAGGACTACGTTTGATGATGTCAAAGTGTACCCAATGACATGTGTTGAGTGTAGTGATTTCAGGTCAAACAATCACATTCACCACCATCAATGTGAGAGTTGATTGCGACTACCAAATCATGGTTCCATGTGTCACTCTCACGGTGGGTCTGTCTGGTACACTTGTTCTCTAACAAGTACCTGTGTGCTTGGTTTGATATCACTATATCATGACTAATGAGATTCTGTCATCGACCAAAACACAATCTAGTCTTTAGTGTTATTGATGTCTATGGTTATTTCCACAATAACAACCGACTAGGGACTGAACAAGAATGTATACTCTTAGCATCTGTATGATCTCATTGTTGGTGGTATAAGTAATATCCCTTGGTCTCCTTAGGATATCCAACAAAATAACATTTATCAGATCTAGCTAGGGCCTAGCTTGTCAGGAAACATTTTCTTGACATATGCCTCACACCCCCAAATCCTCATAAAAGACATATTGGGACGCTTCCCAGTCCATATCTCACATGGTGTCTTTTGAACCGATTTAGATGGTACTCGGTTAAGTGTAAACACGGCGGTTTTAAGAGCATGACCCCAGAAGGAAATCGGAAGATCAACAAAATGCATCATTGATTGCACCATATCCAGTAAAGTGTGATTCCTTCTTTCAGACACACCATTATGTTGTGGTGTTTCAGGCGGAGTCCATTGTGATACAATACCACGGGCTCGTAGAAGGTCCTCAAACTCCTAGCTTAAGTATTCTCCACCTCGATCGGATCAAAGTGCTTTAATACTTTTACCAAGTTGGTTATGTACTTCATTCATGAAATTCTTGAACCTTTCAAGGGTTTCTGACTTATGTTTCATCAGGTACACATAGCCATACCTACTGAAGTCATCAGTGAAGGTAATGAAGTATTGATACCCACCTTTGGCATTAGTTCTAAAAGGCCCACATACATCAGTATGTATGAGTCCTAATAGATCACTAGATCTCTCACCTTTACCTGAAAAGGGAGTTTTGGTCATCTTGCCCAACAAACAAGATTCACATGTCTCTATTGATTCATAATCAAAAGAGTCTAGATAACCATCTTTATGGAGTCTAGAAATGCATTTCTCGTTTATGTGCCCTAGATGACAATGCCAAAGATACGTTTTTTTTGAGTTGTTGAGTTTTTGCCTTTTGGTGTTTACGTTGTATACACTTGTCTCTAGATCTATCAAGTATAGACCATAAGACATTGGGGCACTGCCATAAAAGATCCCATCTTTTGAAATAGAACACTTTCCATTCTTAATAAGAAATTCAAAACCATCCTTGTCCAAACAAGAGACAGAAATGATATTCCTATTTATGGCAGGTACATAATAGCAATTCTTCAACTCTATTATCAGCCCACTTGGTAGAGTCAACTCATAGGTTCCTACGGCACTGGCGGCAACTCTTGCCCCATTGGCAACACGTAGTTCAACCTCGCATTTCCCTGAAGGCCTACTTCTTTTGAGATCCTTCACATTTGAACAAATGTGAGATCCACATCCGGTATCAAGTACCCATGACAAAGAAGTAGTAAAGTTAATCTCTATAACGTATACACCAGAAGTAGAGATCTCTATCTCTCACTTCTTCTTCCATCGTTCCCTCCATCCTCTCCATGTTTTCAACACAGAAGATTCTGACATTGGTTTGGCGAGAGAACCCTTCTCTCCCTCACCTTTGTCCTTAGACTTTGTTCCATTGATCTCCATCAATGAACTATCCTTCTTCTTAAGCGCACACAAAGTGGACTCAAAGGCTACCGATATTTCTGGAATGTACAGAACACTTCTCACAATCCCCAACCAGTAATGGAATTTATTCTCAATTAATTTGCCCATTTTAAAAGATGATTTTTTTCCCATTCTACAAGAGAAAATTGCATTTGTAAAAACTCCTTTTAATTTGATTTGAATAAAATTTGACAGTAGTTAATTAGGCCTTTAATTAATTACCGCTCCCACTATTTTGATTCAAATTGACAACCCTCACTATCAATTCGGAAGATTGCAGCGTACAATCTTCTAGTGGGTCAAGATCCGTATTTCATCAAGTCATGAGTCAGCTTTGGTTGATCACCCATAACTTAACTATTTAGGTAGGCCATCATGCCAATTGCATCATATGCAACTCTTGATGAATGAGCATGCGCAACACCTTGCCATGAACATTCCTTGCCTCTGGACTAAGACACTCTAAGAATCACCAGTTAAGTCTAACCCAAAAGCCGACACGGTAAACATGCACCCTACTTTGGCAGAACCTACATGCTTACCCTTCACACTTCCACGAGATAGACGGCGAACCACGCTTTGGCGTAACCTACGCTTGGTCGATCAAGTTTTTCATGTGTGCCGCTAATGGAAGGCATAAAAGACTTAATATTTAGATGAGGGATTTGGTTTTTATAGATACATATACATATCCAATCACCACAATATAGTAAGTATCATATACATGCTATATCATATAGAAAACATGTGAAACAATAAAAGCAATGATTATGGCCATCCTAATGTGATTCCTTGAACTAAGAGGAATCACGGTCATCTAGGTCCATATCATATGCAACCTGTACAAGATTAGATATGTATTTTTCCTTTTTTGGTTTGATCAACTCATTTCCATGATTGGTCTGCTCACCATCAGGTTGGTTGGTTGGGTGCCACCAGCCAATCGACTGGTGCCTCCAGCCGATCGGTTCACTGGTCATTGTGCATCTCCTCAGACTGCCACCCGCTTGTCTCGCTCCTCGAACCGGTCATCAAGATGTCCATCGTTCTTTGACATAATAGGAAATAAAATCTATCCTATTATACATTTAAATTGGGAAACCCTGAGTTACATTCAGGGGGAGCAAAGGTAGGAAAGAAATCTCGAGTTATCTCGAGTTACATCAGGAATAGGACATAGGGAATCGGTGCGCAGACTGAGATGCAAGAAACCACATACAACCAAGCACATACATAGGGTTTATTGGCTATAACCACGCTATACATCCACCACAAAACGCATTTAAGGGCGACACGTATCGAGTGCATTCATACTACATATCATATATGTATATTGGGATTTGTGGATTTAGGATTGGACATGCAAAAGGGCAATTTTATTCGCATTGTATGCAATAAATAAAGGTGAAAAACCAAAATCGATCATATCGATAATCCTAAAGTATAGATCAGTTGATGTGGATCTGATACCACTGTTGGGA
Organism: Alisma plantago-aquatica; assembly: GCA_963693085.1. Lineage (NCBI taxonomy): Eukaryota > Viridiplantae > Streptophyta > Magnoliopsida > Alismatales > Alismataceae > Alisma > Alisma plantago-aquatica. The sequence continues at coordinate 1,540,609,375 of OY856409.1, forward strand.
TTTAGGGGAGATAGAGAAGGTAGCGGAAAAAAAATTTCTCCCCATAACCCAGAACAAAGGAATTGCATCAATGTCTATACAATAGGAAAGATGGTTTGTAGAGGCATACCTTCTCCTAAGGCTTGCTCGGCGATGTTACCTCGTGGCTTGTGCGGTCTTCACCTCCGGTCTTGGACAGTGTCTGTACAGCTCCTGGTCTCACCGAGACTGTCGGGATTGACAGCTGTCCTCCGAGCGGAAGAAGTCTCCCGCTTCTGCAGTCGTCCACACAGACTGCCAGGAACTCTAATCTCCTTATCCCACAAGGAATTGGAAGGACTCACACCCTCCTGTCGGCTTACTAGTCACCGACACACTCTCCTGCAACCAGTTGCCTTTCTGTAGTTGTCTTTCCCTTACTGTTCCTCCCTTATCGGGTAGCACTTGCTCGGGCTCTCTCAGTTACTAAAACCAGAGAGAACGACAACTTTGCAGAGCAATTGGTGTTCTGAGTTGTACTTTGAGAAGCCCCCAATACCCCTATATATAGGAGGGTCATGGGACAGGGTTCTCTACCCTGGGAAATGCGGGACTAAATAGGAGTAGAAGGGTTCGAGATTTTCCACAAAATAACCAACTGCATCAGCTGAACCGATCGTTTCAACCCTGAAACGGCCGTTTGGTGACCTCAACTGATCGTTTCACACCTGAACCGGTCATTTGGCACCCTGAGCTGATCGGTTCATCACATGAGCCGATCAGTTCGTGGTCCTCGTCTAACTGAAATTGACTTTCATATTTTTTTTTCGATTAATCAAACATTAATCCTTATCCAAATAGAATTTGTACAAGTGAAACAAATTGTATTTGCAAAATCGAATTTCCAAACGATATCCATTGGTCACATGAGCCGACGGGTTCAACAATTGAGTTGATCGGTTCACCAACCTGAGTCGATCGGTTGGAAGTGCAGACTGTGCAAAATCAATCAATCGCAGTTTCAATCAATCTGATACTCTAATCAATTGGTCCAACACCTTGAACACTATGATTTTGAGCTATCAATTAACTGAGTGTTTAATTGAACTACTAAACTCCTTTAGTAATCAATCTAAACATCATTTGTCGATAAACTCCTCTTCCAGGTTAAATCCTATGTGTGTGACCCTGCAAGTCCATTTCACATTGGCAGTGAAAGTCCATAACACTTATGACTTCACAAGCAAAGAGCGGTGCCTAGTCACACATCAGTGCTACCCAAGTGAAATAGAAAGTTGGAGAACAACTTTCAATCCTACAATCCGTGAATGGTGTTACAATGAATGTATAATTCCTTTGTCACTAATGTCCTGAATGAACTCAAGGCATGGTACAGTCATCCTTTCAACGTTCATCCATTTCCTTGATCTCAAAGCAGACTGGGTGCGATGTGTGCGACATCAATATCACATATTGATTCACACATGCATGTGCATGCCTTTCTCAATCCTACTCATCAAGTGGCCATGGACATTAAACTCCCTTAGGAGGGACAAATCCCATATCTATCACTCACCCCTCAAAAGCCCCATGTGTCAAAGTCACCCAATCATCACCTTTATAACAACCCATGTTTCAGGATTGTGTTTGATGATGTCAAAGTGTACCCAATGACATGTGTTGAGTGTAGTGAGTTCAGGTCGAAGAATCACATTCACCACCATCACTATGAGAGCTGACTGTGACTACCAAATCATGGTTCCATGTGTCACTCTCACGGTGGGTCTTTCTGGTACACTTGTTCTCTAACAAGTACCTATGTGCTTGGTTTGATATCACCATATCATGACTAATGAGATTTTGTCATCAACAAACACACAATCTAGTCTTTAGTGTTATTGATGTCTATGGTTATTTCCACAATAACAACAGACTAGGGACTAAATAAGAATGTATACTCTTAACATCTGTATGATCTCATCATTTAGGTCCTCAACCCAAAAGCATACATCATTGAGTAAAACAATTCTTTAGACATCTATCATGTTACACTATCATCTCAGAAATAGTTAAAACATATAGATAGGAAATTGCCTTTATTATTATTCAAATCATTTACAAAGTATCCCATTAAAATCATCACATGACTTTCTCTATGGGCATACATACCAACAACCTACTACAACTATATATATGTATATATATATATATATATATAGAGAGAGAGAGAGAGAGAGAGTCAGGCTAGAATACACTCGAGTGTACGGATCGCACGAATACACTCAAGTGTGTTTGCATATCAAGACATTTTTTTGCAAAATGTAAACCATTGATCTTCACCATCATACTATAACTAGGCTACATACAAATTTTGAGCCCATTTGGATGAGTGTAAGTCACTCATCCAAGGGCAAAAAAATCGACGCGCGAAACTAATTTGAAATGCATAATTTTTACGGTCTTCATAACATGAGCTATACATATCCAAATGTGCTCAAATTTTGTGTATGAGTTGTTCACAAGATGTTTAATAAGATCAATGGATTATATTTTCAAAAAAAATATTACATCATTAAAAACTACTTGAGTGTATTCTGCTCCGGATACACTCGAGTGTATTCTAGCCTGACTCTCTCTCTCTCTCTCTATATATATATATATATATATATATATATTTATGTATATATATATGTGTGTGTGTATGCATGTATATATATATATAATACTAATAACACAACATATAGAACAAGCTTACTACAGATTGTTCTGGTGGGTCATTGGGAGTGCTCTCACGACCTTCTACAACTGGAGCATGGGCTTGTACCTCATCATCTCAGATACACATAGTTTGAATAGGTTGAGAAGGTTGACTAGGCTTAAATGAAGACATTATTTCTTTTACTTTCTGTGCTACTAATTCTTCAACTTCCTCTTATATAAGACCTCATGTACGACCTCTTTTAGATTGCGAGGGGCCAAAATAAGACTTGAATCCTATGTCAGCTCCTAATCCCCTAACACGGCCATGATGCTCCTTTGTACCAAGAGCAAATGATAGTTCATCCATGAGGCCAGTTGGGATGAACTTTCCTTCCTTCCTTTGCTCATGTAGATCAATCTATTCATAGTTCATAAAAATATTAAAATCACAAATCAATTAGATATAAATAAATCAAAGTTTTTGAGAGTTACTCTTTATTTAGTTGGGATGAATTTACCATATTTTGTGCCACCTCCTTAGTTGTTGGGTTGACAATTTCACTTGCTCGATTTTTTCTAGCATCAATCTACTGTAAGTGTCGGGGTGGATGCTCAACTTGAGTTGTACTAGACTCTTCTCCAGAAGAGAGTTGCTTCTCTTATAGTTGGCGGCGGAAGGCATAACCACTGGGTCCCAAGCGATGGTCATGCACATTTTTAGCTTGTCTTTCCTTTTGGGCCTCATGAATAACCTGATCATGAGATATGAGGATATTGCAATTTAGACTTGGCAAACATATATAAAAATATTCACCTCCTTAATTGTATAAAAAGATTCATACAATACATCACAATCTTTATTACCTGCCATTTTAGAACAACTTGCAAGTATACATGATAAAAGAAACATAAGTGATAATAAAAGCACAAGTGGTGATATGATGTATATTTAAAATATTACGTTCTTGAATGATAATAAAATAAATAATTCAAAGAATACATGCCTCTAGTATTGGTTGAATTGTTAGTCAAGTAAAATTCCTTCAGCATGGTCTTGACGTTTATAGTATTCATCAGTGTTAACTTCAACATTTACACTTGGCAAACCAACTGATAATGGGTTGGAATCATCACACTTTTTGTAGTATTCTTCTTCATTTATAGGATCTATAGTAAATTTTCTTTTTCCATGAAGAATGACAGACCAATTTTTATTTGCCGAGTCATCAATATAAAATACTTGTTTTGCTTGGTCTGCCACGATGAATGGTTCATCTTTCTCACCAATCTTTTCAAAATTCACCATTGTGAATCCCAACTCATCCAGTAAAACTCCTTTGTTGTTATCAACCCAATTACACCTAAAGATAGGAACTCTGAAATTTGTCAAGTCCAATTCCCAAATGTCCTCAATGACGTCGTAATATGACATCTCAGCTTCACATGGTCTTTTATCTTTTGCACTAGCAAAATACAACGAACAAGCTTGAATAGTGACCCGACAATTTTGGACTACGCTACTTTCATCTTGACGCTTTGTGTAGTATAAAAATCCGTTTATGTCATATCCTTCATATGACATGACATCTATTTTTGGCTTAAAGGCGGGCCATTTTATGTTCTCAGCAACATTATTCGGTGATTCAGATAGTTGATTAAATACTTTCTCTTAAAACCACCTAATAAATGTTTGATTATGCTCTCTTGCAAGCCACATTGAACTGGATCACGGATGATTTCTCTTGATAAGATCATTGTGTTTTGTGATGTAGCTACTAACTTCATCGATGTTGTGTAAAATATACAAATGTGCTTGTTCCCATAACTCACGACTAATTTCTTTCACTAGTGCTCCCAGAGTTCCTTTGCCACAATAAGATCTAGTGTGATGGGAATTTTTTAGATCGCTAGAAGTTTCATTGCAATTCAAAAAATCATTGCAAAATTCCATCACCTCCCTAGCCACATAACCCTCAATAATACTCCCTTTAGGACAATAATGATTCTGAACATCACCTTTAAAAACACTCATGTAGCATTCAAATGGATACATCCAGTGTAAGAAAATTGGACCCAACATCTTCACCTCCCTTGTTATATGTAATACAAGATGAACCATAATATCAAAAAATGAAGGAGGAAAGTACATTTTAAGCTGACACATGGTAACAATTACATCTTTTTGTAATTTATTTAGAGTATCAGGATGTATCACTTTGTTGCATATTTCATTGAAGAAGAAATAGAGTCTTGTGATTGCAAACCTTACATGCTTCGGCAATATAGATCGAATAGTGATAGGTAAAATTTGTTGCATTAAGGTGTGACAATCATGAAATTTGAGGCCTATCAACTTCATATCCTTCTTTGATACCAATCTATGAATATTAGAAGAGTATCTTTGTGGAACCTTAATGTTATACAAGCACTTACAGAAAGTCTTTTCTCCTGCTTTGACAAAGTGTAACAAGCTTGTGGTAAATATGTACGGCGACCCTTGATCTCCACTGATAATTCTTTTCTTATACCCATTAATTCTAAATCTTTTCTAGATTTGATGTCGTCTTTAGTCTTTTGCGGTATATTCAATAGCGTACTAATGATGCTATCACACACATTTTTTTCAACATGCATGACATCAATGCAGTGTCTAATTGACAAGATATCCAATAAGGAAGATCGCAGAATATTGACCTCTTCATGTATAGAGATTTGTCACATGCGAGAGTACGACTACTCGAACTCTTTCCAAATTAATTAACAATATATTTCACCTTGTCATATACAACATTTCCTGGTATAGGTTTAGGAGCACTTCATTCCTCAGTTGATCCATTAAAGGCTTTGTGTTTCCTTCGATAAGGATGCACTTGTGGGAGAAATCTCTGATGACCAAGATATACAATTTTACCACCATGTTTCAGTCAGATTGAATCAGTATTTTCCTCACAAATAGGACATGCTTTGTATCCTTTTATGCTAAATCCAGACAAATTTCCATAAGCTGGAAAGTCATTAATCGTGCAAAACAACATAGCACACAAACTAAAGATCTCTTCACATGAAGCATCATATGTCATAACACATTCTTTCCATAGTTTCATTAGGCCATCAATTAGAGGTTGAAGGTAAACATCAATGTCATTTCCAGGTTGCTTGGGCCTTGATATCAATATTGACAACATGACATACTTATTTTTCATACACAACCAAGGAGGAAGATTGTATATAACAATCATAACAGGCCAAGTGTTATGTTGGTTTCTTAATGTACCATAAGGATTCATTCCATCTATACAGAGTCCAAGTCTTAAGTTTCTTGGTTCTTTACCAAATTGAGGGTATAATAAATCAATTTTCTTCCATTGTGGTGAATCAGATGTGTGTTGTCAGATGCCATCATCATCGGCCTTTAACTCCCCATGCCAAGACAAATTTCACGCATCTTCAGTATTAGCAAATAAGCATTGAAATCGTGGTATTATTGGCAGATACCACATCACCTTGGCAGGAGAGCCATTCTTAACCATACATGAATTTGTGGTCTTGTACCTTGACGCACCACATTTTGGACAATTTATCAAATTACTATAGTCCTTTTGAAATAAAACACAATCATTTGGAGATGCATGAATCTTCTTAGCCTCCATTCCCATTGGGCACATCATTTTCTTTGCTTGATATGTTGAAATTGGAAGCTCGTTTCCTTCAGGAAGAATTTCCTTTAACAAAGATAACTATGAAGTGAAACACTTATCACTCCACCAGTTTTGAGCTTTAAGAGTATATAATTGCATCACAGCACTCAACCTTGTGCACTTAGTACAACCCTTATATAACGGTCTTTCAGCATCATGGACAATGTTTGCAATTAAAGAAGGTGGATCAATGACATTGTCCTGACAACTACGTAGCATCTCATCAACCATATCATCCTGAATCGGTTCATCATTGACATTATCATCATTATCTATGCCACAACTATTAGTATCAACATTTTCTGATCCATAATTGAATTTCTCTCCATGCCAATACCATTCATTATAACCTTGTATGATCCCATTGCATATGACATGATTCTTAATTTCCTCAACAGTATCAACTTTCAAATTGTTACCATAATTTATACATGAACAATAGAACCTATCTGTAGGTAGTTTCCTATGTTCCTTAGCAAATATGATCAATTGATCAAGACCTTTAGCAAACTCTGGACTGCAACGATTTTTTATAGACATCCAACTTCGATCCATTTTCTAGATCATATTAAAATTAATTATAAAATTGTACCACCTATCAAAACGGTTATTTTTGATACTATAAGTTGTAAGTTTTTATTGATAGGAATTTAATTACTTTTATACTAAAGTGTACCACCTATCCCATTTTTGAATATTTAATCTCACTAGTAATTGTATAATGTATGTTTAGTTTTCAAGAAAATTTCAACAACATTTCCCCTAAGTTCTCCAAGTACATCGATGTAAATGGCAAATAACCACCCACATATGTACCCAAAGAACAAATGAGGAAATACTACTAAAATTTTCTTCAAAACTAAACGTAAAAATACACTTACATCCTAAGTGAAATTAAATATCCAAAAATAGTCCGAAACTGGGGACTATCCAAAATTTACTCCTAAGGAGTAAATTTTGAATGTGTTTCTAAGTTAATATATAAATGTATTATTCTCATATTTATATATTAAGTTAAACATCATGCATCGATGATCTCATCTATAAACCCTAAAGTGTCAATCTGAGACTACACAATGTCTACCCTCATATTTCTGGAATGTATACAATGATTACAGATATGTGATTGATAATAAAAATGTCAATATGAAAGAATACATATTTTTTATTGGTTGATTTACTAGTCAAATAAAATGAAAAAATAATGTAACTAACCTAAACCGCCGAGATGAAAATGAAAGAAGACTGTGGGAAGTGGAAGGCATGCAGGTGGAAAAGAGCAAGAGGACAACCACCGAGCGTCGGAGCTATTGCAAGCAAGAGGATGAATGTCGTGAATGATATGGGTAAATCAAGAATACTTCCATAGATAAATTCATTATGTGTAGATGAAATTCCTCGTGACTCAATCATATGGTGTCGGTCGTGCATGAGGCAGATCTGAGTCTTGGAAATTGTAGGGTTTGTACACGAGTAGTTGATTGCATTTGATGGTGAACTAAATGGTGTGGATATTAGATCTGGGGATGGGGTGGAGTGGAGGTGGTGGAGACGTAGTGTGGGGGATATATACTAAAACCTAGATGTACCTATATTGGAGACCCAAACACCATGTTTACAATAAATAAGTTCAAGGGATGGTTCTTAACAAGATGTTATCCTAGAATTCATGGAAACTCATAAATATACTAATTACTTCTGTAAGGGATGGATATGAACAAATACCCCTGAGTATGCATGTAATACCCTAAACATATGTAGAAGTTAGAAGTTAAATATTTCCACTATATAAGTGAAACATAAAATAGACTTACTTTCATTGAATGATTTATAGAAATTCAAATTGAGAAAATGAAATAACTCTAAGTATTAGGTAACTAAATAAATGACAACATATATCTATCAAGAACTAAATAAATATATCTAAGTATTAGGAACTAAATAAATACTATAACTACTTTACTCTCTAATGAAGGCATATATCTCCTATTTTGAGTATCAATTCATCAAGAAATTAATATAAATCCACAAACATCTATCTAGCCAAATAAGAAACAAAGTTAGTATATATTATGAACTTTTGATAGTGATTCCTCTTCACTTGAATTATATTATGATGACGATGACCTTTTTCTGAACTGAAAGCAAAGGATGTTGTGATTAACTGGTGAGGTTGGTTGAGAAAGGTAGGCGGCAAAGCAAGATGTAGTAATAGTTACATGAAGAGCATACCTTATGAGAATGATTCACACAAAACTCTGAATACCTTGGGTGCGGTTAGAACACACACATAGACAACAGTAGCTCAGCAGCTTCTGTTCGGTTGCTGTTGTTTTGACTGTGGTTCCGATGAAGTGTTGGTCACGATTCCACATTGTGGGAGATGATGTCGGGCAAACCCACAATAGAGATGATGTCAGTAGCTCAGTAGCTCACACCACCATGACCACTCCCTACACGCATCCTGTGACCGCGCCTATTAGATCAAAAGTAAAGATGGCGGCAAAGAGCACCTTACCTCTGCGTTCGGGTGGTGGCAGCGGCGAGGGTTCTTTATCTTAACGGGAACGGCAGTGTGGGGGGTCGTCGAACCGGTGCGACAGCGGCAATGTCTTCCTCTACTCACCCAAGAGCGACAACAGCAGCGGAAATGTCTTCCTCTACTCACCCAAGAGCGGCAGCGGCAGCGGAAGTTTGCTAGCAGCTAGCTTCTTTACTCACCCGAATGACAAATTAAATGAACTATGAGTGCATGTCATTCCAGTAAGGTATTAACCACCCAATAGAGGTGATTCTTGATCGATAATTTTGTCAACCGAGATTCTCAGTCAAGAATTTTATTGATCGAGAGTGGCCTACAAGGTCGGTTAAAAGGAAAAAAATCGACCCAATAGAGGTCGGTGCCTGAATTTTTTTCATTCCGGCCTACAAAGATGGTTATATTAAAAAACTGACCCAAAAAGTCATCTCAGTCAAGAATTTCTTCAACCGAGAGTGGCCTACAAGGTCAGTTAAAAGGAAAAAACCGACCCTAGAGGTACTTATAGACACACGAAGGAAAAATGGATACAATTTTTGCCGCAGAAATCTCAATCGAGAATTTGGCCGACCGAGAGTGGCCCTATAAGGTCGGTTAAAATAAAAATAAAAAACCAACTCTAGAGGTCCTTATAGATGCGCAAAGGCAAAATGGAACCAATTTTTGTCGCGGTCATCTCGGTCGAGAATTTCATCGACCGAGGGTCCCTACAAGGCCAGTTAAAAGGAAAAAACTGACCCAAATGAGGCTGGTGTCTAAATTTTTCATTCCGACCTACAAGGATGGTTATATTTAAAAACCAACCCAAAGGTGATTCTCGGCCGAGAATTTCATCGACCGAGAATGGCCCTACAAGGTCGGTTAAAAGGAAAAAAACCGAACTTACAGGTACTTATAGACGCACGAAGGAAAAATGGGGCAAATTTTGTCGCAGGAATCTCGGTCGAGAATTTGGTCAACCGAGGGGCCCTACAAGGTCGGTTAAAAGGAAAAAATCGACCCTAGAGGTACTTATAGACGCGCGAAGGAAAAATGGAGCCAATTTTTGCCGCGGGATTCTCATTCGAGAATTTCGTCGACCGAGGGGCCCTACAATATTGGTTAAAAGAAAAAACTGATCCAATAAAGGCTGGTGCCCAAATTTTTTTATTCTGACCTACAAGGACAATTATATTAAAAAATTAACCCAAAACGTCATCTCGGTCGAGAATTTCTTTGACCGAGAGTGGCCTAAAAGGTCGGTTAAAAGGAAAAAACTGACCCTAGATGTACTTATAGACGCGCGAAAGCAAAATCGAGCTAATTTTTTCTGTGGGATTCTCAGTCAAGAATTTCATTGACCGAGAATTGCCCTACAAGGTCGGTTAAAAGAAAAAAAACCGACCCAATAGAGGCCGGTGACCGAATTTTTTCATTTCAACCTACAAGGACGGTTATATGAAAAATTGACCCAAAAAGTCAACCCTACGAAGTTGATTATTTTTAAAAAAAATGACCCAATAGAGATAAGCGGTGCCTGAATTTTTTTCGTAATTTCTAGGTCAGTTTTTCTAGTAAAAGTGACGCTTTCGGCAGCAATGTTATTGACCAAAAATGTAGTAGTGAATGTCAAATCGTCAGTTAAAGAGGTATATGATTTGTTTAGTGTACTTTGTACGATATTTTATTTTATTATGTTGGCGTGTATCACTTGTAATGTGTTCTTTAGGGGATGTATGATCTTGGAGATAATTGATAGTTGGGAGTTGTGTGATGAACTCATGCACTGGTGGACCTATTGTCTGCAAACCATGTTATAGCAGTAGTATGTGCACATATAAAATGTACCATTCAATATGTAATCTCATAAGTTGCAATAATTCTTTTTGTAATTATATGTTAAATTGTGATCTTGTTTTGATGTGTTTTCTTTTGTTGTTCATGTGCATATACTGCTTTTCAAGCTTATTACTTCCTCTGATTCTCTTCTTTTTTACCTAGTGTGTGTTATGTATGTTGGATTTCCCAACGAGTTGAGGGTTTCATCTGAATATCACACATGTAGTCAAAGTGTTGAAAATTGGGGCAAGTCAAGGCATCAAGGGAAACAAGGTTATAATGGACAAAAAAGTAAAACTTATATATATATATATATATATATATATATATATATATATATATATATATATATATATATATAGATACATATATATAGATAGATAGAGAGAGAGAGAGTCAGGCTAGAATACACTAGAGTGTACAGATCACACGTATACACTCAAGTGTGTTTGCATATCGAGACTATTTTTTGCAAAATGTAAGCCATTGATATATATATATATATATATATATATATATATATATATATATATATATATATATCAATGGCTTACATTTTGCAAAAAATAGTCTTGATATGAAAACACACTTGAGTGTATACGTGTGATCAGTACACACACACACACACAGATATATATATATATATATATATATATATATATATAGAGAGAGAGAGAGAGAGAGGTTAGGAAGTGTGTACCGGCCGGTACATGTAAGTTGCGTGTACTGCCCATTAAAATAGCACATGTGGAGTATGTTGATAAAATCCAACCATACGGATTGATTCAACTATATATAGATTATATGTCTTTGGAAAATCATAACCATATCTCAAATAGATCATGAGATATAGTAATTTACTATTCAACAGTTTCTACAATTTCAACAACTTACCATTGATTAGAAATATACATTTTCTTTTGTTGAATGATCTATGAATATCAGATATTTGTGATTTTTTGTACACATCTTATCTAAGGCGTACACTATACATCCATAAGGTTAGATTATTGAGTAGAATGTTATAATCATCATATATGAAGATGGGTACATGTAATCTATATGTACTCGGGTACACAATTCTTTTAGCCATATATATATATATATATATATATATAGAGAGAGAGAGAGAGAGAGAGATAGATAGATAGATAGATAGATACATAGATATATATATAGATAGATAGATAGATAGATAGATAGATAGATAGATCTATATAGAGAGAGTCAGGCTAGAATACACTCGAGTGTACAGATTACACGAATACACTCAAGTGTGTTTGCATATCAAGACTATTTTTTGCAAAATGTAAACGACTTATCTTCATCATCATACTATAACTAGGCTACATACAATTTTGAGTGTATTCTACTCTGGATACACTCAAGTGTATTCTAGCCTGACTCTCTCTCTCTCTCTCTCTCTATATATATATATATATATATATATATATATATATATATATATATATATATATATATATATATATATATATATATATATATATATATATATATATATATATATATATATATGTATATATATAGATATATATATATATGTATATATATGTATATATATGTGTGTGTGAAAAGATCTTAGATAGTTCATAGAAATTTATATGAATGTCAAAAAATTACAAATAATATATCATAATTCTCAAGAAAATGAAATAGAACAATATGGAACTAGCTAATCAATATTTTCAAGTTATAATCAAAGAAATCTCTTGGAAGTTATAAAAGCTCATATCATATATTATAAATATTTTGATGTTCATAAATTATGGGAATGTGTAAATAACTCTTAATTTTGTATAGAATACATATCATATCATATATACTAATGGTTTAACACAACATCATGCAAAATACCTAATGTAGTTGATAATGGCTAATTACTCTAGTTAATAAGATGTATTGCTAAACACCTAACTAAACCCTTACGAGATTACAAGGGTCAATAATGAAGACAATATAATCCAACTCATACGTGATCTTATCTTAATTGGGGGTTGACAAGGTTTATAGTTAATTAAAAAATGTGATGATTTGGTTATCTCAATTCAAGGTAAACTTTATCTCTTACTTGCCCCTACTATGTTTTATGGTTTTATTGTATGTGTACAAAATATTTGGCATATGATATTTCTTGAAATAGGTTCTCTTTTATGTTACCTTGTGTAAAACAACTGTATATACAATTTTGAGCACATGAAAATGTAATAATTGGATCTACCGTATGATAGCACTAAACTCTTTGGTAGTACCATTCATTATAGTGATCTAACTCTTTGGTAGGAGATCACAATGTTTGGTAGGAGATCATAAGGTCTAAAGGCATTTATTCCTTTGGTGGTAGGTATATGATTATAAGATGGATATATGCTTAAAGTATGTTCTCTCTTTTGTTGATAAAGGGATCTTAGTTCAGATTTATTTTTGTTATTTCTATTACTACTAAGTTCTATTTCCAGATCATATGTTAAAGACGTTTATGATTCTTTTAGCATACTGATTACAAAATTTTATTATATTATGCTGACTTGTACCACTTATAATTTGTTCTTTAGGGGGTATATGATCTTAACGATTCTTGATATTTGGGAGTTGCATGATGTGCTCATGTATAGGTGGACCTATTGTCAAAAAGATCCTATTTTGGTGGTAGTATGTGTATGTGTAAAAGTTCATTATTCAATATGTAATCTTAGAAATTGTAATCATTGTTTTTGTAATTATATTTTGAATGGTGAGCTTGGGTTTGATGTATGTTCTGTAATTGTTCATGTGCATATAATGTTTTTGTTCCTTCTGACTTCCTCTAATTCTCTTCTTGTGACCTAGTGTTTAGTGTTTAAATTGGGATTCCTTGAGTTGTGAGTTTCGTGTTAGACATCACACATGTGATCAAGGTGCTAAAAATTAGGGGACGTGACACGCATGTTGCTTGGGAAGCTCATGATTCATGGAACATAGCATCATGCACTTGATGTCAATAATGCCATTAGTGTGCTTACAATGAGCTTCTTTTTCCTCTCTAGGAATATTTGGAGATGGTCCTTTTGGTTCTAGTGTTTCTAATACAGAGAGCTTACACTCAATGAGTGAGAACAATTCTCAATGTCCAATACCCATTATGGAAGATATTCCCATTCAAAATTTCTTTTTCGGGGGCCAATTATGAGAAGTTGTTAGGTGTGTTTACCATTAGATCTACAAACAAAATACTTGCACGAGCCTCAATTTTATTTGAATATAAATTTGATTTGATGATATTAGTTTGGCCTTTGATTAATAATGGTCCCACTATTTTGATCAAATTAATATCCTTGAATATTAATTTCAATATTATAGCAAGCAATCTTCTATTCATCTAAGATCCATAATATATTAAGTATGAGTCAATTTGGCCAATCACTCCCAACTTTACGATTTAGGTAGATAACAATTACCAATCACATCTGATGCAACTCTTAAATAGATAGTTGCACAACTCCTTGTCAAAAATCATCTTATGGAGAACGACATATTTATTCCTTTAGGTTCATATGTATCCAATCACCATTACATATGCATTATTATACATATCATATATTGTAAAAATCACCACAAGAAATAAAACAAGCTATAGAAACTAGCACAACATCTTGGGACAAAAATGGTTTTAAATAGACAACCAAAAGATTCATGTCCCATGTAACCCTATATCTACAGTTACAAGGATTTCCTATCAATGGATTGTAAAGTCAGCTAACCAATTGGATTCCCTGTTTGGGAATTTTTATATGGTTATTTATGGAGTTGCTTCTTTGTCTTCATCTCACACCCTCTAAAAACCTTCTTTGTTGGTGTCATATTTTTCTTATGTCCTTCTCTCCACCATGTTCTAGTGGTGATGTCCATACATTATCCTAATCTAATTTCAAGGATTAAATGCTTGCATGGATAATGATAGGTTGCATGGAATGTATACGTGTTATGTATTTTGATCACAAACAAAGACCACAAATTCACATGTTTCATATTTCAAGCACTACAAAGACCTAGTTTCCATATCCACATCCACCAAGAAAAATGATTTCAAAGGTCTCACATTGGTTATGTTATATAGATATATGATATCATACATGAGAGTTGGTGATTAAAGTGGACACACATTATGCAAATATCCATTCATTTATGATATGTGGTTCAGAATGCAAACTGGTCGCAAAAGCATTAGACCTAGCTCTAATACAAATGTAGGGTTTTGAAGAAAGGGGTCATAGTGGAAATAAATAAAACTGCTCAAAAAATATCTTTTCCAAGAATCCATCATAACCCTAAAATATTAGTTTACTAAATCTATAGAAGGGATATCTAATATACCTAGGTGCATGCAAGTTGGAAAACAACTAGACACATCTTATGTTGGTGTAGAACTTGCACTTCTGGATCTAGATCTAAAGTCATTGTTGTTGTTGCCACCTTGTCATCACAATAACATTTTATCTTCTCTTTTGATAAGTTACTTGTCCATAAGACTCCTCCCAAGGACTAGGCCTCTACATTGCCCACATGAATGTGTTAGTGAACCATCTTGGTCTCTAATAGGTAGTGGAACTCAATTTTGTCGATGTGCTATCATCAATCACTCTCATTCTCCTCCTATTATTATTTGTTGTCATTAGGGTGAGTTTTTTATCTCTAAAAGGATTAACTCTTAGTCATCTTGTATATCAATGTATGTGTCTCCCTTTAGACATCCACCCCTTCATATAGGAGAAACATGGGCTTGGATTTTCTAAAAATTCAATCCTAATCCTTATTGCAACTAAAAATTGAATCAAACTAGGAAAACTCGGGAAACAATCCAATCGATCGGCTTAGACTCCCAATCAATAAACTTGTGAGATCAGGAAATTGCCAGTCTAAATCTCACTAACCAATTTGACTCAAATCGGATATCTCTCTTGTCCTTGTTCTCTCATAGATTCTATCTAATCAATGGAGTAGATACTTAATGGGTTGACTTTCCACTTTCCTAAAGTGGGATCAATTGATCGTTGGACCATCAATCAATCGACCAGTTTACCCAATTGATTGATTGGGTAGGAACATGTTCATGATGAAGAATCATTATAATCATGTGTTTGATTGCAAGCATCAATACCCTTATGCATCATTATGCATATGATGATGTAGTTATATTTCCAATTTACATTGGTACTGATGTCAAAGAGCTCACAAGAAAAGAGTGGTGTCTATCAACTCATCACTGCTACTCAAGTAATTAGAATAAGGTGACAACAACTTCAACATGTAAGTGACCAACATTAACATGAATATATAACCCATTTGTCATAGATATCCTAGTAAAATTGAGACTTGAATTTGTCATTATCTTAATGTTTAATCATGTCTCGGATCAGGGTTGAGTATTGAGATTGTGTGATTTCAACATCATATATTGACTCACATGTGCATGACCATGCATTTCATGGTCTCATCTAGTGTCCAGAATATCACTCCAACAGGAGCAACAAATTCTATCCATATCACTCATAATAATCCACAAGTTTCACAGTGCACCCAATCACTACATGTATGCAAACTCATATTTAGAGTCATGTTGGGTAGTGCTAGAGTAAACAGAAAAACATGTGATCATTGTAGTGATTTTATATCTAACGATAAACATCACCACTATCACATGAAGATATGACTTTGACTGCCATGACATGGCTTCCATGTGTCATTTTCAAAGTTGGTATGTCTAGTACAACTTGTTCTCGAATAAGTACCCATGTACCTGAATTGATATCAAATATATTGAATAAAGAGACATCAAAATCATCTAGCAAACACATCAATCCGTGTTACTATTGTTGTCCTATAATATCCACAATAATTACTGACTAGATACACAACAAGAATGAATAATCTTGAGTATACATATGATCACATGTTTAGGTCATCATCCCAAACCATATGTCATCAAGTCAAAATATCCTCAAGAAGTTATTACATTTATCCATTATCTCGATACTATAACAAACATAATAACCAAAATTTCCTTTTATTAAGAATTAAATCATATACAATGTATCTCTACTACAATCATCACACTATGGCTCCAGGGGGACACAATCAATATAATGGCCATGGCATATGTTTAATGAATGTCAAAATTGAGATTTTTGCAAATTCTTATGATCATTTGAATTTGTTTTATTTACCTGGGTACCAAATCAAAGCATAAATACTAAAAATTAGGGCATGGCTGGCCACATTGATTGAATTATACTTTGACCACATCACATTCATAATTGTAAAACATGCAATAGGAGCATCTCGAGGAATATTATGGATAGTAACATGTCATATTTGGAAAAGGTCAGAGGTCATTCGCTAGGAAATGAGCACCATCATTAAAATTTTACCTTAGAAAAGGGACCAAAGGTGTGATTTTGCAAATAACCCATTTTTAAGGGTAAAACTTGCAAAATATATGTACCATATTACTTGTATGGAAAACGACATTTATCAAATTTGGTGTCAATATCAACCTGATTTCTCAAATTTTGTCGAGTTGTATTGGTAGCATTCTGGAAATACCTTTGCGATGCAAATTTGTTTGGAGATTAGGTTTCAAAACTAAAATTTGTAAGTTTTCACATGTGATGATGTTTCTAAAAGGCATACCTATTAATTCTTTTAATTTCCTGAGTGTTGGTGTGGATCCAGTCTCCAATCATGCACCATTTGTGAAGTGAGTGATCAATACATATTCATCCTAGGTGTAATTGCATTTTAGCTTAGCTTTGTGTTCATGTTCCTCATTTTAATTTAGAATTCTCTTCCATTGAGTTTTCCTTTGTTTTATGTTACTTTTTGCAGTTTAATTATAATTTCTTGATTTCTGTGGTAGGTTTGAGCTTCATATCCTACACACCAGCCCTTAGAATATGCACCATTCAATAGTTCAATTGGTCTTTAGTCTCATCGACCAATGAGACCGTCAATAAATGGAACCCCTAGCATAAATGATTAATGAGAATTTTGAAGTTCATACAATGATGTTACTTCAAACCACAATCAATGGCCCTAGCACCCTTTCACCATTTATCAACATATAAAGTTTAGACACTCGACTATAAATGAGAATTATGAGTGTCAATCGATGAAACAACTACATCCCACAACCAATGGCCTTGTTGCCTTTCCATCAGTTGACAACAAATTAAGATCCTACTCTCATCTATTGATGATATCACAGTGTCATCTATTGAAGAAAATTATTCTCCATGCCATGACAACGCCAACTAATGACACCTCTATGTTCATCAACTAACAAATCCACAGACTAATTAATGCATGTTGATGAAAGACCCATAGCCATCTATATTGGAAAATCCATGCATTCATCAATTGAAAAACTAACACAATAATGGGATTCCTACAACCCCTCACCTTCCTCCCAAAGCTACCCCTTCACATCATGGTTTGTCCATTATGCCTCACAACAGAGTGATCTATAAAATATAATAAAAATGCTTATAAATACAAGTCATGGTCCCCAAAGTAAACAATCCCTTCTTGACACCATCAGGCTGCCAATTTTTGCTCTGAGCATCCATCTCCAACTTCCATGAACTATTCCCAGTAGTTAGTGATCACATCAACTGAGGATCACCTTCCACCATCAATATTCACCTATTTTTCCATCACTATGACTAGTCCAGGTTTCAAAGTAGGATGTTGACACACCTCTGATGAGCAACAAAGGGTGTTCTTGTTGCTTGTTCAACGCCCTTGTCTACAAGTTTGATTCTGCACATCATGATTGAATCTCCTTCTTCTACTGTGGTAATGTATATTTCCCTCTTTTTCCTTTTTGGTTTGTTTATTGTTTCTATGTTCAAGTACTATAACATACTAGATCTTGAATCCTACTGTGACGACAGTCGCCAAATCGACAAACAAATCGTCATTAATTAAGTGGAATTAAACATAAACAACAGATTAATAAAAATCACTAAAAATTAAAACCATTTTTCAAAGAGATCCATTCCAAAGAAAACTCTTACTGAAAGGTCTAAAACCTTATATACATCATTATTCGCATTGTGCATATCCAGTACATCTCATCTCAAGAATAACATATAACAGTTGCTTTACCAAACTATACATGAGCAACATAAAACCTCGAGGCACGTAAGCCAAAATCTTTTATTGATCATAAAACCTGTACGAACCAACTCCAAGGACCTGAGAATACAGAGACGACACATAGGACTCATATCTACATTACATGACAGACAGTACACTCAACATGAGCTGTCACTGCTACCTCAGTTCTTGTTCTTCCTCTCCAAAAAGGTCTTCACCTCCTCATGCACGTCCACCTAAAAATTTGGGTCCCACGAGGGTGACACAATTGTAATTGTCCCAGTGAGAGATATAACTCTCCGCCGACCATATTATTATCACATATTAAGCATTTATAAACTGAGCAGAGGTTCTTTTTATATTAACAAGTAGGATAATTCACTATATGAACATAATGAAATAATCTCCTTTTATAAGGAGAACATTGCATCTACCCATGGTAGATTATAATTCATCTATCTTCTTTGCAAGGAATTTAAAGAAACATATATATCATCTATCAACTAAAGATGCATAAAAGAAATGTAACATCAGCCAATGATTTTCATATTCAATCCTTAAGCAAACATTCTATACGGCTGATTACATTTTACAATCACACTTATGCCCTGAGGAGATGAGGTATACCGCTCATACTTCAACTGACCATTACGAAGTTGAAATCGGTTCCATACATAGGTCGATGGAAGAGCCAGACTCCATGACCTCACCCATCTCGTTCAGTCTGAGAAAACGAGCAGGACATCTCGTGTCTCTGCTAAAATAGCTTTCCAGAGTATACTGGCAACTTCGCTATAGAGCTACAGCGGTGGCTGCACTCTCTTCCCAATCGAGAGATCTTGTGTTTATCTCACATCAATCTGACATTAAACATCATCAGGAGATTCGTGATAAATCCATCCCGGCACATATAATGAAGGATTGAGAGATCTCGTGTTTATCTCACGTCAATACCACATTAGGGCGTAAGGTAATCGCTCCCATCACCCCCACATATTCAAAAATATGTGCTCCAGGTTATGCCGCAGAGCAACCCATTTCACCATTCAGGAAGGGACCTGACGCCAAATGGATCTATGGTCAGGGCACTACATGATGGGATTCCACTTGGTTAATTAAGTACATTACTGTATTCTTTTAGCATCAGTTAATTTTTCAAATATGAATTATTTTGAAAAATGCTACAAAGAAAAGTATAATACATCTATCAAGTGCTTTTCAAATCTGTAAAACACATGATACATGGGATCTCAGTCCCTTATCACATTACTGGGAATTCTCATCCCTTCACATAATCATTATCATGATTGTTGGATCTGGTATTCAAACCCTTAGATCATCACATAACATTGTTACCTCTATAACAGGTAACCATTACCTCTAGGTCCTCATACCAAGGTATTCATTTCACTTATTGTGCAAGTATTCACATGGTTCACAAAGCCATCACACATCTTGTCACCTCTCACTAGGCAACAACTTATTCACATGGCTTACAAGGCCATTACAATAAAAGAAATACAACCTTCCCATCATTAGGGTTAGGGTTTTCCTTTCTTATCGGTTAGGGTTTCTCTTACATATCATTACCCTTCATTAGGGTTTTCCATTATTAACCATTTAGGTTTTCAAGGTTATATTATCAATGATCAAACCCTAATTCATTGCTCCAACATCTAGGAGCCAACATTGATATCATAAGTATTCAATCATACTTATTTATTCACATCATTTATCATTAATGATTATCAACACAAGGTATGAGTTTCTCTCTCATCCTTACTAGAGTATGATTACATCATACTTTATTAACTTGGATTAACCTTTTCTTAAGGTATCTTATCCTACACTCATCAAAGTGCATTAAACTCATTACATCTTAATGTAACAATTGATATGACACACTTCATGTGTACTCATCCAAGTATATTTGATTTAAGGTGCATTAAGGTATATCAACCTTCAGTTACTGGATGTGATATCTATCATGTCTTGATGTATCACTTCCATCATTACTTTTATCTCACTTAAGTTCATTAACTTGTCTTGTATTAGGGTATTTCCCATCCTAATACTTTATGCACTAGTCCATCACATTTATCATGTAATGTATTGGTCATAAGTCACACATTTGAATTATCCAACCACCATCAATAATATGGAATCATCTCGGGTTAATACATTGTTGATATAAGGTTGTCCATTATCAACCACTCTAGGTGTTTCACCTATCAAGGTATTAGCCACACCATTACTTGGCGTTACACTCATCACTTCTAAGAGTGTCTTACTCTCACCTTTACAAGGTATATAGGGTTAAATCACATGCATATGTTCACCATATCGGGTTGTAGGTGTATAAATATCACTGTATTGAGTTGGAGGTGTATGAGCACCATCCATATCGGGCTAGAGGTGCATTCAATCACCATATTGGGCGGCACCCCATCTAGGGTTGGCTTGACATATTAGGGTTTGCCATATCGGGCTCAACCCAATATAAAAGTCAATTGGAGTGTAGGGCACCAAACCATATTGGGCTACACCATCAAACATTAGGTTGCAACACCCATGTCGGGTTAGGGTTGATTGTGATGGGCACATGGTACATATATGTGTTGCCCGTGATGCTTAAGAGGTATCAACTCATCACCATGTCGGCTACCATATTGTCCAGGGTTGTGTATCGTGCAACCCTATCATGCAAGGTCATGTATCGTGCAACCATGTCATGCCAGATCATGTAGGCCTCATGATACTAAGTACCAATGATGTATCATATGATCATACCATGCATTAGCACTTGTTACTCTTCACTTATATCAGATTACCCAAACTAGGGTTTCTTGTCAACTTACAAGTATACAATTGACCTTGTATCGTGTATGGAGTCTATAATAGACTTCCTATCGTGCAAGAGGTGTATACTACACCCCCATATCGTGCAAAAAGGTATACAATCATATCCATATCATTTTTGTGAAGTGGGTGCATCATCATATCGGGTTAGGGGTGCTTGCTTGTGTGCATGCACCCAATATCCCTTTTATAAGGTGATATCATCATCTTCAAGCTCTAGACCTTTGTTCTAACTATTATAGTTCATGTCAACAGGTCTAAGAAACTACTAGAACTCATAATTTCATCAACTATTTCAGGAAAGTTTGGAATTAAAAGTAGATCATTAAATATAGCAATTTAGGTGATGAATAATAACATGGTTGAGTTCAAGTTATATAACCCGCCTTAAGAACCACTTCAAAGATCCAAGATCCAAATCTCCATGTTCCTAAGGTTGAATATATCTTTATCAAAGGTCCAAGGCTCGTTCAAAACTCCTTCATATACAAGGAATCGCCATGGATAAGCAATTGGTGAAGAAGAAAAGAAAGGTAGATCATAACCCTAATTCCATGCTTCAATTCAAGCTTGAAGACAACTATAGCTTACGTTAGGGTTAATTTTTGAGTTCCTTATCTCCTTGGACGACACCCTACAACTCTTGGGCGATATGGACTTCCTCTTGGCCGACACAACTTTGCTTGTGGCCGATACCCCCTCACTTGTGGCCAAAATCACTTCAATTGGCTGATATCAACTTGTTATGGGCAATATCAACATGCTATGGCCGATATACTTGCTATGGCTGATACCCAAGGCCTATGCACGATACCCTTGTGCTCTTGCATGACATTCCACCCCTCTTGCACGATATGATACTTACTTGCACGATATGGCACTCACTTGGAGTCAAAACACTTCACTCTATGGTCGATATCACCTACTTGGGTGATATGGTCTTGCCAAGGGCGATACCCCAAGGCCCATGCATGATACCACAGAACTCATGCACGATACAAGGAGTCTATGCACGATACCATAGGGTAGGATGGTGGTAAGGGTCGAAAATTTCCACTAAGGGGTGAAACTAGGGGTATATATACTTGTTGCTCATGAAGGAAGGCAAAAAATGAGGTGTCAGCATGCATGGGTGACACATGTACATGCATGCATCAACATTTATATTGACATGAAAAATAGTTGAGGATCATTTGGAGATAAAGATTCGGCCGTTACATATCCTTTTGAATAAGATATATTAATTAATTCATCACTTTATTCACAACTCATCACAACCTTGCTAAGGAAGTTGTAACCCGACACACCTCACCTCCTTGAGGTGCTTTTCATGATATGGACTTTTCCAAGAGTCCAAAAAACTATATGAGACACCTCCTTGGGCTCCTTGGCCGATAGGCACTCATATATAAGCTTTTAAACTTGATACAACGCAAGTTAAGCTTTCATATTCAACCCGTTTCTTGGTTATTTCATCACCAATATTACCATCATTCATAATGGAATCAAACATGGTGCATCCTTATTTTTATTTCCTCTACATGATACTAGGAGGGAGTAGGAACACTCTATAGGTGGTAATTTGCATATCAACCCCACATTTTGGGTAAATTACAATTTGTACCAAAATTGGTGCACAATGCACTAACATTATTCAAACAAGCTGCAACTTGTAATTTAGGCTTTCCAAAAGCCTCCCCTTAGCATCATTCTCTCTCTTAGGATGATAAAACACATGGGGTACATTCAACATGTGACATTTTGCATTATAGTCCCTCAACTTGGGTAAATTGCACTTTGGTCCAAAATAAAGGAACATTGCTCAAACATCATTCAATCGGGACCAAACTTGAAACATAAGTGTGTCACATGATAACAAAACACCTTAGAGGATTCTATTAAAGTTCTAAGCAACTTTATTAGCCAAATCAAATAGGGTTACCTCATAACCCAGGTCAGGGTCGTTACAAGTTATAAACCCCTAACAAGGATTTCATCCCCGAAATCCCAGGTAATGGGAGACAGATATTATTTATTCATTATATCATCAAGCCTCCACATAACATCTTAATGTTATGGAGATGCCATAGAACTTTGATCAACACAAAGTTCTTCCACACAGGGTTATCATAGAATCGGTCACACATGACACATACTCCACTATCTTTTTCATTATTGACCGTAGAGTCCACTCTGTGTCAGGTAGCACTTTTCTTATTCAGAGAAACATTATACATACCTTATTTAACTCAGGTGTCAAACCTTAATGATTTGTCACCTTTCTCAACTTACAACTTTATGTGCCAAGATTCCTGATTCTGGGGATTCTCCCATACTCCTCATTTAGTTTAGCATTTCACTTTCAAGAAAAGACCAGAGTTACGTTTTGTCACCACTTGTGACTACAAGTATTATCATGCATCTGTTGTGCCACCCAAATCTGCTGACACAACACTAAAATTTCTTATGACTTGTATTAATTATCCCTTTAGTTGTTTATTTTCTTGTTGTAAGGAGAGGCTACTTATTAAATAAGAGATATCTCAGAAGTATCTCTAGATGTCATATATAAACTGCCTCAACAATCTAAATAGGGATATTCTAGGAAGTTATCTTTAGCTTGATCAACTTTTCCAAAATAATTCTACTATTGTTCCTTCCACTCATACATCTTTGTTGATGTCATGTTTATGTGGGGCATAAACCCCTAACATATGGTATCCATACTACTATATGTAACTAGACTAATTTCAAAGTTGGCCCTTCAAGGTAACCAAACATTACTCTTTGTCAGGAATCATGCTCTCATTTTCTCATATCATTGAAAGCTCTTGGATACTAGGATTCTTTACCTTGGTATCCATTGTATGTGACAAAACACATTACATCATCATTCAAGGTTGTTTATCAAAGAGAAGAGATTATCATCTCCTCTAATTATCGCATGAACTTTCAACTATTCATGAGTCATTTATTCGTGTCTCATCCTAGGTTCCTTGCCATCAACATAGAAATTATAAGGATGATTACATATCATTATTCCTTTCTTTGTTATTATCTAACATGTTCATGAACATTTTGTGATTCCATCACATTTCCCATTTCCACATCATGGGAAAAGATATTTACTATTCACACAGGCTTTATCAGACATGGATCATCTCCCTTGTTCTCATTCTCTTTATCATGAGGATTATAATTTTCATTTCCCTCATACACAGATTGATCTGAGATCATCTCAGATTTCCCCTATATTGCACTTAGGATGTGATACAAATGTCCATACCATATTTCCAATTTCATTATGCTCACTAGATTGTCTCAGAATGATTACTTGATCAGAGTAATCAGAAAGATAACAATCTACGAGTCCCATACTTGCCCTATATCCAATAATTATATACATGGTCAGGGTATACAAGTACTGAGATTAGGTAGTATGCACTTTATTTACTATCATGTTCCATACTTTTCATGTTATCAAGAACATAGGATTTAGCATCCTTGGAATTTTTCCAGGCACCACATATATACCTCATCCTCTTTCACACAGATAAGACCAATTATAAAGCATTTAAAAGAATACTGAACATAATATAAATTCTAGTTCTCATCATATCTTCCCTATGTCCCCATAGGACAATCAATAGGGAAATCTATAACAGCAATCCTTTTTAGGATTATCAGATAGAATCAAGATAAGGAATATCAAAATAATAAAAAAACTCTATCTGACTGTTAGCCCTCGCGGTCATTCACCGCTTCAGGTTGACTCAACACATAGAGTCTAGCTATTTCATGTTATTGTTCTTACCTTTTTACATTATTGGGTTGTAACTTTCGTATGCCCTGCCGAGTCTACCTCGGTTGTTGGGTCATTTCCTCCCTTCTTTTTGAACAAAAGGGTTTAGTATGCTCAACATGTCCATATCTATAACATGTGTTGTCCTCGTCCCGTGGTCTTATCAGTCTTATCATCGATGTAGAGACTAAGCCATGGGTTCTTACAGGTGGAAAGTTAGATCCTTTGCCTTTACTTCGGGGCTACTACCCTAGTACACTAGGCATTTATTGCACTGGTGGCACTAAAAGCTTTGGATTTTTAGAACAACTTAGGAAAATGTCTCTAGATTTGTAGAGACCTTTCCTTAATTCTTGACTTATTGCCCCTTCTTGGGCATTACCATCACCGATATACTATCTGTCTAAACTTATGACAGAGTATACTTTCTTGCCATATGTTAATCTTTCTCACATATTCCACTGTTCCAACATGACTATGTCATTCAGGAACCCTTTCAAAGCTCAAAGTTTTTGCATTAAGGACTGGTAACCTAGGTTGTAATGCTAGTATCTAGTCTACTATATGCATCATTTTTGTCCTAACCTGCCCAATAAGAGCATAAACACAGGATTCTCTATCATGATTGGGTCATGATGGGAATTCTCACGCATTCATTCTTCTCTTGCCTGGTCCGTTGCACCCTTTCCTGGTGCAACAACATTGCCCTCAACAATGTGTTCCTCATGTTCCGTAGTCATTTATAAACTTCACCCTTTCTTCTGCACAAGCAGAAGTCACTATAGGGTATAGTGGAGGACACTAACACAGACTCAACACCTTAGTCCTATGTCTCTGTAGACTCAGTGAACCTTAAGCACTTATACCAAACTTTGTGACGACACTCGCCAAATCTACAAACAAATCGTCATTAATTAAGCGGAATTAAACATAAACAACATATTAACAAAAATCACTAAAAATTAAAACCATTTTTCAAAGAGATCCATTCCAAAGAAAACTCTTACTGAAAGTTCCAAAACCTTATATACATCATTATTCACATTGTACATATCTGGTACATCTCATCTCAATAATAACATATAACAGTTGCTTTACCAAATTATACATGAGCAACATAAAACCTCGAGCCACGTAAGCCAAAATCTTTTATTGATCATAAAACTAGTACGAACCAACTCCAAGGACCTGAGAGTACAGAGACGACACATAGGACTCATATCTACACGACATGACAGACAATACACTCAACATGAGTTGTCACTGCTGCCTCAACTGTTGTTCTTCCTATGTAAAAAGGTCTTCACCTCCTCGTGCACGTCCACCTAAAAATTTGGGTCCCGCGGGGGTGAGATAATTATAATTGTCCCATCGAGAGATATAACTCTCCGCTGACCATATTATTATCACAGATTAAGCATTTATAAACTGAGCAGAGGTTCTTTTTATATTAACAATTAGGATAATTCACTATATGAACAGAATGAAATAATCTCCTTTTATAAGGAGAACATTTCATCTACCCATGGTAGATTATAATTCATCTATCTGCTTTGCAAGGAATGTAAAGAAACATATATATCATCTATCAACTAAATATGCATAAAAGAAATGTAACATCAACCAATGATTTTCGTATTCAATCCTTAAGCAAACATGCTATATGGCTGATTACATTTTACAATCACACTTATGCCCTGAGGAGATGAGGTATACCGCTCATACTCCAACCGACCATTACGAAGTCGAAATCGGTTCCATACATAGGTCAATGGAAGAGCCGAACTCCATGACCTCACCCGTCTCGTCCAGTCTGAGAAAACGAGCAGGACATCTCGTGTCTCTGCTAAAATAGCTTTCTAGGGTATACTGGCAACTTTGCTATAGAGCTACAGCGGCGGCTGCACTCTCTTTGCAATCGAGAGATCTCATGTTTATCTCACATCGATCTGGCATTAAACATTATCGGGAGATTCATGATACATCCATCCTGACACATATAATGAAGGATTGAGAGATCACGTGTTTATCTCACGTCAATCCCACATTAGGGTGTAAGGTAATCGCACCCATCACCCCCACATATTCAAAAATATGTGCTCTGGGTTATGCCACGGAGCAACCCGTTTCACCATTCAGGAAGGGACCTGATGCCAAATGGATCTATGGTCAGGGCACTACATGATGAGATTCCACTTGGTTAATTAAGTACATTACTGATTTCTTTTAGCATCAGTCAAGTTTTCAAACATGAATTATTTTGAAAAATGCTACAAAGAAAAGTATAATACATCTATCAAGTACTTTTCAAATCTTTAAAACACATGATACTTGGGATCTCAGTCCCTTATCACATTATTGGGAATTCTCATCCCTTCACATAATGATTATCATGATTGCTGGATATGGTATTCAAACCCTTAAATCATCACATAACATTGTTACCTCTATAACAGGTAACCATTACCTCTAGGTCCTCAGACCAAGGTATTCACTTCACTTGTTGTGCAAGTATTCACATGGCTCACAAGGCCATCACACATCTTGCCACCTCTCACTAGGCAACAACTTATTCACATGGCTCACAAGGCCATTGCAATAAAAGAAATACAACCTTCCCATCATTAGGGTTAGGGTTTTCCTTTCTTATCGATTAGGGTTTCTCTAATATATCATTACCCTTCATTAGGGTTTTCCATTATTAACCATTTAGGTTTTCAAGGTCATATTATCAATGATCAAACCCTAATGCATTGCTCCAACATCTAAGAGACAACATTGATATCATAAGTATTCAATCATACTTATTTATTCACATCATTTATCATTAAATGATTACCAACAGAAGGTATGAGTTTCTCTCTCATCCTTACCAGAGTATGATTGCATCATACTATATTAACTTGGCTTAACATTTTCTTAAGGTCTCTTATCCTACACTCATCAAAGTCCATTAAACTCATTACATCTTAATGTAACAATTGATATGACACACTTCATGTGTACTCATCCAAGTATATTGGATTTAAGGTGCATTAAGGTATATCAACCTTGAGGTACTGGATGTGATATCTATCATGTCTTGTTGTATCACTTCCCTCATTACTTTTATCTCACTTAAGTTCATTAACTTGTCTTGTATTAGGGTATTTCCCATCCTAATACTTTATGCACTAGTCCATCACATTTATCATGTAATGTATTGGTCATAAGTCACACATTTGAATTATCCAACCACCATCAATAATATGGAATCATCTTGGGTTAAGACATTGTTGATATAAGGTTGTCCATTATCAACCACTCTAGGTGTTTCACCTATCAAGGTATTAGCCACACCATTACTTGGTGTTACACTCATCACTTCTAAGAGTGTCTTACTCTCACCTTTACAAGGTATATAGGGTTAAATCATATGCATATGTTCACCATATCAGGTTGTAGGTGTATAGATACCACTGTATTGGGTTGGAGGTGTATGAGCACCATCCATATCGGGCTATAGGTGTATTCAATCACCATATTGGGCGGCACACCATCTAGGGTTGGCTGTGATAGATTAGGGTTTGCCATATCGGGCTCAACCCAATATACAAGTCAATTGCATTGTAGGGCACCAAACCATATTGGGCTACACCATCAAACATTAGGTTGCAACACCCATGTCGGGTTAGGGTTGATTGTGATGGGCACATGGTACATATATGTGTTTCCCATGATGCTTAAGAGGTATCAATTCATCACCATGTCGGCTACCATATTGTCCAGGGTTGTGTATCGTGCAACCCTATCGTGCAAGGTCATGTTTCGTGCAACCATGTCATGCCAGGTCATGTAGGCTTCATGATACTAAGTACCAATGATGTATCATATGATCATACCATGCATTAGCACTTGTTACTCTTCACTTATATCATATTACCCAAACTAGGGTTTCTTGTCAACTTACAAGTGTACAATTGACCTTGTAGTGTGCATGGAGTCTATAATAGACTTCCTATCATGCAAGAGGTGTATACTACACCCCCATATCATGCAACAAGGTATACAATCATATCCATATTATTTTAGTGAAGTAGGTGCATCATCATATCGGGTTAGGGGTGCTTGCTTGTGTGCATGCACCTGATATCACTTTTATAAGGTGATATCATCATATTCAAGCTCTAGACCTTTGTTCTAACTATTATATTTCATGTCAACAGGTCTAAGAAACTAATAGAACTCATAATTTCATCAACTATTTCAGGAAAGTTTGGAATTAAAAGTAGATCATTATATACAGCAATTTAGGTGATGAATAATAACATGGTTGAGTTCAAGTTATATAACGCGCCTTAAGAACCACTTCAAAGATCCAAGATCCAAAGATCCATGTTCCTAAGGTTGACGATGACTTTATCAAAGGTCCAAGGCTCGTTCAAAACTCCTTCATATACAAGGAATCACCATGGATAAGCAATTGGTGAAGAAGAAAAGAAAGGTAGATCATAACCCTAATTCCATGCTTCAATTCAAGCTTGAAGACAACTATAGCTTACCTTAGGGTTAAATTTTGAGTTCCTTAGCTCCTTGTCCGACACCCTACAACTCTTGGGCGATATGAACTTCCTCTTGGAGGATACAACTTTGCTTGTGGCCGATACCCCCTCACTTGTGGCCAAAATCACTTCAATTGGCCGATATCAACTTGCTATGGGCAATATCAACATGCTATGGTCGATATACTTGCTATGGCCGATACCCAAGACCTATGCATGATACCCTTGTGTTCTTTCATGACATGCCACCCCTATTGCATGATACTATACTTACTTGCATGATATGGCACTCACTTGGAGTCAAAACACTTCACTCTATGGCCGATATCACCCTATATGGCCGATATCACCTACTTGGGCGATATAGTCTTTCCATGGGCGATACCCCAAGGCCCATGCACGATACCACAGCACTCCTGCACGATAAAATGAGTCTATGCACGATACCATAGGGTAGTAGGGCGGTAAGGGTCGAAAAACTCCAATAAGGGATGAAACTAGGGGTATATATACTTGTTGCTCATGAAGGAAGGCAAAAATGAGGTGTCAACATTTTGAACTAGTAGGTGCCACGTGTCCATGCATGGGTGACACGTGTACATGCATACATAAACATTTATATTGACATGAAAAACAGTTGAGGATCATTTGGAGATAAAGATTCGGCCATTACATATCCTTTTGAATAAGATATATTAATTAATTCATCACTTTATTCACAACTCATCACAACTTTGCTAAGGAAGTTGTAACCCGACACACCTCACCTCCTTGAGGTGCTTTGCACGATATGGACTTTTCAAAAAGTCCGAAAAACGATATGGGACACCTCCTTGGGCTCCTTGGCCGATAGGCACTCATATATAAGCTTTTCAACGGGATACAACTCAAGTTAAGCTTTCATATTCAACCCTTTTCTTGGTCATTTCATCACCAATATTACCATCATTCATAATGGAATCAAACATGGTGTCTCCTTCTTTCTATCTCCTCTAAATTATACTAGGAGGTAGGAGGGACACTCTAGAGGTGGTAATTTGAATATCAACCCCACATTTTGGGTAAATTACAATTTGTACCAAAATTGGTGCACAATGCACTAACATTATTCAAACAAGCTGCAACTTGTAATTTAGGCTTTCCACAAGCCTCCCTCAGCATCATTCTCTCTCTTAGGATGCTAAAACACATGGGGTACATTCAACATGTGACATTTTGCATTATAGTCCCTCAACTTGGGTAAATTGCACTTTGGTCCAAAACAAAGGAACATTGCTCAAACAGCATTCAATCGGGACCAAACTTGAAACATAAGTGTGTCACATGATAACAAAACACCCTAGAGGATTATATTAAAGTTCGAAGAAACTTTATTAGCCAAATAAAATAGGGTTACCTCATAACCCAGGTCAGGGTCGTTACAAGTTATAAACCCCTAACAAGGATTTCGTCCCCAAAATCCCAGGTAATGGGAGACAGATATTATTTATTCATCATATCATCAAGTCTCCACATAACATCTTAATGTTATGGAGATGCCATAGAACTTTGATCAACACAAAGTTATTCCACACATGGTTATCATATAATCGGTCACACATGACACATACTCCACTATCTTTTTCATTATTGACCGTAGAGTCCACTCTGTGTCAGGTAGCACTTTTCTTATTCAGAGAAACATTATACATACCTTATTTAACTCAGGTGTCAAACCTTACTGATTTGTCACCTTTCTCAACTTACAACTTTATGTGACAAGATTCCTTATTCTGGGGAGTCTCCCATACTCCTCATCTAGTTTAGCATTTCACTTTCAAGAAAAGACCAGAGTAACATTTTGTCACCCACTTGTGACTACAAGTATTATCATGCATCTGTTGTGCCACCCAAATCTGCTGACAAAACACTAAACTTTCTTATGACTTGTATCAATTATCCCTTTAGTTGTTTATTTTCTTGTCGTAAGGAGAGGCTACTTATTAAAGAAGAGATATCTCATACGTATCTCTAGATGTCATATATAAACTGCCTCAACAATCTAAATAGGGATATTCTAGGAAGTTATCTTTAGCTTGATCAATTTTTCCAAAACAATTCTATTATTGTTCCTTCCACTCATACATCTTTGTTGATGTCATGTTTATGCGGGGCATAAACCCCTAACATATGGTATCCATACTACTATATGTAAATACACTAATTTCAAAGTTGGCCCTTCTAGGTAACCAAACATTACTCTTTGTCATGAATCATGCTCTCATTTTCTCATATCATTGAATGTTCTTGGATACTAGGATTCTTTACCTTGGTATCCATTGTATGTGCCAAAAACACATTACATCATCATTCAAGGTTGTTTATCAAAGAGAAGAGATTATCATCTCCTCTAATTATCGCATGAACTTTCAACTATTCATGAGTCATTTACTCGTGTCTCATCCTAGGTTCCTTGCCATCAACATAAAAATTATAAGGATGATTACATATCATTATTCCTTTCTTTGTTATTGTCTAACATGTTCATGAACATTTTGTGATTTCATCACATTTCCCATTTCCACATCATGGTAAAAGATATTTACTATTCACACAGGCTTTATCAGACATGGATGATCTCCCTTGTTCTCATTCTCTTTATCATGAGGATTATACTTTTCATTTCCCTCATACACAGATTGATCTGAGATCATCTCAGATTTCCCCTATATTGCACTTAGGATGTGATACAAATGTCCATACCATATTTCCAATTTCATTATGCTCACTAGATTGTCTCAAAATGATTACTTGATCAGAGTAATCAGAAAGATAACAATCTAAGAGTCTCATACTTGCCCTATCACCAATAATTATATACCTGGCCAGGGTATACAAGTACTGCGATTAGGTAGTATGCACTTTATTTACTATCATGTTCCATACTTTTCATGTTATCAAGAACATATGATTTAGCATCCTTGGATTTTCTCCAGGAACCACATATATACCTCATCCTCTTTCACACAGATAAGAGCAATTATAAATCATTTAAAAGAATACTGAACAGAATATAAATTCTAGTTCTCATCAAATCTTCCCTATATCCCCATAGGACAATCAATAGGGAAATCCATAACAGCAATCCTTTTTAGGATTATCAGATAGCATCAAGATAAGGCATATAAAAAAAACTCTATCTGACGGTTACCCCTCGCGGTCATTCACCACTTCAGGTTGACTCAACACATAGAGTCTAGTTGTTTCATGTTGTTGTTCTTGCCTGTTTACGTTATTAGGCTGTAACTTTCGTAAGCCCTGCCGAGTCTACCTCGGTTGTTGGGTCATTTCCTCCCTTGTTTTTGAACAAAAGGGTTTAGTATGCTCAACATTTCCATATGTATAACATGTCTTGTCCTCGTACCATGGTCTTATCAGTCTTATCACTGATGTAGAGACTAAGCCATGGGTTCTTACAGGTGGAAAGTTAGATCCTTTGCCTTTACTTCGTGGCTACTGCCCTAGTACACTAGGCATTTATTGCACTGGTGGCACTAAAAGCTTTGGATTTTTAGAATAGCTTAGGCAAATGTCTGAAGAGTTGTAGAGACCTTTCTTTAATTCTCGGCTTATTGCCCCTTCTTGGGCATTACCATCACCGATATACTATTTGTATAAACTTATGATAGAGTCTACTTTCTTGCCATATGTTAATCTTTCTCACATATTCCACTGTTCCAACATGACTATGTCATTCAGGAACCCTTTCAAAGCTCAAAGTTTTTGCATTAAGGACTGGTAACCTAGGTTGTAATGCTAGTATCCAAACTACTATATGCATCATTGTTGTCCTAACCTTCCCAACAAGAGCATAAACATAGGATTCTCTATCCTGATCGGGTCATGATGGGAACTCTCAGGCATTCATTCTTCTCTTGCCTAATCCCTTGCACCCTTTCCTGCTGCAACAACATTGCCCTCAACAATGTGTTCCTCGTGTTCCGCAGTAATGTATAAAAATCACCCTTTCTTCTGCACAAGAAGAAGTCACTATAGGGTATACTGGAGGACACTAACACAGACTCAACACCTTAGTCCTATGTCTCTGTAGACTCAGCGAACCTTAAGCTATGATACCAAACTTTGTGACGACACTCGCCAAATCGACAAACAAATCGTCATTAATTAAGCGGAATTAAACATAAACAACATATTAACAAAAATCACTAAAAATTAAAACCATTTTTCAATGAAATCCATTCTAAAGAAAACTCTTACTAAAAGGTCCAAAACCTTATATACATCATTATTCACATTGTACATATTCGGTACATCTCATCTCGAGAATAACATATAACAGTTGCTTTACCAAACTATACATGAGCAACATAAAACCTTGAGGCACGTAAGCCAAAATCTTTTATTGATCATAAAACCAGTACAAACCAACTCCAAGGACCTGAGAGTGTAGAGACGGCACATAGGACTCATATCTACATGACCTAACGGACAATACACTCAACCTGAGCTGTCACTGCTGCCTCAGCTGTTGTTCTTCCTCTGCAAAAAGGTCTTCACCTCCTTGTGCATGTTCACCTAAAAATTTGGGTCCCACGGGGGTGAGACAATTGTAATTGTCCCAGCGAGAGATATAACTCTCCGTCGACCATATTATTATCACAGATTAAGCATTTATAAACTAAGCAGAGGTTCTTTTTATATTAACAAGTAGGATAATTCACTATATGAACAGAATGAAATAATATCCTTTTATAAGGAGAACATTGCATCTACCCATGGTAGATTATAATTCATCTATCTGCTTTGCAAGGAATGTAAAGAAACATATATATCATCTATGAACTAAAGATGCATAAAAGAAATGTAACATCAGCCAATGATTTTCGTATTCAATCCTTAAGGAAACATGCTATATGGTTGATTACATTTTACAATCACACTTATGCCCTGAGGAGATGAGGTATACCACTCATACTCCAACCGACCATTACGAAGTCAAAATCGGTTCCATACATAGGTCAATGGAAGAGCTGGAGTCCATGACCTCACACGTCTCGGCCACTCTGAGAAAACGAGCAGGACTTATCGTGTCTGTAACGATCAGACTCACTTCCCATGGCTCTAGTAGAGTTTCAGGAATGACGACTGTCCCCACATACCACCACTAGCCTTAACTACGTGCTTTGTCCTCACTCACACACATGCCAGGATCAACTTCCCGACATGTCACCCATCCCAGTACTACTCCAAGATGATCACACTTAACTATGGAGTTCTTTAGTGATGGGCTCCCGGAAAAGGAGGTGCACCTTGGTGATATGGGTAGTCCAATCATTCCTTTTAAGATCAACTTATCCAAGGCCTCAAATCTTGGGATGTTACAATCTCCCCCACTTAGACTCTTGACATCCTCGTCAAGGCTCAACTATATGGCCTCATAATCTGACCCCATTTCAGTGCATACCCATAATGGCCCATGGACACCCAGCTCCCGATCACAGAATACCAGCGCAAGGGTGGCTACGTCAACCGTGGACAGCCCTTTCCCACATGCCTGGACCGCACGGCTCAAGACTGGCATGTCATGCCCATGTGGGCCCCACCTACTGGAGGGGTTATGGCTCTGATACCATTTGTAACAATCAGACCCACTGCCCATGGCTCTAGTAGAGTTTCAAGAATGACGACTGTCCCCACAGACCATCACTAGCCTTAACTGCGCGCTTTGTCCTCACTCACGCGCATGCCAGGATCAACTTCCCGACAGGTCACCCATCCCAGTACTACTCCAAGATGAGCACGCTTAACTATGAAGTTCTTTAGTGATGGGCTCCCAGAAAAGGAGGTGCACCTTGGTGATATGGGTAGTCCAATCATTCCTTTTAAGATCAACTTATCCAAGGCCTCAAATCTTGGGATGTTACAGTGTCTCTGCTAAAATAGTTTTCCAGGATATACTGGCAACTTCGCTATAGAGCTACGGCGGCGGCTGCAGTCTCTTTGCAATTGAGAGATCTCGTGTTTATCTCACATCGATCTAGCATTAAACATCATCGCGAGATTTGTGATACATCCATCCCGACACATATAATGAAGGATTGAGAGATCTCGTGTTTATCTCACGTCAATCCCACATTAGGATGTAAGGTAATCGCGCCCATCACCCCCACATATTCAAAAATATGTGCTCCAGGTTATGCCGCGGAGCAACCCGTTTCACCATTCAGGAAGGGACCTGACGCCAAATGGATCTACGGTCAGGGCACTACATGATGAGATTCCACTTGGTTAATTAAGTACATTCTTGTATTCTTTTAGCATCAGTCAAGTTTTCAAACATGAATTATTTTGACAAATGCTACAAAGAAAAGTATAATATATCGATCAAGTACTTTTCAAATCTTTAAAACACATGATACTTGGGATCTCAGTCCCTTATCACATTACTGGGAATTCTCATCCCTTCACATAATCATTATCATGATTGTTGGATCTGGTATTCAAACCCTTAGATCATCACATAACATTGTTACCTCTATAACAGGTAACCATTACCTCTAGGTCCTCAGACCAAGGTATTCATTTCACTTGTTGTGCAAGTATTCACATGGCTCACAAGGCCATCACACATCTTGTCACCTCTCACTAGGCAACAACTTATTCACATGGCTCACAAGACCATTGCAATAAAAGAAATACAACCTTCCCATCATTAGGGTTAGGGTTTTCCTTTCTTATCGATTAGGGTTTCTCTTACATATCTTTACCCTTCATTAGGGTTTTCCATTATTAACCATTTAGGTTTTCAAGGTCATATTATCAATGATCAAACCCTAATTCATTGCTCCAACATCTAGGAGTCAACATTGATATCATAAGTATTCAATCATACTTATTTATTCACATCATTTATCATTAAATGATTATCAACACAAGGTATGAGTTTCTCTCTCATCCTTACCAGAGTATGATTACCTCATACTTTATTAACTTGGCTTAACCTTTTCTTAAGGTATCTTATCCTACACTCATCAAAGTGCATTAAACTCATTACATCTTAATGTAACAATTGATATGACACAATTCATGTGTACTCATCCAAGTATATTGGATTTAAGGTGCATTAAGGTATATCAACCTTGAGGTACTGGATGTGATATCTATCATGTCTTGATGTATCACTTTCCTCATTACTTTTATCTCACTTAAGTTCATTAACTTGTCTTATATTAGGATATTTCCCATCCTAATACTTTATGCACTAGTCCATCACATTTATCATGTAATGTATTGGTCATAAGTCACACATTTGAATTATCCAACCACCATCAATAATATGGAATCATCTTGGGTTAAGACATTGTTGATATAAGGTTGTCCATTATCAACCACTCTAGGTGTTTCACCTATCAAGGTATTAGACACACCATTACTTGGTGTTACACTCATCACTTCTAAGAGTGTCTTACTCTCACCTTTACAAGGTATATAGGGTAAAATCATATGCATATGTTCACCATATCGAGTCGTAGGTGTATAGATACCACTGTATCGGGTTGGAGGTGTATGAGCACCATTCATATCGGGCTAGAGGTGCATTCAATCACCATATTGGGCGGCACACCATCTAGGGTTGGTTGTGACAGATTAAGGTTTGCCATATCGGGCTCAACCCAATATACAAGTCAATTGGAGTGTAGGGAACCAAACCATATTGGGCTACACCATCAAACATTAGGTTGCAACACCCATGTCGGGTATGGGTTGATTGTGATGGGCACATGGTACATATATGTGTTGCCCATGATGCTTAAGAGGTATCAACTCATCACCATGTCGGCTACCATATTGTCCAGGGTTGTGTATCGTGCAACCCTATCGTGCAACCATGTCATTCCAGGTCATGTATGCCTCATGATACTAAGTACCAATGATGTATCATATGATTATACCATGCATTAGCACTTGTTACTCTTCACTTATATCAGATTACCCAAACTAGGGTTTCTTGTCAACTTACAAGTATACAATTGACCTTGTATCGTGCATGGAGTCTATAATAGACTTCCTATCGTGCAAGAGGTGTATACTACACCCCCATATCGTGCAACAAGGTATACAATCATATCCATATCATTTTAGTGAAGTAGGTGCATCATCATATCGGGTTAGGGGTGCTTGCTTGTGTGCATGCACCCGATATCACTTTTATAAGGTGATATCATCTTCTTCAAGCTCTAAACATTTTTTCTAAATATTATAGTTCATTTCAACAGGTCTAAGCAACTACTAGAACTCATAATTTCATCAACTGTTTTAGGAAAGTTTGGAATTAAAATTAGATCATTAAATACATCAATTTAGGTGATGAATAATAACATGGTCGAGTTCAAGTTATATAACCTGCCTTAAGAACCACTTCAAAGATCCAAAATCCAAAGCTCCATGTTCCTAAGGTTGAATATGACTTTATTAAAGGTCCAAGGCTCGTTCACAACTCCTTCATATACAAGGAATCACCATGGATAAGCAATTGGTGAAGAAGAAAAGAAAGGTAGATCATAACCCTAATTCCATGCTTCAATTCAAGCTTGAAGACAACTATAGCTTACCTTAGGGTTAAGTTTTGAGTTCCTTAGCTCCTTGGCCGACACCCTACAACTATTGGGAGATATGGACTTCCTCTTGGCCGACACAACTTTTCATGTGGCCGATACCCCCTCACTTGTGGCCAAAATCACTTCAATTGGCCAATATCAACTTGCTATGGGCAATATCAACATGCTATGGCCGATATACTTGCTATGGCCGATACCCAAGGCCTATGCACGATACCCTTGTGCTATTGAACGACATGCCACCCCTCTTGCATGATATGATACTTACTTTCATGATATGGCACTCACTTGGAGTCAAAACACTTCACTCTATGGCCGATATCATCCTATATGGCCGATATCACCTACTTGGGCGATATGGTCTTGCCATGGGCGATACCCCAAGGCCCATGCATGATACCACAGCACTCCTGCACGATACAAGGATTATATTCACGATACCATAGGGTAGGAGGGTGGTAAGGTTCGAAAAATTCCAATAAGGGGTGAAACTAGGGGTATATATACTTGTTGCTCATGAAGGAAGGCAAAAATGAGGTGTCAACATTTTGAACTAGTAGATGCCACGTTTACATGCATGGGTGACACGTGTACATGCATGCATAAACATTTATCTTGACATGAAAAACAGTTGAGGATCATTTGGAGATAAATATTCGGCCATTACATATCCTTTTGAATAAGATATATTAATTAATTCATCACTTTATTCACAACTCATCACAACTTTGCTAAGGAAGTTGTAACCCGACACACCTCAGCTCCTTGAGGTGCTTTGCACGATATGGACTTTTCCAAGAGTCCAAAAAACGATATGGGACACCTCCTTGGTCTCCTTGGCCGATAGGCACTCATATATAAGCTTTTCAACCTGATACCACTCAAGTTAAGCTTTCATATTCAACCCTTTTCTTGGTCATTTCATCACCAATATTACCATCATTCATAATGGAATAAAACATGGTGTATCCTTCTTTCTCTCTCCTCTACATGATACTAGGAGGGAGGAAGGACACTCTAGAGGTGGTAATTTGCATATCAACCCCACATTTTGGGTAAATTACAATTTGTACCAAAATTGGTGCACAATGCACTAACATTATTCAAACAAGCTACAACTTGTAATTTAGGCTTTCCAAAAGCCTCCCCTTAGCATCATTCTCTCTCTTAGGATGCTAAAACACATGGGGTAAATTAAACATGTGACATTTTGCATTATAGTCCCTCAACTTGGGTAAATTGCACTTTGGTCCAAAATAAAGGAACATTGCTCAAACAGCATTCAATCGGGACCAAACTTGAAACATAAGTGTGTCACATGATAAAAAAACACCTTAGAGGATTATATTAAAGTTATAAGCAACTTTATTAGCCAAATCAAATAGGGTTACCTTATAACCCAGGTCAGGGTCGTTACACCTACCCTAGAATTTTGACCTTTTGGACTTAGCCAAACAAGGTAAAGTATAGATCTAGAAGATGTTTAGTATAACCCTAATAAGCTAATGCATGCACAAATCACCTTAATATAACCTGATTTTCTCACATTAGTCTTAAATTAAAAATAGATATAAAATATGTCACGTGAGCTAATAATGAATTATATGAAATTCCGTGCAAATAGTCAAACATAATTCTTTTGGTGATAATATTAAGATATGGAACATAATTGAATGAGCAAGAGTGATAATAATGAAATAATGTGATAATAATGTCCACAAATATTACTTTTATCATAACTCATTAATGGAAACCCCAAAAGTGAAATCTAAGTTAAAAAAACGTGTTCTTGGGTCCCAATTACCATGGGAGTCAAGTTTCACATTTTTCACATAATAATATGCA
Organism: Alisma plantago-aquatica; assembly: GCA_963693085.1. Taxonomy (NCBI): domain Eukaryota; kingdom Viridiplantae; phylum Streptophyta; class Magnoliopsida; order Alismatales; family Alismataceae; genus Alisma; species Alisma plantago-aquatica. Next base: position 1,540,649,907 of record OY856409.1, read on the forward strand.
TTTTATTTCTTTTTGGAGAGAGAATATCTAAGTTTTCTCCAAAATATCAAATAAAATAATAAATGACTCCAAAAGGGAAAAATAATCTTTTATTCTTAATATAAATAATAAATATATCCTTTGGGTGAATTTTCAATCAATTTGGAGAAAGTTTGCTTAAAAGGTGAAATCAGGAGAGAGAAATTGTGTAGAACCTTCAAAATATTAAATAATTGTACAAAAAACTCCAACATGTAAAATTGATGGAAAATTCATATCCAACACATTAAATATGACTTGTGGGTGAAGTTTCATCAATTTTGTATAATTCTAGACGTCTTTAATATATTAGGAAAGAGAAAATGTGATTTACTTTAAAAGAATTAAATAAAATAACAAAAGTCTCCAAAAGGGAAAACTAATGTCAAAATCAGATTCTACATGTCCAAATTAGTCTAGGTATCAAATTTCATTTAATTTTGACCTTGTTTGTACCTTCAATTGAAGAGAGAGAAAAAGGAAAATAATTTAATCAACTCTTTACAAATTCGGATTAGGAAACACCAGCCCGCATAAAGAGTAACCGCAGACTAAGGCCCGGTATTTTGGGCATAACCTCCTCATTTCTTAACGAAATTTTACGAAATAACTTGCATTATATTGAAAATTTAATTACACATCTATCCATACCATATTCGTAATCTGACGTGGAGAATTCGAGAAACACCTAATATTTTTCTTCAAGTCTTCTGAAACAACTTCTCACACACCCCCACTTATAAATACCTCTACCCCGATCTTCCTCAGTTGTTTTTTGAACCTCCTCTCATCCTAATTTCATCCTTTATTGAGTGTGTGGCTGTTGGTGGTCGTGCTTTGATTTCGCCTTGTATTGTCATTTCACCCAAAAGTCGAACATGGTTCTTGGTTTGAGTTTGCGGCACCACTCTCTAATGTCATATTTCTTTTCAGAGCATAATTGGACCTCAAGTAAACAACTCTGGCACTTTTTCTTCATGATCTATTAGTTAGTTTCACGAATGAACAATGAATGAAGTTTTTCCCCAAACTCTCGGATAAGTTTCTCCTTGCCCATCCAACCTCTCTTCCTCTCTCGCAAATTCCCTACTGATTTGGCTTTTTCAAATTTTATGATTGGCCGGTTTTATAAAATTTATATATTTTAATTCGCTTGTCCAAAAATTTAAATAAAATATGTTTTAGAATTTTAAAAATGTATTCTTTCTAATAAAAATAGTTTCAAAGCTTGATTGCTATGTTTTCAATGATGAATTTTTAAGGATTTAATTAATTAATTTAAAAATCCCTAAAATTTGTAACAAATCCATATGAACTCCAAGTTTAGTAAATAAATATGCTTTCTTAATAAGAAAAACCTAATAAGTCAATCAGTTCAGGTTTGGAGTCCAAGATCCGATGTTTTGTAGGAAGGTCTAGAATTAGGGTTATATTACATATATATGAATCTCAAACCCTTATACATGTGAACAATTTGTATTTAGGCAAGGCTGATCTTGGAAACAACTAGTTTGGTGAAGAGAGTTTCTAGGACCCCAGTTTAAGGTAGGTCGTATCCCCTATTACTCCATGTTGATCAATTCACCTATATTATTATTTATCTTGGTCCTATGGACAATAGCCTATACACATTTCTCTTATCATAGGATGCCATGTTTCTTGTGAACTATCTTGTTTGTGGTAATCTTGGATATTCTCTTGATCTTATCTTGTGCCTTGGTGCATGTTAGACGTATGATGACATGTTCCCACTATTATGTGGATGTTTATTTGTGGGGATGTGATATCTTGTTCCCACTTGCATGTGGATGTATGTGTTGTTTATTGTGTGATGGAAACATTGTATAATCTAACTATACTTTTTTTACTTGCCTCTACATTTAATATGCTACTTGAATCAGTAGCACTAGAGTAGTGTAATTGCATTGGTTTTGGGCGTGTGCCACTATTTTTGGGATGGAGGTGGTGATGCCCCATACCCAAGTTTCATGGATTTGAAGCCTTGGCACAACTTTATTAAATTGGTAGTTTGTCAGTGCGTCATTCTCTATCAGGTTTCAAGGATGTGAAGCCTTGGCTTCCTTTGTCTTTATATTGTTCTAGGGCTATGTTTATCACACATGCATGCATGTTGATGATTGTGGGGTGTGTTCCCTACTATCTTTGTATGAGCTAGTATGGCACAATTTTATTTGTTTGGTTATGGGAAGTATCTCTTTTATTGTTGTTCTCTTCCTTTTATGCCATGTTAGGGTAGTCCTTATCTTTTCTATGGGAAGCCTTTTATATTTGATGTTTCTTATTTCTTTATATTGCTCAATTTTACTTTTTAGTATGCACATACCATACTTTGTTGATGTTATCTATTTTTCTCTTCTTGCTGGGGTATGCTTCCAACCCTAGGTGAAGGATGTGGAGGACATGGCATAAATTTATGGACCAAACTTACAGAGTTAAAGCTTGGAGACAATCTTGATGTGGTTTAGATTTCCCTCTACATGCATCAGTATGATGTACCTTTACATGTAAGTTTAAGATGTTCTTTTGTATCCTTATTAGAAATTGAATATAGTCAATGTTTATATTCCGCTGCTACACTTTGGTTGTTTTGTATACCATAAATAATATTTGAACATTTTACATCCAGTCCAACATATCTTTTAGGTGTGTTTGGACTAGAGGTTCTATTGTTCAAATTTTTAGTAGGGAGTGGTTTCCCTCTAGGATCCCACTCCTTACAAAATGGTATCAGAGCCCATGGTAGTCAGAATATGACTATTTCAATTTTGTCTCCCTAGTTAGAACCTTTGCCATGCATAGTCATCCTTTAGATGAGAAGTTTTCCCTCGAATCGCCTAGGTACACCCTTTGTAGATAAGGTTATAGATGATCTTACCCTACCATGTAGATTAAGTATGATCTGTGTCTCTTGATGCTATGAGGTTTGACTTGAGGATTCTATTAGGTTATGAGTTGGTGGTAGGATAACGAGATCTTGTTATGGATATATTGTGACTTGGTATTCGCATTAATTTTGAGCTCATCTTTGTTTCATATCGCATGATTTTTTGAAGAAAAATATATATTCAATTATACTACTATATGTACAAAATTTTCTAGATTTCATCAAAGTTTTCCTAAACTAAATCACAATAAAGTGAGATGCTTTTGATGGTGAAACCCTAAACCTAGTGCTAACCCTAGTTTTGACTTTGGAGTTGTGACTAGGATTGATATAAAGGTGTAGTTGACCTACCCTATGACTTTTGGATGTTTATGTAGGGTTGTTAGGTTAGAGACACAAGGACCTAAAATACAACCATAGGTGGTGTGACTATTAGTTGGATACATGAGCAACATAAATTTATAAAACTTTCACAACTAAAAGATATGTGGGTAACCCTAAATGTTGTTGAGTTTGACTTGTTAGGTTAAACCTTATATGGGGTGGAGAGTAGTTGGTTGTTTATGTTTGAATCTATAGATTTTGAGGACAAAATCCTTTTAAGGAGGGAGTGTTGTAACATACCAGATCTTGAATCTTACCCTAGAAGTTTGACATTTTGGACTTAGCCAAACATGGTTGAGGATAGATTTAGAAGATGTTTATTATAACCCTAATAAGCTAATGCATGCATAAATCACCCTAATATAGCCTAATGTTCTCACATTAGTCTTAAATTAATAATAGACACATAAAATATGTCACATGAGATAATAATGAATTATATGATATTCTATGCAAATAGTCACACATAATTCTTTTGGTGATAATATTAAAATATGGAACATAATTGAATGAGCAAGAGTGATAAGAAAAATTGTGTGATAATAATGGCCACAGATATTACTTTTATCATAACTCATTAATGGAAACCAAAAAAGTGAAATCTAAGTTAAAAAAAATGTTCATTGGGTCCCAATTTCCATGGGAGTCAAGTTTCACATTTTTCACATAATAATTATTATTTTATTTCTTTTTGGAGAGAGAAGATCTAAGTTTTCTCCAAAATATCAAATAAAATAATAAATGACTCCAAAAGAGGAAAATAATCTTGGATTCATAATCTACATAAAAATATAGCCTTTGGGTGAATTTTCAACCAATTTGGAGAAAGTTTGCTTAAAAGGTGAAATTAGGAGAGAGAAAGTGTGTAAAACCTTCAAAATATTAAATAATTGTACAAACAACTCCAACATGTGAAATTGATAGAAAATTCATATCCAAAAACATTAAATATGACTTGTCGGTGAAGTTTCATCAATTTTGGATAATTCTAGACGTCTGTAATATATTAGGAAAGAGAAAATGTGATTTACTTTAATAGAATTAAATAAAATAGAAATGTCTCCAAAAAGAGAAAATTAATGTCAAAATCGGATTCTACATGTCCTAATTAGGCTAGGTATAAAATTTCATTTAATTTCGACCTTGTTTGTACCTTCAATTGAAGAGAGAGAAAAAGGAAAATAATTTAATCAACACTACAAAATTCGTATTAGGAAACACCAGCCCGCATAAAGAGTAACCGCAGACCAAGGTCTGGTATTTTGGTCATAACTTCCTTATTTCATAATGAAATTATACGAAATAACTTGCGTTAGACTGTAAATTTAATTCCACATCTATCCATACCATATTCGTATTCTAACATGGAGAATTTGAGAAATGCCTAAAATTTTTCTTCAAGTCTTCTGTAACAACTTCTCACACACCCCCCACTTATAAATGCATCTATCCCAGTCTTCCTCGATTGTTTTTTGAACCTCCTCTCATCCCAATTTCATCCTTTCTTGAGTGTGTGGCTTCTGGTGGTCGTTCTTTGATTTCACCTTGCATTGTCATTTCACCCAAAAGCTGAACATAGTTCTTGGTTTGAGTTTGTGGCACCGCTCTCTGACGTCATGTTTATTTTTAGAGCATAATTGGACATCAGGTAAACAACTCTGACACTTGTTATTCATGATCTATTAGTTAGTTTCACGAACAAATGACGAACTAAGTTTTTCCCCAAACTCTCGGATAAGTTTCTTCTTGCCCATCTGACCTCTTTTCCTCTCTCGCAAATTCCCTACTGATTTGGCTTTTTCTAATTTTGTGATTGGCCAATTTTATAAAATTCATATATTTTAATTCGCTTGTCCAAAAATTAAAATAAAATATGTTTTAGAATTGAAAAAATGTGTTATTTCTAATAAAAATAGTTTCAAAGCATGATTTCTATGTTTTCAATGATGAATTTTTAAGGATATAATTAATTAATCTAAAAAGTCCTGAAATTGATAACTAATCCATATGAATTCCAAATTTAGTAAATAAATATGTTTTCTTAATAATAAAAACCTAATAAGTCAATCGGTTCAGGTTTGGAGTCCAAGATCTGATGTTTTGTAGGAACATCTAGAATTAGGGTTACATTACATATATATATGAATCTCAAACCCTAATACATGTAAGCAATTTGTATTTAGGTAAGGATGATCTTGGAAACAACTAGTTTGGTTAAGAGAGTTTGTAGGAACCTGGTTTAAGGTATGTTGTATCTCCTATTACTCCATGTTGAGAAATTCACCTATATTATTATTTCTCTTGGTCCTATGGACAATGGCCTATACACATTGCTATTATCATATGATATCATGATTCTTGTGAACTATCTTATTTGTGGTAATCTAGGATATTCTCTTGACTCTTATCTTGTGCCTTGGTGCATGTTGGACTTTTGATGATATGTTCCCACTATGGTATGGATGTTTATTTGTGGGTATGTGATATCTTGTTCCCACTTGCATGTGGATGCATATGTTATCCATTGTGTGATGGCAACATTGTATACTCTAACTATAGTTTTTTTACTTGCCTCTACATTTAACATGCTATGTGATTCAGTAGCACTAGAGTAGTGTAATTGTATTGGTTTTTTGGCGTGTGCCCCTATTTTGGGATGGAGGTGGTGGTGTCCCATACCTGAGTTTCATGGATGTGAAGCCTTGGCTCAACTTTATTATATTGGGAGTTTGGCAGTGCATCATTCTCTATCAGGTTTCAAGGATGTGAAGTCTTGGCCGCCTTTGTCTTTATATTATTCTAGGTCTATGTTTATCTCACATTCATGTATGTTGATGATTGTGGGGTATGTGCCCTACTATCTTTGTACGTGCTAGTATGACATGATTTTATTTGTTTGGTTATGACAAGTATCTCTTTTGTTGTTGTTCTCTTCCTTTTATGCCCTATTAGGGTAGTCCTTATCTTTTCTATGGGAAGCCTTTTATATTTGATGTTCCTTATTTCTTTATATTGCTCAATTTTACTTTTTAGTATGCACATACCAGCCTTTACTGATGTCATCTAGTTTTCTCTTCTTGCTGGAGTATGCTTCCAACCCTAGGTGAAGGACGTGGAGGACATGGCATAAATTTATGGACCAAGCTTAAAGAGTTAAAGTTTGGAGACAATCTTGATGTGGTTTAGATTTTCCTCTACATGGATCCTTATGATGTATCTTTACATGTAAGTTTAAAATGTTCTTTTATAACCTTAAGAGAAATTGAATATAATCAATGTTTTTATTCTGCTGCTACACTTTGGTTGTTTTGTATACCATAAATAAGATTTGAAAATTTTATACCCACTCCAACATATCTTTTAGGTGTGTTTGGACTGGAGGTTCTATTGTTCAAATTTTTACTGGGATTGGTTTCCCTGTGGGATCCCATTCCTTACAAGTACTCCTATGATTATGGTGTAGGGAGTATCTCCACTACCTACTTTTGTTCTATGTATTGCACCTTCTTTTGTATGGACTATGCTATGTTATGGAGAAACCATTTTATGCTTCGAAATCTTGTTTGGCCAACTATTTTGCATGTTTATTATATCTTTGATTTATATGATTAGAGAACCTAGGGAAGAATCCCTAGATTTTACCTGATATGAAGTGAAATAGTCACCACCTACAAGAAGATATGTCTTAATGCAGTATAGTTTTGGGATCAAACTTAAAGGACAACATTTTTAAGAAAAGATTAGATTTCTAGCTCAATTAAGGAAAATTAATTAACAAGGATAATTTTTAAAATTTTGTTTGATTAACTAAATTAAGTAAGCTATAAAAACCAACTAAACTAAGAAACATATGGTTTTTAACACTACGATAAATTTACCATGATGATGGGTTTCACCACCACTACCCAGTAACTGTTCTAAGCATTGCATCATTCATTTTGCAAAGGTATTTGGGCCATGTAATTTGATATCCGTTTTTAGTATGCAATCTTCAAGGACTGATCTATTCATAAGCTTGAGGTCACCTACATATCCTTAATCTATGGCTCCAAAGAACACCCTTATGTGGTCTTATTTGGGGTCCAATAGTATTGTGGTGTTTGAATCCTAGATATCAAGGTCCCTACATATTGGGTTATCACAATCATGAAAGATAGATGATCATGGTATAAAACAAGCATTAGATAATTGATTGTGGATACAGCTGTGCATATATATAACAATTCACATTAAAGAAAATAGATTATGGGAAGTTGGACTGGTTCATGTACCTCTGTAAAAAAATCTACTTTCTACTCATGTTCATGATACAAGAGAAAAGAAAGAAGTGGAAGAATCTCACTTGGAAGATAGTTTCATAAAGAAGATAATCGTGGCCTTCTTCATCACTCCCAAAACAAAAGCTAAAATCTATGATCATGGTCTTCAATGGAGTGTGTCTCCATTCTAAGCCATCAACTTTCATCTCCAAATCTCCCCAATTATGGTTAGCGTAGTGGATGGAAGATAGGTTGTGAACCCCTTGCCCTGAATATTCACCAAGTATCTTTATATTAGCTCATAAATCTGAAGTCAATATGAATTAATCCAATGATTGTGAGTCATTAGTTGCAAAACTACATTTCTAGATAATTGCCCAATTTGTGATCCAATTTGGAGAGTGGATAGGTAAGTGAATATTATTTTTGTACATAATTAAAGTACACTTCTAAGGATACCATAATTACCCAATTCATATATCAAATGTGAAGCCTAGATCCATTTAGTGATTGGGTGTGTTTTCCAATCGACCAACTGATAAATGAACTAGAGAACTAGACAACCATCATAAATTATTATGATTTTTTTTTCTTTGATGAGTTAGTGACTGGGAATTTTTTCTAGGTTCTGAAATGGGTGAATTGATTGATTCATGACATTAAATGGCCAATTTTCTAGTAATTTTTTTCTTCACCTCTACACAATTGATCGGCTCCGAAGTGATTCAGTTGACTTGATATTTGTCATTATAGATACTCCTTTTGTAGGTAACAGAATTATGCATCCAAGGGATTTTGAATATCTCAATTCTTAGTTTAAATATGAACACTAGATCCATTATATTGGCCTACTATACTTTCTAGCTTTTCACGTGTGAGTGGGAAATCCTAAGTCAAACTATTGGAGTTGGGGAGTGAGGATATGTAATCTTTTATCATTTTCTTTAATTATTTATAGAGGTATAATGGTTTCTCTTTTCTATTTGCATCAACATACAAATAAAAACTACATTTAGAACCAAATAAATTGCATAGACTAATAAAAACATAAAAGAAGAAAGGCTGAGTAAAATGCATTATAAATGTGAAAAACTTAATCAAAATAAAAGCAATTTGAATATACATTCATCTCTTCCCAGAGCTTAAAATTTATTCATCCTCGAGTAACACAAAATCCATAACACTCTCCAAATATATACTTTTAACCAATGTGCATGCCTCATCCCCTGTCATACTTGGATCCCTACCAACAATATGGACAAACTACTCAACCTCTTAGGATCATGTAACACAACTTGTCATATCCTCATTGTTGTATTCACTTCACAACACCACTACCAAACCACAATTACCAATACCACACATCTCTAAGTATTTAATGAAAATTTGAGAAATCCCAAAAGATCATAAGTATGTACACTATGTGACATTGGGATATGTTAAATGGATACCAAAGGAGCATGTAACATGCCCCTAGATGAAAAATGGAGTGAATGGAAGTATGAAAGTAAGGATGTAGACGCTCCTCTATTTCAACTTGAGATTGTATTCCTTTTTGCAAATACATATATTGCAACATTTTTTGTTCATATTAGCATCTTTTCTACTTTTTTGGTGATACACCCTTTTACATAGAGAGGATTATGGAAGATGAGAATATATAGATAATGGGGTGTGCTACCCCAAGATTAGGGGTTCGAACCTCTTGAGGATTGTTTTTTTTATGGATGGAAGGTAAGAAGATGGAAGGAAGGTGTCGAAGAGGGTTTAGATCATGTGAAAAAATTGTATTATGATTAATTGTATCTCATTACTCCTTTAATGAACTACACCCAAATAATGGCATGATAAGGGGAAGCATGGAAGTATGATATATATGATTCTATAATCATGAGGAGAATCAAGGTGTTTGATTTGTATCAGTTCCTATAACACATGACATCCTTTATAGGGAACATAATGCTTATTTTCATTGGATAGAAAGGATGCTTTCTAACCATTGGCATGTTTTATAAAGATTGTTAATATGGATAACTTACTTTAAAAAGGGGGATTCTGTTAAAAATATTAAATGCAATGAAAACATGAATATAAGTTAAGTTGACTAGGTAATGTCTTTTACTAACATTACAAGAACTATGGACTGAATTAAGAATGGTTTTAAGCTACATGTAATGCAAGTAGTCTACATGCAATCTAACATGTTGAAATAAAAACTTGAATATAAAAACATATAAGTGTGGGTTTAAAGGAGTACAAACCACCCAACCTTCACCCCAAGCTTAGAAGTTTTCTCATCTCCAAGAAAATACTAAATCCAAGATGGAGGGAAATAAATCATCAATTCTCATCATGGCGTCCCTAGAAACTCAAAGAAGGTCTAGATGAAAGGAATATGGATAAGGTTTGGAACCTTAAACATGAGATCTTAATGATAAAATATGTAGTTTGGTGTTACTGGTAGATCAAACTGGCTTTTGGGGTGCTTGAATGATGTTGTTTTTCATAGTGAAATCAATACAACAAAATATACAAATACTCCCCCATCAGTAGAGGTAGAAATCTCCGGTCACAATCTTTAGAGGAACGTGTCTCCATGTCAAGACATCAACCAAAATTAGGTGATTTAAGATGCAATGAAAGCATATTTCAATTACATACAAAAAGTGCATATTTACTTACCCATGCTATCATTAGGTAGACAACAAAATGGATAATTCTCTGGCGATGTAGATTTGCAACAAATGACTTGCAATTGTTGGATTAATTCAGATTGACTTGATATTTTGTGAGCTGATATAAAAAAACTAGGAAGATGTCTAGGGAAAGGGGATCACAACCTGTATGAACCATTCATAACCCTATATGTTATTGGGGAGAGCTGGAGATGAAAGTTCATTTTAGTGATTGGGTATGTTGTACATTCGTCTGACTAAGAAATTGAACCAGTCTACTTGGCAAACATTAAAAATATAATGATTTTTCTTGATTTGATGAGTCAATTGACTGGGATAACCAATCAGTCAATTTGGGTATATCATGCATCTACTAAAATGGGTGAATTAGTTGATTCAAGAACATAAATGGTCAAGTCATCTATAAAATGTATATGCCCAACTTCCCAATCGATCTGGAGTAATGAAATTCTAAGTTCCAACATAAAACCTAGAGCCATTTTTTTGACCAACTATACTTTCTAATTGGTCACATCTGAGAGTGAGATCCTCACTCCAATTGTCGTAGTTAGGAAATGAGGACATGCAACCTTTGATCATTTTCTTGAGATTTTTATCAAGGGATAATGGTTTCTATATTATACTTGCATCAAACTACAAATAAAACACAAAAAATATATAATATCAAACAAATTGCATAGACTAAGAAAAAAATTAAGAGAAAATTGAGAAAATGCAATATAAATGTGAAAAACTAAGTCTAAAATGCAAAAATAAAATATTATGAATAGACGTTCATCAATCCTTAATTTAGAGAACTTCAGACCTATGATCTAGGATATTGTTTATGGAGGCGTGATGGTGTGTACTGATAGTAGTTCTCGGCGGCCACACATACTCTAGGGGCATTCTACGGTTGATAGTTGGGTGGCACTGTGTGAGCTTGTTGTTATTGAGGTGTCAGTGTATGAGTTGTATATGCCTACACCAGTGAGATCTAGATGGCCAAGTGTTGTTTCTTACTTCCTCTGATAGGGACAAGAATTATCTTAATCATTGAATTTGTGGCTTTTTCCTTCATCCACGTAGCTTTTTGACTAGTTTTTGGAGAGGCATTTTGTGTCTAAAAAGTGAGGCCTATGTTTTGCTAGACCCCTATCTTGATGGAATTTTAAATCTGTACTCCTACTTGTATGAGCTCCAGGAAGATTATACCTCTATAGAGATAAAAGGGTTGTGAGGACCGTGTGGAGGCTCTGATCACCATGATTATTTGAGGGCTTGAATACTATATGGGTGAACAACTCCCTCCAACATCTGAAAAACTTAGAGAAGCTTACATCTGCCCTTTTTTGGAGTGTGTCCAAGTCATCTTTGCTGAGGAATGGTCTAAATTCTAGACATACTGATCCAGGTTGGCCATCTTGGCCTAGGTAGTTATGGAGGTCATGTCATGCTTATTGTACTAGGTCAATGTAGGACCCATCATGGTCACTGCAAAGTAGTGTATTAGTACAATGTTGTCATCCTAGACTTCAACCATATATAAGAAATACACCTTAATGTGGGACATGAGATCCCCCTTTCCAGAGTACTCATGGAACTTTGGCATGTTGAAGTTGTCACGCAAATTTGCATCTAGGAGGTGGCAAAAGTCATTGAACTTTTTTCCATTGGCTTTCTTCCCTTCTAGGTGTTTGATCTTCTGTAAGATCTTGAGTAAGATGGGATTTGTAGCAGCAGATTTTTGTGCAGTATCTTCCTGACATGCAAACACCACTTGTATCACTAGTGTTCCGATTGTTATTGGTTGTACCAAGTACATAGGTGGTGGTCATCCATACCCTCCTCATGTGTATAGTTTGTACCATGAATGGGGCGGTGGATACAAAGAATGCAAGCTGGGAGTGGTCCTCATCCATTCAAATATTGTGCTTGAATCTTCATGATAGTGTTGGCCTTTTCGATCTTATGGGATCTCCCTTTTGTAGTTGCAGCCTCTTCCTCTTTCTTTCTCCCTTCAGCTTCTCCCTTAGAATTCAAAACAGATGTTGTTGCCTCCTAAGTTACTAGGACTGCCCCAGTGTTTCTAAATGGTAGACCCTGATTGGGCCCTAGTTGGACTGGCTTTCATTGAGGTTGGTGGGAACCCCACATGTCGTATGGGAAGAACGATGTTGATTTCCAGCATGTGTAGTTCCCTATCCTAAAAACCTAAGATAGTGGCATTCTCATGCATAACCTTATCTTGGTGGAGGCGTGAAGATCATGTTGGGAGGTTTCTCTTAAGAAGGACCTTCTTGAGAGACAACTATCTCAGGCATCACTGTGGCTACTTTGTGCTTTTCCATTCATGTAGATTTTGTCTTACTTATTGTGGATGACATCTCCCTTGGAGAATTCATTGGATTAACAATCTATACTACTATTCCTAACCATCTAGGTTGATTGCTGGCTAGATCAGGTGAAGTACAGGCTTCTTGCTCTTCTTGTGATGTCTTGAAATTTACATTAGTGGGATTCAAAAGTAGCATGTTATATTATGAGAAAATATATATGATTGGGTACGAGTCTTTCCACACATGTTATATCAAGCAAGAAATTACAAAGACTTTCCCTTAAAAGGGGATATCACTTGATTTCTTGCAACCTTCTCATGACATAAGACACTTGGGATGCTTTTCTTCACTATTATAAATTTTTAGGTGATTCTTCCTACCCCTAGCCTGGGCGAAACAAAGGAATCTACCCAATTTCACATAAAATGTGATTTCAAATGCCATGGCAGAAAAAAGATGGTGGACATGATGTTCGTTGGGGAAGAGTTCTAAAAGAATTATTTAAAAGAGGATGGAAGGTGGGGATTTGAGTGGTTGATCAAGATTAAGGTAGCCCTCACTGGGTCAATGACTATGATCAATCAATTACTTTTATTCCCCAAGGCGTCCTCGTCCAGTAGGGTTACCAAACAGAAACCCTTGGCAGCATCCATGATAGCATAGTTTCCTCCTTATTCGAGGAGTTCCTGCTTTGGGTCCTTCCCCTTGGATGTGATGGCTGGCCTGCAAGGAGGGAGCCTTGACTTGGTTTCTCCTTACCAAAAATGGTGTTTGAGCATGGGTCTCAATGTATTTTATGTCATAGTCTAGTACCGTAAATGTGTGCATAAAGCAAAAAGGTGGTCTAATTTAAGGTCATGGTCCAGGATCATAGATGTGAGCTTATAAGGAGCTAGATGGTCTAGTTTTAGGTTATAGTCTAGGACCCTAGATAGGGATATAAAATGTGTTACTGATCTAGTTTTAGGTCATATTTTAGGACCTAAAAAGGCTTGAAAGGTGAAGTTAGATCAATTTAAGGTCTTAGTCCAGGACCATGGTGGGGCAAACCTGGAATTGAAAAGTGACATATTGCTCGACGTGGAAGAAAGACCCCAATCACCTAGGCTTCAAGGGCAACCCCTTGGAAGAGAAGTTGTTTGTTTTTTATGTTGTTCAATAGGAGAAGCTCAACTCTTGAGTTATACTCTCTCTCTCTCTATCTCTTAGTATATTTATGTGGAAAAATAAAGTTTGATCTTTTTGGCAAGGTTATTTAACTTTTTTTAAAAATTGGTCGTTCATTCATCCAGTTGCCAAGGGCTTTCAAACTTGTGACCTCTCGATCATACAACATCAACTTTAGCACTCGGATGCCACTACATTGGCAAGTTTATTTAACTATTGATAGGAAAGGTTGTTAATTTTGTTGAAAATATTGTTTGGGATTGTTAATATTTAGAAACATTCCTTGATTTTAAATTTTTAATGATTTTCTCTTAAAAAAGATTATTTGATTTGAGATGTTAATCTTTCAATCAAAATATCATTTGGTTTGAGATTTTTAACCTTACAAAAGATTGTTTGGTTTGAGATTGTTAATCATTAAAAATCTTGTTCGGTTTGAAGCTGACAATCTTTGAAAAGATTGTTCAATTGAGATTGTTAATCTTTGAAAAGATTGTTTGTTTTGAGATTGTTAATCTTTGAAAAGATTGTTATAACATGCACATGAAAATATTTGGGAATAATCTCAAGCATTCTTAGAAGCCAAAAACATGACATGTATGGGAAGCAAATGACCCTCCCTTTTTAGCACATGAGTTTAGATCAATGTTACGTCCTCCCTCAACCGTGACCAATGTAAGAGAGGTGGATTCTTATCTTCACTATCGGTTGGTGGAACTCATTGGGGGGGGGGGTAACATGGGTTCAGATAATAAGGATAATGCTCCCTATACACCTTGTGACTACGGTGAGGGTAACCAGTTGTGAGTGTTAGTAGAGTGGGATGCTTTCAAGGCCTTTAGACTTCCGAGTTAATGTTGCATCGATACCTTTACTGGCATCCTACATCACTTCCAAGGATCCCATGTAAGGTTGGCACACGTTCAATGACTGTGGTTTTGTAGGTGTATGAAGTACATTTGTGTGTTTTAGCATGTTTAGAAGCAAGCCCATGAATCATTAAAATATAATATATGCAAATAAAGAAATAACAACAACATGATTTAAGAAATAATATATTTTTTTAACCTATATCTATTGTTCATCCTTTATTTTTTTCATTTTTTATTTTTTAGTTATTAAATTTATCCTTTTTCCTCTTTAAAAAATGAGGGAAGCAAACATCAAACCCTAAATGGGAAGTTTGGAAAAAATGCTAAATTGACAGGGGGGCTGACACCCACAAAAAACAAAAATGGGATCAGAGACAGAGGGGGAGGATAGGGCCGATAGATCATCTCGATCTGTGAGGTAGGGGTGGAAGATTAGAAGGACATCTTACCCTGCTCCATGAACAAAAAAGATAGAAAAATGACAAAAAGAAAAAGGGAAATAGAAACAAACATTCATGAAGACGCTCAATCTTCATAACAAAATAGTAGGAGTTCAACTCATACCATCTTGGTTTCCCTAGCGGAGTCATCAGCTTTTCACATCCTGCCCAAAAAGGGTGAAAATAGAAATATCTGGGGAAAATCTATCTTTTTTGTAGTGAAATGTCACATCAAAAATAGGGATTATTGGAGTGGCAACCATGTCTTTTTGGAAAAAATAAGGAAAAGATATAAATTGTTGAAGCCATGGTGGAAATCTGAGCAATTATCTAAGTAGGATTTGATAGGAAATAGAAAATAAAGAAGATAAAAAATCTAGAGATCAAATTCGATAGTCTTTTTATGAGTGTTGAAGGATTATCACCCCATCTAATCTAGGAAATCATTATCAAAATGCTCTCTTATTATAAAGAAAAGAGCAACTTAGGATGGTTAAAAAAGATGATACAAAGAAAATAAACAAGAAAAGAAGCGATTTTCATTTGTGGGTGGGATTGTAGGGCTAGAGATGGTTGTGTCCTTCCCATAATTGCCATAAAAGTCCTAATTTTCTAGGTGAATTGTGGTCCTAATCACCTTAGAACCTCCCATGGAGGATATTCCTCATTAGTGTTTAGGACTGTTGCATAGGACTTTAGAGGGTGATTAGCATGTATAGACTAATGAACATGACCTGATTTTTTAAATGAAGTAAGAGCTTTTATAATAGTAGCAGAGTAGTTATAGTGATTTAAGCAAACTATATGCGGAAATAGAATGGATCAAATGCAATAGTTTATAGATCAAATATAGTAGTTGAAGTAGTAAGGTGAAATAGTTATAGGAGTTTACCATTCTATAGATGCTAACAAGGCACGGGTTGTCGAAGGAAGGATAATCTAGTCACAAGTAACATGAGAAAATAATATGGGTAGGTAGTTTGATCCTCTGGCTTTAGGAGGTTCACATGGGGGTAAAAATACGATGGGTGTAAGGGAGTATTTGTAGTGTTGGTTTAGGGTTTGGGGTTTTGGGTAGAACTTTCAAGATAGGTGATGGATCATCGCGATGCGCCACACTATGGGGCATGTGGATCAAGAAGATTCACCACATGGCACGTGGTGGATGGATCTGATCTCATGGGTGTTTGGGGTGGTTGAAAATTGGTTTCCCATTTTTATAGTAATTCCAAAAATATTTTGGAGGAAATCAAAGAAAACTTGCACAGAATGATAAGTTAGGATTTTCTCTCAAATTTTTTTAGAAAGCAATTGAATATCCTTAAAAAATAGAAGGAATAATTTTGTTCTAGATAATTCAACTAGAAAATTTATGAGAAGTAGTTTATTGAAAGAGGAATTAAAGAACAAATTGTACTTCGGGTCTAAAAGGATGGTCTCTTCATAGAAGGCCCCAAACTAGTTAAAAGTGGGTGACAATGGGTAGAGTAAATATGCAAAAAATATGGGGAAAAGTAGAAAAAAGGTAAAATATGGGAATTGGGCAAAATATGGAACAAATTCCATCATTACCTAGAGAATTTGTATTGATCACGATTTTTGTCGAGTGAGCAAAAATAGGGTGTCACCAATGTGCATCAATTGTGTGCTCTTTATGTATCAAACTTCCTAAAAGGAATCAGTGAAGATGGTTAACATAAGAATTTAAGTAACATGCTAGGTGTGTGCATGTCTAAATTGTGTTCTTATGACCTGTGTGCAAAACTACCTATCCCACAACCATCAACCATAGCAGATAGTGGGTGTGGGAGGCATGATGTGAAGGGCAAGTATACTACCAGCACTGCTTATGACATCATTAATGAAGATGAGGAGGTTCATATGGAGGGTCCATGGTCCTATATCTAGAAACTATTGGTTCCTAGCAAGGTTAGAGTGTCCATGTGGTTGGAAGCCCATGAAGCTCTAATGATAAATGTCAGGAGGAAACAATGGATGTTTACAGACATGGGCATCTGTCCCAAGTGCGACAGTGAGTAGGAGGCTACTCTGAAAACATTCAGAAGTTGTCCATATGCCATGGATGTATGGCATAAACTAAGTCTACCCATAGGTACCACATATCAGCATGGGGACAGTCTTGGGGACTGGTTGGAGAAGATTATACAGACTAATAAAGTGAAGAAGACAAAGTTCACGATCACTTGTTGGGTAATTTGGAAATCTAGGAATATATATGTATTTGATAACATTAATACAAGCATGGGATGAAATACTATTAATATCAACTCCTTGTACAATGATGTTGTCTCATGTTGGATACAACAAAACACGAAGCATACTAGGGAACAGTGTATTGATTGTGCTTGGACTGACCTGCCTCATGTAGTTATCCTGGTGATCATAGATGCAGCTGTTAGAGGCAACCATGCAGCTATAGTGGTTGCCTCTCCTAGCTGGAATGGCAAATGGAGCAAAGGAGTTGTTAAATATATCACAGTTAGAACAATAGTTGAAGTTGAAATCAGGGCCATCAAATTAGCAGTGAAGGTAATCAAAGTTGAAAAATACCCTTCAGTTATTATAAAATTGGATAGCTGAACTGTTATAGTAGCTATTGAGGGCCATGCAGACCAGATGCCTACTTTCCAACCTCAGATGCATTCTGTCAAGAAAGATCTAGATGACATTGATGACATGCATATCATGAAGGACAACAGAGAATCCATTTTCTTGGTGGATTCTCTAAAAACACCACCTAAAAAACTCCCAGGAAGATTGTATATATCTAGATCCTCCTCTCGACCTGGTGGGCCATCCCCTCCCTTTCCAATGTGTAATGGTAGAAGTTTTGCCAATTTTGTGTTCTAAGTAGGAACTGTATGCACACCTTAGTTTTTCCCTACAAGAGGGGGCGGGTTGAACAAAACTACCTCCTAATTTTTCCAAAAAAAATTGTGTTCTTATATGGATCGCTTTAGCTAATATTGTAACAAAGTTTGGATTAATATGAAAGAAGTGTGATTGAGTTTGATAAATATAAGTGGGTTTACCTATGATGGTTGAATATAATGGATATATACCTCACATGTTTGGCTTATAGTTGAACTAGTTAGTGGTTTGTGAAATCAAGACTTTTGCAATGTAGGCACACATTTGATATGCACCCAATTTGCATACAGTCATTAGGGTGTGATGTGTTTCAATTACTATCTAATTTTAAGGTTGTTGGAGTTGGTTTATGGGTTATGTTAAATTGTGACTCTTTGGTATTTTCAACCAAGCAAGGAATTCCATGCTGGAGTGTCTATTAGTGAGATGTCCCATTTTAGTAGCTATTACATGAATTCATGAGTGTAATCGTAGCCAGATAAGAGACAAATATATTAATTCTAAGAGTTTGTGGGATAACAATCAATTGTTTTTTATTTATAACCATCTCAAATTTTCATGAAGTATCATGGTTTGTTGGACTTGTTGAGCATCATATATATGCTTCATATTGTGTCATAACATCCCTTTGACAGGAAATTGCATACTCAAGGGGATTTTATTTCTTTGTCCCTATCCGGTGTGAATTTTATGTTTTACTAACATGTTCTAATAGTTAAGGTTACACTGTAAGGAGTGGGACCAAGAGGGATCCACTCCCTACTAAATTTGAGGAATTAAATCCATTTATTCTAAACATCCTCACAAGCTTGTTGGATTAGGTGTAAATTTTTCACTTCTCAAATGACAGTAAACATAAGACGAAAGTATAGTAGCATAATAAAATTTCATGACTATATTCAATTAATGCAATATAACAAAACATTCTCCCATTAAGGGGCTTACATGAAAGCAACTACATCAGGATCTCAGTAGAGGGATATCCAACTATCTCAAGTCTAACTCCCATAAGATAGGTCCACATACGCATGTCATGTCCTCCATGTACTACAAATGGGGTTGGAAGCATACCCCAGAAGAAAAGACACAAGTGAAAAATATCATCATACAAGCCAGTATGAGCATATTAATTGGGGATGGAGCAATATAGGGGGATAAATGGCACCAAATGTAAATGGCTTCCCATAGAAGAGGTAAGTACCACTCAAGTGGGTATCCAAAGAATATGAATTGCAATGAGATGATAATCAAGAAGAATACTTCCCATTATTAAAATATAGAGTTGTGCCACAAAATCACATACAAAGAATTTTGGGGATAAAACCCATCATAATAATATCAACCTGCATGCATGTGAGATAAGCATAGCATTAGTGTAGTATAAATAAATAATGGTGGCTAAGTCTCACAACCTTAAAACTTGATAGAGTATGGAACATAACCATCTCCCAATATATAAAGTATGAGTACAAAACCCAGGTCTAGGGCACACAATCTACATCCTAAAAATTTAACATGGGCACAGAACCTAGAAACCAAAGTACTTACACTACTCTAGGGCTATTGAATCACAAAGCATGTAAAATAAAGAGGCAAGTAAAAGTTCAGTCATATAAAGGAGATTTCCCTCACATAAATGAACAATATAAAACATCCACCACAAAAATGGGAAAAACTAGGGTTCCATCTCACAATAAGGAATAACATGGTTTAAGTTTCACAGATAGGTTCTCATCAAGAAGCAAAGTATAATATAAAAGTTCAACATACATCAAGAGTTCATAGTCATTAAGATTAGACCCAAATAGGTCATGAAGTCAAGAAAGAGAATACTTATCACCAAAATACATCAAAGAGGCTCAAGAGAGAGAGTTGACGAACGTATATTCATCATGAATTTCAATTATCACTTTGGGACCAATTCAACTCTATTCATACTATTTCACTCAATATGAACCATAATGTGTAAAACTACTTAGCTGATTCGATTATCAAGGTTTTAACTAAATATTGTTCATTTAATGCAGGTTTCGAAAAAACTGAACAAGTAGTCAAGGTCCAACTTCATATGTGGCTCCGATCAATAAATCCAACCAAGCTATTCCACTCATGCGGTCCCAAGACCGTTTGGGTCCATGTGGTCCCAAGACCATTTGGGTCCATGCGGTCCCAAGACCATTTGGGTCCATGCGGTCCCAAGACCGTTTGGGTCCAACGGTCCCAAGACCGTTTGGGCCCATGCGGTCTCAAGACCGTTTGGGTCCATGCGGTCCCAAGACCGTTTGGGTCCATGCGGTCCCAAGACCGTTTGAGTCCATGCGGTCTCAAGACTGTTTGAGCCAATGCGGTCTCAAGACCGTTTGAGTCCATGCGGTCTCAAGACCGTTTGAGCCCATGCGGTCTCAAGATTGTTTGCTGCGATCGTAAAGACCGAATGTCGCGCACTCAAGACCATTTGCTGCATATTCACGCGAAGACCGTTTGAGAGGATAAATGGAAGACCGTTTGCGCCACATGCAGCGAGGACCATTTTCTCCACAGGCAGTGAAGACCACATGAGCCGCAAGACCGCACGGCCACTTGCCAATTCAAGACCGCATGAGCAAGATATTTTAATGTTGTTGTACGAAACCGTTTGGACTCACACCAAAAGCATGAGGGACAGATATGCACCTATAAATAGGACCCCAAGGGTCCTCATTTGGGGGATCAGATCCGGACGCCGTCAGGCCGCCCGAACACAGTTCTGATCCAAATCCAGTCCAGTTTTTGCCAGTTCCATTCCACCTACTGCTTGTGTTGCAACCAAGGAGGCTGAAGAGAGAAGGAAGACGAAGCGAGGGAGACTGTCTGGTCTGTCTTGGCAACTCCTGTTCGCATCCAGATCTGCTCTGATGCAACGTAGAAGGTTGTATCCTCTTCACCGAGCTGCGACTACCTTCTGCACCAAGTTCATGGCGAATTCCTCTCTTTTTCTCACCCTTCTTGTTTCTTGCATCATGAGCGAGTAGTACCCTTTTCACTGGGGTGCGGGGACTAGCCCCGCTGCCCATGCAAACCATGTCCTTTTGTTAAACTCTCCATGGAAATGTATATAACTCTTCATTTCGTCATTAACCGTTATGTTAGTAGTTTGGTTAATTGCTTGCTTTCATCTTAGTTCTTCCTATGTTGCGAGAACATCTATATGTAGGTTTGAATGGCGGTTTACAAGTTCGACTCCTTGACGAGAACTTCTGAAAGGATTCCTTGAGGTCGTAAGTGTATGATCCGCGAGGCGACAAGCCATCTAGCCTTCGATGATGCTTCTGTGCGCCTAACGCCTGTATAGGGGGTTCACAGCCTTAGTTGGATTTTGTATTGTCTTGTTAATCGTCGATGTTTGTTTGTATATTAACCGCCTGCTCGCTTATCGGTTAACGCAGTTGACTCCTGACTTAGAAATAGGATGGGATTCCACCGAGGTCATAAGTGTATGATCCACGAGGGTACGAGCCATCTAGCCTTCGGTGATGCTTCTGTGTGCCTAACGCATGCATAGGGGGCTCACAACCTTCGTGGATTTTTGTATCTTCAGAGCTGTAAGTAAGTGATCTGGATGGTGACGAGACATCTGATGCCTAGGGTGATGCTTATGCAAACCTAACGCCCTAACGGGGGGGTTCTGTAGTAGCTCTATTTGGATTGATATATCTTGCCTGGTTTGTTTGTGATTGAATGTGTTTGCATACGTAGCAGTGGTGAAACCCGGTACCATCCCAGTGATTCCATATCATTGATCTAAACCCAACTTTAATTCAGCTATTAGTTTAAGTAACCTCAAATCAACCAATCATTCTAAATATTAGTTTTACTTGAGCTAGATTCAACTGACAAGGATTCTTAAAATGGTTGTCCTTTGGGTTCGATCCTTAACTATACTGCGATAAGACTCGTCCGCTTGCGGGTGGTATTATTGCACTTTGGTTTTGGTAAAAGCTCAGGGATTCCAACCCCGAGTGAGTTTGTTAGTGCGTTCAAAAATACCACGTCAAGAGTAAAGAAAGTAATTTCTCAATGTGACTCTTGGGGGATGCAACATACAATAAGAGAGAGAGAGAGAAATTGTATTGATTCCTCAATTTAAATAAGGGCATGCAACATACCTCTCATGTAGTCTACGTATGTCCAAGGTCAAAACCCTAATTCCATCTCAGTCTACAAGCAACCTATTAAAGGTATATGTGTGACTAAAGTTAGGTTTACAATAATTGCACAAACCCTAAAAATAACCTTTTTATTATTATAGAATTAGGTTATCAAAACCATGTCATCTTATAGATTATACTTCTATGATTTTATAGCATATCTTACTTATTTTTTGACTTATAAATTATTATTTCTTAATTTTAGAAGTTTCAATAATTAGAAAATTCCTTAAAATCACATATTTATTAGATTGGATTTAAACAATGAAATTTTGTATCATTGGTAAATTATAATTTTCTAAATCAAAAACATATTTTAATTTACTTTTTTATAAGTAAATATTTAGTTATGAGTTATACAAGATAAATCCAATTACTAAATTACTAGAAATTTGATTTGAACTGTTATTTAAATGCCCCTGCATCACACATCAATATGTTGATGTGTGACGGGTACATCAATAACCTTCTCATTAATCAAAATGTACACATACTCAAATGAAATTGAGGCAAAAAGACAATTTTTGCCCATGCTAATCAAAGACAAATCCAACAATGACAAGGGACATTCTCAAGAAAACAAGGCTTGCATTGTTCATCAGCTTATCACAATAGATGCACCTTTTAGTACCTCGAGCATGAATTGAAAAATTGAGATAGGGTTGAAAACTCAACCTATACATGAAGATTTCCTTTGGCCTTCCAAAAACTAGGGATCCTAAACTCGTGCCCCAAAGCTCATAGGTAGATAAACCAGTCCCTATGCTACTATTGAATGAAGGAGCAAATCCAGATCTTCACCAAAGCTAAAACCCATCATGAAACGAGATATACACCAAGATAGCCAAAAGAGATGCCTTCCTTGAAGAAAATGTTGAAAACATATAACTTGAACATGAGAATTGAACACAAACCTAGATGTAGGTGAAAAGAGGATAATTTAGATTATGACTCACATAGAGAAATTGATAGATACCTAATGCTCGAGTAGGCCCTAGAGAAAATTATGGACTGTCACCTGGCTCCTCCATGGTCAGAAACTCCTTGTCTACCTCAAGGTTGTAAGTGCTATAGATAGGAGTTTGCCATCTATGCTCATGGGGAAAGGAAGCCAATGTATCTAAGGAAAAAGGTAACAGGGGATACTGTGGAGGTTTGGGGAAGTTTATATTGTGTTTTGAGGACTATAGGTGGTTGGGGGGATGAGATGATTTGAGAATAGGGGAAAGAGAGGGTCAAGTACCATAGTGAAACTGAGACCGACAAACCCTAGAAAAATCAGGATCAATCTGCACAGAATAAGGAGAGGAGCCTGAAGGAGAGGAAAGGAAGGTGGGAGAGAAACCAAAGAGAAGTTTGAGGAGAGAAAATAGGGTACTACGGACACAAAATAGGGAAGGGACCGGAGGAAGAAGAAGATGGGTTGGTCATAGGATCAAAATTAGACCTAAGAGAGTTTGATTTTTAGTTAAATTAGGAAACCAACATGACAAAGGAATAACGAGAAACTATATGGAAACAATTACATCGATTAGATATTTTGAATATTAAGATCTAAAACATATCTTTTCTTGATTATTTTATTTGAAGGATCAAACAAGGTTCAAACAAAAACAAATTTGGCACATAGCCTAATTAAGACATCTACAACCCGATTTTGGCATTAGTTTTTACTTTTGAATACATTTAATATTGTTAGCTCATATCATACATTTTCTTTCCTAAATAAATTTGAGGATCTAGGAAAACTCAAAGGATATGAAACTTTTCCTACAAGAAAACTTAATCATGAGGAGTCCAATTTTGACTTTAATTTTCCAATTTGGGAACATTTTTGTATTATTTAATATTTTAGACTTTGAATCATACTTCTCACCTAATCTACACTGGGATAGATACATTTGTACAATTAATGTAAAAATTCACACATAGACTAATTTGGTATGTGGATTTTGAATTTAGGGTTTATTTTCCGGTTTGAAGACATTTAGTAATTCACTTCACACTTTTGTCTTTTTTCTCAAATTTTTCTAAAATAAAATTAGGATAGATATTATTTTTCAAATATTGTGAAGCTTGGCACTCAAGCTAGTTTGGACCCAAGGAACACATTTTTACCATTATATTTCACTTTTGTGATTTTCGTATATTATTATGCACAATCTTTTATATTTTTCTTATTTATCATATTAAGTATATTAATTCAACACTTCTTTGAATAATGGATCATGCCAATTTTTATTCCAAATAACATTATACCTCCTATGAAACATATTTTATCCATTATTTTCACTTTTGTTAGTAAAAGAAACATAGGTGACATATTCAATGAATTTACTTACATGTTAGCACATAATTAAGTTATTATGTTAATATGAGTGTATTATTATTTGTGATATTGATTATAGAAAACATTACCTCATAATGTGTTATATGCATTAACAACGTTCATTAAGCTATCCTTGTTTGGTCAAATCTAGGGGACCTCCTTACTAATCTTCTAATCATGTAATAGGGTAAGATTATATGTTTTGGTTTGTTACAATACTCCACCCCTTAAACGGATTTTGTCCTCAAAATCGCAACATCCATATATCATCCACCAATACTCTACACCCCTTGAAAGGTTTAACCTAATAAGCCAAACAAAACAACATCAAGGTATTTGTGTCACTAATTGATCATTTCTTTCTAAATATTTTAGGTGTTTATGTTGTTCATAGGTCATGCATTTAACTAATGAGTCAAAACCACCTAGGGCTGAATTTCAAGTCCTTGTGTTACTAACCTAACGACCCTAAGGTTCAGACCAGCACCCAAAAACTCATAGGGTAGGTTGACTAAACCTTTATCACAAGACATATCTTCTTAGTCATCACTTCATGCACAAAACTAGAGTTATTCTAGGGCTTCCCTATCAACTTCATATATCTTTTCATTGTGACTTAGTTCATGAAAACATTGATAAAATCAGAGATTTTTTTTGTACATATAGTAATATAATAAAAAATGATTTAAGGAAAAAACTTTTTGATATAAAACTGAAGATAGGGCCCAAAGTCAAAGCGAGAAACCAAGACACAATTTCCATTTAATATCTCCTTATCCTACTACCTCAACATCCTCATAACCTAACTCCATCCTCAAGTCAAACCTCATTATATCCAAGATACATGTCATAACTGTAAAGAGGCAAGATCACCTCCTTACTAAAATTTAAAGGAAGTACAAAACATCCATGTTTTTAGAAAGATAAAAGATACTGAGGGATGCATGTATAATATTCCAAGTAAATAAGCATGCACCAGATACATTACAAAATGTCAATAGCAGCGGAAATAAAAGTACTAAGCCTATTATATGGATTTCATTGTTCATTACATGATTGTTCCCAAACAAAAAATATAAGAGAAAAAGATCTAGCTATAGCAACCTAGACATCCTTTCAGATAGCTTGAGATCTACATCTGAGATGAATTCCTTCAAACTTGTCCTTCTCCTTGCTCAGCACCAGCACCTGGGTGGTTGGGAAAGCACCTAGCAAAAGGGGAAAGAAAAAAAGGTATGTGTCACAAAACTAATCTAGGATATCAAGATAAGTACTGCAAATAAAAATAGTCTAGGGTTTATCATATGATGAAGATAACAAGAGTATGAGGCTATATTCAAAAGAAACTTGCCATTAACAATTATATCAAAAAGGATTTGCATGTAAGATAATTATGCCTACATAACTAAGTAGGGTTGAGGCACCTACCAGACCTCTAACCTTAGGTGAGGGGAGAATAATACATTCCCAGTCACCTACAATATTATGGGAAGAATAAGACATTCCCCATGGTGATTATTTACATGCCCTCTGTGGGTGGTTGTACATAAGTACCTCTACTTTAAATTAAATAGAACATAAATCCACATGCTATAAAAGTCGTCATGGCAAGAGTAAGCATAATATTCAATAAGCATGGCAGTGGGGTATAAGACCCAAACAAGAAGAAATTGTAATCTAGTTTGAGGCATGAACAACATTAGGATTCAAGAATAGAATATTTAGGGTTCATTTAAGCCTCATTAGGGAAATATAGGGTTTGGATTCAATTATCCCAGAATAGGGTGTAAGGAATACACATACCTCTCTTACTGATATCAATTACTAGCTTTCACCATTTTATTGAGTCCAAGTTCCACTTTTCCTATTTTCAATGTACATGTATTAGACTACATAGTGCATATTAATGTATAGAAACCCTAATTTTAGACCTTTTTTAGAAAAACTCAGATTTTGACTCTTAAAACATCACCAATAAACTTATTAAGTTCTCATGATCAAGAAAACATATTTTTATGTTAATTTTGGAGTTATGATGATTAAGATGTAATTTTTATGGATTTTATGCATTAAATTCGTTTTACAAAAATCACCCTTCGTCAAACCATGAAATCAGGCCTCAAAATACTTTTGTTATATATATTAATTTTTCCAATTCCAAAACATATTTATTTGTCAAATTTGGATAAGCAGTTTAGAAGATATGAATTTTTCAATACTGAACAATAGGAAATTGCCACATCATTAAACCGGTCGAGATAATTGAAGAAAAATGGAGAGGGAGAAAACACCATTTTACCCAAGATCAGGTTTGAAGTTGCATAGGTAACCAAACTAGAGCTTGTAGAGAAGGTAAAACAGCAAGAAACCAAAACCCTAGAAGAACATGGTAAAAAGAGATGAAAATCATCGATTTTAAACATAGAAGTGTGAGTTTTAAGCATGTGCTAAGCAATATATGAGAAGGGGGTTAACAAAACTTGCCTCTAGGTAGGTAAGAAGGTCCAAATAGAAATTATCCCGAGATTAGAAGTCTAGTTTCTCCAATCCAAGCTCCTTTCTTGAGCAAAGATCACTTTCTCCACTTAGGTTATCAAAACCATGTGATCTTACATATTATAATTTATGATTTCATAACATATTTTGTTTTGTTTTTCTGATTTATAAATCATTAGTTGTTAATTTTAGAAGTTTAACTAATTAGAAAATTCCTTAAAATCACATACTTATTATGTTGTATTTAAGTGGTGAAATGTGTACCATTGGATAAATTATAAATTTCTAATTCTAAAACATATTTTACTTTATTCTATTCATAAGTAAATATTTATTATGAATTATCTAAGATAAATCCAATTACTGAATTATGGGAAAATTGATTCGTTATTATTACTTATCACATGCATCATGCGTCAATATATTGATGCATGACGGGGTACATTAGTAGCATGTCTATTTATAAAAAGTGGATGCATACTCAAATGAAATTGAGGCAGAAAGCCAATTTCGCCCATGTTGACCAAAGACAGATCAAATGATGACAAGGGACATTCTCAAGAAAATCAGGCTTTGATTGTCATCTGCTATTCGCGATAGATATAGGTTTCAGTACCTGGAGCATGAATTCAAAAACCAAGATAGAGTGGAAAACTCACCTGTATGATGAAGATTCATGTCCCTTGGGCCTTCCTAAATCCACGGATCCTAAACTCGAGTTGCAAAGCTCACAAGTTGTGAAACCAGTCCCTCCGCCATTGTTGAAGGAAGGAGAGAATTTGGATCTTCACCAAAACCAAAACTCGTTGTGAAACAAGATGTCCACCAAGATCACCAAATGAATCAAAGACCTTCCATGAATAAAATGGTGAAAATAGGGAATAGGAACACGAGAATTGAACACATACCTAAATGTAGGTGAAAAGAGGAAAATTTAGATTACTACACACATAGAAAAATTGATAGATACCTAATGCTCGAGTAGGTCCTAGGGGAAATTCTGGAATGTCATTAGGCTTCTCCATGATCAAAAACTTCTTGCATACCTCAAGGATACAAGCACTGGAGATAGGAGTTTGTCATCTATGCTCCCGAGGAAATGAAGCCAATGTAGTTGAGAAAAAAGGTAGCAGGAGATACAGAAGAGGTTTTGGGAAGTTTTTTTAGTGTTTTGAGGACCAAAGGCGCTTACGGGGGATGAGATGATTTGAGAAATAGGGGAAAGAGAGGATGCTAGGATCGAGAAACTCCAGCAAAATCAAGAATAGTCTACACTGAATAGGGAGAGGAACTTAAAGGAGAGGAAAGGAATGTGGGAAAGAAACCAAAGAGAGAGAAGACTGAGGAGAGAAAATGTGATATTGTGGACGGAAAATAGGAAAGGGGTCAGAAGTAGAAGAAGATGGGTTGATCGTAGGATCAAAATTAGACAATTAAGAGAGAGTTTGACTTTTAGTTAAATCAGGAAACCAACATGATAGAGAAATAGCAAGAAACTATATGGAAACAATTACATCGATTATATATTTTGAATATTAAAATATAAAACATATGTTTTCTTGCTTATTTTATTTGAGGGCTAAATAAGATGAAAACAAAACCAAACTTGGCACCTTGCCTAGTTAAGATATATAGAATCCAATTCTGGTATTAGATTTTACTTTTGAAGATATTTAATATTTTATTGAATATTTTTAGCTCATTTCATATATTTTCTTTGCTTAATAAATTTGAGGCATCTAGGAAAACTCAAAATATATGAAACTTGGCCTATACACAAACTTAACATAAGGAGTCCACTTTTGATTTTAATTTTCCATTTTGGTAACATTTACTATTTTATTTGATATTTTAAACTTTAAATCGCACTCGCTCTCCTAAACTACACTGGGATATATAGGTTTGTCCAATTAAGGGGAAAATTCATACATAGACTAATTTTGGTTTGTGGACTTCAAAATTGGGGTTTATTTCCACTATTGAAGACATTTAGTAATTTATTTTACACTTTTATCCTTTTTCTCATATTTTCTTCTCTAAAACTTTTGGGATAATTATTATTGTTCAAATATTATGAAGCTTATCACTCAAGCTAATTGCGATATAAGAAACACATTTTACCATTATATTTCTTTTTTATATTTCCTTATATTATTATGCACGAATTTCTATGTTTTCCTTATTTGTAATATTAAGCATATTAATTCAACACTTATTTAAATAATGGAACATACCAATTGTTATTCCGAATAACGTTATACCTCCTACGAAACATATTTTAGCCATTATTTGCATTTTCGTTAGCAAAAGAAAAGTAGGTGATGTATGTAATGAATTTACTTACATGTTAGCACATAATTAATTTATTATTTTAACATGAGTGTATTATTATTTGTGATGTTTATTATAGAACCTACTGCCACATAATATGTTATATGATTTAACAATGTTCATTAAGCTATAATTTTATCCTTGTTTAGTCAAATCTAGGGGACCAATCTTACTAACCTTCTAATCACAGAATAGGGCAAGATTCTAGATTTTGTTTCGCTACACACCCATAGTTCATAGATAAATTAGTTCTAGTTTGAATAGTTAGGTTTTATATCTGGTTTTTATCATCCAATTGATGATTATCATGATTATGTACCTAGAATCTAGATTTAAATAGGAATGAATCTACAGATTCAGACAAAAAAAAATTAGGTTTTAGCACACTATAATCACTTGGAGGTTATTGTTACCTTAGTAAGCTATCGTTAAGATGATGACATATATAGTATGAACTCTATGAAAAAGGGAATTAGTACACATACCATTAAAGGTAAGGAAACAACTTTTCACTAAAGAAGAGATGCCAAAAACATTGTGGCTCTCTAAGGAACATGTTTATGCAT
This sequence comes from Alisma plantago-aquatica, assembly GCA_963693085.1. Lineage (NCBI taxonomy): Eukaryota > Viridiplantae > Streptophyta > Magnoliopsida > Alismatales > Alismataceae > Alisma > Alisma plantago-aquatica. The sequence continues at coordinate 1,540,679,767 of OY856409.1, forward strand.
GGGAAAGAAGATACATGTTCTTTATAAGAACAATTGTGCTGCAATATACAAGAAAAGAAAAGGAATCTAAACTAGGAGTATCATGCACTATTTTAGAAAGATGTAGCATAAAAAGGGTTCACAGTCCTTTAGACCAAAGGTGGTGAAAAACACTAAAATATAAAGTATCATCATAGATGTGACAAAACATGGGAATACAATCCTTTTAATGATCAAGCTAGAGTGTGTAAATTACCCAACATCAATAATTTACAATATTTCAGTCTTTTAAACATATAATTTTTTTCACAAATTATCACTAGTTATGTCAGAACTAAATTCATATGTTAACTTTTTTGGAAAAATGATCTCCACCCTTTTGGATTTGGGTCATTTTCTCCAACTAGCCTCACCTTCATATATTTATTACCATGGTATTATTATATATTTACACCTCTTACCCAAGGAAAATGGATACATATAAGGAGCTAACTTAAGTTTTCTGTATTTTGATAAGTTCTTATCTATAGAAATAAGCATGTGCTGTAAAATATAAAAGGAAATTTAACATAGAAACATTTTATTTCAAGAAGTTAACCTACTGCTTATCCAAGCATTGATTATATACCAACATGCAAAAAGTCATTTACAAGAGTGACATATATATCCCTAAACCTAATGGAGATAAGTACAAATAAAATGAATAAAATTTCATTTGGAAAGTGGGTTGATCTTTAAGGTCCTTTTGGTTCTACACATGTCCTTTGATATCTAATTTATCATCTCCCATAATCTAAGCATACAAGTTTTAATTAATATTATGTCTTCAATTGGCATTTTCTTAGTTGTAGGTCAAAGAAGTTCCAAAAAAAAATCCAAAAATTTTCAATGCCCTCAAGGACAACTAGAACTTGATGCAAACAATCTATAAGTTTGCAATCATCAAATGAAATGGAGAAAACAATATTTTTTATGTTTAGGATTTCAAAAAATAAATTTCAAGTATACTAAAATGAGATTTCTAGTTTATGGACGACTACGAATTTTCCTTCATCTTTTTTGTAATTTGGTTTAAAATAGTGAAAACATATGTGTGTTTATCTACCCATTTGTGGTCTGAAATTACAACTTTAGTTTTAATGAAAACCCATAAGAATTATTTTTACCACAATATTCTTTCCATGTTTCTAAAATGACAAATTTATTGTTGTTTTTTAGGCTTATTGTGTTTTCTACAATGTAGAAGCTTTTATATGAATACACTAAGTATTTACTTTTTTTGGTGCAAACAGGGTGGGTGCCTCTTTACTATATCATGAAAGTAAGGGTAGTTATAGGGAATAACCATCAACAAAAGATGAAAAGAAGAAAAAGAAACTATACAGACATAAAAAAATTCTATCTATAGATAGATAACTAAAAAGAAAAGTAGCATCATTCTTGCAAATCCTCCAAAACTTTTTGACCTCCATTCTACTGCCATAAAAAATCCTACTATTTTGTTCCTTCCACAACATGCAAATAATCCACACAACAAGCATTTTCATATCTTTTTTAGAACAAGTAGATCATCAAAACTTCTCGACAGAATCTGATATTGCTCAAAGAACATATTCCAGATATAATCAGAATAGTCACATTTAAAGAACTAGTGACAAATATTTTCCATAGTATCTCCACACATACATCATCTAGAGGCCAAATGAAAACCAATTTTCTAAAGATAATCAGTAGTAGGAATTTTCCCAAGAAATCCTTTCCCGAGCAAAAGAGAACATCTCATTGGAACGGTATCCATCAAAATCCACTTTCTCTAAGGAACATGTTGCCATTTCCTCCTTGATATGTTCCAACCATCCTTCATTTTGAATCTGAATTCCCCCTAAAGAGAATACAATCATCTACATCAGAAGGACTCCCTTGACTATTCAGAACATCCAGAAGACTTTTAGAACCTCTAAAGTTAGGAAGGTTCCATTTTCCATCTTCAATACAACTATTAACTCTACAATTGATGCCTTTATCCAATCTAAAAACTAGTTGAGGTTTACCAGATCAAGGATTCTTTTCCCTTCAATCATCCAAGGGTCTAACCACAATGAGAAATTATTCCCATTACCCAAATAGAAATCAACATATTTGAGTAACAAATCTCTCTACCCAAGTAATATTTTCCAAAGCCAAGAAGAATTGGCTTTGACTTCCACTGACCAAATAGAATCTTCCTTCACATACCTCTCTTGCACCCATTTAATCCACAGTGCATCCTTCATAGTAGCAAGGCACAACAATTCTTCAACATACCTCCCACAGACCAATCAGCAATGGATCTAATCCCAATACCACCTTCTTCTTTAGGCCTGCATATAAAGTCCCAAGCAAACCACATGGGAATGTTTTTTCTCGACCAAGTCATTCCATAAGAAATCCCTCATATGTGTCTCAATAGTCTTTGTCACTTATTTAGGCAAAGGGAAAGCAGAGGTCCAGAAGATATTGTAGGCAGATAAAGTTGAAATAATAAGCTCAAGCCTTCCTGCTTGAGACAGTAGATGTCCCTTTCAAGAGTCTAGTCTATTCTTGAATTTATCTACAATTAGTGCACACAACTCTTTAGTTAACCTCCCAATAAAAAGGGGAACTCCCAAATACCTCACTGGAAGGTCACACATGGTAATATCCAAAATTTCAGCAATATTACCCACCTCAAGCATCTTACTCAAGAAAACATGACTCGTCATTGTTAATCTTCAAACCAGACACCCTGCAAAAGGTCTCCAGAATATGCCTCAGGCTATGTGCATCACTATCATCAGCTTTAGAGAACAAAAGTAAGTCATCAGCAACAATAATATGGGAAACTTCCACTTTCTCTAAAATCCATGTAGGTTTGAAATTATGAATCTATGCATTAATAATAGTTGTTAAACCTTGTATAGAAATGACAAACAAATAAGGAGACAGAGGGTCTCCTAGCCTCACATCATTTGAAGTTGAGAATTGATATGTAGGAGAGCCATTAACTAGCACCTTGTAGGTAACAGAAGAAAAGGTCTCACAAATCCATCTGATCCAACATTCTAGAAACCCCATTTTCCCCATAAGAAATAGAATATAATATCTTGTAACTGTATCATATTCCTTTGACAAATCAGCCTTAACACACATCACTTTTGATGAACTCGTTAAGGTACTCAAGACCTCATTTGCCAACAAAATTGCATCACCAATCCTCCTCCCATGGACAAAAGCAACTTTTTTATTATCAACATAGATATAATACATTTAACTATGTCAGCCATAATCTTGGTAATGACCTTATAAATGACGTTACACAAAGATATGGGTCTAAAATCCTTCATATTTTTAGCACACGGTATCTTAGGAATAAGAGTGATTAGAGTACTACTGCATTCCCTTAAAAGCTTCCCTAAACTGAAGAAACTCTATACAGTGTGAACAATGTCATCACCAACAATGTCCCACATCGATTTCAAGAAAACAACATTGAATCTATCATGGCCTCAGGCCTTGTCATCCTTTATATTTTTCATAACCTCTTCAATCTTTGCTCTTGTAACTACCTTCCTCAAACTAGTAAATTTCTCATCAAAAATTCTTAGAATTTCCTAGTCCTCACTCTAAAAAACATCAACAGTAGAGGTACTATTAAAAATATCACTGTAAAATTTTTTAATGTTCCCTCCTATAACTTCCATATCGTATACACTATTACCATCATGATCACTCAAAGCATTGATGTTATTCCTTAACCTTCTAGACTTAACATAAGCATAAAAGAAAGTCAAATTTTTGTCACATAACTAAAGCCATTGAAGCCTACTCTTCTATTTCAGCAGACACTCTTCATCCTTCATAGCTTATATAGCCTTCAACCTTATCACAAACAAAAGTTCTTGGTTTCCAACGTCCTTCGAATCAGCATCCACTAAATCTTGGAGTCTCTTAGCTTCGACTTCTAGCTCTTTAGTCTTGGACAAGTAGTTCCCAACACTCTCTCTATTCCACTTCCACAACACTTGAGTCACAACATTTAAGTTTTGGTAAACTCTAAACATAGGAGTCCTAATGTAGTTAGTGCCAAGCCAGGCTTCAAACACAATCTTCTTGTAGGAGGCATTATTTATCCAAGCATTAATAAAATGAAAAGGCGTCGCACCCCTCTAACCTCTATCTAGTCTCAGGGCAATAATCTTATGATCACTCACTACAAAAGAAATAACTTCTCCCCAATAGTAAAGAAAATTAGAGAGGAAGTTCACATTACAAAACATAGATTAATTCTCAAGGAAGTACACACTCCCTTCTTACTATGGCTATCCCAAGTGAAGAATTGCACTTTCATAGAGATATCCATTAAATCCATACAACTAATAGCATTGTTGCAATCATTCATACTCCTATTAGAAGGAGGTTGCTTCCCAACTTTTCTCTAACCAATCTAACTGCATAAAAGTGTCCCAAAACATGCCATTTATAGGCTTCAAATTAGAAACATACATTAAAGTATCCCACAAAAGCACTCTATCAGAGTCCCCATTTGCACCATATATAACTGAAAATTCAAAGGACATAGACCTTTTTCAATAGCACAGTGTAAAATTTGTTCATTAACCACAACTCCATCAACCCAAATATTATGATCCATCTATAAAACCAAAATTCTAATTAAAGATTAGAAATCAGAATAATCTACATAACACACCCCATTCCACAAAGAATCCCCAAAATAGGTAGGTCCTACTTTTTGATTCTCGATTCCAGAATAACATAGATATCCTCTCTATTCCTTTCGATCTCCTCTTGAATGTGAGGAATTTTGTTAGCTCTTCCCCTCACATTCCATGAAATAATTGTGAAAGGACTAACCATTTGGAAAAAGAGTCACAACACCATCCTTCTCTTCATAATTTGATAGAAGAGAATATTTGTTCAATGAAGTAGGAACACTCCTACTTGCAACCACCTTTGGAACAACTCTAGGAGGGGATTTTGACTTTCTCCCCCTAGTTTCCCAGCCAGAATCTAGTGAGGGATCGGGAGTAAAAGGTACATCCACCACTTCTTTGCCTTTTCCAGACCCCAAAGCAACCTTAGTACCTACCTTAGTGTTTAAGACACTTGGAGCACAGATAGATTCAGCCAACACAACATCAGTAACCACAAAACTAGAAGCCTCAGTGATAACTTCAACCGCATCAATGAATACTTTGGCATCATCAGTCCTACTAGCATCAACCTACTCCTCTGAAACCCATTTCTTCTTCTGAGGTTTGTCTAGTATCAGATTCTGAAATGAGGATACCTTCTCTTCCGATAAAACTCCATGGAGATTAGACTCATGGCCGAAGAGGCCACAGTGCAAACACCAAGAAGGTTCCCATTCATACTCAAAAATAATTGTATCACATTTCCCATCATCATTGACAATTTGAAGTTCCTTCAGGAAAGAGAAATCTATGGGGATCAGAACTTGCAACCTTGCATACTCGAGTCTAAGAAACTCTAATGTTAGCTTGTCTGGACACAAAGGAATACCCAGGAACGATCCTATTCGGTTGAACATCTCAACATCCCATAACTCTAGAGGTAGATTAAAGACCTTCAGCCAGATCATGATTTCAAATAGTTTCATCTTCTCTAGAGGTTTGCCACTTTCCCACTTTTTAATATATAAGCAGCTTCCCCACAACAAACTAGGGACCTCCATCAACAGCAGTAACTAGATCATCATCATTCCTGAGCATAAAAATGAAGTATCCATATCCACACAATCTAACCTCAATAGAACCCTTCACTTGCCAGATCTAAGTCAAATGATGCGCCAAGGTAGGCCAGTGCGGCTTCAACCCCACTACATAATCAGTCGTAGTTCTACTCCATCTAGCAAGATTTCAGTCCACAATGGCCTTAGAGTATGCTAGTTTTCTATCCACCAATTTGATATTTGTTTTCTTCAACTTAACAGGGTCGCCGGCATTCCCTTCCTCAAAAAGACCAATCCAAGCTTTGACTTCCTACACCATAGAAACATTTCCAAGCAAACTCGTCTCCCTACCAGAAGCAAACTGGTGTGTAACGACAGGATCTGGGGGATCCGAAAACATCACCAATGCCTTTTTTGTCATCTCCCCGCTCTCCCTCCTCTGTCATTGAAGGTTGATTTATAAGTTTCTAATTACCCCTAACTAAAAATATCCATTATCATGCTAAAGAAAATCTTTTCTCACAAAACCTTCAATCTTCCACACAATCATATCATTAGGTGTGGCTTCATGTCAATGGACAATTTGGAACCATGTTTGTGTTTTGTCCCACTTCATCTTATTATGGTTCTTCTAAAATTCTTTCTATTACCCTACAGAAATCTAGTGTATCATCAAATCTTATTATTCTCGCATGTTAGTAGTTATCCCTTAATGTAGGTTCACAAGAACTTTAGACAGGGGGTGAGTAGAGAGAATATAAAATGTTATGAACTTAACAAACAAGTGAGTTATGCAGAATAAAATTATTTTCAACATAAAGAAGTGAAAAATAATATAAGTATACAAGATGTATTTTATGTGCATTTTTCTCCTACCTCTACTATTTACTATACCAAAATGGTAGTTCCACAAAGTTAACTCATTAACAATGGTAGTTATGGCATCGACATATTGCAAAAATGACATTTTTTATTCAAGAGTGACCTTCATATGAGGAGACACCCATCTTTTACTTTAACATGTATTGTCTCCTTAGGAGAAGGTAAAACTTCAACTTCTTTCTAGGACAAAAGCAAAAACATCATTTATGTTTCGGAGGAATGTCCTCTGTGTTAGTGCGGGAGAAACCACAAATAACCACATTCTGCTTAACCTCTATAGAATTACTCATTGAATATCTTCAACAGATGTAACACCTATTTTCTAGGGATAACCTGCATTAATCTATGCATTTTAGAATTTCATAGTATCATGATTGTAATACTATGAGTCTTATACTATAAATATATGTTTTTGCAATAATTATTCACACCATCTTCAATGGAATCATTATCTATGTGTTTTTTAAGTTTAAAATTATTAGAAATGTATGGTAAACATAAAACCCTAACAAAAGCCATATGTTTGGTATTAAAATTGTAAGTTTAGAATTATATTTTATATATAATTTTATATCTACAATATTTTTTTTCATATTCTACATGTGTCCCTAGTGCTTTTTTTTCAAAAGTAAAGTAAGAACTGAGAAATCCATACCTACACTTCTATTATTTTGGACCTACAAATAGAGATGTTCTTTTTTGAAGAATAATAATGAGAGTGAATAATTAATGCTATTTTATCATAGTCTATAATCTATTTTCTAATTGTCCTTTGTAAAAAGTCAATAGTAAATGAAATATAGGGCTATAGAGAAAAATAACTTGAGATAAAAATCAACAAATGGACACATGACTATCCATAAGCATGTGATTCTCACATCTTTAATTGTGTGTTTCATCAAGTTTTTCACTCAATAGTAATCCAAAGGTCATTTGAAGGCCTTCAAACTATAGCTTTTGGGAGAGACACACAATTACTTCATTAATATTAAGTGATATAGAGGCTTTCAAAATGCAAGTGCATGTAATACTTAATATTTAATGCCTCAAGACAAAGACCTCAACCTCATAATGTGCTATTACATGAGTTGTTGGAGTAACTCCTACAAATGGAATTGTCTCTAGTAGATTGTACTGGATGCAGGAACCTTTTCCCTTGTTACTCATGAACCTACTTTAGGGACATATGATCTTCAAACAAAGACTTAGGTCCCCTTTGACCTTGTTGAAGCACTGCCTCATTTACAAAACACCTTCCCCATCCCTAAACCACCACTGAAGAAATAATTAAAAATCAAACCCAAGCCCTCCTAACCAAATATTTTGCCTCATTTGGCTCTTCCGCATATTTGTGAGGCTACACCAATATTTCTTTACTTTAGTAGTTCTTGGCAACCTCAACGTATTAATCCAAAATAGATCACAAGCTAGAGCCCCCAGGATTCCTCTGAAGTTAGATCCTTATCGTTAGAGATGTGAGAGACTCTAGTGAAGATGGAGTGACACTAAAAATGAAACAACAATGCACATATTCCACACAAGAAACGATCAAAGTTCTACTTATGGATGGTGTAGCAACTTCACACTCAAAAAAGATGACATGATGTGGTCGACGTGGCTCAACTAGGTTTGTCTAGTGGGAGTGGGAGATAAAATTTACTACTGGAATTAGGCACAAAGGAAAATGACCAAGACTAATCCCTTTGGAAATACAACGGCTCATGGATATTTGGGCAAGTGAATTTAGTTTGAAATATTGAAGTTAATTATATAACTAAGAAAATATGTAGAAAAATATAAATGGTTAGAAAAATATGGTAAAATAGCATCATGAAGGAAAAATTAAAACAACTCTAGTTCTTTAGGCCTCAATACCAAGATAGAACTGGACGTTACATGTAACATATTGAAACCTAACACTTTATTTTAGAAACCTTAATTTCAAGAACCACAAATATTGGACCTTATTATTCATATGTTATCAAATGATGTACATGTTATACCAAGATATAGCTCATTTGACATTGATGGACCTAGAATGCATATAAACATGTAGCATATGTGTAAACTTTAATTTTGGATACATACGTCTTAGACATTCATTAGATATTTAGACCATGAGGTGATGACCTATATGGATCTATTTGATCATAAACCTTGGTTTGGAAGTTATTGAGGATGTGCATTTCATGAATAGTGGTGGTTAGAGCTAAACCCTAGTAACTAATAGACCAACCCTAACATGTACCTGATTGGTACAATAATTAGTACTTAAGTGGAATTATGCATTATGGTTACTTAAAATATATTTATACACATCTGGTTGGACCTATTTCTCTGAATATGACCTATTACGGAATTTTGAGGTTATAATGTGTATACTAATTGCCATACACATACTGGTTGGATAGAGTTCATAATACTAAAATGAGTAGTATTTTGCCCAACTACCAATTGTGTTGAAATAGGTTCGAAGCATACACACATAACCAATTAGACATTTTATATAATCAAGGATTATTATTGTTTCCCTTACTAAAACCAATGATAGATTACATTGAAATAATGAATTAATTAACTAAAATTTGAATTTTTGAAAGATAATTTAATAGGACTTTTATCATTATATGATAAATAGAAAATAAGATGAAATACTAAATGGTGATGTTAATGACAATATTTTATAGTAAATATTTGATAATAAGATTGAACTCAAAATTAATTAGAACTCCTAGATGATAAAATGTCAAAATGAAATTCTAAATAGTCAATTTAGTTTAAGGACCTAATGTCATAAAAATTGGATAATGATTAATGACTCAAATTTAATCATAAGAGACAACACATAAATACTTAGTGATAAAGATGACAAGAATAAGGTTTTCCTATTTAAATCACTATAATCTAGATAAATCAGTGTCAAACCTAACTTACACTAGTCTCATACACCCTTGGAGTCCCCACTAGTGGGCCTTCCCTCTAAGCTATCATATTAAGATATAGGATAGCTTGAGTAATCTTCTACCCTAGGTTGGAGCCTTAGTGGGACTCATACTGTCACCAATCCCCTCCATGCCTTATCCTCTTCTTGCATCCTCTATTTTCTTGCACTCCTCTCATCTCGTTTCCCTCCTAGGCATCTTTCTCATTAATTCCTATTTTTAAGATACCTAACACTATTGAATATAGAGACCTGTAGAATCCTCCTGAACTCAAAGTCTAAATATCACCCTACGTATATCTTCATTGAATCATTTCATCAATGTGAGCCTCTCCTCTATATATAAATATTTGTGAGCCATCACAAAACACTTTAAGTTCAGTTGTAAAACCCCTTTGCCTTAGGTTGCTCCATTGTTGTTTCCCACAACTCAAAAGGTTCCTCCATATTACCTCGAGTTAGTCAGAATCTCTATGAATTTCTTATGGAAGTAGAATACACAGATCGCCTTAGTGGATCATCTTGAAACTTTTGAACCCTTGCTTTCATTTTCTTTGAGGTATTCTATATTTTCCTCTTCTCCCTTCTTTTGATTGTTGCATGTAGTATCCTTACGAGAATTTCATGAGTTGATGGTGTTTTCATTTGGATCCACATTATTACATATGAGGTGAGATTTATGAACCATTCTAAAGAGTTTGTTGAGCCTTGGCTTTTTTATGGATCTTTAGTCTCTTGTATGTGAGCATCCATTGTGGCAGCCCCTGCCATTGCTCTTGTCCATCTCCAACCCACTGATTGGGCTCATTTATATTATTAGGGAAGGAGGATCCCTTAAGATCATCAAGTTTTGATGCTTTCCATAGATTTTGGAGCTCTGATTCATCATAGTTGAGCGTAGGGAATCTCTATATTCTCCCATCTGTAAAATGACAAGAAGAAGATGGTTTGCTGATGATTTCTTTTATTTTCCCTTGGTTTCATTTAATGTATATCATGTTGGTTAGAGCATAGTTTTCTTTTTTGCATATGCTTATTTTATATTGTGTGGATATTAGTTTTTCTTACATTACTCCTTTTCCCTTTTCATACATATGGTAGTAAACTATACATGTGGGTATTTTAGTAATGGACCAATGAGTATTGTATACTAAATCAGTAAATGGTATTAGCCTATAAATTCACAGTAATTAACTTATAAGCTACAAAAGATAAACATGTTTTTAAGTTAAAAACCAAGACCTATTGTTTAGTACATGTTTTGGGGTCTAATTTGATAGTTTTTTAAAATAGGAATTTAACGTTTCTCAGCTAATGAGGTTAATTGTAGTTAATTATAATATTACCCAAACTATTGTGATAGGTCTTTCAGACTAGTCTTTTATCGGCAGTTAGGTCTGTCCATTAAGGTATGTTGTCCATAACATTTACTTATTTTGGCATATCCTTCTATATTATGTAACCATTTGGAATTGAGGCATTGTTAATATTTTATCCTTATTTAGTGTTTCACTTTATATCACTTTGTTCATGCTTGAACTCATATATGTAATTTTTAGTTTAAAAACCCTAAGTTGCACCTTTAATAAATTTCTCACTTTTTGGGACCTTTATTGGCCTCCTGAGTTCCACTTTGGATTGGATATACTTGTGTATAGCTAAATTTCCATGAGATGTTATTTGTCCCTCTTGATATGATTTAATATTTTTATGAGTTTGAATCTCAAGGCCTTTATTACTTTAGATTTAAGTTTCCCTTGCACCCCTAATTCATGTCTTTTGACAATTTAATCCTTTTGGCATTATATACCATGTGAGCCTCTCTTTAGGGTGTGACATATTGAGTTTCACTGTTAGCTTGATTATTATTATTACTTATTGGTCATTTGTTGATACATTTTTCATGTAGCTACCTTTTGTAAGGATTGCATAAGTTGATTCATTCTATGATGGATTACTTATGTTACTTTTCTCTTGCATTTTTTATTACAATTACATGTTAGATTAATTTGAGTGGGTTATCTATAGCAATATGTCATGTGTTAGAGTTTTGTCTCTCTCACTTTTTTGATAAATTTTATACAGAGCATTAAAGTGTTGGTGCCTCCTTCCTAAGGCTTGGAATCCAGTGGTGTTCAAGCCCTACTTTTAGATTATTTCTGGCCATGTTGTGGTTTTCATGTAAAACTTATATTTTTTGTTGAAAATGTTATTTAGGGTTTAAATTATATCACTTCATCCATGTTGCACCTACTTATTTGAATTCTTCTTTGCAATGTACTTGTGCTTGTGCCCTAATAATTTGTGAAAATGTTGTGTGGCAAGATATTGATGTACTTCTTTCAATCTATAATCATATGACTGCCTCAAATATGTCTTGTTATTATTCTTGTTTCATTTATCTCGATTGAACATATGTGGCCTCTTGACATTACCTATTAATTTATATTATGTAACTATATCTCTTGTTATCTTCTCTTATTTGCCAAATCAACTCCATATCACAACATGCCAGTGTTTTGCTCATGTATTTGTTTTTGTTATTTCCCTTTCACCATGGGTATCTCCCAACACTCAAATGCATGATGTTATGGACTAGGATTCACTTGACCCAAATGGGCTACTGGAGATGTAAGTGACTTTTAGCAGAAGACGGTCAGGAGCCCGCGTTGGGCTTTAAGGTAGTTTTTTTATTGGACATGCATAATATGTTTTTGGGATATCATACATGATTCCCATATGCATCAAAATATAATGAATCCCACTAGGATTTTGTGAATATGGCCAAGATACTAATTACAGAATGAAAAAAAAAGTAGAGGGAACTTCCATTTCTTTTTGCATATTTTGTGAAGTTGGCCCAAAACCCAATTTTTGCATTAGATGTGTAATTTTAGTTATATTTATTAAAAGAAATATATGAAATATTGTAGAACTATTTCAAATATTAGAAGTAAAATTTTAGATCATATTAGTTGATTTTAAATTATAAACACCTTAATTGTTGTTTTTATATATTGGTCACATGGAATAAACTAACGAACATTAATTAAGGTAAATTATGAGGAAGTAGAAATGAAGTTAATGAAAAGTCAAAAAATGAAAAAAATTCTCTTCAAATGATATTTTTCATGATGAATTCTGACTTAGGAAACTTATGTTGAACACTGATATTATAATATGTGATCTATGGACCCTAGTATTCATATATTATAAATGAAATTAGAAATAGTGAGAGATGCAAATATACTGGTAGGAATTCTACATGGTGTATCTAAAGTGAGACTTTTCTTAAAAAGTATTTTACACTCATATGCTTACCCCGCTCCAAAAATAGTGACTAAATATTATTGGTCCATGTCTATCATAGTAGAGTTGTATGCTTAGAATGGCTTACATTTTCTATATCATATCACTAGGGCATGGGTTTCACTCTCGTGGTGCTCCACATATATTTAGGTGTTCAACCTCATACCGAGAATTTAGTGGAGATGAGCCTCATTTGTACAGTTACTAGGAGCTGAAGGTTGGTGATTGGCTTTTTAGAGTTGTCTAGAGAAATCCCTATACACTCGTGTCTGGGCTAAGTGTTTTATGTTACAATTAATTTATGGATTATTTTTGGGGTTTCTATGCCATGTATATATGCTCACATTATAAACTTCATCAGGTGTACTTTTATATATACATGTTGTAACAATGGTAGGCAACGATATCAATGTACAATCACCTATTAGTGAATTACTATGAAGGTCCTCTTATAGTCATAATTATAGAAATGTGGTTGGAATTTTATCTTATTCATTTCTTTACTATCTTGTTTAAAGGTGATGATTAGTGTTGTTTGTCATTGTTTTAAGTAATGTAGATTTTGGAATTCTAATGTAGGGGTGTCATAGTTGTAGTTAGCCCTAGGAGATCCCATTTGTGTAGGAATCTCTTTATTTGATGTGATATCTCATTTTCACATCTGACCAGTCTCAGGCTTCCTCCCCTCTTTTTGATTTCATTAACTATATTTTCTTTTGTATTGTGTGTCCTAGTTAGTTTTGAGGACTTTTCTTGTAACATCCCAATTTTCAAGAGAAATTTTAGCCTTAGAATGCCATTTTTCTTAAAGGAAAATGGTTGAGGGTTTTATTGCAAAAATACCATGAAATGTAATTTCTTAAAGGGAAATCAAGTGAGAAAATAAAATGAAGACCCAAAATACATTTTCTATTTCATATGAGCATTGTGTCTTGCATTAACTCAAAGAGATGAATTGTAGTCCCCTTCACTTTTTCTCTCCTATTCTTGGAATTGTTTTGAAAATATATAAAATAGAAAGAGAAAAGACCTTAGATTCAAAAATAAATATAAACCTTGGGCAAGAAGTTTTTCCTTTTTCCTTTATTACTTTCAATATAAGAGGAAAGTAATTATTCCTTTTTTCTCTCTCTCTAAGAAAGTTCATCTAAAAAGGCATAAAAATTTAGATGACATAGATATTGAGTGAGAAATGAGTTCTTATCTTGATTTTGACTCAAAGAGAGCAATTAAGGGAAAGATGTATCACATTACACCTTTTAATGTATTAAAAATCAAGTTAAATGCCTTATATGGAAACTATGGACAATACTTGTGTAGAACCAAAAGTTAATTGTTTATGAAGAATCTAGAGTACCTAATGAGCCTAGGGTCCAAATTTGGGTTCTTTTTTACTATGTTTGAGCCTCCAAATCAACTAGGAAAGAGTTATGTATAGTTTTGATTACAATTAAACTAAAATTATCATTAACGCTCAAATAACGCTATGGTTTTAGTTATTATTTCCCTAGTGGGGTGCCATTTACCAGATCAATCTTGAGGTTTAGATATCATTTACATTATGTTTAGTCATGTTACTAAGTAGATTAGATTTCATAAGATAAACCAATTGTAGTTTTCTTGTACCCAAGACTATGTATGAATCTATTTTCACTCAATGCACAGTATTTCATTTATTAAAATTGCAAACATTAGCATTTTGTGACTCCCCCTTTGAGTAAAAATGATTCTGCTTAGTGACATTTATATGTTGTGAAAAGTGGGGTGTTACATTTCGTCACTAAGTTTGTAGTTACTTCGATGTTTATTAGTTGCTATTGTAGATTGTGTTGTTATCTCTACCATGAGTTAGTGGAGTTCTTATTTGAGCAGAGGTTGATTTTCTCTTGCATGATCTCATTGCTTAAACTTATAAATATACTTATGGTGGATACCTCTCATTGTATTCTCTCATATTGGCATAATGCACCTCATAGATGCATGCTTAGCTTTAAGGAATCCCATTTCATAAGTTAACTCAAATATCTATATTGTCTAGGAATCAGTGCATGTCTTATTTTTGTTTGAGTATGAGCTATGGAAGTGCTAAATCCTATTCTTGATGTTTATATTCTCTAACATACATCTTTTTAATATTTTGTAGTTTTATGGCTTATGAGTAATGATTTTGATATGTTTAGTAAAAAATAAATCAATATTTTGAAATTACAAATCCTAATTACTTGTTTGCTTAAGTTTTTACAGAATATAGTTTAATCATTGGTCATTGAGATAGAATCTAGTACAAAAACTAGGGTTTTGGATCAATAAAGAAAATAAAGAGAATATTTTGTAATCATAAGGACTAATATATGTTTAGGGTTGAAACTGAGAATGGGTCATTACAAACTTATTAGGAGTTCATCCAAATAGTCGAAAAATGGTCAGACTAGGTTTGGCTGTCAACCTCTAATGGTCGGTCGTCTTTCTGGCCTAACCTACTTGAATAAGTTAGCATTGTGAGACACACTCAAGTGTGATAAACTCTCCCTATACCTACAATATTTATAATGTTGTGTTTAGAACTGAATTTCGCTCTTTTATTACACTTAACTTAATTTATGCTCCTATTTTCTTACTAGTTTATTTCACAGTTACTTCAAACTCAAATATTTATTAATTACCACTTCAATTAGTTATTCCATGAACCTTATCTCAAGTTTGTCTTTGGTTGGTTTTTATGTCATCATGAAGAATATTACATACAAGAGTTAGGGTTTATATCAATTTCATTGGAAGAGTAAAAAGATGTTAATATTTCGATACTCGGGTTTACAATTAACTCATAAAAGAGTTATGTAAAAAATTGAAGGATCTACAAGTTTATACATAAAAATGTAGAATATATTAATAATATGATAAAATGGATACAACACAAGAAAATATTTTATGATGATGCAGACATGACATGTCAATAGTTCAAACAATGACATTGTGTTTCTTAGAAAGTCAGACTTCTTTCAGCCTTGTCAAATAACAAACTAAAGCTTATCCCCTGTTATGTGGTGTCTTTAGAGATTATAGAAAGGGTGAGTGAGTGTGCTTGTAGACGTTCTCTTCAACCTCTATATGAATGCCTACATAATATTTTTCTTATCTCAAATTCGAAGTTTTATGTAGAATACCCCTGCCAAATTTTAACCTTTAACCACTTGATCTAAAGAATGATCTCTATTATGTTGATCCCCATAAAAATTTTTGATATCAAAGTGAAGAAGCTTAAAACAAAATGACATAGATATGGTGAAATTGCTCTAGTGCCATCATAACTAGAGGTTGCCACAATGAGCTTATGTTTGAGACCAAATATATGTATCCACATCAGTTTCATAGTACTTGAATTCATGGGACTAAAATTGTATAAGTGATGGGATAATGTACTAAAGTTGGTTTGTCATAATTACATGTAGTTCTCACGTCTTAATTAGGACTTTGGACCTCCATAATTCTATCAATTGTAAACTCTTACCTTTGCGATATTTCACACAGACACATATACTCTGGCTTAAGAAACTCTAGAGTTGTGAAACCCTAATATGGGTTGTACTTTGAGAACATATTATATGTGCATGACTTTAGATTCAATGATATTATTTAACATTCATCTTATTTATTAACCTCACCACTTTTGTCCAGTAAATAGAGCATGAGAAGCCCATCTTACATTAATTTTAAATCAATTGAACCTTTCCATATGGATCTAGGATTTTTCTAGGTTAAATTCAAGAAAATACTAAAATATTAACTCAACCCCCAACCTTTCATTAAGGTCATTGTTGGATATAAATCAAATGACCAACTCTATGAGTTGTATCACTTAAATGGTGCTAGGTAAAAATTAATTCCAAGACATACCTGCCTCATTGTGCAATCACCCTCACTCGCCTTGGATCCATTATCCTACTATTATACAGTCATATAGCACCTCTTGAAACCTTGCACTAGAAAGCCACTATGCACAACTACATCCTTGCACACATTGTAGCACTCATTGCAAAGATATAGATCCATCTCTAGTTTCAACCTATCAAGAAGGTTCCAATGAGCTCCAACTTGAGGGCTAGTGGGTGCCTGATAGGCCAAATCACCACTCCACTTTTCCCCCTCACCTTTTGAACATCCAAATGCTCTCTAGTAACCTGTCATGCTAAAGGAGAACCAAAACACCAATTAAACATGAATTAATTGTATTACCAAAAGGTGTAGATTTAACACTGAATTAAGATTTCAAGCATGTTAAAGAAATCATTTGCACATAGGTCCAACTTCATATATATACATACTAGTTACCTTTACGTAAGTTCCATGACCTTAGCCATAACCTATTTACAAAAGTTGTTGCCCACATAATAAATCATATACACGACTTAGGGCATACAAGCTAAATCTCAAGTTGACATGCATGATATACAAAAATCCTCACCTAAACCTAGGAGTATAAGGACGACACTAGAACTCTATACTAACAACACTAACCTCCTACCACTATTGATCTTCAAACTATGGATCTTTGATACATGATTTCACTGGCCACATTATAAATTATCTACAAACTAAAAGCAACAAAGCAAGGATTGTGATCCAATGTGATTTGCCAAGTAACCCACAACATATATACTACATGCCATGATTACATAATTTATTAAGTTGTGTTTAGTTTGAGGGATACCACTCAAACTACAAGTTGATCACTGAAAAGTAGAAATCAGCCCCGTATAAGATCTAGGATGTCCAGAATCCTAAGATCTCTTCCCCTCAGTCAGTATGAGTAACAACCATAGTGATGCATCGGCCTAACTACTAAGACAGTCTAGTCCTCCCTGGGTACACAAGTCATGGCACTAGAAACTAGGTTATATGACCCTCAAATACAAGTTATGACTGCAGCCACTCTCAATTACTGCCACATCTGAGACATGACCTCGAACGCTCTCCAAAACCTTGAAATCATGATGACAGGGATATACTCTCCCTGCACATTCATATACTCAATAGTATACGACTTCGATCTCCTTTTGGATTTCTCATTTCAGTATCCAATAGATTCTGACACTGGAATAGTTCTACAGACCCATGACACTACATAATTAAGGTTACACTTGATTACTTAGATCAATTTATATATTTTTTACAACATCAAACAAGTTACATACAAGCTCCTAAATAATCTTTGTAAAATAAACTATAGAGCTCAACTTCAGAAGATATAAATAGTATGAAACATATTTCTTGTTACTCCATCATGGATATTGATCTATTATAATCCATAAAGAGGACTAAACCTCCAACTAGAGCACGAAACAATCCAAAAATCCATTCATACAAAAATGGTAATAACTTCCTATAGGCATATCATTATCCTCCAAAATTTTGCGGAGAGTATAACAAGTCATAGACAAGATATTACCCAACATTTCAACCTAGACGTCCATTATACGTATAAATATGGTATTTCAATTAACTAGGCATTTATATGTATGAATCCTAACCTAGATGAGCCATTTTCAATACTATGATTTGATCTAATTGTCACATCAGCAACATAATAATATATTAAAGCATTATAATCACCATAGGTCAATCATTATACAACAAAGTCTAATGTGTGGGTCAGATTTCTAAGCATTAGGTACCAAAGCATCACCTATAGGAGTCATTGCACCTATATTTTGAATTTTAGACCTTGCATGTTCAACGAAAAGCTCATTTTATAGAATAAAAATGTACATAAGGTCTAAGGAAGGCTTAATAACTTATATTATCATCATTTTCATGTCAAATAGTACACAAAAGGCCATATTTTCTCATATTACGAGTTCAAAAATAAGATTAATGACACGCATGTAAAAGGTAGGCAACAAATGCATTTAAAGTTATATAACTCGCCAGGTCAAGAGAAGAAATCTAAAATCTAAGGTGGAAACACCCAAAATTGGCACCCAAACATCAAACTCAACCCACCAAACCTCCAAGAATGTATCCTCTTTCCACGAACAAGGTGAAATTGGAGCGAGGAAGAAGAAAAGATAGTGCTCAACCCATAAGCATAGGGTTCTAGCAAGGAAACAACAAGAAAACCTAGGATACTCAACCACAAGAGGAAAGAGGACAAAGAACAACAAGAAATCAAGGAAAAGAGAAATAATCTTATATGTAAGAAGTAAGGAAAATGATCAACGGCTCGAGATCAATCTAAGGAACCTCGAATCCTGCACATGCATCCATGAAAATCTTATAATCACCGACCTTAATGGACTCCCATCAACCTCTAGTCTCCAACATATCTTGTCAAGCACCTCTTATCCCTACTGAAACTCTACCAAACAAATTGAAATGAGAGGAAAAGAGGGGGTATTTATAGGTGGGTGGAGGTTTGGTGTTGTTCATGACCTGAAGTTATCAAATTTGGTTCTTGCTTTGAATATTTGGAAAGTGTCATGTCTTCATAGATCATAAGAATATTGAGCAAGAGATGAACATGAGGCAGGAGGTGGATGGAGATGATCAAGGAGTATGATTGTAAAATAGACTATCATCTAGGAAAGATGAATGTAGTGGATGATGATTTGAGAAGTAAGTCGTCCTCATCTTTATCTTTCATTAAAGCATTCACTCCATGGTGTGTCACAAGTGGGACATGCTAGTGTCCCTTCGGCAGATGAATGTACAGTTGGAATTATCTTTATTGATTGGTTTGTTGGCACAACTACAAGTGAAGCCACCATTGATATAACATATTAAAGATGCTCAAAAGGATGATGACATTATGCAAAATATCATATTAGAGTTTGGAAGCGGAAAACGTGATGGATTTCATGAAAAAGATGATAGGATAGTATGCTTCCACAACAGAACAACGGTTCGCGATGTTGGAGGCTGAGGCAGATGGTACTTGAGGAAGCTCATTCCTCAATGTATGTAATGCATCCTGGAAGTACAAAGATGTACCATAATCTTAAGTATTTGTATTGGTGTCTAGGTCTGAAACATGACATGGTGGATTTTGTAGCCAAGTGCCCAGTTTGTCAACATGTCAAGGTAAAACATCATAAGCCCACAGGATCGTTACAGCCTTTGCCAATTTTGCAATGGAAATGAGAACATATAAACATAGACTATGTGGCTGGTCTTCCTTGGACAGACAAGGGTCATGATTCCATTTTGGTGATCTTTGATCGGTTGACAAAGTCAACCCGATTTTTGCCAGTCAAGACCACCTATATAGCAAGAAAGTTGGCATAAGTGTATGTTGATGAGATACTTCGTCTGCATGGAATACCTATTACCATAGTGTTTGATAGGGGTCCACAATTTATGAGCAGGTTTTGAGAGCATCTACATATGGCATTGGGGATGTATTCGAGGTTCAATATGGCCTTTCACCTATAGAGAGATGGCCAGTCATATAGGACCATATAGATGTTGTAGGATCTTTTGGGGGTATGTGTACTTCATTTTCTTGGAAGTTGGGATATCCACTTGAGCCTGATTGAGTTTGACTACAACAATAGTTATCAAAGGAGAATAGACATGGCACCGTATGAGGCTTTATATGGTAGGCGATGTAGATCACCTATTTATTGGTATGAAGCAAGTGAGTACTAGTTATTGGGTCCTCAGTTAGTTTATCCAACAACAGTTGAAAGCAACACATGATAGTAAAAACTCATATGCTGACAACCTTCATAGACTGTTGGACTTCCATGTTGGATACCATGTATACCTAAAAGTATCTCCTTGGAAGGGTGTGTTGAGCTCTGGTAAGAAGTGTAAGTTGGATTCTTGGTTTATGGGACCTTACCCTATCATATCACAAGTTGGGAAGTGGCATGCGGGTTGGAGTTGCCACCAGAGTTGCACCACTTACACAACAAGTTCCATGTTTTGATGTTGAGGAAGTGTCATCCTAATAAATAGCAGATGTTGCAACCTATAGAGGTTGAGTTGGAAGAGGATGTTACCCATGTTGAGGGTCTAATATTGATATTAGATAGGCGTGTGCATAAGCTTAGGAAGAAGGATATTGCCTTAGTTAAGGTGTTGTGGCATCATCGTGGTGTATATGAAGGCACATGGGAGTTAGAGGATGAGATGTATAGGAAGCACCCATACTTGTTTTCTTAGGATTTGGGGGCAAAATCCTTGTTAAGGGGGCTTAATATTTAAACAAAACTTGTTTGACAAGATTGGATTATTTGATGCTTAATATTGAAATTTAACTACGAATTATGATGTAACATTGATGTCACACTGGAGGATGAAACTATGTTTAAAATTCGAATCAAATAGACCTTGTTTGATTGATTATATAACTTCATATAACTTTTGAACCTTTCCTTCATGCAATTCTCGCTGCCCAATGAGATTTTCAGTGCCAAATGAGATTTCTAGTGTCTGTTTGGACTTGGATTTTTGGTGCCTACTTCAATTTGATGTTTGGTTCTCTCTTAGCTATGGATTTTAGTTGCCCGCTTGGATTTGAATTTTCAGTGGCCCCTTGGATTTGAATTTTTGGTGGCCTCTTGGATCATGAGTTGGGTATTTCTCTTGTGCTTCTTAAGCTGACAAAAAAAAATTCACATTCTTGTCCTGCGTCAGCACACATCCAAACCCATTCTTGGAAGCATCACAGAAAATGATGTAGCATTTCCTAAGTTATGGAAATACCAACATTAGAGCAGCCATCAATTTATCCTTTAACAATTGGAAAGAACGTTGACACTTCTCATCCCAAACAAAAGGAACACCCTTCTTAGTTAGCATGGTCAAAGGTAAAGCTATGACACTGAAGTTCTTGATGAACCTTTTGTGGTAACCAGCTAACCCTAGGAAGCTTTAAGGCTAGGTTGGGGTCTTTTTTATTCCCACTCCAACACTAACTCCTCCATGTTAGGTTCTACATAAACACCTTTTATAGAGAGTATATGACCATGAAAGGACACGTCGGTCAGCCAAAACTCACACTTATTGTACTTGGCATAAAGATTATGTTGCCTCAGCAACTCCAATGCCTAATGAAGATGTTGCTCATGTTATTGAATGTCCCTATAGTAGCACCACCACAAACTCATAAAGGTACGATCTGAACATTGTGTTCATCAGATCCATAAACATTATTGGAGCATTGGTTAGCTCAAATGGCATAACTATGAACTCATAATGATCATACCTAGTCCTAAAAGTAGTCTTAGGTATACCATATGCCTTGATCCTCAACTGGTGATATCTTGACCTCAATTCTATCTTGGAAAACACTATATCAACTTTGAACTAGTCAAACAGATCATCTATCCTCAGTAACGAGTACTTGTTCAACTGTGAGTACTCTATGCAAAACATCATATTACCATATTTTTTCTTCACAATCGACATTGGAGCAACCTAAGGGGAAGTTCTCAGTCATAGGAGTTTGAGTTAGCTGAGCCTGAGTTCGAGTTATGAGTTAGAACCCTTCTCCAATAACTCTTGTAGCTTCTTCTTCAACTTGTTCATCTCAATTGGAGTCATCATATAGGGTGTTTGTGCTATGGGTTGTGCGCCAGGAACTAGATTGATTTCAAAATCAATCTCCCTAAAGGGTGGAACACCTGGAAACTTATTGGGAAAAGCATCCTCGAACTCACGCACCACAGGTACATCTTGGATACTAGGAATTCTCACCTTGGTGTCGACTACATGTTCCAAAAAAGCTTCACACCCTTGTATTACCAACTTCTCCACTATCATAGTTGACACTAGATAGGAGGGAAGGACCTTCATGTCTCCTTATAAGTTCTAAGAGTCATCACCATCACAAAATGTAGCAACTTTGGAACCACAATCTAACACAACCTTGTACTTCTCCAAGGTATCCATCCCTAGAATCACATTGAATCCATGTATATCAACTTGCATAAGATCCAGTTGAATTTTACGTCCTGAGAAAGAAAGAACACAAGATGGACACACTTACCAGAACACTAGAGAACCAGTCAAAGGGGTTTCTAACAAGATGCTATTAGTTATACTAAAAACATGCAAGTTACAACTATTTATCACCACTCTGGTGATAAATGAATGTGTCGCACGTAGATCAACTGAAACATATACAAAGGCAGAAGAAGATAAATTAGAATGAAAAAGTTCCATTTGACATGTCATGCTGCCTAGTTGACCACTCATTTTGAATGACTCATAGCGTCATCTCATGTCTCTCTCTTCCTCTACTAGCCGGTCCTGAAAGCCCTACCTACAATGTCTATCCAAGACCTCTACTGCCATCACCATTGTGCTATTGTTGATGTTGTGAGCCTTGTTGGCTCTGCCTCAACTCATGTGTAACCTCTTGGTTCTTCATAAGGCAACACCATCTCAAATGCCTATCCTAACCATACGGTAGCCTGGACAGCCCAGTCACCAACACTGAACCTAAACTTTTCACCCCAACTGGTAGAAAGCTATGTCTTATCCCTTTTCTATGAGACCACTATGACTGCACCTGTGCCTTTGGTTCAAAAAAAGTCAATCTTGACTAAGACTACTAGAATTGTGGTGAAGAAAGCCTTGATTTCTTGAAACTTCCTTATGGTGATCTTTGGAACTGAGCAGGCCTCTTTCTGGCATTGGCTTCTCGCTGCTCCACAATTGTCCTCTCTGTCCTTATCATGGACTCTAAAAAGGTAGAAAACTTATCTTAGATCTCCAAAGCAGATATTGTCCTTACCAACTCAGCATTCAAATCCTTCTCAAACCTTCTAATCCTCTCCTTCTCTATGGTCTCCATGTGAGGATAGAACCTCAGCAACTCCATGAACTTTTCCTCATGGTCATTGATAAACAATGATCCCTGGTGTAATCATTCAAAATGAGCCATCTTCTTCTCCAGATACGTCTTTAGGAAGTAATAGATGAAAAACTCTCACTGGAACTCCTCCCAATTGATCGACTCTACTAGTCTCTTTTCCTCCTATATGGCCTACCAATGGCCAATATTACCTTTCAGAAAGTAAATTTTGTGTGCTTCATCTTATCCTCCTCAAAGATGTCCTGAATCTAGAATGCCTTCTCCAACTCTATCAACCACATATCTACATCATTTGGGTCTTTTTTTCCCTCATACTTTGTGTCTTCCACTCGCTTCATCCTCTCAAAGGTCTTCCCTAGATCCTGAGATTCGACATTTGGGGCAGGAACCCTTGGTTGAGGTATAGGCACCCTATCTACCAAGTGTGTGATCATCGCCATCAGCTATCGAAAAATAGACTGAAAAGCCAGATCAACTATAGTTGAAGGGTCAAACAGAGGTGAAATAGATGACCATCTCATCTACTCCTCCATCTGGTATGTGTCTCCTATTGCCACCTCCAGGTGCCATGAAGTGGTCCAAGGACTCCTCAAGGCATGCAATTCAATTCTAGCCATCCATATCCCCAATTTGGTTAGTCCTTAAATAGGCTAACTATCTCAGGTACTCCTCCATCCAAAATAGGCTATGTGGATGAACTTCCTCATAATAGATAATATCAAAAATGAGTTGTGAACCAGCTAAAAATGAGATAAGTTGAAGCTCTGATACCATATAGAATGGGAAAAGCTTTCATTTGATAACTGGAAAAAGTTACAATACACTCTCTTTTATAGGACAAGAGAGAAAGGGAGAACCAGAACTAGGCAATATGGGATAAAAGAAAAGCTAAAGACAATATAGATCTTAAGCACATAACAAAACACACAATATAAGATAACAAAACACACAGCACAAGATAATGCATAAAGCATATATACTAATACTATTGCCATGGCCTATGTACCCAGGGCGGACTAGGTTGTCTTAGTAATTGGGTTGATGCACCACTAGGGTTGTTACTCAAACTCATCGAGGGGAAGAGATATTAGGATTCCTAACATCCTAGATCGTATACAGGGATGATTTTGACTTTGTAGTGGTCAACTAGTAGTTTGAGTGGCACGCCTCAAACTACCCAAGGCTTAATTTGAGTGTCCTAACTAGGGTAGAGTTGCATTTTTTGTCAGTCCAAGGAATCCTTAATGAATTTGACATTTTTGAATCTGACCCTATTCCTATGCATTGTGATAAGAAAGTTTCCACCATTATTAACAACAATCCCACTTTCCATGAGCACACAAAGCACATCAAAGTGGATTACCACTTTGTCTGAGAAGTAATTCTTTTGGTATGTATTTGTACCCCTTATCTTTGGACAAAAGATTAGGTTCTTGATATATTTACCAAGATACTTCCCTAGACTCGCTTTGCTACGGTGGTGGACATGTTGGGTATGTTTGACATCAATGCTCCAGCTTAAGGGGGGAGTATTAGTATATATGCTTTATGTGTTACCTTATGTTGTGTGTTTTGTTATCTTGTATTGTGTGTTTTGTTATGTTCTTAAGACCTTTCTTGTCTTTAGCATTTCTTTTATCCCATGTTGCCTAGTTCTAGTTCTCCCTTTCTCTCTTGTCTTATAAAAAAGAGTGCATTGTAACTCTCAGATCCAACAAACCCGCTTAGGGGTAGTAGATAGCATTAGCAGTAGATCTGGATTAATAGATCCAAGAAACCTACATAGGGGAAGTACATGGCAACAATAGATTTGGATCAACAAATCTGAGAAACCCACATAGGGGCAGTAAAGATAGAAAAGACCTACAATGCCACAGTGTGAGATTCACTCCACCATGTGGCATAGGCAAGAAAAGAGGTGGTACTTGTTAGGTTTTCAATGTGCTATTCTGGGACTAACTGGAAGAATAATGATGTAATGTAGGTCAATGGGGTGGAGATCAATGGGTTACGGTTTGATGGTGTGGAGGTCAATGGGGGTAGAGGTTGATAGGTTATAGGTTGATGGTGATGATGGAAGGTGAAGGGTTGATGGTAGGTCAATGGGTTGATAGGTCGATAGGTGGAAGCTCGATGGGTGGAGGTCGATGGGTGGAAGATGAAAGGTTGGTCGGTCGGTGGAGGTTGATCGGTGGAAGAGGAAGGGTTGGTCTATGTGTGGAGGTCTATGGATGGAACATGAAAGATTGGTCGATGGGTGGAAGATGAAAGTTTGGTCAATTAGTGGAGCTCGATGGGTGGAAGAGGAAGGGTTGGTCGATGGATGGAGGTCAGTGGTGCATTTGCTCCTTGAAGAGGGTCTCCTTCTGGCCCTAGATGAGGTCAACCTCAACCACCCCTGCCAATTTCTTCTACAACTTTTTTGGGTGTACGAACCATGATGAGGACTGCTGTTAGGAAAAGCATGGTAAACTTGCCTGAGATAATTAGGTCTCCTCTGATGTCTATGAAGACTCAACTACTACTGCCTCAAGCTCTACTCATCCCATGGTTGATTGGATTCACTCAAAGTTTGGAAAACTCCTCCAAGCATGTTGATCCTGGCCCAAAATTTCTACAGAAGAAGGTTCCTCTGCCTTACTTACATCTCCTTCTACTACCGGTAAAAATAAACAGGTCATAGACTCATGTGCATCTACCCATTTTTCTTGTTGTTCCAAACTTTTCACTACCTTATTTAAGACTACAAAAGTTCCTCACGTGACATTGTTGATGGGACTCAGTCCTGTACATGGCATTGGAACGATATCTCTGTCTAAAACTCTGTCCTTGAAATCTGTCTTATATGTTCCACACTTTCATCTTAATCTACTATCTATTAGTAAAACTGTTAAAAGCCGTCAGTGTTTGATTACTTTTGATCCTGAGGGTTGCGTGTTTCAGGATCTTCATACGAGGAAGAGGATAGGTTTGAGCCATGAGGGACCAGATGGACTGTACTACTTGGATGTGTCACAATATGTTGTTGATTTGCTATATGCTTCCATATGTGGTCTACAATGGCACTATCGCCTAGGCATCCTTCTATTGCTAAACTTCAGTGTTTATTTCCAAATATTTTTTAGAAACAATTTTTGTGTGAATTATGTCAGTTTGGTAAACAAAATCGGGTTATTTTCATAAGAAGCAAGAAATCAGTTCTAAAAATCTATTTGACAGTGTTCATGTTGATACTTGGGGTCCATGTTTTGTTTCTAGCTTGTTCGGATATCACTATTTGATGACCTTTATTGACGATTATTCCAGGGCAACTTGGTTGGTTCTACTAAAGGATCGTAGTACCATTTTGCAAACTATCACAACCTTTTTTATTGAGATCCAAACCTAATTCAAAACCACTATCAAAATCTTTCTATCCAATAATGCCTTAGAGTTTATGCAAAAATATATCGATCATCTTTGTAACTCTCAAGGTTCAATTCATCAGACTTCCTGCTCTTACACATCACAACAAAATGGTGTGGCAAAAAGGAAGAATCGTCATTTACTTGATGTAGCATGCACTCTTCTTCTTCACTTTCATGTTCCTAAACATTTTTGGCCTAACTTTTTTTTCTATTGTGTGCTACTTAATCAACCATATGCCTTCTTATATGTTACATAAGAAGATCCATGTCTCTCTTCTTTTCCCTGATGCACCTTTGTATTCTATTCCACCACACATCTTTAGAAACACCTATTGTGTTAAGAATCTCACCATGGGATATCTAAACCTGACCCCTATTCCATTAAGTGTGTGACGTGGGATTTTATCGCACTAACAAACTCACTCGGGGTTGAAATCCCTGAGCTTTTACCAAAACCAAAGTGCAATAATACCACCCGCAAGCGGACAAGTCTTATCGCAGTATAGTTAAGGATCGAACCCAAAGGACAACATTTTTAAGAATCTTTGTCAGTCTAGTCTAGTTTGAGTTAAGGCTAATATTTAAAATGATTGGTTGATTTGAGGTTACTTAACTAATTGCAGGAAAGTAAAAGCCGAATTAAAGTTGGGTTAAGATCAATGATATGGAATCGTTGGGATGGTATCGGGTTTCACCACCGCTACGCATGCAAACACATTTCATCGCAAATCATCCAGGAAAGATATAACAATCCAAATAGAGCTGTTGAGGAACCCCGCATACGGGCGTTAGGTTCATGTAAGCATCACCTTAGGCATCAGATGTCTCGTCACCAACTGGATCACTTACTTACGGCTCCGAAGATACAGAAATCCAACAAAGGTTGTGAGCCCCCTATACATGTGTTGGGCACACAGAAGTGTCACCAAAGGCTAGATGGCTCGTCCTCCCGTGGATCATACACTTTGACCTTGAAGAAATCCCATTCTATTTCTAGTTTGGGAGTCAACCGCATTAATCGATAAGCAAGCAGGTGATAGATCTACAAACTAACATCGACGATAAACAAAGACAATACAAAATTCAGCTAAGGTTATGGTCCTCCCTGAGGGATGTTTAGACCACAGAAGCGTCACCATAGGCTAGATGTCTCATCCCCTCATGGATCATACACTTACGACCTCAAGGAATCCTATCAGAAGTTCTTGTCAAGGATTCGAACTTGTAAATCGCCATTCCATCCCATGTATAGAATATATCACAATAAAGGAGAGAACAAGATGAAAGCAAATTGATTATCAACTACGCACGTACCAATTAATAACGAAATGGAAAGTTATATATATTTCCATGGAGAGTTTAACAAAAGAACATGATTTGCATGGGCGGCGGGGCTAGTCCCCGCACCCCAGCGAAAAGGTACTACTCGCTCATGATGTGAGAAATAAGAAGAATAACAAAGAGAGAGAAATCCGCCATGAACTCAGTGCAGAAGGTAATCGCAGCTCGGTGAAGAAGATACATCCTTCTACGATGTGTCGGAGCAGAACTGGACGCGAACGGGAGATGCCAAGACAGACCGGATAGTCTCCCTTGCTCCGTCTTCCTTCTCTCCTCAGCCTCCTTGGTTGCAACACGGGCAATAGGTGGAATGAGACTGGCGTGGATGACACTGACTTTGGATCAGACCTGTGTACAGGCAGCCTATCGGCATCCCGGAACCCCCCTCCTTTAAATGAGGACCCTTGGGGTCCTATTTATAGGCACAGGACTACCCCAAACGGTTTAGGAGATATTTTCTTTCACCCCAAACGGTTTAGGAGATATTTTCTTTATCAAACGGTTTACTAATATTATGGCCAAACGGTCTGGAAAAAATCTATTCCAAATGGTCTTCGCTGCCTTGACTTTTCCATATGGTTTTCTTAAACGGTCTTTGTATTATGCTGCTCATTCAGTTTGGAAACTGACAGACCTCCAAACGATCTTCGAGCAAGAGGCAAACGGTCTTTCTGATTTCCCTTTTCCATTCGGTCCTGCGTTTCACAGCTGCTGGAGCAAACGGTCTGCATCCCTAGCCTCCACGCGGTCCGCAAGCCTGCTTTGGCAAATGGTTTTGCTCACGCAGTTTTGGTCATTCGATCTGCTTCTTATTCGGTTTTGAGGTGAACTAAAAGATCAAATGGTCTCGAGCTGGCTTCCTCCATTCGGTTTCCGTTGAGTATCCCAAACGGTCTGAGACCGTTTAGCATTGCCAAATGGTCTGTGTGATCAGTACAGAGAGCACAATGTGGTGGAGGGTAGGTCTAGGTGGATCTGATGATGGCGTAGGTAGAGGTAGCAAGTGCGGCGATTGCTACAGTAGTAGGTGTGACGGAGTCGGAGCTACTGCTTGGCAGGGCGGAGTTCTAGGAGCAAGGCGCCACCGGGATATGATATTTTGAAGAAAAGAGGTGCTGCTCAGTGGAGGTGCAGAGGTAGGAGATGACGCGCCACGGTCGTGGTGAGGTTGTTGTCCCACAGTCGTGCTGCCCTACACGGGCGTGGTGGGTGAAGACTTGAGCTCTGATGGCGGTGCGCCGTGGCCGTGGCGTGACACCACGGTCGTGGTGAGGCAACTATCCCACGGCCATGCTATCTTGCATGGGCGTGGTAGGTGAGAAAGGTCAGGCACTGAGGAAGGTTCACCACGGTCGTGGCCTCACCACACGATCGTGGTCAGGGCAGTGGAACACAGTCGTGGCGGTTCAAAATGGCCGTGGCAAGGACGGTGCTTCATGGTCTTGAATTAATCATCCAGAAGGGTTGCGTTATGCTTTCAATCGGTCTCTGCTAGCCTATCGGTCTTGAGTGAGACTGAATGTTTGTTTAACTTCATCAAGACCTGCATCAAATCAATGTAAATTTCATTAAAATCATGATAATTGGAACAATTAAGTAATTTTGCACATTTTGTTATTTTAGTAAGTGAAATTAAAAGCATTTAATCAAATTTGACTCAAGATGGTAATTGTATTTCATGATGAATATACATTCATCAAAATACCCCAAACTTAAACATTGCTTGTCCTTGAGTAACACAAAATCTGAAATAGTCGCCAAATGAATACTTTCAATTCGTGTGATTGCTTCATTTTCACATCACAAATGTTTTCTTTCTGCTCAATATGACTCATTATCTCAACCTCCTGAGACCACTAAACACATCTTACCATATCTTCGTTCCTGAGTTCGTTTTCCAATATCACTCCCTCCTCACTTTTTCGAGCAACAATCATGTCAAAGAGTTTTGTAAGAGTCCAGAGACACCCGCAGAACAACAAGTGTGCATTTGATCTGAAATTGGTGTTTTCCAGGATAGGGTAGGCATTCATTGTGCCATTAGGTAGAAAATGGAGTGAAAGGTGGTATGGAAGGAAGAAATAAATCTCTCCTCTATTCGACTCGAGATTTTTATTTTATGGAGTGCAATTTCATTTATTGCATTTTTTGTGCAAATATCTCCTCTATTCATCTCGAGATTGCATTTCTTTTTGTGTGCGCTTTGGCATCTTTTTGTTTGCAAATCTCTCCTTTATTTGACTCAAGATTGCAATTTTGGTGGTACGCCCCTATTTATCTGTTAGGGGTATGGAAGAAGCAGAATAGAGGGAAGTGGTGTGCCACCCCGAACTTAGGGTTTCGCACAAATTTGGCTATTTTTGTTTCTTTTTTATTAATGGAGGGATACGAAGATGATAGAAGAGGTGTAGAAGAAAGTTCAGATCAGAATGCTACTTGATTTACAATTCAGTGCACCGAGTCGTTCTCTTTATCATACTCTTCTCAAATAATGACTTGATGAGGATCTGGTGGAGATTCCATGTTATTGTTCCACTAGTCAGTTAGGAAGCACGACATGTTTGATCACTATCAGTTCAACAGATGCTTGTCATTTTTGCAGAAGTATCATGATGTTAGGAATCATAAGCTTCACAAGATGATATCAATCAAAAGGCTTGTTTCAAAAAAGTGGTCCTTTTGAGGATTTACTTCGAATAAGGAGGATATAATGATTCAAAATGCATAGCAGTTTAGTTAGTGATTTTTAATGAAACATGAAGTGTCAAAAATTCATCAACTATCTGTTCAATTTCTTTGAAAAATTTTGAAAATTTTTGTCAAAAATGCGGTGATGAAAATCTAAGACTGATTTAGATGGGTGAAGGTGGAAAGTAAGATACGTACCACCCACCCACTACCCTAAACTTAGAAATTTACTCATCCCGAGAAAACTCTAAATCCAAGATGGAGGGGAAATTTCGTGCCGTTTGGACCACTGGATGTGGTTGCATTCCAGACAGTGCACGTCCTCCATTTGAAAAATCTAGAAAAGCAAGATCAATCAGAACTCAAGATAGCATCTCGCGATGTTAATTTTATTTGGTGCAAAATTATCTAAAAGGTGAAAACAAAATTAAGGAAAAATTTCTATTCAAAATTGAAAACTAAATACGAATTTATTTATCGAGTTGCCTCCCGGCAAGCGCCTTTGTTTTATGTCGATGGATCGACTTGATATCTTCGACTTCACAGTGGTTCCTTTAGATTGGAGAGATCTATTATTTCTTCGGTGCTCATATATGTTTTGGTGAAATATCTATTTAAGCGATGACCATTTGTTACAAATTCACCTGACTTTTCACTCCATAATGAGAAGGCACCATGTGGGAAGATGCTTTTGACGATGTATGGTCCAGACCAGCGTGAACGGAGTTTTCCTGGGAATAACTTCAACCTTGAGTTAAATAGCAGAACTTGGTTTCACACTTGTATGTCTTTTCTTTTCAGATGTCCATCGTGCCAAAGTTTTGTGCGTTCTTTGTAGATTCGTGCATTTTCATAAGTTGTCATCCTAAGTTCATCCAGCTCTTGGAGTTGCAGAATCCTGGCTTCGCCTGCTTCTTTCATGTCAAAATTCAGTTGCTTAATTTCCCACCATGCTTTGTGTTCCAATTCTACATGCAGGTGGCATGACTTTCCATATATTAATCGAAAAGGTGTAGTCCCAATGGGAGTTTTATAAGCGGTTCGATAGGCCCATAATGTGTCGTTGATTTTCACTGACCAATCCTTTCGACTGCGGCCTACATTTTTTTCCAAAATAGCCTTTAGTTGATGATTAGAAACCTCTACCTGTCCACTCATTTGTGGATGGTAAGGTGAGGCTACTTTATGTGTTACACCATATTTTCTCAGCAAAGCTTCAAAGCTTCTTTCAAGGAAGTGAGACCCTCCGTCAGATATCACGGGTCGTGGCACTCCAAAATGGGGGGAAATAATATCTTTGAATAATTTGATGACGGGTTTGGAATCACGAGTGACGGTTGGTATGGCTTCAACCCATTTTGAGACGTAGTCCACTGCGACTAGGATGTATGAAAATCCATGAGAAGATGGGAATGGACCCATGTAATCCACCCCCCCAACATCGAATATCTCTACTTCTTGCCATAGATTCAGCATCATCTCATCTCTCTTTGTTATATTGCTGATCTTTGACAATTGTCACACGATAGGACAAAGTCATAGGAATCTTTGGATATGGTTGGCCAGAAGAATCCACATTGCAAAACCTTCAAGGCAGTCTTTTTAGAGCTCATATGTCCTCCCACTGGTCCTGAGTGACATTGTTCCAAAATAAGTTGAGCTTCTTCTTCGGCGATACGTCATCTATACAGACCATCAGCACATAGTTTGAAAAGGTACGACTCATCCCAGTAGTACTGTTTCACATCATGCATAAATTTCTTCAGTGCATTTCCGGTGCTTTGAGGATGAATAACGCCAGCAGCGAGGTAGTTTACAAAATCCGAGTACCATGGTATAGCTTCTGAGACCTTCATTAGTTGATCATCCGGAAGGGAATCATTAATTGGAATCTTCTCAGTATCCAGAGTGTGGATGCGACTGTGGTGATCTGCTACCACATTTTCTGTACCCTTTTTATCTCTTATCTCTAAATCAAATTCTTGCAGCATGAGAATCCATCTAATTAACCTGGGTTTTGCATCTTTCTTTGCCAAAAGGTAACGAATGGCAGTGTGGTCTGTGTAGACAATGACCTTTGAACCAATTAGGTAGGATCTGAACTTGTCAAAAGCATACACGACTGCCAGAAGTTCTTTCTCGGTAGTTGCATAATTCCTCTGGGCTTCATCGAGAGTTTTCGATGCATAATAGATCATATAATGTTTCTTCTCTATATATTGCCCTAAAACAACACCCACAGCATTGCCACTGGCATCACACATAATTTCAAAAGGGTGGTCCCAGTTGGGAGCTCTAATGACGGGTGTTGTTGTGAGAGCCTGCTTTAGTGTGTTGAAGCTTTTGACACATTCTTTGTCAAAATTGAATTCAACATCTTTTAGTAACAAATTTGTCATTGGCTTGGTTATCTTTGAAAAGTCCTTTATGAGTCTTCTATAAAATCTTGCATGACATAGGAAAGCACGGACTTCTTTTACATTTGTTGGAATAGCCAGTTTAGAAATCACTTCAATCTTGGCTTTATCTACTTCAATTCCTCTATTGCTGACCCTATGGCCGAGGGCAATGCCTTCCTTTACCATAAAATGGCACTTTTCCCGATTCAGCACAATATGTGCTTCTTCACAACATTTGAGGACCAGGGAGAGGTGCTTTAGACATGAATCGAATGAATCTTCGTATACAGAAAAGTCATCCATGAAAACCTCCATAATTGTTTCAGTAAGACCAGTGAATATGGCAGCCATGCAACATTGGAAAGTTGCAGGTGCATTACAGAGACCAAATGGCATTCTTTTAAATGTGTATGTTCTGAATGGGCAGGTAAAAGTTGTTTTCTCTTGGCCATCTGGATGTATGGGTATTTGATAGAATCCAGAGTAACCGTCAAGATAACAGAAATATTCTTGGTGAGCCAACCTTTCTAAGACTTGATCAAGGAAAGGCATTGGAAAATGATCTTTTTGGGTTGCCTTGTTTAATTTTCTATAATCTATGCACATCCTCCACCCTGTGACTGTTTGAGTAGGGATGAGTTCATTGTTTTCATTCCGTATAATAGTTGTTCCACCTTTCTTCGGGACTACATGCACTGGACTCACCCATGGCAAATCTGATATTGGATAGATTATTCCAACTGTGAGCAGTTTTATGACCTCACGACGGACCACTTCCTTCATATTTGGATTCAGTTTTCGTTGATGCTCAATAGTAGGCTTGTGATCTTCCATCATAGGGATCTTGTGCATACACAGTGCTTGACTAACCCCAGTGAGGTCACTCATTTTATAACTGATGGCTTTCTTTCTTTCCCTTAATTCCTTCAGGTGTTTATCTTCTTGTTCAGCTGTTAGATCGGAATTTATAATAACTGGGCAAACTTTGAGATCGTCCAAAAACACATACTTTAGTCCCTCGGGCAGGGGCTTCATTTCGGGAGACTCTTGTTTTTTGCATGTTTCTTTTGTAGCTTCCATAGCTTTGAGTTCTTCACAAGTGGCTTCAACATCTTCTTTAGCAGAGTCGAGGGATTCGATGCAATCCTTTACTTGTTCGACAATTGATTCATCAATTGATGGATTCGTTAGAGCAACTTCTAAAGGATCGTCTGATTCATGATGTTCTTGAGTCAGAAGTGACATTTGCTCAATGCAGTCAATCAGATAGACTTCTTCTTGCATACTTGGTCTTCTCATACTTTCAAACACTTTAAATTCGAGAGTTTCTTTGCCTAATCTGAGCAGTAAGGTACCAGCTTCAACATCAATTAAGGCTCTTCTAGTGGCGAGGAACGGACGACCAAAGATGAGAGGATATCTGGCATCTTCTTTAATGTCCATGATGACAAAATCACACGGGACATAAGAGTCCTTGTCCACTTTGACTGGGACATCTTCGATGATTCCCATGGGAAGAGTTACCGAATTATCTACAAGTTGTATGGTTATTCTTGTTGGAAGAAATTCTGCAAACCCTAGTCTTTTGCACATGCTAAGTGGCATAATAGAGATGCTTGCGCCGAGATCTGCCAACCCTTTCTTGCATGATGAGTCGCCAATGTGACATGAAATTCCAAAGGATCCTGGGTCTTTTTGTTTTTTGGGAATCTTGTTCAAAATGATATCAGATGTAGTTGTCGCCAGTTTTACTATCTCATACTCTTCAGTTATATACTTCCTTGTGAGAAGTGACTTTAAGTACTTAGTCCAGGTTGGTATCTCAGCTAGAGCATTGAGAAAAGGGATATCAACATGAAGCTTCTTCATAGCTTCTTTGAACTTATTGAAACGAATATCCAGCTTGGTTTACCTTAGACGAGCTGGGAAAGGTATATGAGGCTTATATACAGGAATATCAGGTTCCGGTGTTTCAGTTTCTTCATCAATAGGTTTCTCATGATTTCCCTTATCTGTCCTATCAACTTGAGATTCTAGTGTTGTTGAGTCTTGGGCAATTACAGATTCATCCTTGTCTGTAATAACCACAGATGTCTTTATAGGGGGATCCGAATAGTCTTTTCCTGACCTTGTGGTGACTGCCTTCAACTGTTCAGGATGCTTAGGATTGTTCTCGGGTTGGCCAATAAAGACTCCAGTAGGTGGCTTTATGCTAGCTGCGAGTTGAGATAATTGAGATTCAATAGCATTCTGCTGAGCTTGTTGGTTAGCTATCATGGTTTGCTGAGTTTGCAACATCTTTTCAATGGCTGATAGCTTGTCATTAGGAGAAATTGGACCTGCTTGATATCCTTGTTGTTGATTAAGATTCTGGTATTGAGAGTTATTTTGGTAATTATTGTAGTTCCTATTCTGAAAGTTCCCCTTGAAATTTCCTTGATTCCCAAAATTTTGTTGTTGATTATACTGGAATCCTGGTGGGCCTCTTGATTGATTGCTTGAACCAAATTGATGCGAGTTTACTGCTCCATAGGGGTTTCCATATTGAAAATCGGGATGATTCCTATTATGATTCGGATTGTAATAACTTTGACCAGGAATGGTGTTGATAGCATTAAGATTTTCCATCTGACCATTATCTCCTTGGCCACATACATTGCTCAGAACAACATCATAGAGAACATTGCATGATAAAGTGGAATGATTGGTGCTCTTACATCCTTCACATAATAGGGAAGTGGACTTGACCTGTTCTAGTTGTCAAGTGGGTGAACGTCCTCTTCCAATGGCAACAAGAGATGATTCAATATGGTCTTGCTTGGCAACTAAGAGTTTCAAGGTTTCAGCGATAGACTTGTACTCGGGAGTAGCTCCGACCATAGCTACTTTCAAAACTCCTTTACCTACATATCTACCCCAATTGGCTTGATTTTCTTCTCCCAGGGTGACGACTCTCCATGTGTTGTCATAACTTTGACGCATGAAGTTTCCTTCAAACGAGGAATCGAGGAATCTCTTAATATCATCATCCACACCCCTATAGAAAATCTCAATGAGTTGGTTCTTGGGAATTTTGTGGTGTGGACACTTGCATAGAAGCTCTTTGTATCTATCCCAAGCTTCAGCAAGGGTTTCTCCAGGAACTTGAGTGAAATTTGTTATCCACCCTCTAATTTCATAGGTAAGAGATGGAGGGTAGAACTTTTCTAGAAACACATTTTGGAGTTGTTCCCAGGTGGTGATGGGTATTTCACTTTGCAGCGAATTATGCCAACTTATAGCTCTATCAGCAAGGGAGTACTTAAAGAGATGGAGTCGAATGGCATCATCTGTGACTCCATTTTGTTTTGTCATGGCACATAGATCAATAAATCTCAGAAGATGTTCTTGGCTATCTTCTCCTTGCTTGCCATAGAAAGGATTATTATGAAGCAGGGTGATCAATGCGCTCTTATCTCAAAATTAGTAGCATTGATAGGAGGAGGTTGTATTGGATGTTGAACATTTGCAGCTTTCGAGATTGAGAACTCTTTGAGATCCTTTTGTAGTTCAGCTACTTGCGATGCTGCTTGCGCGGCTAGGATTTCCTATTGAACCGCGGCCCTGGCTTCTTGCATGAGCCTCTCTCTTTGTGCATTTATGGCTTGAGCCACCCTTCGGGCTACCTCTTCTTCTTGAGCCATCATTTCTTGATTTTATCTGATCTGACGATGAAAGGTTTTGTCTATCTCGGGATCAAAGCCTGATGTTAGTCTGGGGTTGTCTGAACGGTGCATGCACTACGCCTTGGATTGTACCTGAGATAGAAAGATTTCAAAAAGTGAGAACCACATAGTAGAGTCAAATTTCAAGTAGATGATCGATTGTGTCAAAAGAAAAAGCAAAATCCTAATTAGTCTTAAAAGAACTAGTTTTGACTAACTGATTTTGTTGTCCCCGGCAACGGTGCCAGAATTTGACGTGGGATTTTATCGCACTAACAAACTCACTCGAGGTTGAAATCCCTAAGCTTTTACCAAAACCAAAGTGGAATAATACCACCCGCAAGCGGACGAGTCTTATCGCAATATAGTTAAGGA
This sequence comes from Alisma plantago-aquatica, assembly GCA_963693085.1. Classification (NCBI taxonomy): domain Eukaryota; kingdom Viridiplantae; phylum Streptophyta; class Magnoliopsida; order Alismatales; family Alismataceae; genus Alisma; species Alisma plantago-aquatica. The sequence continues at coordinate 1,540,717,342 of OY856409.1, forward strand.
TCGAACCCAAAGGACAATGTTTTTAAGAATCTTTGTCAGTCTAGTCTAGTTTGAGTTAAGGCTAATATTTAAAATGATTGGTTGATTTGAGGTTACTTAACTAATTGCAGGAAAGTAAAAGCTGAATTAAAGTTAGGTTAAGATCAATGATATGGAATCGTTGGTATGGTATCAGGTTTCACCACCGCTACGTACGCAAACACATTTTGTCGCAAACCATCCAGGAAAGATATAACAATCCAAATAGAGCTATTGTGGAACCCCCCATACGGGCGTTAGGTTCGCGTAAGCATCACCTTAGGCATCAGATGTCTCGTCACCAACTAGATCACTTACTTACAGCTCCAAAGATACAGAAATCCAACAAAGGTTGTGATCCCCCTATATAGGTGTTAGGCACACAGAAGCGTCACCGAAGACTAGATGGCTCGTCCCCTCACGGATCATACACTTCGACCTCGAAGAAATCCCATTCTATTTCTAATTTGGGAGTCAACTGTATTAATCGATAAGCAAGCAGGTGATAGATCTACAAGCTAACATCGACGATAAACAAAGACGATACAAAATCCAACTAAGGTTGTGGTCCTCCCTAAGGGATGTTTAGACCACAGAAGTGTCACTGTAGGCTAGATGTCTTGTCCCCTCACGGATCATACACTTATGACCTCAAGGAATCCTATCAGAAGTTCTCGTCAAGGAGTCGAACTTGTAAATCGCCATTCCATCCCATATATAGAAGATATCACAATAAAGGAAAGAACAAGATGAAAGCAAGTAGATTATCAACTACGCACGTACCAATTAACAACGAAATAGAAAGTTATATATATTGCCATGGAGAGTTTTAAAAAAGAACGTGATTTGCATGGGCGGTGGGGCTAGTCCCCGCACCCCAATGAAAAGGTACTACTCGCTCATGATGAGAGAAATAAGAAAAATAAGAAAGAGAGAAATCCACCATGAACTCGGTGCAGAAGGTAATCGCAGCACGGTGAAGAAGATATGGCCTTCTACGATGTGTCGGAGTAGATATGGACGCGAACGGGAGATGCCAAGACAGACCGAATAGTCTCCCTTGCTCCGTCTTCCTTCTCTCCTCAACCTCCTTGGTTACAACACAGGCAGTAGGTGGAATGAGACTGGTGTGGACGGCATTGGATTTAGATCGGACCTGTGTATAGGCAGCCTGTCGGCGTTCTGGAACCCCCCTCCTTTAAATGAGGACCCTTGGGGTCTTATTTATAGGCACAGGACTGCCCCACACGGTTTAGGAGATATTTTCTTTCTCAAACGGTTTACTAATATTATGGACAAACGGTTTGGAAAAAATCTATTCCAAACGGTCTTTGCTGCCTTGACTTTTCCATACAGTTTGCTTAAACGGTCTTCGTATTATGCTGTTCATTCAGTTTGGAAACTGACAGACCTCCAAACAGTCTTCGAACAAGAGGAAAACGGTCTTGCTAATTTCCCTTTTCCATTCGGTCCTGCGTTTCACGGCTGCTGGAGAAAACTGTCTGCATCCCTAGCCTCCACACGGTCCGCAATCCTGCTTTGGCAAACGGTTTTGCTCACACAGTTTTGGTCATTCGATCTGCTGCTTATTCAGTTTTTAGGTGAACTAAAAGACCAAACGGTCTCGAGGTGGCTTCCTCCATTCAATTTCCGCTGACTATCCCAAATGGTCTGAGACCGTTTAGCAACGCCAAATGGTCTGCGTGATCAGTTAAGAGAGCACAATGCGGTGGAGGGTAGGTCTAGGCGGATCTAAGGACGGTGGAGGTAGAGGTAGCAGGTGTGGCGGTTGCTACAGCAGCATGTGTGACGGAGTCAGAGCTACTTCTTGGCAGGGCGGAGTTCTATGAGCAAGGCGCCGCCGAGATATGATATTTTAAAGAAAAGAGGTGTTGCTCAGCGGAGGTGCAGAGGTAGGAGACGACGTGCCACGGTCGCGGTGAGGTAACACAGTCGGGGTGAGGTTGTTGTCCCACGGTCGTGCTGCCCTGTACGGGCATAGTGGGTGAAGACTTGAGCTTTTATGGCGGTGTGCCACGGCCGTGGCGTGACACCACGGTCATGGTGAGGCAACTGTCCCACGGTCGTGATGTCTTGCACGGGCGTGGTAGGTGAGAAAGGTCAGGCACTGAGGAAGGTTCACCACGGTCGTGGCCTCACCACACGATTGTGGTCAGGGCGGTGGAACATGGTCGTGGCGGTTCAAAATGGCCATGGCAAGGACGGTGCTTCATGGTCTTGAATTAATCATCCAGAAGGTCTGCGTCATGCTTTCAATCGATCTCTGTTGGCCTATCGGTCTTGAGATCGAATGGGCTAAAATGGTCTTGAGACCGAATGGGCTCAAACGGTCTTGAGAACGAATGGGCTCAAACGGTCTTGAGACCGAATGGATTCAAACGGTCTTGAGATCAAATGGGCTCAAACGGTCTTGAGGCCAAATGGATTAAACCGAATGGTGAGACCGAATGGTTGTTTGACTTCATCAAGACCTACATCAAATCAATGTAAATTTCATTAAAATCATGATAATTGGAACAATTAAGTAATTTTGCACATTTTGTTATTTTAGTAAGTGAAATTAAAAGCATTGAATCAAAATTGACTCAAGATGGTAATTGAATTTCATGATGAATATACATTCATCAGTGTGTCTTTCTAAGATATTCCCAAACTTAGAAAGGATATCGATGTTATAATTATGTCAATCGACAATGGTATGTGTGTGTGGGTGTTGTGTTCTTTGAAAACACATTGTTCTATCTGATGGAGGGTCTACTATATCTTGTGATCTGGTAGTTCCTACTCCTTTTCCTGAGGTAGTAGAACATGATCACACTGACAAAACCGAAGAGGTGTCCATGAGAAGACCCACGGTTAAAGATCCCTCTTTGGCTCCTCAACAACCAATTCCTCCCACATTGGTAGGACACAACTACACCTGTCAAACGGGTGGGTAGGTTGGGTTTGGTTTGGGTGATTGCGGGTTCAAATCGGGTGCGGCACAAAAAGATGCCACTCTAAACGGGTCGAACATAAAAAAATCCAAACCCGACCCAATGGATTGTGGGTCATCATGTGTGTCAATGTAAAATTGTTTAATAAAAACATTTTGCAAGTTGCTACACTAATGGTAATTGAAGACCAATATTTAGTAATTTTTTGTAAAATATAATACACAAACAACTAAATAATATGCATTGCCTCTATCAAACAAAAAAGTATATTTATTCTTTTTACAGACATTCAAACATATACCTTTTTTTAGCATACAATTTTGTAATGTATAATTAAATTCTCTAATGTGTGGTTATGTTTGAGAAACTGAGTTACTAACTTGTAGAAAACTCCATATTATATTTGATAGAGTAATTGGATAATGTACTAGACATGGATTTTATTTTACCCAACAACTCTCTATTAGATATTAACCCTTTTTAGACAAGTTCGATTTTGGTCCAGAACTCCTTAACAACTAATGGACAGTTGTAGATTATCTTTTACAATTAAGCATTACTAGATCATTACATTTAACCTTACATAAAAATTTAGTTAATTGGGTCACCCGCGGGTGCCCACGGGCTACTCATGAAACCCACTAACTAAATGGGTCGGTATGGGTTTGGGTACTTTTCAGTGGGTGGCAAATTTCATCACTCAAACCCAATTTAAACGGGTCAACCCATCGATGCCCAAGAATTTTAACCCAGTTTGACAAGTCTAGCCACAACACCCCAGGTATTTTCTGACCTACATCTTCCTATCATCCTAAGGATGTGTTCGTTCCTACACTTAGCATCTAATTAGTAATTTCTACTCTACTACTAGTCTTGGTGCTAGCTTTGCATGTTTTACTACTACCCTTTCTGCTATTTTTGTGCTAAAGAATGCTACACAAGCTCTTTAGCATCATGTCTAGCATCAAGTTGTGGAAACAAAAATGTCTACCCTACGAGATCGCAAGACTTGGTATCTTGTTGGTTGTCCTAAAAAGTGTCCAACAGTTGGATGTTGTTGGGTCTTTACTATTAAATATCAACTAGATAGTTCTATTGAACGGTTGAAGGCTCTCCTTATAGAAAAAGGCTACACTCAGACCTATAGAGTGGAATACTTCAAAACTTTCTCTCAAGTTGCCTGCCTCAACTCTGTGAAAGTACTTATCTCTATAGCTATCAGTAAAGATTGGCCTCCTTATCAACTTGATGTCAAAAATGCCTTCATGTATGGTGACCTATATGAGGAAGTTTATATGGAGCAACCACCTAGTTTTGTTAGTCAGGGGGAGTGTTCCAACATCTACAAACTCAAGAAGGCAATATATGGCCTAAAACAAAGCCTATGGGCATGGTTTGATAAACTAATCTAGATACTGCTCAAGTTTCAAATTTGGAGTTCACATTCTGATCATTCTATTTTTATTAAAAAAAAGCCATCTCTGTACTTGTTGTGCTTATTGTTTATCTATATGATATCATTTTGTCTGGTGATGATTTTGAAGGTATTGTAACTACCAAACAATATATCGAACAACATTTTATTACTAAAGATCTAGGTAAACTCATATACTTCTTAGGAAATGAAGTTTTCAGATTGTCCTCTGGCATCTGCCTTTCACAGCGCAAATATATACTTGATCTACTAATAGAAGCAAGTATGCTCTGATCTAAACATGCTAGTACTCCTCTAGACCCCAATACCAATTGGGATGATGAATCTTCACATCCATACCCTGGTAATCATCAATATTGAGGTACAGTTGGTAAGCTTATCTATCTTACAATGATGAGAGTTGATATGACTGTTGTTGTTGGACTTGTCAGTAGGTATTTGTACAAACCTCAACAATATCATTGGGATGTTGTTTATCACATTCTTAAATATCTGAAATCTTCTCCTGGAAAAGGTTTACTATATTGCATAAATGGGCACTAAAAACTTACTGGATATTTTGAATCTAATTATGCAGCTAGTCGACGTGACCAAAAATCTACTTCTTTGTTGGCGGGAACTTGGTTACATGGCATAGTAAAAAGCAGACCGTGGCTGTCCGATCAAGTGTTGAAGCAGAATATTGGGTATGGCTCACACAGCTTGTGAACTAATATGGGTCTAAGGAATCCTCAAGGAATTTGATATTTTTTACTCTGACCCTATTCATATGCACTGTGATAATAAATCTTCCACCTTTATTGCCAGCAATCCCACTTTCCATGAGCGTACAAAGCACATCGAAGTGGATTGCCACTTTGTCTGAGAAGAAATTCTTTTTGGATGTATTTCTACTCCTTATCTTCAACTAGAATATCATGTTGTGGATATCTTTACCAAGATAATTCCCAGACTCGCTTTGCTACATTGGTGGACAAGATGGCTATACTTGACATCTTTGCTTCATCTTGAGGGGGAGTATTAGTATATATGATTTATGTGTTATCTTGTATTGTGAGTTTTATTATCTTGTGTTATGTGTTTTGTTATGTGCTTAAGACATGTCTCATCTTTAGCCTTCACTTTATACCATATTTCCTAGTTCTGGTTCTCCCTTTCTCTCTTGTCCTAGAGAGTGCATTGTAACTTTTTCTAATATATCAAACAAAAGTTGTTCTCATTCTATAACTAGAAATCATGGTATACAACCCTCAAATACAAGTTGCTACCGCAGTCGCTCTCAACTACTTCCACATATGAGATATGACCTCGACCACTCTCCAAAACATTGAAATCACGACGACATGGATATATTCTCCCTGCACCTACATATACTCAATGGTATATGACTCCAATCTCATTTTGGATTGTTTGTTTTAGTATCCAACAAGTTTTGACATTGGATTATTTCTATGGACCCATGTCACTACATGACTAAGGTTACACTTGATTCCTAAGCTTCAAAAGATATGAAAAGTATGAAACATCTTTCTTGTTACTCCGTCTTGTTATACTGATCCATTATAATCCATAAAGAGGACTGAACCTCCAAGTAGAGCAAAAAAAATCCCAAAAAGCCATTCATATAAAAATAGTAATAATGTTGTGTAGGAACATCATTATCCTCTAAAATTTTGCAGAGATTCTAACAAGTCATACACAAGATATTATCCAAAATGTCAACATCGATTTCCATCAGACATAAAAGTTATGGTATTTCTAAGAACTAGGCATTTATATGTTCAAATCATAATCTAGATGAGATATTTTATACTATATTTTGATCCAATTGTCATATCAGCAAAATAATAAAATATTAAAGCATTATAAACACCGTAGGTTAATCACTATGCAACAAAGTCTAATGTATGGGTTAGATTTCTCAACATTGGGTGCCAAAACAACACCTATATGACATTTATAGGAGTCATTACACCTATATTCTGATTTTTAGACCTTGCATGTTTAAAGGAAAGCTCATTTTACAATAGGAAAAATGTTCAAAAGGTCTAAGGAAGGCTTAAGAACTCATATTATCATCATTTTCATGTCAAACAGTATACTAAAGGCCTTCTTTTCTCATATTTTCAGTTCTGAAGTAAGATTGATGACATGCATGTAGAAGGTAGGCAATAAATGCATTCAAAGTTATATAACTCGCCTGGTAGAGAGAAACCATTCAAAATCTAAGGTAGGTAGAAACCCCCATAATGAGCACCCAAATGTCAAGCTCGGCCCACCAGAGCTCCAAGATGTATCCTCTTTCCACAGATAGGGTGAAACTGGAACAAGGAAGAAGAAAAGAGAGTGCTCAATCCATATGTGTAGGGTTCTAGCAAGGAAACATCAAGAAAACCTAAGACACTCAGTCACAAGAAGAAGGCGGGTAAATAACAATGATAAAATGAGTAAAAAAGCAAGAATATTACATGAAAGAAGCAAGGAAAATGATCAATGGCTCGAGAATAGTCCAAGGAGCCTCAGATCTTGCACATGCATCCACAAAAAGCTTGTGATCACCAAACTTGATGGACTCCCACGAACCTTTGGCATCCATAAAATCCTGTCAGGCACCTATAATCCCTATTGAAACTCCATCAAAAGAAATGAAAGGAGAGGAAGATATGGGGTATTTATAGGTGGGTGGAGGTTGGCATTGTTCAAAAATCTAAGCAGCCACTAAAAATTCAAAGCCAAGCAGGCACCAAAAATCCAAATCCAAGTGAACACTAAAAATCCAAATCTAAGCGAACAATGGAAATCCAAGCGGGAACCAAAAATCCAAATCTAAGTAGGCACCAAAAATCCAAATCCGAGCGGGCACCAAAAATCTCATTCGACACCAACAACCTCATGTAGGAAAGGTTCACATGAAGTTATATAACTGAGCAAACAATCTCTATTTTGATTCAAACTTTAAATATAGTTTCATTATCTCGTGTGACATCACAATCCAGATTTAAATTTCAAGATTAAGCATATAATTCATCCAATTGTGTGAAACAAATTATGCTTAAAGATTAAGCAGAGTTAGGGGCATACATGCTCAAGGAGTTTCTTTCTCATTCCCCTCTTAATAAACCACATAGATTTCCTACCTACTTTACTTTCTTTTCCGTCATACCCAATCTCCAATCTTCCTAGAAACACTCATGTTGGGCTCCATCTTCTAATAGGACAAAACAATTCAGAAACCACATTCCATGTTCTTCTTGTCCCTAACTAATTCTTCTACTGGCTATACTTGCTTCACACAAACCCAACCAACTACCTCTTATGCTACCTCAACCTATCAATCCCCCTTCCAAACACTCATTGGTGAGCTTGTCACTTCCTACCATAACAACACATTCTAGAGGGGTCCCTTGAGAACCCTTCACCTAATCTTGGGAGTTCTCTAAGAAAGTGTGCTTGACTTATTATGAGGAATAAGTAGCATGCTAACCTAACCAATGTTGTTGCTCAAACAAAGAAGAACAAGATAGTTTGGTCAGATATGGTGTCAGTGTGTCTTCATGCAAAACTATCTCAACCAACATTGTGTCATTGGAGAACCACATCTTCCTCCCCTTGTAATCTTGAACCAAGAAATGCAGCTCAATCCTAGCCATCCCTATCCCCAATTTGACACCCACTAAAAGGGTTGGTTTTTGTTTTTTTACTAGTATCCTAGAAATCGTTGAACTTGGGAAAATGGTAAAAAAATAGTAGAAAAAAAGGAAAATCTAAGTGTTTGATATAAGGTAACATTTAATTAAAATTTTAAGCATGCAAGCAACCAAATAATAACAATATGGATCCCAAAAAGGTATGCGGTGATATTAGACTGCAAAGTCGAGATACTATGAAAAAAGGTGTGTGAAAATAATATTTTTGAGGCAACTTATGTAGCTCATAGAACGAGCTTTCTGATGGTCTATCCTCTATATTTAGTCTACTTTACTATGCAAAGGCCAATCAGTAAAAGCAAGAAAATCATGTTGAGCTCATTCATTGGACTAGTAGTCACAAAATAAAAGAATACGTTGAATAGCCTCATAGGCACAATAATGAGAGAAACAAAATTAGAGATGTAAGAAAAGAATAGAGGCTAAGAGAAGGAGTTGAAGAGAGTTTTTGGTTTTCTGTGCTTTTTTATGTGATCACAAATGAGGAAGGATGGATGTAATAAAGAAAAAGAGTGTTGCAGATGCAAATTATGGTAACAACACACACGTTGCATGTTTGTACCATTTTGTCTTCTCCTAGGAGCCATAAGTAGCAGTAACATCATGTTTATGGGGTTGATGTAAAGTCAGATTTAATGGATGACTATAACATTACATTTAACATGGACTTTAATTGGCACATTTAGTTGTGGTCAAAGAGGTGTTTAAGATGGTGGTAGTTGTTGTGAACTTTAGAAAAACTTCAAATAACTCAAAATCAAAGTTCAAAACACCATCCAAAAAATAATAAGAAAACAAATTAATATTCAATTATAGGATATTAAATTGCACAAAATGATATGAACTAAAGGAGAAGCATAAAGCTGAAATGGAGGCTTTTGGAATACCAAAATACAACATTCCCCCACATGTATATAAAATGTAAATTGAGACTTTACTATATTTTTTTGGAAAAGGTAGCTTGTAGAATTGAACCATTACCTATGACTCACTTCCATTCAAAGAGACATGGTGAACTATGTATTGAACCAACCTTTCTTATTCAAACTTTAACAATTCACAAAACTAGAAGATGGGCACGAGAATGAGTATCTATCAATGTATGCATAAAGGACCTCATAAAGAATATTATTTCACAAGTGCTCTATAAAGTATGCTTAACTCACACAAACCTTGCTTCTCAGGTTTCATTTCTATAATAGGGATATCTAAGGGTGTATTGTATGGTCTACACCCGGCCAATAATGACCTTGAACTCATTTATAGAAAAGCTTCCTATAGATAGAATGAAGTATTTGATAGGGAGGGTTAGGAGTTAAATTTCAAGTAATGACACTACAACTTAGTTGTCACTTTGAATAAATCCTTATGGGATCTCCAAATTCGAGAATGGTGGGGTTGCCACTACAATGTTTTATATATAGGTAGAAGTTTTATCCCACCACACGAACTAAGTATTATCATACTTGGTAGACCCTTTGTAAGGATATATGCAAAAGTTAATGCATATTGCACATCTTTAAGATATACGACCCCAAGGGTTATGTAGTCTCTCATATCCTCATATCTCAACCTTATAACATGATTTTTAGGGATTCCCATAAGTTTTTAGCTTTGTCTGTGCCTGCTATACTATCACATAAAATTGAAAAATAAATAGGAAATGTCTTTGAAATATTGGAAGAATTATAAACCAGTCACCCTGGAAACAACCTAAATTTAAGGCTATAAACTCAACCTCCATTGTGGATCTGGACCTGACAGTTTTCTTAGAAGATTTTTAAGAAACTACTTCCCTTCTAAGACAAAATACATACCCACTTATTGACTTGATCCATGTCAGCAATCCATTTTAACCCTCCAATGTGTTTGGGAAAGTAATGTAGTGAAGACTATACTTAGAAGTACCTTTAAAGTATTGGAAAACTCTAATAATGGACATTTGTTGGTCTATGTGAGGACAACTTTTGTACCTACTCAGGCTACTTAAAGCATAGGAAATATCAAGTCTAGTGAAGTTCCGTAGGTGCATCAAGATTCTCATAACTATATATCTGTTTTAATCTAATGGAGTGTACTTGTGGACCTTAACATGTAGTGAAGGGTCATAAAGTGTGTTTAAATGTATACAATCAAAATACCAAATCATTTCAAGTACAAAGCAAGAAGTATACGTACTCAATTTTATATTTTACATTACATATGTTGTTTTTGTATCTTTAATTTCAAAGTTAGTAAGAAAAGGTTTAGTTTCATTAATGATATCCACATTGGACCCAAATAGTAAGATATCATCCATGTACAAGCACATTATAGTGCAAGCCTTGTTGAAAGATTTGCTATAAATGCATTACTTAGATTCATTTACAATAATTCAGAAGATAAACAATCTTAACAAACTTATCATTTCAATAATACAAGCACATTATAGTGCAAGCCTTGTTGACAGATTTGGTATAAATGCCTTACTTAGATTCATTTACAATAATTCAGAAGATAAACAATCTTAACAAACTTATCATTTCAATATTTAGGTGCTTCTTTAAGTCTATACAAGGACTTGACCAACCTACACACTTTATGTTCTTGTATAGGTGCAAAAAGTCTTATGCTTGATCCATACAAATCTCCTCTTTAAGATCCTCATTCAAGAAAATAGTCTTAACATCCATTTGATTGACTTAAAGATTGTGGATAGTAGTTATAGAAATAAGAACATGAATCCAAGAAATTCTGCTTATGGGTGCATAGGTACCAAATTAATTAAATCCTTCCTTTTAACTATAGCCTTTGGCTACTAGTCTGACCTTAAACTTGTCTATGGAAACATTTGCCCTAGTTTTTTTCTTGAGACCCACTTACATCCAGTAGTCATACATAAAGGTGGAAGATTGGTAAGATTCCAAGTATGATATCTCATAGTCGACTATATTTCATTATCAACATCTTCCTCCCTAAAACTAGCATCTATAGATTTCATGACATTTCCATAGGTTTAGGGTCTTCTTCAACATGGAAGTTATAGAAACTGGTGCCATTTCTTATCAACTTTTATCCTTTTATGCTTACTATGTCATTGGGAAGCTCATCAACAATAAGTTCATGTTCTACTTCATATGAAATTGAATCCAAAATAGGTTCTTGAGATGTAATCAATGAGTGATTTTCAATAGCATATCTAGGAATATTTTTCTCAAATGGAAATATGGTTTTGTAATAAAATAGATATATAGATTGGATCATAATAATCTTGTAATGAGTGGGACCCGAGAGGGAGTCCACTCACTTACTAAATCAACTAAAAGGAAACATCCAATATGCCCAACACACAATCAATTTTTTAGAAAAGGATGGTAATCCAATTTATTTAAAAGAACGTTTGAATATACCAAATGTAGTAGTGGAAGATAAAAGATTTAACTATTAGAATGCTTGTTTATATCATGATTCCTTCACCACACTGGGTGATACATAAAAAACAAAATTATAGCACATGACCTACAGAGGGTTATTTAACCACCTCAAATATATCTCCCAAGAAGGATTAGCTACACCTGACATTTTCCTGGTCAACCTTGATTCTCTCCTCCTTGCTCTCTACCTAAGGGGTTAGAAGCACACCTCACAATAGAAGACAAAGATGGAAACCACCAGATTAAAGCCGATATGAGCACACTATTAGGGATTTGAGAAACATTAGGGAAAAGGACATCAAATATATCAAGGCTTCTCATCCAAGAAGAAAAATACCATCCAAGTGAATATCAAAAGAATATGAATTTCAATAAGTTGATAACAAACATTTACACTTGCCATTAATAAATGATAATATGTGCCACCAAAAACTTTGTCTTTTCAAAATATCTAAGCAAATGTCTCTAGAATTATACAGACCTTACCTTAATTCATAGCTTATGGCCCCTCCTTGGGCATTACCATCACAGATGTACTGTTTGTCCAGGTTTATGGCAGAGTCTACTTTCTTGCCATATATTTAATCTTTCCCACATTTCCACTGTTCCAACATGACTATGTCACTCAGGAATCCTTTCAAAGCCCAAAGTTTATGCATTAAAGACTGGTAACTTAGGTTGTAATACTAGTATCCAGTCTTCTAAATGCATTACTATTGTACTATCCTGCCCTTCAAGAGCATAACATAGGATTCTCTATCCTATTTAGGTCAAGGTGGGAATTCTCAGGCACTTGTTCTCCTCTTGCCTGGTTCCATGCACCCTCTCCTGGTGCAACAACATTGCCCTTAACAATGTCTTCCTCTTGTTCTCCAGTCATTTTCAAGTTCTTCTTCTCCTATGTGAGCAGAAGATACTATCAGATAAACTGGAAGACACTTAGAATAGACTCTACAACCTTAGTCCTATGTCTCTGTAGACTCAGCAAACCTAGAGCTCTGATACCACTATTGTAACGACCGATTCGCGAAAACAAGATTAACTAATGCGGAAGCGTTCACTAAGCAGTGGATTACCAAAAATCACTAAAAATTAAAACCTTTTTATCAAAAGATCCATTAAGTAAAAACTTTATCACATAGAACAAAAGTAACACATTTACATTCTTGATTGAAGGTACATATTTTGTATCATCTCTTTCTGAGAATTACAAGCATTAACTGTCATGTCAAGCTAAACACAGGCAGTATAAAATCTCGAGGCACTGAGCCAAAATCTTGAAGGCACTAACTACTACTCTGAGGACCTGAGAGTATAGAGACGACACATAGGACTCTATATACATCTCTACAAGACATAATAGCCAGTGTCTCCACCTGAGACTTCACTGTTGTCCCTGCTGCTGTTGTTGTCCTTCTCTTACTAAAGGATTCCTGTCTCCTCGTCCACGACCACCTAAAAATGTAGTTCCCATGGGGGTGAGACAATTGTAAATTGCCCCAGTGAGAGATATAACTCTCCGCCAGTAACATTATTATTGCATCTTAAGAAGATAAATATGAACAGAGGAATCATATTTGTTTGATAGCAGTTAATTCAATGTCTATCAGATTAGAATATTAATCTTATTCAAGATTGCAGCTATAACTTGAAAGAGCAACATATCACATATTCATTAAGGAATATGAAGAACATGTATAACATTTATCTACTACAGAATCATTATCACAGCATTAACTCTCTTCAGGCTTAGATCATATATCTAAAGCCTGGCATTGCTATAGTGGAGTCATAGCCTGTAGCCACACTCTTTTCTCAAAGTATTGGGATCTCAATCCCTCAACTCATCAAGTACAATTCCACTTCTTATCCTATACATCATTATGATTATAGAATCTGGGTATTTAAACCCTAATCTCATCATAGAACACTTGTTACCACTTATTAAGTAACTTCATACCTTCAGGTCATATGACCAAGGACATTATAATTCTTGCTACACAAAGTATTGCACATAGTTCACAAAGCTCATATCACCTCTTATTACCCCTTAATAGGCTACAAGGCATATGAAAGCTTATAAGGCCTATAGAACATTTTCAATGTATAGAACATCATAGCCCATACCTGGATATGCTCATCTTCTCATCATATCTGCATGATTAGTAATCATGATGCAATCACATATCAGTACCATGCAATACAAGGGTTATCTTATTATATTCATAACCCATTAGTCTATATTTGGGCTTCACATAGGATTACTCAGTGTTAGAACTTCACATAGCATCAGCTTGTATTTGGGTTCCACATAGTAGTACCCTGTATTAGGGTTTCACATAGCATTACCCTATATTAGGGTTCACATAACATTACCTTGTATTAGGGTTCACATAACATTACCCTGTATTAGGGTTTACATAACATTACCATGTATTAGGGTTCACATAACATTACCATGTATTAGGGTTCACATAACATTACCCTGTATTAGGGTTTCATGCACCTTTACCCCATTTTAGGGATTAAGGTTTACTATTCACATCCAAGTAGAGTTTCTATTACCTCATGCCCAAATTAAGGTTAGGATGTACAATTCCCATTAAATTAGGGCTTCTTACATTGTGACACTAAGTTAGGGTTACATCATCACCCTAGATTATGATAACACTCAGTTTTTCCCTAGATTAGCGTTTCACACATAGCTTTGCTCTAATTAGGGTTTCACACATAGCATTGAGTATCTAAATAGGTTCATCATATTGGACCTTCAATTACATGAGATATTCAAATGGATTAACCATATTGATCTTCACAAAGTTACTTACTTAGACCCTCAATGATCTTGGTTCTTATACATCAATTGGTTGAAAACCATTTGAACAAGTTGTACTTGAAATTGATTAGACAAAGTAGGTATTGAACCTGTTTGCACTTTGGGTCTCCAAACAGTTTGGGATCGTTTTGTCCCAAATGGTCTTGAGACCGTTTGGACTCAAACGGTCTTGAGACCGTTTGGTCCAAACCTCCTCAAAATCGCATCGACCAAATATGGTCTCAACCGATCAAATCAATTTAGGGTTCTCAATGTTGATTCCTTCAATCATTGAATTCATGGAACCAATCATCACTTGGACCTATCCTCATACTTCAATTGAGTTAAATAGGTCAACCTAAAATTGATTTAGCCCTCAATTGACCCTCAATTAGTCATCAACTAGGGTTTGAATCAATTGAATTAGGGTTTGGAATCGATGATCCTTCAACACTAATCAATGTAAGATTAGTTACTTGGAAACCATTGAACCATCATCCAAATTGAACATGACCTGACCCCAAATGGTCTTGAGGTCGTTTGGATGACCTCCAAACGGTCTTGAGACCGTTTTCCCATCACATCATCAAAATCCAAGTCAACCAATTAAGGTTTGGGTCATTGGATTGATCACCAAATCAGCAATTGATTACACTTTAACTAAGTAACATTGGATCATCAATTGCTTAACCATACTCACCACTAGACCTCCAAACGGTCTTGAGACCATTTGGCTCATCCAACCCTTGGATTCTAGTGAAATTTCATCAAGGTTTGGTCTACTGAGTCGATCAACAAATCAGCAATTGATTGCTTTGTAACTTGGTAACTTTGGACCTTCAAATAGGCAACCATGCTTAACCCTAGACCTCCAAACGGTCTTGGGTGATCCCCAAACGGTCTTGAAACCATTTGGGTGATCCCCAAACGGTCTTGAGACCGTTTGGGCTAATCAACCCAAAATCTCAAATCAACTCATTGGAATTTCAGCACTAATTTCAATTAGGGTTTGCCCAATTGATTAGCCTTCAACTCATGATTCCTTTGGAATTAATTAACCAAATTTGGTGGGTCATCAACCAACATCTTTAGGAACAGGATTCTCAAACTGTCAACCCTTGGTCAACTCTTTGAAACGGTTTTGAAACCGTTTTCCCAAAAAATCAAATTAATCAAGTTGAAAATCAGCACTTAATCCAATTAGGTTTTCCTAATTGATTGGCCTTCAACTCATGATTCATTTGGAATTAATCCATCAAATTTGGTGAGTTATTAAACATCATAATTAGGAACAGGAATCGCAAACGGTAAACCCTTGGTCAACCCTCTCAAACGGTTTTTTAAACCGTTTGCTCTTCAAACGGTTTCAAACCGTTTGCTCTCAAACGGTTTGGTGAAACCGCATGAGCAATTAACTCAAAATCGAATGGACCATGATTTCTTTGGAAAAGTGTCCAAGATGATGTAATAATCATCTAACTTCGTCCCTGAAGTTCATAGTACCTCTAATTAATTTCATGAATTAACCAATTTCAACCAGCAATTCATCAAGATAAAGAAGGAATCAATGAAATTGCAAGATTAATGGTTGAATAACAATGTAAAGGGGTTCAAGTTATAAAACCCGCCTTCAATTATGGTCCCAAGCTCCAAGCTTCACGGATCCAATGGTGTTTGAAGCTCTAGAAATCTCCCAAGGTCGTTTCTCAAGCTTTTGGAGTAAAAGGATCGGCTAGGGTTGAAGATAGAGTGAAGAAATGAAGAAATCATGTATTGTTTTATGATTTTCACCATGAAATCATGAATAACGAAGATCAAAGGCTTATCAACAGGTTGAGGACGTGCTACCTTCTGTTCTTAGCCTTCTTGGTCGGTTTTGCAAGCAAGGGGAAGAAAGGAAATCCGAAAAAGTCCCTTGGGTGGGTTGGAAAAGGCTCTTTTATAAGAAATTCATGAAAGAGAAAATGTCTTTATAAAAATCAATTAATTCTAAAAATGGTACCACCTCTTCCTCCTTGGTTTGCTTGCATACAAATTCAACTCAAATCCACCGAACTCCCTTCCATTATCCATGGATTAAGGGAAAATAAAATAAGCACCTTAATCCATTATAATATTAATATGTCTTTTTGAGTTGAAATTCTTTTCTTTATAATAAGGTGAGCGGAATTTCACCTACTTAAGATATTTTTGATCCTTGTAAAGATCAAGGACGGTCACACATACATCTGAATTCCACCATTTTAATTTTGGTTGAATACCCTTTAATTAATACATTTATTTTTTTGCCCTAAATCGAGTTAGGGTTTCAATTAGGATTAAATCTTGATTATTTTAATATCAAGATTCTCTCTCCTCCAACTTAATTCAAATGAGGCGCCCCTCTCTTTTTATTTGCTATACATGATGCCAAGAAACATTAGGGACCTTATTGAAGTGGTAATTTGCATGTTGAACCCTAGGTTTTGAGTAAATTGCACATTACACCAAAACTAGGTTTTAATGCACAAGGATTGCTTTACAAGCTTAATCTTAGTGCCCAAGCTTGTGAAAACCATACCACTACATCATCTTCATTCTTATGATGTATCCACGTCAGAGGAACATCTTATCATGCAACATTTTCAATTTAACCCCTCAACTTGGGTAATTTGCACTTTAGTCCAAAATAAGCAAACATTGCTTCAACATTGTTCAAACAGGATCAAAATTGAAACATAAGTTCCTCATGAGCCCTAATTACTTTTCCCAAGATAAGATTAAGCATCTACTCAACCTTATTAGGCAAAACATCTAGGGTTAGAATATAACCCAGGTCAGGGATGTTACAAATTATCCCCCTTATAAGGATTTTGTCCTCGAAATCCCAAGAAAAGGAGAGACAGATCTTACTTATTTATCATGCCATCAAGTCTCCACATAACATCTTAATGTCATGGTGATATCATGGATTTTGTAATCCACACAAAGTTATTTTCATTAATTCAACCTTACCAATGTTTATGTTTATGCAGGGCATTAACCCCTAACATACTTCTATCATCACTCAAGAATATTTATCAAAAGAGAAACATATGCATATCTAACACAGATAATTTACTCAGCAATCCTTTATATATTTAGGAAAGTTCACTTAGCAAACTCTATTTAATTGGGAATGTTCACATAGTTTTTCCTTTTAAGTTGGGGATGTCCACATAGATCTCCCCTATTAGTTGAGAATGTCCACATAGCTTTTCCCTTTAAGTTGGGGATGTCCACATAGCTCTCCCCTATTAGTTGGGAATGTCCACATAGCTTTTCCCTATTAGTTGGGGATGTCCACATAGCTCTCCCCTATTAGTTGGGAATGTCCACATAGCTCTTCTGATTAGTTGGGGATGTCCACATAGCTCTCCCCTATTAGTTTGGAATGTCCACATAGCTCTTCCCTTTTAGTTGGGAATGTCCACATAGATTTTCCCTTTAAGTTGGGGATGTCCACATAGCTCTCCCCTATTAGTTGGGAATGTCCACATAGCTTTTCCCTATTATTTTGGGATGTCCACATAGCTCTCCCATATTAGTTGGGAATGTCCACATAGCTCTTCCCTTTTAGTTGGGAATGTCCACATAGCTTTTCCCTTTCAGTTGGGGATGTCCACATAGCTCTCCCCTGTTAGTTGGGAATGTCCACATAGCTTTTCCCTTTTAGTTGGGGATGTCCACATAGCTCTCCCATATTAGTTGGGAATGTCCACATAGCTCTTCCCTTTTAGTTGGGAATGTCCACATAGATTTTCCCTTTAAGTTGGGGATGTCCACATAGCTCTCCCCTGTTATTTGGGAATGTCCACATAGCTTTTCCCTATTAGTTGGGGATGTCCACATAGCTCTCCCCTATTAGTTGGGAATGTCCACATAGCTCTTCCCTTTTAGTTGGGAATGACCACATAGCTCTTCCCTTTTAGTTGGGAATGTCCACATAGCTTTTCCCTATTAGTTGGGGATGTCCACATAGCTCTCCCCTATTAGCTGGGAATGTCCACATAGCTCTTCCCTTTTAGTTGGGAATGTCCACATAGCTCTTCCCTTTTAGTTGGGAATGTCCACATAGCTTTTACCTATTAGTTGGGGATGTCCACATAGCTCTCCCCTATTAGTTGGGAATGTCCACATAGCTCTTCCCTTTTAGTTTCTTTATACTCTCTAGATTGTTTCAAAATGACTACTTGATCAGAGTAATCAGAAAGATAACAATCTAAGAGTTCCATACTTGCCTTATCTTCAATAACCATATACTTGGCCAGGGTATACAAGTATTGAAATTATGCAGTATGCACTTTATTTACTATTATATTCCTCACTTTTCATACCATTATACACACAGGATTTTCCATTCCTAGATTTCCTCTAGGAATCATTTCTAAATCTCATCTTTCAACACACAGATAAGGGAGATTATAAAACATTTTAAGGAACACTGAGTAAGATATAAGTTCTCATCTCCCTTGTGTCCTTATAGGACTAGTCAAAGGAAGTTAAAAAACAACTACTTTCATATCTTTAACACATAGAATCATGATATAAAGTATCAGATTGAATATATTTCATATAAGTATCACCCCTCAAGGTGACCCACCACATTAGGTTGATTTCAACACATAGTGTCCAGTTACCTCATGTTGCAGCTTTTGCCTACTCTTGATGGCTACTGCCCTGGTGCACTAGGTATTTATTGCACTGGTGACACCAAAAATTTTGGCTTTTCAGAATATCTAAGCAAATGTCTCTAGAATTATACAGACCTTACCTTAATTCATAGCTTATGGCCCCTCCTTGGGCATTACCATCACAGATGTACTGTTTGTCCAGGTTTATGGCACACTCTACTTTCTTGCCATATATTTAATCTTTCCCACATTTCCACTGTTCCAACATGACTATGTCACTCAGGAATCCTTCCAAAGCCTAAAGTTTATGCATTAAAGACTGGTAACTTAGGTTGTAATACTAGTATCCAGTCTTCTAAATGCATTAATGTTGTATTATCCTACCCTTCAACAGCATAACATAGGATTCTCTATCCTATTTAGGTCAAGGTGGGAATTCTCAGGCACTTGTTCTCCTCTTACCTGGTTCCATGCACCCTCTCCTGGTGCAACAACATTGCCCTTAGCAATGTGTTCCTCGTGTTCTCTAGTCATTTTCAAGTTCTTCTTCTCCTATGTGAGCAGAAGATACTATCAGATAAACTGGAAGACACTTAGAACAGCCTCTACAACCTTAGTCCTATGTCTCTGTAGACTCAGCAAACCTAGAGCTCGGATACCACTATTGTAACGACCGATTCACGAAAACAAGATTAACTAATGCAGAAGCGTTCACTAAGCAGTGGATTACCAAAAATCACTAAAAATTAAAACCTTTTTATCAAAAGATCCATTAAGTAAAAACTTTCTCACATAGAACAAAAGTAACACATTTACATTTTTGTTTGAAGGTACATATTTTGTATCATCTCTTTCTGAGAATTACAAGCATTAACTGTCCTGTCAAGCTAAACACAGGTAGTATAAAATCTCGAGGCACTACGCTAAAATCTCAAAGGCACTAACTACTACTCTGAGGACCTGAGAGTATAGAGACGACACATAGGACTCTATATACATCTATACAAGACATAACAGCCAGTACCTGAGACTTCACTGTTGTCCCTACTGCTGCTATCCTTCTCTTACTGAAGGATTTCTATCTCCTCGTCCGCGACCACCTAAAAATGTAGTTCCCACGGGGGTGAGACAATTGTAAATTGCCCCAGTGAGAGATATAACTCTCCACCAGTAACATTATTATTACATCTTAAGAATATAAATATGAACAGAGGAATCATATTTGTTTGATAGCAGTTAATTCAATGTCTATCAGATTAGAATATTAATCTTATTCAAGATTGCAGCTATAACTTGAAAGAGCAACATATCACATATTCATTAAGGAATACGAAGAACATGTATAACATTTACCCACTACAGAATCATTATCACAGTATTAACTCTCTTCAGACTTACATCATATATCTAAAGCCTAGCATTGCTATAGTGGAGTCATAGCATGTAGCCACACTCTTTCCTCAAAGTATTGGGATCTCAATCCCTCAACTCATCAAGTACAATTCCACTTCTTAACATATACATCATTATGATTATAGAATCTGGGTATTTAAACCCTTATCTCATCATAGAACACTTGTTACCACTTATTAAGTAAATTCATACCTTCAGGTCATCTGACCAAGGACATTATAATTCTTTTTACACAAAGTATTGCACATAGTTCACAAAGCTCATATCACCTCTTATTACCCCTTAATAGGCAACACGGCATATGAAAGCTTATAAGGCCTATAGAACATTTTCAATGTATAGAACATCATAGACCATACCTGGCTATGCTCATTTTCTCATCATATATGCATGATTAGTAATCATGATGCAATCACACATCAGTACCATGCAATACAAGGGTTATCTTATTATACTCATAAACCATTAGTCTATATTTGGGCTTCACATAGGATTACTCAGTGTTAGAACTTCACATAGCATCACGTTGTATTTAGGTTCCACATAGCAGTACCCTGCATTAGGGTTTCACATAGCATTACCCTATATTAGGGTTCACATAACATTACCCTGAATTAGGGTTCACATAACATTACCCTGTATTAGGGTTTACATAACATTGCCCTGTATTAGGGTTCACATAACATTACCCTGTATTAGGGCTCACATAACATTACCATGTATTAGGGTTTCATGCACCTTTACCCCATTTTAGGGATTAAGGTTTACTATTCACATCCAAGAAGAGTTTCTCTTACCTCATGCCCAAATTAGGGTTAGGATGTACAATTCCCATTAAGTTAGGGCTTCTTACATTGTGACACTAAGTTAGGGTTACATCATCACCCTAGATTATGATAACACTCAGTTTTGCCCTAGATTAGGGTTTCACACATAGCTTTGCTCTAATTAGGGTTTCACACATAGCATTGAGTATCTAAATAGGTTCATCATATTAGACCTTCAATTACATGAGATATTCAAATGAATTAACCATATTGATCTTCACAAAGTTACTTACTTAGACCCTCAATGATCTTGGTTCTTATACACCAATTGGTTGAAAACCATTTGAACAAGCTGTACTTGAAATCGATTAGACAAAGTAGGTATTGAACCTGTTTGCATTTTGGGTCTCCAAACAGTTTGGGATCGTTTGATCCCAAACGGTCTTGAGATCGTTTGGAATAAAATGGTATTGAGACCGTTTGGTCCAAACCTCCTCAAAACCGCATGGACCAAATATGGTCTCAACCGATCAAATCAATTTAGGGTTCTCAATGTTGATTCCTTCAATCATTGAATTCATGGAACCAATCATCACTTGGACCTATCTTCATACTTCAATTGAGTTAAATAGTTCAACCTACAATTGATTTATCCCTCAACTGACCCTCAATTAGTCATCAACTAGGGTTTGAATCAATTGAATTAGGGTTTGGAATCGATGATCCTTCAACACTAATCAATGTAAGATTAGTTACTTGGAAACCATTGAACCATCATCCAAATTGAACATGACCTGACCCCAAACGGTCTTGAGGTCGTTTGGATGACCTCCAAACGGTCTTGAGACCGTTTTCCCATCATATCATCAAAATCCAAGTCAACCAATTAAGGTTTGGATCATTGGATTGATCACCAAATCAGTAATTGATTACACTTTTACTTAGTAACATTGGATCATCAATTGCTTAACCATACTCACCCCTAGACCTCCAAACGTTCTTGGGTGACCTCCAAACGGTCTTGAGACCATTTTTATGAGCTCCAAACGGTCTTGATACCGTTTGGCTCATCCAACCCTTGGATTCTAGTGAAATTTCATCAAGGTTTGGTCTATTGAGTCGATCAACAAATCAGTAATTGATTGCTTTGTAACTTGGTAACTTTGGACCTTCAAATAGGCAACCATGCTTAACCCTAGACCTCCAAACGGTCTTGGGTGATCCCCAAATGGTCTTGAAACCATTTGGGTGATCCCCAAACGGTCTTGAGACCGTTTGGGCTAATCAACCCAAAATCTCAAATCAACTCATTGGAATTTCAGCACTAATTTCAAATAGGGTTTGCCCAATTGATTAGCCTTCAACTAATGATTCCTTTGGAATTAACTAACCAAATTTAGTGGGTCATCAACCAACATATTTAGGAACAGAATGATAAAACATTCAACCCTTGTTCAACTCTTTCAAACGGTTTTGAAACCGTTTTCCCCAAATGTCAAATTAATCAAGTTGAAAATCAGCACTTAATCCAATTAGGTTTTCCTAATTGATTGGCCTTCAACTCATGATTCCTTTGGAATTAATCCATAAATTTTGGTGAGTTATTAACCAACATAATTAGGAACAGGAATAGAAAACGGTCAACCCTTGTTCAACCCTCTCAAATGGTTTTGAAACCGTTTTCTCTTCAAACGGTTTCAAACCGTTTGCTCTCAAACGGTTTGGTGAAACCGCATGAGCAATTAACTCAAAACCGAATGGACCACGATTTCCTTGGAAAAGTGTCCAAGATGATGTCATCATCATCTACCTTCGTCCCTGAAGTTCATAGTACCTCTGATTTCATGAATTAACCAATTTCAACCAGCAATTCATCAAGATAAAGAAGGAATCAATGAAATTGCAAGATTAATGGTTGAATAACAATGTAAAGGGGTTCAAGTTATAAAACCCGCCTTCAATTCTGGTCCCAAGCTCCAAGCTTCATGGATTCAATGGTGGTTGAAGCTCTAGCAACCTCCCAAGGTCGTTTCTCAAGCTTTTGGAGTAAAAGGATCGGCTAGGGTTGAAGATAGAGTGAAGAAATGAAGAAATCATGTATTGTTTAATGATTTTCACCATGAAATCATGAAGAACGAATATCAAAGGCTTACCAACAGGTTGAGGACGTGCTCCCTGCTGTTCTTAGACTTCTTGGTCGGTTTTTCAAGCAAGGGGAAGAAAGGAAATCCGAAAAAGTCCCTTGGGTGGGTTGGAAAAGGCTCTTTTATAAGAAATTGATGAAAGAGAAAATGTCTTTATAAAAATCAATTAATTCCAAAAATGGTACCACCTCTTCCTCCTTGGTTTTCTTGCATGCAAAGGCAACTCAAAGACACCGAAATCACTTCCATTATCCATGGATTAAGGGAAAAGAAAATAAGCACCTTAATCCATTATAATATTAATATGTCTTTTTGAGTGGAAATTCTTTTCTTTGTAAAAAGGTGAGTGGAATTTCACCTACTTAAGATATTTTCGATCCTTTTAAATATAAAGGACGTTCACAAATACATCTGAATTCCACCATTTTAATTTTGGTTGAAGGCCCTTTAATAATACATTCATTTTTTTGCCCTAAATCGAGTTACGGTTTCAATTAGGATTAAATCTTGATTATTTTAATATCAATATTCTCTCTCCTCCAACTTAATTCAAATGAGGCGCCCCTCTCATTTTCTTTGCTCTACATTATTAAAAAAAACATTAGAGACCTTATTAAAGTGGTAATTTGCATTTTGAACCCTAGGTTTTGGGTAAATTGCACATTACACCAAAACTAGGTTTTAATGCACAAGGATTGCTTTACAAGCTTAATCTTAGTGCCCAAGCTTGTGAAAACCATACCACTACATCATATTCATTCTTATGATGTCTCCACATCATAGGAACATCTTATCATGCAACATTTGCAATTTAACCCCTCAACTTGGGTAATTTGCACTTTAGTCCAAAATAAGCAAACATTGCTTCAACATTGTTCAAACAGGACCAAAATTGAAACATAAGTTCCTCATGAGCCCTAACTACTTTTCCCAAGATAAGATTAAACATCTACTCAACCTTATTAGGCAAAGCATCTAGGGTTAGAATATAACCCAGGTCAGGGATTTTACATATTGTAACAACATATTTGCAACCAAATTATTGCTTAATAGATCAAACTTTTATGTCTTAAATATAACTACTCAATCCCAACATATCCTACCCTCTGTTTTGTCCCTACAGTGGACATTACTACCTCTCTCATATGGTAGATCCCAAATATCCCCTTTTGATCCTACCCTACAGGTAGACCTAGACATAGAGTTGTATAGTCATATGATCCTACCCAAAGGTAGAACAAACATCGACTCATGATAACCTGATGATCCTACCCCAAGGGTAGACCAATATCTAGGGCATCCATGTCTTACAAGTACTCAAAGATACAAAGGAGGACTGGGATTTGAGCTAGTCATGCACATATATTTATGGTGATAGTCATGGTCACTTTATAGTTTCAAGAACTAAAGTTCATCTTTTCGGATCTAAATCTTCCTTTTATTAACAATAGGTTAATATTTGCTCAAAAAAATATCAAGGAACATTACTAGATCTAATTACCATCAAATCTTAGGGTTTTTCATTAATAAAACAATTAAAATTGGCACATTTACATACTTTTTGGGTTGCAAGCACTTTTAGGCCTTGAAAACTCATTTTTAATGGATTCTACGCATTCTTTTGATAAATTTTCATATATAACTTATTGCAATCTGAGTGACCAATTATTTTCTATAATATTCTTAAGGTTAAACTTATTTGGGCCAATCAGAAAATTCCATGTCAGAAAGACATGCACCACTTACCCTTTTCCACACGAATTAGCTCCGTGAACTGGTGTCGGCCATGTGGAGGTCTTCCCCATGTGAAGCTCATGTCTACTCCGTGCAAGATAAGATGGAAAAGACACTTTAGCCCCTGCATCCTTGAGTCCAGCATTGATACTTGTTAGGGGCACGATGGTAAAACCATCGACCCTCTTCTTCAACCTCGTGAGGCACCTCCCTCACAGAGCATTGTCAAGCCATGGTTAACACCATGGTTGACCTCGAGGTTCAACCCCTCTCAGCACACGACTAGGCCATCGATATCCCTATCATGCCCACCCGGTCTCCTTGGCGGTCTCAATTATGCCAATGTTGGTCGAACTTGTTGGAACGACTAGGAGGGGTCTCCAATGGTGATCCAAGGGGGGTTGGTGATGAAGGGGGCACTAGAAGGGAAATTGGTGGTAGGGACGACTTCCTTAAGCCTTAGAGAGTCTCATGAAGGGGCATGCAGCCTCGCAGAAGGGGAACATCCCCTTTTATATCCCATGGCTATGGTGGGAGTCCGACAAGAACACTGGGATTAGGGGTTTCCTAATTACCCTTCCAAAGGTACTAGAACTTATAATGAAACGGCACGATTTCCTTTCTCAAATTCATTAGAGCAACTCTGAGATTCACAAATTGATTATGCGGAGAGAAAATTGATCGAGAAGTTTCCAAGAACTATTATTCTAGCATGTTCCTAATCGAGGTAGGAGAGGATACAGCCACCGTTGGGTTTCAAATCCAATGGCTATCGTTACACGTGCACAAAAGAAATGGATTATCTAAATTGAATAAAGTGTGACATTTAATACTTTCCCTTATATTGTCCACATTTTAGGGATTTTTCAAAAATCATAACTCTTAAACCACATGTCCAATTATTGCCAAATTTTAAAGGAAAGTCCATTATGACTTAAACTACATGTGTGAAAAGTTTGAGACTCAAATTCAAAAGTATGAGAGACTTTGCTTCTTGTGCAATTTATCACTTAATAAGGCATATTTTATTCATATTTTCTCTTTCTTTCTCTTCTATTTTCTTTATTTCAATTTCTTTTCCCTTTAGAAACCCAGTGGATTCAAACCCTAATAAATAAAGGTCAACCATGTCACTTTCTAGATAAATCCACATAATTCACATCATTATCCTTATTTCTTTTACCTTTTTAATATTATGGGATTTCTTTTGTCTTTTCTTCCCTTTTTATCATATAGGACTCACTAACTCACTAGTATCCACGAAATCACTCATTTAAAGGAAATATTGTAAAAGAAACACATTCATTGAACATATATCATACAATTTTCATACATTTACATTTTATTTGAGAAATTGCATTTCCATCAATATAAACCCAAAATTGGGGTTGTAGCATCCTTCCTCTCTTATAGGAATTTTACCCTCAAAAATCCACCATGCATACAAATGATTCAGGATCAGACTTTTCCATGTCCATCTTCAGCCCTCATGTGGCTTCATCTTCTTGATGGTGCTTCCAAAGAACCTTTACCATCTCTATCCTTTGCTCCTAAGCTCTCTCACCTTGGTATCTTGTACCCTCATAGGTGACTCAGGGTAAGTCAGCCTCTCTTGGAGTTCAATATGTTCAATGCTCGGCACATGGCTCAGTTATCTCACATAGTGCTCTATATTGGTACATGGAACACGTCATGCATCATATTATCCTGAGGGGGGTAAGTCTAAAAACAAAAAAGAAGCTTCACCAATTCGTTCAAAAATCTCAAACGGACCCATGTATTGGGGATTCAACTTTCCTCTATTCTTAGCTATAACTCGGAGGGGTTGGATTTTCAAAAACACATGCTCACCCACAGTGAACTACAAGTTAGTCCGCTTCGCATCAGCACACAACTCTTGTCAATCCTAGGATTTCTTTAGCTATTGCTCGATCAAAGTGAATTTATTATCATACATTGTGGTTTCTCTTACCTCCACAAGGTCCTCTTACCGACATCTCCCTAGTGAAGCGGTGACCGACATGGCCTCCCATAAAGAGCTTCATACATTGTGATAATGGCTTTGGTAGTTTTTATGACAAGAAAACTCAGCTAGGGACAGTTACTACTCCCATGATCCACCATAAATGAGCACATATGCTCTCATCATACCTTCTAAAGTTTAAATCATACTCTCTTGGTTGTCCATTAGTCAGGGGGATGATATGTTGTACTAAACTTCAATTTAGTATTGAATTATTCATGTACCTACTTCCACCACATGAAAGTGAACATAAGGCCATGCTCAAGAATATATGAACTCAGATTATCGTGTAGTCAAAATATCTCTCTCATATATATAGTTGAACTGGATTTGTGACATTGGCAGTGGTCTCGAAGGCAAGGAAACATGCTGACTTGGTAAAGGGATCTACCATAACCCATATTGCATCATGACCCCTCTTGGTCTTGGGGAGACCCACCACAAGGTGCATGGTGATCTGCCCCCATTCCACTCGGGAACGTCCAACCATCTATAGCAATCCACCGAGTTACTGGTGTTCAGCCTTCACCCTCTAGCATATGTGACATCTGGCCACATATGCCTCTATATCCTTCTTCATTCTAGGCCTCCAAGGTATCGCTACAAACCTTAACCATCTTGGTAGTACTAGGGTGTATGGTGTACTTAGAATCATGAGCTTCTTGTATGACATGATTCCTCAAGGGAGAATCCTTAGAAACCCTAAAACACTCTACTAGTGGATTTCACCACTTACTCCTCCTGAGAGGTGCATTTGAGGTTTCTCTAACAAACATTTCATCTCATCAAGCTCTAAATTGGCTAACCGGGAAATCATCAACTCAGTCTGGTTGTATGTGGATGGTAGCCACACAGGTTTAGTGTGGCGACACATCCCTCTATCACACAGACAATGAGGTGTCATGCGAAAACGTGCGGAAAACACCATAAACCACCTATTACCAAAAACATGGGGTAATTAAAATCGATTTCGGGAAACAGATAAACCAAGAAACTATTACATCCAGATCCTCATCCTGCAAGAAGACAGGTTACAAAAACAATTACAAGCCTTGATACGTGTCCACAACTTAGTAGGTCAGCTTAACTGTCCACACATGAGTTCATCACATGTTTATACATACACAACGGGCCACATCCGGTCAGCAGCAGGATATACAAGGCTACAACAGCTATACATCGTAAAACAACATCAAAATGCCTCTGAGGACCTGAGAGTATAGGAATGACTCTAAGACTCTACTACAAAACAACCAAAACATCAGCATATCCATCTCTTGCATCTAGTGCTCTTCTTGTTGCTCGGCCACAACCCCGCGACCACCACCACGTCTAGCGCGAACACCTAAAAAGGTTGTAAACCAACGGGGTGAGACACACAATCCCAGCGATAAACATAACTCCCCACCAAAACCATAAAACTTCAGAAAGGTTAAAGCAACAACAGTTATTAATTGATAAAGCATAGAATAAGAGCAGCATAAGAAACAAGATTGTTATTACCATCGAGCTTACCAATATGCACGGAAGGCATATAACCAAGTATTTCTTTATGGAACATGATTGACAAGATAAGATTTATAAGATCTTACCACATAACATAAGGAATCGTATAAGTAACTACAAGGTACAACAAGATCAACTTACATAAGCAGGGCCTCAACCAATGTTCCGTGTTTTGCCTTAAGCAATAAATACTATTCTACTGGATTACGTATTATTATGCCCTGAGGAAGTGAGTCGCACCACTCAGATCCAACCGACGGCTATGAAACCCGGAGCCGGTGCCATACACGGTCAATGGAAGAGCCGGACTCCATGACCTCACCACCTCGTGGTCAGTGCATGAGAACCAAAGTAGGACCGCAGTCTCATGCTTAAGTGGCCTCAGCCACAGGGTCAGCTCCCGTAGGCTACCCTTTCTCTAGCCCGCCTTGGTACAGATCTCGGCACTAGTATATCTGAGCCACAGGCCAGTTCACCGTGCTCCCTAAGCCATGAATGCATTCATGCTCATATCACATATCTTGATCCATGGGCATATTCACCATGCTCCATATATCATGAGTCTGCAACCGTAGTTGCACTCAAATCCTCTCTATTTTAGGCTAGGAGAAACCTCACATATTCAACAATATGCACTCTGGGTTAACCCGCAGGAGAACCTGTTTCACCATCACCAGCTACTGACGATGATGGATCTATGGCCAGGGCAAACTACATAATATGTTCCACTGTAATTAGTTAGTATATTTTAAGTGGATTGTTGAGGCAACCAGGTTGTAACACATACATAACATTAAGCTACATTATTGTTACCACCATCATATTATTCTGGGATCTCAATCCCTCATCACAAGAAACCACTGCCTCATCAGGCATTCTCGTCATTGGGGATAGCAACCCCTGAATTCATCATTAAAGGATAACACCTCAACTAGGCACTTTAGCCAAACTCAGGTGCTCAGACCCAAACACATTATACAGGTGATGCATATTATCTCATCAATAAGAGCGACCATTAATGCAGTGTTATTCAAACATATATATACCTCATAACCCTTTACCTGGCTATGCATCCGCATGAAACACCTAAATGGTTAGTATACACAATCATAGAGATAACTAAAGCCATCATGGATTAACAGAAGGATCATGTTATCAAACATAGGGCAACATTGATGATTATATGCTTTATCATTCATGCCTCAAACATGTGACCATAGACATGGGTCACATCATTATGTAAAGCAACTTGTGTGCTTCCAAGCTTAACATTACTCATCATATATATATATATATATATATATATATATATATATATATATATATATAGGATTCAAGGTGATCATAAACACATGTAATATCACTATTAACACAGAACCATCATCTATTTGCAACCCGAGTTATCAGAACCCTTACTAAAAACTCTCACAACCCTCACAAAAAGAGGTGGCAGGTGGCGTGTCCCTCACCACAACTTGTGACGGGTAGGGTACCATCCCTTACCAAAAGCATATCGACCAAAACACAGCAGGTAACGACCACCACCCAAGGGTGTCATGCAGCTAGAGGCCAAGACATATCGTGCACAAGGCATAACGTGCAGCTAGGTTGGGGAGTGTATCATGCAGGGGCCAAGCACGACATAGCTAACTATACATGTCTACCGAACCCTATCGCCCATCTAGGGTGAAGGTATTTATTGGGCAGCCACACCACTCACACGCCCAAGGCTCTCACAGCCAGAACATAACGCTCCAACATAGCATGGTATCGCCCAACACTAAGGTAGCTCCTTGAGTTCTAAAACATCCAAGGTACATCGGGCACCAAGACACTACCTTAGCTAGGTGTATCGTGCAGGGCACTCAACAAAGCATATCACCCAACACACAAGGGTATCGTCCATCAACCATACTCCATCTAGGCACAATGGCCAAGGGTACAACTCAAATGGGAAGCACTATCCCAACATCATATCGTGCAAGATGCAACCTAACAAGATCGTCATCAACCTCAAGCACAAGGGCACCAAACCCTAATTGATCAAGAAGATCAGCTAACCTCTCAACAACCAAGAGAGAGGGGTCTTGCACAACCTCTATCACAAATCGGGAAACCACAAGGATCAACCCTAGCATAGGTCTACATCTACCAAAAAGCTCACCTCTCGAATCCATGGTGAGAGGAGGTTGTTGCTCAAGCAACTAGAACACAAGCTCACCTCTCAACTTAAACGAGAGAGGGGTATTGCCCGCATTACTAGATCTCAAGGTCACTCCTATAGACCAAGGAGGGAAAGGAGTGTTTCTCAACAAGGAAACCCTAAAACATGGTTCGGCCAACTAGGTGCAACTAAGCAAGAAGCTTATCTTAGAACATACATGGCCGATTATGATCATATGAAAACATACAAGGATATAGAAGAAAGTAATATGGTTAGGGTTAGGAGTTATGTAACCCGCCTTAAGCAAGCTCCAAGCAACACCTTCGGCCACCTCAAGAGGAAGAAGAAGACTCCAAAGAGAAGGATTGGCCACCAAGCTTTGCAAAGGAAGAGTGTCGTCCACCAAGGAAGAGAGAAACCAAGGAACTAAAGAGATCCTTAGCAAGAGAAAGAAGTTACACATATAGGAGAGGGTGGAGGAGAAACCAAGGTAAGACAAAGCAAGGTGTCGCCCACCTAGGGACACTTGTCCATGGGCAATGCCACTTCCTTATCTCGCCTTAAACACATGTCCAAGGCCATTGCCACATGCAAGCATCAAGCACCAAGTGTCCACTAGTGGTGATACAAACGAGGTCAAAGGGTCAAAGGGGGGTCCATGGCCGATACACCCCATCTCCATGCCCGACACACCTCCATGGGTGACACACCCATGGCCGATACAAGGCACTCTTGCCTGAAACAAGGTCCAACAAGGCAAGGGCAAGGTTCAAGAAAGGCATAACAAGGCCCAACAAGGTTCGTCCAAGCCCAGAGCAACTAAATCAACGAACCCAACCCTTCCTCTCAACACTAGAGGAAGCAAGGAGAGAGAAGAACACTTCTCAAGGTGACAACTTGCCCATAAACCCTAGACTTGGGTAAATTGCAAGTAGCACCCCCAACACTCAACAAAGCACAAACAAACCCTAATCACCACTAAAGGTGATTAGTAAGCAACTAAACACCAGGGTTAGGCAAAGCAAACAAGATAAGCCCAAAACGGAGGTCAGGGTCCTTACAAGCTATAAACCTCTACAAAGGGATTTCGTCCCCGAAATCCAAAGAGAAAAGTGAGGGATACTTCCTCCTCAACTCTTCCTCAAGCTCCCACGTGGCTTCCTCAATGCCACGATGATGCCAAAGAACTTTCACAAGGACCAGGTCCTTCCTCTTCAGCTTCTTTACTCTCCTGTCAAGGATTGCCACCGGACCCTCCTCAATGGTCACGTCTTCATCAAGCTCAACCTCAACTTGTTGTATCACTGTCCCTGTGTCTGGATGACTTTTCTTCAGCATGATGACGTGGAACACTGGATGTAACTTGTACAACTCTGGAGGTAGCTCTAACTTGTAAGCTACTTTGCCAACACGTGCTATTACTGGATATGTCCCCATATACTTGGGTGCTAGCTTACCTTTCTGGCCAAACCTTAGCACGCCTTTCCATGGTGAGACCTTGAGATACACTTTGTATCCCACTAGGAACTCTAAAGGTCGACGATAATTGTCTGCATAAGACTTCTGTCTGTCCT
The DNA here is from genome assembly GCA_963693085.1 of Alisma plantago-aquatica. Lineage (NCBI taxonomy): Eukaryota > Viridiplantae > Streptophyta > Magnoliopsida > Alismatales > Alismataceae > Alisma > Alisma plantago-aquatica. The sequence goes on from OY856409.1 coordinate 1,540,749,664, forward strand.
GTGCCGCTTTCAGCTGTTGCTATATCAATTTGATCTTTTCTGTTGTCTGCTGTACTAACTCAGGACCCAAAAGTTGATACTCACCAGATTCATACCAACATAGGGGAGATAAGCACTTCCTTCCATATAGAGCCTCATAAGGAGCCATGTCAATGCTCCGCTGGTAACTGTTGTTATACACGAACTCTATCAAACTAAGATGCACATCCCAACTTCCTAGGAACTGCAACACACAAGCTCGGAGAAGATCCTCCAAAGTCTGAATAGTCCTTTTAGACTGTCCATCTGTCTATGGGTGGAAAGTAGTGTTGAACCTCAACTGCGTTCCCAAAGCTTTGTGCAACTGTTCCCAGAAACGACTCATGAACTGAGGACCTCTATCAGAAACTATCATTGCTGGCACACCGTGCAAGCGTACCATCTCATCTACATATACATGGGCGAGCTTCTTGGATGTATACGTTGTCTTCACAGGTATGAAATGGGCAGACTTCGTCAATCTGTCCACTATCACCCAAATGGAATCATGATTCTTAGTTGTCCTTGGCAGACCAACCACAAAATCCATGGTTATATGATCCCATTTCCACTGCGGTATTGGCAGGGGTTGCAATGTACCTGCCGGCTTCTGACGCTCAGCCTTGACTTACTGGCATACCGCACACCTAGCCACAAACTTAGCTACATCCTTCTTCAAGCTAGGCCACCAATACAGGTCTTTCAGATTGTGATACATCTTGGTGACTCCTGGATGCATAGCATACATTGATGTGTGTGCTTCCTCGAGCACTAGCTTCCTTAAATTATCAGCATCGGGGACCACCATCCTATCATGATAGCAAACTAGTCCATCCTCAGACTCATGGAACCCACCACGCTTTCCGCTGTCGAGCTCTGACCTGATCAACTGCACTGTATCATCTGTTTTATGTGCATCTTTGATTTGCTGCCTCAGCGTAGGCTTGACTTGCATCTGTACCAAAAGTCCTGCTAACAAGGAAACTTCCATCTGCACATTCATATGTCGCAAGGAGACAAACATATCCCATCTATGACATACCAAGGAACTCAATTGTGCCTTCTTTGTGGAGAGAAAAGAAGACTTTCGGCTAAGCGTGTCAGCTACCACGTTCGCCTTACCAGGGTGATACTCGATGGTGCAGTCATAATCATTTATTAGCTCCATCCAACGGTGCTATCGCATGTTTAGCTCATTCTACAAAAAGATGTACTTCAGATTCTTATTATCTGTAAAGATTTTACACACTTCCCCATAAATATAATGACTCCAAATCTTTAACGCATGAACCATTGCTGCCAACTCCAAATCATGAGTCAGATAGTTCTCCTCATGTTTCTTAAGCTGTCACAAAGCAAAAGAAACTACATGGTCTTCCTGCATCAGCACGCATCCTAAGCCCTTTTTGGAAGCATCGCAGAAAACAACATAGCCTTTCCCAGGCTCTGGCAGTACTAGCACTGGAGCACTAGTCAGCTTCTCCTTCAAACTTTGGAAAGCTTGCTGGCAACGATCATTCCATACAAAAGGTACATCCTTCCTAGTCAACTTTGTCATTGGCAACGTGATCACACTGAAGTCCTTTATAAACCTTCGATAGTATCCTACTAAACCCAGGAAACTACGAACTTCGGTCGGCGTCTTCAGCCGCTCCCATTCTACAACAGACTCCACCTTCTTTGGGTCCACTTTAACTCCTTTTGCAGATATCACATGACCCAGGAAAGTTACTTCTTTCAACCAGAATTCACACTTACTAAACTTGGCATACAACTGATGATGGCGAAGGAGAGTCAACGCTTGTCGAAGATGATGTTCATGCTTCTGACTGTCCTGACTGTAGATCAAAATGTCATCTATAAAGACTACAACAAACTGATCTAGAAATGAACGGAACACCCTGTTCATCAAATCCATTAAAGCAGCAGGTGCATTGGTTAGCCCAAACGGCATAACCACAAACTCGAAGTGACCATACCTTGTGCTAAAAGCTGACTTTGGTATGTCATCCGCCTTAATACTCAACTGATGATATCCAGACCTTAGATCGATTTTTGAAAACACTGTAGCACCACACAACTGATTGAACATATCGTCTATCCTTGGCAACGGGTACTTGTTCTTGATCGTGACCATGTTCAACTGTCGGTAGTCTATGCATAGCCGCATCGATCCATCCTTTTTCTTAATGAACAACACTGGAGCACCCCAACGCGACGTACTCGGTCGGATGAAACCTTTCTCCAACAACTCTTGTAACTACTTCTTGAGCTCTGCCATCTCTACTGGAGCCATCCTATACGGTGTCTGTGCAACTGGTTGTGTTCCTGGAACCAGATTGATCTCGAAATCAATCTCTCGAGATGGGGGAACACCGGGGAACTCATCAGGAAACACATCTGCAAACTCTCGAACAATCGTCACCTCCTCAAGGCTAGGACCCTTTGCCTTGGTATCAACAACGTGAGCTAAGAACGCCTTACAACCTTGTCGTAACAACTTTTCTACCACCATTGCAGACACTAGACACGTCGGAAGAATCTTCCTATCTCCTTGGAAGATCCACTTATCTCCATCATCATCAAACACTGCCTGGTTGGAACCACAGTCCAACACAACCTTATACTTCTCTAAGGTATCCATCCCAAGGATCACATCGAATCCATGCATATCAAGTGGTATAAGATCTACTTGTATACTGTGTCCCGAAAAATAGAGAACACATGATGGACACACTTCTTAAAGCATCGACGAACTGTTAAGAGGGGTTTCTAACAACAAGCTATCTTTCTTACAACTAACAAGTAAAAGACAGTTTTCAAGCATACTATGGGTGATAAAAGAGTGTGTAGCACTCGGGTCAACCAGAACAGATATAAAGCAAGAAGAAGACAAATCAGAATGAAATAACTCCATATGACATGCCACCACTCGATGGTTGACTATCGCCTCTGGCTGACTCATAGTGTAGAATTGAGTCGTTGCTTTCTATCCACATCCTCTGCTTCCTTGAGTAGACAATCCTACTTGCGACGCTTGACCGCATCCTCTCCCTCTACTACCACTGGGTTGCAGTCTATCTGCCCCTTGCTGATTCTGCCTTGGTTGTTGTGTCACTTCAACATCCTTCCTTGGGCAGTTTGACTTGAAATGCCCTATCTGTCCGCAGATATAGCATGCCCTATCCTCAAACTGTGGCCTAGATGGCCCTGTCACTGCCACTGAAGATGTACTATATGCCTTTGATGGTGAAGAAATATAATCTCTTCCCTTACTTGGAGACCACTGTGATGGTTCACTGGAACCTCTTAACCCAGAAGGTGTTGAAAACCTTGGCTTCTTGAAGCCATCGAACCTCTGTCCCTGGAACTGAGCATGCCTCTTCTTAGACATGGATTCTCTTTTCTCCCTGACTGATCGTTCCATCCTTCGGACATACTCCACAAATGTGGCAAACCGCTCTCGGTTCTCCAGCGCAGAAGCAGGTGTTGTCACCTCAGCACTCATGCCTTTCTCAAAACGTCTGATTCACTCAACATCTGTCGTTGCCATGTGAGGACAAAACCTTAACAGGTCCATGAACTTGGCTTCATACTCGGTGATGTTCATTGTTCCTTGGCACAGACGCTCAAACTGGTTGATCTTCTCGTGTAGATATGGTTTCGGAAAGTATTTACTGACGAACTCTTGCCAAAAAACCTCCCAACCGATCACCTCACTGGGTCGTTTTTCCTCCTCGATGGTCCACCAGTGGCCAGTACTACCCTTCAGAAGGTAGACAGCATGCTTGACTTTGTCTGCTTCGGGGATGTCAAGGATTCAGAAGGCCTTCTCAAGACCTGTCAGCCACATATCTGCATCCGCTGGATCAGCCGTCCCAACATAGTCCGAAACTCCGACTCAGTGAAGCTACTTGAAGGTCTTCCCAATACCCGATGTTTCACCATGGGGAGCCTGTGCTCTTGGCGGAGGCACTGGCAATCTCTCTACCATGAGATTCATCATAGCCATCATCTGCCCCATAAGTTGTTGGTAGGAAAGATTTTCAAAAATGGCTGGGTCAAGTTGGGGGACCTCAGGCACCCGATCTCCATGTGCCTACCCTCCTGCTCCATCAACTGATGTAGCATCGCTGCTCTCCGCAACATGTTCTTCATGATTTCCAAACATCTTGGCTTTTTCTTCCGCTAAGGGCAGAAGATAATTGTAAGAAAATCTAGAAAACTCATGAGAACAGACACAACCTAGTCCTAAATCCCTATAAACTTAGCGAACCTAGAGCTCTGATACCAAGCTTGTGGCGACACATCCCGCTATCACACAGACAACGAGGTGCCACATGAAAACGTGCGGAAAACACCATAAACCACCTATTATCAAAAACACTGGGTAATTAAAACCGATTTCGGGAAGCAGATAAACCAAGAAACTATTACATCCAGATCCTCATCCTACAAGAAAATAGGTTACAAAAACAATTACAAGCCTTGATACGTGTCCACAGCTTAGTAGGTCAGTTGTCATGTCAACACATGAGTTCATCACCTGTTTATACATACACAACGGGCCACATCCGGCCAGCAGCAGGATATACAAGGCTACAACAGCTATACATCGTAAAACAACATCAAAATGCCTCCAAGGACCTGAGAGTACAGGGATGACTCTAAGACTCTACTACAAAACAACCAAAATAGCAGCATATCCATCTCTTGCCTTCTACTGCTCTTCTTGTTGCTCGCCCGCAACCCCGAGACCACCACCACGCCTAGCGCGAACACCTAAAAAGGTTGTAAACCAACGGGGTGAGACACACAGTCCCAGCGAGAAACATAACTCCCCGCCAAAACCATAAAACCTCAGAAAGGTTAAAGCAACAATAACAGATAACTGATAAAGCGTAGAATAAGAGCAGCATAATAAACAAGATTCTTATTACCATCGAGCTTACCAAGATGCATGGAAGGCATATAACCAAGTATTTCTTTATGGAACATGATTGACAAGATAAGATTTATAAGATCTTACCACATAACATAAGGAATTGTATAAGTAACTGCAAGGTACAATAAGATCAACTTACACAAGCAGGGCCTCAACCAATGTTCTGTGTTTTTCCTTAAGCAATAAATACTATTCGGCTGGATTATGTATTATTATGCCCTGAGGAAGTGAGCCGCACCACTCAGATCCAACCGACGGCTGCGAAACCCAGAACCGGTGCCATACACAGTCAATGGAAGAGTCGAACTCCACGACCTCACCACCCCGTGGTCAGTGCACAAGAACCAAAGCAGGACCACAGTCTCATGCTTAAGTGGCCTCAGCCACAGGGTCAGCTCCCGTAGGCTACCCTTTCTCTAGCCCGTCTTGGTACAGGTCTCGGTGCTAGTATATCTGAGCCACGAGCCAGTTCACCATGCTCCCTGATCCATGAACGCATTCATGCTCGTATCACATTTCCAGAGCCATGGGCCTGTTCACCATGCTCCATATATTCTGAGTCTGCAACCGCAGTTGCACTCAAATCCTCTTTATTTTAGGCTAGGAGAAACCTCGCATATTCAACAATATGCGCTCCGGGTTAACCCGCAGAAGAACCTATTTCACCATCACCAGCTACTGACGATGATGGATCTATGGCCAGGGCAAACTACATAATATGTTCCACTATAATTAGTTAGTATATTTTAAGTGGATTGTTGAGGCAACCAGGTTGTAACACATACATAACATTAAGCTATATTATTGTTACCACCATCATATTATTTTGGGATCTCAATCCCTCATCACAAGAAACCACTGCCTCATCAGGCATTCTCATCACTGGGGATAACAACCCCTGATTTCATCATTAAAGGATAACACCTCAACTAGGCACTTTAGCCAAACTCAGGTGCTCAGACCCAAACACATTATACAAGTGATGCAGATTATCTCATCAACAAGAGGGACCATTAATGCAGTGTTATTCAAACATATATATACCTCATAGCCCTTTACCTGGATATGCATCCGCATGAAACACCTGAATGGTTAGTATACACAATCATAGAGATAACTGAAGCCATCATGGATTAACAGAAGGATCATGTTATCAAACATAGGGCAACATTGATGATTATACACTTTATCATTCATGCCTCAAATCTGTGACCATAGACATGGGTCACATCATTATGTGAAGCAATTCATGTGCTTCCAAGATTAACATTACTCATCATCATATACATATATACAGGATTCAAGATGATCATAAACACATGTAATATCACTATTAACACGGAACCATCATCTATATGCAACCCGAGTTATCAGAATCCTTACTAAAAACTCTCACAACCCTCACAAAAAGAGGTGGTGGGTGGCGTGTCCCTCACCACAATTTGTGGCGGGTGGGGTAGCATCCCTTACCAAAAGCATATCGGCCAAAACACAGCAGGTAACGACCACCACCCAAGGGTGTCGTGCAGCTAGAGGCCAAGACATATCATGCACAAGGCATAATGTGCAGCTAGGTTGGGGAGTGTATCGTGCAGGGGCCAAGCACGACACAACTAACTATACATGTCGATCGAACCCTATCGCCCATCTAGGGTGAAGGTACCTATCGGGCAGCCACACCGCTCACACGCCCAAGGCTCTCACAGCCAGAACATAACGCCCCAACACATTATGGTATCGCCCAACACTAAGGTAGCTCCTTGAGTTCTAAAATGTCCAAGGTACATCGGGCACCAAGCCACTACCATAGCTAGGTGTATCGTGCAGGGCACCCAACAAAGCATATCGCCCAACACACAAGGGTATCGTCCATCAACCATACTCCATCTAGGCACAATGGCTAAGGGTACAACTCAAACGGGCAGTACTATCCCAACATCATATCGTGCAAGATGCAACCTAACAAGATCGTCATCAACCTCAAGCACAAGGGCACCAAACCCTAATTGATCAAGAAGATCGGCTCACCTCTCAACAACCAAGAGAGAGGGGTCTTTCACAACCTCTATCACAAATCAGGAAACCACAAGGATCAACCCTAGCATAGGTCTACATCTACCAAAAATCTCACCTCTCGAATCCATGGTGAGAGGAGGGTGTTGCTCAAGCTGAAAACTACTAGAGGGGGGGTGAATAGAGTTTTATATATAATTTAACAATTATTGAGCTCAAACAACCACAATGAAAAATATTAGACAAGGAGACACAAGGTTTAGAGTGGTTCCAACTATAGAAAATACTATAGCCGTCAGTCCACTACCCGGTTGCTTACTCAACCGGGATTTGAAAAAAAATTTATTTTATTACCTCTTCAAGGAATTTACATAAAATACAATCTCTTTTCCTAAACCCTTCAAGCAGCCTTCACCTAGAAGTAATCGCCAACCTTGAAGCAGCCTTCCCTTGAAGTAGATGCACCAACTCCCGTTGCACCAGCCTTCTGAAGTAGCTTCCCTTGCGATAGCCTTCTTGAAGTAGCTTGAAGTCCCCTTCTCCACCTGAGAAGTCAATCCTCTCCAATCCGCAGCCTCCAACCCTAGGAGTAGCAAGGAGAGTACAAAAGATAAACAGGAACAAGAAAGAAAAACGGAAATTACAACTTATCCTTTAAGCCCAAGGCTTGATATGCCTAGATCAAGCGTAAGATCTCCTAGCCAAGTATGTGAACTTGTGATTGCTTGTGGGTAGGAGAATCTAGCCTATAGGACACGAGATTGAGCTAAGGAGAATGTAGGCCAATGATCACAGTGCTCAAATTGCTTGCAAAAGATTGCTCAAGTATATTCTCAAGTGTAACAAGTAAATTTCTAGTGTCCTATGGCTTGTCCTATTTATAGGAATGGCCTAAGTATGCTTAAGGACGTTCTAGACAACTTCTAGGGGTTTCTAAGTGCTTAACTAGCCGTTAGGTACAAAGTTGTTGCTTTAACAACGGCTAATTACTTTATTCTGCAGTTGCTGTCAGAGACCATCTCGGTCGACAAATGGTCGACCGAGACACCTACTCGGTCGAACTCTTGTCGACCGACAGGCTCTCTGGAACAACGTTTATTTGCAACTGTCAACTGCTGTGTCTAACGGCTACTTTTGGTCAATCTCGGTCGAGAAGTTTGTCGTCCGAGAGTGTCTCGGTCGAGGAGTGTGGTCAACCGAGATTGACTCTGTTTTCAATCTTTCAATATAGATACTAAGTGTGTGCATGAGTGTGCATTATGTGATCCTATTGGAAGGGGATGACCTAACTAAGTGTGGTGTTTAGCTAGGGAGACTTAACGCTTGATTTACATGAAGTCTAAGTACTTGTACATTATATATTTGTACAAGTTTACAAATGATTACATTGCATGACATTTACAAACATTCAAGCGTATGGACTCCCTAGAACTTTGTCATCACCTTGTTCCTGCACACTTAAGTAGCTTGTTAGATTTATAAGAATGAAATGTTTGTCATCATCGAAACAAAGGGATTTATCATAATATCCAATTTATCCAACAATCTCCCCCTTTTTGAAGATGACAAACATTTCCTAAATATGAAATAAGGAAATATAAAGCATGTGAGTTTCATACCTGAAAATTACCTTTTGTAGCCGTTTATGTTTTGCAAGTGAGTGCTGGCCAAGATGTGATGAAACTCATTTATATTTTTGATTTTGATATTCTTTCTCCCCCTTTGTCATTTCAAAAAGATATCCAAGCTGAATATTTTATTTTTCTTCTCCCCCTTAATATAATGCTCCCCCTTAACTAGATATCCTATTAGAAGCATGGATTTTTATCTAATTTATCCATAATTTGTTTCTCAATCATTTGCAAAGGATGTTAAGCCTAGAAATGATATGAGATTCCCTTAAGCGTATGATGAATGTATATTGATTTCTCATGTATCAAAGGATGTTAAGCCCTAGATTAAATGAGAATCCTCTAAGCTTAGAGTACATAAAAATGTCTCTATCCAAATGCAAGGGATGTTAAGCCCTGTTTTGGGTAGAGAGTTCCTTCAAGTACAAGATACCATTTTCAATAAATTCAAAAATTTCTTGAAAATTTTCAGCTACACATGGTGGTTACAATGTGTTTGTAAGCTTCTTCAATCAAATGGTCAAAGTTTTTATGATCTCCCCCTTAGTCTTATGCTTTGCTCCCCCTTAGATAGATATCTCAAATGAAAGTTTGAGTACTAAGCAAATATATAAAAATGTTGTGGATGATCTCCAAGATTTAACAAATATGTATGCAATTTATGTCAGTTTGGAAAACAGAAACTCGGTCGGTCGACAACTGCTCGACCGACAGTGTTCTCGGTCGACTAGTTGCTCGACCGAGGATAGTTCTGGAGAACTTGTTTTGTCATTTGTCAATTTAGCCACAATTTTAATAGTTTCCTGTTTTAATTATTACTCCCTTTATTTGTTATGCTCTACAATAATGAACTTATAATCCATATTTTTGAAGATATCTCATATGCCCAAAAAGTATCCATTTGAATCAAGAAAAGATGGCAAGCTTCATTCAATAGCATGGAAAATATTACAATCATATAGAAATGACCAATTTAAAACAATCATTGTCATAACAACAACTTCAACACTTCACTGGAAAGATTTAAGAATTACATCGATGTCCGGATCTTTCCCAAGAAATGTCTCGACTCCATAATATTTGAGCATTGTTCGGCCGACAGTTCGCCCGCTATTGAGTTTGTTTAGAATTTGTCGGTCGAGAGAGATGGGCTGACCGAGCGGTTCTCGGTCGACGAATTCGTCGACCGACAGACTTACTGAGTTCAACTTTTGAGACTGAATTTTAATGCAGATCATAGATCATTTTTGTAGAGCATATATATGGATATTCCAAGGGAGTAATATTGTTTTGTTTTTGACAATATTTAAGACTTCTAATATTATAAATGATTTAAAAAAATATGCTAAGATTAAGTTTAATTAATGTCCAAATAAACAATCTTTTGTCAAAGTTTATTTTAGGTCGCCCTTGACTACGACCGTGGCGCCCCTTGGTCAAATTTTATTTTAACCAAGAGGCATATTCTGCAGGTTTCCAGGATAAACATTCATATACGAAGTATAAGTTCTGCAGATAGCTTACGAATATCAATTTGAGACTCATTAAAGTGTACCAATTATGAGAACTTAATAAGGGCATCAAATATGATGAAGCATATTCAAGAATAATATCCATTCATGAATTACAGATTATTTTGGATAGACTAATTCAAATATGATGAAGCATATTAAGTGATGCTTAATATAAAAGCACAATGAAAATTTTCAAGAAATTTATTTCAAGTGCACTATAGGATGTATCTAATTCAACTATTTCAAAGATCAGTTTGAGATAAGACATATGTGTATCAAAGTGATATAAATTTTTGATTTTGTTATCCCTATATGTTAAGTTGAGATAGACATAAGGATATGCAAATTAAGATCTTTGGTCATATCTCAACTTAGTCTAATCGATTTAATTTGGGGGTTTTGGAACCCATACCATCTCAACATTCTTTTTCTTGTATGGGCATGAAAAGGAATAATGTCCAAGGCGTGAGCAATAATGGCAACAAATTGAATCAACCTCAACCCTTTTTCTATGATTTTGCCCTGTGTTGTCCTTGGGTGAGGGTGTCCTTTTGGGTACATATATGGGTTGATAGGTTTGTGGCTTACTCCGACTAGGTTGTTGATGTGATTTTTCTTTAGGTTTATAACCTAGTCCTCTTCTCCCTATTTGATGATAGGAATTATCCAATATTCTATCAAGGATTCCATTGTTGTTTAATCTACTAACTTCTTGTTGTAACTTAACGATCTCATCCATTCTTTTCTTAATATCTAGTTTTGCTTGTTCTAGATTGGATGATAAGGAATTCCTTTCTTTCACTATATTGTCATAATCTACATGGGTGCACAATATAGGTTGTTTTTGAAGATCATTTACTTGAGTCTACAAATTAGTCTTTTCAAGGGAAAGAAGATTGCAGTTAGCTTCTACTGATTTCAATTTAAGATCGCAATCTTCAATTGCCCTTTTTAGATCTTCATTTTCAGATTCAAAAGCAAGAAGTTTAGTATTTAAATCCTCATTTACTTTATTCGATTTCTTTAACTTCTTTTTGCACTCAATATATTTACTATGTGTTTCTTCAATAATAACAACTAGTTCTTCTTTAGGTAAATCATAAAGGCTTACCTCTTCTTCTTCTTCACTAGTTGTAGCAATAAAGCATTCTTTATTTGCATCTTCCTTCTTTGACTTCCATGGACATCTAGATGTAGAGTGCTTTGTAGCTAAGCACCAATTGCAACTTGTTGAACGTTTGTCCATGCTTCTTTGGTTGTAGTCACCTCCTCCCTTCATCTCTTCAAGACCTTGTTAGGGCTCCTTGAAGCCTGCTCTGATACCAATTGAAAACTACTAGAGTGGGGGTGAATAGAGTTTTATATATAATTTAACAATTATTGAGCTCAAACAACCACAATGAAAAATATTAGACAAGGAGACACAAGGTTTAGAGTGGTTCCAACTATAGCAAATACTATAGCCGTCAGTCCACTACCTGGTTGCTTACTCAACCGGGATTTGAAAAAAAAAATATTTTATTACCTCTTCAAGGAATTTACATAAAATACAATCTCTTTTCCTAAACCCTTCAAGCAGCCTTCACCTAGAAGTAATCGCCAACCTTGAAGCAGCCTTCCCTTGAAGTAGATGCACCAACTCCCGTTGCACCAGCCTTCTGAAGTAGCTTCCCTTGTGATAGCCTTCTTGAAGTAGCTTGAAGTCCCCTTCTCCACCTGAGAAGTCAATCCTCTCCAATCCGCAGCCTCCAACCCTAGGAGTAGCAAGGAGAGTACAAAAGATAAACAGGAATAAGAAAGAAAAACGGAAATTACAACTTATCCTTTAAGCCCAAGGCTTGATATGCCTAGATCAAGCGTAAGATCTCCTAGCCAAGTATGTGAACTTGTGATTGATTGTGGGTAGGAGAATCTAGCCTATAGGACACGAGATTGAGCTAAGGAGAATGTAGGCCAATGATCACAGTGCTCAAATTGCTTGCAAAAGATTGCTCAAGTATATTCTCAAGTGTAACAAGTAAATTTCTAGTGTCCTATGGCTTGTCCTATTTATAGGAATGGCCTAAGTATGCTTAAGGACGTTCTAGACAACTTCTAGGGGTTTCTAAGTGCTTAACTAGCCGTTAGGTACAAAGTTGTTGCTTTAACAACGGCTAATTACTTTATTCTGCAGTTGCTGTCAGAGACCATCTCGGTCGACAAATGGTCGACCGAGACACCTACTCGGTCGAACTCTTGTCGACCGACAGGCTCTCTGGAACAACGTTTATTTGCAACTGTCAACTGCTGTGTCTAACGGCTACTTTTGGTCAATCTCGGTCGAGAAGTTTGTCGACCGAGAGTGTCTCGGTCGAGGAGTGTGGTCGACCGAGATTGACTCTGTTTTCAATCTTTCAATATAGATACTAAGTGTGTGCATGAGTGTGCATTATGTGATCCTATTGGAAGGGGATGACCTAACTAAGTGTGGTGTTTAGCTAGGGAGACTTAATGCTTGATTTACATGAAGTCTAAGTACTTGTACATTATATATTTGTACAAGTTTACAAATGATTACATTGCATGACATTTACAAACATTCAAGCGTATGGACTCCCTAGAACTTTGTCATCACCTTGTTCCTGCACACTTAAGTAGCTTGTTAGATTTATAAGAATGAAATGTTTGTCATCATCGAAACAAAGGGATTTATCATAATATCCAATTTATCCAACACAAGCAACTAGAACACAAGCTCACCTCTCAACTTAAACGAGAGAGGGGTATTTCCCGCATTACTAGAGCTCAAGCTCACTCCTCTAGACTAAGGAGAGAAAGGAGTGTTGCTCAATAAGGAAACCCTAAAACACGGTTCGGCCAACTAGGTGCAACAAAGCAAGAAGCTTATCTTAGAACATACATGGCCGATTATGATCATATGAAAACATACAAGGATATAGAAGAAAGTAATATGGTTAGGGTTAGGAGTTATGTAACCCGCCTTAAGCAAGCTCCAAGCAACACCTTCAGTCACCTCAAGAGGAAGAAGAAGACTCCAAAGAGAAGGATTGGCCACCAAGCTTTGCAAAGGAAGAGTGGCGTCCACCAAGGAAGAGAGAAACCAAGGAACTAAAGAGATCCTTAGCAAGAGAAAGAAGGTACACATATAGGAGAGGGTGGAGGAGAAACCAAGGTAAGACAAAGCAAGGTGTCGCCCACCTAGGGACACTTGTCCATGGGCAATGCCACTTCCTTATCTCGCCTTAAACACATGTCCAAGGCCATTGCCACATGCAAGCATCAAGCACCAAGTGTCCACTAGTGGTGATACAAACGAGGTCAAAGGGTCAAAGGGAGTCCATGGCTGATACAGCCCATCTCCATGCCCGACACACCTCCTTGGGAGATACACCCATGGTCGATACAAGGCACTCTTGCCCGACACAAGGTCCAAGAAGGCAAGGGGAAGGTTCAAGCAAGGCCCAACAAGGTTCGTCCAAGCCCAGAGCAACTCAAGCAACGAACTCAACCCTTCCTCTTAACACTAGAGGAAGCAAGGAGAGAGAAGAACACTTCTCAAGGTGACAACTTGCCCATAAACCCTGGACTTGGGTAAATTGCAAGTAGCACCCCCAACACTCAACAAAGCACAAACAAACCCTAATCACCACTAAAGGTGATTAGCAAGCAACTAAACACCAGGGTTAGGCAAAGCAAATAGGATAAGCCCAAAATGGAGGTCAGGGTCCTTACATTTAGTCTTCCATGGGTCGTAGGGCCCACCTAGCAACCTCTTCCAACCTTCTCCATTGGCTAGGCAAGATAACTGCACACTTGAGTTGTTCCATCTAAGAGCATCTGCTATAACATTATCTTCCATGGGTGCTAGGTGATGGTGAAGTCATAAACCTTCATATACTCTACTCATTGTCTTTGCCTTCGGGTTTAGGTCTGTCTGAGTCAGGAAAAACTTTGAGCTCTTGCATCCATTATCTTGGTTGCCAACCCCAATCTTTAACTCATAGAATCCAAGCTGCTCTCGATAGGTATGACCTCATATTACCTTTGTTCATCTATGCTTTCAAATCATCTATCCAATATACCCTCAAAAGGGTGTGGTACTTCCTCCAATCCTCAACTATCATAAAAAAGGTTTCAACTTGAGTATTTATCTCTCATATCACTTTTATCCTTAGTATGACATGCGTTTTGTCATGTCTCTCACACCCATAACAAAATGAAATAAGTATTTGGCTACAATCCAAATATGGAGTTCATCTCGTTCTAAGAGTAGATATGGTGCATCACACATCAGCATTACGCTTTCCAATCTAAGTTGAAACATACTTCACATGACTCAACGCCATGAATAACTCAACTCTATGTTTACACCCATAGGAATACTTTTCTTATCACTTTTGGGTCTTACCATCACTCCTATATACAATCCTTAGTAATTTCCTCAAGGTCTCTAGGGTGTTGGTATTTTGGGGTGATCTTACCCTTATGCATCTAGGGAGTGCCTCTCATGTTCACCCCTTTAGGCCCCATGAACTCATGAAGGTGGCCAACCTCCTAACCCATGGGCCTCGGGCAAAGATAGTTATTACCTCCTGACCCTATGGTCTTATGCATTTAGGGAATAGTCCACTCCTACTTCCATCAGTCTTATCCCTCCTTCACCTTAGTATTTACTTAGAATTATATCATAGCTTGTGTCTCTTTTGTTGATACTCAATCACATTCCATTTTTTAATCCTCACCCATATCTCCATCATATATCTAGGCACTCATAGTTTACCTTACACCCCTTCATGGAAAACATGGTGACCTACATATCTAGGCTTGGCCCCATTCTACCGGTTACCCTCATGGTAACGTATACTTAGGTCCCTTAGAGATGGTTATACATGGGTCTATAGATTCATAATCATATATGCTCTTACACTTAGCCGTTCACGCTCTTATAAATGACCTTTAAGGTTACCTAGAACCTAAACAAGAGTTGGTGCTCACTCCTACATGAAGGGTATGTTCCCAGGACATGAGAAAACTATCACTTGATAGTAACAAAGGTCACAAAACTTTTGTCCATCCAAGGTTTTCATACGTCCAAGGTTTAAACTATTTTGTACATGTATAGCTCCTATCATGCTACATATGCACATGGTTAGCAAGTAGACAACTAATTAAACCATTTCTAAGTTCATTGGTATGTCTCACTTATTCATCATTCCTCCAGGTTGGGCCAAATTATATGCCACCAACTTGTATGAGTGGCTCATCAATCATATATCTCAGTTCAAGCGGGGTTTCCTTTTATTCCAACACATGGGGGGGCATTCTTAAACCCCATGAACTCACTCAACCTTGTGAGAATTATGTGCACCGGGTGTTGCTACTTCCACTCTTTAGTCTAGGAACCCCAGGCTCACCTGTTATGCATCAGTTATCTAAACTGCATGCTTAGCTGCTCAAACATGTACCAAACCCATGCATGATATGGCACATACTTCCTAACCTTCTTCCACGTGAACAACCCTTAGAGTCCCACACAAGAACAACCAACTGGGTATGAGGCCTTACATATTGTTATCATATGATACCTCTCCACGGTCTTTGGAACTCTCTCTTTCCTACACCTAAAAGGTAGGCACTCATATCATTTGTATATCTGTACAAGAAGCCTCTTTCTCTTTTCTAGGGTTTGGTTCCTCTAAATGTATCTAAGGTACGACAACCTATTTGGATCATGCATGAAGAAACTCCACACATCTACTCAGGGTCATCTATTCTAGGCCACATCATACCAAGCCTTCTCGTGATTCCTCATGTCTCAAAATCTAGGTTTCCAACCTCCTTCATCTGGGTCTCATGCTGTAATGACCCCACCCCTCGGTACCCCCAATTAAGGAATACTAAGAAGCTAGAGTCGCTATCCCAAAATAGGATCAATGGTTTTGCATATAATCAGAAATAATTAATAAATTCTACAACAGACTTAGCTTAAAACAGGATAAAAAATTCCTTTCACAGACCTTTCAAAAATAGGAGTTTGGAACTTTACCCAACGTAGAGTTCTATCTAACTAAATCCTCCAATCTTTATTTAGCTTTATTATTCAAATGTCACTTCAATTGTTCATCCACTTTCTTGTATTCCTAAAATGCTGACAAACAAAACGTCGGACAGTATAAAGATTATACTGGTATGTGGTGGCAACCAAGATTTTGCACATATATTGTAACAACCTAATCACATCAAATATTTGTTGACAATCAAAGTTCACATTTTCATTATAACTTCCCAAGCATTTTTACCCATCCTCTGGTATACCCTCTCTTAGTGTTTAGTCCTTGCAATGGACTTTAGGCTACCTTCTCCATCTTGAGCTTGGTACCTTGTGGGCCACATCTCTAGGTGCCATGTGTCTTCCCATATAGGGATTGACCACTTATGACCTTCCCTCCAGGGCTTGGTCCTCATAAATCATAAATCATAAATCCAAAGATGGTATGCAGGTTCAGGAAAGTCATAAATAATTATATTGTGATAATCATAGTCACTTTATAGATTGTAGGAAATAAAGTCATCCAAACATTTAATTTCAAGCAATCGGTAAATCCTCTAAAACCATCGTTAAACTAAAGTGACTAATCATAAATATAACCACATACCTGATTTGGATATCTCAAAGAATCAAGCAAACTATCCAATCCAATCAGGTAGTTCAATCAACCAAATCACGCAAATTGCACAAGCAATCTAAGTTTTGAAAAGCATATATTTCCTAGTCATTACATACTCATCATAAACCCTTTTATTGACCTAGGAATCCCTTCTAGGGTTTCTAGTTTGAATCAGGGTTTCGAAGGGTTTCTTAGATCTATTTCTCAATCTTTACCTTTTAGGTCAACAAACCCTAAAACAACTTTTCTATGCATTAAACCCTAACTACTCAAATTATCCACAATAAAATTCCTTTATTCTCAATATGGATTAGGATCATCATAACTCTATCTTATTCATGGATTTTGAAATAAAAACCATCAAAAGTCATAATCACCTAAATTAGGGTTTCTAAGCCCATTAATGAACTTTCATATACATAGAACCCTAAATTGAGCCCATTAAGCACAAAGATCATACTTTTAGATCTAAATCATTCTTTTATTAATAATAGGTTAATATAGGCTTAAATTATCCAAAGAACTTTACTAAATCCCATACATCAAAATTACGATTTTCCATTCATAAATCCATTAAAGGTAACAACTTCATATACTTTTCAAATTGCAAATAGATTCATGCTTCAATTATATTTTTATTACATTCTACGTATTTTTTATCAACTTTCATATATAACATGTCATTATTAGATAATCCTATAATTAGTTATGATTTTATCAATAAGATCCTTTTAAGGACAATCAGGGATCACCACGTGATTATCTAACTCACCTGAGTCGTGCCAGTGGGGCCAGGCTCGAGCCAATTGGCTCGTACTGCGTCGGCACCTGGGCCCGTGAGACAACTTGCCCGTATGCTAAAAAACAATGTGAAAATACCATAATAGGCTTATCTCTTCAACACGCACTTGAGGGCATAGTAGACTTTTCACCACCAGTTGTCTTCTACCTCTTACCTTCCACTCATGTGAGCCAACGGTCAACCGGGGAGTTGACCTTGCTTTCTGCTTCACCTGCGCACAATCCAAGACCACCAACCACTCTGCCTCACCCTTGCAAACTCGACGAGCCTTTGAATTGGCCGGATGCTGCTCCCAACTACTGGGTCAACTCTGTACGATCTCCAGCAAGGAAATCCTCTAGATAAGCGTGAAGATCGGGACCAAAGACTAAATTGAAAGCACTGGTATGTTTGTTGGCTCTGTCTGAACTCACAGAGATATTCTATGTATTTGCAGATGGGGTGTATAGCCCCCCTTATATAGTGTAGAGTCAACGAGGAGTTCTAGATTGGGGAAACTCTAAGAATTTCTCGATAGGTATTAAATCCTATATCAACTCAAATCGGAATCCTCTCCCAAATTCATATAGACGGTCTCTGAGCTCGCTCAGGCTCTGGTTCACGTGAAACTTGAGATTCAAGATATCAATTTCCTATTCCTCTCTGAGTCCTGACTCGAGCGTGACGATATATGCACACTTTTGGATTTGAGATCCAACGGCTCCCATCTACATGCCTTATTCCTTAAGTAAATCGGCATTATAAATAGGTGTGACATTTAATACTTTATTTATGATAATCATTTCACTTTAGGATTATTACTAAAATCCATATCTCTTCAACCATTAATCCTTTTGCTTCCAAATTTTAAGGGAACCTTCTTAATGACTTTATATACACATATGTAAAGTTGGAGTCCCAAATTCAAAAGTATGAGTGACTTTTCTTCATATGCAAGTTATCACTTAATAAGGCATATTCTATTCATATTTTCTCTCTCTTTCTCTTCTATTTCCTTTATTTGGATTCCTTTTATCCTTAGAAACCATGTGGATCCAAAATCTAATCCATCATGAGCTAACACTCAACTTTCTAGAGAATTCTACATAATTCTTAGCATTATCTTAATTTCCTTTTCCTTTTTATGCATTATTAGATTTCTTTCCATTTTTCTTTTCTTTTTATCATATTGAACTTTCTATCTCAATAGGGTCCACGAAAAAATTCATTCAAAGGACATATTACCAAATAAATCTATTTATTACACATAAATCATATAATTCCCATTATCATACATTTAATTGGAGAAAATTGCATTTCAAACCATACATATGAAAATCGAGGTTATAACACACGCTCTCCTGAGTTAACCCTCATACTGGCCTAAAACTAAAGGTCCCTTCTTTGTAGATGGGGTTAAGGCTCCTAAGATACACATCTATTCTCACTTGTCCAATGAAACGTACTATCAAATCTTATGTCCAGATGAGATCACTATAAAGCTCCTTGTTCATATCTTTCAGCATGTCTAACTCATAAACCAACATGCATAACCCGTTTAGCTTAGGACTAAAACCTGTTTCCAACCTTGATGTCGCTCACTTTTATGTAGTTGCATGCCTCTTTCCTACTCATATATGACCATTAGGGTTCCTATTCGATCACCACTAACCTTCTGAATTAGGGTGCTATCCCTCTCTCCTAGATCTGTTCTCCTTATCCGGCACGACCCACCCAAGGTCAGTCACCAAAAAAGCACTAGGGATCATGCAACCACTCATAGTCTATGTTCCTCATGCATATTCAAAGCCTCTATGTATAGCATTCATGTCTAACCCACATTCATGCATGCATGGACAACTAAGGTATCTAACTCATTGTGTCCTCTCTTTATCTATCCACTGCTTAAGGTTTTCGGTTGAGCATCATCCTCAAATGATGCATCAGGTCTCTTCATATCCTTGGAGGCTTTCTCCTCTAAGGATATCCCTCTTCTCTTCTTCCTATGATATGGTCTAATCTCAACATTCTCCTGAGGGCACGGCAACACGGGCCATACAACCTAAGCATGTAACTAATCTCAATCTATATTTCATCATTAAAATTTATGCCCATGACATCTTTCTTACATGCCTTTCATTTTTGGTGGAGGATTCCTTATGTGGCAACACATCCCACTATCACACAGACAGTGAGGTGTTACGCGAAAACGTGCGGAAATCACCATAACCACAGATTACCAAAAATACGGGTTAATTAAAACCGATTGCGGAAAGCTGATAAACTAAGAAACTATTACATTACAGTCCTCATCCTGCAAGGAAACAGGTTATATAAACATATACAAGACCTGATATGTGTCCACAGCTTAGAGGAACAGTTGTCCAACCATCCCATGAGTTCATCACATGTTCATATATATACATAAGGGCCCACATCCGGCCAACAGCAGGATATACAAAACATCAACGGTTATAATCATGAAATATCGTCAAAACACCTCCGAGGACCTGAGAGTACAGGGATGACTCTAGACTCTACTACAAAACACCATAACAGCAGCAAGTCCATCTCTTGCCTTCTACTGCTCTTCTTGCTACTCGGCCGCAACCCCGCGACCACCACCACGTCTAGCTCGAACACCTGAAAACCAGCGGAGTGAGACAACCGAACATTGTCCCAGCGAGAAACATAACTCCCCGCCACAACTATAAAACTAGAAGAAAGATAAAGCTATAACAGTAGATAACTGATAACAGATATAACAGAAGCAGTCTATATAGCAAGGCTTATCCATACCATCAAGCTTACCTGATACGCGGAAAGCACATCACCAATCATCTCTTTATGGAACATGATTATCAAGATAAGATATATTGCCACATAACATGAGGAACATATAACTAACTTCATGTATGACAAGATTAACTATACAAGCAAGGCCTCAACCAATGTTCCGTGTTTTGCCTTAAGCAATAAATACTATACGGCTGGATTACGTATTATTATTATGCCCTGAGGAAGTGAACTATACCATTCAAATCCAACCTTCGGCTGCGAAGCCCATAGCCGGTGCCATACAAGGTTAATGGAAGAGCCAGACTCCACAACCTTCCCCCTCGTAGTCAGTGTATGAGAACAAAACAAGTAGGACCGCAGTCTCATGCTTAAGTGGCCTCAGCCACAGGGTCAACTCCACAGGCTACCCATCCTCTAGCCCGCCTCGGTACAGGTCTCGGTGCTAGTATATCTGAGCCACGGGCCTGTTCACCGTGCTCTGAGCCATAAATGCATTCATGCTCTTCGTATCACATATCTGAAGCCATGGGCCTATTCACCATGCTCATCACATATCCCGAGTCTACAACCGTAGCTGCACTTGTTTTCCTCTCTATTTGAGGCTAGGAGAAACCTCACATATTCAAAAATATGCACTCCGGGTTAACCCGCAGGAGAACCCATTTCACCATCACCAGCTCCTGACGATGATGGATCTATGGCCAGGGCAACTACATGATATGTTCCATTGTGATTAATTAGTATCTTTTATATGGATTGCAAGATTCAACCAAGTTGGATAACATGCAAACTAGAACAGGAAATAAACAACATAAAACTCAACATTATGCTTCTATTGTAAACACATCATCCTGACCCATCACAAGGGTCCAACATTACATATTATCACTTGGCATCTTTCCAATCATCCAGATCCATCTCAAGGATCATCACATGCCATGGGACCTCAATCCCTCATCACATAGTGCCACTGCCTCTCAAGGTTGACATCAACATCATGGGATAGCAATCCCCAGTACTTTAGTCGTATACATTATACAGATTATTTCAACATGAAGAGTAACCATCACAGTAGAGTTACTCAACCTGTACATATACCTCATAGCCCCTTATTATTGGCTATGCCTCACCTGCATGGTTAGTGTACACAATAATCATAGGCTTAACAGAAGACTATGCTTACCAATATAAGGTGACATCAAAGATTCTATATTTTATCAATCAACTGATGATCATGTGCATAAGACACATCATTAAGCAATCCACCTTACTTGCTCATTATTCTCCTTAGCATTATACAAATAATCATGATGATCAAGTTCATGCATATAGTCATGTTTGATAAAAAGGACAAACGTTACCATAGCCATTATCATTACGCATAGCAAGGATCACCATCATTGTAAACGTGATATAAGATTAGCACCTCAGTTCTATGACTGATGGAACCTTCACTAAAAGTATCCTCTACCCTCACCACAAGTGGTATCGGGCAGGGTACTCACCCTATCACCCAGCTCATATCGGTCACCACATAATGGCCAAATGTGACGTGTAACGCAGCGCTCCAGGGTATGTCATGCACATCATGTGTCGGGTGACACAGCGTCACCACCCAGAGCAACAGCAGCTAAATGTGCAACTCTACAAAGAAGCATGATGTGTGGCGGGGTGTCGGGTTGGTAGGGGTATCGTACAACAACCTATGTTGTGCAACGCCTAACACAGAACTACTAGCAACGCTCGTCACAAGGGTCACTTAGTAACGTCCACACCAGGGGGTATCGTCCAAGGGTGCAACACAACTACCATCAAGGGGCATATCGTCCAACCATCCAAACCATGGCCTATCGGCTGATACAAAGCCAAGGTGATGCCTGTCACAGGTTGCTCAACAACGCCTATCCCAGGTGCATATCGGGCAAGGGGGTTATCCCACGGGAGGTATCGTGCAAGGGTTCATCTCAAACTAGCATTACAGACCTAATGTCCAGCGACACAAGCCATGGCCTAACGGCCGTCACAGGGTAAAGGAATAGTGTGACGCCCGTCACAAGATCAAGGGTATCGTCCAACACTCTCTCACTTGTATCGTGCAAGGTGCTAGATCAAGAATCTTGTCGAGTAGCACCTCCCCACACTCATATCATCCAAGGTACATCACACAAGGTCATCTTCTACCTCTAGCCCAAGGCACCCAAAACCCTAGAGGGTCAAAAACACAAGCTCACCAAGAAACCCTAGATCATAGGTTCGGTCAACATGGAAACTAATCAAGAAACAAAGCTAGCAACATATAAGAATAGGAAAGGAGGTAGAATAGTTAGGGTTAGGAGTTATGCAACCCGCCTTAAGCAAGCTCCAAGATCCTAGCACCACCAAGCTCTAAGGAAGAATAAGACTCCAAGGGATATCGGCCACCATGCTTTCTCCTCCAAGGGGGTATCGTCCACCAAGCTGCCAAAGAGAAGGGTATCATGCACACCAAGGTGGAGAAGAAAACTAAAGGACCAAAGGGACTCATAGCAAGGAAAGGAACCGTATATATAGAAGGAAAAGGAGGAGAAAACAAGGTACATCTAAGCAAGGTGTCATCCACCTAGGGACACTTGTCCAAGGTCATTGCCACATGCAAGCATCAAGCACCAAGTGTCCACTAGGGGTGACACAAACGAGGTCAAAGCTAGGTCAAACATCATGGGCGACACAACAACCAGCACCATGGGCGACACACTCCTGGGCGACACAACAACCAGCACCATGGGCGACACACTCCTGGGCGACACTGCCCTGGGTGACACAGCCACCTCCTGGCCGATACAAGGCTCAACCAAAGCAAGGCAAGGCACCTCAAGGCCCAAACAAGCACAACCAGGCCCAAAAGAACTCAAGCAACGAGCCCAAACCATCCTCTCTACACAAGAGGAAGCAAAGAGAGGGAGGAACACCTCACAAGGTGGTAAACTTGCCCAAAAACCCTAGACTTGGGTTATTTGCAAGTAGCACCTCCAACTCTCAACAAAGCACAACCAAACCCTAATCACCACTAAAGGTGATTAGCAAGCAACAAAGCATCAGGGTTAAGCAAAGCAAACAGGCTAAACCCTAAACGAAGGTCAAGGTCCTTACACCTTAATCCTTAGTACTCTTGACCCTCAAACTTAGGAGGAGGTGGAGAGAGAGAGAACCCTAAAACTTACAGTTGCTCAATGAAAAGGGGTAGAGAAGGGATGAAAATAGATGAGAAGACCTTGAGGTATCTTATTTCGAGTCAAATCCTCAGATTTGGCCACGTAGCCACACGGATTCTGAGAGTCCTCGTAAAGTGACTAGTGGGGTAGAGGAAAATCTTACCAGCCCCCAGATCGTGATCCTTTTCTAGACACCTTCATCTTTGAAAAATCCTCTAATAACTCCCTTGGGTTCTAAAGAATATGTAAAATTTAATCATTATTAGAGATTAGATGGAAAACTAGGTTCTGGTACCAAATGTAATGACCCCACCCCTCAGTAACCCCATTTAAAGAAGGCTAACAAGCCAGTGTCATTATCCCAAAATAGGATCAACTGGTTTTGCAAATAATAAAAAATAATTATTAAATTCTACCACAACTAAGCCTAAAACATGATAGAAAATTTCCTTTCACATACCTTTCAAAAAATAGGAGTTTGGAACTTTACCCAAATTAGATTTCTATTTATATAAATCCTCCGATCTTTATTTAGATTTATTCTTCCAATGTCACTTTAAATATTCGTCCACTTTCATGTATTCCTAAAATGCTGAAAAACAAAATGTCGGTTAGTATAATGAATTATACTGGTATGTGGGGGGACTAAAAGCTTGTACATATTGTAACAACATATTTGCAACCATATTATTGCTTAGTATATCAAACTTTACATTTTTAGCATAACTACTCAATCCTAACATATCCTAGCCTCTGTGTTGTCCCTGTGGTGGAAATGGATACTACCTCTCTCATATGGTAGATTCCAAATAGCCCAATTTGATCCTACCCTATGGATAAACCAAGACATAGAGTTATATAGTCGTATGATCCTACCCAAAGGTAGACCAAACATTGACTCATGATAACCTGATGATCCTACCCCAAGGGTAGACCAATAGCTAGGTCATCCATCTCTCACAAGTACTCAAAGCTACAGAGGAGGACTAGGATCCGAGCTAGTCATGCACATATATTTATGGTGATAGCCATCGCCACTTTATAGTTGCAAGAATTAAAGTTCATCCAAGTAGTTAATTTCAAGTAAATGAAAAAACCTCAAAAATTGCCGTGAAACTAGAGCGATTAGCCATAAGCTTAACCACATACATGTATAGGAGTCAAAATAAGCAATCCAATCTAGCTAGATGTCCAATAAAGTAAGCCAAGCAATCAATCAAACAACCCTTGATCCTGATAACATGTATAATACCTAATTGTTACCCGCATATCCCAAACAACTCCTTATTGACTTGGGACTCTTTCATAAGGTTTATAAGCCTTATTAGGATTCATTAGGGTATCTTAGATCTATTTCTCATATTTTATCCTTTTTAGGTCAACAAACCCTAAAACATCTTTTCTACTCATAAAAACCCGAGTTACATAAATTATCCTCATTAAGGGTCTTTATTCTCAAATTAGCTTATGAACATCATATCTCTATCCTATTTATGGATTTTCATACATAAAGCCACTCAAAAGTCATAATTACCAAAATTAGGGTTTCTAGGCCCATTAATGCACTTTTATATACATGAAACCCTAAATTATGCCAATTATGCACAAAGATCATCTTTTTGGATCTAAATCTTCCTTTTATTAACAACAAGTTAATATTTACTCAAAATATCCAAGGAACATTACTAGATCTAATTACCATCAAATCTTAGGGTTTTTCATTAATAAAACCATTAAAGTTGGCACATTTACATAATTTTTGGGTTGCAAGTATTTTTAGGCCTTGAACTCATTTATAATGGATTCTACACATTCTTCTAATGAATTTTCATACATAACTTATTGCAATCCGAGTTACCAATTATTTTCTACGATATTCTTAAGGTTAAACTTATTTGGGCCAATCAAAAAAATCCATGTCAGAAAGACATAAGCCACTTACCCTTTTCCGTGCGGATTGGCTCCGCGAACCGGTGTTGGCCAAGTGGCGGTGTGCCCCACGTGAACCTCATGTCTCCTCTATGTGAGATAAGATGGAAAAGACACTTTTAGCCACTGTGTCCTTGAGTTCAGCACTGATACTCGTCAGGGGCACGATGGTAAAACCATCAGCCCTCTTCTTCAACCTCGTGAGGCACCTCCCCCATAGAGTAGTGTCGAGCCATGGTCAACACCATGGTTGACCTCGGGGTTCAACCCCTCTTAGCACACGACTAGCCCATTGAGACCTCTACCATGCCCACCCATTCTCGTTGGTGGTCTCAGTTATGCCAATATTGGTTGGAGTTGTTGGAACGACTAGGAGGGGTCTCCGACGGTGATCCAAGGAGAGCTGGTGATGCAGGGGGCACTAGAAGGGAAATTGGCGGCAGGGATGACTTCCTTAAGCCTTGCAGAGTCTCACGAAGGGACATGCAACCTCACAGAAGGGGAACATCCTCTTTTATAGCCCATGGCTATGGTGGGCGACCAATGAGAACACTGGGATTAGGGTTTTTTTATTAGCCTTCCAAATGTACCACAACTTAGGATGAAATGGTTCAATTTCCTTTCTCAAATTCATTGGGGGCAACTCCCAGATTCGCACATTGATCGTGCGGAGAGAAAACTGATCAGGAAATTTCCAAGCATTGTTCTTCTTTCCTATTCCTAATTGAGGTAGGAGAGGATACAGCCACCATTGGATTTCAGATCCAATGGCTGTCATTACACATGCACAAAAGAAATGGAATATCAGAATTGGATAAAGTGTGACATTTAATACTTTCCCTTATATTGTCCACACTTTAAGGATTTTTCAAAAATCATAACTCTCAAACTACATGTCCAATTAATCCCAAATTTTAAAGGAAAGTCCATTATGACTTGAACTACATGTGTGCAAAGTTTGAGACTCAAATTCAAAAGTATGAGAGAATTTGCTTCTTATGCAAGTTATCACTTAATAAGGCATATTTTATTCATATTTTCTCTTTCTTTCTCTTCTACTTTCTTTTTTTTAGATTTCTTTTTCCATTAGAAACCAAGTGGATCCGAAACCTAATCAATAAAGGTCATCCATACCACTTTCTAGGTAATTCCACATATTTCTCACCATTATCCTTATTTCTTATACCTTTTCAATATTATGGGATTTCTTTTGTCTTGTCTTCCCTTTTATCACATAGGACTCACTAACTCATTAGGATCCACGAAAGCACTCATTTAAAGGAAATATTGTAAAAGAAATGCATTCATTGAACATACATCATACAATTTTCATATACAAACATTTGATTTGAGAAATTGCATTTCAATCAATATAAACCCAAAAATTGGGGTAGTAACATCACATAACCCCTCAACAATAATCAACTTGCATGCTTGTGAGATAAACACAACACGACAATGGCGGCTAGGGCACATAACCCTAAAACCTGATAGAGTAAGGAACATAACCAAATCCTCCAAAATATATGGTGGTCACAAAACTTGGGTATGGGGCACATAACCTCCATCCCAAGACATAAAGGGTACATAACCCCATATAACCAAAGCACCTATACAATTCTAAGGCTACTAAATAAAAAAATGCATAAATGTATATGCAAGTGAAATTATATTAAAAAATATAGAATTAATGAGACTTACATAATAAAAATGGACAATATAAAACATCCACCATAAAAGTAGGCCTATTAGGGTTTCATTTCACAATGAGGAACAACTTGGTTCTATTCCACAATAAGGGTTTCATCATGGAGCAAATACAATGTTTGATTCCAACAAAAATTACAAATAGATCAAGGACATTTATGACTCGATAATTAAGATTAGATTCAAATAGGTCAACAAGTCAAGAAAGGAAATATTTATCACCAAAATACCTCAAAGATGCTCAAGAGAAATATCAATATGATTAATTGATCAATACAAAATCAAGGCAGACATCATACATCAAGAGAGAGAGAGAATTTTTATTAATTACTCAATTTGATTACGTAAATGCATCATACCTCTAGATGTGTGCCAAACTGTCAAAATTAAAAACTTGGATCCAAATCAGCGTTCTTATTCACCTAGTATAACATTCAAATATCAATATTATTAATTAATTTGTGTATATTTAAAACCCTAAATCGTGAATACTTATTGTTGTTGGATTTAGATTGTGAAATATATTCAATTAGGTAGATATCTTTTTCTGATTCCAACGAGTTTTTCTATAATTTTTGGACAACCATAGAATTATTTATGAATATCTAAAGATTTACTACTTACTAACTTATTTGAAAAGAAATTGAATTTGCAAAAGACAAAAATGCACCGACATGCAAGCTCGAACCTATTTATCATGATAGGGCACAACAATATGCGAGACAAAGTAAAACAAAAACAGAATTTATCAAATGATGAGGTTGCTCTGACATAGGAAAATTGAGACAAGAGAGCAAGAGGGGCAAAATCATAATATAGTGAATTAGGACCTCCTTCGAACTTTGCCTGCAAAATGACATATGATGTGAAGTAGGTCTGCAACTCATGACAGAATTGGGGAAACAAAGTGAGGCACTGATTAAGACAAAACCATGTTTCATAAGCGAAGAGGGGGTCTCGAAGTAATGTACCTTTGAAACAATTTGGGGATAGGTGAAATGAGGCACTATTAGAAAAGGAGTTTGCAGAAGGGTAGACATCAAGTTGTCGATGAATAAGGAAAAGCTTGGGGTTCAATTGGTGCAAGGGAAGAGTTGCACAATTGTGAATGAAGGTCAAGGTAGGGTTATATATAGGTGAGTTAGGCTTTTAGGGATTTTGGGGGTAGGAGTTATGAGGAGTGGGGGAGTAGATTTTGGCAAATCACAATTAAGGGAAACTAGGAATTCAATTTACACTTTTTGGGTGGAGAATCTTCTCACGTACTCAATGCAATTAATTTCAAAAAAATTGTGTGACTTATTGAGGGAGGAATCTTCAGAATGCCTGGTCCTATGCCCGACTTTACAGTTCACATTGTGTATACATCCCATACTCGAGACAGGAGATGACGTGTGCGTCATCAAATTTTGATTAGAGGGCTCATTGGAAATGCAAACTCATTGAATACGCATGATAAGAAAATTATGTGAGAAACAATATGAATCCAGATTTATCTCGTGTGACAGATGTGAAATCAAGAACTATAGGAAATAGATCATATCAATTGGTACTTTTATCAAATTTGTATTTGAAATGCATATTTCTATCTAAATTTATTTGAGGGTAAAGTAAATGTTCAAATTATACCAAATTTGGTACCCATGCCAATTAAGACATGAGGAAACTAAAAGATTTATTTCCACTTTGAAGAGTTTAATAGTTTATATAATATTTTTGGTCCTATCTTATATCCTCTTTTCTTAATGAAATTAAGATATTTAGGATTGTTCAAATCATGTAAAACTTGGCACCCAAACTAATATCATGATTCTTCCATTAGATTTCACTTTTGAGACTTTCTTTTATGAGTTCTAATACAATTATGGTTTTGGCCCCACCACCATTATATCATTACAACTTCACATCATTACCATCTTATTTATTATTTAGATTCCCATTATCCTCACATTGTAACCAAAAGAGTTTCCTTGTATTATTATGCATGAAATTCCATATTTTACTTACTTAACCTATTAAGTCCATAAGTTCAATATTTTTTTTTAAATAATGACATATTATTCATATTCATGGATATGTAAATTCACATTGTTATTCCTATGCATGTGTTAAGCATTTGCCTCTTATTAAACAAATGTTAGTCATTATGTGAATATTAGTTAGCAAGGAAACATATGTGCCATATTTAATAAATTTACTTACACATTAGCACATATACATGTTAGTATGTTAAAATGTGATGTTGATTATAGAACATTATGCCACTTAATATGTTGTATTTGTTTTCAAGCCTATATATATGTTACTGGCTACCATTGAGTTATTCATGTTATATGCATCAATAATATACATTAAGATATATCTTTATCCTTATTTGGTCAAAAATAAGGATGCAATCCTACTAACCTCCTAATCATAGAATAGGGTAGGATTCTAGGTTTTGGTATAGTATAATACTAATGTTGGGATTTTAGATTTAATCACTAGGAATCCATTGACATTACTATATTCCATGTAACACCCCTGACCTGGGTTTTTGGATAAACCTATTTTTTTGCTTAAGTAAGTTGTTTAAAACTTTAATATAATCCTTTGAGGTGTTTTACTAGCATGTGACACGCCTATGTTTCAAGTTTGGTCCTACTTAAATAATGTTTGTACAATGTTTGCTTATTTTGGACCAGAGTGCAATTTACCCAAGATAAGGGGTTATCTTAAAATATGCCACATGATTGAGTGTGCCCTTATTTCTAAAACATAATGAGGAGAGGATGATGCTATGGGGCTCCTTGTGGAGAGCTTAAGTTTCAAGTTGAGCATGTGTGGATGATGCTTGTGCTTTGTGTGCTAGTTTTGATGTAAATTGCAATTTACCCAAAGTAAGGGGTTAACATGCAAATTGTCATCTCTAGAGAGTCTCTTCTCTCTCTATCTAAATCATCAAGAGGATAGAGAAATGATAGGGCACCTTGTTTTAGTCTTAGTTGAGTGATAGCACTCTTAATGGTGAAAGAACTAAAGAGTGTTGAGTACCTTGAACCCTAAATAAGGTTGTGTCGAGTTATGAAGTATATATGGGAGTGCCTAACATCTTGGAAGGCATAGTGGAGGTCCCATATAGGTTTCGAAACTTTTTAGAAGTATTCATATCGGGCTAAGCACCTCATGTAAGTGAAGCATATCGGTTTAGAAGTTCCTTGCAAAAATTGTATTAGTTTGCACATAAAGTGATATCAGGTTGTGATATCTTGTCAAGCAAGATATCCAATGGCCGATATCTCATCCTTGAATTATCCACTAGAGTTTTGCATGTCGAGATAATCATGGATGCATGGATCCACCATGCATGGACACATGCCACCCAAGTGCATATTGCAATGACACTTCACATACCCAATCTCTCATGAGCCTCAACTATATAAGCCTCTCTTTTCACCTCCTAGTAAACATTTCGACCCTCATAGCATTCCTTTATTGGTGGAAGACCCTATGATCTCAAGGATCATGAGGAAGGTTGATCATCTTGCCTAAGGTGAAGCCATGGTCATCTTCAACCTTGGGTGGACTATGAACTCATATCATGGTTTCTTCCTTTCTTTTTGTTCTTCTTCACCAAGTTTCTAACAATGAATACTTCTTCTTAATGGAGGTGAATATATAGCCAAATCTTGGACCTTTGGATAAGTAATCTTCAACCTTGGGAATGTTAAGCTTTGGAGAATCTCTAGTGGTGATCTTGAGGCAGGTTATATAACTTGAACTCAATTTTATTATTGTTCACCTCCTATCATGCAATACTTGGTGATTCCTTTTCCATTTTGACTTTCCTTGATTGAATGATGATTCTATGAGATCTAATGGATATATGGGGTTTTTTTCCATAAACTAGGATGAGAACGGATGAAGGGATGGAGCTTGAAGATGATGGAATTCTATATTCACAAATTGGTATAGGTTTGAGAAACCCTAACCCGATATATGGTTATATGAGGGGAAACTGATACATATGAGATCCTAAACCATTATCGGTTTGTTACATGTGAAGGACTATTTTTCCTATAGTTTTCTAGCCTGTCACCTAAGGCTAAAGATGAGGGCAGGCGGATATCTTAAAGATGAGGGAAGATATGTAGTCAACCTGATATGCCTTAATCCTAGCAACCCGACACACCTCTAGCCCGATACAAGTATGATTGGTGACACACCAAACCAACACACCATGTGAGGGTGTGGGTGACACATTCTTTGAAGTCAATGGGCCGACACACCAAGTAGTGGTGAGGCTGATACCTTGATAGGTGAAAGAATATAAGGGTGTTGATGATGGATAGCCCGATACTATCAAATCCCTAGAACCTGATACACCTCCTAACCCGATATCAGTTGACAATGTCTAGGGCAACACATCCTTTGATGTCTTGGCCGACACACACCCAAGATGTTAGTGTGCTGATACATTAGAATGTGCTATGGCCGGCACACACATGTTGACATGCATAGGGCGATACAAGTATGCATAAGGCGACACAAGTGTATATACATAGGGTGATACTAGTGAGATGCCTTAGGGCGACACAAAGCGAAGTGCTTAGGCTGAAACAAGTGTCATGGCCAATACAAGTAAAGAGTGTTTAGGATGACACAAGTGATAGTGTCTAGCCTGACATAAGTAAATGTGTCTAGGCTGACACAAAGGTTAGTGTGTAGGATGATACACCTAGATGAGTGTAGGCTGACACATGAGGAGTATAATCAAGTTGATATACTATGATGTAGTGAGATGGATATACTTTAATAAGTGTATGCCAATACACCCTAAAGAGTATCAAGTCAATACAACAAGTTAAAGTTGAATCTAGTATCCTAATGAGGATGAGAGAGAAACTTATATCACTCATGTTGATAATCGATTAATGATAATTGATGAGAGTTATCAAGTATGATTTAATACTTATGGAAATGAAATAATCTCTTAGACGTGGGGAGTTATGAATTAGGGTGTGGCGGTTGAATATAACCCTAAAAACCCTAATCTGTTACAATAGAAACCCTAACCCTGATCATAAGAGGGTTGTAACTTGATTGAGGGATATTTCTTTTATGGCATGGTGCTTATATTTAAAGTCATATCTATTTTATCATGAGATCTCAACCATGCAAGTGTTTTGAGATAATGAGCATAGCCAACTACAGGTTATGGTGGTGTGACATCACATAAATTGAATGGGCCATGTGTGAGCCATGTGAAATACTTGTACAACAAATATGATGTTTATATGGGTCTTATGACCTAGAGATGGTTGTCTCCTAGTGAGAGGTGACATTGTTCAATAATAAACTAAGGGGATTGAAACCCCATAGCATGTGATAATGATGATGAGATGAGATTCTCAGTAGTGTTTTAAAAGATTGAGATCCCAGGATAATTGTGATAAAGTAACAAGTATGTGTTACAATTGTTATGTGATTTCTCTAAGGATGTATTACACTATTCTTTGTAGCATTTACTTGTGTTCTATAATTGTAACTTGATTAATGCTAAAAGATTTTGTGATACACCTAAGGTTGTAGGTTGCCTTAGTCATAGATCCATTCAATGTCAGAACTTGCTGGATGGTGAAATGAGATTAACTTGGAATGCATGTTGCTAAATATGCATGGGTGTATAGTTAATCATCTTCCCACATTCGTAGAATAATCATGTGATATGGATGGCCATGAGTGAGCCAATCCTTTTCAATGGCCATGCGTGAGCTAATTCTTTTATAATATGGACGACCATGAGTGAGCCAATCCTTTTCTTGAATAATGGCCACGAGTGAACCAATTCTTTATATATTAGAATGGCCATGAGTGAGCCAATTCTATTTATCTGAATAGCCATGAGTGAGATATTATCTAGTGTTGTGACCTATACCAAGTCAGACTAGTTGATTAAATAGTTGACTACATGTCACTATTAGTAGTTGACTAATATGTCTCTGTGTTGTTTCTCAAACTAATCGGGAGTTGTGGGAGAGGTCTTGGAGTCCGGCTCTCCTTGGACCTTGTATGCCACCATTAATGGCCCTTCATAGGAGGCAATTAGATTTGGGTGGTATGACTCAAATCCTCAGGGCATTAGTTAGGGTATAAAATAGGATCTATTGTATATGCTTGAATGTGAGTGTGTGCATCATAAGCTTGAGCATTGTGTGCCTAAGTATGTGCATAATCATGAGATTGATTATTGAAAGATTCAGTTATCTGTGTAACATATTTCTCTTGAGAATGGAATATAGAAATATTAGATGAGGCTGCAATTGTATTTATATGACTTAATCGGTAGTTGTCATACATGTTGTTCATATTCCTTCTAAGTGATTACTTGATCTACTATTCAATCACAGTTATATGAACTGCACAGTTATGATAATATTCTGCCATGCTCATAATATATGGTCAGATATGTTTAGTATAGTGCAACTTTACTTTTTGTTCTAATAACAATATATTTTTGATAATAATATTGTTGGCAGAGAGTTATATCTCCCGCTGGGACTTTTTTATCACCCCGTGGGTCCCACAACTTTTTAGGTGGATGTGCACGTGGAAGTAGAGATCATGTAAGCTGAGACATGACATCAGTAGGAAGAAGACCTGAAATTTAGAGGTGGTGTGCTATCAATTGTGTCTTGTTGTAGATAGAAGTCATATGCACCGTCCATGTACTCTCAGGTCCTTGAGAGGGTAGTCTCGCTATGGTTTCATGATCGATCTGAGCTTTTGACTAATATGTTGTTGTTGCTTAGAGTTTACTCATGTATATATTTTGAGTAATGGTAAACTTGTGTTAGATGGAACAGTAATGCACCATGTTGTATATATATGGCATGCTTTGGGCCTTCTTGTAAAGAGTTTTTTGGCAGTGGATCTTTATGTAAAATGGTTTTACTTTTTAGTGGTTTTTGGTAATCTGATGTTAATGATTCTTTTTGTGTGATTCTGTGTAATCTCATTGTCGGTATGATAATGGGTGTTACATTCCACTTGCCTAAAGACAACGTAAACCACTTTAGGTCTAAGTTTTCTCTTATTGTTATTAGAAATTTTGACTTTGGTCATACAACCCCACACTTTGAGGTATTTCAAACAAGATTCCTTGTTAATCCAAAGTCCATAGGGATTTTTATCATGATGTATAAAAGGGATGCAATTTATAATATACTTGGTAGTTTGAAGAACCTCCCCCCCCAGTGTTTGTCTCTACTAACACTGGATTGGCCATGCCAATTTGTGCCCTATTTTCCTCTCAACTACTCCATAAAATTGAGCATTTTGGTTTCATGAATAAATCCTTGGTCCTGATAAAATTTATTGAGTTCATTAGAAGTGTATTTATTGTTTCTATTGGAACTCACTCTCTTAATGTTATTGTCTCGTTGTTTCTCTACTTGGGTTACATATTGAACTTGTCCAATTGTTTATCTTCAATTTTCAACCAATAAATAGAATAATATTTAGAAAAATCACTTATAAAATTCATAAAGTATATCATACCATCACGAGTAAGCACGACATTTAAATCACAAACATTATAGTAATCAATTCAAGTAGAGAAGAGTTTGAAATCTATTGATTTAAATTGTTTCTTAGGTAGCTGATCTACAACACAAATTTGGCATTTATCAAACACATCAATTTTGTTCTTAGGAAAAAGTTTAAGTTAATCATGTGTTTCATCATATTTTTTATCTCATCTTTAAGAATGTAAAGAGTGGGACCTGAAATGGAGTCCACTCAAATGATACAATACACGAGCCATGTAATAATAAAGCAGTGGAAACAAAACTATCACAAAGTTACATGATGGTTCATGCAATTGTTTCTCACCATATAAAGGTGGTACAACAAAGTAAAAGGTATACATTTAATAACATCTAATACTGAGCACAGAGGGTAACTCAACCATTCCAATCTATCCTTAGGTCCAAAATCCTGAATGTGATCTTTATGCATCCTTGTCTTCCAATATACCTAAACCTGGGTAGAAGGGAACATCACCCAGAACATGGGAAAACAAAAGCATGTAGGTCAGCAAAGGTTGAGTATGCACATATAATAAACACTTTGAGCATTATATTGGGTTAAACGTATAAAAAGATATATTCCTAAAAGAAGGGGGCTATTTGAAATTAGGTAAGTTCAAAAGAAATGTAACAAAAGATAACGAGGCATATTAAAAACTCATATTACAATCATGATAATAAAGTGTCTTGCCATAACATTTATCAACAATCTCTTATAAAACAATAACTTTTGCATGCATCAATGTAGACTAAATATACCTAAAATAGGGCCATAACACCATAGGATCATGGCCTAAAAGAAATAAGGGTGGAAACGCACACCTCAGGCAGAATATGCACACCCTATATAAGTATGGTTGTAGATAAGTATCGGTGTTCTAGATATTCTAGTCAAACATGTAGCATGCATAAAATAGAGAGGCAAGACTAGCATTTCAGTCAATTTCTCGTAATAAGGTAATCATAGCAAGTGGGGTCCAAGAACCCATATAAAAAGGTAGTCCATAACTACATGGATATAATGACTCAACATCAGGAGATATAAATGTCCAAGAAATTAGATTTTATTAGGAATAATAGTTCAAGAGATGCCTCATTAAAAGAAAGTATGTTTTATCAAATAATGCTCAAAACAAAATAGAGGATGTACATACCTTAACTTCATGACTAGTGGTTAACTCAATTGATATACTTGATCCCAGAAGTTGAGTATTCATCCTAGGAACACATTGTGTATGTTAGTCAAATCAAAACTAACATGTGATTACATTCCTATTATAGATTTTTGTATTGTTAAACCCTAGTCCCAATGACCTAGTGACTTATTACAATTATTCATCTTATTAAGTGAATGCATGATCCATTGGATACCTATTTTAGTTATAACATAACTCTATATGTGTTAAGCTTATCTATGAGTGTGAGTATTAGTCTTTATTCCTCCTAACTAGGTCTTGTCATATTCTCATCATCTAATTTCATTACATTTTGATATATATATACATATATATAAGGTTAAATGTATTCACATATCATAGGTAATATGATCCTTTTGCATCCTTAATTATCATCACATGTGTATGTACATATATGTGTATCTAGGGTTTATAATACATAACATGAATGAGATAAGTATACTATGTTTTCTTATAGAAACTACTTAAATTTATGATTCCCTACTTAACAACTTACTAAATCACAACTAAATGTAGATTAGTAGTTTTATGAAAAATAGTAAGATAACTATTGAAATAGAGTAGGTTATCAACTAATCCCATATCACATGTATAATGTTATCTTGCTAAGATGATTATTAATAAATGAAATGCAAGAAGGGAAGAATGACTTACCAAGTCATTAGTTATCACTGAAAACATATTCAGATGGATGCAAGTCCCTTATTGCTCCACGAGGGTTGATCATAGGTGGTGTCTTCACCTTTGATAACACCAAATTTTGTGATGTTTTTGGCCCATATTTTGTTATCAAATTTGCCCTTTTAAACTAATTTCCTCTTCTTTTTGTCATATTTTTTAATAAACAGGCTTCACTATGCTCTTAACTCAAATTTATCAATTTTTGTAGAGTTTTCCTCCATTTTTAACTCATTTAGCAGCAAAAAGGCCCGTCCCAGCCCATTAACATGTTCCACCTGCATCGGCCTTCTTACCAGCCGGTCGGCCGATACGTTCACTGCCCGACAGGGCAACACGACACACTGCCACGCGACACAAGGGTGTCGCACAAGAAGAAGCGGACGAGCGATACGCCATTTACCCGACAGGGAGCCAAACCCACCACGACCCACGAAGTGTGTCACGCGATATAGGCCACCTACCGGCAGGCGCCACTTGTCACGATGATCGATAGCCCGACATCCTTGTGCCGAACGAGACACATATCGGGCGTACCTGAAGCCGCAATAATGGTGCTGAAGGAAGAACACGTGGCATCCGGAGCACCATAACTTCTCCCAACCACTGCCTATAAATAGCAGCTACATGACTCCGATGGGATGGGTCGGAACCCTGCGCAAGCTAACTTAGGAAAGCTTCAAAGAGCTAGCATATCGTGCCTCAGAGGTGTGCCGAGCAATTCTAGGTGAGCACTTCCCCATCCCGAGAGGGAGGGAATGGTTCACTTAGGGCCGTCCCGGGCACCACTGCAGGCCGATATCGGCCAACGGAGATGCCCGATATGAGTACCCGACACAGGAAGCAACAACTCTAGCCCGACATGATACCAAACCCCGATACGCATCTCTAGTCATGGCGTGTCGCCCGAGAGGGTGTGTCGCCCGAGAGGGTGTGTCGCCCGAGAGGGTGTGCCGCCCGACATGATCGTATCGGGCATGGGCATCCCGCACGATACGTCTGTCAGTCGTGAGCGTGTCGCCCGAGAGGGTGTGCCACCTGACACGGTCATATCAGGCAAGGCTCCCGGCCGGTATCAGGCTAGAGGACCTGCTGCTGCCTGTCGCCCTTCTAAATCAAGAAGGCGACGTTTATCTTTACTTGTTTCAGTCATTTACTTTCTTTAATCCTGCAATGTAATCAGACCTATTTATGTTAACGGAATTAGAAGAGTTTAATTATATGCTGCTTTATGTTTGGTACTTTTGTTGGATGATTGCTATGTTTAACATCTGAACTCTATCTTGTACGCTTGGATCGCGTTTCGATTAGCTACCGAATCATGTTTTCCCATTACAGCAACCTCGAGAGAGGTGTTGTGGCTCTAGTGTTCGGTCCGATTCTGGAGTATGAGAGTGCCCGGAATCGGAGTTGCTTTAGTAACCTTTCCACTCTAACTTAAGTCCAGCAACCTCGAGAGGGGGGTTGATGCTTGGTTAGAGGTACCCGCTTTGAGAGGAGGGGTACATGATGTTTCTGCTGCCGCTTGTTTTACTGAAGTTTTCTCCTTCGTACCTTACTATAGCATTAGTATTATCTCTCTGTTTTCATTGCACGAAAATCCCTAAAAACTGATAATTTCTTAAAACCTTAATTTTCCTCGTAGCTCCAGTTGGAGATAGATCCCTTTTGTTTTACCGATCTTGTCCTGTTGTTCCCTTGGGAACTTTATCATCTCCTTACCCTTATCAGAGTGTAACGTGTCGATTCAGTGTCTGCCAACACTACCACCCTTGTCCCTGTGTTCGACCCCGTATATCTACTTCGACCCCATAAACAAAGTTACGGGGGCCTAGAAGGTTTCAGGTTATAAATTTAAAAGTCCGACTACTTCAAATCTACCCCACTTTTCAGACGCGCGATTTAGGCCGGTCAACTTTTTGGTGCCGTTGTCGGGGACAAGGAAAAATGGTACTGTTGACAAACTCGAATCCACTAACTACACTCCAGTGCCTCAAGCTTAGAAATGAGCTTGACAGCACTCTCTTTTTCTTTCCTTTTTATATATATATATTTTAAATTGAAATGAGCAATTCATATTATTAATACAAGATTCCTAATTTTATTTTATTTTGTACTATTCTAGCTGCTCAGAAGTAAGGCATTTAGCTTGACTAAGCACCGACACCATCAAACATGCCGCCCCGTGTTGAACCACCTCTTTCAGAAGGTGAACGCCAAGGGTGAGCCAGACCTCATTCACCTCCGCCTGAAGTCAACGACCGCTATAATGGCAATGATCAGCCTAAAGATCCAGAAATGGAGTAATTCGAGGACGACCATCGCCGGGATAGACGTCGTCGTCACCGGAGGCACAGGAGGAATCAGAATAATCAAGACCAACACCGGGGAGGCAACGACAGCGACGATTCAGATGAAGAAGAAAAGACTCTAAGTGAGTTAGCCTCCACAAAGGCTAACAATTCCAGATGCCTTGTCATCATCCCGCGATTCAACGCCACTAATTTCGAGCTCAAGCCATTAGTCATCTCCATGATTCAAAACAAAAGCTTTAGAGGGAGTTCTAAGAATGACAATCCCTATTACCATTTGGATGCTTTTAAGAACATCTGCGACACCATCAAGATGTGGGGAGTTCCCCAGGAGGTAATCTATTGCAAGGGCTTCATATTTTCTTTGGAAGATAAGGCTCTATCATGGTACCTGGGGCTACCCCACCAAGCTTTGGATGGATGGAGTGCACTAGCAGATGCCTTCGTGAACAAGTTCTATCCTATCGAGAAGACTATCTGGAACCGACAAAGGATTACATCTTTCATGCAGAAGCCAAACGAGAATCTCCATGATGCATGGGAGCGATATCAGGAGTATCAGAGGGATTGCACTCATCACAACTACAAGAAAGGTTTCTTAATCACTACCTTCTACAACGGTCTAAACCCCGAGGAAAGGGTTTCACTGAATGCTGCAGCAGGAAGTGACTTTCTGGGGAAGAAGCCTAGCAGATCCAAAAAGATCATCAAGAACATGGCCGAGCTGCAAGCCGGCACTAACTATGATAGATCCGACAGGGGACAAGCTAAGAAGGCTAGTAAAGGACCTTCTTTTGAATCCAAGGCTCTGAAGACTATCACTTCTCAAATCCACAGGATAACAACTGATGTAAAGCAGCTAAAAGAATCAGGTGGGAAGGGAAAGAAGCAGGTCGAGAAGGTCATGAAGTGTGTCACTTGTGGAGAGGGTGGACACAGGGTAGATAACTGTATCTACACCCGACCTAACGAAGCAAGAAAAACTGACTTTGAGGCTGAAGTGACTGAGAATGTCTCTTTTGTAAATTTCAAGAGGCCAGATCATCCTGGTTTCAGTTATGGTAATAAAGATGCAGCTGAAAACTCGCATCAGCTGCATAACTCCTCCAAGCCACCTCAAGTTTTCGAGAAAAGGGGAGGGCAGAGTCAATTCGCCGAAAACACCTCCTTCCTATCAAACAAAGGAAATTTCCAAGGATAAGGTAAATACCAAGGCCGCCAAGCGACGATCACCAGTCAAGGACAAGGTCAAGACAAAGAGCAGGGACAAGACAAGGTTTCAAACCAATCAGACGTGGTTGGACAATTGTTTGACTTTGTAAAAAGACAAGATACAATTAATAACCAGCTAGCGCAGAGTGCGCTTTCAAATATGGGGGTTCTGAATTCACTACAAGTTCAGATGGCGGATATGCAGACGCATCAATGCCAAATTGATCAGCAATTAGCTCAGATGGCTGAATTGATAAAGAATCCTTCGGGCAAAATACCTTCCAACACCGAAACTGCCAAAAAGGCAGGGCTGTGATCAAGAAAGACAGAGATCGAGTTGCAAGATATGGATGAAGCTGGTGGCTAAAAGTGAAGAACCTGGAATCGATCAAGCTGGCAACACAAACTACAGCGCTCCTCGGGAAGCAACCCGAGCTTTTATTCTTCCTAGAATAGGATGTTATTTACTTTCTTGCAAAGCAAACATTATGAACATTTGGAATGTAATAAGGCCCGAGTCAGTGCACGCATCACGTGCGCTGACTCTTCTATTTTATGGGCCACCATTCTATTTTATGAGCATTGATGAGTAATACTATCTGAGGCCGAGGCTTAACCTTAGGCCAATTATGTTTTACCCATCAATCGCTTTTTCCTTCACTTTGTTTCGGTTTTTCTTATCTAGATTTCTGTCCTGGAAACTCTGTAGCGGACGACCGTGTATCGGGCGAGTAACACCTTTTTCCCGACATGGTTGTATCAGGCAAGGACTCAGCCAGCGCGCAAGACGCGCTCATCTTCGGAATGACCTGCCTCAACTGCCGACACGCATCCCATATTTACCCGTTTTACCCCCGGTTGGGATTGCTATATATAGTACGGAGGTTTTACTGTATCGGGGTACTGCTTTTACTCTTTTCACCTACCCGTATCGTGCAGTAATTGCCCCCTTTGCTCTTGTGTTGTCCAACTAAACTCTTCTGTCGTGTCGCGCAAGGTAGCTTCAGATAGCAAAGGTATAGCCCAACAGCCTGCTTGCCCGACACAATCTTCATATCGCGCACAGCGTATCGGGCTGACAACTTTGGCTGATTTTCCTTGTGTTGCCCGACATGTGTGTCGCGCGACACATCTTTAGCACACGTCTGCCCGATACCCCATATCGGTGGATAACCGTGTCGCCCATCCTTGTGTCGCCTCGCTTGATTTTGCTGTCGGGTGACACATTTTTTATCGGGAAGACCCTATCGTGTGCTTTGTTTCATGCGACCGTATCGCCTGACACACCCGTGTCGGGCAACGGCTATGACGTGCGACTTTTTTTTCTGTATCATCCAGTTTTGTATCGCCTAGGATGTTCTTTTGATGGATGACACCCGGACCTCATATCGGGCATGAGCCTACTATGATTTCTTCGAAAGCTTCGTATCGCCCGATGCAGGCATATCGGGCAAGAATCATGTCGCCTAGTGTTGAAGCCGATACGGTGGTGTCGGGTAGCTTTTGTATCAGGCCGATTTTTGTAGTTTCTTTCTTTTAAAACATCGATATCGACTTTAAGTTTATGCTTACCTAATATCGGAATATTTAAATGATAACAGAGATGGTCCGTACAAAGCAAACTGTCATTCAAGTTGACGAACACGGTAGAATGATCGACACCGAGGCCGCAACTGAAGCAACAACGGTTAGGCAGAAATGCCCAAATCGCGAGGCGACTGGGACATCGACAGCTGAGAAGAGAGCGAGAATAGAAGAAGTAGCGGCTCCGACCACAGCTCCAACCACAGCGGAAGAACCCATGGATCACACACCAGGAAGGTTCGTGCCAAGAGATGACGAGCATGGACGCCGGTACTCAGAGCTGGCAAATAAACTCTACATGCCAAGAAGATTCTGCCACCAGTCTTCCTTCATTCAATTGGGTATTTTCGAAAGACTGGAGAATGTCCTCGCCGCAACAGGATTGAGGAAGATCTGCCTCAGCCGCTCCGCCTCCTACACTAAACTCACAAAAGAGTTCATGTCGTCTCTCCGTCGAGTAAAGAATACAACTGAAGATGTTGAAGAATATGGTGGAGCAGACAGACTGCAAGGGCGGATGTACAACTCGGAGCACGTCATCTCCGAAAAGCTTCTCAACGAGATCTTCTCTT
Source organism: Alisma plantago-aquatica (assembly GCA_963693085.1). Classification (NCBI taxonomy): domain Eukaryota; kingdom Viridiplantae; phylum Streptophyta; class Magnoliopsida; order Alismatales; family Alismataceae; genus Alisma; species Alisma plantago-aquatica. The sequence goes on from OY856409.1 coordinate 1,540,791,982, forward strand.
CCAGTGAGGAGGAGAAGGAGCTACTGAATAACGGTGAAAGGATCACCGAATGAGACGGGTTCAACCCCGTGGAGCTCTGGAGGAGGCTGACCGGCGAGTCATCTTACAAGTCGGGAAGCAAGGTGGCGGCAGTACACTCCTATTTCTTGAGGATAGTGCACAAGCTGGTAGCATGCCTACTTTTCAGCAAAAAATGAGTCAAGCAACGTCTGCACCGAAGAACTCCACCTAATGTGGCACATGATGGAGGGCAAGGTGATCAATCTGGGGCATTTCTTACTGAACAGGCTGCACCTGATAAAGGATGCCACCAAGGAATACTGCATGGGTGGCATCGTCAATCTGATCGTGGTTGGGTTAGGATACCCGAGGGAACCGCATAGTCTTTCAAGGACTAGGGGCGACGAGTTGATTGACCTCAAGTACCTCATGAGGGATGAAATCATAAAGAAGGAAGGGAGAAGCTATTTCTACAAGTTTGCAAGGTCAAACACCCTCCTTCCACTCCCTCACTGTGCCGCCTACAACACAGAAAAGCTGGTCTTCACCACAGCAGAAATCGAAGTTGTGGCAGTAGAAGCAGCTTACGCCGCCACCACCAGGATTCAAGAGAGGGCGTCCGTGAGAGGAGAATCAATCCCTCTCGACCCGAGGCAGGACAAAGCTTCAACGACCTCTGCCGAGCCAGCCGCCAATCCAGAGCCACCAACAACAGCAATTGATAGAGCTATCGTCACTCCTGCTATCCCAGCCATGATCACGACAATACCTGCCGTGGCTGAAAAAGAACCGGCAATCGTCGAGGTTGCCGAGACAATCGGGGCAGAAACAACAGTACAAGCCCCAAAGGGAGCTGTCGCAGGAGAGACGGCCACAGCTCCCGAAGATTCTGTGGTGCCTTTAGAGGCAGAAGAAGAAGCACAGTCGGACACTAGTAATGGGGTGTTTGCTAAGATCCTAGAGATAGAGCTCGGAGCTACACGACTTATGCCAACACCTCCGTTGGTGTCCCCTATAGTAGCTGCTAAAGAGATCGCCGACAACGTAGAGGTGGAGCAGCACCCACCCACACCGTGACTTTCTCCACCACGACAAGAAGGTGAGGCACTGACGGTCACAAAGGCGTTGACGCCTCGCCCAACAACATCCACCTCGCGAACGATCGAGATAGGTTCTACCTCGTCGGGTAAGCCCTCACGTGAGAGAAGTATCGCGAGGACGAGAGGGAGATCTGCAGGAGCCCCTCTGTTGCTCGGGAAAATGTTGGGGCACAAATTCGACCACTTGTGGGAGGTAACAGAAAGCCACTCTGCTACATTTACTTCTCTAACCCGCAAGTTTTCTTTTTTCCAGCAGAGGCTGAATGACTGAGAACAGGCACTGCCGACTCTAGTTGGACTTCCTGACCAACTAGAGGTATTCAATGCAACGCTTCAGCAGGCCCTCCAGCGCCTTGACGTGATCGAGGAGAGGTTGAACAGGGGGGACGACCATCCGTGCCCAAGGCAGCCGAGAAGGTCTCCGTCGCCTCCTAGATTAGGCTCTCCACCCTCCTCGTCGACATCCTCTCCAGGACCATCATCATCTTCCTCCTCCAGTAGGGCATCCACAATGCCCGAGGAAAGGACGCGACCAAGGTCAACCAACGGAGCTCTAGTAGGACAGGCAAGCTCCCGCGGTCTGGAAGAAATAGCTCCCTCAGCCCCCCTGGACGAAGCTGAAGATGATAACGAAGATATCAGCATTAGGGGGGACTCTTCTGATGAATCAGAGAGAGAGGAGGGAGATATATGTGCAGCCAACAAAAGACACCCCCTAGAGGAAGATGCTCGGTGGCAGATGAATTCTCTACACCGTCAGAGATGCCTTCCTTCGAGATGACCAACCTCGACAGAAGGGCCATCAGATACCTGACAATCAGAGACTAGAAATTGCTAAATAAGGTCCTGAGGTCGCAGGCAAACGAAGAAGAAGTCATCTGGAGCGACGACTATTTCTCAGTGCAACGGGGAGTGCTAAGAAGCATATTCCGCTCCCCAGTCGTCGTTGGAAAAAAGTTATTCAGGGTCCTATAAGGCGCTGTGATAGAGAACACAGGCGCTAGGATAGGCCGACAGACTATCTACACTGCCACCCCAGCCTTGGCAAGAAGACTTATGAGGGGTTTGTATGAATCTACATAGGTGGCTAGTATGCTGGAGCACATTGAAGAGCACAACCCAAACCTGGTGCTGGCCCCCTACAAGCATCGAAAGAATTGGTTCATGTGCATTGCTGACCTTCGTAGTCATGATGTTCAACTACTCAGATGCTGCAACAAAGAGGTCCCACACACAGGCAACACTTTCATAAACCCCGAAGACAAACATCTGAGGCTACTCCCACTGCGTCTCCACAACGTTATCAAGAATATAATCCAACGCCACAGTGGTGTCTGGAATTTCTTCATACTAAGGGAATTCCCCATCCAAGAGGAAGAGGGAAGTGGAAACAACGCCTTTATAATCCTGTGAGCAATGGAGATGATACATATCTTCGGATACTTAAGACAACTCCAGAGCCAAAACTTTTACTACCTCAGGAGCATATATGTCCTGCTACTGATCAAATACATGCGCTATTTCCAAGATGCAGGGGTACCAGAGAATCTGTTGAACAATGACCTAGAAGACGAATCTTCGCAGCCCAGTAGCACTCCAGAAAAGGAAGCCGAGATGGAAAAAGATTTGTACGGGGCAGGCAAGCAGTTGGAGATCCTTCGGGAGGTACATGGATTCGAAAACCCTACTTTGCCTGAAACATCAGAAGAATTGATCAACAACTTTGATCGCTTCTCGTGCTCTACACTCACGCAGGAGCAGGTTAATGAAATTCTTCTGAAGTTAGCTGATTCTACCCCGACAAACGTAATCTATGAAGAAGGCGATGTCATAGTCCCGGTTGATGACCTAAGGGACATGGTAAAAGATGGAGGATGCTTGGCGATATCTGTGGTGGCTGCCTACATCCAAATACTACAAACAAAGTTTGAACATGCATACATTGCTCATCCTTTGTTGTTCAACATCATTTGCCTTGCCGATGAAACAGGAGCAAAGCAATCATTTCTGACAGAGTTGGAGTGTAGGGTTCCACGCACAATCTTCCTGCCTATCCTGCATTACAACCACTGGACGCTCCTGACGATGTACACTCACCAACGAGCAGGAATCTTTTACAACAGCTCGGATAGCAACAAAGATCATCTAGTACAATGCACATCAACAGCGTTGACCTCCCTCGAGCGACTAGTACAAAAATACTATGAGGACGTGGTGATGCTGATACAACCATTCCTAGACACAACAGCAAGCAAATGGCACGAGCTCCAGTTCTGCCACCGCAGTCTGCAACAAATTCCTCTATCCAACGATTGTGGCATCTTCGTCCTGGAATGGATATCAAATAAAGAGACGCCTGACCAACTCCACAACATCGACTACCACAACAAGCGAGGAGAATATGTGTGGGAGCTTCTATATGGCACAGGTGCGCTCACCAGCTAACCCGCACTGGGTTAACATTGCCCTACCTTATCTACTTCACAACTCTGGGACAGAGTGTGGAGTAAGTTTGGGGGGGTACCATGTACCAGTGAGGGAGGTATACATTTTTTTCTTCAAACTCCACCTTTTTTTGTTCTTCCCCTATATCATGTGTACATATTGCTAAATTTTTTTGAAAGTTTTTGCTTATTTTGTCTATTTTTGTTTCCATATATATATGTACAAAGACACTATATAGTAAAAACCTGATACGACTTCTTGCCAGTTCATTTTCTATATGCCCAAGGAGATGCAGGTTTTGTTATGTCTTTCTGATAATGCAGCCTCAAACAACAAAAGACTACGACTTTCCACGCCAAAAAATTTCGAAAAATAATCTCGCAACAGCTAAGAGACGTGTATGCAGAAGGAAAAAGCTGCCCAAACAGCAACAAAAAAATTCCTCTTATTTTCCTTACCCAACAAAAATCCCAAAAAGAGAGAATAGCCTTATGAGAGTGAATAAAAGCATGGGAGTTGTGCCAAATGAAAAAAAAATACATATACACACTTGTTTTCCAAAAGTACCCATCTTTAGGCATGGTAGATCCGGGGCAGTGGTACGTAGGATGTAAAATCACTTCTCTAAAGCCAACTGGCTTGGACTGCAGGGACCACTCGCCCGTTAACGGACCCTTACCTGGATGGACTGATGGGAAACAAGAAGAAAACCCCAAAAAGCCTTAGCCTACCTAACACACAACTTTCTGCTCCCAAAAAGCTATTTGGTGTGAAAGCTAACTTTGAAACCATGCACCAAAGTCTCGCCGAAGTTGTGGAGAAAATTTTCGCTTAAATAAGGCAGGAAAGGGAAAGTCTTTTGTTCGTGGTCGGGCCGTATTTTCTGGAAAACATCTCAATGCTCGCTCAAACTCAAGGTCTGAAAACTATACCGCTCAAGAAGAAGCGTCACAAACAAAGTATAAGGATTGATTGAGGACAATCAAAATGCTAAGTTTGGGGGGTTTGATTACACCAAATTTTGTGATGTTTTTGGCCCTTATTTCATTATCAAATTTGCCCTTTTAAACCGATTTTCTCTTCTTTTTGTCATATTTTTTAATAAACAGGCTTCACTATGCTCTTAACTCAAATTTATCAATTTTTGCAGAGTTTTCGTCCATTTTTAACTCATTTAGCAACAAAAAGGCCCGTCCCGGCCCATTAACGTGTTCCACCTGCATCGGCCTTCTTACCAGCCAGTCGGCCGATACGCTCACTACCCGACAGGGCAGTACGACACACTGCCGCGTGACACAAGGGTGTCGCGTAAGAAGAAGCGGACGTGCGATACGCCATTTACCTGACAAGGAGCTGAACCCGCCACGACCCACGAAGCGTGTCGCGCGATACATGCCACCCACCGGCAGGCACCACTCGTCACGATGACCAACAGCCCGACATCCTTGTGTCGAGCAATACACATATCAGGCGTACCTGAAGTCGCAATAATGGTGCTGAAGGAAGAACACGTGGCATCCGAAGCACCATAACTTCTCCCAACCGCTGCCTATAAATAGCAGCTATAGGACTCCGATGGGATGGGTCAGAACCCTGCGCAAGCCAACTCAAGAAAGCTTCAGAGAGCTAGCGTATCGTGCCTCAGAGGTGTGTCGGGCAATTCTAGGTGAGCACTTCCCCATCCCGAGAGGGAGGGAATGGTTCACTTAGGGCCGTCCCAGGCACCACTGCAGGCTGATATCAGCCAACGGAGACGCCCGATATGAGTACCCAATACAAGAGCAACAACTCTAGCCCGACACGAAACCAAACCCCGATACACATCTCTAGTCATGGCGTGTCGCCCGAGAGGGTGTGCCGCCCGACATGATTGTATCGGGCATGGGCGTCCCGCACGATACGTCCGCCAGTCGTGAGCATGTCACCCGAGAGGGTGTGCCTCCCGACACGGTCGTATCAGGCAAGGCTCCCGGCCGGTATCAGGCTGGAGGATCTGCTGCTGCCTGTCGCCCTTCTAAATCAAGAAGGCACCATTTATCTTTACTTTCTTTAATCCTGCAATGTAATCAGACCTTTTTATGTTAACGGAATTAGAAGAGTTTAATTATATGCTGCTTTATGTTTGGTACTTTTGTTGGATGATTGCTATGTTTAACATCTGAACTCTAGCTTGTACGCTTGGATCACGTTTCGATTAGCTACCGAATCGTGTTTTCCCGTTGCAGCAACCTCGAGAGAGGTGTTGTGGCTCTAGTGTTTGGTCTGATTCTGGAGTACGAGAGTGCCCGGAATCGGAGTTTCTTTAGTAACCTTTCCACTCTAACTTAAGTCCAACAACCTCGAGAGGGGTGTTGATGCTTGGTTAGAGGTACCCGCTTCGAGAGGAGGGGTACATGATGTTTCTGTTGCCGCTTGTTTTACCGAAGTTTTCTCCTTCGTACCTTACTATAGCATTAGTATTATCTCTCTGTTTCCGTTGCGCGAAAATCCCTAAAAACTGATAATTGCTTAAAACCTTAATTTTCCTCGTAGCTCCAGTTGGAGATAGATCCCTTTTGTTTTACCGATCTTGTCCTGTTGTTCCCTTCGGAACTTTATCATCTCCTTACCCTTATCGGAGTGTAACGTGTCGATTCAGTGTCCGCCAACACTACCACCCTTATCCCTATGTTCGACCCCGTATATCTACTTTGACCCCGTAAACAAAGTTGCGGGGGCCTAGAAGGTTTCAGGTTATAAATTTAAAAGTCTGACTACTTCAAATCCGCTCCACTTTTTGAACGCGTGATTTACGCCGGTCAACCTTGTTGCTTGCAGTTTTGTTGATCGCCAAGAGGAGGGTGTAGTGGTGACAATGTTATGGCTTGTTGGTCTACAACTACATCGAGATGGAGATGATGGGCTTCTAGTCATGGTGGAGAAGGTGTAGATCGTTATGAAGGATGATGTAGTAGTGATGGGGGTTGTCCTATAAGTGGCGGAGACCAAGGGGTGAACTGTGGTGAGGTAGGTGGTGTGGTTGCAGGTGTAAGCCAAAGGAAATAGGTTAACGAGGCTAGTGGTGAGGGTGACAAATTTGCATTGGCAGGGAGAAGGAGGGGCACTTCTAGGAGGCAATTAGGCTTGTACGGTGGTTGTCAAGTCTGCACTCCACAACAGATGGGTGGAATTTGGGTTGGTGGTTGTAGAGATGAGGGCGGCATTGCCACCGATGCTCGTGGGCAGCAACCTCCACAGGCCTTATGGTTGCATGTCGTAGTTTGGATACTGCGCACAGGCTGCTGAAGGTCTGGTAGTGATGAGCAATACTGGTGGTGGTGGGTTTGTGGATCCATGCATGGTGGCGCCTGATGATGGTCGCATTCCAGGTGGTGGCGATGACTATGGAGATAGGCGACGACTACTGCCAGCCAGCCAGCATATATGTCTGGTGTCGGGGAGAAGAAGGCATGCCCATTGCTTTTAGTCGGTGTGTAGCCACTGTCAACCTCAGCTGTCAGGGCAATCGTAGGAGGGGTCTGCACCACAATGGGGTTGATTGTAGTGCAAAGCAGAGGGGAGGAAAAGAGATTGGCGGTGTGCATGGTAATGATGCAGGTTCATGGCATCACAAATCTTGTCAATGTCGAAGTGGTCAGCGATCTGTAGATTCACGGTGAGGAGAGGTGCTGGAGGAGGAATAAGGTGCATCCTGACCATGTGGTCTGAGGAGGACGAATAGATGTGAAGGAGGAAAGGAGAAGCAATCGAAGAGGAAGAGAAAGGAAAGAATAGGAGGAGAAGAAGGGGAAGGCAATGCTTGGAGTCACTATCGGCAGCTGTTGTGCCTGGTAGTGGTGGTTCCGCTCCATTGGTGCATGATACAATGAGAAGGAGGTAGAAGAGGGAATCTAGGGTTAAGATGGAGAGAAGAGAGGTGTGTGGAGGGGAAGGGAGAAGAGGAAGGATGAAGAAAGAACCAGGCCAAGAAGAAGGGAGTGAGCCAGTGAGGCTCGACGGAGACCAACCATTGCAGAAGGCTAGAGAGGGTCTCTAGGAAGGAGAGTGTTACCCGCATAGGTGGTGTATTGACATGGCACATATGCAAATTAAGGTGTGACAAGTATTTCATTAAAATCAATGCTAAACTATATATATCTTTTCTTTAATGAATTTGGGGTGCATTTAGCACACATATGACTTGAAAATTGGTATATAGTCTAATTAGGATGTGACAATTCTAAATTTGACATCAATTTTTCATTTTGAGCATGTTTAACAAATAATTTAATTATTTATATATTAAGCATATAATTAGTGTGTTTACTCATCCTAATTACTCAATTGTGACATTGTAATACACATTAAACCATTTTATTTTATTTTATACTCCTAATAATATTTTAGAGTGTCAAGTTAGTGGCAAATATATCATTAGGGTATAATTGTTTATAAAGTCATGTTACCAATGTATTATGATTATTTTACCACATATATAAAGTGTATCAATGCATTCATGACACTATTTAGATCTGATTATTCTTAAAGCACATTTACTTGGAGGGAAGCTATTGGATATTAATATAAACAAGTAGAGTTTAAAAGAAGTGGAGATTAACTTATATGCCTAGAATTGAGTATGTTACAACACTCCACCCCTTAGAGTGGATTTCGTCCCTAAAATCCATCTGTTCACTAGTATACTAAGTCATATTTAGAAACAAAAATATGTGTTTCTAATTCACTTACTTCAGTGAATCATGTTATACTTCCCCATGTTTCTCTTATAGCTCATTCTCGAGGTGCACTGTAATACTCCCTACATAATGTCTTCATTAGTCTTCTCATATAAGATGATGAGATAGGGGAGTTACACTAAAACCTAGTGTTGTGTAAATACTAACACATTCTTAATTATATAAGCAATGATCATGGTGGTAAAATTGCAAGGCTTACCCATCTACCATGTTTAAGTAGTATCTACATACCATTAAATTAATACTAGATGTTACTCATGCACTACTTATTATAACCAAAATCCACTTCAGATAGTCCTTAGTTGAGTTACATTCCCAAAAGGTAAAGTGTTTGTACTTCACCCATTATTAGGATTAAGATATATCCTAACTAACCATCTAGAGAGACAACAAGGATAGATGCCCTAGGTCATTCACACTTAAAATTCCTTACTTCCTACTTCACTCTTAGGCCTAGGATCTCAGGGTTGTTCATGCCAGTCAAGTGTTTCTTTGCTAGAGAAATCTCTACTTCTCAATTTTTTTTGTAATGGTGACTTGGTCCCAAAATCGTCGATAAAATCTGAAAACTTTTCTTTTTGTACATATAATTTAATAATGAAAATAAGTTCGACAATGAAACTTTCAGATGAAAACCCAAATTGGCACCACAATCATTCCAAGAACCAAGTCAACCTTCTTCCTTAATACCACACATATACTATTTTTCTAACATCACTTCATTCCACTAAGAGGGTCTAATTCTTCAAACACCAAAATGGGCATATGATTGTATCTCTAGTATATGAGCACATGAGGGAGAAGGGCTTTTTATTGGTACAGTAACTTCGACCAAAGCCTGAGAAGGAACGACATCCACCATTCCTTATTTCACTCTAATCATATTCTGCACTACCCCATCTCAAGACATAGGGGAGTCATATAATCATCTAACATCACAAGAAGAGATTTAGGATTTCCACATCACTAGATGGTTTACAATCATAGTGCTTTCTAAAGTAGGGTAACCTATATACTCAACCTACTCATCTCAGTTACTAGATAAACCACACACACCAATGGAGATATGGGAGGTGAAGACTTAGGGATATCTACTAAAACTTATATCTTTTATCCATTGATTCTTGTGTATCAGGCATACCAAGCTCAATGTGGATGGTATCCAACCCTTATATAGATGGATTTGGCCAGATCTATGTTGAGATACTTCATGTTGAAGGTAAGGCCTGCCTACCCATAATAAAGCTAGTTTTATTATCACATACCATTAGGGAAAACAAACTTTTAAAACTTAAGTCTTATTCTAGGTTTATTATCCATGAATGCCCAATCCTAAAGTGGACGTATTTGTGGCATCTTAGAAAAACAATAAAGAAAGGGTGCAACACAGGAACTATGTTTAACCCTATTTGTGTGTATCCAAGTCAGACTTATCCACCTCTATAGAGAGGGAAGCGTAATCGGGGTTAAGAGTGTTCAAGTCCACCTACACTTCATAGTGCTCAAGCAAATTTTCTAGAATACATGGACATCATTCACATGATATTGGAGTCAACTCCACATAGTGACATATTTAACAAAAGTTTAGGGTGATGGGAATTAATCAAGACTAAGTCTTGACTACATAGGTTGTTTGGGTAGTGGAAGTGACCAATTTCGACAGGGTTTAAAACCATATTTGGTATTCCAATACTAAGAGATAGATGCATCAACAACCTTTAAGGGTCACCTACCTAATAAAAGATCAACCTAGGATAACTTGAAATAGTCAAGTTACCAACTGCTTAGGCTCTGATACCATTTTGTAAAGAGTGGGACCCAAAACGGGGTCCACTCAAATGATACTATAACGAGCCATGTAATAATAAAGTAGCGGAAACAAAACTATCACAACGTTACATGATGGTTCATACAATTGTTTCTCACCATAAAAAATGGTATAACAAATAAAAGGTATACATTTAATAACATCTAAGACAGAGTATAGAGGGTAACTCAACCATTTCAATCTATCCTTAGGTCCAAAATCCTGAATGTGATCTTTATGCATCCTTGTCTTCCAATATACCTAAACCTGGGTGGAAGGGAACATCACCTAGAACATGGAAAAACAAATGCATGTAGGTCAACAAAGGCTGAGTATGCACATATAATAAACACTCTGAGCATTATATTGGGTTAAACATATAAAAAGAGATGTTCCCACAAGAAGGGGGCTATTTGAAATTAGGTAAGTTCAAAAGAAATGAGGCATATTAAAAATTCAGATTACAACCATGATAATAAAGTGTCTTGCCATAACTGTTATCAACAATCTCTTATAAAATATTAACTTTTGCATGCATAACAATGTAGACTAAATATACCTTAAGCATGGCCATAACACCATAGGATCATGTTCTAAAAGAAATAAGGGTGGAAACACACACCCCGGGCGGAATACATACACCCTATATTAATATGGTTGTACATAAGTACCATTGTTCTAGATATTCTAGTCAAACATGCAGCATGCATAAAATAGAGAGGAAAGACTAGCATTTCAGTCAATTTCTCATAATAAGGTAATCATAGCAAGTGGGGTCCAAGAACCCATATAAACAAGGCAGTCCAAAACTACATGGATATAATGACTCAACATCAGGAGATATAAATGTCCAAGAAATTAGATTTCATTAGGAACAACAGTTCTATAGATGCCTCATTAAAAGAAAGTAGGTTTTAGTCAAATAATGCTCAAAACAAAATAGAGGATGCACATACCTTAACTTCATGACTAGTGGTTAACTCAATTGATATACTTGATCCATAAGTCGAGTATTCATCCTAAGACCACATTGTGTATGTTAGTCAAATCAAAACTAACATGTTACATTCCTATTATAGATTTTTGTATTGTTAAACCCTAGTCCCAATGACCTAGTGACTTATTACAATTATTCATCTTATTAAGTGAATGCATGATCCATTGGATATCTATTTTATTTCTAACATAACTCTAGATGTGTTTAGCTTATCTATGAGTGTAAGTATTAGTCTTTATTCCTCCAAACTAGGTCTTGTCATATTCTCATTATCCAATTTCATTACATTATATATATATATATATATATATATATATATATATATATATATATAAGGTTACATGTATTCACATATCATATGTAATATGTTCCTTCTGCATCCCTAATTATCATCACATGTGTATGTACACATATGTGTATCTAGGGTTTATAATACATAACATGAATGTGATAAGTATACTAGGTTTTCTTATAGAAACTACTTAAATTTATGATTCCCTACTTAACAACTTACTAAATCACAACTAAATGTAGATTAATATGAAAAATAGTAAGATAACTATTGAAATAGAGTAGGTTATCATCTAATCCCATATCACATTTATAATGTTATCTTGCTAAGATGATTATTAATAAATGAAATGCAAGAAGGGAAAGAACGACTTACCAAGTCATTAGTTATCACTGACAACATATTCAGATGGATACAAGTCCCTTATTGCTCCACGAGGGTTCATCATAGGTGGTGCCTTCACCTTGTTGCTTGCAGGTTTGTTGATCGCCAAGAGGAGGGTGTAGTGGTGACTATGTTATGGCTTGCTGGTCTACAACTACATCGTGATGGAGATGATGGGCTTCTAGTCATGGTGGAGAAGGTGCAGATCATTATGAAGGACAATGGTAGCAGTGATGGGGGTTGTCCTGTAGGTGACGGTGACCAAGGGGTGAATTTTGGTGAGGTAGGTGGTGTGCTTTCAAGTTTAAGCCAAAGGAAATAGGTTACTGAGGCTAGAGGTGAGGGTGACATACTTGTACTAGAAGGAAGAAGGAGGCGTCGCCAGGCAGAGATTAGGTTGTTGTGGTGGTTGTTGAGTCTGCACTCTACAACATATGGGTGGCGCTTGGGTTGGTGGTAGTAGAGATGAGGGTGACATCACTGCCGATGCTTGTGGGCAACAACCTCTATAGGCCTTGTGGTTGCAAGCCACAGTTTGGATACTGGGCACAGGCTGCTGAAGGTATGGCAGTGATGAACAATGCTAGTGGTGGTGGGTTTGTGGATCCGTGCATGGTGACACCTGACGATGGTCACATTCCAGGTGGTGGCGACTGCTATGGAGATAGGCGACGACTACTGCCTTCCAACATATATGTCCGGTGTCGGGAAGAAGAAGGCAGGCCAATTGCTTTTAGTCGGTGTTGTAGTCGCCGTCAAGCTCAGCCGTCAGGGCAATCACAGGCGGGGTCTGCACCACAATGGGGTTGATGGCAGTGCGAAGCAGAGGGGAGGAGAAGAGATTGGTGGCAGACATGGTAATGATGTAGGTTCATGGCATCACAGATCTTGTCAATGTCAAAGTGGTCTACAATCTGTAGGTTCGCGGTGAGGAGAGGTGCTGGAGGAGGAAGAAGGTGAATCCCGATTATGTGGCTGAAGGAGGAAGAACATATGTGAAGGAGGAAAGGAGAAGCGATCGAAGAGGAAGAGGAAGAGAAAGGAAAGAAGAGGAGGAGAAGATGGGGAAGGCGACACCTAGAGTAAGTGTCGGCAGATGCTGTGCCTAGTAGTGGTGGTTCTGCTCCATTGGTGCAGGACATAACAAGGAGGAGGTATAAGAGGATGTCTAGGGTTAAGATGGAGAAAAGAGAGGTGTGTGGAGGGAAAGGGAGAAGAGGAAGGATGAAGAAAGAACCAGCCCAAGAAGAAGGGAGCGAGCCAGCGAGGCTCGGCGATGACCGGCCATTGCGGAAGGCTAGAGCGGGTCTCCAGGAAGGAGAGTGCTACCCGCATAGGTGGTGTATTGACATGGCACATATGCAAATTAAGGTGGGACAAGTATTTCATTAAAATCAATGCTAAACTATATATATATCTTTTCTTTAATGAATTTGGGGGTGCATTTAACACACATATGACTTGAAGATTGGTATATAGTCTAATTAGGATGTGACAATTCCGAATTTGACATCAATTTTGCATTTCAAGCATGTTTAATATTAAATTTAATTATCTATATATTACACATCCAATTAGTGTATTTACTCATCCTAATTACTCAAGTGTGACATTTTCAATTTATTTTATACTACTAATAATATTTTAGAATGTCAAGTTCGTGGCAAATATACCATTAGGGTATAATTGTTTATTAAGTCATGTTACCAATGTATTATGATTATTTTATCACATATATAAAGTGTATCAATGCATTCATGACACTATTTAGATCTGATTATTCTTAAAGCACATTTACATGGGGGGAAGTTATCAGATATTAACATAATTGAGTAGAGTTTAAAAGAAGTGGCGTTTAAATTATATGCCTAGAATTGAGGATGTTACAAAGACACACATGTAAAACATCACATGTTTCATAAACTAAAAAATAGATGATACATCATTAAAAAAATTCATTATAGGAAATAAAAGATAGTTTAACAAGGCTACTACTGGTTTATCGTAGACCAATATAAGTCTCATTCTTAAAAGTAACAACATGATTGGCTCGATATATCAATATATAATCAGAATATTAAGGAACAAACTGACTAATATTATTCCTACAAGAAGACAGAACATGATATACATCATGCAGTCTAGGAACCTTTCAAAAGGTGAACTATATGTCAACTGGTCCAAGTCTGCAATTGGTATGGTGGCTGAGTGATCTTATTACTTGGTCATTCGATTAAATTCAACCCGATAGGAAACAAAAAGTATTGGTCAAAACAAATATGACAACTGGCATCATAATTCATATAACAATCTGAAGATCAATTAACAAAAGGAATAGTGGAATTTCCTAACATGTCAACCAGAGAGGAAGGAGGCCCCTGCAATGATCGTGTTAATATCAAGAATTTTAGGAACCTAGGCATTTCACTTCCTCTAGCCTTTGTGATATCTATACACAATTGCTAGATGGCCTGGTTTATCCCAAACAAAGCATACATGTTTTCCTGCTTGATAACTATTATTGCTCTAGTTGTGGTGCTTGCACCCCCTAAATGAAGGTTTATATTTCTTATGAAAGTTGGAGTGGTTGGATTCTTCTTGGATTTATCCCCTATAACAACATTGAAAATACAATTATATTTCTTGTCTTGCTCCATGTGCCTATCCTTAGTTTGAAGGGATTTAATTAAAGACATTATAGACATGATCTCATGTCTATGACTAAGGGACTTAGCCAAGTCCTTTGAAGAAGGTATAAGTTTTTCTATAAGTATCTCTACTTGGAGATTTTCATCAAGGTTTTAACCTTTGGCTATGTATTTTAAAATGCTTCTCTTCCGCATGGAAACAGAAGAGTGAGTGAGATGGAGTCAGACCAAAATTCTCTTCTTGGATGATGATTGATATATGTCAGTTGGGGTTCTTGTCCCCGCTCCTCAAAGGCCTCTCCCTCTTTGATTCTTAAGGAGACAAAAAGAAAGCCAGGGGGCAAGTGACAGGAATCATGGAAGAGGGTGGGGAGAGCATCAAACCTTGACCTGACCCTCCATAACGGTTCTTTCATATTTCACAACAAGGGATGGGCATTGACCTACCCTCACAAAGCATCACATCTGATCTTTCATGGGTTGGCCCCAGAGAGTGAGATCTAATTGATGTTGCAGAAGTAGAAAACTCTCAACTGTTCGATGGTTGAGGAGTTGGGTTTGTTATTCGAAGACTTGGGCTAAAACATGCTTATCATCATCTATATGATAGTTAAGCCATGTGACAAAAGTATAACACTCACGACCATCATCTAGAAGACCAAAATTCTCGTCTAAAGACTTCCATAGTTCAAAAGCGGTTGAAATTTTGTGGTGCATATCATATAGTTTATCAGAAGGTGCAAATAAATTATACCATAAAATAACACTTTCTTTAGAGACAAGAGTGGGGACAAGAGTTATGGCATGAGGAGGAGAAATATCCTCATAACCAAGGAGATTATTGGGTTCTAGTTCAGGCATAATAGGAACTAGTTTCAGTGATAAGATGGTGGAAATAAAACACACAGAGGTCAACCAGAAGAACATTTTCTTCCACCATCAATGGAGGTGCAAACCAAAAAACCATGCAAATCTAAGAGAAGCAATATCGTCAAGAAAAAAATGTGATTTTTGGATCCATGTCAAACAAGCAAAAAGCACAACAACAAATCTAATTAACAATTGTATGAATCTTTCTTAATTTTTTGGATACAAAGCAATAATTATTTACATTCTTAGGCAGATAAGAAACCAAACAACAATAGTAATAATATAGACCTCAGAACTAGAGATGCATGCTTCAGAGTCAGAAAGAAACTGCGTGTGAAACACTATATTCAAGACATTCTTTCATCCCAAGCACAGGCTTTTGGACAGTCTATCTCAAAGATTTACTTCACCCTAATTCTAGTACGACTATCTCGGTGCAAGCAAGAAACCCATGTTGAAATCGTCGCCCAATGGTCGTTGAAGAAAAGAAGATGTTGTGAAGTCTTGTACATCACAATGGGAGAAACAAAATTTGAGAAGAGAGAAGAAAATGAATGCCAAAAGAAAGAGTGAAAGAAAGCCGTTGCAAATCAGCGTGTTAGAAATGACGAAGGATGACTCCACTTAAAGGGAGCATCCCGGATGCGTCTCGCACTAACAATATGTACATTGCACGTTCATAACATTTGGTCTCTCCTAAGACCCACGTGTTAACATTGAGTTTAATAAATGGATTTAGCACCATGCTTAATGTGCGCTTTAATTGCCACATTAATGGACGGTCTAATGGTATATGCACTTTCCAAAAATTCTAAACGACGCAAAATAAAATTTTAAAATACTATTTTTAAAATAAAAAAATATTAAGTGAAAGGATATTAAATTCCACAAGTGATATGAACAAAAAAAATATAAAGCTAAAATGAGAATTTTTAGAATACTAAAATACAACAATAAGTACATCATCTTATTGAGCAAATTTGCCCTACACCATTAGTTCCCTTTATTTGGGACAAACAACAAATTCAAGTTCCAAGAACGTGGATAATAAACAATTTCAATTAGAAATAAAAAGAAGTACGTGTACTTTGAAAATGTGAAATTTAAGTAGAGAACTATCTTTCTACATATTGTCACTTTAGGACCTGTTTGGTAGGGTGAAGTAGGGTGCAGTTTCATAAATTGTGAAACATGAGAACTAAATCCTATCTTTTAAATATTTTTTGTTTCATTTGGTACGATGTAGTCAAAGATCACTGAATTTATCCACTTTTATTTGGTTAAACACGAGCTGGAGCAGTAAAACCACGGTTGTGTAGAGCCGTGTCGTAAATGAGAGGAAGGATGAGCTGCAAAAGGACATCAGTGGAACTAAATAGGCGGGCAGCCAAAATCAGCGGAACATATAACTTCATCTGAGGACATGGAGCCGTGGCACAGCTGTAAATAAACAGATAATCCCCATATTCTACACCGGACCGCACCGTGAAAGACGGTGGTACGTTTTCCGGGAATTGACAACCAACTGTGCAGTTGCTAATCGACCAACTACACCTCACTACACCTTACCAAATAAAATTATAAACACAAAAGTATACATTTAAATTCAGAAAAACAAACCACTACCTACCAAACAGGCCCTTAACTGACTCGACTCGCTGGTTCGTGCATAACTTTTCTTTACATTTATATTTAGCACGGGAATACATATTTAGATCGGTGTGACGTGTGATACTGTGATTAATCCGCATGCCATGCCCGTCACGGCGTCAATGGTTTGTGACTTGACAGCCAGCCAACGAGATGGATTGGACGTTTGGTGGGGAAGGTCCACATCTGAACTCACTGACCATGTGGCTCTTTATCGGTCAACTAGTTTATATATGTGGTAGGTAATGTGGTTGTGTTCGGTTGACGAAGTAGTTCGGAAAAGTATTATTTATTTTAGTTGGAGTAACATTATCGGTACTCCAGACTCGCATAGTAGCTATCACAAAAGGTGGGCAGCATCACTCGTTAAAAGTCGATGTCTCTCTCTAACGAAGGTAATTACTCGCATTAAGACGCGGTTAGCTTGGACCCTTTGCCCAATGATGAGACACCGCAGAAGACGCAACCCACAACAACTTAGCTCTTGTAAATAACCATTTTTAAGAACAGTGAAGTACATATCGAAATAAAACCATTAACAATCCCATAACAATAATTGCTATTCATGTTCTCTTTATGTAAGTTTTTGTACTGATTATATATACCTTGTTATACCATTTAAAAAAGATTAAACAAGGCATACACATTGTTATTACGCAAAATATCTAGTAAACTACATAAAATTGTTTATGTTTGACAATCATGTTATGTTGTACTGAGTTCTTATTTCATAACGTTCTTTTATATATCTTTTCATGTAAAAAATTATATAAAGAAAAAATACTTGAAAAATATGCAAACTATTTTTCTAATTTTTTTTTGATAATGAGGAACCCTCCCAGGATCGGCCACTATTGGACCCCACCCAGTCAAGAGTAAATTCCAAAACCAATCGTGTCATTTGGGGAACAACATTACGCGTCAAATAACATGTCAGCCATTGTTGCACCACAATCGACGCCAAAAGTCGAACCTGAGACCTTTCATTGAGGTGTTACCGAGCCGCACCACTTGAGTTATCGACAGCTCCCATTTTCCTTACTTCTTTGGTACTCAAACATACTATAGTTGTTTTCTTTGTATATTGCATACTTCGAAAATATACAGATTTGACAATGATAACTCATTTAACATCCACGATAACACAATGTAATTCCACATATATTTTGGTCATACTTTGTGTATTATTAGGTATACTTCATATATATTTTTTTGAAGAAACTTTTTCTACTTTTTTTTGCACATTTTCAAGTGTAAAAGTGAGTGTAGTATGGCAACATTTTTTTTGTCTTTTATTTGATAAATAACCGCTGAAAGAATTTGTCTATAAGAAAAATTGTTCCACTCATTACCACAAATATTTAGATAAAGAATGATACACAAAATATGCTTCAAAACAAGACACATCACCCTAACGATCAAATAACGCTCCACTAGCTGCTTTTTTCAACAATCCAAAAACAGTCCTCAACGGCAATATAGAAGTGAGTATAGTAAGTGTACTTTTTGAGTACTGTCATTTGTATTTTGAATTTTGTTGTGTGATATTGACAATTGTGTTTTTTTTCATCTCAAAGGCATTATGATCATAAAAAATGTCTAGCATATTATAAATTTATAAATATTATATCACCATAGTACACATTTTCATACATTAATACTTATATAAATAATATTCATTATTATACACAACCGTACACATACTTCATTTACATGTATAGAAGGTGTGCTGTATATGAACGTCCTGTTTAAACCGACCACATGTTGCGAAATTTGGCATTCCACTCAAACTCCAAACAGATCTGTTTCTTTATAACACACACTACATTTATTAGGAATTGCCAACGCATTTACCTACCCCAAACATACTATATGCATTTTCGTTCCAGTCTAAGATTTAGGAAACCGATGACAGCGTCAAAGCGCAGTGGCGCCCAGCGAATCCCTGGACCAGAAGCTAGTGATGAGAGTTTTTTTCCGAAAAAGATTCTTATGATCTTCCCCTCTCTTCTCTCTCTGTTTGCCAACTCTACCCTTCCCAAGTCCAGCTGCAACTCGCCAACTTCCATCACATGTTCAGTTACCCCTGCCCTCCACCACCACGACCTCCAGCTCCTCACATGAATTGTCGTTTCTCCTCATCTCCTCGGTAGAAGGATCCTTCTCACGTTCGCGAATCCTTCCACACCCCTTCGGATTTCTAGGCCGTTCTCTCTGGGACCAGAGGGGGTTTTCCTTCACTCGAGCGCCCAGGCTCCCAAGGTTGAACGGCCCCTTCCAGCAACCCGCAGAGGGTTTAGCCCAGAGAGAAAGGGAGAGAGCTTTGCAGGGGTTGCTGTGTTTCTGCCGCTTCTTACTTTCCCTTGTATGCGGATCTCGAGGAGCTCTCTACCTCTTTTCGTTTCGTCTGTTAGATCTATTACGTACTGAGCTGAGGTACTCGGCGGATTCACTAGTGGTACCAGCACGCGAGATGTCATTGATCAGTACCCGGTTTGGGACTTGAGGTTCCCGAGGCTCCGGAACTGGAAGAGGCTCGTGACTTTGGTGGCGCAATTTGGGCTTTCTTGCTGCGTGCTTGTTAAATAGCTCGAGTTTGCTTGGTTTCAGCTAAGACGTTGAGATGTTGGGAAGAGCTGCTGCTGCTTGAAGACTAGAATGCTTCTTCTGGGTCGCTTGCTTCTTTGGTCCTAACTTCTATTTTTGCCCGAATTTGCCGAGACAGTTCCGAAGTATGCCTCATCTTGGCATACTGGGCTCAGACAGTATCTACAACTACCCGAAACTCCCATCTTCCTGTTTTGTGTCATGACGAGGTGCTGCTGTCCTCACTTATCTCGGGCTAGGAACAAGCTACCAGTAGCTGGGATTAAGGAGACACAAAGTCACTGTTACCGTCGGTATAGTTACAGCTTGAAGGTTTACGAACTGTGAACGGGATTGCTCTTCTTGGCCGTCCCTTCTATTAAACTTGAAAATCGTTGGGCTCCAGAGTCTTCCATGCCCCTTAAAGCCCAGTTGAATACTCGCCACTCCAACTGGAGTACATCCATCGGAAAAAATGAAAATCATTGACCAGTTCATTAATTTTGTCATCCGTCCTCCAAGGTACACATCTCTTGAATGTTTGTTCATTTGTTTTTTCCCGGCATCGTTTGTGAAACATATATAGAAGTATGACTCGTAAATGAAAATCATTGGCATCAACAGTCAAGTTACCCCATCTGCCCATCCAGAAATCTCCTGTATTGCTAACTCTAAATATTAATAATATCAGCTGATTTTTGGTTTTGGGCATGCTTATCCTTCTGTGTAAGGTTTCCTACGGTTAATCTAGCTACTGAACTCATTCTATGCCATTACATGACAGCTGTATAGAAAATCACGTTGTGGACTCCCCATCTTGCTTTCCTCCTCCCTGACTCTTTAATCTTCAACTTCTTTATATTTGACACCCAAACCAAGTTCAGAAGTAAATATAGGAGTTGGTTGGGCTCCATGTGAAAACCCCCCTCACAGTATCGAACTATTGGAAAGAGACAAAATAATGGGGTGGGAGTGGGGGAGGTGAGATGAAATAGAGATGCCATTTAGTGGAGAAACAAGAAACACAATATGTAGACGGAAACTTTTATTGGTCTTACAAAATCCAAACTAAGCTAAATAAAACCATCAATCAAGGTCATGTTACCTTGAATCTTGTTAGGCAAGAAATAAAGATTAGCTGAGTAACTCATAAAGCACAATTTATCAATGGAAGGTAGAACAACAATATCTATGGCTTGGATAAAAGCACGATTGATCATTGAGGCAAAGTGAGTGATATTTCAAGGTGGGTAGAAGGAAGATGGGATTTTGTGGCCTTTGAGCAGGAGGCATGCTCAACAACAATGAGGTGGCCCTAACTTCTGTAGAAAGAACTAATCCTATGAAAGTTTTCACAATGATGTCAGTTTTGGCAAAGGAGCCTCAAACAACGCTCACAGACTCAATGTTCCTAGTTTTTGCAGAGACCTAGGAAGCTAGTATTCAACTTGATGTTGGTTGTTGTTCCATCATCTTAGGGCTTAAATACTCCCACCCTGCATGTGTGCTTCACTTTGTTTTGGAATTCGTGAATTGACAATTTGTCGACTTTATTTATTTAGACCCCACCCCTTCTAATTTGAATGTATGTTCAAAGGGATCTGTGTACACAACCTTTTGAACTTGACCTACTTATTGTTTTCTGCTGATCTAGTTGCTAGGGCTAATACATGAGAGATACTTGTCTATCCTTGGATTTCAAGCCCCTTTGCTGTAATGAAGACACTTTGCTAAAGCTAGAGGCCTAAAAAATTAGCGAAAATGCTGTTTTTTGAAATTCAGATTGAAAGATATACTTATGCAGGGTTTTTACCCCTAAGGAGGATAGGGCATGGAGTGATGGAGAGAAGGTGACTTTCAGAGATTCTTTTCTAGAATAAATCAGGTTTGAGGCAAGGTGCAAAAGCAATGGCTATCAAATATGTTATAATATAGGGAAAAAGTGGGCATCATATGACATGCAACCTGAGAGGAAAATGTAGTGAACTATATCACTGAGTGTTTTTTTTTCTAGAAGAGGGGGTATCCAATGGTTCACCTTCAAGAGGCATTGCTGTATTGCAGAATGTTAGGAGCTCAAGGGGTGGTGATCAAGGCGTAGGAGCATTCCATAATTGTTGGTTTTAGTTATATCTTGAGAGGCTTTTCCTTTAGGTTCTTGGGTGTTTGTGGGCCCAACACATTGAAACTAAACAAGATTGTTTGATGGAAGTTGCGATGGACTTCTTATAATGACAAACTTCCATGATACGGTGAAGGATATTTGAATATAATCTTAACAACTGAAGAACATTCATCAAATGATGCAAATTAATGCAGAACTTCTCTTCAGAGACAGTGTCAACAAGATGGCAATGATTGACTTCCCACCACTGAGAAAATATACACGATCTAAGGAATTTAGAGCAAGTATCCGCTTTAAGTTACTTAGGCTTCTAGATTCCGTTAGGCAGTCTCTCTCTTTCACAACCGACACAATGATTGATCCCATGGGAATCACTTTAATTATATCTCAATCATGATGAACCTCTACTCTATCCAATTTAGAAAAAGTGAAACATTTTACGTATAAATTTGACTAGAAATATTAGGGACTCTAAAAATGTGGTAAGCCAATGGATTTCATTATATCTACTGGAGTATGATCTGGGTCATCTTTATTGAGTTTCTTTAATCATAGGGGTACTGATAGCACAAATAGGGGTTAGATACTATTACCAGAAAGTTGAAGAGGAAACCATCTTTTATACGAACAAGACTTTGGAAAAGAATGATGCAACATTATTTGAATTAATGAGAGCCCTCTCCTATATATAGGAGAAAAGGGGATAAGATGGATCTAACTTAAGTGTTATATGGATCATACACGCAAATACTACTAAATGGGACAAGCCCAATAAATTATGTAATTAATGATTTCTTTGAGCAACTACGTACTTGCACTATAGCTATACTATGAGCATTAGGATCATCATGATGGGATGTAGGCCTCTACTATTTGTGCTCGACAGTCCCTGAAATTGGCATTGAGTCCTTAACAAGGGTAACATGATTCTGGCACAGGTAGCGCTGCACCAGGGTTGACAATGTACACAACATGTACATATCGCTGGTTTAAACAACATTTACATGGGAGTTTTTTTGGGCCTCTATATGGACATAGCCCCTCTCCTTAACAAAAAAAAAAGGAGAAGACAGAAAAGAAAAAAAGGCATGCCTATGTATTACCTTAAAAGTCATGTTCGTATGAGTAAGTGTTTTATGTAGTAAACCTCTTTGTTATGTGCGCCCCTAGACTCGGACAACTGTTGAAGGCGCCATAAGTCAAGTGTACCCAATGTCTCACCCCAAAAAATAAATGTGTATGGAATACTTTAAATAACATGTTCTTTGAGTGATTATTTCACATAATTGAAGTCTTTTATTGTGTTATGTCACAAAAACGTTCATTGTTTTCATTTTTTTATGATCATTTGAGACATTTCTTTCTAGTTTATTAATTGACATAGAATAATTTAGACCGAACAACTCTCATGTTCATAGACATCAAGTGCCTCAATGATTTCATCGAGCAACTAAATACTTACACTTTAGTTATACTATGGGCATTAGGATCATCGTAACGGGATGTAGACCTCTTTGATATGTACCAATAGTCCATGAAATTGGCATTGGACCCTTAACAAGGGTAAAATGATTTTGGCATAGGTAGCATTGCACCAAGGTTGACGGTGTAAACAACATCTACATATCGATGGTTCAAACAACATTTACATGTTTCTTTGGGCCTCTAATATGGACATACCCCCTCTTCCCAACAAAAAAACAGAGAAGACAGGAAAAAAAGGCATTCTATCCTTTTCCTTCAACTTTCACTACACATTGTGACTCTTTATGAAGTGTGAATGCTGACCGTTTAGAAAGTTCTTATCATGCTAGAATGTGAACACAATGACAATACAAAAAGGAGCATTTACAATTCTGTTCATATTAAATTCAAAACAAACAATGTGCCAATTCCCTTTTCTATATTCATAGTATGGCAAGGCATGCGAATATATACATATTCAAAATGTTGTCGATATCAGGTTTAGGAAAACTACTATTCAGATCCAATTTTTTTAAATTAATATTGATAGGCATGAGATATCTGCAACATGCTTGAGATTGAGGCTTAGAAGATGATGACAATGGTATGACGGATACAACAATCCACAATGCTATATTGTATCATTAATTGGTCTAGACCAGCTTCCTTTGATAGTCTTTAGCTTCAAGTTAAACAGTGTGTGTATAGCAACGATTTCATTCTTACTTTCTAGAATTGCTCAGATGGACATCCTGTCTGTTGATAATTATCGACTTAAAGAAAACAACATTTTAATAGAGATATGGAATAACATATAATAAAAATCTAGTACCACAATCTGGCATGTAAACTAAGATCATTCTCACAACTTCTTAGCAGTAGGGAGTGCATCCAGGAGCCTAACAAATCTTAGAGAATTGGGAAGGCTGGACTCACATTAAAAGAAAATTGGTTTAAAATGCAGTATCTAAAATAATTTAATTCTGGATTTTCGTTATTGTTGCCAGAAGTATATTTATGAGTTTGCCGTTTGGTTTCATTCATGTACAGGGCAGAATACAATCCAGATCAGTATTTATGGGAATCAGATTTTAGTCTTGCAGGAAGGAAATTTAAGCGTCAAGATTTGGAGGCAAGTATGGAATCTAATTGTTGAGGTTTTCTCCATGATTTGCACCAATTCTAACATATGAAAGATCATATATTCAAAATCTTTCTAACTTGTCAAGAATTCTTGTTTTCAATGACAGCTAGTAAATGGAAGAGGCCACACCTTAAAGTGCAGTCACTATTTCCCAGCTTCCTTTTTAGAGGACTCTCCACCTCTTCCTTGTGTCGTATACTGCCACGGAAATAGGTGAATAAGCTTGTTCGTCGTGGCTATTATATCTTTTCTTTCTTCTATCAATTGCAATCATGTTCTGTTTTCACATCCGCATTTCGGTATACCAAAAAAAGAAAAGAAAAAGGAAGAGGGTGCTTGGTGAAGTGTTCGATGTTTATAAAATCATTCCTAGACTAAAAGTAATCCTATAAATGGCTTTTAGTAAAGTTTTTTACAACCGAATCAGTGAGCGAACCGGTGAAGCTTTCGGTTCTCGGTTGACTGGTTCAATCTCTGATGCTAATATGATATTAAAAATTAATTGTAGAAATATTTTACTGTATGAAAAATCACGGAAAAGTATACATATAAAGAAGATTAATAGAAAATAGCATAAAATTACAATAGTTCAGTAAAATACTACATTTCCTATGCCAAATTATGGTGGAAGAACAAAGGGGGATGAGAACATGGATGGAGCGAGTGGGAATAAACATAAAATTGAGTTTAATTAAATACTACATTTCCTATGCCAAATTATGGTGAAAGAACAAAGGGGGATGTGAACATAGATGTAGCTAGTGGGAATAAACATAAAATTGGGTCCAGGTGTCAAGTTACACACATGGTCAAGAAGCGGCCGGTTAGAGAAAATTGAAGCCGATGCACCAGTTCAATTGGTCAATTGATTGGTTTTGACCGATTTGAAGTCATTTCAGGGTTTGTGAGTGCACCGAATCGTCCCAGCCACCGGTTGCTGATTCAACCGGCCGGTTGACGAGCTGCTTTTACTTGTGAGTGCATCGAACCGTCCCTGCCCCTGGTTGCCAATTCAACCGGCAGGTTTGGTTTTGACAACCCTGCTTTTACTTGTAATGACAAACATGATATGAACAAATTCTATCTTTTAGGTGAAATTGAATTTGCCGCATTTTCCCCACCTATGACATTTAGTTTAACAAAGTACTTGGAATACAATACTTATAGCTCAACCACCATTTTTTAGTATAGCAAAGAGTTGTCTAGTAGCTATGCCACAATGTCCTTACTAGTAATACCTAGCCACCTAGGTGTTCCACTCATCCATATAGATTTTTTTTTTTCTATTCATGGCATTGTAAAAAATATGGCCAGATATGCATCCAATGTGGAAATGCGTAAGAAAGATAAAAGTGTTTTACAATATTTAGAATTATTTGTTAATAACTAACACCTAAACCATAGTTCTGAAAGCAATATGCAATATATGGACAAGAGCGTATGACTTGGGAGTGTATGGTATGCAAGAATATGTTGTAGTTTGGATTTCTTAAAAAATTATATGCATAGAAAATATAATATAATTTATTTGAATTGTAAAATATACAATTATATTTCTTTAGATGTAAACACACACTCTCTCTCTCTCTCTCTCACACACACACGTGCGTACACACACACACACACATGGACACACACATGCATGAAGACACGCACGCACGAACACATGCACACATTGATTGAATTCATGATTGAAATACTCTCTAGCATTGTTTGAGCAAAAAGTGTGAACCCTCTTCTTAAATTGGCTTTTAACTTTCAATAGATGAATTTGAAAATAAAAAAGATCAAATATGTCCATCAAATAGAGCAATGTAGCATGATAATAATCATCAACGAAGATAAAAAAACTTATATCTAAGTTGACAAGTCAGACTTCATACATCAGAATGAATCTTCTATCCTATAAAAAAGAGGGACTGTGGTGTGTGTGCGTGTGTTAATCCTACCACTGTCTTTGACTGCTTCGCCGTTTTTTTTTAATTCTACTTTTTTCTTCGATTTTTATCTTTATTCCAATTCGAGAAGCTTCCATGGGTCATATTTTTTCTCCTGCCCAGAGCCGGTGTGCTAGCTCCTTTTACCAGTATATTTGTAGTATGTTTGTGACCTTTGTCTGCATGCTGCAGCAACACATCTATGTGATTCAGCAACCTGATTATAAAACAAACTGTTTGTGAGTTCATTGGTTCAGAAAGGGCTGTGACATGTGTGTTGATCTTTACATCTACTTCACCATTTTTCTTTTTAATTCATCGCTTTCACTTTTTCCAATTTGGGCTGCTTCAGCGGGTGTCAATTGGTGTAGCTACTTCCGTAGTTGGTTATGCTGCCCGTCTCCCAACTTAATTCGTTGATGCAACAAAGTTGCTTCTGTGATTTGTTATGCACTCGATGATGATATAATTTATTTCAAAAAAATTGCAATTGTTGCCGAACTGTTTCAGATGCTCGCCAATTTCATTTGTAATTCGAACAACCTCATGTCTTTGTTTTCTCTCAGCAATTCGTTTTATAGTAAATTTTCTTCCACATCAAATAAAGAGGATGGAGCTGCTATAGAAGCACAAATTTTCGAGCCTTAGTTCAATCTGTGTGTGTACCAGTAATTTATTTGCTCATCATTCAAATCAGCATGTGTCTTCCAATAGTCTGTCTGCTTGCTAATCAGTCCATTATATTTGTATCTTTTGTTGTTACTCAATGTGCTCTCTCTTCGAGCTACTTCATGAGTACTGCATTGTGGTATATGAGATCAACTGGTTGTTAGTGGGTTGTATATAAATAATTGCATGAAAATGTAGTGCTCATTATTAATCAAGATGTTCTCTATATATTTGGGTTGTATATAAATTATTATACACGACCTAAACTGACATGGGATCAGCTTATAAAGAGAGATTTTGGATCTCTACATCTCAACCAGAATATGGCCCATGATAGAACTGAATGGAAACGAAGGATCCATGTAGCCGACCCCAACATAGTTGGGACTGAGGCTTAGATGATGATGATGATGATGATGATGATGATATAAATTATTATACCCGACAATGCAATACTAATCATGTTCTTGACTAAGAAACCAATTATAACTGAAAGTTTGATTGTTCGTCTACCTTGTATTTCACTTAAATATATGTGCAATATTTTTATTCAAGTCGTAGTTCAACGTTATTCAGCAAAATATGCAATTTTTATAAATATTTTAAGACGGTTTCAATTGAATTGCACATGCTTAGCACATGTTTTATGCTAGTCCAATGAAAAACAGACCCCACTCTATTACTTTCCTAAGGCCTTAACACTAACTGTTGATCTTTCCATAGTTGACGTCACTCACACTATAACTTTTTGTGGTTAGAAGTTCCTAGAAGCTAGAACAAGAAGTTTAGGTTTATCCAAAGATACATGTCCAATACATCTGAGCACATGTTGATGAGAAGTGGCTATGTAGGCTGTGGGAGACTTGTCCTGATAGGCTGATACTAGACGTCAACAAGTTCATATCCTTCCCCAATCATCTTCCTTGTCTTTCTGAAATATTTAGAGACGACTACTTGTTGTATTAGATAAGAGGAAACCCTGCTCCTGTATATAGGAGAACATGGAAGCGTACAACCACAACCTAATCCTAATGGGCCAAGACATACTTGGGCCCATATTACAAAACACTTAATAACATAAATAAACACTCTCTAATACTCCCCCTCAAGCTGAATTTGTGAGAATCCCAAATCAGCTTGCAAACAAAGAGTTAGATGAAAAACAAAGAAATAGAATAAAAAGATAAACCAAGCCCATACAAAAATTTCTCCCCCTCAATATTACAATTAAGCACTGAAACACTCAGACACTCCTCCTCAAGTAGATACTCCATAGCAGGCAAGCAGGTTGCAGAATTTTCTCGATCATCTGCAGTAGAAGTAAGCAGCAACATAGCATCATGGTCTTTATCACAATCGCTAACGTCGCAGCCCAAAGAGTGTTAGAGTCACAACAGCACTAGTTGTCAATGTGTGAAACAGAGCACGGACGAGTCAACGTACGAAATAGAGCACGGATGAGCCAGAGAGTGCTGGCACACAGATGTAGAAAGTCAACATGCAAACAAGGCACAAACAAGTAAAAAGGTCAACATGCGCAAAGCATGGACAAGCCAGAGAGTGTTGGTGCACAATAGTAGTAATCAACGTGCAAAGAAAGCACAAACCAAAAGTAGACAGTAGAGTCGACGATAGAAGACCATCAATCATCTTGAAAAAGCAAGCAATATACATGAATCTCCAGATAATAAGCTCTCCAAGAAGCATATAGCGGTAATATGAATAGTAGAAGGCCACAAGTTCTTCAAGAAGTAAATCAAGATCTATAGAAATACGAAGCATCAAAATACAATCTTCCTCTCCATCTCTCTCTCCTCTATTTCTCCCCCTCATACCAACCACGGAAAGAACCAAAATTGTTTGGGGTAGACAATTATGAAGAAACATCTAAGAAAAATAAGTTGTAGCACTGTGAAGAATAAGCAGTCGTGACGAGACAAGTCTCATCATCAGAGTGAGGAGCCAATCCCGGAGGGTGTTTATGGAGGCTGTGTCAGTTGTGTGCTTCTCCCTCAACTGAGGGAGATCTAGTCCCGCAACTGGTGCCCACTCAGGCAGCGCAACAGACAAACGTCACAGACGCACGATCTAGATAAGAGGGGTCTGTCTGCCGTTGCATGATGAACAGGGGCGCGACGCCTTAGAGCCGGGCCTCCGCTGTATCCGGTGTAGATCTGGCAACGGATGGGTGGACCATGGCTGGGACCGGCCGGCGTGCGCGATGGTGCCAAAAAATTGAGACGGAGTGGGAAGGGGGCGGAGCGGAAGAAGCCGAGTGGGGAGGTAGTAGAGGCACACCACACATATAGTATGAGATGCTGCTAAATAGATAGTTGGGTTAAATCAATGATGACGGTGTGTGGCTTTGATGGGACAGGAAAGGGGTGTGGATTACCCGTAGAGAAAGTTAGCGACAACATAAATCTCACATTTTTGACAGAAAACAAAGCTCACAAGTTAATTACTAATATAGTCTTCATGTCCCATATAACACAAACATCATGGGAGTAGCATAAGTGTGAAGAGAACACCTTAATTACTAATATAGAGCAAATGAAATGAGAGTTTTTGAATGGAGTAGAGGAAGACGTGTGCTAGGTATTTCGGAGACGATCCAATGCCCTAAATAGAAACAATGAAACCATATGCAACGGTGACACTGGGTAAGGTGGGCTAGCTGGTAGGGATGAGCATTGAGTTGAGCTGGATCGATCATACCCATGTCCACATAACCCGACCCAGATTGAGTCCCTATAAGGTTGGACCAAAGATTTTGGCCCATATTCTTATATAGGCCGGGTCGGGGCCAAGGTAAACCCCACCCTAAAACCCCAGAGATCCAAATACATTTATTTGGACACATATATATTTGTAAGGTACATTTGACTACAAAGTTTTCACACGACATGTTATGTAAAATATTTTTGGCTGTTCAAGGAAAGCTACAAGAATAGTGTACCAAAGTACATGTATCTTTAACATGTATACTACTTAAATTAGGTGTGATTCAAAAAAATCTCAAATCAGACAATTGTGGACCTCAAATAAAATGTGCATATCTAATCATAGTAGGTTTTAGAAATTTAATTATATCTCATAAATATCTTGGGATATGATTGTTGTTTATGAACATGTTTAATCTAGACAATATCCTTTTTGTCGACATGGTTGGATTTAGTTAACAAGTCGTAAGTGTAGTAGTTTGAATGATACACACAGGTTACATGTACTGGTGGGTACAAACTTCTTATCCTCTATTACTAAATCTGTGTCTATATCTTCATTTTAATATGTTATCTGGGCCTGACGGAACACGACTAGAACCTACATATATCAGGCGGGTTGTGTATGGACCAACATTTTCAAACAATATCTGAGCTAAGACACTGCTTGCAATCCGTTTAATGAATAATGGGTTTGGGTAGGGGCTTGCTAAAACCTGGTTTGACCCAACTCGATGCTCATCCCTACTTCTTGGTGTAGGTAAAAAATTCAAATACTCTCATAAGGTGGTCAATTGCTCCTGAATCCTGATGAAGAATTCGGTCCGATCTAGAGGATGACGCTTTAGAGACTTGAGAAATATTTATTGATGGTCCAATCATAGTTCAAAATTCCGTTGAAATTGGGAATTATTTCGATGCTGACAACCATCAATTATAGAAATGAGGGAATTTTGCCAAAAAAAATTAAATTTCATTGGCTTTTTTTCTTTCAATATTTCGACGATATCAGGTAAATTTCGATAAAAAGGCCCATTTCATCCGCATCGAAATTTTGAGAAACATAGGTAATAATTTGAGAATTAGGGTAATGTTTGCAGATTTTACTATATGACTCCTTGGGCTTTTTAGGGGAAATCGAAGTTATGTTTCTTATCTTCCTAGCCTAATCCTACCTCTCTCTCCTATTTCTCCCATTTCTATAAAGATCTACAAAAGAAATATTGAAAAGTGGGTTTGGGAGTTGTATTCGTGGCTATGCTGACCAAGGTTTTAAAGTGCGTGAGGTGTAATGAGGCGTTTTTCTCTCAAAGAGGCGAGGCGTAAGCCTCAAAATATGTACGGGGAATTCATAAATTAATAAATATGTACATGTATATACATATTTATATACATATTATATGCGTAAAAATATATTATATATGTGTGTAAAACAAGAATATGTATATACAAGAAAAACCAAGACTAAATAGAAATGGAAATTGTAACTTACTACGGATAAATAAAGATATAAATATTTAGCAAATAGGGAGTATCAATGATTTTATTATTAGATCCATTTAAGAATTAGTAGGAACAAGAAACTGAAATTAGTTAACAATGAAATGAAATTCATTGACATAAAAAATAAAAAAGGTAGCAAACAAAGACAAATTTTGACTGTGAAGATTGAAAGATCTCACTCAAAAAATAATACTTATAATTTCACTAATAAGACACATAATAATAAACCACGACTACAATGAATTGAAAACTTTTAATAACATGATTTAATAATCTTAAAAGTAGAAAAGTTGGTGAGTAACATAAGACATTATCATCCATAATCGAGGCTTGCGCCTCAGAGCCTCAGTGCTTTGGGGCGAGCCTCAGTCCAGGGCAATGAGGCGTAAGCCTCGAGGCGTACTTAGGATAACCTCGCCTCGAGGTATAAGCCTCAAGAGCCTCAAGGAGGGTTTTTTAATACCACGATGATGAGCCGCTAGCTTTCATTTCTGAGATCACATGATTTGTAACGACAATGGACAAAATATGCGTGACCACCGATATATTTTGTATGTAATCCATTATGAATCACACCTCTAACTACATGGTTGCCTCCTCTAGGCTCTAGCTACAAAAGCACACAACCAAGAACAATGCTTGAGTTAATCCATGATTATGCATTTTATCACTAGCAGGCATAAAGAGAACACATTGAGACACATCTATGCTTGTATAAAAGACAATAAACTAGAGCCAATATGTTGATAGGTATAACCAAGGAGGATGACAACCATCATTGTTCAACTAGATACATTAACTATAGTTGTCTCATGCTTTCATAATACTCACTCACATACCAAACAACACTGCTAATGTACTATGTCAT
This sequence comes from Alisma plantago-aquatica, assembly GCA_963693085.1. NCBI lineage: Eukaryota > Viridiplantae > Streptophyta > Magnoliopsida > Alismatales > Alismataceae > Alisma > Alisma plantago-aquatica. The sequence goes on from OY856409.1 coordinate 1,540,823,930, forward strand.
GTCATTCTACCTAGAGGTCCTACCATCCTAGATCATATTACGTTTCCATAAATTTGTTTCTTTAAGTCGATATATGGTGCTTGTAAACTATAATGACTTAATTCACTCATTTCACCGTTTAATTTTGCCTCAAAATCCCCATTGAATTCCCCATTGCAAAACAGTTCAGCTTCCTTCATTCACACATGATGACCCCCCCCCCCCCCCATACCATCATCATCATCATCTAAGCCGCAAATCCCAACTATGTTGGGGTCAGCTACATGGATCCTTCGTTTCCATTCAACTCTATCATGGGCCATATTCTGATTGAGATGTAGAGATTCAAAATCTCTCTTTATAAGCTCATCCCATGTTAATTTAGGCCTTCCTCTTCTTCTATTTATAGTGGTTGGCTCAATAGCATTGCTTCGTATAGGCGCACTAGTAGGTCTGCGTTGCACATGTCCGTACCATCTGAGTTGGCCCTCACGCAACTTGTCCTCAATGCTCGCCACCCCCACTTTATTCCTGATATAGTCATTTCTCAAACAATCTTTTCTTGTCTTCCCACACATCCATCTCAGCATACGCATTTCAGCCACGTTCATCTTGTTGAGACCTTGTTTCTTCACCGCCCAACATTCACTCCCATAGAGCATGGCTGGTCGTATAGCTGTTCTATAAAACTTACTTTTTAACCTGAGAGGGATCTTCTGATCGCATAAAACTCCAGTTGCACTCCTCCATTTCAACCATCCTACAGTGATCCGGTGACAAACATCATTTTGGACATCCCTGTCTATTTGAATAATAGAACCTAAGTATCGAAATTTGTCACATTTTGGTATATCTACTCCGTCCAACTTGGCTCCATCATTCACACTGCGAGATTGGCTGAAATTGCAATGCATATACTCAGTTTTGCTCCTGTTAATCATCAATCCATTTGATTCCAATGCCTTTCTCCAACATTCAACTTTATCATTCAATCCATCTTTTGTTTTGTCAATCAAAACAATATCATCAACAAATAACATACACCAAGGAATATCATCCTGAACATTCTTTGTTAACTCATCCATAACCAGAACGAATAGATATGGGCTGAGTGTGGATCCTTGGTGTACCCCAACTGTAATAGGAAAAGTTGGTGTCTCCTCCAGGAGTCTTGACACTTGCAGTAGAGCTATCATACATGTCTTTGATCAAGTCAATGTATTGGATAGGCACACCCTTTTTCTTCAAAACCATCCATAACACTTCTCTGGGTACTCAATCATAAGCCTTCTCTAGATCGATAAACACCATACGAAGATCTCTTTTGCTTTGTCTATACTTCTCCATAAGCCTCCTTATCAGAAAAATAGCATCTGTTGTTGATCTTCCAGGCATGAAACCAAATTGGTTGTTTGATACCTGCGTTATAGATCTTAACCTCTGCTCAATAATCCTCTCCCAAAGCTTCATCGTGTGACTCATCAGCTTGATACCTCTATAGTTTGTACAGCTCTGAACGTCACCTTTGTTCTTGTAGATTGGGACTATAATACTATTTCTCCACTTATCCAACATCTTCTTGGTCTTCATGATCTTGTTAAAGAAATTTGTTAACCATGTAACTCCCTCATCCCCCATACTCTTCCATACATCAATGGGAATATTGTCTGGTCCGCATGCCTTTCTCATTTTCATCTTTTTCAAAGCATTTTTGACCTCAAATGGTGAAACTCGTCGTGTGTAAATGATATCTCTTGTATTCATGTCACACGAGTCGCTAACATTATTTGCAGTATCTCCATTGAAAAGCTTATGGAAGTAATTTCTCCACTGGTTTATGATATCATCGTCCTTCACCAATACTCTACCATCTTCATTCTTTATGCATTTTACTTGACTCAAGTCTCTTCCTTTCCTTTCTCTTATACGAGCCATTTTATATATATCTTTTTCCCCTTCTCTAGTGTCCAGCTTCTTATACAAATCATCTAAGTATCTAGACCTTGCCTCCCGAACCACCTTTTTAGCTTCTTTCTTTGCTTGCTTGTATCTTTGGAACGTTGCATCATCTCCAGATTTGGGCAAGCTCCTATAGATCTCCCTTTTCAGTTTAATAGCCTTTTGTACTTCATCATTCCACCACCAAGTCTCCTTCTGTGGAGGTCCACAACCTTTAGACTCCCCCAAAACCTCTTTGGAAATTTTTGTTATGCAGGAGCTCATGTTATGCCACATAGTGTTAACATCAGACTCCAAGTTCCAAGTTACCTCCTTGGTGAGTTTATCATGAAAAGTCAATTTCTTTTCTCCTTTAAGATTCCACCACTTGATCCTGCTATCTTGGTTTCCGTTATGTTTGCCTTTATTGATCTTCATGTTAATATCCAAAACTACCAACCTATGTTGGGCCGTGAGTTCTTCGCCAGGAATCACTTTACAATCCTTGCATATGTTACGATCCACCCGCCTTGTAAGGAGGTAATTAATTTGGCTACAGTTGTGCCCACTCTTGAAAGTAATCTTATGAGATTCTCTTTTCTTGAAATGGGTGTTTGCTAAAATCATATCATATGCAACTGTAAAATCTAATATCCTCTCTCCTTCTCTGTTCCTGTTGCCATATCTAAAACCACCATGAACTCTCTCAAATCCAGCATTACCACTCCCCACATGGCCATTTAAATCACTCCCAATAATAATCTTCTCCTCGATCGGTATTCCTTGCATCAATTCATCCATGTCATCCCAAAAATCCTTCTTCGCATCCTCGCTAAGGCCAACTTGGGGGGCATAAGCGCTAATAATGTTAAAAATATTTCCCCCAAGAACAACCTTGATAGCTATGATTCTATCACCCATCCTTGTAATCTTGACGACGTCATCCTTCAACATCTTATCAACGATAATACCTACGCCATTTCTATGTTTATCAATACCTGTATACCAGATTTTGTATCCTGTGTCTCCAATCTCTCTACAGCGTTCCCCTGTCCACTTGGTTTCCTGCAAGCAAGCTATATTGACTTTTCTTTTCATCATGGTATCCACTATCTCCAAAGATTTCCTTGTCAAAGAGCCAATATTCCAAGATCCAACTCTAATCCTTTTTTGTTGAACTTGCTTCTTTACTTGCCTTCGTCGAAAATGTTGCCCCTGCACATTTTTCACTGCATCTGGGCAATGATGCGGCGGGACTAGCTTCTTTACCCACACCCGTCCAAGATGTGGAAACCCTTGCACATTTTTCACTACATCCGGGCGATGATGCAGCGGGACTAGCTTCTTTACCCACACCCGTCTAAGATGTGGAAACCCTTGTTTATCCTTCAACACAACCGGGCGTCGTTGTGTCGAAACCCCTTGCATATTTATCACTGCACCCGGGTGCCGGTGCAGCGCGTCGCTAGGTAGGGACGCTCCAACGATATTCTTATAAGGATCCATGTCATAGAAAGAGTGACAGTTTTTATAGGTTGGCTGTCAACCTACCACCAACCCTCCTCCTTTACCCGGGCTTGGGACCGGCTACATTTACACAAAAAATGAAAACATAGGCGGAGTTCCCCCCCCCCCCCCATACCCTACATTAAATATTATTGCATATTTGAGTAGATCTACACTAGTATATCTTCTAGTATACTTTCATTAAATGATTCAATTATCTGGTCGTCAAAACGCCATGAATGCATTTGTCGAAATTTTCATTGAAATTTGTCGAAATTTCCATTGAAATTTGTCGAAATTTCCATTGAAATTTGTCAAAATTTCTGTTTCTATGTCCACCAAAATGACGTCAAAATTGGACACTTCATTCCTTGGGTTCAATCCTCTAAACAAGAGAAGTGACAGAAGAAATCACATAATGAGAAGCACATAGCCGCATCAACTAATTATACTCCTTAGTCCTTACCAATAAAAAAAACATGAGGTGTAGACTCCTCCTAAGTGTCCTCTCTGGTTGATGCAACATTAGCAGATATGGTAGGAAACATATACTAATAGCAAGTATTTTTAGTTTGTCCTTTTCTACCACAATGTGCGCACTTAGGACGTTGTCATGTTACTCCACTACAACCACCTGTACCGCCACCTTAGTAAATCGTCTACCTTGACCACAATCACACGTAGGGGGCATAAAAGAATGTTGCTTTGTGCATAACCTAACCCAGTGACCAAGACAAATTTATCACTCAGGACATTGTTTTAGTACTCCATGACCACCACATGTGCCATCCACCTTAGTAAATCCTTTATCGTGACCAAGACCACATGTACATGACATAAAAGAATATTGGCTTTGTGGATAACCAGACCGATTGATCGATGTAGATTTATCACTCGCGAACGAAGTGAGAGTCGTGGTAACTTGCTACAAGAGCGCACATGACACTCTAGAAAAAATTCATGCGAAGGAAGAACTCTAGATAAGATGTATTGCGAACCCCCTCATACTCGTGACAAAGACCGGTCGAAAACTTGATCGCGCTCATGTGATTCTTTGTACATGCATTTCTAGGATACTGTTGGAGACTGGTAATATTCCATGCAAATCATTAGTCAGGCATGTGACTTAACACTGAAAGTATTGACTGGAGATTTATCAATATGCTAAAAATTCCATATAACTTAGAAGTCATATCATGCATTTGTGACATAATATTGGAATATATAAGTTACATGTTATCCTACAATGCTTTGCATGTTTCAAGGTTATTAGTTAAGTCAAATATCTATGTATGCACATCATGGGGAATAGATTTGTTATGTTGTTCCCCTTGTGGTCTACCTTAGTGAGATTTTGATGCGTCTCTGGCATTTATAAAAATGTTTACAATCCAACCCCTTTGAGAAAAATTATTATCATTCGGTTCTTCACAGTAGGTGATGATGTGACTATACTGTGATAGTGGCTTGTCTAGTTTATCATACATACTAGAAGGGATCCTCTAGGTGATGCAGAAAACCCAACAATAGCATTCGAAAGTATTTTTGGCCCAAAGGCCGCCACCATGGGACCAAAGATGTTGCAAAGACAAGGAATGCCGGCAATGCCAAGGTCGGTGATTTGACTACTAGCGGTGCGAGCAGGGGGCTAGATTCCCACCACTGCCAAGGGGCAAAGACTTGATTTCCACCACCCCTAAATTGGTTGGCCTTGCCTGTATGGTGACAACCGTTAGTGAGTTAGGTTGGGTTGTCGTCTCTGCTGACGACCACAATAGGGTCGATATGGGTACTAGCCGCCGTTGGTGATGGGCGACTAACATGAGAAGTTGGCATGGACTGGCCCGTTGGTCAGCATGGTAGCCATCACTGTTGACAGATGACCTGGACGGGGCCATTGTTGGTCTTACTAAATGAGAGGCCAAGACTGGGCCGCTTTTGATGACCACCAGTTGCGAGTTGCAGCTAGAAGGACAAGTGACGATACTGGGAGATGAGTGGCAAGTGACTGCCGCCGTTAAGATAACTTGACATATGAGGGGAAGTTGCATGTAGGCCCAAGTAATGTTAAGAATTCAAACCCAAGAAGCTCTGATACTATATAACACAAGTGGTATTGGGAAGAGATGACCTTACTTTTGGTCAGCCTCATGTATTATACATTTATATATATAAGAAAGAATACACCCAAACATCTATAGTCAGGTTCCTAAACTTTACACACTAGTCCCTAACATATATATGTGTGTGTGTGTGTGTGTGTCTATATATATATATATATATATATATATATATATATATATATATATATATATATATATATATATATATGTCAGGCTAGAATACATTCGAGTGTATCCGGAGAAGAATACACTCAAGTAGTTTTCCATGATGCAATATTTTTTTGAAAAATCTAATATGTTAATCTTCTTAAACATCATGTGAATAGCTCATATATAAAATTTGAGCCCATTTGGACATTTATAGGTCATGTTATGAAGACCACAAAAATTATGCATTTCAAATTAGTTTCGTGCGTCGATTTTGTTGCCCCCAAATGAGTGACTTATACTCATCTAAATGAGCTCAAAATTTGCATGTAGCCTAATTATAGTATAACAATGAAGGTCAATGGTTTACATTTTACAAAAAAATTGTCTTGATATGCAAACACCACTTGAGTGTAGTGTGCGATCTGTACACTCGAGTGTATTCTAGCTTGACTCTCTCTCTCTCTCTCTATATATATATATATATAGTCAGGCTTGAATACACTCGAGTGTATCCAGAGCAGAATACACTCAAGTAGTTTTTCATGATGCAATATTTTTTTTTAAAATCTAATCCGTTGATCTTCTTAAACATCTCGTAATAGCTCATATATAAAATTTGAGCCCATTTGGATATTTATAGCTCATGTTATGAAGACCACACAAATTATACATTTGAAATTAGTTTTGTGCATTGATTTTGTTGCCCTTGGATGAGTCACTTACACTCATCAAAATGAACTCAAAATTTGTATGTTGCCTAGTTATAGAATTACAATGAAGATCAACGGTTTACATTTTATAAAAAAATAGTCTTGATATGCAAACACCACTTGAGTGTAGTGTGTGATCCGTACACTCGAGTGTATTCTAGCAGCTTGACTCTCTCTCTCTCTCTCTATATATATATATATATATATATATATATATAGGTTAGGAAGTGTGTATTTCAGACCGTGTTGATTTTTTATACACATCTCATCTAAGAGGTATACATCACATTCATAAGGTTGGATTGTTCATTAGGATTTTACAATCATCATTAATGATGACAGGTACATATAAGCTACACGTACTCAGGTACACAATTCTTTTAGCCTATATATATATATATATATATATATATATATATATATACACATACAAATATGTGCGGAAATGTGTGTACATATATTGTATATGTATGCATATGTGTATATAAATTGAATCGTATATATGTATAAATGTATGAAGGCATAGATTGAAATGTACACATAGATATATACACACATGTATGTATGTGTCGGTGTGGTTGCATGTGTATAATTAGTTGACTGTACAATTTGATAACATAGATTGATAAATTCTGTGTAACCATCTACAAGAGCAAGGGAGATGTTCAAAGTTGCACAAACTACAATGTATCAATTTGATGAGTCACACTGTAAAGTTGTAGGAGAGGATTATTATCTATAACACTAAAATCAAACAACCAGTTTGGGTTCATGCCTGCTAGATCCACTGCGGATGTTATCTTTATGATAAGGAGGCTTATGGAGAGGCACATAAAAGCAAACGAGATCTTCATATGGTCGTTATTGATTTGGAAATGGCTTTTTAAAGAAAAATGTGTGCCAATCAAATACATTGAATTAATAAAACAGATATACACTCAACTACAAGTGTTAAAACGGACCAAAAACTACAAGTGTTAGAACTTCAGAGGAGAAATACTAAGATTTACTATTACAGTTGGGTACATCAAGGATCGGCATTGAGTCCATGTATATTCGTTCTTATTATGGATGAGTTGACAAAACATGTTTGAGATGAAATCCCTTGGTGCATTTTATTTGATGACGATATTTTTTTGATTAATGAATTAAATGAAGTTTTTCGATAAAGTTTAACTTAGGAGAAATGTGTTGAAATCTGCTGAATTTTAAGACCAGTATAAGCAAATAGAGTATAGTATATGCATTGCAATTTCAGCCGGTCTATAATCGTGAATCGAGGCTTGGTTGGATGGAGTGGATGTACCAAAATGTGATAAGTTTCGTTACTTGACTTTTATTATTCATATGGATGGTGACGTTCAAGATAATGCTTGTCACCCGATAAAAACATGATGGTTGAAATCAAAGAGTCCCCTTGGAGTAGTATGTGACTACAAGATCCCATTCATTAAAAAGTTTTATAGAACATATATATGACCAACCATGCTATATGGGAGTGAAAGTTGGCCGGTGAAGACAAAAGGCGGTCTCAATAAGATGAATCATCGTCACCATCATCTAAGCATCAATCCTAACAATGTTGGGGTTGGCTACATGGATCCTTCTTTTCAATCAGCTGTGGGTCATATTCTGATCAAGATGTAAAGGTCCATAATCTCTCTTTATAATCTCTTCTCAAGTTAATTTAGGTCATACCAAGATGAATGTCGATGAAACACATATGCTGAGACGAATATGTGCGAAGACAGTGAATGAGTTGAGAAATGACTATATAAGGAACAAAGTGGTGGTGCGAGTGCTGAGGGGAAGTTCCGTGAGCTGAGATGGTATGGATGTGCAATGCAGATTGAATAATGTACAAATTCGAATGACTTCTATAGATTCGAGCACAATTATAAGACGAAAAGGCCTAAATCGACTTGGGAAAAGAAGGATTCATGCAGCTGACCCCAACGCAATTGAGATTGAGGTTTGTATGATGATGATGATACATTAATGTGCATATATACTGTTCGTTTTAAAATGTGGCTGCATAGACCCAACACATGCCCTGCATATCCAGTCATGGGGTACATGTGCAGCTGCTTAGATGGGTTTGCTATATATTGATAAAAATAAACATAGAAAATCTCAAAAAATATATAAAATCATAACAATTGTCATTTCCATGAAATAGCCACACGAATGTAAAGGTTAAAAGCATTTTATTTGAGAAACAAATCAACAACAGTAGGCCTGGCCTTGGTTGCCCAGGGAGCAGAAAAGACTTGTCTAGTTTCAAACCCCTAATTGAGTGCCTAGGAAACCTTTCCAAGTGCCTAGATGATTATTACTATTACATGATACAAATGTTGAGGGGTTATTGGGCTAAGTAGATTCAAAACAAAATGAATAAGCTGTAAAGAAATATTTTGTCTCTTATAGGCATGGGTTTCCTTGTTGGGCTTTGGAATATATGTTTAGGATCAACTATAAATTAGATGTATATACCAATATGTAGTACTTTTAGAAAATAACCAATTATATGCTTATAAGGGGGAAAGCATTGACAATCACGATAAATAATGTGTATAATAAGATAAACTTAGTCTGAAATAAATAATAAGTTAATTGCCTAGGTGCCTGACCTTTTCCCTAGTGCCTTACCACCTTAACAAGTATACTGAGCAACTACTATTTGAAACAATCTTATTTTTATATGAGTGCTCAGCCTTAGGCTAAAGCAGACTAATCCACCTAACTTTATGTATTAATGGACTGTTTGGGAGCTAGCCATACCCATGGAACCAACAGATTAGGGGATCCTAAGGAGTGCAAGCTTCTTGTAATCCAACATAACAAGCAACCTAAAACTTGAGATTAGTAGCATTCCTTTGGACTATTGTACTGGGTCTGATGCCCAAATAACGATTCAAACACTAGGGATCTTTGGACCATTGCACTAAGCCTGATGCCCAAACATCAATTCAAACACTAGGGATCTTTTGACCATTGCACTAAGCCTGATGCCCAAACATCAATTCAAACACTAGGGCTCTTATAATAGACCATTACGGTCCCGAAACTCTTAGAATTGACATTCTGGCTCAAAAATAGGTTGTTAGACCCACAAAAAAGATCCAAGACACTGTAAAAGTCAAATGTAACCAACGAGAAGCACCCCTTGAGGCTTAAGGTGCCATAGTGTCTAGGTACCCATAGGTGTAGCCCTTACTAGTATGCTCAGAGAGTAGAGTGGCTTCTGGCCGGGAGCACAGTGTTGCATTACATTGTCTTACTCTTTGGAAAAATTGCAGGGGATGTGTTTGTTTCATGTTGAAGATAACTAATGTTAGGAAACAAAAAGACTATGGAACTAAAGAAGTAAAAGAGAAACTACAGAAACAGGAAATAATAACTAACTATATAAATATCTCAATCTCTCCCTTAAGTTGGAGTATAGATATGAATCATGCCCAATTGGGAACACAACATCTGAACTTGTTGTATGTGAGAAGCTTTATGGAAATCATGTATTTTGTTCCACAGTAAGTGAGAAAGGTTTGACTATCTTCTTGGATAACACATCATCCCGTAGAAAATGACAATCTACTTTGATTTGTTAAGTTATTTCATGAAAGACTGGGTTGCTAGCAATAAAAGTTGCTACTTTGTTGTCACAATACACAAGAACATGAGTAGTCACATGGCAGCCAATGTCTGCAAGAAGAGATTGAATCCGGAGGATCTTAATATGTGCCATTGTACGATACTCGGCCTCAACACTGGATTTGTCCACTACATTTTGTTTATGCTTCTCCAGTTAACGAGATTTCTCCCAACAATTGTGCAATAACTAGATGTGGACTGTCTATCAGATTAACTTACCACATAGTCAACATTAGATACCCTACAATGTTCAAGTGCCCATTTTTCTTGTAAGATAGTCCTAGCCCTAGAGATCTTTTCAGATAACGTAAGACAACATGTAGATGACATTGTTTGGGACAATCCATATACTGACTCAAACCCTACACAAAAAAAGATGTCTGGTCTGGTAGTGACAGTAAGATATAGGAGTTTGCCCACAAGATGCTGATATTGAAGCTTATTTTTTAATGGCTTTGACACATCTGACCATAAATCACGAGCTTGATTCGTAGAAGAGACAATATGACAACATCCAAGCATCCCATTTTCCCATAGAAAATCAAGAGTGATCTCTTTAGGATAAGGTCATATAAGTTTCACTATGTGCAACTTCAATCCCAAGAAAGTATCTGAGCTTCCAAAGATCATTTACAACAAAATGCTTCTAAAGATGTGCTTTACTGGCTTTAATCTCAAGAACATCATTTTCAAATAGCATAGTATAATCTACATAAAAAATAAGATTGACTACTCTTGCATTAGTAATTTTGATAGAAACTCAATGATTACAATGCGAGTGAGAGAAATAAACTTGCTCAAGATAATCGATAATTTGTTAAACCAGACACGATACTTTGTTTTGGCCCATATATTGCCCTCTATAATAAGCAAACTTTTTGTGAATGATACCCATGAGCAACATGTATAACCCCTCTCTAGAAGATCGCTATATAGGAAGGCGTTAGTGACATCAAGATGATGTAAGGACCAACCCAGATTTACAACCACAAAAATAAGAATACACACCAAATTGAGCTTAGCAACGGGCAAGAAGGCCTTTTAGTAGTCAACTTCTGCTTCATGTATATATTCTTTCTCAACAAGGCGAGCTTTTAAAACCCCTCAATAGTACCATTAGGGAGATGCTTAACAACAAATACCCATATGCAACCAACTGTCTTGTAGCCTGAGGGTAGATCAACAAGTGTCTACTTCCCATGTGTCGGAAAAACATTCATTTCTTCATCACGGCCTTTCTCCAGCCAAGATGTTGTAGAGTTTTCTTTACTTTAGGAGTAGAAATAGCAGATAGAGTAGAAGGGATCTTTGCCATATTGGCACTCAGGTGCTATGTAGAAACATGTTTAGAAATACAATACTTGGCAGTGGACTAGGGTGGTTTCCTCAGAGCAATAGGTAATTCCTTATTCGATAACACAATAAGAATTACATTGTTGCCTTCTTTTGTTGAGGGATCAATAGTCGCAAGAGAGTCCATGGTAGGAGATACTTCAGGTGGAGATTTTCAATTTCACCACCCATAGACCTAGAGAGGTGTAGGGTAACTTTTCTCAGATCCGACTTCAAGAGGAATAAGTAATGAATGAACAATGGATTCATGTCATGACCATGTGCAGAGTAGTAAGGAGTGTCTTCAAAGAAAGTAAACATCAACAACGACATATGTGTGAGGAGGAACTGGATCAAAACATCAATGCCCCTTTTTGTGTACAAGAATAACCAAGGAAGCAACAGTGAACATCCCTATGTGAGAATTTGTCACGCCCTTCATGGTTGTATATAAAACTAAGCCAGTCAAAGGTTTTAGGTGGTAGAGAAAAAATAGGTTCATGGGGAAACAAGAGCTAGTAAGGTACTTGATTCTTAATAACAGAGGTCGACATGCAATTTATAAGGAAATTTGTGGTGAGGATAGCATCACCCCAGTCGGATTAGGAAACATGCATCTAAGGCATAATAGTGTGACTGTGCAAGCAACATCTAATAGGGGGTGGTTTTTGCGTTTCGTAACTCCATTTTTCTATTGAGTATATGTGCAAGATGTTTGATAAATAATACCCTTGGAGGTCCAAATGTTTTAAAATCCATGTTGCATTTATACCTGCATATTGTGAGTGTGAACAAATTTCCAAGTAACACAAATGATTTTGCATTTCATTCAAAAAGCTCAGAGCACAATCAAAATTTTAGATCTATCTTTAAGTAAATAGATCCAAATTGTTCTAGATCAATTAAAGATAAAAAAAATAAAGGACACAAGTACAACATGAGGTACGACATGGACCCCAAACATCAGAATGAACAAGACAAAAACAACTATGACTCATCCTAACACAAACATCATGCACATGTTGTTCCCAAGTTTCAAGACTGACATTAGAACTTCACATGCTGGAGGTCAGGAGATTGGATCCGAGGTTTGGCAATAGACGAATGCCCAAGACTAGGATGCCATAGACACAAAGATGTAGATTGAGCGGTGAGAGCGGTCACACACAAAGTCCATGATTTTTGTTGGTGGTAGAGACCATCTCCACTTCATACCTCCACCAGTCGCCCTCCTGGTCCTGGGATCTTGCATAGAGACAGAATACAAATAGAAGTTTATACTACAATTTCGGCCCTTTGTCATTTATGAACAAAAACAAGACATAAGGGAAACTTCTGTTGGGTTTTGTAGAGAAAACATGCGCGGCGGAAGCAACAAAAAAAATTCCACACAACCTGAAATAGGATCCCATCGACAACAACGTATTTAGAAAGAGTGTTGCGGGATATACCTTATCGCGGAGCAAGTCCGACGATGTCCCGCTGCACGATGGTGTGCAACGTTGCTGGCCTACACAGACGAAACTTCTCTCCCGTTCGTTGAGTGCGTCGCAGGAAGATCCGACGGTGCTTCTTTCGTGCGGTGATGTACGCCGCTCGTAGCGCGTATGGATAGTCGTTGACGTCCTCCGAACGCAGGCGTCTCAGCGTTTGCGTCTATACTTCGTCCACACGGATGGATTGGAACTCCACGTCGCGCTTCTTAAGCCGGCGGGAAGGAGTCGTCTCTGTGCTGCGACGTGCTAGCATCGCGGTGCTCTCCTTTATCTCCTGAGGACGGTGACGGCTAGGGTTTACATGCGCGAGCGTAAACTTAAAAGCCTCTCTCAATATCTTATATAGATATCGGCCGCCAAGCCCCCTTTAAATAGGAAACGAAAGGGAGTAGGGTTTCCTAAACCCATCGGAAAACAGAAACACTGCGTTAATTAAAACGCTCGTGGATTAATTAAAATATCCTGGAATTAATTAATTAACCAAATAATCATATTAATTGATTAAGTAATATCCGACTCCATGCAATCACTTGGGATGGCTCTATGGGCATATATACCAACAACTTCGTCACAAATAGGACATATTTAAGAGCAATAGGGGTGTATGTGACATCTCCAACCCAAGCATAGTGGATATAGAGCCATCAACCAAACTAATTTGCGAGTGATGCTTAGAATTTAGTTAAGGTAGTGAATAGCTTCTTATTTTCAGTCATTTGAGCAGTAGCCTCAGAACTAATAATGCGCTCTTTATTAGGTGTAATATCTTGAATACAAGTAGAATCACTTGAGGATCGTACAAGATTGGCTTGTGAGATGATAAAGAGGTTGCCTTGAGCAGTCTCTCAAGATCTGCAAAATCAAAAGCGACTATCTGACTATTGTTTCCATAGATATTGATGTAGAGGGTAGAATCATTATCCACATTGGTAGTAGTTGATTAGCTCAGTTGGCTTACCGTGCTTTTTCCAACGCGTGTCTTCAGTGTGATTTGTCCTCTTGTAGAATTTACTGTATTGTTGGGTGGAGGGAGATATACCTCTACCAGTGAAATTGGAACCTGCCCGGCCATGCCCTATGCTGCAATAGAGATTCCACGTCATCATCTAGGACAACAAGAGTAGATGGTTCTTCTATAGGAGAGGTAAACATTGACCTTGCTAACATATATATACATCATCTAGGGTAGGTAGCGACTCAGAAGCAAGGATCTAGTGCGAGCAAGGATCTAGTGCCTAACAACTTTATACCTACTAGGGAAGCAAGATATTTACACAGTTGTATCTCATCTTGTTGTTTCTCAAGTTTAGAGAGATCCATAGTCATCAGATAGTAATCCTTGGGTTCTCCCCAGATTCCATTTAAGTTGTCAAAGTGCAAAGAAAATGATGAAGAATTTTCCATCAGATGCAAGCATTTGTACAAATCAAATACTCTGGATGCATTGCCCTTACTAGAGTAGACTGTGTCTAGATGGTCCCAAGCCCATACATGTTAAGGTGATTGCCTAGGCGCGCCTAATCGGCCTTCTAGGTGGCAACATAGTCAGAATATACTCTGACTTTTTGAAAAAATCGCGTTTAAAACTCGAATTTTTCCCTAGACGTATGAAATGGCCGAATAAATCCCTATTCCCGAATACTACGTTTTATTCCCGTATTATTTGCGAATTATAATGTTTAATGTTTTTTCCCGTTCTATATGTTATTTTCCCATATTATACTGATTAAGACTCTAACTTAGTTTAACTGCATATATGTGTTTGTGTAGGTAAACACGTATATGAGTGTGTACATAATATATGTATATGTATATGTATGTAATAGTTATAGATACATGTATGCAATATATACGTACATATATATGTGTAAAACATGCATACACATACACACACACACACACATATATATATATATATATATATATATATATATATAGAGAGAGAGAGAGAGAGAGAGAGAGAGTCAGGCTAGAATACACTCGAGTGTACGGATCGCACGAATACACTCAAGTGTGTTTGCATATCAAGACTATTTTTTGCAAAATGTAAACCGTTGATCTTCACCGTCATACTATAACTAGGCTACATATAAATTTTGAGCCCATTTGGATGAGTGTAAGTCACTCATCCAAGGGCAACAAAATCGACGCGCGAAACTAATTTGAAATGCATAATTTTTGCGGTCTTCATAACATGAGCTATACATATCCAAATGTGTGCTCAAATTTTGCGTATGAGTTGTTCACGAGATGTTTAAGATCAACGGATTAGATTTTCAAAAAAAATATTACATCATGAAAAACTACTTGAGTGTATTCCGCTCCGGATACAAGCGGAGTACACTCGAGTGTATTCTAGCCTGACTCTCTCTCTCTCTCTCTCTCTATATATATATATATATATATATATATATATATATATATATAGAGTCAGGCTAGAATACACTCGAGTGTATCCGGAGCAGAATACACTCAAGTAGTTTTTGATGATGCAATATTTTTTTTGAAAATCTAATCCGTTGATCTTCTTAAACATCTTGTGAACAACTCATACGCAAAATTTGAGCACATTTGGATATGTATAGCTCATGTTATGAAGACCGCAAAAATTATGCATTTCAAATTAGTTTCGCGCGTCGATTTTGTTGCCCTTGGATGAGTGACTTACACTCATCCAAATGGGCTCAAAATTTGTATGTAGCCTAGTTATAGTATGACTATTAAGATCAATGGTTTACATTTTGTAAAAAATAGTCTTGATATGCAAACACACTTGAGTGTATTCGTGCGATCCGTACACTCGAGTGTATTCTAGCCTGACTCTCTCTCTCTCTCTCTCTCTCTCTATATATATATATATATATATATAAAAGATGTATGCAATATATCCGATTTTTTTTGACTTTTCCCCGAATTGTTGATTGTATTTTTACCATATGTTGACCGCTTTTTATGCGGATTTCACGCATAATTCCGGAATTCCGAACTTTTCAACTCAGCCGAACGTATCACGAATACCGAATTTGTAACTATGGGTGGCAGGGCCCCCAGGGGGTGTGCTTCGCCCTGTGGTTCACCTAATTTGCCACCTTTTCCCACATTTTTTGTCATATTAATTAATTTCAATGGTCTATTTCTGTGTCCCTAGTGTTCAAAACGTACATTGTGATTTTTATGTTCCAATTATCATTTTTTAATCATAATTGAATCTATTAATAAACATGTAATTGATTTTCATATTTTGCCTTTGTTGTCTTAAATTCAGTTTTTGTATAGTGGCTATATTATTAAAGAAGTCAATACTTAGCAATAGATTAATCTTCATTTATGTACTAAATCTCAATCTCCCACATTATTTGGAATTGTCTTCTTGTCTTGGCAGTGCTAAGTAAACTTTTTTAGAAAATGTAATTTTTCATGCCTCTTACCATAATACATAATGCCTCTTACCATAATACATATGTATATCAATGAGTTAACCATAAGTTTGTGTACTTACACATATAATTGTGAAATAGATGTACACAAAGGGCGAAAAGTTCTGAAAATCATTAAATATATGTATACCCACATGTTATGATTAATAGAAGCAAAATTGAATATGTGCTTAGAAAATTTAGCCAATCTAGAATTGTGAATGGTGGAGTCAGGTTGGATGGACCAATATGTGATGACTTTCGTTACTTGGTTTCTATTATTGAAAGAGAGGGTGAAGTTCAAGATGTTGCTTTTCACATGATCATGTGATCACAACAGGATGGTTGAAGTGCATGAGTGCAACTGTAGTAGTATGTGACCAAAAGATTTCTCTCAGATTAAAAAGCAAATTTTATAGAACAACTATACGACCAACCATGCTATACGAGTGAATGTTGGGCAGTGAAGAAACAAGGTCTCAACAAGATGAATGTGGCCGAAATGCGTATCTTGAGATGGATGTGTGGGAAGACAAGAAAAGATTGTTTGAGGAATGACTAAATCAGAAACAAAGTGGAGGTAGTGAGCATCAGGACAAGTTGTGTGAAGAACGTCTAAGATGGTATGGACATGGCAGTGCAGATCGATAAATGCACCTATTTGAAGCAAGGTTATTGAGTCAAGAACAACTAAAAGCAGAGGCAAGCCTAAATTAACTTGGGAAGAGTTTATATATAGAGGTTTTGAATCTTTACATCTTGATCAGAGTATAACCCATAATAGAGCTGATTGGAAAAGAAGGATCCATGTAGTCGACCCCAACATGGTTGGGATTGAGGCTTAGATGATGATGATGATGATTATGATGATACCTACATGTTAAATGTACTATTGTTTTAGCTTTTTTAAAGCAGCCTAAGCGACACTTTGTCGTGACAAGTTGCATGGCTCTCTGCCCGAACAATGTGTTGCCTTGACAAGTATGTCCAAACCTCCTTTGCTATCGTTTGAAAATTAAGTTTGTGGATATACCATGTCCACAACTCTGCGGATGCCATGACAAAATTAGTTAATCATGTTCGGTCCACCTCTCGAACTCCTTTTTTGTTCTCCTCAGAAGTCTCATCTTTCACATGTGGTCGCTCAATAAGGTGATCGATCTTGCCAAAAGATTGTACATATATATGAAAGGATCTCGCCCACAATATATAGCTGTATCCATTTAACTTGACATTAGTGACACACTTAGCGTGTGTTTAAGTCTCTATGGAAGATGAAGTCATTTTAAAGAAGGTTTGTACTCAAATTATTGAGAATTGGAGCATCATAAAGCTAAATCGTGGCGTGCACTTGATCAACTTGCTGTGTGGAAGTCCATAGCAGGAAATGCATGTCGTGTACTTGAACAACACAACGTATAGCAAGATCGTCGGTAAAAAGGCAACAAGAAGGTTCACTGCGTGTACTAGTGACGTGTATTTTACTACGCGCTTAAACGCAAGTATACGCGTCGAGTAATATAGGCCTTGTGAGGCCCGAGTCGAACTCAGGGATACGTGAATTATTGGAGACTTCTACTAACTAATCGCAATCAGCTAGACCGATTAACAAAGTAGGGTTTTGTTGTTCAAATTAAAAAGAAAATAAAAATCAAACAAAGAAAACAATCGATTAAAGGTTAATTTAATCAATTCAAAAGGATATCTTTAGGATGGCGGTTTCACCGCGGGTCAACATTGTATTAAGTTTCATATAATTCCTCACACTTCTCTCTCTATCCGGGTAGTGGCCTGAAAACAGAATTACCCACTGTCGTGGTGTAATTCACTACTTAGATTTAGGTTGATTCCACCGTCGTAGTAATCATTCCCCTAAACTAAGTGCATTAAAAACGGTCTCTCAGTTCCCACCATTAATTTTACAACTCCTTTGTCAAGGGTTTTATTAATTAATGTAGAATTCGTCTCTTTTCAACCGTTAATCCTTCTGTCGAAGTGATTAAGGGCATTAAGTTATTATTATGGTGATCAAGCATAACAATAGAAATGGAGAAAACGAATCTATACCACGGATTTGAGAGAAAAATATGAATTATTGATATAAAAATGTCATACAATGCATTCCCGGGCTACTCCCGGTCCTAAAGATTGAGGGTTTTAGCCTCTCATGTTCATCTCACACGAATACATGGTAGAAATTGGGGAATTCATAAGAAAAACGGGAAATAAATGGGAAAACCCCTGAACGGAGAAGAACCGGTGGATCCTTGGCGTAGAACACGAGCTTCCCCCGCCTGTCGGTGGTGGAAATCGTCTTCGGCAGCGTCCGAATCACCCGGGATGAGCTTCTCGGCCTCCGTTCTCCTCTCTCTCCTCCTCGGCACTCGTGCAATCCAAAAATGAGATCCTCACGTCTGGGCGGCCGTCATTAGGTATAAGTCCCTAATTAGGTCGTTAAATAACAACAGCCGTCCGATCGAGATCAAAACAAATCCAACGCATATCTGCCGGCGTCGATACCATCGACGCGGGTCGATGGTATCGACCCGGCGGATTAGCGGCAGCTTTCCTTTCTTTTATTCTGAGCGCCTGTGGTGATCTCGATACCATCGACTTGTGTGTCGATGGTATCGACTCCTTTAGCGTCGGTTGTTGTCGTTTAGCGACGTTGTAGCTCCCCTTGTGTCGATGGTGTCGATGGCATCGACTTGGGTCGATGGTATCGACAGTTTCCTCGCCAGCAACTTGAAGGGATCTCGATACCATCGACTTAAGTGTCGATGGTATCGACTCTGTATTGCTTTTCTCGGCTGACAACCTGTGGCTTGGTCGATGGTCGATGGTATCGACTTCCGTCGATGGTATCGACGGAAGCAGATACTTGTTTTTCCTGAAATTTCACAACAAGACCAAGTAAATCCACACAATTTATAATAAGATGATAAATAATGCTCAAAATAGTAAAACAAAGGGGATTTGATATAAAATGATGGCAAAGACCAAATAAAGTGAATTATGCAATAATATCCATGAAAATGAGTAATTAAGGCACAAAACACATATGAAATAGGTCTCTAAATGCGACTCAAAATCATCGCATCAAACTCCCCTAAGCTTAAACATTGCTCGCCCTCGAGCAACTAATCCTTAGAATAGAATTGCAGATATCAACTAACAATCAATACATCACCCCACATTCCACATGACTCCCACTGAACGTTCTCAAACCGGCCTTTCCTAATCACAGAACAGTAATTACCCTATAGGCGACAATAATCATCAATAAAAGAAATTATCCTTCAAACCAATGAACACTATCACATAAGGCAGTTAACATAATAAAATTTTCCGATTCAGCATTAGTGCATCTTGTGATCGCCTACACTACGTTGCTCGCCCTAACTACCATCTACATGGAAGCAGTTCTCCTGATAAACATGAGTGAGGAGAAAATCACGGTGGCCTACCAATCCGAGCAACGGGTGGATGGAATGGGTGGTTCATGGAAGAATTTGGAAGTATTACACAGTTTCAAAATGCATACAACAAAATGCCCTAATTGATGCCAATGCACATTGAAAATGCCCTAATGCTTAAAATTGGGTGGAGTGATGCATGCACTAACCTTCCACCTCAAAAAGAGATAGAAATCTAATTAAGCCACATCATGTACTCAGTTTCCTTGTTATGCAAGTGATATCATGTTCCTTTCTCCCTCTTATTCCATTTCCTTCTAAATTCTCTTTTTTTTTCTTTCTTTTCCAGAATTTTTTTCTTTTCCTCTTAGCCCACATATCCATAATTGCTTAGAGATACATGTGTTAGGCTATTTTCTTCATGATTGAAAATCTTTGTACTATTTCGAGGGTATGGGACAATTTAGATCACTTTTCAAGACAACTGAGGTACATGGTGTACTTATGCATGAAAATCATGAAAATTATGAGTGCAACTACATGACATGCACCTAAAGGTAATGTGCATGAATCACTATCCATTTTTTTTCATTTTATGCAAAAATATGAAAATAACAATGCAAATCCTATCTACATGCTATGCACGCAAGAAGGAATTAAAACTGTACTTTACTTCCAATTCTTTGGTGGATTATGGAAAAATATGAAGTGGAATGATCACAAGATTAAGTTACTGAACTTTAGAAAAATATCATGTGTCCCTCCTTACTGACATGTGTAGTAGTTCAAAGGGTTCTTTCTCGTATATCCAATTAAGGTCTCATTACCATTTGATTAGGTTAGGCTCAAACAACCGTTACTATCCACTTTTCATGAGTCAATGGGGGTGTAGGTGTGACATATTGCTTCAAAGTTGACATAATCAATCATTTTCATAGGACAAGTTTCCCAAGAACAACCAAGTTAAGCTATCCAAAAGACCCAGAAATTTTGAAATTCCCTTAAATTTCCCATGAAAAAGCGAGATGACAATTTTTAAGACATCCACAATTACACTAGATAGATGTGGATCCTAAACAAACACTAAAATTGCAAGAACAAATAACAAAGCAGAAACTAAAAACAACTAAAGAAAAGATAAAAGATAGAGCTGTTCCAGCCACCCCCCTAAGCTTGAATTCGACTATGGCCTCATAGTCAAAAACTAACTTAAGGGTGGAACAGTGATACCCTGATCAATCTTGCGGAGGCGGTGGTGGGTATTGCGGTGCCGTAGGATCCCAAGACGGGTACTCCCCCTGGAAGCTTGGATCATATTGGGTCCTCGGCGGAGGCTGTGGATAGCCTCCAAAGTAGTCTTGACTCCAGTAATGGTCAAAGAAGGGCTCCTGTTGCGTCTCTATCCGCTGCAACCGGGTGTGCATTTGCTCTTGGTTGGCGAGGATGAGCCGCTCGTTCTCGAACATAGCCCGTTGGTTGTCAAGTACCCGGCTCGTAGTTTCATGAATGCCGGTATACATACCCATGTGCTGCTGCTGAGTCTGCTGGATGTCCTGCAACATGGTGTACATCCCCTGCATGGAATAGGGATCCATGGATGGCTGCTCGTACTGTGGTGATGGCGGCGGGGGCTGAGATGATGAAGATGCACCCGGATGCATCCTAGGACGCTTCCGTGGTGCCACACGTGCTCGAAGAGGTGTGAAAGCCTCCTCTTCCTCTGCAGCCTCGCCTTCTTGCTCGTCACCACCGTCGTCTTCCTCGGAGGACTCGATGGCTATGATTGGCCATCGGAAGTGCTGCTTGCCCTCAATGTTGAAGACGTCGTCCGGTAGGGAGCTCTCCTGATAAGCTTGGTTGACGTGGCAATGAGCATACGCCAACCCGTCCCGGAGAAGAATGAGATTGGAACGGTGCAAATGTTGCACGTTCACCTTGCTCCTCGTAAAGATCGGAGTCATGGACTGAAGGTTCAGCCCCAAGTAAAGCGCCAACTTGGTGACAAGACCACCAAAATGGATTGGAGTCTTCCTTGTGCTCCTCTTCACTGCCAGGACGCGCTGTAGCCAGAACGCCCCCCAGTTGCACTCTTGACGTTTCAGGAGTGCGTAGAGAAAGAACAGGTCACTCTCCTGAAACTTGCTCAAAGCAAGATCGCTTCGAGCGAAGAAAGTCAAGCTCAACATCCTGTGCAGGACCCGGACGAACGGGTGCTCAAAATCCGCTACCGCTGCATTATGGTAGCTCACAGTCTTCCCTGCCGGCACTGTAACTAGCTCGGCGAAGATTTTGTCGTAGTCGGTGCGGGCGTCGGTGATCATTGCGGCTGTGGTTCCAGTTGAAGATGTCGTTGAACTGCTTCAACGTGATGTTGTAATTGTTGTTGAAGAGTCGGAAGGACACCCTTCCCCGGATCCACGTCTGGTCCGATGGTACCACGTCATTTGGTACGACGCAGATATCAAGAGACGCCATGAACTCGGCCACCAGTTCCTTGTATGTGGGCCATTCGCCGAAAAACGGCTGCCCATCCGCATGACAGTCGATCTCATAAAGGCGATTGGTGTGCCGCGCTTGCCCGGCCAACACATAGGCCAAGTTGGCCTCGAACCCCAGCTCCTGGATCATGCCCCGGTCCACATACCGGGTGGGCTCGAACTTTCGCTTCATAATATCCTCGTAGACCTTCCTCACATCCATGTTGGCATGAATTAGGCGTGGACGAGGGATGGAAGCGGGTGGAGGAGGAACAAACTCCTCGATCTCCAAAGGGTGAGCGCTTGAGGACGACGCTCTGGCGGTGTGCACCATGGTTGCGAGAAAAGATGGGATTAGAAGAACAGAGCTCGGTGAAGATGGAGAAGAAATTCTCCGCTCGATGAAGATCTCCGCTCGATGACGCTTCTTCTGCAGTCTTGGAGGGCTCGGGGAAGTGCTAGGCGCAAAGGAGGATACTTGCTTTGAAGGTGTGACGTCAAGTGACGTTGCAAGTCCCCTTAAATAGGCTTGATCGGCGCCCCTGTTGACCCGTCGATACCATCGACGCGGGTCGATGGTATCGACACATCTCGCGGGTCGATGGTATCGACACATCTCGCGGGTATCCGCCTCCCTCGCGAGTATCGACGGCTGACGTTTGCTGGATCGAGAAACCCGGATTGCTGACGGGTCGATACCATCGACGGAGATCGATGGTATCGACGCAGCACCCGGATCGCTGACGTGGCTGTTGCAATCGTCGTCGATGTCTGTGTTCGGATCGGTGACATGTCCGTCGATACCATCGACGGGTGTCGATGGTATCGACTTGCTTTTATTGCGACACCGCCGTTGTGTTGCATCCAACCTGTGATGATGTCGATACCATCGACGAGGCCGTCGATGGTATCGAGTTGACTGAGCAAAATTCGTCTGAATATCTCCAGAGATCTCGATGGTATCGACTGGGGTGTCGATACCATCGACACTTTTATTGCGACCTGTCTGTGACCATGTCGATACCATCGACGGGGGTGTCGATAGTATCGACGCAATGCGATTTCTGCTGGTGTCAACCTGAACCCATGTCGATACCATCGACAGATGTGTCGATGGTATCGACCCTGCCTGTGCCTGCACATTCAACAAACGGATCAAGGTATCATTTTTAAACTAAAATTCAAACGAAATAAAAGCAATCTATGACTAAAATTAAACTATCCTAGTGTACCGATGGTTGGGTTGCCTCCCAACAAGCGCCCTTGTTTAGCGTCTTAGGCTAGACGTCTTCCCTCCATCTCATTCATGCACAAGTGAAATGAGTTTGACCTCATTCACTTTCCTCTTGTAATTCTCACCAAAATACAACTTTAAGCGTTGCCCGTTCACCAAGAATGTGGCATCTCCATCACGCACGAGAATCGCTCCGTGCGGTTTCACCTCCTCCACAATGAAGGGTCCACTCCACCGGGATTTCAGCTTCCCGGGATGCAGTTTGAGACGGGAGTTAAACAATAGAACGTTGTCTCCCTTCTTGAACGTGCGCATCTCAATATGGCGATCGTGTATCAGCTTTGTGCGCTCTTTGTAGATGCGGGCATTCTCATATGCCGTCATGCGTAGCTCATCCAATTCATTCAATTCAAACATCCTTTTTCTCCCGGCCTCATCATAGCGCAAGTTCAGCCTTCTTAGCGCCCAATGGGCCTTGTGCTCTAATTCCACCGGAAGATGGCAAGCCCGGCCGTACGCCAACCTAAAAGGCGTGGTGCCTATAGGTGTTTTGTACGCCGTTCGATAAGCCCAAAGTGCGTCCGGTAGCAATACACTCCAATTCTTCCTTGTGGATGCTACGGTCCTTTCTAAAATCTTCTTGATTTCTCTATTTGATACCTCCACTTGTCCTTGCGTCTGTGGATGATATGGGGTGCCGGTGTTGTGCTTGACCCCATATTTCTTTAAAAGTGTCGCGAATTTCTGATTTCGAAAATGTGTGCCTTCGTCACTAATGATCATTCGGGGTATCCCGAACCTGCAGAAAATGTTTTCTTTGACAAACCTGCACTACGTTCGAATCATTAGTTCTTGTGGGGATTGCCTCCACCCACTTCGACACATAATCTACAGCAAGTAAGATATAAAGATTTGAATTTGAGGACACAAAGGGTCCCATGAAGTCAATGCCCCATAAATCAAATACCTCAACTTCCTGAAATACATTCAGGGGCATTTCCTGTCTCCTTGAGATGTTACCTGCGCGCTGGCACGGGTCACATTGCCTAACAAAATCATAGGCATCCCGGAACAAAGTGGGCCAATAAAGGCCGCTCTCCAACACCTTAGCTGCTGTCCGTGAGCTAGCATGGTGTCCTCCTGTAGGCGACGCATGACAGTGGTGGAGAACACTCTCGTACTCCACCTCCGGCACGCACCTGCGAAGAATACCATCCCTGCACTGCTTCAAGAGAATCGGGTCATCCCAAAAATAATATCTCAATGAATGAAAGAATTTCTTCTTCTCTTGATAGGACCAATCCTCCGGGATGATCCCGCAAGCCAAATAATTCACAATTTCCGCAAACCATGGTTCTTTAGAATCAATTTTTAAAAGTTGCTGATCGGGAAAGGTCTCGGTAATGGGTATGTGCAAACCTTGTTCATCAACCCTCTCTAACCTAGACAAGTGGTCAGCCACCACATTTTCAATTCCCGACTTGTCCTTAATTTCAATATCGAATTCTTGTAGGAGCAAAATCCACCTAATTAGTCTAGGCTTCGCATCCTTCTTCTCCATCAAATACTTTATTGCAGCATGATCAGTCCACACAACCACCTTAGAACCCACTAAGTACTGCCGAAATTTTTCAAAGGCGAACACGACGGCCAGTAACTCCTTTTCCGTAGTTGTGTAGTTCAATTGAGCATCATTAAGCGTTTTTGAGGCGTAGAAAATCACAGCAGGCTTGTTATCTACCCTTTGCCCCAAAACAGCTCCCACAGCATAATCGGACGCATCACACATCAACTCGAATGGCTTTGTCCAATCCGGCGTTTGTACAACCGGAGCTGAAATCAACTTTTCCTTCAAAACCTCGAATGCGTGAAGACATTTCTCATTGAAATCAAAAACTGCGTCTTTTTCCAACAATTCCGATAATGGCTTTGCGATTTTCGAAAAATCCTTAATAAATCGCCGATAAAACCCGGCGTGTCCTAAAAAACTTCTCACCCCTTTTACAGAATTTGGTGGGGGTAACTTAGAAATCACCTCAATTTTTACGGGGTCTACCTCAAGACCCTTGCTAGACACCTTGTGTCCTAGCACAATTCTTTCCGTCACCATCATGTGACATTTCTCCCAATTGAGGACCAAGTGTGTGTCCTCGCACCGCTGCAACACCTTATCTAAGTTATAAAGGCATTCATCAAAAGACGCTCCATACACCGAGAAGTCGTCCATGAAAACTTCAAGACACCGCTCTACCATGTCAGAGAATATGGCGAGCATGCAGCGTTGAAAAGTCGTCGGCGCATTGCATAAACCGAACGGCATACGGCGGTAAGCAAACGTCCCATAGGGACATGTAAACGTAGACTTCTCTTGATCCAAAGGATCAATAGAAATCTGGTTGTACCCCGAATAGCCATCTAGAAAACAAAAATGCGACCGACCAGCTAGACGTTCCAAAATCTGATCGATAAATGGCAATGGAAAATGATCTTTAAGAGTTGCGGCATTCAATCGGCGGTAGTCAATGCAAACACGCCACCCGGTTACCAATCGGGTGGTGACAGGTTCATTCAAAAGATTAGTAGTGACAGTGATTCCCCCCTTTTTAGGGACTACCTGTGTGGGACTCACCCACGTTGAATCGGATATGGCATAAATGATCCCTGCAGCAAGAAGCTTTATGACTTCCTTCTTGACAACCTCCATCATGCTTGGATTTAGACGTCTTTGAGGCTGTATGACTGGCTTGGCTCCCTCCTCGAGCTGAATCTTGTGTTGGCAAAGTGTAGGGGAGATCCCCTTGATGTCCGCCACAGACCACCCAAAAGCTCCACGGTGGTTCTTGAGCACTATCAGTAGTTGCTCCTCCTCATCCGCACTCAAGTATGCAGAAACAATCACTGGTAACTTGTCCTCCTCAGCTAAAAAGACGTACTTCAGATGCGGGGGCAATGGCTTCAATTCCAGATCAGGTGGGCAAATAAGAGATGATTGCAGCGGTGGGGGAAGTGTACCCAAATCTTCATAGTGCCTCGTGTAGAAACATGAAAGCATTTGAAACATTTTGGCGCACTCCTTGAGTGAAGTACTCCGCATCCAATCATAAGTGACATTTAACAAACATGCCTCCAAAGGCAATTCCGGATATGCATCAAAGACGGAAGTAATAATCACCTCATCCTCCCATGAAGATGGAGTGTCCTCATTCTCATCATTTGGAAACCCAACAGCCTTGCATAAAGAGACAACTTTAGTTTGCTCCATAAGGTCCACTGCTAGGGTCCCATTATCTATCCTGCTCATAACATGAGCCATATCCAAAAATGGCTTCCCAAGACAAAGTGAGATATTTCGTTCCACATGCTTAACCATGTTGCAATGTGCTTTTGCTTTATTAGATGCATTACCATTGGGCATGACCATCTCAAAGCGATCATCCGCAATGCCCAAGGTCAAGCGACCTCTCCCCATCTCCAAGATCATATCAGCTGTAGCTTGGAATGGGCGACCAAGTAGTAACTCATTTCCGTGCTCGTCCTGCATTTCCATAACGACGAAATCAGCCGGAAAAACAAAGCGGTCTACCTTTACCAAAACATCCTCACAGATTCCATATGGTTTCACCACAGAATTATCGGCCAATTGGATGGTCATGTTACTTGGTCTCGACTCCTTCAATCCAAGTTTCTTGAACGTAGAAAGGGGCATCAGATTGATGCTTGCCCCAGAATCACAAAGTGCTTCGCCAAATTTGAACTTCCCGATAAAGCAAGAAATATTGAAACAACCGGGATCCTGTCTCTTTGGCGGCAAAGTGCCCATAATAAAAGCACTCACTTGCTCCTTCAATACCACGACCTTAGTGTCGGGTATCTTTCTCTTCTTGGTGATTACATCTTTGAGAAACTTCCCATAAGACGGGATTTGTTCAATCGCCTCTAGCAAAGGAATATTCACTGATAACTTCCTAAAGCTGTCCAGAAATTTCTTAAACTGTGCATCCACCTTTCTAGCTTTTGCACTATTGGGATAGGGGACCGGAACGGTATGTGCCCTTTGATGAGGTGGCACATAGGGAGTTAATTTCTGTGGTTCCTCCTCAGTGGCTTGTTCTTCCTTACCATCTTCAGCTATGTCCTCAGTTTGCTCTATGACAGGTGCGGGCTGCTCTTTGACTGTTGCTTCTTCAACTGTGTCCTGCAGTGTGCTTGTGTCATCCGCCCTTGGATTTAACACTTTCTTACCGCTCCTCAATAAGATGGCCTTGGCCTGTTGGTTTCCCCCGGGAACATTGGTGTTCCCCGGAAAACCCGGATGTGCCGGCTTCTTCAAGCTTGCAATCTCGGCTGCCATCTGCGCCATGGAAGTCTCTATAGTTCTCATTTGAGCCCCGTGGCTCTGCAAAGTCTGCCCAAACTGGTTCATAAACTCACCCTGCTGCTTTATTTGCTGCCCAAAAGTGTTCATCAACTCTTGATTTTGCTTTATGACTTGATTGAGCAACTCCGTGCTCTTGTCCTCCGTGACCGGTGCAGGCTTGGCGTCCGGATCCTGCAGAAAGTTATTTGGATCCTTCCATGAAATTTTTTTGTCCTTCCGCCATGAATAATCGTTATTCCTGTACCCCTGCTGTTGCCTCATGTACTTGACCTGAGCCTCATCCTCGGACTCATTGTCTTCCCTCTGCAGCAACTTCTTTGCGAGAAGATCCATCTTCTCGTTCAGCTCTCTCATTGCCTTTGACTCACTGGCAACTCTTGCTTGCTCAACTGGGCCTCTTTCTCTTTCTCCCCAAGATTGCTTTCGTGCCATATTCTTCAGTATTTCCCAGCATCTTGTATCAGTGTTATTTAAGAAAAATCCGGAGCCAGCCGAGTCCAAATTGCTTCTATCATGCTCGGAGAGAGCAAAGTAGAAGATCTTCACTTGGGTTTCCTTGTCCAGTCCATGGTGTGGACATCTCCTCAACATGACTTGAAATCGCTCCCAAGTCTCAGAATAGGTTTCACCCGCCTGTTGGGTGAAATTGTGGATCTTCCGGATCATATCATTGGTCTTCTCAGGAGGAAAGAACCTCTCGAAGAAAACCTCCACCATGTGATCCCATGATTCAACAAACTCGTCGTCGAGGTTATGAAGCCACTCTCTTGCCACTCCAGCCAAGGAACTCGGGAATAACTTGAGGTAGAGCACATCCTGCGGAAATCGATCTATCTTCACCATATCGCAGTTCTCCACGAACTGGCTGATGTGGGCCACTGGATCTTCATTTTTTAATCCGTGAAATGCGTTTGATTTAACCAGGTTAATCAGTGCTGGATCGATCTTGTAGGTTGGAATGTTTAGCCCTTGTTTCTTTATAGGCCCCTTTGATGCCGAGGAAGAAGACGCCTTGATCTTCTCCCATATTGTCTGTGCTTCAGCCATTACTTCTTCTTGTTCTTGCTCAGATTCAGAATTTATATCACTGTGGTGTTCCTCCTCGTAGTAGTCCTCGTCCTCTGGTCCCGCAGATGGAACCTCAGGTGTGCGATTCACGTAGTCTCGACTACGTGTGTGCACCATGCAAAGTACCTGAAAAATGGAAATAGGGGTTCAGTACAATGCTTTGAACGAGTCAACACAATTATAGAGAAATAAAGGATTTTTTTTTTTGAAATTGTTTTAAAATAAATAAAAAAATGTGGCCTAGAGTGGCCGCTCTTAGCACTCAAAGTGCCAATAATTCGCCGTATCCCCGGCAACGGCGCCAAAAACTTGACGTGTATTTTACTACGCGCTTAAACGCAAGTATACGCGTCGAGTAATATAGGCCTTGTGAGGCCCGAGTCGAACTCAGGGATACGTGAATTATTGGAGACTTCTACTAACTAATCGCAATCAGCTAGACCAATTAACAAAGTAGGGTTTTGTTGTTCAAATTAAAAAGAAAATAAAAATCAAACAAAGAAAACAATCGATTAAAGGTTAATTTAATCAATTCAAAAGGATATCTTTAGGATGGCGGTTTCACCGCGGGTCAACATTGTATTAAGTTTCATATAATTCCTCACACTTCTCTCTCTATCCGGGTAGTGGCCTGAAAACAGAATTACCCACTGTCGTGGTGTAATTCACTACTTAGATTTAGGTTGATTCCACCGTCGTAGTAATCATTCCCCTAAACTAAGTGCATTAAAAACGGTCTCTCAGTTCCCACCATTAATTTTACAACTCCTTTGTCAAGGGTTTTATTAATTAATGTAGAATTCGTCTCTTTTCAACCGTTAATCCTTCTGTCGAAGTGATTAAGGGCATTAAGTTATTATTATGGTGATCAAGCATAACAATAGAAATGGAGAAAACGAATCTATACCACGGATTTGAGAGAAAAATATGAATTATTGATATAAAAATGTCATACAATGCATTCCCGGGCTACTCCCGGTCCTAAAGATTGAGGGTTTTAGCCTCTCATGTTCATCTCACACGAATACATGGTAGAAATTGGGGAATTCATAAGAAAAACGGGAAATAAATGGGAAAACCCCTGAACGGAGAAGAACCGGTGGATCCTTGGCGTAGAACACGAGCTTCCCCCGCCTGTCGGTGGTGGAAATCGTCTTCGGCAGCGTCCGAATCACCCGGGATGAGCTTCTCGGCCTCCGTTCTCCTCTCTCTCCTCCTCGGCACTCGTGCAATCCAAAAATGAGATCCTCTCACGTCTGGGCGGCCGTCATTAGGTATAAGTCCCTAATTAGGTCGTCAAATAACAACAGCCGTCCGATCGAGATCAAAACAAATCCAACGCATATCTGCCGGCGTCGATACCATCGACGCGGGTCGATACCATCGACGCGGGTCGATGGTATCGACCCGGCGGATTAGCGGCAACTTTCCTTTCTTTTATTCTGAGCGCCTGTGGTGATCTCGATACCATCGACTTGTGTGTCGATGGTATCGACTCCTTTAGCGTCGGTTGTTGTCGTTTAGCGACGCTGTAGCTCCCCTTGTGTCGATGGTGTCGATGGCATCGACTTGGGTCGATGGTATCGACAGTTTCCTCGCCAGCAACTTGAAGGGATCTCGATACCATCGACTTAAGTGTCGATGGTATCGACTCTGTATTGCTTTTCTCGGCTGACAACCTGTGGCTTGGTCGATGGTATCGACGGAAGCAGATACTTGTTTTTCCTGAAATTTCACAACAAGACCAAGTAAATCCACACAATTTATAATAAGATGATAAATAATGCTCAAAATAGTAAAACAAAGGGGATTTGATATAAAATGATGGCAAAGACCAAATAAAGTGAATTATGCAATAATATCCATGAAAATGAGTAATTAAGGCACAAAACACATATGAAATAGGTCTCTAAATGCGACTCAAAATCATCGCATCAACTAGACCAACATAACATGTAATGGGTCGGGGGATCACGAGCAACATAACTATATAACGTGTACTTGGACAACACGTCGTGTAGTCTATTGGGCAAAAAAGGGGTTGCAGAAATGCTACATGGTGTGTACTTGGACAACATTTTGTATAAGCTGTTGTGCAGAAAAAGGGTAGCACAGAAACTGCACGACATGTACTTGGACTGCAGGGTGTGTAACTGAACTACACGTTCTGTACTTGGACACACAACGTGTAAGCTGTTGAGACGTTGGCGGAACCACAAAAACTGACACGAAAACATGCCGTGTACTTTAACAACATGGCGTGTACACGGCCAATGCAACGCAACAAAGGAGAAAAAGTGGTTGGAGAAGGTTGGAGAATCTCCGTAGATATCTACCGGGGTAGTAGAAATGTCGGAACATCCGATCATGGGTAGTAGAGCCCTAGTAGTGGGTCATTATAGACACAATACTCGTATGTCTTCCAAAACAATCTTTTAGGGCCTAAGATTGTCAGAATAAGCTGTAGGTTGCCGCCTAGCGGAAAGGAGATTTAGAGATAGGATAGTCTCTCTCGATCCACCCTTCCAAGATGTCGACAATATCGGTGGCAGTGGTGTATTGAGGGCGGCCTAGTGGAGGAGAGTGGACAATGGTAGCGGCGTGAGGAGAGGAATGGATGCAAACGGTGGCGCTGGGGTAGAAAACGGTACAGGTGTAGAAGATGGCAGCGGAACGCTGGGAGGAGAGGGGTTGTGGAGCCTGCTCTGATACCATATTTAGGAAAGGAAAAGACTTTCTTATTAGATAAAGAAGGGAGTGCCTTCCTATATATATAAGACTCATAGGCAGACAGCAGACTACTCCAAGTACACCATATGGGACTAAAGAAGTAAAAGAGAAAATACAGAAACAGGAAATATAAAAACTATGTAATATCTCAATAACAATCCAGGAAAAAGATGAAAGTAGGGTGGAACGAGTTATATTGCTTTGTCTCCCATGAACAAGACTTCCTTTTCTTTTGGAGAAGGAGGTGGCTGTGGAAGACAGGGATGCAGATGAAAGATGAATGGGTGAAGAATTGGATCTAGAATGAGGAGATATAGATTGCTTGCTTTTTGTATAAATTACTATGGGAAAGGAAACAGGAGGGATACATCATCTCAGGTCTGTGCACTACTACTAGATCAGCTTGTATCAAATTGTCAATACGTGTTGAAATCTCGATACTATTCAAAAGGGAAACTCCTAGTCTGACTCGATTTCCTTAGATAAAATAAATTGATATTACAACTTGACAATATTTAATACATAAACTCCTATCTACTATAACCCTGCTGAATAACAATACAGCAAAAATCATACTTTAAATATGCACATCTTATATCAAGTTTTCTATTACCAATTATGCTTGTAAGTCCTATATCAAGTTTCCCTTTCCAGATATGCTTGTCAGTGCGAACTGCTGAGCTAGTGCTAACTGCTAAGCTAGTGATTGGACCGCTCTTGCTTTAGATGTGAATATTTCCTCATCTATGCCATGTCTCCCTTTATCGCACATGCCCCGTAGCAATAAGCTAGTTTTAAGACTACTCTTGCAATTCTGATCTATGAAAAATTTGTACACGCTTCATGAATGAATTTGGGTTTACCCGAAACCAAGTTATTTATAGAAGTGTCATTTAATTATAGAACTATTTTAAAGGTAATCCTAGTTATAAGTGAAGCTAATTGTTACATGCTTTGCAGCAGGAAATGTTTTTTCCAGTAAAGTTCATGTTGTTCAAAGATTGATATCCATGTAGTCGTGGGTAAAGGACATTGATCTTTGACTCAATATAGATGACACTACATATGCACCATTCAATTTTAGCATTACAACTGTGCATGAGCTTTTTACAACTATGAACCATTTCATTCCTTATCGTTAAAATAAATTACAGTAGAAACTTATTTTCTAGCATGACTTTAGGTGTTCAAGACCGTTAAACATCAAAGAATCTATATTAATGAAACTAAGGCATATTTTTCTGTCACTGTAGTGGATGCAGAGCAGATGCTAATGAGGCAGCTGTCATTCTTCTACCCTCAAACATCACTTTATTTACTCTGGATTTCTCTGGTTCAGGCCTGTCTGATGGTGATTATGTTAGTCTCGGTTGGCACGAGGTGTGCCATTTTTGATCCTTTGGCCTTTTTCCAATTTGCTATAATTAAGATTTCTGGACTTGACGTGACTTTCTTAACATCTTATTCAAAACAGAAAGATGATCTAAAAACTGTGGTTAACTTCCTCCGTAGCAATAAACAGGTATCATGCATTGGTCTTTGGGGGAGGTCTATGGGTGCAGTCACAAGGTAATTTCATTTTCTGGACTTTACTGCTAAGAAATGCGGCTTATTGGAATGTGGAAGATGTAGTGATACAACGTCTTAATATGCAGCATTCTTTATGGAGCTGAAGATCCCTCAATTGCTGGAATGGTATTGGATAGTGCATTTTCTAACTTATTTGATCTAATGATGGAGCTAGCTGATGTATACAAGATTCGGGTTCCTAAATTCACAGTATGCATTACCATCTTTGCTTAGATTTATTTTATTTTTCATGTTGTGGATTGATATGCATAGATGTTGATTTTTTCATGCTTTCCTTCTCATTTGAGCAACTATTATTTTGTAGACTAGGAGTTCCATAATCTGATTCCCGTTACTTATGCTATATGTTTAGGACTGTCCTTTTGAACTAGTAAGCTGTCATCTTTATACTTCAAAGTTCAAACCATTAGTTTAGAACTTTAGATTATCCGATTCACTTCAGAGCTTATGAATAATATATGCTAGTTAGGCAATTAGACAAGTTCATCAGGCAAAACCGTGCTCCCTGAATTATATATATAACTCAGTAGCCATTGTTATCGTAGTATTTTCCCAAGAGAAGCACCACTATTGGAATGACACACAGTTATTGGATAAGTGCATTGCTAGAGGATCATTGCACTATAGCAGGTGGTTAATGCACTTAAGATAGATGTGTTGCTAGAGGAGAGGTGCATTATAACATGTAGTCGGCGAACAATGATAAACTATAAATGAACAACATGGCCGATGAATGCAAGAAGGAGATCACAACCAAGAAGCATAATGTTACAACTCAATGGATTACGCCCTCAATGGGGGTTCCTGTTGTCCCTTAGCAGGCGAGATTTGAGGGGAGGCTGTCCCCCTCAAATATATAAAAGAGGGATTTAATACAAGCATGGAATCAAACCCTAATGTGCCAAGCACACTTAGACCCATATACCTTGCAAAACACTACTATATATAAAAGAGGGACTAATACAAGCATGAAATCAAACCATAATGAAAAAATCATACTGTAAGAAGAAATGAAGGAGGAAGAAGATGGGAACACAAATCACATGTCGGCTGCTAGGTGCAGCAAACGTGAGTAGGGCTTGAGCCTACACACTTGTATTTATATATTAGGGTAAATACATGAGGTACAAAGAGAGAAAAAGCATAAAAACAACATTTCATAAACAAAATAGGTCAGCCGCCGGTTTGCCGTTCCGCCACTGTGCCGGTGTCGATACCATCGACTTGTGTCGATGGTATCGACGGAGTATTCTCTTGCGCCTGAACCAATCTCGATACTATCGACATGTGTGTCGATAGTATCGACCGAGATGCAGCTGGCTTCAACATGAACCTGGACAGATCTCGATACTATCGACAGAGTGTCGATAGTATCGACCGAGATGCAGGTTGCTTCATACTCCCCCTCAAGCTGGAGAGTACACATCGTGGATGCCCAACTTGCCACAGAGTTTCTGAAAAATTGCTGAACCCAAGGGCTTTGTCAGAATATCTGCTAGTTGATCTTCAGACCTAACATATGGAGTCACAATAGTGCCGTCTTTTATTTGATCACGAATAAAATGGCAATCAACCTCTATGTGTTTTGTACGCTCATGAAAGATAGGATTCTTGGCGATGTGCATGGCAGATTGATTGTCACACTTGAGCTCCATAGAAGGTAGAAGAGAAATTTGTAATTCAGATAAAATAGATTTGACCCATTTTAATTCACAGCATGCATGGGCCATAGCACGATACTCAGCTTCAGTGCTAGATCTAGCAACCACATGTTGCTTTTTACTTTTCCATGTGATAAGATGATCACCTAGAAAGGTACAATAGCCTGATGTAGATCTCCTATCAGTATGATCACCAGCCCAGTCAGCATCTGAATATCCTGTGAGAGACAGAGTAGATGGAGGTGCCTTTGGTCTAGTATATGTGATACCTTTACCGGGAGCACTTTTTAGATACCTCAGAATTCTGCAGACTGCTATCCAGTGTGATTGTCACGGAGAATGCATATATTGGCTGACAACGCCCACAACAAATGAAATATCCGGTCGGGTGACAGTTAGATATATCAACTTACCCACTATTCTCCTATAATATTCTGGATCTGGATACTCAACATCATCAACCACCTCTTTGATGTGATAATCCATTGGAGTATTTACCGGTTTAGATTCAGCCATGCCTGTCTCCTGTAACAAATCAAGCACATACTTTCTCTGAGATAAATTGACACCTGCATGAGATCTAAGCACTTCAATGCCTAGAAAGTATCTTAGTTTGCCCAGATCCTTTGTATGGAAATGTTTTTGCAAACCCTCTTTGACACGAGATATTCCCATTGTGTCACTGCCAGTAATCACTATGTCTAGATCACCATGGAGAAATGCATTCTTTACATCCAGCTGAAATAATGGCCAATCAAAGGTAGTAGCAAGAGAAATAATGATCCGCACAGAATTCAGGCGAGCAACAGGAGAAAATGTTTCAAAGAAGTCAACACCATAGGTTTGGGTGTAGCCCTTTGCAACCAATCGGGCTTTCAACCTTTCAACTGATCCATCCGGATTGTGTTTAATAGTGAAAACCCATCTACAGCCTACTACTTTCTTTCCTGCAGGAAGATCAACCAGATCCCAAGTACCATTATTCAAGAGAGCTGACATTTCAAGTTGCATTGCCTGTGTCCAGCCACTGTTCTTCATTGCATCAAAATGGTTTCTTGGTATAGACACAGAATCAATCCCAATAGCAAATGCACGGGCCTGCTTAGACAGATGAGACAGGCAACATACATTTGTAATAGGGTGTTTAATAGTACAGGACCTAGTACCTTTCCGAACAACAATAGGAATGTTGAGATCAGATGTCTCTGTAGGATTCTCTTGAGTAGAAGGCGATGATGAGGGCTCAGGGACTGGTGCCGCTACTTCTTCTGGATCCTGCCTGCCTCGCCTATGATATACATGTGCGTAATGCTCAATGGTAGGTCTATCTCCTGCTTGTTCATCCGGAATAGAAGTAAAATCCGGAATGATAGGTGGCACTCCCTCACTCTGCACTGATGGTGGCAGTCTCTCATTTTGTATTTTTGGTGGCTCTCCCTCTCTCAAATGCTCCCCCTTGCTAATAGCATTGGAGAAATATGGAGTGGTCTCATGGAAAGTGACGTCCCTAGACACAAACATGCAGAGAAGACTAGGACAGTAACACTTGTATCCTTTGCTCGTAGTAGAGTAACCTAGGAACAGTGTTTTAATGGACCTAGGAGGCAACTTGTCGGTCTTAGGGTCAAAGTTATGGATAAAGGAAGTGCAACCAAACACTCTAAGATGAATAGGATAGGGAGAGTCCTTGGGACGCAAAACAGAAAAGGGAGTCTGTCCTTGAAGAACAGAGGAAGGTTGTCTATTGATCAAGAAACAAACAGTTAAAAGAGCTTCAGACCAAAACTTCTTGGGCATATTAGATTGAAACATAATAGATCGAGCAATATCAAGAAGATGACGATTCTTCCTCTCTGCCACCCCATTTTGCTGAGGGGTGTGAGGACAAGAAGTGCGGTGAAGCATACCAACCGAGCTACAAAAATCAGACAAAGCCTTTTGAACATACTCCAAGGCATTATCAGACTGAAGAATTTTTATATTGCAATCAAACTGGACTTTAATTTCAGTATGAAAATGTTTCACAATGGACAACACAAACTCTCTACTTTTAAGAAGGTAGATCCATGTCATGCGTGAGAAATCATCAACAAAAGATATAAAATAACGAAAACCATTATAACTTTGGTCTTTTACAGGACCCCACACATCAGTATGCACTAACTCAAAGGGACAAGAAGCCCGCTTATTGACCCGACTGGGATAGGATAACCTATGGTGCTTTCCCAGTTGACATGACTGACACTCTAAGGAGGATAATTGGGATAACTCTGGTTCCAACTTCCGCAGGTTCTCCAAAGAAGGATGTCTATATCTGCAATGCCATAGTAAGGGGAACCACTCAACAGGATGGATGGAGCAGGAGCAGGCATTTGGCGAGGTAAACTGTCACCGTTGAAAAGGTAGAGATCACCCTTCCTAGGCCCCCCACCAATCGTCTTCATACTTTTGAGATCCTGTAACATAAAACCAGAAGGTCCAAATATTACACAACATTTTAAAGTGTCAATCAATTTTGCAACCGAAAGAAGATTAAAAGGAAATTCAGGCACAAAGTGAACTGATTTAAGATCAATCTTGGGTGTTAGGGAGACAGATCCACTACCTAAAACTCTTTTCACTGAACCATATGCCAATGTAACAGATTGGTGAGGAATTGATGGGTCAATAGTGTGGAGCAATCTCCTCATACCAGTCATATGCTGTGAGGCGCCAGAGTCAACCACCCAAGATGAGGATGAGCCAGATGCTATGAAAGATGTAGCCTGATTACCAGCTGTAGATGCCAAATTTGCCGATGAAGAAGATGATGATGAACCCATACTCATATGCTGTGTCGCCTGAATGAACCGATCATATTCTTCTTGAGTGAGAGTGATGCCTGTGCCAGAAGATGTACCCACAGCTGTAGAGGATGAGGATCCTGTAGTGGTGGCACAATGTGCTGCCCTCACAGGTGGTGCAACAGGTCTTCCATGTTTCTTCCAACACTTCTCCACTGTATGTCCTGGTCTATCACAAAAGGTACATTTCGGACGTGTCCCACGCCCTCTACCCATACCAGTGCGTCCTCCTCGTACTGCAGCGGCAGTGGCAATAGAAGCATGAGATTCTCCAGAAGGTATATCAGGCACAAAGGAAGCAGACTCAAACAGTGATTGCTGGATTCTTGAATAAGCCTCCACAAGACTAGGTAGTTTATCAGTAGCCAAGATAACACTCCGAGCGAAGCTACAAGTCGAGTTAAGCCCAGATAAGAATTTGGCCGTAACAAGATCATCTCTGTCCTTTATCTGTTCTGCAACAGTCACAGGATGATAATAGCTTAGCTCTTGAGAAAGAGCCTGAATAGCCCCAAAATACTCCTCAAGAGATCGGTCACCCTGTTTTTCAGCAAACAAACGATCATAAATCATAAACTGACGGAGAGCATTCTTCTCTTGAGAGTAATGTTGCTTCACGGCGTCCCATATTTCCTTGGCCGTAGAGTAGAACATGAACCTTGCGGCGATTGCAGATTCCATACTATTCCATAGCCAAGTCTTCACAAGACTATCATGTCGCTTCCACTCAGCATATCCTTCGTCAGTAGATGCCTTGGGACCCGAGTCAACATGCCTTGCTCTGTCACGAGCCTCCAAGACGGTGTGGATGGCGTTCATCCATAGAAGATAATTTTTCCCGTTGAGTTTGATGGAGGCGATAGGTGACACCTCGTTGTAGATCATAGGTGTCTTGATATCCTCCATTGTAGAACGGAATATATGACAGATTGATACATGTCAAAGAGAATGTGGTGACGGAGAGATACACGTCACACACAGACGAAAAGAAAGAAGAAATGCGTTACTGACGCATTCACAGCCTCCAAAGAATATTCCTAATCACACATGGAGGAGGTGTGACTAGGATGATGATTGAGATGAAACTAGTCCTCCGGCGGTGTTTTTAGATGATCGTTGGATCACCTGGAGATCCTCAACTGCTCTGTGATAGTGGCTACGGTAGAGTTAGATATCTACCGCAGACCCAGAGTAGCCAACGGTGGTCCTTTGCAGCAGGTGGATTATGCCAAGGAGACGGGTGGGAAGCAGTTGGCCGTTAAGGAAGGAGAGACCTGGAGAGATCCTCCGGAGAGAGAGAGAGGAGAAACCCTAGATCGATCTCCGCTCTGATACCATGTAAGAAGAAATGAAGGAGGAAGAAGATGGGAACACAAATCACATGTCGGATGCTAGGTGCAGCAAACGTGAGTAGGGCTTGAGCCTACACACTTGTATTTATATATTAGGGTAAATACATGAGGTACAAAGAGAGAAAAAGCATAAAAACAACATTTCATAAACAAAATAGGTCAGCCGCCGGTTTGCCGTTCCGCCACTGTGCCGGTGTCGATACCATCGACTTGTGTCGATGGTATCGACGGAGTATTCTCTTGCGCCTGAACCAATCTCGATACTATCGACATATGTGTCGATAGTATCGACTGAGATGCAGCTGGCTTCAACATGAACCTGGACAGATCTCGATACTATCGACAGAGTGTCGATAGTATCGACCGAGATGCAGGTTGCTTCACACATACTTAGCCCGTATACATAATAAACTAAATAACTTATACCTCTAACAACACTGTTTATGTTTTTTTCTTTCTTTCGGTATTTTGCTGAAACGTTCTCTAAATATGCATCCATAATAGTACCCTGATTTGCTCTATCTTCAGTATCACAATAGTGCTACTCATCAGTTGAAACACTGCACATTCAAAGACATTCAAATGTAGTGTAATAGAACTTTTCAAAATTTGACCATAGGCGATGTCAAACACCAAATAGTTCGTGGTCGTCTCAACTTCGTGGCGAATGTATTCCCCAAAGTTGACTTTTTGTGTGTATTTTTGTCCCAACTTCTCCTGTCGAAGTATCATCGAAGTTGGGCGAAGTTAGGGCGAAGTCGAGACGGCCAGAACATTAATCCTAACTAGTGCCGTAAAGGCCATATAAGGCATAAGTGTTGCCTCCAACCCTCTTCACAACTTCTAATATCAATCCTCTTCATAAGTGTTGCCTCCTACCCTCTACTATTTGGCTGTATATTGTATATAATACATATGGAGAACTGTATTTGTATGTGTATTGCACGTTTGACCCTTGCAAGCAACACATTGTATTATCAACCAACCTAGTGCTAGAGAGTCGTAAATTGTGTTTTTGTGTTTAATAAACATATATAAGATTGAGGTAAAACATAGAAGTTTTCAATGAAAGTTTCCTTCAAATTCACATCATATTCTTCAAAAACCAGCATCAAAGTTTATCGAAGTTTGCGTCTAAACTTCTCAAAACTTCCTTGGTGTTTCCACCAACTTCCACTTCCACACCTGGTAAAGTCGACACGAATTCAAAGTCCTGCAGTACGGTTGTGTCCGACTGAATATCGAATTCATTGTCATCTTACTCTAACAACACGGTTTATGTTTTTTCTGCATATCGGTGAAAACTTATCTAAATATGCATCCATAATAGTACTCTCATTTTCTGTCTTCATTATCACACTAGAGCTACTCATCAGTTGAAACACCTGCAGATTCAAAGATACATTCAAATGTTGTGTCCGAAGGTTTCTGTTGAATTCATTTTCATCTTACATTTGGGACGCTAAAGTTTATTAATTTTATTTGAATTTTTGGTTTCTGAAGCTGAAGTTTATCAGTGTTATGGTTTGAGGGTGTGTTGCTATTATTTTATGTTACCGTTGTTACATTCTGATTTGTAATTAGAGTCTGTTTAAGAGGATTACAAAGGTAAAATGGATATTTCTGGAAGAAATGCTTATTCTAGATGCTAGCATTTTAATAGGATTGGTGATCCCATGCTTGTTATAGTTATGATGGCATTTTCTGTAGGTCAGAATGGCTATACAATACATGCGACGTATTATCCAGAAGAAGGCAAAATTTGACATCATGCAGCTAAATGCAGCAGAGGTAGTCGTCCACTACTTGGCTGATTAAACTCTTACATCATGTAGTTCTATTTTGTTTGGTATCGCAGTATGAACAAAATAAAAACTTCTCCTACTCTGATGCAATTTGATAAATATCCTGAAATACTTCTAATGAACAAGAACCAGTTCATGAATAATGATGACATCCTGTCTTTTTGTGTACCAGTTTGCTCCAAAAACCTTTATGCCAGCTTTGTTTGGGCATGCAAGCGATGATATGTTTATTCAACCTCATCATTCAGATCTTATTTACAAGGCATATGCAGTAAGAACTACCAATTTTTTCTATTATGTTTTGAGGTTATAATGAAGTCATTGCTGCATTTCGTGTGTAGTTGCTGCTAATTGTAAGTTTCTAGGTAGGATAACGATTCTGTTGTAGTGACAATTATATTTTTAATTATGCAGGGAGATAAAAACATAATTAAGTTTGATGGAAATCACAATTCTCCAAGGCCACAGTTTTACTATGATTCAGTATCTATTTTCTTCTATAATGTCCTTCACCCCCCTCAGGTCTCATCACCAGTAGCCTCAAGCTTGGAGAAATATTATGATTTGGAAGATTTGAAGTTCGGTAGTGGTATGGATGAGGTACCTTTATGTCTACATTTTATGGAACATTGTTAAGACTTACTTGATAGTACATTATTTTATTCTTTTGTGAACATCTTCTCAAACTTCTTCCTTGTTTGCATGCCTGTGAACAACACATTTTCTTACCTAATTTATTTTCATGCATGAACAATCAATTTTCTGAAAGAACTTGTATAAATCAGTAAGTTATATATAAAGGAAATAAATTGATCCACGATTGAGTTAGCCTACTTCTAGAACTCCTAGTTTGATAATTCTGTGTCTTGACTGGACGGTAAGGGTTAGGGTACACGAAGTGTGCACCCCATATATTTATAAAGAGAACAATTACAGAGAGGTCCTTGTAGAATAGGAAAATAGCAAACAGAAAATAATGAACTTTAATTAAACACTAGTTAACATCCCCCTCAAGTTGGAGCATAGATATCAATCATGCCCAACTTGTCCACAAGAGCGCAGAAATGTTTCTTGGCCAGCAGCTTTGTGAAGATATCAACAACTTGATCTTCTGAGCGAGTGAAAGGAGTGCAGATGCGTCCAGTCAGAATAGATTCTCGGATGAAGTGACAGTCAACTTCAATGCGCTTAGTCTGCTCATGAAAAACAAGATTATTTGCAATGAAGATAGCTGCTTTGTTATCACAGTACATAGGAATAGGATCAGAGGATATCACATAAGTTCTTTTAGAAGAGATTGCACCCACAGAAGCTCACAGGCAGTATGAGCCATAGCATGATATTCAGCCTTAACACTGGATCTGGCAACCACATTTTGCTTTTTGCTCCTCCAAGTGACCAGATTATCCCCAACAAATGTGCAATAACTGTAGATTTTCTGTCTATCTTGCTGCCAGCATAGTCAGAATCAGAATAGCCTTCAAGAGAGCAATGACCATGTCTTCTATAGAACAGACCTTTACCAGGAGAGTTCTTCAAATATCTCAGAATATGACACAGTACTTCCCAATGACACTGTTTAGGCTTATCAAGATATCGGCTAACAAGACCAACAACAATAGAAATATTAACTCTAGTAACAGTCAAATAAATCCGTTTTCCCACCACTCTTCTATATCTTTTACTGTCAGGATACAGAGGAGATTCATCATCATCCCAATTCACATTGGGATCAAGAGGTGTGTCAGTAGGCCAAGCTCCAAACATGCCAATCTCCTATAGAAGATCAAGAACATACTTGCGTTGTGATAGAACAAGAGCATTAGCAGTTCTGGAAACCTCAATTCCCTGAAAATACCTCAATTTTCCCAAATCTTTAGTGACAAAATGTTTGCATAGATAAGCTTTAGTAGCATTAATTTCAGAGAGATCACTGCCTGATAAAATAATGTCTTCAACATACACAATAAGAACTACAATACCAGTGGACATTTTTTTGATAAAAACAAAATGATCAACATGAGATCTGACGAACCCATAAGTAGACAAGGTGGTGCTCAGTTTGTCGAACCAGGCACGCATACTCTGTTTGAGTCCATAAATAGACTTCTTGAGGCGGCAGACTTTGGGTGACTCCCCCTGAGCAACAAATCTAGGTGGTTGCTCCATATATACCTCCTGAAGATCGCCATAAAGAAAAACATTTTTGGCTTCCAGCTGAATGAGGGGCCAATCCAGATTAATCGCC
Source organism: Alisma plantago-aquatica (assembly GCA_963693085.1). Taxonomy (NCBI): domain Eukaryota; kingdom Viridiplantae; phylum Streptophyta; class Magnoliopsida; order Alismatales; family Alismataceae; genus Alisma; species Alisma plantago-aquatica. The sequence goes on from OY856409.1 coordinate 1,540,867,033, forward strand.
ACAGATAGAAGAACTCGCACAGAATTTAACCTAGCAACATGAGAAAAAGTTTCAAAATAATCAAAACCATAGGTCTGAGTATACCCTTTCGCCACGAGGCGAGCTTTTAGACATTCAATGGTTCCATCAGGATGATACTTAACAGTGTAGACCCAACGACATCCAACATGTTTGCAATCAGAAGAAGGATCAACAAGATCCCAGGTACCCCTGTCAGTGAGAGCAGCCATCTCCTCTGTCATGGCTCGAGTCCAGGCCTGACTCTGTAATGCGTCATGCACATTCTTGGGTACAGAAATAGCAGATAGAACAACAACAAAATTACTAACATTAACACTCAGATGGGCAGGGGAGACATGATTAGCAATATTATGAGATGTACATGATCTAGTACCTTTCTTGAGTGCAATAGGTAAATCTACATCAGAAATTACCTCAGTAGGGACATGACCTTCTGAAGGAGAAGATTGGTTGTCAGTGGGAGGGGGGGTCTTGAGCAGGAGTAGGCTATGGCGGCCACTTTCTGCGTTGATAAACAATAAGAGTAGTAGTAGCCGTATCCGGTTGTACAGTAGTGGTAGAATCACAAGTAATAGACAGAGGTGCTGCAATCAAATTGGAGCTCAACGTAGTTCCTCTAGTAGAATAGTACAAAGTATCTTCAAAAAAGACAACATCACTACTCGTGAACCACTTTTTAGTAACCGGACTATAACAACGATACCCTTTTTGGGTTTGTGAATATCCTAGAAAAATGCATTTTTCAGCTCTAGGGGACAACTTGTCTTGAGTAGGACCAAGCAAACGAACAAAACAAGTCAGACCCAAAAATCCTCGGAGAAACAGAAAACAATGGCAGATCTGGTTGCAGAACTTGTACATGAATCTTATTTCCAATAACAGAAGAATGCATTCGATTTATCAGATAACATGCAGTAAGAACAACTTCTGGCAAAAAATGTTTGGGAACATTAGAGTGTAACATTATAGTACGAGCAACTTCAAGTAAATGCCTATTCTTCCGCTCAGCCACGCCATTCTGTTGGGGTTTATAAGCACAAGACGTCTGATGAATTGTCCCCACAAAACGGCAGAATAACTCCACATTTTTTTGAACAAATTCCAATGCATTATCAATATGCAGAATTTAAATAGGCATAGAATACTGAGTTTTAATTTCAGCAAAAAAAATTTAATAGTTGGCAGAACTTGGGATCGATCTTTTAACAGAAATAACCAGGTGGCTCGAGAGTAATCATCAATAAACAAAATAAAATATATATTGCCAGACAAGCTTGGAATGTGTGGGAAGACAAGAAAAGATCGCTTGAGAAATGACTATATCAGGAATAAAGTGGTGGTGGCGAGCATTGAGGACAAGTTGCGCGAGGGCCGACTCAGATGGTACGGACATGTGCAACGCAGACCTACTAGTACGCCTATACGAAGCAATGCTATTGAGCCAAACACTATAAATAGAAGAAGAGGAAGGCCTAAATTAACATGGGATGAGCTTATAAAGAGAGATTTTGAATCTCTACATCTCAAACAGAATATGGCCCATGATAGAGCTGAATGGAAACGAAGGATCCATGTAGCCGACCCCAACATAGTTGGGATTGAGGCTTAGATGATGATGATTGCCAGACAAGCTTGGAATATGACAAGGACCCCATACATCAACATGCACTAAATAAAAAATAGCTTTGCTACCAATCTGAGTTTTTTTTGGAAAATACAGATCGAGATTGTTTGCCTAATTGACAAGCCTCACATTGAAAACTATGCCGACGAACACCAGAAATGACATGTTTTAACTTCTCAGTTGACGGATGTCCAAGTTCGGAAATGCAACTGTAACGCAGAAACAGAAGCTGAAAGTGCTGAAGCTAAAGCAGAAGTGCCAATATGTTTCAACTCATCTAAGTAGTAGAGTGCATCAGGTCCTTCATGCCCCCCACCAATCTTCATCCTCGTGCGAAGGTCCTGAAAAACACAAGTACCCGGTGCAAATGTCAGACTGCAGTTAAGATTGCGGACAAATTTACTGACAGATAATAGATTCAGTGGAAAATTTGACACATATAAAGCAGAGCGCAGAAGAACTTTTGCAAAGATATCGCCAATTCCAGACACAACGGATTTAGAACCATCAACAAGCATAACAGTAGATTTGGCACATGGTTTAGTCAGTTTATAAAACAGAGAACGGTTGCCAGAAATATGAGAGGAGGCTCCAGAGTCAATCACCCATTTGGTATTACCAGCACTAGGAGCACTCAAGAATGCATAATCACAACAAGAGTAGGTGGCCGCGTGAGCTCCAGATGTAGCAGCCGATGAAGAAGAAGCACCAGTCCTCTCAAGCAGAAGACGTTCCACTTCTGAGCGGATGAACTCAGCAGTGGACTCAGGCGAGGGAGTAGCAGTGACCGGCTGGGTAGTACCATCAGTGGCAGCATTGGCCCATGCAGGTGTGTCATGGTTCTTCCAACACTTGTCTTCAGTGTGGTTGGTGCGGCCACAGAAATCACAGTACCACTGAGCAGCGACACCTTCAGAAGTATCAGCAGACGAGCCACGACTAAAGGAACCACAACCAGATGAGCCTTGTCCCCGTCCAGGAGCAGCAGTACGATTGTCCGACGGACGACCACGACCCCTACCATGACCACAACCAGTCATAGCAGCAAGAGCAGTGGGATCAGCTGTGTCAGAAGACACATCTGTAGAGGAGGCCGGCAGGTGTTGGAGACGTTGAAATGCACTCTCCAAAGTAGGTAATGGATTGCTGGCTAGGATCTGGTCAACCACCCCAACATATGAGTCCGGAAGACCACAGAGGAACTGGACCACCTGGAGTTCCTGTCTTTGGTGTTGCATGGTGGCCAAGTCAGTGGATAAGGGATGCAGGTTCTCGAGCTCAGCCCATACACCCTTAAAGGTGGAGAAGTAGTCAGCAATATCAGGTCCAATAAAGTACAGATGAGACAGCTGTTTGTTCAGATCAAACAACTTTTTGGGAATTTTGTTGTGAGAATAGGTGCTTGCCAGTTGGTCCCACATCTCCTTTGCCGTCGGGAGACGAAGAAGAGTGACGTTGATGCGAGTCTCGCTGCTGTTCAGAATCCACGTCATCACAGTGGAGTCATCCTTGACCCAATCTTCATAGTGCTTTTTGTCCTTGGACTCGGTAGTAGTAGGTGGAGCAGGCGGCGGATTATCAGTCAGATGGGAATGCTTGTCCTGTGACTTTGCAAAAATCTCCATGGAGCAAACCCAATGTTGGTAGTTGCGTCCGTCGAGCTTCACAATGGTCACCTGACGACGGAAGTCTTCATGGGAGGAAGCCATGAGGGAGTCGTGTCCACAAGCAGCAGAAAACAACAGTAGATTTCAGAACCGCCTAGATCCGCTGGCTAGGCGGCAGCAGACAGAAGATCTAGAAGGACCAACCTACATATAGACTACGCTGAGGTGCAGTAGAGAACCCGGCGGCTCAAGGGCCGGTACAGGCAGATAGAAATGGAGGAGCGCCGAGGACCGTCAACCGATCAACCGGAGGGATTCACGACCACCAGGAGGGGGCGCAACCGCCCAGCGGCTGTCGGGGCAGCAGTAGACGCTGCACTGCAGGCGGTGGCCGGGCGGGGGGGGGCGCTTCCAGCGGCGGGTGGGGGGAGAGAGAGAGGCGGCTGGGGTGAGGAGGGCGGCTCAGTAAACCTGCTCTGATACCATCTTGACTGGACGGTAAGGGTTAGGGTACACAAAGTGTGCACCCCATATATTTATAAAGAGAACAATTATAGAGAGGTCCTTGTAGAATAGGAAAATAACAAACAAAAAATAAAGAGCTTTAATTAAACACTAGTTAACACTGTGGAAACATTTTATGGTTGAGGAATTATTCTGAACGAGAGTCTGCTGAAGTTTTAACTATACTTGCTGAAGTTCTCTTACCTCAGTACGCAGACACCATGAACTATAATTTTTCTTCCTCCGCTGACTTGAAAGTACTTATTGTGTCAATGAATGTTTTTGGGTTTAAGATTTCGCATTTCATTGCATTAAATTACTGAATTGCAGCCCATCTCCTTTTTATATATCGTATTCATATTGTGGATTTGCAAATCGTTTTCAAAAATTGCAATCATCACAAAGCACAGCAAGAAGGGTTTGCCTAATCAGATAGTCAGCAGTCACAGTATTTTTTTCCTATAAAATTAACTGACAGTACTTGCAATACAGTGCGTAACATTTCGATTTTCGATCAACACTATGTACTGGACGTTGCATAATGAATTTGATTTTCTATTTATTTTTCAGTAGTTTACAACATTGACATTTTGGATGCTTTAAATAGCTGTTACCATTATCATCTTTCTTTTTCTTTCAGAGCTTGTTGTATGAGATCATTAGTGGCCTCAATGCAGTCTCTACTGATGCTTCAAGTTCATCCTCTGTACCTCCAGACATGCCAAAAGGTTTCTATATATCCTTTATCATCATTGTTTTCTACTTCGAAATTCAGTGTTTGCCTCTGACTAATAAATGTGCAATAGGTCCAAATACGACATCTATGATTCAGCTGCTTTCTGAAGTTGGAGTGGCAATTAAAGATGATGTTAGTCTTTGTATCTAAATTAATTACCTCTCTAGATAGGCTTAAATTGGTTATTTTCTTTATTGTATGAAGGACTTACTACTTGAACAAGAGAACATGATAGATCAGATCACAGGGAACGACGAGGAACAATCACAGTTTGAGGTAGTTTTCATCTAGACTTGATTTCAACGTTGGACTTTATTAGAATATTAGCTTCAACAAAAACTGTATCACTTCTTGGTTCACCCTCTGACTTCTGAGATAGTGGATTCTTGTTGAATCCTTTCTCATGAAATTATTCCTATTAGATCAATTGGGATCTATCTGCTTTTTTTAATATATATTTGCATTGTAGTAGACTGTGTACTGATTCAAAATATAGATGTATGTCTTGAATTGTATTGAAAGTGATGGGGTCACCTGGCCTTGTTGTCGTTCCAATCTGCTACAATGTATGGGCACCTCCAGCTGTCGTATTGGATGATCCACTTAAGTCTTTCGCCAACTTACTACTGCAACTAACTTGATGTGCATTGTATTGGTTTCCTGTTTTGAGGTGCTAAAGATGAGGTCTCATACTCTTTACGTGGTTAATGGCTGACATTGTAGTCCTCTTCTGAGAGACACACTAAATACCATGTTAGTTAAATGTGTTGTTAATTCTTTGCAGTTTATCCCACATAAGTTTTTCCTGCCAAAGTTGCCTAAGTTATTTCCAGTTCTACTTGGAGGAACTAGGAAAGTTTTTGAATCTGAGCGTCCTGTACTTTGGGCCAAAAATTACTGTAGATGCTTTTAAGGAATCTGTTTTCTATAATTATAATGGCACGCTGGACGTCAAGTTCTTGTCAAATTCGACGGGCGTGGAGGTTTGTGGAAATTTCAATGATGTAAAATAAGCAAAAAGATAGTGAGGGAATTCGACATACAACATAAAATTTATGTTCTTCTATGCTAAATGTTTGAAACTCAAATTCGTTCTATATATGTGTTTTATATCTGCATAGATCACAGTTGGGTAACATGCCAGAATAAGAACATGACATATTTCAAAATGCTTTGATTTGCTCCAAGTCTTGTAAAACTTGTGGTAGAGGAATAGATATATCATTACTCTCTAGCTGAAAAACCAAGAAATAGTTATCTCAATGGCAAGAACGATTCCCTACCAAGTTTTTTAAGCCATTACTAAGTGTGCAAAAGTTTGTAGAAACTTCAAGGAAGTTGCAGGCTGAAACCTCGATGTAAAATAAGCAAAAAGATAGTGAGGGAATTCGACATACAACATAAAATCTATGTTTTTCTATGCTAAATGTTTGAAACTCAAATCCGTTCTATATGTGTTCTATATCTGCATAGATCACAGTTAGGCAACATGCCAGAATAAAAAATTGGCATATTGAAAGATCGTTGAGAAGATGGAATTTGGGTCGTTATCACCGACAGCTAGGCTAAAGTCAATGACATGAGTCGACAAGTGATTCTTGGCTTTAAGACTGTAGGTTTGTCCTGGTTCGGCTGGTAGGATGTTTCGCTCGGAATTGAGATCTGAATGAAAATTAATAACGGACAAAAAGTTTAGAAGATAACGAGAATGTAAAAATGTTATGATACAATATCTAAGGGGGTGTATTGAAAGATTGAGAAACTTGTTGAAATTTCAAACTGAATGCGAGTATCTGGAGTAATACGACATAAAACCCAAATTTAATAACGAGAGAAAATTTTTTGACGTTACATATTAGAAGAGAATGTATAATACAGTCAAATACATTTGATACAGGTGATATAAACCTCTAGTAAAGTTTAGAATCCGTCCAAATAATCCGAACAACATTATAACCTAATATGCCATGGTCTGAGCTATTAGTCATCCAATCAATTAACTAGTAGACCGAGTAGTTGAAACGTCAACAGAATAAGTAGTCGAATGGTCTATAAATATGCAGAATTTGCATAAGTTTATCATAAAGGTAGAAATATTAATAGAATAAAAGGTACCTTTAGAACAGAAATGTATCAAAGATAATTAACTTATAAATGGAAATTATGAAGAATTAAGAGGAATTGTAATTGGATTAATTATGAAAAGCCTCATATAAAGAAAATGTTAAATAATACAAAACAAAAGAAGTACAGAAAGATATAGAAAGACTAATTTAAGGTTGTAATTAAGACATAATGATTAGCCTTACATCCAATCATGATCGGAGCAAGACAAAAGAAACATATATAGAAGGTTAAAATAGAAAGAGTGGACTAAGATGAATGATATATATAATTGAACAAGATGCACTACTTAACTTTTGAATGAAAAAGAAAAGAGTTAAACTATACCAAGAAGTACATGAAGGAGGAGTATTTTCAGAATAATTAAAGTAAAGACAATTTGATGAACATGTGAGATATAACATCAGAATAAGAAACTCAGAAGAAACAAAGATGAACCAGAGAACTGAGAATTTGCATAGGTTAATCATAAAGGTAGAAATATTAATAGAATAAAAGGTACCTTTAGAACAGAAATGTATGGAAGATAATTAACTTATAAATGGAAATTATGAAGAATTAAGATGAATTCTACTTGGATTAATTATGAAGAGCCTCATAAGAAGAAAATGTTAAATAATACAAGACAAAAGAAGTACAGAAAGATATAGAAAAACTAATATAAGGTTGTAATTAAGACATGATGATTAGCCTTACATCCAATCATGATTGAAGCAAGACAAGAGAAACATATATAGAAGGTTAAAATAGAAAGAGTGGACTAAGATGAATGATATATATAATTGAACAAGATGCACTACTTTACTTTTGAATGAAAAAGAAGAGTTAAACTATACCAAGAAGTACATAAAGGAGGAGTATTTTCAGAGTAATTAAAGTAAAGAGAATTAGATGAACATGTGAGATATAGCACCAGAATAAGAAACTCAGACGAAACAAAGGTGAACAAGAGAACTGACAAGCTTTATTAAGGAAGGAGGGTTACATGATATAAAAGGGAATGGGAAAATGTATACTTCCATGATGAACCCTAATGTATTCGTTCTTATTACTGTTTTGATTCGATGTTTTCCATTAATAACTAGCTATTTTCATTCTCATGTGTTTAATTAGTTCCCTGTGATGAGCTACGACTAATTTGTGAGAAGTACAAAGATGACGTTAACCAAATGAACAAGCTCTACGAATGTGATTTATATGAAGAATAGAAAGAGATAATATTAAAAAAAATGGAATGCTTGGCTCCTGCACGAATCATGTGATCTGAAATAAAGGATATGCTATGATTCAGATATTTAATTGCGGGAACAATTAAGGGCTAATTAGATATGTATATGGCAGGGAATGCAGGATCGTATATATGAATTGAGAACAGTAAGGAGAGATATAAAAGTTAATGATGTCAGATGAAGAGAACAACATACAATAAGAGAACGATGGGAAGTAATTATGAGTTTGATACATGAAAAAGTGATATATCGATGAAAAATCTAGTCTTATTTGATAATAAGGGGAATGTGAGAAGAAAGAAAATGCTAAGCAATCAAATCTCTTTGATGGAGGCTGATTTGACCTAGATAAGTGCAAAGTGTCAAGTAAATACGTGAAGAATAGAGCTCTAAATTCTTAAATATGGTTTTCTGTTCTATATCGTCTTATATGAAAGCAAAATAAAAAGGAACATAAAACCATGTTTCGACATCGAAAGGTGTAGACATGAACAATATTGGGGTTTAATCGCCAGATGTCCAGGGTAGTTGGTACCATGGCTACAATCATACACTTCTTTTTCTATATGGTTTTAGTCTGTATGAGCCATTCCTGCCCCTTATGTAGGACTGCCACCCATTACAAATTCCAAGCAAAAGGAGAGCAAAGAAAGAATATCTCAAGCACGGAAGAAGCTGAAGTAAAATGAATAAAATGTAGAAACATAAAACTGACTGAAACTTCTTTAGGTCTGTTTACTGTTTTAGAATGTTATTTTTAGGTTATCCGTCAGTAGTGAGTACCTTAAATGCATCTTGTCCCTTGATGCATTATGTGCTTTACATGCTCATAAAAGGAAGTACTGTGATGACATTATACAATGCATGATCATCGTGCCACCATTATACATATAATAAGCTCTTGCTTGATGAAGTTGTAATGAGAGGTTGTGTTACATCATTGTTTGTGGCAAGAGTTGTTCGAGGACCCTACATCTAAGATTTGTCAATAATTGTGTCTCAGCACATTAAAAGCTCATAGAAAAACAAAATGTGTTACACACCTAAAAGCTCATAGAAAAACAAAATGTGTTACACACCTAAAGTGCTCTATGGGAAGGATATCCGAATTTATAAAGGGTGCGTGTTGCATTCAGAGTACATAAAAATGGGAAGACGATTGACCTTTACATGAGGATGGTTTTTGTAGTAGTAGAACAAAGACATACATTAGTAAGTGGCACTATACACATTATAAGAAAAGAATATATATATATATATATATATATATATATATATATATATATATATATATATATATATATATATAATTGGCTTGAGAGGAAAATCTTAACATGTATTTGACTTGAGCATTCTCGAGTATAAGAATCTTATAACATGAAGAATTGAGCAGTAAATATATACATCTTTCTATGACGCCCACTTAAGAGTACTTGATTGCTAGGAAAGCCCTTGATGCTAGGAAAGCCCATAATTGACAAGGATGCCCATGATTCGGCTATAAAAGCCCATAACAACCCCTTGAGGTCCCTGATTCGAGAAGCATATAAGTTCTAATTATCTTAACATTAGCATTACCATGAACATAAATTTAATTTTGAACTTTAATCTTTAACATGATGAGACTTCTCCCTCTTGAAACTTGAACTTTAAATCCATTAATCATTAATCATTAATCATAACCTCTAATCTTAATGAGCATGACAACCATAAAGCATAGGATATAGAAATCATCACACAATTTATATATGAATATGATTAGAACATCGAACTTGAAAGTGAAATCATAATTCATATATCATACATAACATACAATTCATCCAATGTACATATGTATAGTGGCATGACCCGCTTACCTGGAGCAAAGCACATCCTTAAATTATGCTTTCTTACTCATGGTCAACTCCTAAACCACCTGAAAATATCATACATACACCAAAATCTATATTAGGATGGCCTTAAACCCTAATCCTATATGATTAAATTGAATTAGGGTTTGAATGTATTGCAGGGATCATATGCATTTTTCTTTTCCACTATCTGATCACAGTTTTCACAAGCATTCTCTATGTTATATTATCCACTCATTTCTCTATGTGACCTTTCTATGCATTTCATTATGACTGACATCATCCTATGACATTAAGATATTTTCTTCAAGTCTACAGTTAATGTCAATGATCTTGACCACTCTGTATAGACTTTTAGCATGGTGATTAGTAAAATGCTTTTTGAATGTTTCTCCTCTCACAGGATAAAGGAAATTATCAGAGTGAGGATTGCTGCTCAGGTTCTAGTTCAAACCGAGAAAGCTGGGGAAGATGCTCCTCTTTAGGTGCAAGTGATGAAGGACCATCTTCAACAAATCAGACGCAAACCAGCAAGCATCAGGTCTCTCTCTCTCTCTCTCTCTCTCTCTCTCTCTCTCTCTCTCTCACACACACACACACACACAGAGCAGGCGCGTGTGTGCAAACACAAACACGAAATTTAGATGATGTTAGATTACGTGGTCTCCAATAAAGGGCACACCACACTTTGTTTCAATGTTAGTGGAATACAAGAAATTCTTTTCCATCTTGGCATGGTATCATATCAGGTCCGAGTCTCAGGCCTTCTATTCATCCCTGAGCTTTACATGCTTGCTTGTAATGGTTGTCCTGATACCACTGCAATGCCAGGCTATGTTCTCTCTCCCTCCCTCCCTCCCTCCCTCCTTCCTTCCTTTCAAGGTTACAACCCCCACTCCCCCTCCCCTCCCTCACACACAAAAAAAAACCCTGCAAATGCTTGATGCCTTTGGCACTGTGAAAAGCAACAAAACTTATTCTTTGCAGCTCACCCGGAGGTCGTGAGCCTCAATCAGGTAGGCCACTAGGTCCTTATTTGCTTAAGGGGGAGCATCCCCGCCTCCAATGCTTCCTACTTTGCTTGGATATATGTCAGGGGTGTCACCCTACATATCCTGTTCTGCTTGTACGCCTACATAATCCACCAGACTTAGAGACCGTACCTTTTTTTTAGTGATTATTTCCTTGTTCCAGGGAATTGATTATGAATATGAATTACATTTAAATATATGTTTCACTAGATTAACTATCTGGTTGTATCATTCAGTTCGTATATAATACTTAGATGGAATTTAAGATATGTGAAGTGTGAAGCATTCTTTTAATATAAAATCTAAATCAGCCAGCTGTTATTCTGGATTTTTAAGGACGTCTTACTCTAGTCAGTGTTATGTATAGCTTGATCCCTTATGTGGTCATCTGAGTTATAAAGTGAGGTCTGTCGAACTTATAGGAAGTCATAACATTTTCTGTTTGCATAGATGTTGAGTAAATTCAGTTTAAGATCCTTTTTCTTTGGTCTTTACATCTGTCACACATCCTACCATACAATTCGTTTTATTACTTGAATTGTCTTCTATGTATCAATGGATTTTATACGAATATTTTCTTGGATGCCGGTTAACAAGCTGCTGGGTTACAGATCATGCTGAGAGCACTGGCTACACCTTTGCGAAAGATTCAAGGGAAATCCAACAATCAAAAAAAGGAGAAAAAGAAACCTTTAGTGACTGCAAAGAAACCCAAAAGTGATCGGTTTGAGAAGTTTGGTGCTTTTGGCCACCGATTGCGTCTCTGCATTACAAGGCGAGTTAGCCGCAAGAGACATACATCTTCCTAACTCTGTAACTAGACGTGTTGTTGTAACTAATCTTATTCTTTTGTCTAGTTTGTTCCATTCTCTTCAATGATTACCTCAGCTGACAGCCTGATTCAGGCCATAGAAGGTGGTTAGTTTTTCTTTGGGTTTTGAGGTAGGTCTAGGCACCCTGTCAAAAAATGTGATTGCAAATATAGTTGCTTAGTTGTAATGCTGATGTCAATCTTACATCCTGATTGTAACACTATTTTTCATTTTACCTGGTGGCAAGTGTTTGCTCAAATGAAGCCCTCCAATCTGCTTTGTACTCGTGGAGTGGTGTATTGTTGAGAGTATGTATACGAGTGGACATCAATGTTAATGATATCATCTAGCTACTTGAATTACTACTGGTAGTATTTCCAGTTGAACAGTGAGAAGTTTGAGCCAGCTGAAACCTGAAACTTTTAAACCATACCTATTCAATTGCTTGCAATGGATATCACGAGTAAAGGTATGGCAGCACTTTTCACAGCTGCACGCCATCTACATGCGACATCTCTATCTGTATCGATAGTTATTCTTAGCCCACAAAATTAGGATTCATAAATCAAATTTCGAGTAATAAAGACATTGTGAAAATAAGGACCCAATGAAATCACGTGTTGGAAGTTTGCCGTTTTGGATGATGTTCTGGGTATGTGATGAGCCCTGTCAGATTGTCTGGCTTAGTCCCAGACTACTGCCTTGCAACCAGGCTTATCACTCAGAAGGTGATACATGTATTAACTCTAGGAATATTTAAATGGCATTGTTTTCCATCCATTTTCTTAATAACCATAATCCTTTTAATGGGAAAGAAGATACAAGATATGTTTCATAAGTAGAGACAAAATTCTTTCAATGACTGAAATAACTTCATCTTGAGCAAGATCGAAGTTTAAGAAAGGAGAGAGGACATTCTTAATTCAAAGTTATCTGTAGTAAAAGAAGAACAAGACCGCCAAGTAAACAAGCAAACTTAAGCACCGACAAAATAAACCAAACACCTGTCATCTTAAATTAGTGCATGAAAGATGTGTTGGTATGTATGCTTGGAGAGCCAATTATATGATGATTATGATGACATATAATTTAAAAAGATTTGATCATTGATAAAGATAAGCTTCCAATTCATTTTGTTTCACTCTGAGATAATGAGGAAATATAATGAATGTCTAAAAATGATATTACTCAATGACACGTCTTAAATTACGCGACTTGAACAATGAGATCATTCAGATGTTAAGAGCATGTACATTCTTACTATGTCCTTGGTCGGATGTTACTGTGGAAGGCGGATAGACAACAATGACACTAAAGACTAGAGTGTGTGTTGGTTGATGATAAAATCTAATTAGTCATAACATGTGATATCATACCAAGCACATAGATACTTGTTAGGGAACAATGTATCGAACAAGACCCACCTTGAGAGTGACACATGTAAACTATACATGATGGTCATAGTCATCTCTCATAGTGAAGATGGTGATTGTGGTTCTTAGACCTGAAGTCACTACACTCATCATATGTCGTTCGATGTGCTTTGACATCATCCACCGTGATCCTAAATAAGGGTTGCCATAAAGGTGATGATTGGGTGGACTGCGATACATGGGGATGACTGTGAGTGACGTAGATATGATTCATCCCTCCTACAACAATTTGATATCTTGGCCACTTGATAAGCGGGATTTAGAAAAGTATGTGCATACACATGTGAATCAATATATGATATTGAGGTCACATATATCTCATATAGTCTGCTCTGGATCAAGGAACATGGATTGAGCATTGAGACGATGATGATTTCATGCCTCGAGTTCATTCTGGATATTAGAGACAAAGGAGTTAGACGATCACTGTAATACCTAACTCAAATTGTAGGTTGAAGTTGTTCTCCAACTTTCTTGATTATTTGGGTAGCAATGATGTGTGACTGGGCACCACTCTTTACTTGTGATGTCATAAATCAATTATGGGCATTCACTGGCAACATAACATAGAACCTATGGGGTCACACACATATGATACACCTAGATTAGGAGTTTAATCATGAATGATAATGAAATTGATTGCTAAAGTGTTTATGTATTCAAGTTAAACAACATTTGGTTGGAAATTGGCTGACTGGATAGTTAAACTGACCAGTTCAAGGGTTGAACTGATCCTTTCAGTGTGTCAGGTCATTAGATACAAGTTTGGCAATTCTGGATAGTGAACCGACCGGTTCAGGAAGTGAATCGATCGGTCAGGTCCATGAACCGATCGGCTTAGATTGCGAACTGAACAGTTGGTGGATCAATTCGATTGATTCAATGATTTGTGCTGACGTCTTGTTGTGTATTAAATCAAATATTAATTGCCAATACAATTACGATTGAAAAACATGATGAAATGATCGATTCACTAGGTGAACCGATTGACTCACATGCCAACCGATCAGTTCACTGGTGAAACGATCACTTCGCCTGTCACAAGTTGTGAAAATTTATGAACTTCTAGTTCCTTCCACTCCCACACAAATTACAAATCCTGACCCTGAACCTCCTATAAATAGAGGGGTATTGGAGGCTTCTCAAGCACAACAACTCAATTGCCTATGACAATTATTGTCCTCTCTGGTTGTGGTAAGCAATAGAGAGCCCAAGCAAGTTCTACCTGATAGAGGGAGCGATAGAAAGGGAGAACAATTGTGAGAGAGCAAGTTGGTGACTAGTACACCAACGAGAGGGACAACTCCTTTCTGTATGTTCCTAGGTGTCCCGTGTGGACTTCCATAGAGGCGAGGAGGCTATTGTATGCCGCTAGGAGGACAATATCAGTCTGTTTTCTGTGATGAGACCAGGACCTACTGCAGACGGTGTCCCAATGCAACTAGAAGACAATTGCATGACTACTGTTGTCGCGCCCCAACCTCACATTAAGCACAAACCACCCGATTAGGGCACGGCAGGTGGGATCAACGCATAACCAACCATTCATTACTTTTTGAAACATTTAAAGATATTACTGCAAATGAAGACTAAACAAACTGCGGAAGCATTTCTATTAACTGATAAGAAATTAAACAAGTCTACAACATAAACATTGTTCAACATAAACTAAAACACAACAGTTAATTTACATCAATATACATATTCTCTCTCTCACTCACACCTTGTCCCGTAGATCGAGGGGAATGGACCAAGAGACCTTCTAACTAGACTAACTACAAACCTTCTACTTATTAAACGTTGGGATGGAACGATCCTTCTAATTCCTGAAGCTGGTGCTGACCTGAAAATGTTTGAGTAGAGGGGTGAGCCTACTCGCTCAGTGAATAACATTTCACATAGCTATCAATAATTAACTCGTCAGGTTTATTAACTGGAAATAGATAGGTATACAGTTTAAGCAGGGCAGTTCTATGGACATAGCAGTTGTACAGATATAAATTCACAATTCTATACATTATCAGATATTTCAGATAAATAGACAGATTCATAAATTTACTGTGAATCCTAAGTGAATACTCAATCATTTTATTATATGCCCTAAATATATGCAGTGTACTCTGCATATAAAGATCCGTAACAAGTCCATGCTACGATCCCACCGTACAAGACTTAGCGACACACCCGGGAAATGCTAAGTCTGACATCAGCCCTGCTCTGCTACAGGACCCCTGGCTCCCTGGCCAGAAACATAGGCTCTACGGCCTCAAAGCACTTCTCTGAGTGCACCCGACTTCTCCTTAAACCTGAGTACACCGGCGGAGAGTCACAGGGTTACCTTCGTGACGCTGCACGAATTGTGTTAGATAACCATGTTTTCATTTGCCCAGTGCCATCGTGACACAAGCACGATTGTTGTTAAACACTGCATTTTCTCTTTCCTCGTTTGTCCGCGACTCAAGCACGGATGATGTTGCAACACGAGTTTCACCCCTAAGAAACAGACCTTCTTTTAGGGGTTCTACGGTGTTAGGGCATCTATTCTATTAATTAATTAACAGATAAACAATTTAACAGAGATATCATAGCACAACAATAAAACAATAAAATTCCTCTCTTTTCATCACTTAGGTCACGCATTCCAAGTTCCAATGAACTTATCATACTATTACTGAAGCAATTAGGCATTTAAAATGAGTTAAATAATGATTTCTAAATGAACTGCCACTCACCACTTGAAACTCGGCCGAACACTATGAAACTCGGCCGATCACTTCCCAGATCCTGAAACTCGGCCGACCAAACTCGGCCGACAAACTCACCGCTTGAAAAACCTACAAAGGAAACTCGGCCGATCAGAACCAAACTCGGCCGACCAAATCCCTGTTTGCATATCTAATTCAGGAAACTCGGCCGATCCAGACTGAAACTCGGCCGATCCGGAAAACGCTGTACAAAAGCCCTAAATAAGAACTCGGCCGACCGAATTGGAAACTCGGCCGAACCGCGCACAGACAGAACAGAAAAACGACCTGCAGAAGTCGATTTCTCACGAATCGACGGGCAAACTTCGCGCAAACAACACCAAACGATCACAAACGATCCACACGACTAAACCGTACCTGAAAGGAGCAAGAAAACGAACAGGGCTGCACCGTGCACCCCAATTTCTCAGCCGTTTTCTTCACAAACGCAGCTCCAGCTGCGAACTTGGTTCGATTCGACGGAGAAGATGATCTGCAGAGGAAAGGGACGATCTACCACAACTAACTGGAGCAGAACGACGCTCCAGAGCTTCCCTCCTCAGCTCCCTCTCTCTTTCCCTCTCTTTCTCTCTTTCTCTCACGCCAGGGACAGAACGTTTCCTGCGTTCTGCGTTTCTGTGAAATGAAACTAGAAAAGGGAGAAAGGGAGATAAGGAAGAAAAACTTAGGGGCCAAATCGCAAATTTCGAATTTTTCGCAAATTGCAATCGGGTCCCTAGAAGCCCAAAAACATGCAACTTTTGACTCGAAGGTCGGATTCGAACGATTTCTCTGGCAACGTTTCGAGCGTAAGATATTACATACTTTAGAAGCTAGAAAACACACTAAGCACATATCATGTCCATTTTAAACATTATTAACAAAAACAGGCTTATAACTTAACACATCAGCTAAACACATGCTGAACAACTTACTTACGGAATAAGCTCGACGCGGGTCGTAACAATTCCTCTTACCCTTATAAGAATTTCGTCCTCGAAATTTCTAGAAGAGAAAAGGAAACTTGCCACGCATCTCAGATTCTAGCTCCCACGTAGCTTCTTCAAGATTATGGTTTCTCCACAAAACCTTCACTAAAGGAATCTCGCGGTTCTTAAGCTTTTTGATCCGGTAATCAACTATCTGCACAGGTCCTTCAACATAGGACACATCTGTCCTAAGTTGCACCGGTTCTGAATCTAGAATCTTATCTGTACCAGGGTGACACTTCTTCAGCATAGATACGTGGAAAACATCATGTAGATTTGCCAACTCAGACGGCAAATCCAACCTGTAAGCTACAGGTCCAATCCTCTCAACAATAGGATATGGACCCATATATCTAGGGGTCAACTTACCCCTCTTGCCAAACCGCAGAACTCCCTTCCACGGTGAAACTTTCAAGAAAACCTCGTCGCCAACCTCAAACTCAAGAGGTCGACGTCGTCTATCCGCATAACTCTTCTGTCTATCCTGTGCAGCTTTTAACTGATCCCGAATCACTGATATCTTTTCAGTAGTCACATCGACTAACTCAGGTCCGAGAATTTCCTTTTCACCCACCTCATACCAACAAACTGGCGATCTACACTTCCTGCCATAAAGAGCTTCAAATGGAGCCATTCCCAAGCTAGAATGGTAACTGTTATTATAAGCAAACTCTATTAGGCTTAAGTGTTCTTCCCAGTTGCCTCTAAACTGTAACACGCATGCTCTCAGCATGTCTTCAAGGGTCTGGATGGTCCTCTCAGATTGACCATCTGTCTGTGGGTGAAACGCCGTACTGAACTTTAACCTTGTGCCCAACGCACGATGTAACTGATTCCAGAATCTAGACGTAAACTTTGGATCTCTGTCAGAAATAATAGAGACTGGAATCCCATGCAACCTGATTACCTCATCCACATAAACTTTAGCCAGCTTAGAAACGTCAAAGGTTGACTTGACAGGAAGAAAGTGAGCAGACTTAGTTAGTCTGTCCACAATCACCCATATCGAGTCGGAACCCTTAGGCGTTCTGGGTAATCCTACCACAAAGTCCATCGTGATGTGTTCCCATTTCCATTCTGGTATAGGAAGCGACTGCAAAATACCAGCAGGTTTCTGGTGTTCAGCCTTAACCTGCTGACACACCCCGCACCTAGCTACGTATTCAGCCACATCCTTTTTCATGCCAGACCACCAGTACAGCTCTTTGAGGTTCCTGTACATCTTTGTGTTACCTGGATGCATGACATACATAGAAGTATGCGCTTCTTCAAGAATCTGCTCTTTTAACTCACTGTTCCCAGGTACACACAGCCTATCATGAAGATACAACATGCCTTCATCAGATAACCTGAACTCTGTCCTCTTACCCTCTGACATCTCCTGCATGATTTGCCATAAATCATTATCTCTTTGCTGCAACTCTTTAATCTGATTATAAAAATTAGGTCTAACTTGCATCTGTGCAATCAGCCCACTCTGTCTTGTCACCTCCAAGTCCAAGTTCAACCTTCGCATATCTACAAGCAAGTCTCTCTTGAAACACGCCATAGAAAATGCATTGGCTGAAGAACTTGACTTTCTACTCAAAGCGTCAGCTACAACATTTGCCTTACCGGGATGGTAATCAATTGTCACATCATAGTCTTTAATCAGCTCTAGCCATCTGCGCTGTCTCAAATTCAAGTCTTTCTGAGTGAAGATATATTTCAGGCTCTTATGATCAGTGAACACCTGACATGTCTCACCATACAAGTAATGACGCCATGTCTTAAGAGCATGAACTATTGCAGCCAATTCCAGATCATGAACAGGGTAATTCTCTTCATTCTTCTTAAGCTGTCTAGATGCATAAGCAACAACTTTACCTTCTTGCATCAGTACACAGCCTAAACCTCTTCTAGAAGCATCACAAAACACCGTATAGCCTTTTTCTGCTTCTGGCAGAACCAACACTGGTGCTGAGGTCAACCTTTTCTTCAAAATATGAAAACTTCTCTCGCAGTTATCAGACCAAACAAACGACACATCCTTCCTTGTTAAGCGTGTCAAAGGTGATGCTATCTCACTGAAATTCTTTATGAACCTTCTATAATAACCTGCCAAACCCAAGAAACTTCTGATCTCAGTAGGAGTCGTAGGCTGCTCCCACTGAAGCACAGACTCAACTTTCTTGGGATCCACGCTGACTCCATCTCTCGAGATAACATGCCCAAGGAATGCTACCTCGGCCAACCAGAACTCGCATTTGTTAAACTTAGCAAACAACTGGTGTTGTCTCAACAACTGCAACACTACTCTCAAGTGTTGCTCATGCTGTCCCACGTCTTTGGAATAAATCAGAATATCATCTATGAAGACTACAATAAACTGATCTAGAAAAGGTTTGAAAATCCGATTCATCATATCCATAAAGGCTGCTGGGGCATTGGTCAGCCCAAACGACATGACCAAGAACTCATAATGCCCATACCTGGTTCTGAAAGCTGTTTTGGGAATATCAGAAGCCTTTATCCTGAGCTGATGATATCCGGACCTCAAATCAATTTTAGAAAAGATCGTCGCTCCACGCAACTGATCAAACAGGTCATCTATCCTTGGCAAAGGATACTTGTTCTTTATTGTAATCTTGTTCAGCTGCCTGTAATCTATACAGAGACGCATGGTACCATCCTTTTTCTTAACAAACAGAACTGGTGCACCCCACGGTGAAGAACTGGGTCTAATGAAACCCTTATCTAACAACTCCTGCAACTGTACCTTGAGTTCTTTCAACTCTGCAGGTGCCATTCTGTAGGCCGGCAACGCTACTGGATGACTACCTGGATATATCTGAATTTCAAAATCAATGTCTCTGACAGGAGGTAAGCCTGGTAACTCTTCTGGGAAAACGTCAGAGAACTCACGAACTACAGGTACATCATATACACTGGTGGTGCTCTTCTCTGCTCTGGTGTCAACTACATGAGCAAGGAACGCTTCACATCCTTTCTGTAACATTTTATCAGCTACAGCAGCTGATATTATGCACGTAGGCAGAACTTTCCTGTCTCCAGTAAAGACACAAGAAAATTCTCCTAATTGAAAGGTAGCTTCCTTTTTCCAGCAATCGAGTTGCACTCGATATGCTTCAAGACAATCCATACCCAAGATGACTTGAAAGGTATTTACATCTAAGGGTATAAGATTAGCAGCAAAGGTAAAACCTCCAAGAGATAACAAACATCCGGGACAGAACTCAGACAAAACTGTCGGTCCACCTAGTGGAACCCTCAACACTAACTCATCTGCCAACTCTTGAGTTAACAGATTAAGCTCAACAACCAAAGAACGTCGTATAAAAGAATGAGTAGCTCCCGGATCTATCAAAACTGAAACTGGTATACTATTAAACAAAAGCATCTGTCCTGTAACAACTTGTGAAGAGATTATACCTTCCTGAGGTGTCAAAGAAAAGAAACGTGCTGAAGCTCTCCCTCTGCCACGCCGTCCTCTCTGACCACTCCTGCCACTGGGCGCTTCACCACCTCTAGAACCAGAAGCCACAGAGGAACTCGGAACATCCTGGTATTGAGGCTGGAAAGCTTGCGATGCTGCTTGTCGAAACTGAGGACATTCCTTTTTGAAATGTCCAACTTGTCCACAGATAAAACAACCTTGAGGATTTACACCCCAACACTG
This sequence comes from Alisma plantago-aquatica, assembly GCA_963693085.1. Lineage (NCBI taxonomy): Eukaryota > Viridiplantae > Streptophyta > Magnoliopsida > Alismatales > Alismataceae > Alisma > Alisma plantago-aquatica. Next base: position 1,540,887,416 of record OY856409.1, read on the forward strand.
ACCAGAATGAAACTTTCCACAGGTATTACATACTCGCTTTTCCTGTTTCTGTGGACCAGATACTGACATTGACGACCCAGATGACTGTCCACTGTCGGCACTACTCCATCTTCCTGGGTTATAACCTCCTCTGCCTCTAGAAGTAGTGGCATCCTCAGATCTCTGCCTGCCAAAACAACCCAAGCCACGCCCAAGTTTAGAAAAGAAACCTCTACCTCCACCTCTGTATCCACCACTGGACTGTCCCCCACTGAACTCTGCAGATCTCTTTTTTGACTCAGGCACCCTGTCAGCATTCACAGATTCTTCAACTTGTCTGGCGGCCTCAACAAACTCACCAAAATTCTCTCTATTCCTCCTACTAGTAGCAGAAACTGTATGTCGGATCTCTGGCCTTAGCCCTTCCTGAAACCTTCTGCATCTCTCTATGTTGTCAGGAACAAGCTGTGGACAGAAGTTAGCCAACCTTGTGAAAAGCGCTTCATATTCTGTAACTGTCATATTCCCCTGCTTGATATTCTGCAACTGCCTGATTTTCTCATTGAGAAAGGTGGGTGGATAGAATTTGAGATGAAACTCCTCAGAGAAATCCTGCCAGGAAAGCTCTGTGCCTTTCCTCTTTTCTTCCACACCACGCCACCACAGCTCTGCATCACCTGTCAGAAGGTAAACTGCATGATTGATCTTCTTATCTTCTGGAAGCTCCATCAGACGGAAGACCTTCTCAATCTGTCTAAACCATTCATCAGCTTCTGCGGGATCTGTGGTGCCACTGAATTCTGTGCCACCTAGCTTCTTCACAAGCTCATAAGATCGCATCATATCTTTACTGCTGGTAGAAGAAGATTCTCGCCTATCAGCCTTGTATCTCTCCTTGGTCTCCAAGAACATCCTGTACATCCGGGATGCTTCATCCACGTGGTCACCACCACCTGGACCCAAGTACCGCGGATCAGGGCCAACATGGCTCTCAGCTTGATCATCACGATCAAAACCTCTTCCTGCCATCTGCAATGATATAATAGAATATTTCCTATTAGAAAATTACAGATAGAAGAAAGACACTTAAACCTTAGTCCTATTGGTCTCTTATCGTCCCCTGACCTTGAGTAACTAAGTACTCAAACCTAGGCTCTGATACCAAGAGTTGTCGCGCCCCAACCTCACATTAAGCACAAACCACCCGATTAGGGCACGGCAGGTGGGATCAACGCATAACCAACCATTCATTACTTTTTGAAACATTTAAAGATATTACTGCAAATGAAGACTAAACAAACTGCGGAAGCATTTCTATTAACTGATAAGAAATTAAACAAGTCTACAACATAAACATTGTTCAACATAAACTAAAACACAACAGTTAATTTACATCAATATACATATTCTCTCTCTCACTCACACCTTGTCCCGTAGATCGAGGGGAATGGACTAAGAGACCTTCTAACTAGACTAACTACAAACCTTCTACTTATTAAACGTTGGGATGGAACGATCCTTCTAATTCCTGAAGCTGGTGCTGACCTGAAAATGTTTGAGTAGAGGGGTGAGCCTACTCGCTCAGTGAATAACATTTCACATAGCTATCAATAATTAACTCGTCAGGTTTATTAACTGGAAATAGACAGGTATACAGTTTAAGCAGGGCAGTTCTATGGACATAGCAGTTGTACAGATATAAATTCACAATTCTATGCATTATCAGATATTTCGGATAAATAGACAGATTCATAAATTTACTGTGAATCCTAAGTGAATACTCAATCATTTTATTATATGCCCTAAATATATGCAGTGTACTCTGCATATAAAGATCCGTAACAAGTCCATGCTACGATCCCACCGTACAAGACTTAGCGACACACCCGGGAAATGCTAAGTCTGACATCAGCCCTGCTCTGCTACAGGACCCCTGGCTCCCTGGCCAGAAACATAGGCTCTACGGCCTCAAAGCACTTCTCTGAGTGCACCCGACTTCTCCTTAAACCTGAGTACACCGGCGGAGAGTCACAGGGTTACCTTCGTGACGCTGCACGAATTGTGTTAGATAACCATGTTTTCATTTGCCCAGTGCCATCGTGACACAAGCACGATTGTTGTTAAACACTGCATTTTCTCTTTCCTCGTTTGTCCGCGACTCAAGCACGGATGATGTTGCAACACGAGTTTCACCCCTAAGAAATAGACCTTCTTTTAGGGGTTCTACGGTGTTAGGGCATCTATTCTATTAATTAATTAACAGATAAACAATTTAACAGAGATATCATAGCACAACAATAAAACAATAAAATTCCTCTCTTTTCATCACTTAGGTCACGCATTCCAAGTTCCAATGAACTTATCATACTATTACTGAAGCAATTAGGCATTTAAAATGAGTTAAATAATGATTTCTAAATGAACTGCCACTCACCACTTGAAACTCGGCCGAACACTATGAAACTCGGCCGATCACTTCCCAGATCCTGAAACTCGGCCGACCAAACTCGGCCGACAAACTCACCGCTTGAAAAACCTACAAAGGAAACTCGGCCGATCAGAACCAAACTCGGCCGACCAAATCCCTGTTCGCATATCTAATTCAGGAAACTCGGCCGATCCAGACTGAAACTCGGCCGATCCGGAAAACGCTGTACAAAAGCCCTAAATAAGAACTCGGCCGACCGAATTGGAAACTCGGCCGAACCGCGCACAGACAGAACAGAAAAACGACTTGCAGAAGTCGATTTCTCACGAATCGACGGGCAAACTTCGCGCAAACAACACCAAACGATCACAAACGATCCACACGACTAAACCGTACCTGAAAGGAGTAAGAAAACGAACAGGGGCTGCACCGTGCACCCCAATTTCTCAGCCGTTTTCTTCACAAACGCAGCTCCAGCTGCGAACTTGGTTCGATTCGACGGAGAAGATGATCTGCAGAGGAAAGGGACGATCTACCACAACTAACTGGAGCAGAACGACGCTCCAGAGCTTCCCTCCTCAGCTCCCTCTCTCTTTCCCTCTCTTTCTCTCTTTCTCTCACGCCAGGGACAGAACGTTTCCTGCGTTCCGCGTTTCTGTGAAATGAAACGAGAAAAGGGAGAAAGGGAGATAAGGAAGAAAAACTTAGGGGCCAAATCGCAAATTTCGAATTTTTCGCAAATTGCAATCGGGTCCCTAGAAGCCCAAAAACATGCAACTTTTGACTCGAAGGTCGGATTCGAACGATTTCTCTGGCAACGTTTCGAGCGTAAGATATTACATACTTTAGAAGCTAGAAAACACACTAAGCACATATCATGTCCATTTTAAACATTATTAACAAAAACAGGCTTATAACTTAACACATCAGCTAAACACATGCTGAACAACTTACTTACGGAATAAGCTCGACGCGGGTCGTAACAACTGTAATGAGAAATAGTTGTTGGACTAGCTCCAGGACCATGTATGAACCCGTTAAACCATCATTCCCATTATATAGTTATTGAAGCGATCTTGCTATTCTGGGGAATATAGATAGATAATTTTTTGTTTCCACTGCCTACTCTGTGCCCAAATTTCTCAACAGTGATATCAAAGCCACGTCAATTTACTATATTTTTGGATAATCAATATGACTGGATTTTGGTTTCATCATTTAATTATTTCATACGATGCAATATACTTTACTTATTAATGTATATATCTAATGAAATACCACATATAATCCCAACTGATATATATATATATATATATATATATTCAAGTTACACTTGTCTCCCTAAAGGTAAGTTTTGATGATGGATGTGTGGTATGGTTATGACCAATAATCCAAATATATGTGTGTGGTTGGATGGTTCCTTTTAATTCCTATTTTATCTCAGTTTGCATAGGGAGCCTCTACCTTCTTCTTCCTGATGTAAAAGTATTATTCTTTCCTACCTTTGCTCTCCTCAAATGTAACTCAAGGTTAGTCATTATCATGTAATAAGTTTATTAGCAATAAGATAGTTTTTTTATCTTGCAATGATGAACATGACGATCAACGTCAGGTGAGTCGACCATTTCACATGACGAGCCGACCGACTAGAGGACTGAGGAGGGTAGACCGCAGGAGGAGAAAACCTAGTGGCTGCTGGACCCAACCAACAGTCTGGAGGTGTCTATGAATTGATTGGATATGAGGCCAACCGACTGGCCAAGAGGAAAGATGACCGATTCAAGGGTTAAACCGATCAACCCAGATTGGCGAGCAAGAATCTTCATCAACAACATGTTTTTGTATGTGATGTAGACCCTAGGTTGTGGTAATTCCTTGTGGATTTAAGGAATTACATTAAACTGGCCATAACCATCACTTTTTGTTTTATATTGCATGTTAACGTTGTGGGATATAGCATGTATATGATACATACTATATGTATGTGGTGATTGGATAAAGTATATGTATATATATATATATATATAAACTCACTCAATTAAATGTTAAGTCTTAGATGCTTTCCATAAGAAACATACATAAAAAACTTGATTGATAAGCGTGGACACCCCAAGGGTGGTGCACTGTCTATCTCGTGGAATTGTGATGGTAATAATGTGGGTTTTCCAAGTGGGGTGCAATATTGTCGTGTTGGCTTTTGAGTTAACTTAACTACGTGTCCTTAATGAGATTAAGTACCTAAGGCATGCAGATGGCTATGGCAAGGAATTACACATATCATCTATCTAAGAATTGCATAAGACACAATTGACAAATGTTGTCTACCTTAATGATTGACCATGGACGTTGGCGTTGGTAGAGTAATAGTTGAATTGTTTGGATCTTGGCTCACTAGAAGGTTGTACGTCGCAAATCAAATAGTTGATTGATATATAAGGGCTATCAATTTGAATAAAATAGTGGAATATATAATTAGTTAAATACCTAATTGAACATAATCTTTACAAATCAAATCAAATCAAAAAAAGAGTTTTGACAAAATTGCAAATTCTTTTGTAGAATCAAATAGCAACACACAAAAACACAATTTATATACAATCGGTCCTTGAGAAGAACAAGTTAAATGGGAATAACCTCCACGATTGGTTCAGGACGCTGAGAATGGTTCTCACACACGAGCGCAAGCTCTATGTCTTGGAGACACCAGAGCCGAATGAACATCTTCCCAATGCACCTAAGGCTAACATGGATGCTTACAAGAAGCATATTGAAGATTTTGTTGATGTCAAGTGTCTGATGTTGTGTCCCATGAACTATGAGTTGTAATGGCAGCATGAGAACATGGATGTAATTGAGATGGTCACACATCTTAAGAACATGTTCCAAGATCATGTAAGATAGGAGAGATATGATGTCTCCAAGGTGTTATTCAAATGTAACATGACAGAAGGATATAGGTCCTCATGTGCTAAAGCTCATTGGGTGTGTGGAGAACATGTCTATACTGGGATTCCCCTTGGTTTAAGAGTTGGTCACTGATGTAATTCTACAGTCTCTGCCAGAATCCTACAATTAGTTTGTCATGAACTACAACATGAATGGCTTTGCCAAACTGTTACAGGGTTACTAGGTATGTTGAGAACAACTGAGGCACACATGAAGAAAGACAAGCCCAAGTCTGTGATGATGATCAACAAGACAAAGGGTGTTACAACCTCAATTTTGCATATGTTTTCATAATTGAAATATAATGATTTCACGAATTTGGGCTTAATTAAAAAGGTTGTATGCTTTGCTTCAAAGGATGGATTTCTGTGCAAATATACCTTTGGATAGAAATTTCATGATTCCTATTATTAGATTAATCCATTAATGGATATAAAAGAGAAGAAAAGAAGAAAAGTTCAAATATTAGGAAAAGATGCAAGATAATGAATATTAAGCAAAGTATTAATGAGAAATACATGGAAATCTCTAGAAGGTGGCATTACTGGCCACAATTGAATAAATTTCATTTATATGTGATTTCTAATGAAAGAAATAGGAAAAGAGGAAAAGGAAATAAAAGATAAAGATAAATCCTTGAAAAGAAATCTTTTAATAAAAGAATAAGTAAGATCATGAGAAATAATGGATGTAGATGCATCTAGAAGGATAAAAAGCATCCTTAAAAAGGAATTTCGAAATATTGGGATTTCTTGGGGTCCAAGGAGTTCCAATAAAGAAGAAGAAAGAGGAAATGCAAATAATACAAAATATGAGAATAACGTGCTACATAATTAATAACCTTTTGATATTATCAAAAGAAATGTTATTTGCTTTAGGAAAAATAAGATTTCATGGCCAATGGATTAAAATCCAAGCACAAAGATGATGAAAGAGATAACTTTGAAATATCGAAAAGATATATTTAAGAGAGAGAAGATTACTTCTTAAACAAAGAAAGTATTGTTGCCATGGTTGATGAGGGACTTGTTTTCCTCGTGGATAGGCGTGCTAGGGCGTTGCTATCTATCCCTATAAAAGGCTTGGACCCATAACCTCAAGTCTAAGAGGGTCTCAAGTATCTCCCGTCTTCTCCAAACCTTACATCCGTCTTGGCCCTAACAGTAGGGAGGAGCACAACCCCTAGAGCGACGAGGGGTTGTGGGAGGAGGGATGATGGAAGTACGACGCTCCTATGATGCCAAAGAGAAGGATGACCCAACACCTGTGCGACACAACAGGTTGACTGCAGGACAACCTTATTTGCAGGCCTGGTGGGCTTGAACCGGCCGTCTTGGCTGCGATCTAGAGGTGCCCCATGTGCGTAGGAGCGTGGCAGAGGCGAAGGAACCCCCTCCGATGGCTGTCGAGGTCGGGGGAGGGGAGGCTGAGCCGTGCCGACCCCTGCAGTGGCGGCAACAGTGTGCAGTCGGAGAAGGAAGATGACCTAAGTCGTGTTGGACAGTTTTGCCCCTCTGGGCGTTGTAGAACCAAGAAGCCACACGGGGGTATATTGGTCATTGCGCTATGTTTCCAAATTGGTTGAGTGCACGTTGCATGGGAAAGGCTGACGTGGCAGCCTCCCATTGGTCCAAGTAAGTGAATCTTGCAAAATTTGTATCTATTTATTGGTAGCTCAGATTGATACATGTAATATATGAATTTTGCTTAAAAAAATGTGGGGAATCCATTAAAAGTATATTTAGAAGCTAATTCCTATTACATTTAGAAAGGTAGTAGAAGTTATCAACTTTAGTGCATTAATGATTAAGAACCCTTAATTTAAGATGATTAATGTATTGAGAAGGGTTATATAGATGATTAAAGTTTATATTAACCTGTTGATTATAAAAAGACGCATTAGATCTAAAAGGATGAACTTTATGCATAATTTGATTAATTTAGGGTTCCATGTACATAAATAAGCTTTAATGGGCCTTGAAACCCTAATGTTAGTAATTATGACTCTTAATGGCTTTAATTGTTCAAATTCAGGAATAAAGCTGAGATATGATGGTTTTTAGCTATTTTGAGTATAAAAGTTCCTAATTGTGGATAAATACCCTTAATTTGGTAATTAGGGTTTTCTAATGGATAAATGTGGAATTAGTAATAAATGGAGTCCATATATGAATTAGATCATAATGAAATATGAGTTGTCAATTTGAAAGAAACTAAAGGTGATAATTGAGTCTAATGATCTTGAAACAACTTAAAAGGATAAAGATGGTAATTTTGGTGTAAAAGGGGAATAATAGACTTAATTGACTTTTAAGTAGGATTATGATGTTGAAGTTAGGGTTTGTGAACTAAGAGAGTGTTAAACGAGATAAAGGTATTATGGAGGCTAAAACCCTAATAAAACCCTAAAGTGGCCTAGAAAGCCTAAGTTGGAATCCAAGTCTATCTTGAGAATGTTTTGGATAAACTATAACACTTGAATGTTATGCATTAATTTCAGAATTTTGTTGATTGCTTGTTTGATTGTTCTTTATCATTATTGCTTGGACATCAAGTTGCTCTGGATCAAGTATATGGTTACTTATGGTTAATCTCTTTAGTTTCTCAAAGGTTTTCTGGATGATTAATCTCATTGTATGCAACCTATCAACTTGGATGTTCATACTTGCAAATCATAAAGTCACTATGATTATCACAATTATGATATAAGTGTGTAATCTTGCACCTACATGCCACCCTGATGGATGATGCAATGAGGTCAAGCCCAAGAGGGAAGACCAATGGGCACCATGAGTGGTGACCCCAGGCACCAAGCTTAGGATAGAGAAGGTGGCCTTATGATATTGCATGACTATTGGGAACCATGAGAGGTGACCCCAGGCACCAAGCTCAGGATGGAGAAGGTGGCCTTAAGTCAATGGTAAAAGAGAAACCCTAATGGGGTATTCCAGGGTTAGGGCGAAAGCGGTGGAGATTGACACATTGAAAACATAAATTGAATTGTTAATTACCTTGATTGTGATAAATAGGTTGTTAGCCTTATGTGTGAAATTTTGGTTGTCCCCACATACCGGCATATTCATTTATGCTGACCGACGTTTTGTTTGTCGGCATTTTAGGTACAACCCGGAAAAGAACAAACAGTAAAGTGACACATTGTGAAAGTAAGAAATAAAATGTGAGGAGGATTAGATAGAATAGATTCAAGCTGAGGATAGAAGTAGATATCTAATGTTTTTAAAAGGTATGCAAAGTTTTATTTTATACCAGCTTTCAGTATAGTTTGGTAGAATTTTATAATTTTTACTGATTATTTGTCGAACCTTTGATCCAGTTAATTGGTATAATGGCTCTGACCTCTTGGTCTCCCTTAATTGGGGGTTACTGGGAGGCGGGGTCGTTACATTTGGTATCAGAGCATTGGTTCCTCATTTAATCTTTAGTAATTATTAAATTTTACAAACTCTCTAGAACCCAAGGGAGTTATTAGAGGACTTTCTGATGACTGAGGTGTCTAGAAAAGGATCACAGTCCAGGGGCTGGCAAGATTTTCCTCCGCACCGCTAGTCGGAATACGAGGACCCCCGGATGCAGTGTGGCTGCCTGGCCAATGTCTGAGGTTTTGACTCGAAATAAGATACTTTTAGGACTATCTCATCTATTTTCATCCCTTCTCAACCCTAATTATGTTAGGATTATAAGGTTTAGGGTTTTCTCTCTCTTCCTCACCCTCTTGAGGATATGGTATGCATAATAAGGTTAAGGAATCCTCCACCAAAACTAATGAAAAACATGTAAATAAGATGTCATGGACATAAGCTTAATAGTTTAAGCAGAAACTAAAGTTTAGTTGCATGCTTAGGTCATATGACATGTGTTGTCATGCCCTCAGGAGAGACTTGAGGATAGACCCTCTTTTTAGGAGGATGAGTAGAGAGTGGGTCTTGGAGGCTGAGATCTCCATTAAAGGTAGAGACATGGCACATCCTCTAAGGATGATGCTAAACCTAACCCTAAGTGAATGTTAGAGAGAGAGATGACATGTTGAGATGGATGTCATGGTCGACCATGTGTGTGGGCTGTCAACTGTTTTGCCACCAGGAAAAAGTCGATCGAAAAGCCACTCCATGATGGATAATGACAAATGCTCATAAAGTGCTTATATGTTCTAATTAAGTGCTCTAAATTTCCATTAAGTTTAGTTACGAGTCATACATTCAACACAAAAATTTTATAACATGATTCTAATAGAGATATTATTTAATCTTCAAAACTTGCATTGAATTTGACTTGATTTTTGACAAATTAGGGTTTGCTAATTTCATCATCAACATGTACTGGATACCTATGATAGTGTGTGCCATGTGAGGTTGGCTGACCTAGTACCTTTGGCGACCCAATCCCCGGGGAGGGTCGTGCATGTTAGGGTTAAGGTTAACTCCTTCATTGATGAGGTTAGTGATGACCATATAGACCCCTATGAGCTTATATGAGCATGGCAAAGTTGCGCCCAAAGTACTTCTGTAGTGCTGACAGTAGGTTAAAACCCTAGCCAGGAGAGTATGTTGGATAGCTTATGAGCTGAGCATAAAGATTTATAGATAATCTTGAGCGAACATAGGTTTGAACATAGGTTTCACCCATGTAGGCGTATGCTTGTGAGATTGATCCACCTTGGAGAGAGAACCCTTAATAGTAAGGTTGTTTGTAGGGTTAACTCTAGAGAGAGAGAGCAGGACCCAGGCAAGAAGGTTGGAAGTTTAGACTCTGGGTTAGGAGGTACCCTGAGGAGTGGAGGATGATGCGACCTAAGTGGATGGTTGCGGATGCCTCGTGCATGATCCATGGAGGCTTATGGTATCTTGGTTGCCTTCAGAGGAACCAAACCCTAGAGAGAGGATGAGGTGGCTGGTACCTATGTGCCTATGGTATAGGTGTTTACCCTTTTAGGGTTAGGAAGAAGAGTTCCTTAGACCCTGGAAAGGTATAGTAATGAGTTGTGATGCCTTATAATTAGTCGGTTGTCCTTGAGGAGGACTCCACTCTGAGGTGTTTTTCAAGTGGAATGGTGATAGGACGTGCATGTTATACCTCGTACATGTTTGGTACGTGGTTAAAAGGTTGAGCATGCAGTTGGACAACTGTCGCATAAAGAGGTGAACCTAGGGTCCCTAGACCTAAGAGGGGAAGTAGTAGTGCCTGGTGCACCTGATGCTCATGACGAGACTTGAGGTTCCATAGATTGAGCATGTCACTCCTCATGTTTAGAGGAATGGGAAACCCCTTGGATTAAGGTGTATGTTTGATGAACCTCTCACATATAGGTTGCACTACAAAAAAAAGACGAATTAACTACAATTTTTCTGACTACATATAGTTTATTTATAGTTAAAACAACTTTTCTTTATAAATAACAAAACGTAAATAAAAAAATTATAGTTATTTGTAATAACTACAAAATTAACTACACATGAACGAGCACTCCTCTCAATTCCTCTCCCTCTTCGCGGCTCTCCCCCTCCAAAAATAACCAAAACTCCCAATTTTTCATTTTTGCCGCGTGGCTACTCCTTCCCCCCATTTGGCGTGGTTTCACGCACGACGCCTCATTGCGTCTGTAATCCCTCCCCCTCCCGGTCGCATTCTATCCTTCTCGTCTCCTTCCCCCAATCACCCTTCTGATCACATTCTTTCTCCCTCACCCTCTTCTCCTCCTCTGCGCCCCCTCTGCTAGAACCTCACTTCACGGATCGTTAGAGAAGAAGCACTACGAGGATGGAGCCCCGCGACGAAATAGAAAAGTCGAGAGGAGAGGAGCTTCATTGAGGCACAAATACTCAAGTACAAGGTCGGCTTCCCTGATTCTACAGCTCTTTTTGTCCCACTCACAGCGAGATCATATTCCATGTTTCCTAATATGATTTTGTGCCTCTTTTATCTCCTAGTACATCCTTGTGGACAGTATGAGCCATATATGATGTTCTTAATATAGTTCGAATATGATATTCCCCTCTTTATTGGAAGATTGTTTCAGACACATGGTATGTGATTCTGGATAGCAATCATCTTGATCAGATTTTTGGGGTTGCATGATACACACCTTGGACCACCAACTAGAAACCAACACCACGATACCACCATGGCGATCACAGAGAATCAACTAGCAACATGGAAGGGTTCGCTGGTCGATTGGAATGATGAGTAGAGATAGTAAAGCCAACATTTTGTCTTATGTCAATCGTTAATTGAAGTCATCATTAACAAAATGCATAATACTCATCCCGTTCAGGAAAGGGCATGGTTTACAACTGTAGGAGACCATAATACCTTTATGCTTGTGGTCTTGACTCCTGTTAAGGAGATTGGCATAACCAAATGATGTCAACGGTGTTTAGTGCCCTAGCCTTATTGTTGAATCATTATAGAAATTCATAGGTATAAGTAGTATGTATTTTTTAGTTTTATTTAAACCTTAGCAATACATGGTCCCCACCCACGTTGGAAATGTAACCTCCGCTTAGGAGAGGGCAATGGTTTGCAACTATAGGAGACAGTAATACCTTTATACTTGGGGGCTTGACTTCAGGATTTAATGTACAGATCTTATACTCCATCTCATTGTTTGAGCCTCTCTAACACAAACCTTTCCATTGGTGACAATCATCGTAAGATTGATTTGCTTCCTGTTTAGTGTCAAAGTGCCAAAGTTCATGTTATATTTTGTTAATAATATAAAATATGAGTTAAAGTGCTATGAGTAATCCTTAATTTCTCATTGCAATTTTTCCTAAATCTTGCAGATCAAAATTCTTCCTTGCAACCATGACATAGTTTGGTTTGGGTGCATGCATTTCAAATTTTATTTTTATAATAACAGGATGTAGTGGAGTTACAAGAGCAAGAAGATCAGTTTGCATGTTAAAATACAAGGGTCAATGCCCACTACACGTTGGGATCTAGTGACTTTCAATTTCTGAATTACAATCAATGGATTTGGACTCCGCTGAGTTGAAAAATATTAGAATATGATCACTAATAATGAATAATAAATGTCATTATAGTTCGTTTCTGTGTTTATTCAGTCATCATAAGAAACTGAAGCTGGAGTATCAAATGACATAGGAATTAATGCATCATAGGATCTTGATAAATCATTTACTCTTGATGACATACATTTGGTTGATGAAATTTTATTGTACTTGTTGTTTCATGAAGGTAATCGGTTGTAGTTTCACTTTAAGGTAGGACAGGGAAGAATAAAATTAGCTACTTGTGAGGACCCCAAACTAGGATTCTACAACATGTATGTTCAAACTTACCAGGGCATCTGGATACTCATGTGAGTATATTTTTCTATCAGCATTGTTGATTATTAGATTATTCAGATGTTCCACTTCCTTTGCAAACTTTCATGGTGTTTGATAAGTCCAATCTACACATGATGACTCTTTTTATCCATTGATCTTAATCCTGACGTAACTCCTAACATGCTTCCTAATTTTAAGTGTTTTTGGCTTCAAGACTTTTTTAGTGCCTTGATTTTCAATATGACATATGGTATCTAACATTGTATTGTTCACATCTTGAACTTTATTTTTATTCCAGATTTTCTATTTTAGATTTTTATCCTTTGCAACATAGGAAGCATCAGATTACTCCAAGTGAATTGAACTATAATCTTATTAATATTCAAGGGGAACATAAGATGTTTTCTTGCTCAAGTCATTGTACTATTTATCATGATTACAAGGCCTCTAATGATTTCATTAGGGACGTGAACTGTATATCACTAAAAATGATATGATCTGTTGTAGACAAAATTGTGAACTGAAATTAACTTATTGTTTCTCAGTTTATACATAGATGAATTGGTTATCAGTAAAATGGTCTAGTCAAGGAGAAGATAAATAAGGCTACGTTAATTTAGCTTAATTATATGTGATAGAATTAAAGGCCAACTAAACATTTCGAAACTACTTCCATTGGTTGTAGAAAGAAAGTACTGGAGAGTCGGGCTAGAGATTGGACTTGGATTGGGTTTGCAGGAATTTTTTATCTATAGGAGGTGCATCTCATTGTGTTTGTTGCTTACGTACAACTAGAAATTTTAGAATAATTGATGCTCTATGTATGAATATGGTAAACCCAAGGAGTAAATCATAGTGAACAGATTAGAGGGAAATTCTCTATTGCAGCAATGGGAATAAGGGTGCTTTGATGATATCTTAGAAGGGTCCTCCTTTGAGAGGGTACACAAATCTCCATATAAGGATCTTTTGAGAGCTAAATCCTTCCTCTGAAGGCTTCAGTCAATTCATTTGCTACTGCTGTAAACTTTGTCAACTTTGTGCTATCCCTCCACTAATTCTATGTAACGCCGATTTTATTTATTTCTATGGTAGGTTTACTTGGCCACTCTGTTCTTGTCATTTGAAACTTCAATAAATTTAGATGTTTTTTATTTCTTTAAATGCTCATTTCCAAGCACACACTTTCACTTGACACCGTAGATACATGTTAGTTTGGACCATGAAACTTTGTGATTCCATGTAAACTCATCACCATCTGACTACAAATCCACTGATGAAGCAGTTCCTTATTGATAACATCTGGGGATATTTGTCTTGGTCAATCATTCTAATATTTTCAAGCTTTATATTCAGGTATTGATCTACTGAATGGAATTATTGACTTCTTGAATTACTGCTGTAGGAATATCATCATTCAAGCCCATTGTGCATCAAGTTGCGAGTGTCTATATGTGCATCTATGTATAGTCGGATATAATAGCTGAACTACGTCTCACATATGCTTTTTTCCTGATCTCACCATGGAAAGTTAGGAAATACCTCAGAATACACATGAAAACAATAAGATGGGCAATGATGTATAGCATTATAGGTACATCTAATTCTTTGTTTTCCTTTACACCAATTTAGTTAAAATAGAAGAATATATTTTACATTATGTAACTCTTTTATATACTTGGTTAAATTTTGTCAACACTAAGTAAATTCAAAATTCTTCACAACTACTCCTCTCCCCCTCTCTTTAAGATACCAAAAATCCCCAAAATACAGAATTCCCGCGTGCTGCTTCCTCCACTTTCTATTTTGGGGTTGATAGTACGCACTCTTCTCCCCGGATGGCGCACTAATGAATTCCCAAGCCCCTCACATCCTATTCCTGACCTTGCTATGTCCGCCTTGTTTGTTTGTGCCCCCTCACCATCGTCTTCCCTCTGTGGCTCCGCCTCACTCTAATAGTTGATGGATCACACTTTCACCCTCACCTCGATCTATTCCTCCCATCCGGTTGCACCCCCGACGGTGCCCCCCTCCATCTTCCCTCCTCACCCGAACACCTGATCGGTCACTATCCCCACACCCCTATTCCCCTTTTCCCGATTCAACATTGACCTCACGGGCTGCCGGAGATGATGTGTCGGCTGGACAAATCCCTGCGACGGAACAGAAAAGCTATCAGCTAAATTGTACCTGGATTATCTTCCTAACAGCCTTCAAACCATCACTTAGCCACATAATTCCACTCTAGGTGATCTAGTCTACTTCTCTTACTATCTGCCCATCCGATCCTACAAGTCTCATCCTCTAAGGTAGGCATGGTTCCCAAAGACTGCTCCCTAGGTGACGTCTCAAAGCCCTACATCACCGGAGTCCTAGTCGACATTGCGGCATGGGCCATGCCGCCGAACTTAGACTACATCCAAGTTCCAGTGCGCGACATCGGCACCGACCGCGAAGCTAGCGTTACGCGGTACCGCGATAAGCCAAAGAAAAGGAAGGTCCAGAAGGTGATCTGGTACCCCTCCGGCATGGTATATGCCGAGACCTGGCCCCGCACCAAGTGCATCTTAGGAAGCACAATATTGATGAAGATCAAGACCTTGCAGAGGATCACATCGCCTTGGGTGTCATTCCCCCGACGGGTACTTCTACGACCACCTCTACGCTAGCCTACTCCTGTCATTCTAATCACGTCTTTGAATTATGATACTACATTATCTTCCTACATTTTGCCTATATTCCTTCTTGTTTTTACTCTACCAATAGCAACTTTTTTCCCATATGGAATGCTATGCAACCGGTATGCTCCATGAGAAGAAAGTTTACACAGAACATGGAACATTTAATGTCAGGTAAGTTTCTACTGAGAAGATCATCTGATCGCGTAATAATAATGTTTATAGGAAAAAAGGAGGAAAAAGAGTGTGTCTTGTCCCAAGAATAATGTTTTAGGAAAAAAAGCGGCTAAAGAGAGTGTATTGTCCCAGGGGAAAACAAGTGTATCCCCTAAAAATTGATCCTTATATTTCAAGAAGAGATCGGGAATTTGAAGATTTGACATTTAAGGGAAGACCTAAGAAGCTTGAATAGAAGTTGGGCAACGTTACTAATGCATCCATGCCAAATTAGAATGAATACATAGTTTTGGAATAGGAGAAGGTCCACTGAAGAAGTTTCTGATGGGAAAGTCAATGTGAATTTTCGTGATATATATTTCCTTATGCCTGGATTCCAGCACTTATTTTGCAGGTTCTGTTTGGAGCTGTTCATTATAGTCAAGTGGTGACTTTGCTTTATTTCTCTACACATCTGGAAACAACAAACCCATATATATGAAAAACATAATGACAAGCTTTTCTTTTTCTGCAGATTCTCTTTTGTATTGCTCATGACATTCAATTTTATTGTGTAGCAAACATGATATTTCTGAATACTTTTCTTTCTTATCACTAAATTTACTAACATACTAAAAATGTATAGTGGCGAGCTAGAGTATATATTTGTTTGTATATAGTTTTTTTTATTTCTGTTGAAATGCTATGATTTCTAGGTGTGGGTCTTCTCCATCCAGTTTTATGTTCATTTTGGCTCCATCTCTTTCTACATGAGGAGTTGACTAACAACAAAAATTTATATTTTTTTGCCACTAAGTCAGTTAGTTGAAATCATTTTCATTTATAACTATAGTTTAGATTGTATATTGACTATTTCTTGTGCTACGGATGGTACTGTACTTTCCATTAAAGTCGTTTGGTATGACTAATATGCAAAAATATTTACTACACTTTCTAATCTTATATTCTTATGGTAGAGAGGCGCATCCAACCCGTGATGGTTGAAAATGGATCATACATTCAACATTGAGTTTTTTAGTTTGCCACTTAATCCATGGCCATGGCAGTATGACTTAGGACGATGATACCAAATCAACAAATTTTTTTTTGTAGTCATAGGAATTTCCTTTGGTTTTAAATCCTTGGCTGTGTCTATTTCTAGGCTTAACAACTGTATTTATTCAGAAAATGATCCTATTATTTCTCTTCATATACATAAAGTAAATAACCATTGACAAGTGTAACATAATACCACACATTGTAAAAAGGGATCTCACTTTACTTACCATGCAGTCTGAATATGTTATGAATCGAGCCTCCAAATGTGAAAGTGCAAATTAATGACAACGTTCCATACCCTCAATAGCATCTGAGTTAGACGTTACATACATTGGAATTTAGATTCTTGTAGGGGGTGAGGTACTGAATGTCAAATTTCTAACTTATGACCCCCACACAAAATTGGAAGACACTAGCTTTTCATTTTAAATTTTTTATCCCAGTGATTAATTAAGGTTGCTAAAAGATCTTTTGTTTCTAGAGAATTATCACACCAAAAGTCATATGCACTCTCATTTCAACTATTAAAGTATTTCCTCAAACAAACCAATAATATCATGATGAGTCTGTAGCATGTATTTAAATATTCCATTATTCCATCTATATTGTAAGTGGCATTAAATTTGAATACTGGTATCAAAATATGTGAATAGTGCAATCTTGATATGTAGCTTCCCATATGATATAGTTGGGTACTATAATCAGTCTAGCACTTGCATGCATTTGCTAATATATTTAGATTTATAACCCCTGTTTGGTTCGGAATTGTGATTCTGTAGTCAGGACTAGGTTAGTCGAGGTTAGTCAGTAGATCTGGATTGGGTTAGTCTGGATCCAGTCTGATTTTGTTTGGCAACCTTATCTGAATCTAGTCAGCTGGTCAGGATTGAGTCAGGATTCAGTCTTATTCTGTTTGGCTACCAGTCATGATTCAGTCTGATTCTGTTTGGCAGCAAAGTTAGGATCTAGTTGATTCCGCATTTATTTTAATATAAAAATATTTGGATGATACAAAAATATTATATGACAATGCATTACAAAATATACATTTCAAAAAAATGTATACAAATGCTTGTTTTAGTTGTGAGTAGACTCGAGTATGATTAATTTTGTATGTATGGGCAGACTATGCTTATTATGGTGGAGAATACTCTGCTCCACAAAGGTGTTACGATTCACTGACTGGACCTCACCATTCCATGACATGTTTTACTACCCAGAGCTTGACCGTGTGGACCTGGAGCTGTCGTCGCTGTACTTCCTCCAGATATGTATTCCACCATGATAAATTGATGATTCCAGTCCAAATCTGAGTGGACCTGGAGCTTCCTCTCAATCTCTATTCACATTGGTCATCGCCCTTAAATCTTTATTTAATTGGTGGAATTCTTTCTTCATCTTTCCCTTCCTTGCTTGTTTTTCCATCCTGTCGATACTATTGCATTTGCAGCTGTTGACTGACGACCTTCAATTGTTACTCTGTTAAATGTATCCCTTTCTGCGAGTAGTGCCTTCTGGTAGCAACCGCCTAGAAATTCGACATTGTAGTCAACAGTCGGGTCCATGTGATTGACTTAAATCTGGCCTCCAATGCTCCAATTGACATCACTGCCTTCGACACCGTCGATGGCGTGTATGATTGTGCTTGGTCCAAGTCTCACAAATCTCTATTTGTCACCACTATGGATGACAGATCCATCCAACTATGGGATGTCGCCCACCCTCCCCCTGCTAATTTGATCTGGTCTCTCCACGAGCACGGCCGCGAGATCCAGCCAATCAACTGGAATTCTATCTGCCGCGACTCCTTCCTCACTCCTCAGAAAGGTGTTCCAGTTCTACGACGACCTCCATGCATACCTTCCGGCATCGACGGCGTTAAGGTCGATTGGCAAAGTATTCTGGAGATGCTAGGCGCAGACAACGGTGTAGAGGAGAGTTGGGAGGAGAGAGGCAAAGAGTGGAGTCGGGAGGAGAGAGGTGAACAAGAGGGTCTGTGGTTTCTTGGGAGAGGAGTTGGAGGGTCACGGGAAGACTGAACAATTACAAACCGGATTGAGAATCCAAATCCTACTCAGAGCTTGGTCCGGTTTTGGGGGTTACGAAATCCAAAACGTATCCCATTGCCAACCAAACACCAAAACAGCCCAATCCCGACTAGATTAAGCAAACGTGGCACAAAAAGACAACTCTTAATCTGGACTCAGTCCCGAACCAAACAGGGGCATAGATCTTGGCCCTTATGCTAAAGACAATTATATTACAAGTTGTTTTTATTCATTTTTTGTATGTAGTAGCAAGGATGCAGTTGACATGATCATCCCCGTTCTCCTTCATTAAGAAAAAGAGCATGGGGCCTTTGGGATTAGTTGTTGATGGTAGAGTTTAATGTTGCCCACAGGTATATAAATGTAATATAATGTTCTTTACTTTGTAATTTCTAAATTTATAATTGGTTCCTTGTGCATGAATATATTCAACAAACTTTTACTGGAAAATTTTCTCACGATAAAGTTGTACATGAATTATAAACATTGTACGTGTTTAATGTTAGTTTCTATTCTTTCTTTTCATAGGTTCATGAGAAGTTGCAGGAAATGGTAGAAATTTTCTCTAGGATATGATCACGATGATCTATGAATGTGAGAATGACAAAAATAAGTTGAAATCTCAGGTACTTACAATTTAGACACGTGCTTAGTTTACATTTATTTGTGTACTTTCACCTCAAATAGGTTACCCATCCTTAAGTGTGATTTTAAGAGAAAATTCGAAACTACTAAATTCTTAATGTTTAAGACACGTCAATGGAGTTTTAAAATGTTCGACTATGTCATTTGTGGTTTGTGTAGAATATTTTCTTCTTTGTATTGCTACTTTGCAATTTTCTCAAATCACTCTTTGGTTGGTAGGTATGACATCTATTTCTAGGGTTCCAATGTGAAAGACTTCTATTGTGCTCAGAGAACAAATTTTCTCAATCTCCATTCTATTTAGGTTCTACCCTGAGGTCGCTTGAAGGTTGTATAGTAAACTGTACGCTTCAGTTTAAAACACATCCCAGTTGCTCAGCAAAGTTTTAAATGCCAAAAGAACAACATGTCCATTGCTATATCTGAAAACTGCACATAATCCAACCTTGGCTTTTTGTGTGATAGTAGCATGC
This sequence comes from Alisma plantago-aquatica, assembly GCA_963693085.1. Lineage (NCBI taxonomy): Eukaryota > Viridiplantae > Streptophyta > Magnoliopsida > Alismatales > Alismataceae > Alisma > Alisma plantago-aquatica. The sequence continues at coordinate 1,540,907,135 of OY856409.1, forward strand.
ATATTCATCTTGATTGTATTTTCATCCGTTGGCTGCTAAGTATCATTCAGTTTGAACCTAAAATAAGTCTGATCCCTGTGCATCAGTTGTTTCTGTTTATTGTAATCAGCTATCTAACGGTCAAGGCTTGCTACACTGAGAGATGATGCAACAGTATCCTGAAAAAACAAAAACTTGTTCCTACAAACCCACAAAGCCAAGAAGGTAGAACTGTAATTGATAAGTTCATTATAGCCTACCTTGTTTAGTAGCCATTTTAGAACACTTATGAAATTAGCAGTCAGTGCAACCATGAGAAGTTGTTTTCTGACTGTGTTCTCCCCATGTGTCCTTGATTTGGCGCACTTACAGTTGAACTAAGTATACCAAGCATTCTCCATTACCATTTCACAAAATTTTACTTACATCACGTCTAATCGTATAGCCATTATATTGGATAGGTAGGTGGTTTTTGAAATACCTCCGCAGGTTGTGTTTGAGGTGAGGGGTATGCTCATCTTCCGTATATTTCTCTAGGAGTTTTCATTTTCATTAGTGAACTTGTTCATTCTTTCAACTTTCAAGATTATAGCTACTAAAAGTCAGTCAGTATATCGATCTAACTGTGAAATAACTGTTTTTAGTGGGGTGCCAATGGAGGTCATCAGTTGCATTTGGTGTAACGGGAATGCATAGGATTAAAGGGATCACATCATCATGAGCACGTCTCCCTAAGGAATCACTTTTCCTCCACTACTTACCAACAATTAGTTTCCATCTCCAACCCATTCTTCGTTCCATCTTTCTAATTAAATTACCTTGCGCGTGATGTGGATGGGAATGGACTTTTTAGTTTGCTAGATGTTGCCTACAGTTCTATTTATCTATTACACATAAAGTCAAAAGGGAGATATCACTATGCTTGCAGAGTACGTGTGGCTCAGTGAGGAGTCATGCAGTGAATTAGATCGAATATTGTTGGCCATAACAGATCTCTGTTCCCGTAACGACATGGTTTTTTTTATTATTTGAGTACCTCATACACTGGTCTTGTTATTAATACTACTAGATATTTATGATTTATGGCCACAAAAGATCTCTATTCCATTTTCCTTTTTTTACCACTTCAGTCTATCAAACCCACCGTGCTGATCGACTCTTCTGGTGTGGGCCAAACATTCACTCACAAAGTTGAGTCTATGCCAATTTTCAATGAGGTATTCTGCTTGGAGTTTACTGTGCCTTTATATATTGGATGAATAGAAGATGGCATTCTTATATGCCCTAATGAAGTGAATGCTTTGAACAGACTAGTGATGTATTACTTTTGTCCTAGCACGTACATAAAGTGTGTTTGCACTAAAGAAGAGATGTAATAAGCTTTAATTGACAGATCTCTTTATATGAATCATCTCTATATATGAAAAATGCAATAATCATGTACTAGAAACGATTTGTTAGCAATTTGTCTTATAATCTCAACTCGTTTCTATTACGAACAATGAAATACATTTCATGTCATGGGAGCAAAGTTACTTTTAGGGACAGACAAAATGTTATTTTTAGTTCCCTTACATTCCATATCAGTTGAAGAGTGCAATTTTCCTTGTCTCTCTAAACACCATTACTCATGTTATGCATCCGATTGTGCCTATCCTGCAGGGGTCGGATATTCACTTCCAAGATTTTTTGCTCATTTGGGCTTGCTGTTGTACGTATTTTCTCTATCTATCACTCTTCTTCATGGTCAGGTGATTTACTACATTTTCCATATCAGTTGAAGAGTGCAATTTTCCTTGTCTCTCTAAACACCATTACTCATGTTATGCATCCGATTGTGCCTATCCTGCAGGGGTCGGATATTCACTTCCAAGATTTTTTGCTCATTTGGGCTTGCTGTTGTACTTATCTTCCTCTAGTAGTACTTGGTTATTCATATTTTCATTTAGATCAGCCAAGTCCTAGAACTGGTTTCCATTCCATTACGCTTGCTCATAATTATTTGCCTCCCTCCTCATTTTACTGGTATGTCTCTAGCATTTAAAATTTAGCAGCTGTCTGGTGAATCTCTGTTTCAACAGTTTCTAGCATGCAAAATTGGCACACAAATTTCTAGAAATGACAATGAGTATGATTTGTTACCAGTAAAATAGGTACTCAACTACATACAATTCTACATAAGAAAGTTTTTGTAGTCTTGGCATTATCCAAGTGGCCTCATGTATGTGGTTATATGACTATGTGAACTTGCTCCCCTGGGTATCCTAAGTCAACCAATCTGTCTTCCAGCAGCATGTTGCTAAACACATTAGCCTCATTGTAATTGTATAGTCTACCACCATTCTTCTCATCAACTAGGAGGGTGGTATTGAATTAGCCAATCACAACCTAAGGTTTTGATATCATCTCGCTGAATGTGATCTTAATATTGCATGAGAGATGTAATTTAGAGTTGAAAGTTAAAAGTATAAGTTTAGAATAACCTAACCGGACATGTGCATCACTCATTCTCTTATTACAGCAAGAAGTAGATATAAGCTCCATGTTCCTGTGTAAACTGTAAAGTTACCCTTGGTCTTCGGGGTGATCATCAGACAATATGAACCCTAGTATAAAAAAAAATAAGCGAGATGTTCTGAAATTTCATTCCAATGTGGCTACAATTTGACATTGATGCTTATTTTATCTACTTTACATGAGAAGTTTGTGCTGAAACCCTTTAAACAAACGTTCTTGCATGTTTTCAGAATTCTGTAATCATGATCGGTGTTTTGTGGACATAATTTGTAGAAGTTTCTTACTGGAGCAAAATGTCTGGTTAGACACCTAACCTTGAGTTAATTAACAAAATTTTTAGCACGTAATTGCATGCAGAAATTTTGTTACTCTATTCATCTTTCTTCTTGTAGTCTCCTCTTATAAATCTGTGATCTTTTTTGGACAAGACAGAAAAATGTTGACTGATTAGAAGGTTGTCTTGAATGAATGGGTCTAACGTGATGCAATGTAGTATCTTTGTGTTGAGACTAAAGTTTTTGGGTAGTCTTCGGCTAGATAATAATTCTTGTATAGTTAGACATTAGATTGGACGTGTATGTAAAATTTGATTGATATATCAGGTTTGTCTTGCCTGCGGTAAGTTTTGTTATGGAACACTTTTTCTGGAATTAGTAAATGATTTTATTAAGAACCTACATATAGTAGGAAGCATTCATCACAACAATATACGTTCCCTTACAAGGTAGTATGTTGACCGTTGCAGCTGATATCAACTTTCTGAATGATTACCTTCTATACTCTTGCCATGGCAGTAGTATTGGGCCTTGCCATGAACCTAAAGAGTATAACTTTACATGATTCCTACCACTGCTGATCTAATTTGCAATACTACAGTCCCATAAGGCATGTAACTTTGTTTTAAAATCTGAATGACACATGGCACATAGGGCTGGCAAAAATACTGCAGCCTGACCCGACCCGACCGGACCTGACCCGACCTGAAAATCGGGTTTTTCAAGTTCGAAATAAGGTCTGGGTCTAACTCGGGCAGACCCGAATTGGGTCTTTTAACTCTGGGTCGGGCACAAGCATGCCCGGTAAAATTAAGGGACCCAAGTCTTGGAGCGCGGAAGACCTGCTCCAAAATACTCACGAGATCTTCTTCATCCTGGAATCCAAGTTCGTGTTCGGCACAACAGCCACCGCAACACCACACACCGACGCCTCATCCTCCCCACTATTGCCGACTTTTGTAAAACCTCCTTCCAATGGCGGCGGCAAGATCCACGTGCTGTTACACGCCAGGACCACAGCCCGAGCGGGACCACCTCTGCTCCACCACCACCGGCAGCACCTTAGCCGCGAGCACCAGGGAATTGGTTAGTAATGGGGAACATGTCATAAGGGGTAGTAGTAAAAGTCATAGCCAAACGGTCCTGAAACCGTTTGGAACCAAACGGTCTTCAAACCGTTTGGAACCAAACAGTCTTCAAAACCGTTTGGTCCTTTCAATAGTGCTTGCCTTTTGTTAAAAATTCATACTAAATCAATTTTTGTGCTAACACATGACTATCAATTTTCAGAAATGGCTGCGCCAGCAAAGCAACCAACCGGAAACAAAGACGCACCCTTCTGGACACCAGAGGAACTGATCGAGGACTGAGCCAAGCTCCAAAAGATTATAGACAACTACAACAAGACTGGAAAGGCCCCTCCAAATGTAAAAATCACGGCGGTCTTGTGCGAAATTGACCGCATGAACAAATGCCTAGATGAGGCACCTGAAGAAGAAGTGGAAGAAATTTCTTCCAGCGATGATGAAGGGTCTGAATTTGAGCCACGCTAAGAGGAAGAATCCCCAGCTGAAAAGTCGAAGGGGAAGCGAAAGGTCCAAGAAGCTGCAGCCAAACAACCCCCAACAAAGCGGGCAAGAAAACAGGTCCACCCCACCACTGCTAGGGAACAAACCCTAGAAGACTATATCCCATCAACCACCACTACCACCCCCACCATCACCCCCGTTTTCTCAAAACTCACCACCACCGCACCCCCACCAGAAAACCTTTACATCCACACCATCCCATCCATCGACAAAGTTTTAAAACCAACAAAGTACGTTTGCTCAAGCGTACTTCTCAAGATGGGGATATATGACAAAATCCTAACCATGCTCGACAATGCCAATCTATCCAGACTTTGCTTCGTCCCCGAAGTCTCTTATGTCGAACCGACTATTGAATTCTTCACACATCTCACCAAAGAAACGGTGGACATTACGCAAAGATCACGGGATGGAGGTGACCGCAGGATGGTCACCAAGCTTTTTGGCAACGACATCATTATAACAGAAAATCTTCTAAATGAAATCTTTTTCGACAACCCTGAGCAACTCAAACAAGCCAAAGATGCAAGCACGGAGAACTCCCTATTTAATAGACACAACTTCTGGAAGATGCTAACAGGGATCCCCACTTATGAGGCAAAGACATGCAAAGCCTCCAATATTCAATCAGGGTTCGTGCGCACACTTCAAAAAATCATTACTAGTGCGATGTTCCCCAAAACAGAGGGAGGAAACGTTATTACTGCCGACCTCTTTCTCCTATGGTCCTTTTTACAAGGAAATCCGGTCAACATTGGGCGACATATGATACAAAAATTCTGCGCCTACGCCATAGGAAAAGAAATTTGCATGGGTGGGCACATAACTTCAATTATCAAATATCTCAAGATGGACAGATTGCTTCCTTGATGCACAAAGATCAAGGGCGACATCCTTACCAACGAGCAGACCTTGAAGAATTCCTACATTATCAAGGAAAAGGATGCAAAATTACAGTACATCTTTTGCCCAACAGTCCGATCTACCAGGACTCTGTTGCAACTTCCGGAGCTAGCGGACTATGACAAGGACAAACTTCTCTTTACTGACGAAGAGATAACCAAACTCCTAGCCTCTGTCAAAGTACAAGAAAAGACAACCAAAGCGGGACAGATGAAGCTTAGCATAACCACCCCGACAGCTAGGGTAACAAAAATTCCAGTAAAACGACCATCCAAGGTATGTTTACAACCACCACAACTGTCGGGGACGCCAACATCAAAGCTCCAGCCGGAGACAGAATGCCCCCCTCCGGAGGAACCACTCACTACCTCTTCTATAGACTCATTCATCATGAGCCTACATGATGAGCTCACCACTACACTCCCATCAACCACCCTCCCACCATCCACCACCACCCCACCTTCCTCCACAATAATCCCTCCACCCACATCTTCCACTTCCCCATCCTTCTCCCCGAATACACCCTTTTCCACTCCAACACCAAGCTTTACTTTCTCCGCTCCCATCTCCACCCTCTTTTCCTCAACCTTTTCACTCCCTCATACCTCACCCAGCCATTTACCATTCTTTTTTTCTGCCACCACCCCGACACCGCTAGTGACTCCATCTACGGTCACCACACAGTTTGCGGGACCATCACCAATGTCTCTTTTGCAAGGCACTACCACCCTTCCACCACGACCCCAGCCATACCACCCTTCTGCCACTGGGGTCTCTTTTTTAAATGTCGCGAGGAATTCAGACGTCAATTTGACGCCATCCGAAACCTCCTCACCGACCCTTCTAACATAATGCATTCTATTTTTTCTTGTGTGTAGGGTATTTCTACACAGGTCGCCAAAATCAACGAGCAGAATAGCGCCTTGCCAAGCATTCTCCAAAGCCTTCAGCAACGACAATACGTAGTGGCCAAGCAAGTCGATCATATCTATGCCACTACAAACACTTACCCGAGCTGGTCCGTGGAGTCAAAAGCCAGCATGAAGTGTTGGCTAAGCAAGTTGATAGGATCTCTACGCAGACTCAACCTCTGCCTGAGACCCTGCGCGAGCTTAAGCAGCAACAAACTGCTTTAAGCACGTGTTTGGATGACATCACCAATACCCTCACACAGCTCGACAGTCGCCAAGAGGAGTCAGCAAACAACGAGCTTACCCAGCTACGAGCTCAAGTAACCGACCTTACAGCACAACTCCTCTCTGCCGAGGGACGATACTCAGATCTAAAGGAAACACACGACGCACTACTCAAATCCCACGAGCATGTGCAAGTGGCGTTTGATGAGTTACAAGCAACCCATCGGCAGTGCAAGAAGCCTCCACAACCGAAACCAGCAGACAAAGAGGCAGACAACGATGATGAGGGAGACGACAACAATGATGAAGATTCTGACTCCTCGGCCAACTCCAATAATAGCACCTCCTCAGACGACCAACCTGACGACCCAGGCAATGCTGGGGAGGGCACAAGCCGAGGAGCTGCATCAAAACAACAAGATCACCATGACGGTGACAAAGATCCCAAATCCCCGACTCACATTGACAATGTTAATATGTCTTACGGGGATCAATTCCTTGACTACTCCGCAATTGGATCTCTGGGGGAATCTGCTAAAGATGCTGCCTTTGCTGAGTTCCAACAATGCCTACTAGGAACCAACACAAGTCAACAACAAGAAACAACAGCACAACATCTCTCCGCACCAGAACAATCAGTGCCCTTTCCCCTAGAACAGGAAGAAATAGAACGAGTACGTTTAGATACAGACGAATAACTCGATTCTGCTTCCGATTCAGATGAAGATCTGCAAGGCTATATAGAAGCTTTGGAACAGACTTCTTCACCCCCTCCGTAGGAGCTTCCCCCGCCACCACCTCTACCACATAAGATGCACGATTTAGATATGGCGACCATCTCTACACTAGATGCTCAGGACATCTTTATCCTGAATACTATTGTCGACGATGCCAAAGAGGGGGGAGACATCATCTATCATAATACAAAGACTAAGCGCAAGTTGACACGTGAAGATTTCCGCAACATCCTGTGACCACGGTCAACGATGTCAATGGCAATCTTCCGTGTCCTACTTGCCAACTACATAGAAGTTTACAGAAGCTCTAAGAGGTAGCAGCCAGTATTTAACGCCTCACTTGCTCTATCTATAGGCTTGTTATACAAAGAAATACGAGCAAAGTCAATAGAGCGGTTGCGTGCTGGTTTAGCATGAAGGGCACGATATCTTACCGTGCCATTTCAAGTTTCCAATCGCTGGTTGTTTATGATTGTGGACACCAAGGCTTGGGACGCCAAGGTGTACAATTTTTGCGCTACTGAACTACCAGCAGGAACAATAAATTTTGTTGGAGAAGAAGCAGGAGAGGCAAGATGTATACCTTTCCAGCTTCTTAAGCTAATTTGGGCTGCATGCCCGTCCCTCCGTCAGGACTGGAGCCAACCCTGGTTCCAAATAATAAACCCGCAAGTCCAAACTACTAAAGGATCTGGGGATTGCACTTTCTGCACTATCCGCCACATTCAAGTACTAAACCAAGAAATCCCCTTTATCGATCTGGTCGCCGAAGATTTTCACTCCCTGCGAGGGCGTTACGCCATGGATCTTATTTGTGATAGGAGGTTCTTCAAGGACCCGACAATGGTACCAGATGATGTCCCCCGTTACCTCTTTTCAGCAATCCAACGTCCGCAAAGGCGACCTTTCAGACAAACTTTAAAAGAACTAGAGAAAAACAAACAACCAGCCATAGTTCCTGAGCAAAGAAAATGGGACCCTTCCCACTTTGATCTGGCGCAGGATAAAGGAGACATAGATCTTTTGTCAGGGGCAACCATTAGGAGATCGCCATCACAAATGGTGCCCCTATCTGCCATAGAACCAACTTTCCCAGATTTCAACCGTAGTGCTTGCAAAAGTCTCTCCGACAATGAACTCTGTCTCATCATGTCACGACTTTACACCGAGAAAGATGACCTTGTTTTCATGTCCAGTGACATTTTAGTAATGGCAGACACATTATGAGAAACTATACAGTTCAAAGGGTCTCTATCCGTGAGCTTGATGGCTGCCTATCAATTTCTTATCAGACAGAATCACCCTACAACCTATATGGCATCCACATATATGAAGGATGACCTCCTAAAGCTAAAGAACTTCGAAACAACTGAAGCACTAATTTCCTTCCTACAACATACAACACCAAAGTTTATCATGTTACCCTTCCTTTACCATGAGCACTAGATGCTACTGGCAACAAACCTACCCGAAGGAACAACTACCATCTACAACAGTTGCGATAGCCAGTTCAATCCACAACAGAAGAAATATGTAGTGACGCCAAAGATGCCCACAGAAGTGGTGGCGAAGGAATGTGTAGACAGACTAATCAATCTTCTAAGTCAGCACACAAGGGTATACAGCAAAGAACACTTTCATCGCCCATCCTTCAACCACAAATGCCCCCAACAAATTCGGGAATCAAAGGATTGTGAATTCCACGTCCTCTACTGGATGTACACCATCATGGTCCTTCAAAGACCAGTAGAGGACATGACAAATGTGGATTACCACGCGTTACGTGGAAAGCTTGCTGCTAACCTCCTTCGCACACATGGTGCAAATAAAGGACTAACAGACGCCTAATGCCCTTGTCCTTGTACTTCTCAACCTATCACTTTGACACTCTGAGGACAGAGTGAGTGATAAGTTAAGGGGGAGTACATTGGACAAGGGCGAGGTATCAATTATAAACCCTTCCCTTTCTATCTCTTCTGTTTTAATTTTGTATAAAAATTTTCTTATTTTTCTTTACACATGCTTAATTTTTGCTGTTAATAAAACCTACTTGGAATAAAGTCATCCCCAGCTAACTTTAGAATCCAGTAGCCCTCAAGAGAAATACCAAGAATAGCACATAAACATGTAATGGTGAATTAATAAATCATCTTCACTCAATTTCCATGCTTTTGTTTCAATTCTACATCTGACCCTCCACAGGACAACATCAGAGCCGCAATAAGCCAAAACAATCTCAAGGATGAGAGGGACATCAGGTGACATCCAAATCATGAAGCCTTGCAAGTGAACCACTGGTAGAAACCAAATAAGTGCATGTCGAACAACTCTAAGAACAGTTTTCTTCTCTTCAAATAAAAGAGGCTTGGCCGCCCAAATCGAAATCCCTAAATATCCAAATCCCAAGCATGTGAGTTTACGAATAAAATCCAGAGTGTTGAATAAAACTATGAAAGTTGTGCCATAAATAAGGATCTATATGAAGAACCAACAAAGGTCTCGCCCGGCCGGTACATCTAGCTGCCCTCATAAAGGCAGATGTGTCGTGCCCGGTAGTGAAACCCTAAGGTATCTAAATATATGAAAGGCTGATAAAGGACTCGCCCGGCCGGTACATTCAGCTGCCCTCAAGAAGGCAGATGTATCGTGCCCGGTAGTGAGATCCTAAAAGCATAGACAACCCCTCCCCCACTTGAAGGGGGAGTTACACACTAAGCCTTTAGCCAACCCTCATACCCACTCTAGCTTCCAGTAGGATTTTCAGGGAAGTAAAAAACTGATTAGAGTCAACGACATGCACCGAATAAAAAGTGGTCCCAATGCGGGCTAAGATATGGAAGAAACCTAATATCCAAGCAACTCTCAATACCTGAAAGAGTTAAGGCAAAAAGCTCCGATACAACCTTAAGAGATCTCAGGTTTAGAATTGAAGCAAGAGTATGGAAATTTTAACTAAATAAAATCACCTCGCCATTACATGCCTCAGCTCGATCTAACTTGAGGACAAGCTAGACTCTAAGTTAGGGGGGGTGATAACCTCCAATTTTGTGATGTTATCTTAATAATTTTCTTTAGTTTTCCACTCTCTTCCTCAGATATATTAGGTGGAATCTCTAACTATTCTCTTTTATTGCAAACATACTGTGAGATTAACTTTTTCCTTTTTACTTACAGAAAAAGACACAAAAAATCACAAAAGACCCAAACGGTCCCAAGACCGCATGGACTCAAACGGTCCCAAGACCGCATGAAGCCAAATGGTCCCAAGACCGCATGGACTCAAACGGTCCCAAGACCGCATGAAGCCAAACGGTCCCAAGACCGCATGGACTCACACGGTCCCAAGACCGCATGAAGCCAAACGGTCCCAAGACCACATGGACTCACACGGTCCCAAGACCGCATGAAGCCAAACGGTCCCAAGACCGCATGGACTCAAACGGTCCCAAGACCGCATGAAGCCAAACGGTCCCAAGACGACATGGACTCACACGGTCCCAAGACTGCATGAAGCCAAACGGTCCCAAGACCGCATGGACTCACATGGTCCCAAGACCGAATGAAGCCAAACGGTCCCAAGACCGCATGGACTCACACGGTCCCAAGACCGCATGAAGCCAAACGGTCCCAAGACCGCATGAAGCCAAACGGTCTCAAGACCGCATGGACTCACACGGTCCCAAGACTGCATGAAGCCAACCGATCTCAAGACCGCATGGAGTCACACGATCTCAAGACCGCATGAGTCCAAACGGTCTCAGAGTCCAAACGGTCTCAGGGTCCAAACAATTATAGGGTCCAAACGGTCTCAGAGTCCAAACGGTCTCAAGGTCCAAATGGTCTCAGGGTCCAAATGGTCTTCAAGACCGTTTGGACACAAAACTGACCAAACCGTTTGGACTTCACTTAAGGCCTATAAATAAGACCCAAGGCGTCCTCCCAAAGACATCAAGTTTTCAGACGTCCAGAGGCTGCCTCCACTACTCCAGAGAAATTCCAACCTCCATCCTCCGCCCAAAGGCTGCCGGTCTGAGATCCACACCCCATCCTAAAGCTGCTTTCTCTCTCTTCGCCAAAGAAGGTGGGAAGAGGAGACCTCATCATCGAGCAATCTATAAAGTGTGAAGATCGTCTCTCTCTCTCTTTCCAAGGGGTTGACTTTCCTCTCTCCTTTGTGGGGATGATGTACTTTCTCTCTCTTCTCGCCTCCTTCTTTGTCCTAGCTATGAGCGAGTAGTCTCCTTTCACTAGGGTGCGAGGAGTAGCCCCACTACCCATGTTTCATCTCATGCAATGTAATCTATGGTTTGTAATAGAGATATGCTTTCTTTTCAGTTCTACATCAGTCGTTTAATGAATGCTTGTTGCTTGATCACCAACTTGTGTTATCTTTTATCTTTTAGTATGAATTGTCTATGTTTGTACTATTAGATTTGAATCTCGATTGATCGTGGGTTCTTGGTGCATGAATCCACCATGTATCTGTTTCGGTATCTAGAAGTGTTTTTTAAGAAGTGGAGTAAACTCACTTCCAATGTTGCACTTTCATACTATGAAATGGAATCAGTTGACGTATGGAAGTGCAACCTTGATAAGTCGAGGAACACACTTTGCGAAGGGAATGATGTAAAGTAGGTGAGCATTCGTTCGGGGATGGCTAGCATTGCAACATTCCCACACTTCTCGTAGTTAGTTCTCCGAAAGGAAACTAAACCTACAAAGATACTAACTGATTAGACTCTTATTGCAGGCTATGTTTTTATGTTGCATGTTTTGATCCATGCGTAATGGTGGTGAAAACTAATCACATCCTAGTTATTTCTTATCATTGTTAACAACCTAAGTTTACTTTCTTGCTTTTACTTTACTTGCATTTAGTTTAAAACAACCAAATCAAATCTCTGGACTAAATATCAACTATTAAGGTGTTAAGTGAAATTCCAACATTTTCCATCTTGTTGCTTCCAACAAGACCGTTGTCCTGTGGATTCGGCCCTTAACAATACTGTGATAAGACTTCCACGTATCTTAGCATATGTGGGTGGAGTTTTAACCTAGTAGAAGCAAGGCTAAACCTAAATACTTACTATCTTTATGATTTTTAGTGGTGCACGCAATTCCACGCGAGTAGAAGCTCCATCACTCCCGACCCTATGGTCATGTGCAACTAGGGAATTAGGCAACTCCTACTCCCATCGGTCTTATCCCTACCTGACCCTAGGATAGACTTAGGATCCTAACATAGTACATATCCGATGTGAAATCTTACCCAAGTCTCCATCATCTCTTTCGGCATTCGTGGTCTGACTTGCATCCTTTCGTATGGATCATGTCGACTTATCTACCTCAGTCAGGCCCCATACTGGTTACCTCCATGGTAACACATCCACATGCACTTAGAGATGGTTACCTATGGGTCTACAGGTTCATTCTTATACTATGTACTCTCCACTTAGCTTCTCAAGATCCTATGAGACCTCTTTAGGTTACCTCAAACCCAACAAAAGTTGTACATACCCTACAGAAGGGTCCCTCTCCCAGGATGGGAGGAAACTACATCTTGATAGAAACAAAGGTCACAAACGTCTCTACGTCTAAGGTTTATATCCACATGAGCATGCTTAGCCCTAGAAAGCTACTAAGGCACATAGATAACAAATAGACTACCTTCTAAACTATACTAGGTCTCCATGGTAGGTCATACTTGTTCTCAATCCTTAATATTGGACCAAGATCATACCTGCCCATGTCACCAACTTATATGCGAGGGGTTCATCAAACATACACCTTAATCCAAGGGGTTTCCCTTTCCTCTAAACATGAGGGGTGCCATGCTCCCATGCGTAGGAACTCAAACATCCGTGTGAGCATCAGGTGCACTAGGAACTACTACTTCCCCTCTTATAGGTCTAGGAACCCTAGGTTCACCTCCTATGCAACAGTTGTCCAACTGTATGCTCAACATTCTAACAATGAACCAAGCATGTACGAGGTGCATCATGCACGTCCTATTATCCTTCCACATGAACAACACCTCAGAGTCAAGTCCTCCTCAAGGACAACCAACTAGATATAAGACCTTACAACTTGTTACTAAACCTCCTCAGGGTCTAAGGAACTCTTCTTCCTATCCCTAACAGGTAAGCACCTATATCATCTGCACATAGGTACCAGCAAGTACCTCATCTTTCTTCTAGGGTTTGGTTCCTCTAAAGGAAACCAAGATACCAAAAGCCTCTAGGGGTCATGCACGAGGCAACCGCAACCATCCACTTAGGTCGCAACATACCCAACTTCTCAGGGTTACTCATATCCCAGAGTCTAAGCTTCCAACCTTCTTATTCAGGTCATTCTCTCTCCCGCTAGAGCTAACCCTACAAACAACCTTGCCACTGGAGGTTCTCTCTCTAAAAGGGTGGATCAAGCTCATATGCATACACTTACATGGGTGAAGCCTATGTTCTCTTGAGATTATCTATGGCTCTTTATGCTTAGCTTAAAATCTATCCAACATGCCCTTCTAGCCTGGGTTTCGACCTACTTCCGGCACTTACTAACATACTCTAGGTGCATACTATGCCATGATCATATCAGCCCATAGGGTTTGTATAGGGTCATCACTAACCTCATCCATGAAGGAGTTATCCTTCACCCTAACATGAACGGCCCTTCCTAGGGTTGGGTTGCCAAAGGTACTAGGTCAGCCAACCTCACATGGCTCACACTATCATAGGGATTCAAAACCAACATCAGGTCAACCCACACACAAGGTCGACCATGACTTCCATCTCATCATGCCATCTCTCTCTCTAACCACCACTTAGGGTTAGGGTTAGCATCATCCTCAAAGGATGTTCCAGGTCTCTACCTTTAATGGAGGTTTCTGCCTCTAAGACCAACTCTCTATTCACCCTCCTGACAAGAAGGTCTAACCTCAGGTCTCTCCTGAGGGCATGACAACACGTCATACAACCTAAGCATGCAACTAATCTTTAGTCTATGCTTAAACTATTAATCTTATGTCCATGCCATCTTATTTACATGCTTTTTCATTAATTTGGTGGAGGATTACTTAACCTTATCATACATACCCTGACCTCAAGAGGGTGAGGAAGAGAGATAAAAACCCTAAACCTCAGAATCTTAACAGAATTAAGGTTGAGAAGGGACACAAATAGATGAGAGAGTCCTAAAGGTATCTTATTTCTAGTCAGATCCTAAGACATTGGCCAGGAAGTCACACAGATCCAGGAGTCCTCATATTCCGACTAGCAGTGCGGAGGAAAATATTGCTATCCCCCGGACGTGATCCTTTTCTAGACACCTCTGTCTTTCAGAAAATCCTCTAATAACTCCCTTAGTTCTATGGAATTTGTAAAATTTAATAATTACTAAAGATTAAATGAGGAACCAATGCTCTGATACCAAATGTAACGACCCTGCCTCTTGGTAACCCCCAATTAAGGGAGACCAAGAGGTCAGAGCCGTTATCCCAATTTCCCAAATCAAAGGTTCGACAAATAATCAGTAATAATTATTAAATTCTACCATGATTATACTGAAAGCTGGAATAAAAATAAAACTTTGCATACCTTTTTCTTCTTCAAAAACTTGGATATCTAACCTCTATCCACCTCTGGACTCTATTCTAACTAATCCTCCTTCACTTTATTTCTTAATTTCACAATATGCCACTTTACTGTTTGTCCTTTTCAATTTGTACCTAAAACACCGACAAACAAAACGTCAGTCAGCATAAATGAATATGCTGGTATGTGGTGGAAAAAATAATTAGGCAATTATCTGTAACAACATATTGCAAGAAATTATGGTTTAGCAAACAAAATTTACATCTTAAACATAACTGCTCAATCCATACATACCCTAACTTCTGCACTGTCCCTGCAGTGGACATGGATGCTACCTCTCATATGGTAGATCCCAACTGACCCCCCATGATCCTACCTAATAGGTAGATCAATACCTAGGGTCGAAGAGTTGCATGGAACTACCCATAGGTAGCCCAATCACTAACTCATGATATGCTAAAGAGTCGCATGGCACTACCCATAGGTATCCCAATCCCTAACTCTTGATATGCTAAAGAGTAGCATGGCACTACCCATAGGTAGCCCAATCCCTGACTCATGATAACCTGATGGTCCTACCTAACAGGTAGACCATGTACTAGGTCACCCTTTTCATCATTAGCAAAGCCACAGAGGAGGACCAGGACCTGAGCTAGTTATGTACACATATTTATGGTGATAGTCATAGTCAGTTTATAGTTGCATGAAATAAAAGTCATCCAAGCAGTCATTTTCCGGCAACCGATAAAACATTCGGGAATCACCGTGAAACTAAAGTGATTTAACCATAAGCGTAACCACATACCTGATCCAGAGTAACTTGATGTCCAAGCATTAATATTCAAGGCAATCAAACAAGCAATCAACAATATCCTAAAATTAATGCATAACATCCAAGTGTCATTATTTTATCCAAAACATTCTCAAGATCAACTTGGATTCCACCTTAGGATTTCTAGGCCAACTTTAGGGTTTTATTAGGGTTTTAGTCCCCATAATCCATTTATCACTTTTAATGCCTTTTTAATTCACAAACCCTAATTTCAACATCATGGGCATACTTGAATGTCAATTAAGTCTAATATATCTCTTTACACTAAGACTACCATTTTTATCTTTTAAAGTCATGTCAATATCATTAGGCCCAATTATCATGTTTGGTTTCTTTCGAATTGACAACTCATATTTCATTATAGTCCAATTCATATATGAACCCTATTTATCACTAATTCCACACTTATCCACTAGAAAACCCTAATTACCAAATTAAGGGTATTTATCCACAATTAGAATCTTTTATACTCAAAATATCTTAGAATCATCATATCTCATCTTTATTCATGGATTTGAACAATTAAAGCCATTAAGAGTCATAATTACCAAAATTAGGGTTTCAAGGCCCATTAAAGCATATTCATGTACATGGAACTCTACATTAAACCAACTAGGCATAAAGATCATCCTTTTGAATCTAATTTTCCCTTTCTATTAACAACATGTTAATATCAACTTTAAACTTCCATATAACCTTCCCCAATTCATTAATCAACAAATATTAGGGTTTTTCATTAATTAAACCATTAAAGATTGCATCTTTACATAATTTTTGAATTGCAAGCAGCATTAGGCTTCAAATATAATTTCTTTGTGTTCCTCTCATTCTGAGGATCAATTTTCATATATAACACTTTGATACACAAGTTACCAATCTTTTCCTACGATTTTTGCAAGCTAATTACTTTTAAGCCAATAAGAAAGTGACACATTAAATGTGTCTTACTTTATTATCCACGCATATTGGTTGATTACTTTTCTACCATCGATCCCTTCTCCCGGCTATCGGGGGTAGGGGAGTCTTTTATCCCTTGCTCGTCTTCCTCCTCTACTTTCTCGACGCAGGGCCATGGAAGGTCAACCCAGGTGTTGACTTCCATCGGAAGGCCTCCTTTCTTGCTCAAAGTCGATCCTCTACCTCCGCCCATCCCAAACGAACTCATCGGTGGTCTTAATCGCTCCAGTTGTGGCCGAAGTTGCTGAGACGACATGAGGGGTCTCCGAAGGAAAGCCAGGGAGGTCCGAGGTGCAAGAGGGGTTCGAGAGGGGAAATTGGTGGCTAATACTTGGCCTGAAGGTCCTATATCATGTCGTGGAGTTGTGCATAGTCTCACAGAGGGGATACACCCCCTTATATAGCCCGTGGCTATGGCGCACAACCGGCGGGGTGCTTGGGTTTTAGGGGATTCTTCTACATACCCCCAATATAGGAAAAACCTAGGATAGATATGGCTGTAAGAATCTCACGAATCCATCTAGCATGTTTCCAAGTTTGCTCACGCATTGATCGGAAAGAAAATCGACCAAGGAAAGTATGAGTCCTATCTTTACTTTCCCATCCAGACGCAAGCTAGAAGATAGGTTTATCACCGTCGGATCCTAGATCTGATGGCCCTAGATGCACACGCCAGATAAAAAAATAGAAACATATTAGGAATAGGAATTGTGACATTTAATACGATATTCTTGATTATCCACCCACTTTAAGAAAGTTTGTAAAAAACATATCTCTCTCCTCGTTTGTCCTTTTCCAACCAAATTTTAGGGAAATCTTTAGATTTGCATTTTCTACCTTTATTCCAATTTTGAGCCTTAAATTTGAAAGGAAAGAGGTATGTTCTTCCCATGAAAGTTATCTAATAATAAAGCATATATTAGACATATTTTCTCTCTCTCTTATCTTTCTATTTTCTTTATTTGAAGTCACTTTACCATTAGAAACCTTATGGATACGAAAATCCACCCATGATGACTTAATCATACAAATTTCCACTTATTTCCATATTTTATCATTATCTCCAATTTCCTTCTTAATAAAGCAATAATTAATTGATCTTTTCTCTTTCTCATTGCACTATCTTTGCAACTTGGACTCCTTGGAATCCAAAAGGAACGAAATCCACCTTTGGAGGATATTCCTCTGCCTTCTAGAGGTTTCTACATCTTTCTTTTCTCCATTTCTTAATATATATATTCTTTTATTAACTGAATTTATCTTTCTCTTTTATTTTCTTTTTCTTATTATTGGGCCCAACAGACAATAAGGCCGACAAAGCAACTAATAGGGCTATTGTAAATGAAATTCATTCATTCAACTCAAACCACACATTATTTCTTCATATATGTATATTAAGAGAAATTGCATTTCTCACCAAAAGAACCCAAAATTGGGGTTGTAACAGTTATTGACGCAATCTTTTTGTTCTGGGGAATATGCATAGATAAATTTTTGTTTTTGTTTCCTACTCTGTGCCTAAATTTCCCAACAAGATGTACTACTTGTTTCCAGATACAACCGTTTTTTCCTCTCATCCCTTTCCTCCACCTTCTCTCTAGTCTCTTTGGGTTCCTCCTAGCTCCACCCGTGAGTGCTCCACCCGTGGGTGCTCCACCTTCCCATGGCGATGGACCGCCTTGGAAGCTATGGTCAATGGCTCTTTCCTCTCCTCCCTTTGCTCTACCTTCTCCCTAGTCTCTTTGGGTTCATCATATCTCCACCCATTGGTGATTCACCTTCCTATGGCGGTGAACCAGCTTGGAAGTTGTGGTATATAACCCTGACCACACACACATATGTAAGGAAAGGAATAGTTATGAGTATTCATTACTCCTTTGTTTATTCTAATATTGTGGTGCTACACTCTCCTTCATGTTCCCCAACTCTTCTGAGCCTAGTCTTTTCCCCACTTATTATGAAGAAGCAAGCACTCTAGTTGATGTGATTCTGAGGCAAGCAACAATTCCTCAGCTTGGATGAATGCAATTCCCTCTCCACTTAACTTAAAAAAGGCTTTAGACACATCATCCATATCAAAAAGAGGGACAACTAGTTGTCCTTGATTCTTCTCATACATATCTACTCAACCACAAACCATTAAGTCACAATCGGCAGTGGTTCCTATAGAATACAAATAAGCAACAATGGTGCTCACACTGGAAGAGACATGAAACCTCTTTATAGGAAATATGAAGGTCTTGATCACCATGTTCATATCCATTAGAAGGAGGATGTTCCTTCTATTGCTATGGTGCCATTTCAACCTCGATGACTGAGTTGGGTTGATATTCAGATTGGTAAGTGTACACGAAGGTGCTCTTTTTGTGGCATGATAATGACTGCCATGTCTCATTCTAGGGAAGTGTCAAACTATAATATATGAGATCTGCCAATAGGATGGCTGGACCTTCTTCATCAATCGTACCACACAAACAAGCCATATAGGATGATGTTTAATAGAAACAATCACTACTTCATCCGGCGAGCAGTAGCCTAGTTGGTCGTAGCTCGGGGCTCCTCACGAAGGGTCCCGGGTTTGACTCTCGTTGGAAGCGCTGCTCGAAAATGAATTTCCCACAACATCAGATGGCCTCTAATGTGACTTATTGATATATCGGTGTGCGGGCACATGGGTCTCCCGGGTTTACCATCCCTGCTATTTGGGCCTCCGCCTAGGGGGTGGGTTCCCCCGACAATAAAAAAACAATCACTACTTCCATCCTCCCCAACTTAACTAGATATAAATCAATCTTGTACCACCACCGACCTTTAAGGGCTATCAAATGGGACAATTTTAAGCATTATAAGTTCATTCATGATCATTATTTATATGCAAAAACACACAAAAGCCAACAACCTGAAATCCTATTTCTTGGCCCGTGTAATAACAAAACAAAACGATCCAATCTTCTAGTGCTTAGACCTTTGATTGCCAATATCATAAAGCAAGCTCTTGAGACACCGAATAGGTAAATCCAATAAAAGTAAAAGATGAGGTATAGTATGGAAGGAGGACAATCTAGCTCAGGAATCACAATAGAGAGAACATATATGGAGGAACCATCGATCCATGATGAAAAAGGGGAAATCTAGATGGTTAATGACAAAGTTGAGTCATGCAGGTCAAGTAGTCATATGCCTCATATTTTTTTAACATAATGTCAATAATTTTACTTTAAAATATGCACAATGGACCCTCCTTGATAGTAAAGTTATTTTGGACTATGATTGGAAGGTGGTAATCCATAAACCTTGGGTCAAGCCTACTGGTTATTGCTCTACATGCAAACAAAAGAGAAACACACAATTTGGTGGTGAACACCCTAAAATATGCCACTCTTTTGGTGGTAAAGGACAGTTTGCTAATACATGCCTCCTTGGGAGGTCAAACCCTAATAAGTCTAGTTCCTCTAACTTTTATGGATAAGGGTTAATATTTGAGTAACTAATCACAACTATACAAGAAAGAATGGAACAAAAGTTATACATATCACATGATTAATATCTTTTATGGGGATATGAAAGAAAAGAAAAAGAAAATATCATAATAGGAACATCTCAGTGATTCAAAATGGATGGAAGGCCTCTTGGAAAAGACTTGGGATAGTCCAAAAATAGGCCACACAGCTTAGTTACTGCTCATCTTTCATTTTCTTTTCTTATGATTAGAGCGAGTTTAATCTCAATTGGTCCATTGTTTAACACATTTTTCTTATGATAATTACTTGGTGGAATATTTGTTGATTGGCTTTGGTTAAGTGAAAAATATGTATTATACACTTTATTAGAGACAACAATAACTCATTTGATTATGATACAATAAACAAAATCCTTTAATAAACAACAACAATTAAGGACCTTAGGTGGTAATGAGATTAAAAAACACTTACAAATACCAGAAGAAGGGCTTAGTGGAGGCATTTAGTGGGATGAAATGGTAATAACATGAAGGTCACTTTTAAAAGATCAAATGTCCTCTAGAAGTTCATATCCTACTGTGTCTTATAAGGCACAAAAAACTCTTCATATGTAGAGAATGTATGAAAAAGGGTTTTTATGAGTCTTTTGCTCAAGAAACGTGGAGAACATCAAAAATGATTTATTTGATTGCCCTTACACAAAGGATATATGGGATCATTTCTATTTTCACCAACCGAATTATAAGAAAAATACGAACAACTATGATTGTGTCATTTACCATTTGTATAATTCCAACTCATGTTGTGAACCCAACTTCACAAAGACTGGGAGAGAGCTCATTTCTTGTAATATTTGAATTGAAAGAAACAACATGCTTTTCAACTCCAAAAGTTTGAATAAATATGTATTTTTTGGTGACTGAAAGAACCCACCACGGGAAATCCCAACATACTAAACTTTCAAGACATGTGAGGGTGTGGTCCAGTCACCCCCCGCGCCTAACCAATGTGGATTGTCATTTACAAAGTGCCTTCAGTGAGGTTTGAATAAATATGTCTATTGGTAATATCCATAATTTCTTTAATATGTGGAGATTTTCTTTCTCCTTTTACATGATGCAAGTTTTTTCCTCAAGGGGAAATTTGTGCTATGTGCCTTCTCCTTCAACTGTGATGACAATACATCAATCCTAGTGGGAATTTCAACTTCAATGCTAAGGCTGAGATAATTCAATCCCCACAAGGTGACTAAGAGGCCCTGATCCGCCCCTTCCTTGTATGAGACACTATGTTGCCACTGTATTTGATGTTACTATGTTGATATAAAGTTTTACTTTATGCACTCATTTATTCAAGTGGGTTTGTAATAAGGATAATCCAACCCATGCTTCAAACTTTACTCACCTGCTTGTGATCTCAAGATCACCCTTTGGAGCCTTAATGCCAAGACTATACTTAAATGTTTTAGTTTATTATGTTTTTGTTCCCATCATTTTTGAGGTCATGATGGGCATTGGTGGTTCTCATTTCCTACCTATTTGCGTAAGTTCTATCATTCATTGTATCCAAAAGCTTCTAGTATTAAAATTATTAGGGTATAAAATAATGAAGAAGCCAAACATATATAGATCATATAGTTTGGCAAAACAATAAGGGGAAAGAGACTATCAATAGTCAACCATGTCCAAGCACAGATAAAAGAGATAGAAATAAGGTTTGATATTACATATTATGGACAAAGACAGAGCAATACATGAACCCAAGTTAAAAGTGCATCAGTTAAAATAGAAGGTTTAATGTCGGCCATCAATAGATTAGTCAAGAGTAGTCAGTAGATATGCCACCTTCACCGTTCTTGTTTGAAGGAGGATGTGTTGATTATATGCCTTGTGAGCTGTCATGTCATGATTGTGAAAGGGATATCATGTATTTGATTTGATTATCAATAAAAGACAATTCTACTTATCATGTTTGTTTCAATGTTGAGATAATTAATAAACCTAATAATCTTTTGAGAGTGTTTTGAGTCATTGAAATATGGTCTGGTTTTAAGGATGTGAATATGAGATCATATGTATAATAAGAGTATTCATTATTTTTATGTCCCTAGTTGGTTATCTTGTGGATATCATAGGACAATGATAATACACGAGACTAACATGTATGGTGAATGATGGTTGTCTCTCATCACGATATTGGATATTAACTTAGATACATGGGTACTTGTTAGATAACAAGTTGTGATGGTTGAACCACCTTGAGATTGACACATGGAAGTTAGGTAATGTCATGTCAAAGTGATATCTCAATGTGACAATGGTAATTGTGATCCTTAAACATGAAGTCACTATAATAATCACATGTTGTTCTATGTGCTTTTACCACCATCCCAATGTTCTATAAATAAAGGTTGCCAAAAAGGTAGTGATTGGGTACACTATGACATATGGGATGACTATGAGTGATATAGATGGAATTTATCCCTCCTTTGGAGTGATATCCTGAGAACATGATAAATGAGACAATAAAATACATGGTCATGTCATGTAAGTCAATTTATTATATTGAGCTCATAATACCTCGAATAGTGTGCTCCAGTTCAAGGAACATAGATTGGATGTTAAGAGTGTGACATTCCATGCCTCAATTTCAATTTGGATATCTGTGATAAAGACATTATACTTTCATGGTAACATTGATCACTTTATAGGTTGTGGTTGTTCTCCAACTCATTCCTATTAGTTGGTTGGAAATGATGTGTGTCTAGATACCAATATTGTTTGTGAATTTTAAACATCACTAAAGATGTAACTAGGAACCAACCGGGTCACACACATAAGGATGCATAAGGGAATTGAAGTTTGCAATCAATCAAATACTTAGAATGGTTTTGAGTCATAAACATGTTGATTTCCTATCTGATCAAGTGACTGAAATGTCTAGTTGGCCGATCGGATTGGTTGGGTCAATAGATCAATTCATTGTCAATTTGTGGACTAAATTTTGCACTAGACTGGCGTGGCCAATCAAAATTCAACAGGGAAGGACTCAAAGTTGAATGCGATTCAGATCTGGATCTTTACTGACCCAATTGAATGATCACGTATTATGGTTGGTCGATTGCAATGTCTATTGAGTCCCAGTAAGAACCCACTCGGCCGATTGGAATTCCTGTCTGAGTTTTCAACATAGGGCTAGCATTGAGATTGCAATTTGGAAAGGGATTGGAGTTAGGATTTCCCAAGTCCATGATTCTCATTATAAAGGGGGCATATCCTAGAGAGTTGAATACATATTTTGATATAGCTTGTGAGAGATGTTGCTTGTCATATCTCTCTTGGGGAGAGAGGAAGAAACCCCAACAATGCTACCCAAGATAGGAAAAGAAAGGAAGTTTCATGATGACTAGCAAGTCGACGACTCTTGTTCCGTTATGACTTGGTGGCAGAGGTGGTGCACCAGGTTCTATCTCATATGTGTGGATGAAGTAGAGACCAAGTCACGTATGCAGAGGCTTGGAGAAGTTGTTCCATAAAATGACACCAAGGTGTTTCAAAGGAGATAATTGTGCAACAATTTGGTGGCTGATCCAGATCTCTTGTTTGTATTTCAGGTTTCTTAGTGTCTAATTCAGATCTAGATCTAAAAAATCGAGTTCTTCACTGACAAAGACATTTCTAGTTGTTGGACAACTAGTGTGTGCAAAGGTATAACCTTTATTTGTTCCCATGTCTTTTGTTCACCAATATTTTATAGCTACAACAGATCCAATATCTAGGATATAAAAGAAAGATCTTTTATTATTCCATCACATCCCCTTCCTAAAAACACTATAGTGGTATCAGAGCTGACGTCATATGATTCTAATATTAATTTGATTTTAAAAACCCAAAGTATTCATTTGATAAATTATGTGCAACCTTGTATCCACAATAATCCCTTAATGTCATATATGATATGATATATACATAGAATGCCAATTATGTATGAGGCACTTTATTGTGCGAGGTGCAAGGCTTACACTACCACCATACATTTCATTTAGTTGTGTGTGACTTGCAGAAGCTCTCTCATATTTTGTTAACGTTTCCACATTTGACAACAATAAGTGAATGCATTATGTCACCACACTCCTCTCCTTCACACACACACATGCATATATATATATATATATATATATATATATATATATATATATATATATATATATATATATATATATATATATATGGGCCCATCTTTATTGCCCGCGCGGGTAGCTACCCGCCCACCCTTCCGATCACTTTTTTTCAAAAAAAAAATTTCGAAATTGTAGAGGACTATTTTTTCTAGCTCTCCAAAAAATTTGAGCCAAAAATAATATCATTTGTCCCTCCAAAATCAAAAAACCCGTCCTTATATATATCTGCTGTATATTTTGTACAGAGTTACTTTTTTTGCCAGCAGAGTTACTTTTTTGACACCATAGTTACTTTTTTTACAGCAGATTTACTTTCTTAGCTAGGAGAGTTACTTTTTTGGCTGCAGGGTAGCGAAAATCCATGCTACCCGCACGGGCAATGAATGAACACCCTATATATATATATATATATATATATATATATATATATATATATATATATACACTCATACACAATATATGTATGTTGGTGTTATAAGCCTCACACCTTGCATGATAATATATGATGTCATACATGATTGGTACTCTCTCTCTCTCTTTCTATATATATATATATATATATAGAGAGAGAGAGAGAGAGAGAGAGAGTCAGGCTAGAATACACTCGAGTGTACGGATCGCACGAATACACTCAAGTGTGTTTGCATATCAAAACTATTTTTTGTAAAATGTAAACCATTGATCTTCACCGTCATACTATAACTAGGATACTTATAAATTTTGAACCCATTTGGATGAGTGTAAGTCACTCATCCGAGGGCAGCAAAATCAACGCGCAAAACTAATTTGAAATGCATAATTTTTGCGGTCTTCATAACATGAGCTATACATATCCAAATGTGCTCAAATTTTGCGTATGAGTTGTTCAAGAGATGTTTAAGAAGATCAACGGATTAGATTTTCAAAAAAAATATTGCATCATGGAAAACTACTTGAGTGTATTCCGCTCTGGATACACTCGAGTGTATTCTAGCCTGACTCATATATATATATATATATATATATATATATATATATATATATATATAGATAGATAGATACACATACGAATGTATATATATACTAGTAAATGCACATGTGCACATGTATGTGTCTTGTTATATTTGTTTAGTTTTTTTATATAAATAAACATTAGTATAGGATGATATGTGCTTGTGAGTACCAATAAGAGTAAGACCCAAACTTCTTCCTTATATTAATTCATTTCAATTCAAGTGGTTGCAAAATTTCAAGTTTCATGAATTTTTTAAGAAGAAATTATAATCATTAGAAATCAACTTACTCATAGATAGTAGAGATAGAATACAGTTTTCTTACATCTTTAATGTGAAACTGAAGGCAGTTTTATAGGAGTGATTGAAGAGAAGTTGTGAATCTTCTAAGAGGACAATGGCTTCACATGTATGATGCACATGAATTTCTTGATAAACAAGTCAACGCTTCATTATGTATTTAAAATGAACACTCCTTCAATTTAAATATTACATATCAAACTAATAGAGAATTCAATAGAAATTGGTTGAATTAGATGTCATACATATTAGATTGAAAGTTAAATTGATGCTCATTTTAACAAAGTGTGTTTATAGATAACATTAAAAAGATAAAATGTATATGTCTAAAATTTGAAATTTATTTATTCCCCACCATGTGAATCTTCAATTAAAAATATATAATTCATAACAACTATTTGGTGATTACACTTTTTAGAATTCTATATGTTACTACTAGACGCAGTTTTTTGCCTACCACCAAGGGAAATCACAATATTTTGATGATTATGTATGTTTGCTATTAATAGAAAAGTAGTGAGTACCCATAAAAGGAATTTTTTTAACTATATTTACATAAGTACTATGGTTCCTTCTTCCATATCACATAATTGTATATAAAGGATTGTTACAAGTATATTTATGTACTTCAACATATCTCCACGTGGTACTTATGTACATCAAATTGTTACACTTGGACAATACAATGATGACTCATATCCATCAACTAGATATTAAGAAACTTTAGCAATACCCAAAAGAATACACTCTATTTATAACATCAAGTATTTAAAAAGTATATAAATAAGAGGAGAGCATCCTAATATGGAAAAGAAATTTAGATAGAGGTTTGTCAAAATCACAACAATTTATTCACCATCAACGTGCTTATTCAGATGCACCTTAGCCTTCAAAGCATATGTATCTATATGTATGTATGTTTAATGCATATATATATATATGTGTGTGTGTGTGTGTGTGTGCGCGTAATATATATATATATATATATATATATATATATATATATATATATATATATATATATATATATGTGTGTGTGTGTGTGTGTGTGTGTGTATATATATATATATATATATATATATATATATATATATATATATATATATATATATAAAGAAATGAGTTTGTGAATATCCTATGATGATGGAAACATGAGAGCCATTAGAATAACCTCCACTTGTGATCTGTTCTTAATGATCCAAATGTATAGAATTGAAGCCTATCATTCCATTTACATATCTAACAAAATTCTGTCAATGTTGGATTTATAAATATCTTACCTCAGAGAAAACTTTTCCAATGCCCTATATAGAAATTGAGTTGCTAGTTAGATTATAAAGATTACATTTTATAGAGGAACAAGAAAATGAAGTTTGATCATAACATTTTTTGTTCAATGTGAAGGAGATGATGTTCCCTTCACATATAGTTGTATTAGTTAAAAAAACTCAAATGTTTATTAAATATGCTCTCATAAGATAACACATGCATGTACACAAAATATACACACACATATTAATATAATGGCACATATATATGTCTTTGTGTGTTTGTCTGTATAATGTATATCTATTCACACACACACACACACAGATATGTGTGTGTGTGTGCACGTCATGTTTGAGTGTGTGTATGTGTCTTTTTGTTTTTTGTGTGTGTATGTAGCATACTAAAACCTAACTTCTTGGCTATTAAAATTGTAATCTTAATAATGAGACCCATTTGAACTTCATTCAGGATAAAACCTCAATCGTGATTTCAATTATATCTTGAGGGATCTTAAGGAAATGATGATAGTTAGTATGTTGAAGTTAGATGTTAACGAATAAATAAATAATGGGTATCTATATTTTAAACCATCACCCTCTTGTTGTAAAATTTTGTTACACAAATAAACTTATCTAGTGCAATTCAAAATTTTTTAATATATGGTGTGACATAAACCAACCAATATTATGTAACAGAAATCACATGTAAATAAATATAACTATAAGCCACCACCAATAATATATCTAATTAAAATAGAGAGTTAATAATAAGATGGAACATATCCATATTAACAATAATGATGGAAATACCCTCATAGACATAAAAAGATATATAGATTGGTGGGGAATGATTTTGTCCTTAATCAAATGATATTACTGATAAATAAATTTAGAAGGAATCTTAAATTAATTAAGGGATATGGTGTTGACTTTTTGGATATGTCACATTCTTATTTTTATGATGGAAATATTCACATTTGTGTCACTAAGATGTGCATTTATTGTCTTGTGTGATCAAGGAATTTAGACAAGATCCAACAATAAAAATATATAATATTATGTGTTTGCATGCTTGTAGGACAAGTTGTACCATGTCTAAGTTTTGTACAAGTGCATTTTATACAACTTGCTAAGAATGATGTAAGAACAAGTGGTGATCAGAATAAACCTATCCTAAACCCTATTCCTCACTTATATCAAGCCTTTAGGATATTTATATTTATTAGAAAAATAATTGAGCTATTTTTCAAAAATATAGTAGTGCATTTATAGAGATATTTTTGTCAAACTTTTTCTTCAACCAAGATTTCTCTTGGTTGAACCACACCTAGATCAAAATTAACTATTATAAAATTAGGCAAAGAGTAACTCTTATTCAAATTACATGTAAGGAGTGGGACCCAAGAGGCCACTGCTTACTTAATTAAAAAATTGCATAAAACCACGTTCATTCACAACTATGTAATACTAACTTTCAAATAAAAGGGGTGCATAATATTTTTTTCAAATATATTGGTAAAAAAAACATAGTTTTACAGTGGCGGAAAAGTAAATCTAACTATTATAAAATTCTTGCCCAAGTTCAACATTGGGGCCACAAAGGGTTACTAACGAGATATGAAATCTAAACTAGGAGGATCAGTTTGTGGTGAGCAACCTGCTCGTATCAGAAAACATCATGAAGCTAGTCTTGAGCAATGACTCCTGCTTCATGATTGACCTTAGTTTGCGCAACCACTAGGTGGGCTGAGTGCAACACCTAGAAGAGAAAGTAAATAAGAGAAGGGACACCAACACAACTGTGTATGTGTGATTTTCTACTAACTAAGCATCACTCTAGATCACTGAGAGTTTAATATAAGATATTTCAAATAAGGTATGTTCAAGAGTAACAAGTTCCAATAGATACGTTAAAACATGAGGCACGTCAACAAGACAATTAACAATTAGGGAGTATTGTCTTATAATTTTTCATCAATAACATGAAATCATGAGTTGTGCATGTAAACATAATATTAAACTAAAGTTCTTTAAAGGAGGATTGGGACACCATAGGATCTCAACCTAAAAGTGGGTGGAAAAGCGTACCCAGAGCGGAATAAGCATGCCACACATATATCACAAGTGGGGAAGTACATTAAGGGTAGAAAATGCGCTCTTTGTATGGTTGTACACATGTAAAACTACTAAAAATAAAAATAGTCTAAACCATGCACACAAATAGAGAAAGGCAAGTTAAATTTTAGTAAAATCCTCACATATTTCAAGAAAAGGATGAGAACACCCCCATGGGTAGTAAATCTAGGTCAAATGAGCATCAACAATATAATCACATCATTTCAGTAAAACTTTAGGGAAATAATCCCACAGGAGGAGAAGAAGGAGGAGGAGGAGGAGGAGGAGGATGAGGAGGAGGAGAAGTATAAGAAGGAGGATAAGAACAATAAGAAGAAGAAGAAGAAGAATAAGAAGAAGAAGAAGAAGAAGAAGAGAAGGAGGAGGAGAAGAAGAAGAAGAAGAAGAAGAAGAAGAAGAAGAAGAAGAAGAAGAAGAAGAAGAAGAAAAAGAATCGGTTGAGAAAAAGGATGTGGCATTCAAAGCAGGATATTCAAAGTCATATTATTCTAGTGAATCATTTAGTAGTGAAAAAGAAGTACATCACAAAGGTAAGAAATATGTACATTCTTCTTCTAAAAAATGTTAGACCTTTTTTTAAGGAGTGGGAGTCGAGAGGGGAGTCACTCGACTTACTTTGAGGGAATAATAGAAACCATTCAATGCCAAGTTTGAGAATAATTTTTCACAAATGATGATATACTATAATTCAAGTATGTAATGTATCAAATACCAAAAGTGTAGCAGTGGAAGATAAAATTCTAACTATTAAAATGTTTATGTCTAACATTATATTCACAATGTAGGGTGTACATAAAAGAAACAATAGAAGACTATAATATAACATAGGATCAGCAGAGGGTAAAAAAACTACTTCAATCTACCTCCCAAGAAATCTTAGATACACTTGCACAAGTCCTAGTCAACTTTGGTCCATTCCTCCTTGGTCTCTACCTAGGGGTTGGAAGCATACCCCCATAAGAGAAGACAAAGTGGATGTTGTCAGTATGTGCATATAATAGTGATTAAACAACATTAGGGAAAGGGACAACAAATAAACTAACAAGGCTTTCCAACCAAAAGAGTAAGAATCATCCAATTGGATATCAAAATGAATCTTCATATAGTAAGAAAAAAAATTATATGAAGAAATCAATATGGTTTACAATCAATAATTCTTTCCTTTAGACCTCAAATAGAGAAGAATAACTAAATAATTAGAATTATTCATGTCGAGTATCATAACAATAATCAGTATAATAACATTTAGTTATATGACATCACCACTATAACTACATATTATGTGATCACCACCATAATAAGTGGAGTAATGGCATCACAACATTGTTACCCAGGGATAGGAATCCCCATTTGCACCCTTTGTTGGCAATACACACAATAGGGATACACCACCTAGTGTGTACATATATAAGTTATTCAAACCAAACATGCATTATAAAAAGAGAGGTAAGCATCAATATAGTCACATCACAATACAATGTCCAAATTAAAATGGAATCATAAAGATGTATAAACATTATCAAATATACTATCATGTCCAACACATGGCAAATTAGGGTTTCCATTGAATATGGTTCAACAATCTCATCAGGATGCAAATTGAATGAAATAACAAAAAGATACAAGAATAGGATTCAATTTGCAATTACACAGTCCATAAAACCAATTTTAAGATTTGGAACCAATCAGTTCCACTATAGTAAACATGTGACATTTAAAATAATGTGTCACAATCAAGTCAAAGAGATAAAGAGGAAATATAAATCATTATCCAATATAGAATGGAGGGGATGAAACATACCTCAAGGATGTGTATAAAAGGTTAGAGTTCAAACCCTAAATCTTTGTTATGCACATTCACCTAATAACACAATAGGTATATAAATTATTAATTAAGGATTAAATTACAATCCTAGAAATATTGCCTTCTTGTTACATTAGATTTAGGTTATGAAACCTATACCATTGGATAGATCTTATTTTTCTGATTGTAGAAAATATTTTTACAAAAAAATTGATAACCATAACATTATTTCTAAATTTTGCAAGATAAAATAGTTTACTACAATTTAAATCATAAAATCAAATTGAAAATATCAAAAGGCCCCTGCATCACGCATCGCCACTTTGATGTGTGATAGGATATCAGATGTCATTAAACCAAAATCAATATAGAGTGTGAGGAAAATACAAAGGACATGCATATAGATAGAATTAGCCATGTAACATGTGACATGATATTAATTAAAACTTGGATAAAACTATAATATAAAAAGTTTTCATCTTCTCTTCTCAGGCGATGAGAAGAGAGGGAATAAACAAAGCTTCAAAACTTGGAAGACCTAGTAAATCACATATCAGAAGTGAAAGTTGATAATGATGAAAGCCACCTTCATCCTCAATAGACTCGGTTGGTCTCATCAAGCCCGATCCCAAGCCATGAGGAGGTGAGAATAATCAAAAACCTATCCACCATGGACATGGTAGTCAAGCTATCGACAATGACAAATCAAAATCAACCATCCCAGAAACCAACGCATAATGTGATCATTGTAGAGAGATTGTTATGTCTTGGCAGAGACAAGGGATGAGAAAACTAAGAGAACAACATCTAAACAATGGGGTTGGTACCGGAGATGCAAGTCATTATTAAGAGTTATGAAAAAAGTGAGAAACATCGCATACCCCTGAATCAGCAAAGTTGGCAAAGCATAGAGCTTATTGAGGGTGCACAAGGGATTTAGGGTGACTAGAAGCACACCCTTGAGGTCCCAACACCTTCTTCAAAAATTGGTACACTACAATATGCACCCGAAGCTTGGAAACCACCCCCGCCATCAGAATGGAGACAATCTAGAAGTCTCAAATGTTTTCAAGGAAACCAAAGAATATATAAGGATGATTTTATATGGGTGTGAAGGCCCACAATTTCTAGGAAACCCAACGGAGATGGGAAACATGGATCTGGGAGACCCCACCATTGGCTGGGATAATAGCAAGAGAGAATTTCATGGAGTAAGGGATCCCTAGATACAAATTCGTGAGAGGATTGTAGAGAGAGGAAGAGTTGAAGTTGAGGAGGGAAGAAGAGAGAGATATCTGGGGAAGGAGGAGATAGCAACCCAACAACCTATGTGGTGTCCAAGTGCCTACAAACTTTGGGAAGGAGATGATCCAGCCAACATTGGATCATCATCCAACATCTATGATAGGAGTTGAAGAATGAAAGTGATCATGACACAAAAACCATATCGACCAGAGAAATAAGGTGTGACATGTGATATCAAGATCTAAAGTATCAAAAACAAAGTTTGACTAAAATTAGGAAAATGTTTGGACATTCCTTGATTAAATTAGGATAGCTACCATTAATCAATTAATCTCAAACTTTTTAATTAGCCTAATTAGGGCCCAAGGATCACAATTAGAAGTTAATTTTGGGTTTTGAAATTATGTCATACCAGATTGAGTGATATTAGGGTTTAAGTCCATTATCAAAATATTTATTTTCTATATTACCATTATCCTCAATATTAGAATTTAGACTTCATTGTTCTCATATTATCACCATATGGAGTCATATTAGATTATCTTACACAAAATACACTATTTATTCAATTTCACATTAATTCCATTAATGTAAAATTAAATTGAATAATGGATAGTGGCACAATAATTATCTCCACTTATATCTCCATGTATTATCACATTATACCTAGACTCTCATTATTGTCCATATGACTAAATTACTCATATTTATTCACTTCTTGCTATCGATTATGCACATCAAAACCCACATTACCCATTATATATGTGTAAAGACAAATACTTATTATTCATATATGAGTCATTAGATGTATCTTGGTGAAACAAGGTGAAACATACTACTGATTGATGAGAAAATTTTCATATCAAGCCATGATTATGTGATTATGTATCATCTATGAGTATCAATGTATGTTATCTGATTATAACACCTAATGTTAGTAATGTATCATTGAATTTCACCAAGAACACATATATTAATATTAGTCAAATTCAACATAAGATTATGGTCAATATGATCACATCTAAGTGTAGGGAAATCGGGGCGACAGATAAGGCAGCGGAAACAAAAACTTTAAAGTATGATTCCCCTTAACAGCAAGATCGCGTCAACAACAATGCATCTAGGAAAGAAATGTAACAAGAGTTATACATGGCCATAGAGCAAGTCTAGCGACAAATCTTCATGTAGTATTGTACTTCTTCTCCAAGCAGCAACACGCTTCTTCTTCAACAACACTCGAATAGTCGTTAGCAACGTCATCCTAGTCTTGCACAATGAATGGTGGTTGAGGATGTTCTCCTAGCATAAGACAATGGCCTCTCACCTCTAGAATAGTCCATGCAAACCACCAGAA
Organism: Alisma plantago-aquatica; assembly: GCA_963693085.1. NCBI lineage: Eukaryota > Viridiplantae > Streptophyta > Magnoliopsida > Alismatales > Alismataceae > Alisma > Alisma plantago-aquatica. The sequence goes on from OY856409.1 coordinate 1,540,940,389, forward strand.
ACTCCACGTTGCGATACCAAAGCCAACAGGAAGGAGTTGTCCCTTTTGAATGTCAACCTGCTAGAGTTAATTGACTCTCCCACAATTATCTCTCACCTTGCTATCCCTCCCTTTATCAAGTACGACTTGAGCGGTCTATTTATTGGTTACCACAACTAGAGAGGACAACAATAGTGAGAGAAACTATTATTTCTGGGAAGCCCCTAGTACCCCTCTATTTATAGGAGAGGTCAGGGTTAGGGTTCCCAATCAATGCAGGAGTTGAAAGCACAGATTCACGCATTTTCTAGAACCTACACACGGTGAACTAGTCATTTCACATAGCCAACTAGCCGTTTTGCTTGTGAAATGGTCGATTTACATAGAGAAGCCGTCTTTTCGTGCAATTTCTTATTCTAAATCAAATTGGTAATCAATGCCCAACTAAAGCTAAACATGATATCAACATCAATCCTTATTTCAATCAAATTGGCAACTGAATCAGGAAACCCAGATGGTGAACCGGTCAATTCACATAGTGAAACGATTGTTTCACATCATGTTCATGAAGAGTTTAACCAATGTTGATTCCAATTGATCTAACACTCCAACTGATCGGTTCAACACTTGAAATGGCCGGTTCAGAGTCTTGTCAGTCAAATTTGAACCTTAGTTGTTTAATTAATAACCCCTTATTCAAGATCACAGTGGATGATGTCAAAGTACATGAAAGACATGTGATGAATGTAGTGACTTCAGGTCTAAGAACCACAATTACCACTATCTCTGTTGATTCTGACTACCATTCCATGGTATCAATGTATCACTCTCATGGTGGGTCTGTCTGATACACTATTCTCTAACATGTACCTATGTGCTTGACTTGATATTGCATATCATGACTAGTGAGACTCTATCATCAGTCAACACACACTCTAGTCTTAAGTGTTATTGTTGTCTATTTTGCTTCCACAGTAATATCTGACTAGGGACATAACAAGAATGTATGTACTCTTTACATTCATATGATCTCATTGGTCAAGTCACGCATTTGAAGGCATATGTCATCGAGTATCATCATTCTTTAAACATCTACTATGTATGTGTCATCATGTTGAGACAAACATAATAGATGGAATTATCTTTATTATTATCAAATTAGGTATCTAATGCAACACTCCAATCATCATATGATTGGCTCTCTAGGTATACATACCAATAGACTCCCACTTGCACTTAGAGATAATCACCCACGAATGTTATTCCAAGTGATCTTAACATGTCCATTATGTTTCTACTATGCAAGCGCTTCTATAGAGGGTTAGCAAACTTTGCTTCAAGTTGATATATGCAAGTTTCACATCTCCTTATTGTGCAACCTTTCGCATGACATGGAAGTGTCATAGTATGCTATATGAGATTCCCAAACTTTCTAGTAGCTCCATTATTGTCACATTATTTCTAGTATGTCATAAATGGTTGGAACCTCCCATAAGTTCGTCTCTATGAACTTCTTGATCCATACAACATCTTTTGATGTTTACATAACACCAAGATACTTAGCTTCAATTATAGAATATAAACCATTATCTCTTGCTCAAACGCCATTCAAGATTTACAATTCTCATTCTAAGGTCAAACACAAATTAAGATTGCGATCATTAATTTTATATGTCACTTTGGAATCTTGTTGTCACAAAGTCCTTTGTTATCCCAAGTCCACACTCCTAATGGCTAAGTGAGTGGACCAGGGTGTCTGTCCCTAGAATGGCATATAGTTTCACAGAGGAAATATATATGGAGAAGTAGTAACCACTAGATATAACAAGATACCAAAAAGGGATAGAGAAGCGAGTACCCATTTCTAGATTCAAGTAACCCATTCGTATTTCATTTCTGATCTTAGAGTCTTGAGTGCAGCGAATCTTCATTTGGAAACTAAAAATTTGATAAAAAAAACATATTAATGCTAAAGAATTAAGTATGAAAAACATGTAAATAGTTTAAGAGTATAAAAAAAGTTTGTTGGCTAGAAACATCATAATGAGAAAGGAGTAGAACAAGGCAAGAAAACTTAACGACATTTTTTATATAAAATGTGTTTTAAGTGCATTTCCATTATACTTAAACAACATATTATGGCCATTGACCCCACATTACCCATTCATGTATATTTGTGTAAAGACAAATACTCATTATCCATATATAAGTCATTAGATTTATCTTGATGAAACAAGGTGAGACATACTACAGATTGATGAGTAAATTTTCATATCAAGCCATGATTATGTGATTGTGTATCATCTATGAGTATCAATGCATTTTATTTGATTATAACACCTAATGTCACTAATGTATCATTGAATGTCACCAAGAACACATATATTAAGGTTAGTGAACTTCAACGTAGGATTATGGTCAATATGATCACATCTAAGTGAAGGGAAATCGGGGCGACAGATAAGGCAGTGGAAACAAAAAATTTAAAGCATGATCCCCCTTAACAGCAAGATCGCGTCAACTACAATGTATCTAGGAAGGAAATGTAAAAAGAGTTATACATGGTCATAGATAAAGTCCATCAACAACTCTTGATGTAGTATTTTATTTCTTCTCCAAGGAGCAACACACTTCTTCTTCAGCAACACTCAAACAGTCATTAGCAATGTCCTCCTAGTCTTGCACCAGGGATGGCAGTTGACGATGTTCTCCTAGCATAAGACAATGACCTCCCGCCTCTATAGTAGTCCATGAGAACCACCGGAAACTCCACGGTGCGCTACCGGAGCCAACAAGGAGTTGTCCCTTTTGAACGTCAACCTACTAGAGTTAATTCACTCTCCCACAATTGTCTCTCCCCTTGCTATCCCTCCCTTAATCGAGTTGGACTTGATCGGTCTCTCTATTGGTTACCACAACCAACGAGGAAAACAATAGTGAGAGAAACTATTATTTCTAGGAAGCCCCCAAGTACCCCTCTATTTATAGGAGAGGTCAGGGTTCCCAATCTATGCAAGAGTCAAAATAATGGATTCACACATTTTCTAGAACCTACACACAGTGAACCAATCATTTAGCGTAGCCAACTGGTCATTTTGCGTGTGAAGTGGTCAGTTTGCATAGAGAAGTAGTCTTTTCATACATTTTCCTATTTTGAATCAAATTGGTAATCAATGCCCAATTAAAGCTAAACATGACATCAACATCAATCCTTGTTTCAATCGAATTGGCAACTAAATCAGGCAACCCAGATGGTGAACCAGTTAGTTCACATAGTAAACGATCATTTCACATGTCCTGTTCATGAAGATTTCAACCAATGTCAATTCCAATTGATCTAACACTCCAACTGATCGGTTCATCACTTGAAATGGTCGGTTCAGAGTCCTATCATTCAACTTTGAACCTTAGTTGTTTAATTAATAAACTAAAATCCTTTAGTAATCAATATAAACATCATTCATGAATAAACTCCTATTCAAAGTGTATCATATGTGTGTGACCCTATAGGTCCCAATTTCATTGGAAGTGAATGTCCATAACCAACTTATGACATCACAAGTAAAAGGCAACATCTAGCAACACATCATTGCTACCCAAATAATTCAGAAAGTTGGAGAACAACTTCAAACTACAATCCATGATCAACTTCACCACGATTGTATAGTTCCTTTATATTTGAAATCCAGATTGAAATCGAGGCATGGAATCATCAACCTCTAAATGTTCAGTCCATGTTCCTTGAACTAGAGCAGATTATCTAAGATGCATGTGAGTTCACATATCACATGTTGAATCACATGAGTATGGTTGTACATTTCTCAGTCAGGCTATGGATATCAATCTCTTGTAGGAGGGACAAATCTCATCTACAACACTCACACTCAATCCTCATGTGTCACAATGCACCCAAGCACCACCTTTTAGGCAACCCTTATTCAAGATCACAGTGGATGGTGTCAAAGTATATGAACGGCATGTGATGAATGTAGTGACTTCGGGTCTAAGAACCACAATCACCACTATCACTATGATAGCTGATTCTGACTACCATTCCATGGTATCAATGTATCACTCTCATGGTAGGTCTATCTGATACACTATTCTCTAACATGTACCTATGTGCTTGACTTGATATAACATATCATGACTAGTGAGACTCTGTCATCAATCAACACACACTCTAGTCTTATGTATTATTGTTGTCTTTTTTCTTCCACAGTAATACCTGACTAGGGACATAACAAGAATGTATGTACTCTTTACATTCGTATGATCTCATTGGTCAAGTCACGCATTTGAAGACATATGTCATCGAGTAGTATCATTCTTTAGAAATCTATTATGTTAGTTCCATCATCTCATGATGAGACAAACATAATAGATGGAATTACCTTTATTATTATCAAATTAGGTATCTAATGCAATACTCCAGTCATCATACGATTGGCTCTCTAGGTATACATACCAATAGACTCCCAATTGCACTTAGAGACAATCACCCATGAATGTTATTCCAAGTGATATTAACATGTCCATCATGTTTCTACTGTGCAAGCACTTCTATAGTGGGTTAGCAACATTTGCTTCAAGTCGATATTTGTAAGTTTCACATTTCCTTGTTGTGCAACCTTTCACATGAGATGGAAGTGTCTTAGTATGCTATCTGAGATTCCCAGCCTATCCAGTATCTCCATTATTGTCACAGTATTTCTAGTATGTCATAAATGGTTGGAACAACCCATAAGTTCATCTCTATGAACTTCTTGATCCATGAAGTATCTTTTGATGTTTACATAACACCAAGATACTCGGCTTCAATTATAGAATTTAAATTGTTGTCTCTTGCTCAGAACCCTTTCAAGATTTACAATTCTCATTCTAAGGTCAAACACAAATTAAGATTGTGATCATTAATTTTATTCATCACTTTGGAAGCTTGTTGTCACAGAGTCCTTTGTTACCCCAAGTCCACACTCCTAATGGCTAAGTGAGTGGACTAGGGTGTTTGTCCCTAGAATGACATACATTTTTACACAGGAAATATATATTGATAAGTAGTAACAACAAGATATAACAAGATACCAAAAGGGGATAGAGAAGCAAGTACCCATTTCTAGATTCAACTAACCCATTGGTATTTCATTTCTGATCTTAGAGTCTTAAGTGCAGCAAATTTTCATTTGGAAACTACAAATTCGAGAAACAAAGCATGTTAATGTTAAATCATTAAAGTATGAAAACATGTAAATATTTTAAAAGTATAATAAAAGTTGGTTGGCTAGAAACATCATAATAAGAAAGGAGTACAACTAGGCGAGAAAACTTAACGACATTTTTTATATAAAATGTGTTTAAGTGCATTTCCATTATACTTAAACAACATATTATGGCCATTGACACCACATTACCCATTCATGTATATTTTTGTAAAGACAAATACTTATTATCCATATATGGGTCATTAGATGTATCTTGGTGCAACTTACTACAAATTGATGAGCAAATTTTCATATCAAGCCATGATTATGTGATTATGTATCATTTATGAGTATCAATTTATGTTATCTTATTATAACACCTAATGTCACTAATGTATCATTGAATATCACCAAGAACACATATATTAAGGTTAGTAAATTTCAACGTAGGATTATGGTCAATATGATCACGTCTAAGTGTAGGGAAATTGGGGCAACAAATAAGGTAGCGGAAATAAAAACTTTAAAGCATGATTACCCTTAATAGCAAGATTGTGTCAACAACAATGTATCTAGGAAAGAAATGTAACAAGAGTTATACATGGTCATGGAGAAAGTCCATCGACAACTCTTGATGTAGTATTGTACTTCTTCTCCAAGAAGCAACACGCTTCTTCTTCAGCAACACTCAAACAGTAGTTAGCAACGTCCTCCTAGTCTTGCACCACGGATGGTGGTTGACGGTGTTCTCCTAGCGGAAGACAATGACCTCTCACCTCTAGAGTAGTCAATGAGAACCACCAAAAACTCCATGTCGCACTACTGGAGCCAACAGGAAGGAGTTGTCCCTTTTGAGTGTCAACCTTCTAGAGTTAATTCGCTCTCTAACAATTGTCTCTCCACTTGCTATCCCTCCCTTTATCGGGTAGGACTTGATCGGTCTCTCTATTGGTTACCACAACTAGAGAGGACAACAATAGTGAGAGAAACTATTGTTTTTGGGAAGCCCCCTATATCCCTCTATTTATAGGAGTGGTAAGGGTCTGGGTTCTCAATCTATGCAGGGGTCGAAAGAACGGATTCAAACATTTTCTAGAACCTACACACAGTGAACTAGTCATTTCACATAGCCAACCTGTCATTTTGCATGTGAAATGGTCATTTCACATAGAGAAGTAGTCTTTTTGTGTAGTTTCTTATTCTAAATCAAATTGGTAATCAATGCCCAATTAAAGCTAAACATGACATCAACATCAATCCTTGTTTCAATTGAATTGGCAAATGAATCAGGAAACCCAGATGGTGAATTGGTCGGTTCACATAGTGAAATGATAATTTCACATGTCCTACTCATGAAGAGTTCAACTAATGTTGATTCCATTTGATCTAACACTCCAACTAATCGGTTCAACACTTGAAATGGTCAGTTCAGGGTCCTGTCAATCAACTTTGAACCTTAGTTGTTTAATTAATAACCTAAAAACCTTTAGTAATCAATATAAACATCATTCATAAATAAACTCATATTCCAAGTGTATCCTATGTGTAACCCTATAGGTCCCAATTTCATTGGAAGTGAATGTCCATAACCAACTTATGACATCATAAGCAAAAAGTGGCATCTAGAAACACATCATTGCTACCCAAGTAATTCAGAAAGTTGGAGAACAACTTCAAACTAAAATCTGTGATCAATTTTACCATGATTGTATAGTTCCTTTATCTCTAAAATCCAAGTTGAACTCGAGGCATGGAATCGTCAACCTCTCAATGTTCAATCCATGTTCCTTGAACTAGAGCAGACTGTCTAAGATGCATGTGAGTTCACATATCACATGTTGAATCACATGAGTATGGTTGTATATTTCTTAGTCAGGCCATGGATATCAATCTCTTATAGGAGGTACAAATCTCATCTACAACACTCACACTCAATCCCCATGTGTCATAATGCACCCAAGCACCACCTTTTTGGAAACCCTTATTCATGATCATAGTGGATGATGTCAAAGTACATGAACGACATGTGATGAATGTAGTGACTTTAGGTCTAAGTACCACAATCACCATTGTCACTGTGAGAGTTGATTCTGACTACCATTCTATGGTATCAATGTATCACTCTCATGGTGGGTCTGTCTGATACATTGTTCTCTAACATGTACCTATGTGCTTGACTTGATATCACATATCATGACTAGTGAGACTCTGTCATTAGTAAACACACACTCTAGTCTTATGTATTATTGTTGTCCGTTTTGATTCCACAGTCCTATCTGACTAGGGACATAACAAGAATGTATGTTCTCTTTACATTTGTATGATGTCATTGGTTAAGTCACACATTTGAAGACATATGTCATCAATTAGCATCAATCTTTAGACATATACTATGTATGTTCCATCATCTCATGCAGAGACAAACATAATAGATAGAATTACCTTTATTATTATCAAATCAAGTATCTAATGCAACACTCCAATCATCATATGATAGGCTCTCCAGGTATACATACCAATAGACTCCCACTTGCACTTAGAGTCAATCACTTGTGACTATTATTCCTAGTGATCTTAACATGTCCATCATGTTTATACTGTGCAAGCACTTCTATAGAAGGTAGCAACATTTGCTTCAAGTCGATATTTGCAAGTTTCACATCTTCTTATTGTGCGACCTTTTTCATGAGATGGAAGTATCGTAGTATGCTATCTGAGATTTCCAGCCTATCCAGTAGCTCCATTATTATCACAATAATTCTAGTATGTCATAAATGGTTGGAACCTACCATAAGTTCATCTATATAAACGTCTTGATCCATGCAGTACCTTTTGATGTTTATATAACACCAAGATACTCGACTTCAATTATAGAATTTAATATTTGGCTTCAATTCTCAATGTAAGGTCAAACACAAATTAAGATTGTAATCATTAATTTTATTTGTTACTTTGGAAGCTTGTTGTCACAGAGTCCTTTATTACCCCAAGTCCACACTCCTAATGGCTAAGTGAGTGGACTAGGGTGTTTGTCCCTAGAATGGAATATAGTTTCACTCATGCAATATATATGGATAAGCAGTAACAACAAGATATAACAAGATACCAAAAGGGGATAGAGAAGAAAGTACCCATTTCTAGATTCAAATAACCCATTGGTATTTCATTTCTAATCTTAGAGTCTTGAGTGCAGTGAATCTTCATTTGGCAACTACAAATTCGATAAACAAAACATATTAATGCTAAAGCATTAAGTATGAAAAACATGTAAATAGTTTAAGAATATAATAAAAGTTGGTTGGCTAGAAACATCATAATAAGAAAGGAGTAGAACAAGGTGAGAAAACTTAACGACATTTTTTATATAAAATGTGTTTTAAGTGCATTTCCATTATACGTAAACAACAAATTATGACCATTGACCAGCTTCCCATTGGAAGGGTTTGTAAGGGTGCTCAAGATTAGATAACCCTTTTATCGACATGGTATGCCTTATCTTGACATCTCAAGTAAAATGCCCAACCTTGTGCCCTTACCCCGAGAATGCAGGCAGGTACATAAGGTTTGTATAATGGACAAGTTTAAATTATGTTCGAGTTTTGTTCAACATATTTCAAGCAAAATAAACGTACTAATCGTAGGGCATGAGTAGCTCAATCAAGTAAATTATCTAGCCAAACATTCATAGGACCATACATACAAACAAGCCAATACCATAGTAGGGTCAAGAGATTAAGCGTACCTAGTGAGTAGAGAGCAAGATTAACAATTTTGATAAGAAAATCATAAGTGGCAACTTGGACTAGATCTTAGTGAATAGGTCATTGTAAAATATTGACATCACAAATAGGTACAATTGGATTAATATCAAAAAAATTAGATCTCATTAATCATAATCATGGTGATTGGATGTGTCACCTAGATCTAGGTACCATGCATCATTGATTTTAATATCTCAAATAGGTCATGCATAGGCATTATCAAGAAACCTAGTACGTCATGGTTTCATTACCACTTAAAGTGGCACATCACAATTGAGATTAGGGATCATAACATCAAGATCGCATGATCTTAGTAGAGTAAACATGAGGTTCGAGTATGATTAAGCAATATAAGTTTCAATGTTGTCAAAATAGTTGTTATCATACAAGATTGTCATCACAAGATTGTCATCACTAGAGTATAGGTGGAGTCTACTTGAGTTAGGTGTCATTAACATCACCAACATACTAATTTGAGATCATTATCTAACATGGATGATCATTAAAGCAATTTTTGCATAAGATTAGGGACATAGATATCAACATGCATACTAGATCATATATCAAGTTGACATTAAGGCTTTTGGTAACATTAAGTCACATGGAAGATTTGTAAGGAGTTTAGAATTATAAGGCATGATAAGTTACTGATTTTAGGTCCATATAAACATCATTGAGTATCTCTGGGTCAATAAAAGAACAAAGCTTAACATTCATCACAAAGGTGCACATACGGCCAAGTTTGACACATTAAGAATCACAAGATCGTCATTAGGTTCGAAGAAATATCATGACATGACATTCTTGCATTTGGATGTGAAATCTACTGATTTAGAGCATGCATGGAGATTTGAATCACACTTGAACAAATTACAACATAAAAGAAGGGATCTCTTACATATAGGTTCATTCTAGGTCATTTCATTAACATAAGACTATTTTAGTGTGAAAGAATGAATAAGGTATGAATCATTATGCTTAAAGGTGTTGAAGAGGATAATATTAGGTTAACATTAAAATTTAGGTCATACAACAACAAGATCATGAATTCAAAATAGGATAAACCTTTCAAAAGAACTTCAAAAGCATGCATTTTAGGATATCAGTAGAGGAACAAGAAAATATAAGCTCTAGAAGTACTTTGAATGGAAATATCATGTTTTTCTGATCAAAAACCACATATTATATGCTGCATTTGGCTTAGGGAGTTGTGAGTTGCAAATTATCAAATGTTCACCTCAAAAGTAGAGATCGTGGATCGTTCGATCTTGATCCAGTGGTCCTAAATGGGACAGAAGGCCCAAATGGGCATTGACTCACCCAGCAGTGCCTCTTGATTCTCCCAATCACTCTCCACTACTCGCCACCTCCATGCACCACTTGCCACCACTCTCCACCTCCACACATTGCTCACGAGTGGTTGGTAGGGGTGCTCCACCACTAGGTTCGTTGGTCGTCACGAGCCGCAACCTAGGCCATCGATGCATAGTCAACCCTTGACCCGCACTGATTGTGTGGCTGCCCAGGCATGCACCCACTCACAAAAGTGATGTGCAGGTATGATCCATCCCTACCTTACAAGTCTCATTCAACAGCCTCGATTTCGTCTTCTCTAACAGTCAAGCTAACTGTGCACCCAGAACCAGCTCGTGGCGATGCAGACTCCTAAAGTTGATGGAAGGGGGCTTAGGGACAGATTGAGAGTAGGATGACACCTTCCATCCTTGACGTGATGTTGTAGGGAATAGGGCAGCCTAGAACTGGTCCTAGAAGTACTAACAAGAAGACGCCAAAATAGGCTTGTGTGGCGGCAGAAAAATGAGGGAGGAGGAGTCATGGAGCTAGGGTTTACAAAAAACCTAGTTAGAAGAGGGGAAACTGTGGAATGAAAGGAAAGGAATGATATTGGGGTTCATTTGGTCATCAAATAGTGTAGGAAAAAGGGTTGTTAGGTAAGGTCAGTGCCATGGTCGCTGGTAGTGTGTACAGAGGTAGGGGAAAGGCGTAGGGTCGTCAGATTAGGGAAAAATCCACAGCTGGAAGGATCCAATGGTAAGATTTGTGGAGCAAGAAAACAAGCTATGTGATTGGTCTGCTTCTTGGGGTTTGGATCACCCAAGGGAACCGGGTGAAGGGCAAGGAAACTGGGCCACACCCACTGTTGGGCCCAAAAAGGCTAAAAAGATTCAAAATGAGTTAAAAATAAGGTTAAATCAAGGCAATTTCAAATGGACATATATCCTTCATCCTAGCTCTGATTCAGGCAAAACAAGATGCCTTGAAATAGTGAGATAGACATATACAACATGAGAACAATAATAGGAAATATGTATGCATAATAGTACGATAAAAAATATAAATAAAGATGATTTTGTTTGAAGTAGCTCAAACTAGGTTTTATATTGAATTGAGTATCGCCACGAGACACAAGTATCGAAGATGATTCCATTTAGAATCAACACATATCAAATCATGAAATTGAGGTCAAGAGTGAGATACTTTTACAATGAGGAAGTGTTTAGAGCATGCATGAGGAGAGATAAAAACTCCATGTTGTCACATCCTTCCCACCTTAAACAAAATTATGTCCCCAAAATTAAATTGAGTCATTAGTAAAGATCGGGATTCCTAATTCCATATCATAATATACTTGGTATTTCTTCAATTATCAAGACATTTCAAACTAGAAAATTGAGCATCAAGGTCAAGGTGGAGCCACATTGATTATTACCTTGGTAATATCAAAACATAACACACCAATTTGAGAGATTGTCCTATAGACCACAATTTTGCAGAGATCACATTTAGGTCAGAAAAATAGAGTTCAAGAGTAAGGCATGGCTTTCATTCCCAAAATTTAGAGTTCTAGCTTCTACATTGGCTAAGTGGGGTTATACATCCATGATTGAGATTTCATATTTCAACAATTCAAGACCAACATCATATTTCAACAATTGTTATTTCATGTTGAAAATTAATGTATGGTCCCACCCTAATCCACATGGAGATGACCCTTAAGTCATAAATCGAATGAATCATCATAATCATCATTTACATTTTTTGATATTTGGGAACATATAAGTCATTAGTCATATATCGAGAGTGACCTCAAGATCCAGATAGAGTGATTATAGGAGCCAAGTCAATATCAAGATCAACAATCATGAGTCAATATTTCATCAAGTCAATGTCGAGAGTCAAGTTTGGACATCAAATACATGGGTCCAAACATTTCCCAGCTAGAGTTTAAGTTCCTATTTTAACCTTCAGAGTGATCATTCATCCATATACATAAATCGAGCAAAAATCGAGTGACATTTTGTGGTGTCAACATCATTTTCATCATCTTGGTATTTTTCATTGATGAATGATCTAACCATAGGTCTTTCTAGGAAATCAACCGCAAGCTATAGTCAACAAGGATCATCATTAATTCAAGAATCAAGATTGAGTATCAATATCATCATATATCTGACCTATAAGGGACTTAGGTCAACAAATCAAAATAATATGAAAGAGGTAACCTTTCCAAACTCTAAATAATCCATAAGGTGAGAATATAGAGGTAATCAAAATAGAGGTGTAACCTTGTTTAGGGGAGTCACAAGTCAACTACCACCCTAATCTAGCACACTAGTTCATATTCATCATGAGTCGTCAACATATTCGAATAGGGAAGGTATCAACTATCAACTGGTATTTCACAAGTCAAATGTTAAGATCAATATAGAGAAATCATATTTAATACTTTGCATGATCAAGGTCATAATAGAGAAACCATGTTTAATACTTTGCAAGACCATGGCCTTAATCATGTTCCCTTCCTTTCATGATCAAGGTAAGGGTAGATTTTAGAAATTGAGAAGTCAAATTGAGAACTCAAGTGTTTAAGTATAATAGTGCAAGATTGAGATCTAGGTCCATTATACTATTCAAATTGAGCCTACCAAGAGGAATAAGGGTCAATAGGATATCTTCCTCTCAAGTCTTCACGTCATAATCCAGGGCTCCAAAGGCATAGTTGTTTCATGGAATGGTCACGGTACATATCAAATAGGGAGAAAAGTTTGCTTAACTATGTTTGAGGTTTAATCAATAATAGGGAGATATCAATTTAGTCAATAAGGACCTCATCAAAATGAGGTCTAAAACATGAGTTCCACCTTATTTCCCCATATAAGGATTTACCTCAAGCATAGAAAGCACTTATATCTACTTTGGTAACATGGAGTTTTTCAAAAACTTACACTTGAGGACATTACTTTCAAGAGTAACTTCATACATCAAATAGGATTTTGAATTTAAGATCAGATCATGGCATTATTGTCTTAATTGAGTTTCATGATTTCAAATGATTTTTACTTTTCCCATGCATAAGCTACCCATAATTGAGATGTCATGTGATTAATAGTCAAGAGAGAAGAATCACATGAGGGGATAAGAAGACGGACCAATCGTCTACTTGGGTGGCTTATGTGGTCCTTAAAGAAGAGATGAGATGCTACAAGGCTCTCTAAACTTTAAGGAAAGGATTTTAGTCCTCCCTGGGTTTTTAAGATATGTTATGACTTAAACACATATAAGAGTCCTATGTGTGTGGTTCTGATACCATTTATCACAGAGTCATTTGTTACTCCAAGTCCACACTCACCTTTGGTTGTGTAGCCATTAGGAGTGTGGACTTGGGGTAACAAACGACTCCACGACACTTGCATCGGTGTAACTTTGTACACCCAACTCTTCCTTATTACCATGATTTAGGAATTGATCCTTTTAGTGCTTCTCAAGTACTTCAGGATGTTCTTATGGCATTATAGTGACCTTCACTGGTATCTAATAGATACTATCTCTCATCATGTCTAATACATACGAGATTGCTAGATAAGTATGTATATCCTCTCATCATGTCCAATACATGTGAGATAATGGGATGATAGATCCAATTGTGAATGCATATGGTATCTATCCATGTGTTCAATTTCTTCATAAGAACTAAGACACTAGGTTCCTAAGAGACTAACTCCATGGAATCATGGACAAGTTTTCTCTCACTGAGTCTTGCATGTTGAACCCTTTTAGCATCTTACCAATGTATGTATTCTTCCTTAGGTCAAGAATCTTTCGATATCTATCTCTATAGTTATCAATTCCTATCACATAGGATGAATTTCCTAAACTCTTCATATAGAAGGTACTTTCTTTGCCAGGTTTTAATATTTACAGGATATTATTCCCCGTCGTAATGTGGAATATAAATATGCTCCCACTAAATCTTTTGTAATCACATATTATGTCTTCATTCTGACTCAAGTCAAACTCTTTGATTGTCTTGTCAAGTAGAAGATTTCATCTCTGAGATGCTTGCTTCAATCCAAAGATTGACCTTTGTAGCTTATAGACTTTATTTGCATTAATGGATTTATAAGACCTATAGGTTGTGTCACGTACACATCCTATACAATATTCTAGTTAAGAAATGTGGTTTTAACATCCATTTTTCCAAATCTCATAGTCACATTAACCTGCAATAACAAGCATTATCCTGATGGATTTAACCATAACAATTGGTAAAAAGATTTCTTCATGTTCAACAATGTGAACTTGTTTGAAACTCTTCATAACCAATCTACACTTCCATGGTGGTCTTCTTCCTGAAGACCCAATTTCACCCTATGGGTTTTACCCCTTTATGTGGATCCACCAAGGTCATACCTTGTTGGTATTCATGGAGTCCATCTTGGATCTCATGGCCTCAAGCCATGATTCAGATTATGTTACCTCAATAGCTTTTACGTAGGTTGTTGACTGATCATATATGACCAACTCACCACCTTTTGAGCCATAAGATGTCATAATCCTTCAAGCTCTATTGCGTTCTACTAGAACCACAAGGCTTGTGTGTTACATAAGGAACTTGAGGTTCCACAACAACTTGTGATTCTCCTTGTTCCTACTATACCTCTTTAGGTTCAATGTTTTCTTCTTTGCTCAAAAATTTTGAGTTCTACTTTTACTCCCATTGATTCCTTTGGAACTAAGTTCCTCTTCAGGAATATAGCCATCCAGATCAAAAAAAACTTTGTTGTTAGATTGGGATAAGAGTAGTATTTTAACAAAATAACATTTATGGGATTTGTGGACAAAGCTTTTCAAGAAACTATTTTCTTACATAATCTTTCAATCCTTATAAAAGACATATCATGACATCTCCCATGCCATATCTCATATGGTGTCTTTGAACCAATTTATACGGTACATTTTTTAGTGTAAGGCATGTGCCCAAAAGAAACTAAAAGATCAACTAGATTTTATTGATAATGACATCATGACTAATAAGGTGTGATTCCTTCTTTCTTATACACTCCCATGATACACTATCATTGTGTTTTAGGTGGAGTTCATCTTGATACATTATCATGATCTCCCAGAAGGTTCTCAAACTCTTGGTTAAAATATTTCAACATTGTTCATATTGAAGTATCTTAATACTTTTACCAAGTTGGCTATGTACTTCATTCTCGATCTCCTTGAAAACTTCAAGAGATCTTATACTTGTATTTCATTAAATACAAATTACCATATCTATTGAGAGATTTAGTAAATATAATGAGGTACTGATAAGTACCTTTATCATTTAATCTAAGAGGTTTATATACATCAGTATGTATGAGACCTAATAGAACAATCGCTCTCCCACTACATCTAGTGAAGATGATTAGGTCATTTGCCTAAGACTTGCATGTCTTTATTGGTTCAGTTACCAAAAGAGTCTAGATAACCATCATATGGATTCTAGAAATGCATTTCTCACTTATGTGCTTTAGATGACAATGTTATAGGTATTCAATGTTTGAGTCATCAAGTCATTTAGTATATGTGTCATACACATTTGTCTTTACAACTATCATGTTTAGATTATGAGACATAGGGCATTGCAATATAAAATCTTATCTTTTAAAATGAAACAACAATTTCATTCATAATATTCTTGTCCATACAAGATACATGATGTTTTCATCAATGACACGTATATAATAGTAATTCACTAATTCTATTACATACCCATGAATGACTGATTCCAACTATAGTGGTAGAAACTCTTGCTCCATATAGTTTTGGCTTACTTCTTATTGGCGCAGAAGTAGATATCTTTATCTCTATTCTTCTTACCCTTCTCCCTATCTTGAGTGTTGAAGACTTGGACTTTAGATTAGCCTCAGAACCCTTCTTGGCCTTATCTTTACCCTTGGACTCACTTCTGTTGGTCGCCATTATGGGTTTGTCCTTCTTAAATCTTACTTTGGCATTCATCTCATGTCAAGCAATTTAGACAGTAGTTTGGCCAAGTTACTCAAGTGATAGCACTCAATAAACTGGCTATATGATTCTGGTAACGATTGTTGAATCATATTCATGGCCAACTCTTGACCTAAAAGAAATTCCAGTCTCTCCACATGCCCAATCATATTGAGCATATGGGGCTCTACTGGATCTCCCATTGTCAGATTGCACTCAAACAACACCTTGGAGACATTATACCTTACTTGCTTTATATGATTCTTTAGATGTGTTACCATCTCGAGAATGTCCATGTTTTCATGTTGCTCAAGCAACTCATAGTTCATACAGCATAGCATAAGGTACTCAAATGTCTATGGAATCATTGGCATGCTTTCAGTAAGCATCCATTTCATCCTTAGGTGTATTTGGAGAGGGTTCCTCTAGATCTGGTCTTTTAAGGACATATAAATTTCACTCATTTATGAGAATGCTTCTCAAAATTCTAAACCATATGTGGAAGTAAGTCATGTTTAGTTTGTCCTACTCAAGGACTAATCGTAATTGTGTTTTTTATTAGATAATGCAAAAAAATTTGCAACTTTTTTAAAAAAAATTGATTTGTTTGATTTGATAAGTTAAAGATATTAATCAGCCCTTTCATTAATTATCACTCCCCCTATTTTGTTCAAATTGTTAACCCTCTATATCAATTCTGAAGATTGCATCATACAATCATCTAGTGAGCCAAGATCCAAAACAATTAAGTCAATAACCAACCAACGTTGGCGCTCATGACCAATTGTTAAGGTAGACAACATTTTCCAATTGCATCTCATGTAACTCTTGTATAGATGGTATGCACAAATCCTTTCCATAGTCCATCCACATGCTTCTAGATACTTAATCTCATTAAGGACACTCGGTTAAGCCTGACCCAAAAGCCAACATGGTAAAAATACACCATGCTTTGGTAGAACCTACATATCTACCATCACACTTCCATGAGATAGATGGTGTACCACGCTTTGGCGTAATCTACGCTTGGATAATCAATATTTTCATGCATGTCGCTTTATGGAAAGAATCTTAGACTTAATATTATATTGAGGGGTTTATATGTAAATACATATACATATTCAATCACCACATACTTATAGTATGTATCATAAACATGCTATCACCACACCGAAAATTATGCAATATAAAACACACAAGTGATGGTTATAGTCAGTCTATTATAATTCCTTGGAGCCACAAGGAATTACTACCACCTAAGGTACACATCATATGCAACATATTGTTAATAAGATTTTTTCTCAAACCAATATAGGTTTATTGGTTCAACTCTTGAACCGATCAGATCACCTACAGGCCGTTCGATTGGGTTATTGAAACCGTTGTCTGGTCTCATGTTCAAGTGAAATCTAGACTCTTCCATCCTGTCGGTTGGGCTACCAGTCAATGGTTTAAACTCCTTTCATCTAGCCTCCTTGGTCCTTCAGTCGATTGGTTCATGTCACGAATTGATCAGTTCATCTTGTGCAGAACATCTTCTCATGACGAAACATAAACTAAAACTTCCTATTTCTTAATACTTGTTAAAGGGAAACCTCAAGTTACATTTGAGGAGAAATAGGAAGAAGAGAATTAATTTACATTTGTAAAGGAGAGAGGGACTCGGTATGCAAACTGAGATATAAATAGGAATAAACAACCACATCCATGCACACACACAAATCTAGGGTTATTGGCCATAACCATGCTAAATACAACCATCAAAACACTTTTAGGGCAATGTGTATGGATTATATATTTATATATATATATATATATATATATATATATATATATATGTATGTATATACATATATACTAGTTTATGGTATCATATGTGGTATTTAATCATATATGCATATTAACTAGTTTAATATTTTCATTTTATGCAATAAAATAAATCCGATCACATCAATTTAAATCTAGATACACCATAAATTAATGTGCCTCTGATACCATCGTAAGGAAATTGGGGCGACTGGATAACGTAGTGAAAACAAAAAATTTAAAGCTTGATTCCCCTTAACAGTAAGATTGCGTCAACAACAATGTAATTAGTAAGGAAAGGTAATAAGATTTATACCTGGTTCTGGAGCAAGTCCAGCGACAACTCTTGATGTAGTATCATGCTTCTTCTCCAAGAAACAACACACTTCTACTTTAGCAGCACTCCAACAGTCAGATCAACAACAACCTCCTAGTCTGGCACTATGGATGGTGGTTGATGGTGTTCTCCTAGTGGTAGAAATGGCATCCCACCTCTAGAGTAGCCCATGCAAACCAATGATAACTCCATGTTGCACTACCATAGTCAATAGGAGGAGTTGTCCATTTCAAACGTCAACCTACAAGAGTTAATTCACTCTCCCACAATTGTCTCTCCCCTAGATATCCCTCCCTTTATTGGGTAGGACTTGCTCGGGCTCTCTATTGGTTACCACAACCAAAGAGGACAAAAATTGTCAGAGCAACTGTTGTTTTTGGGAAACCCCCAGTATCCCTCTATTTATAGGAAAGGACATGGTCAGAGTTCCCAATGTGTGCGGGAGTCAAAAGGACAGATTCACGAATTTTTTGGAACCTACACACAGTGAACTGATCATTTTGCATAGCCAACCAGTCACTTCATGCACAAACCGATCAGTTCGCATAGAGAACTGGTCATTTTGTGTATTTTCCTATTCTGAATCAAATTGATAATCAATGCTCGATTAATGATAAACATGACATCAGCATCAATCCTTATTCCAATTGAATTGGCAACTGAATCGGGTGACCCATATGGTCAACTAGTTGGTTCACATAGTGAAACGGTCAGTTCACATAATAAAATGGTCGTTTCACTTAGTGAAACGGTTGTTTCACATGTCCAGTTCAGGAAAAATTCAACCAATATTGATTACAATTCACCTGACACTCCAACCGATCGGTTCAAGATTTAAACCAATCGCTTTAGAGTCTCTTCAGTCAACTTTGAATCTCTATTATTTAATTGAATACCTAAACACCTTTAGTAATCAATCTAAACATCATTCATGAATAAACTCCTATTCCAAGTGCATCCTATGTGTGTGACCCTATAGGTCCCAATTACGTTGACAGTGAATGTCCATAACCAACTTATGATATCACAGGCAAATAGCGGTATCTAGAAACACATCATTGTTACCAAAGTAATTTGGAAAATTGGAGAACCACTTCAACTTACAATCCATGATCCCATAATTCCTTTGTCTCTAATATTTGGATTGAACTCACGACATGGAATCATCATCCTCTCAATGTTCAATCCATGTTCCTTGAACTAGAGCAGACAGTCTGAGATGCATGTGAGTCCACATACCACATATTGAATCACATGAGTATGGATGTACATTTCTTAGTCTTGCTTATCAAGAGGCCTTGGATATCAATCTCTTGTAGCAGGGACAAATCCAATCTACATCACTCACACTCAATCCCCATGTGTGACAATGCACCCAGGCTTCATCTTTATGGAAACCCTTATTCAGGATCAGGATGGATGATGTCAAAGTACATGAATGACACATGATGCATGCAATGACTTCAGGTCTACAAACCACAATCACCACTATCACTATGAGAGTTGATTCTGACTACCATTCCATGGTATCCATGTATCACTCTCATAGTGGGTCTGTCTGATACATTGTTCTCTAACATGTACATGTGTGCTAGAGTTGATATCACATATCATGACTAATGAGACTCTGTCAGCCGTCAACATACACTCTAGTCTTATGTATTACTATTTTATATTTTGCTCCCAGAGTAATATCTGACTAGGGAATGACAAGAATGTATGTACTCTTAACATTCATATAATCTCATTGTTCAAGTCACGCACTTGAAGACATACGTCATTGAATAACATCATTCTTTAAACATCTACTATGTTTGTGTCATCATCTCATGCTGAGACAAACATAATAGATGGAATTACCTTTATTATTATCAAATCAGGTATCTGATGCAACACTCCAATCATCATATGATTGGCTCTCTAGGCATACATACCAACACTAAGGTCTAAGGTTAGGTTACATACATCATCTCATCATCCAAATAGGGTTTATTGGTTCATAGTATGGTCAAGATCATATGCATCCATAATTAGAGTTTATGTGTGAGTTATATTATGTGCATGAGGGTACAAACAACCATGTCAGGTTATAACTCCAACCTTGTTTGGTCAATTCTAATGATCCAAGCACCCTATCATCCTATTCTAATAGTTAGGGTTTCTATAGTCAAGATAGCCAAATATCGGTATGTTACATTTTTCTACTATATGTCACATATGTGGAGAGAAAGGACATTGGAAGAATGAATACCCAAAACTCAAGAAGAAAAAGAAAAATAATTTCAAACAAAATAATAAGAAGAAGAAGTCATATTATGCTACTTGGGATGGTTCTTTGAACTCAGTGAAAAGTGATGAAATAATATTTCATCATGTAGATGAATGCCTCATTGTCAAATATGAAGATAATTATGAATAATAAGAAGAAGAAGAAGGTGCACAAAGTAACAAGGAATGAGGTATATCACCCAAAATTTTCAAAACATTAACTTATTGAACTTATTAAATTTACTTTGGATAAAGTTGAAAAGTATATAAAAAATATAAATAAATTAAAAAATGTTGTTGATTCCTTGAATAAAGAACTTAGTAAGCTAAATTATCAACATGATAGTGAAAACAAAATAACAGATGATCTTGTTTCTCTAAATATATACTTCATTGCGAACTCAAGTTTCTAATCTTTTAAATATATTGAGTAATATGGAGAAACAACCTATTTGTTTCTCACATTTTGGTTATGATCTTCTTCTTGAAGTAATTGATGAGTTAAATGATAAAATTGATATACATGAGGAGAACGTTATTGGTATTATAACAGATAAATTTCTATTACTAAAAACTCTTAGTTGCTTGCTAAGAAAAATGAATATCTCAAGAAGTCTTTATATAGATTAAAAGTGGTAGAAACGTGTTGAATAACATGTTGCATTCTCATATCGGTAATCATGGACTTGATTATATTCCAAGAAATGTTAAAAGAAAGAAAAATCCACGGACCTATATTCGTTAAACCTCCCTTTAGATGAGGTTTTAAAGATAATGAGCTTAAACATATATCTTTTTTATATTATATATATATATATATATATATTGAGTTTTGACAAGTTTTGCTTTTGCATTCTTTTTCGTTTGATAGAGGTAGAAAAAAAATTGCTGATTTTTTTTCCAATAGATTGCCTTTCTATTGAAGTACAGTTCGAATGAGGTGTAGTTTGGTTGAAATACAGTTTGACTGCAAACTTAATTGAAACTGAATTATTGGTTATGTTACAATTGGTTTTTAGATTCATTTGGCTATATGTTTTATTTGTTTTCAAGGTTTGAAATGACTTCTTTTTCATGTTGCAAATAAAATTTCAGCTCTTAAATGAATATCCTTATCTTTTTGGTTAGTTTTCTTATTTGAGATCAATATCTATGAGTATGTGATTAAGGGGGAGCTCAAATCATGTGATCTTAGTTTTCTATCTTTGTTAGTTACTGTTCTTAAAGAGTTATCTATATCATTTGTGGGTTTAAAATCCCTTAATAATGATTGAGAAATTAGTTATGGTCTTTTCTTTGGTTTATATGGCATTCACGTTCCTTGCATTGGCATTGAGATACTCTTTAGAAAATCATCTATGTATCAATGGTGAACTTAACATTTCTTACCATTGGCTTAGAGTATTTTTTATAGCGGGTCAGTGTGCCTCTATTTCTGGTCACCAAAAAAATTGTAAGCATAGTGTAGCATGTGAGGTCAACCATTACCATTTTTCTTCCATTTTCATTTGGTGTCTTTGGGGTGCTAGTTGATGATTCGGTCTCTCTCCTATGAGGAACTCAACATATCACCAATAGAAATATGATGTTTCCGTCATCATCTTCCTGTGATTTTGTCTTTAGATTTGTGGGTTTTTCCATACAAAAAGGATTGGCTACCCAATATGTATCTCATGCCTCTGTGAAGGTATTTATGAAGGTGTTGGCATGTATTTATCAGAAATTAGTTATTTAATTTTGTTTAGATATTATTCTTAATGGGGTCTTTTTAAGAAAAATATGATGTTGCCATCGTCATCTTCCTTTGATTTTGTCTTTAGATTTGTGGGTTTTGCCATACAAAAAGGATTGGTTGCCTAATTTTTATCTTGCGCCTCTATGAAGGCGTTTATGTAGGCGTTGGCATGTATTTATCAGATCCATTATCCATTTATTTTTTTACATATTATGGTTAATGGGATCTTTTTAACATAAAGGGGCTAACAATCCTCTTATTGGTAATTTGACAACCTTTTGTTCCTTGATCATATATATTTTTTTATCAATACGCAACACTGTTAAACATATCCATTTTTAGTTTGTGTATTCATATTGGTTTCTTGTTTCAACTGGTACATCCTTATATTTAGTTAGGTATATATATTTTCTCTCCAAAATAACTATGATGTTGAGGGAGTAGTCTCCTTGAGGGGGAGAATTGGTAAGTATAAACCCTATTTGACTTTGATAAAAGTGGAGAACAATCCATGAAGATGAATGTGTCTATGTATAACAACAGTTTTAAAATATTATGCTCTAATTATCTACTTTCAAATTATCTTATTGAAATATTTATCATCATCAAAAGGGGAGATATTTCTAGCTTTTTGGATACACCACACTCTTATTTTGATTATGCAAATATTTGCCATTTGCATCACTAACATCTGCCTTTAGTGTCTCAAGTGATCAAGGAACTTAGACAAGATCCAACAATAAAGAAAAATTAATAATAATAGATGTGTTTGGATGCTTGTATGACAAGTTGCACCATGTATATGCTTTGTACAAGTACATTTTATACAACTTGCTAGGAATGATGTAAGAACAAGTGATGATCGACCCAAATCTATCCTAAACCCTATTCTATACTTAAATCAAGCCTTTAGGATGGTTGGTTTTTATAGATAAAAATCATTTGAGACATTTTCTAAAAACATAGTAGTGCACTTACAGGGATATTTTCAGTCAAACTTTTTCTTCGACCAAAATTTCTCTCGATTGAACCACACTTACATTGAGATATAATCCTTACAAAACCTAGAAAAAAATTAATTTTTATTTGAACTACACTTTGACCAAGATGGATCTCATTTGAAGTATAGTTTGACTGAGAATAGTCAACAGATAAAATTCTAAACATTTTTCTAGTCATTGTAAACTCAAATTTTGACATTCTAACTACCAATTTAGCATTTATATCATCCTAAACATTCTCAAAAATATTGTAAACTGTTTGTAAGTAGTTTTTATAAATAGGAGTGGTTTATGTACACTCAAAACACACTTGATCAATCTACTAAATGATATCTTACTTCAATCTTAGATTTCTATAGTGCTATCTTCAGCTTTCCTCAAGGGTCTAAGCCTAGCTCAATAGTAGTGTCCTACTCCACCAAATATAGTCTTTGCTAATCTTTGTAGAGAGTCAATCATCACTTGTTCATAGAGAGATCGAATTGTACTCTTGTGAAGAGTTGTAACTTCCTTCTTCCTCTCTTGTTCACCTTGCTGGTTCTCGGTGCTTCTTACTACTTCTTGTAAGAAGGTTGTGAAGAAGATCTTTGGAGATACTTGTGAGAAGTTTGCATTCAAGGCGTGGAGATTGATTGTGATCTACTCCAAATTATTAGTTCTCCTTGAGATAGAAAAGGAGGTTTGTCTTGATCCATAAAAGACATCAATACTTTTTTGTATTCTGTATTTGTCAAAAAAATAATAAAAAATAAGATTAGAAATCTTAGTTGGAAACAACTAGGAAGTGGACTGACGTGTTTTGATAGAACCGCTATACATCTTGTATTTTGTGTGGTTGTTTGTATTGTCCAATTACTTGCTTTATATTTTTGCTACCATATATTCTTAAATGAGTTACAATTAACCTTCCCCTATGTTTTAAATTACATAAGTTTATTATTAACTCCATTCACCCCTCCCCTCTAGAGCACAACATATGGATGCATAAAAGGATTAGGAAAAGTAACACTTGATAAGGAAAGCCATAATTCTAATCACTAAGTATTTCAAAGATATGTTGACTAGGATGATAATAATATCAATAAAGTTTAATATATATTAGATCATCTAAAATATAATCTCAAAGGTGAAGACTCAATATTGATGATAATAACTAATTAGGAATGTGCTTGATGGCAAGATAAACCTAACATAAATCAATTCTTAAACTATTAGAGAAATTTATGAATTAGAATAACATATATAAATATAATAACATTATACTCAAAATTATTTAATCACCATATGAATGGCCTCAAAGAGGAAATTAACCACAAAAATTGAATCTTCATGTGTGAATTGGCTTTTGTTTCAATTTTCATCAGAATTAGACCCCCCTAGAGCCAATAATTAATTAGAAAAAAGAAAGTGCATAACCCTAAACCCTAATTCAGAAACCCAAAAGCCTAAATGTATTGATTATTTGATTTTGAACACTTGATTTTACATAGTTTGCAATATTATATTTGTCACAAGCTTTGCCATATATTGATATTTTGGGTTCGCATTAATTGGAAGACCACACATGTTTTCTAGCTGCACCTCGTGTTTTCTCACACACCATAGTGTTTCTCATAATTTTCCCATCACCTTTCCTCCCTCATTTATCCATGGTTCTTTGAGATTTCTTCTCCCTCTAGTCTCTCTTTCCTTTCTAAATATAACAAACCCTAGTGTGGTTATCTCGGGGGCTATATATCATATCTCTTTTTTGTGTCTCTCAACTTGGCTGTTACCTCTCGTAGTCACCACCTATCTAAAATGCATATACAACCATGGACCCAAGAAGTATCCCTGATTCTCTGGAAATCATTTTAACCTGACAAATTATGTAAGAGTCTGTCCCAACATCTGTAGAGAAATTTATCTTATATGTGTTGTCAATGTGTGGGTTATTACCAAGTCAGACCATGAGAACCCAATTGTCCATGGGGAACCATGGTCTCATCATGCTGAATCAAATGAAATTGGTACATTTGAAATTGAAGAGTTTTGATCTATAATGTTTTGATAATCATACTTTTCTCTTCTTAAATCAAAACATACCCAAAATGTAGTTTTTCAATAAATCTAGCCAATTGGTCTATTACCTCTTGCAAGTTTGTCTTTAAGCTAGAAGAAATGGTGTATTTGGATGTGACATGTCTAGCTACGAATTTTGAATTAAAACAGCTTGTTAACCATTTAATCTAGATATGAAAGTGTAACATCCTAATTTTCTTTAACTAAGTTTAGGGTCTTAATAGAAATTTCACCTTTAATTAAATTGAAATCTTGGATGTGAATGCAAATAGTCCCACAAAGAAAACCGTAATTGAGTTAAATTTAATTAATTGAACCTATGTGGCCGAAAAGTAAATGTCACACGAATAATAATAACATTTTAACATCTTTAAAAGTTGTCTGTATGATAATAACCATATTCTACTAAACACTTATCAGTCGTACAATAAAAATGTAAAACAAGTATATGAAAATGTACTAGACCCTAAATGCATGTGTGGTCCAAATTTGAGTTTAAATATATCTTATTTGACTGTTAAATTAATTTGAGAAGATTCTATATAGTTTTAATTGAATTTGATTGATCTATATGATTCACATATAACTCTTTGTAACACGCTGGTAATGTTTCATGCGGACCTTAGTCCCTCTCTGGTTGGGAGTCTCGGATCTCGAGTACACAAAGGACTCTCTACTCTTCTCCCTCTTGTGGTGCTAGAGTCCCTTTGGACTACACAAGACTCTAATAACCTAGTCTCTTTGACACCTTGTGCCATGTCTACTCGGTTCCAACACAAGGGAACAATCCATAAGCGATCACCACATCATCGCCTTGCCTCACGGTTGGGATTCATCCCAAACTAAAAAGGGATTCATGTCTTAGAATCTCCAAACCATGAGGGACATTGTTCCTCCCTTGTTTCCTATCACTACCGGGAATCATGGTCACTGCAAGACAAAACACCTATAAAGGGACATCCCTTAACCATCGGCAAACCACATAGCACAAGACTACATGTTGCCCTAATTTTGGATGCCTTGGTACAAACCTACCTAGCTCCACCTACATCTACCTACAAGGTCAATTCCATTCCCATTTAGGTGACCATCACAGAGCCTTCTAGGACATGGAATACCTTCTGAAGTCCACATGGAAGCTTCTCCCATCATATATTGTGATTAGGTGCACTGGTATTTTGTTTCCCTCTTTTTACCTCATTCCAAATTTTTGAGAAATGACAATGATTTTGCCCTTTGGTGTGCATGAATGCATCGCCTTTAGTTGTGTGGGTCGTGTCGGTTTAATCTCAGTGCCTGACTTAGGTCACTATTACCTAGTTTTTTAGTTCATCTCCTTCTTTCCAATGCAGAAGGAGTTCTAGCTGCCCCAAACGCACCTTGACTCGAGTTTGGGCTCTCTATGGTCAAAAGATCATAATGAATGCAATAATCCAGGTTTTGGGCCAAAACCATGACAAATATAGGGTTACCCTCCCACATTTTCTCCTAAAGTTTATGGTTCAAATTTTTCATGTTATCGCGAAGTAAGGGAAGACGACGAGCAACCCATTACACTTTTTCCCTCACTTCTCTATTTTGTTGTCACGCTTTGACTTGGTGATATTGAGATTTTTGCATGCCATTTTATCCGTCATGTATGTGGTTCCTATCGACCTATTTTTCCAACTAGAAGTTTCCTATTGGCCAACTGGAAGGGCCCCGCCTCTGGGACACTTTTTTGTTATGGATTTTTTAGTTGGTCAAAACTTCAAAATTCAAAATAAATCAAAAGCTCATCAGACAAATATGAGTAAATATTCGTTGGAAAGGATTTTACAAGGAGAACTTGTCTTTAGTGTTTCCATACCCTAGATCCAGTATCTCTAACCTTATTTTCCTAGAAGACATAAATTAGGGTTTAAGTTGATATTTAAGGTGATAATTAATACAAATCATGTTAATTTTAGGGAACCTAGGATTTACTCAAGACTAGGGAGACTAAAATAGGATTTTCTTTGCTCTAGGTAAGAGGGTCATGCCACTATGCATACGTACTTTGGGTGAATTGCATGTTATGTACGATTTAGGATTATTCTTTAAATTACCAAGTTAATGAATGCAATAAAGATAATGATGATGTCTCTGATTATATTATTGCATGTTGATTGCTATATTCATATAGTCCTATGGTTATTTTTGGTGCTTATTACTTTAATGTTATGCCCCTGTAATGATTAAGACATTGAGGAAAGAATCATGTAAATCATGTAATGTTTATTTCAAGATTAAGAGGGAGAAATCCCATGAGGATTAAGGTAATGCACTTAATTTGTGAATTGTTCCTCTTGATGTTATTTTGTCTTTATGGCATTGATGAGCACTTTGCTGCAAATAAGATGAGGCTTAACCGGCCTGATGAGCACTTTGGTGCAATTATTGGATGAGGACAATTTACATTGACTTCAAGATAAGAATAATGATGTTAATTATTAAGATAAGAGAATTAAATAACTTATTACATGTTTCTCACACTAATGGAGCTTATGGTTGTTGTGGGCTTCCTAGAAATGATTAGCTTTCCCAACATGATGTTCCCCACATGAGAAGTGATGGAGAGAATGCATATAGTAATGTTTCTTATTTCATTGATGTAATGAAAGCTAAAGGGTAATGATAGTTCTTAATGTTAATCCATGTCAAGTTTATTTCCTTTCAAGTATATATGCTTATTTTTTAGTTCTTATAAAATGCATAGTGCCACTTACTTATGTTGATGCTTTGTTTCGCATGGTCATGGGATGAGATGTCCCTAGATTAAGGAGAAAAGGAATTTGAAGTAAGTGTTTCAAAGTAGAAGTTTCCAAGACTTAGCTTGGTGGGGTGTCATCTACACCTTAGAAGATCCAATATCAAGTTTTAGAGAAGATTTATTCCATAGATTTGGTTTATCTTTCATGTATTAGATTTTAGTTCAAGGACGAGATAATTTATAGTATTAGTTTTCTCTTTCAAAGAATAATGTATGAATCTATATTCCCAGATAATGCATGGTGTTCCATTTATATTTTTGTTATGGTTATCATGTATTGTAATGTTCCTCCAAGCCTAGTGACCTATGTTATGGATAACAAAGGATTTGCTGCCACTGATATATATGTACTTGGAGGGGCGTTAATATGGAATCAGAGAAAATAAGTAGATTGCCGCCAGGAAAAATCTAGATTCATATGTTCTAAACCCTAGGTATAGAAGATTAAGTTAAAATATTAGAAATCAAAGTGGAGGTATAGTTAGGAGACATAAGTTATGGTAAATATTAGGGTTATGTGCCTAGATGTTTTGGAATTTTATGTTAACTCTAGAATTGTATATAGCATGCTCTCTCTTTTTACCACGTGTTTGTGGTATGGGACACAGGCTCAGGGGGTTTTGTAGAGAGAATTTTATATGCATAAGAATGCATGTCTTGTCCTTTTAAGTGCATGTGGTATGGGACATGTGCATGATTGAGGTACTAAAATAAGTGTGATAAATCATGTCACCTTTGAATATATGAGCAGTTGGGATGTATTCAAAGGCGACAACTAAAATAAGAGTTTCCATTAAAATCTTGAGACATACAGTTACCAAAACCTAATCTTGCTTATAGTATGACTAAACATGCATACAAAGGGTGGATATTTTGATATCAATAAGTTAGATCCAGGGAAGAACTGGAACCCTGGAGAAGAGGCAGAAATGTCCCTTTTCATGTCAATGATGAGATAGATTCAATAGTGGTGTACCTACAAGTTGGTTTTTATAATGAGGTTAGAGATAGTATTTTGCAATGAGAAGGTCACAACTTGAGGGTGTTAATGAGCCTTTAAGATAATATTAGAGAGTAAGTAAAATCTTAAGGTAGGTAGTACATGAAAATTTTTGAGGAAAAATGTTCCTCTTGATGTTATTTTATCTTTATGGCATTGATGATCACTTTGGTGCAACTAAGACGAGCCTTAATAGGTTTGATGATCGCTTTGGTGAAATTATTAGATGAGAGAAATTTATATTGATGGAAACATAAGAATAATGTTGTTAATGATTAAGATAAGAGAATTAAGTAACTTATTATATGATTCTCGCAATGATGGACCTTTATGGTCATTATGGGCTTCCTAGCAATGACGGGCTTTCCGAGCATGATGTGCCCCACGTGGGCAGTGATGGAGAGATTGCATATAGTAATGTTTCTTAATTCGTTGATGAAAATAAAGCTAAAGTGTAATGATAATTCTTAATGTTAAATTGTGTCAAGTTTATTCAAGTTCAAGTATATATGCTTATTTTTCGATTCTTATAAAATGCATAGTATCTCTTACTTACATTGTTGCTTTGTTTCGGATGGACGTGGGATGAGATGTCCCTAGATCAAGGAGCAAAGGCATTTGAAGTCATTTCTTCAAAGTAGAAGTTTTAGGACTTATGTTGGTGGGGTGTCATCTACACCTTAGAAGATCCAATATCAAATTTTAGAGAAGATTTATGCCATAAATTTGGTTTATCTTTCATGTATTAGATTTTAGTTTGAGGGTGACATAGTTTATAGTATTAGGTTTATCTTTCAAAGAACAATGTGTGAATCTATATTTCCAAATAATGCATGATGTTTCATTTATTTTTTTGTTATGGTTATCATGTTCTGTAATGTTCCTCCAAGCCTAGTGACCTATATTATGGACAACAAAGGGTTTGCTTTTGCTAATATGTATATGTACTTGGAGGGTCGTTACAATATGGTGTCAGAGCAAATAAGTAGATGGCCACCACAAAAAATCCAGATTCATATGTTCTAAACCCTAGGTATAGAAGGTTAAGTTAAAGATCTTAGAAATCAAAGTGGAGGTCTAGTTAGGAGACAAGTTAAGATAAAGATTAGGGTTATGTGCCTATATGTTTTGGACTTTTATGTCAACTCTAGAATTTTATAGAGCAAGCTCTCTCTATTTTTTCCACATGTTTGTGGTATGGGACACAGGCTCAGGGGGTTTTGTAGAGAGAATGTTATATGCATAAGCATGCTTGTCTTATCCTTTCAAGTTCATGTGGTATGGGACATGTGTTGGTATGTATGCCTTGAGAGCCAATCATGGGATGATTGGTGGGATATATTAAGATTGATTTGATAAACATCAAAGGAAAGTTTCCAATTCTTTCTGGTTCAGTCATATGAGATAGTGATAGAACAGATTGAATGTCTAGAGAATGACAATACTCAATGACGTATGCCTTCAGGTTCATGACCTGAACGATGAGATCATACGGATGCTAAGAGTTTGTACATTCTTGTTATGTCCCTAGTCGGATGTCATTGTGGAAGGTAGATAGACAGCAATGACACACAAGACTGGATTGTGGTGTTGGTTGATGACAGAATCTCATTAGTCATGATATAGAGATATCAAACCAAACACATAGGTACTTGTTAGAGAACAAGGTACCGGACAGACCCACCGTGAGTTTGACACATGGAACCATGACATGGTAGTCACAGTCAGTACTCACAGTGATGGTGGTGAGTGTGATTCTTAGACCTGAAATCACTGCACTCAACACATGTCGTTGGGCACACTTTGACATCATCAAACGCAGTCCTGAAACATGGGTTGTTATAAAGGTGATGATTGGGTGGCTTTGACACATGGGGCTTTTGAGGGGTGAGTGATAGATATGGGATTTGTCCCTCCTGAGGGAGTTTGATATCCAAGGCCACTTGATGAGTAGGATTGAGATAGGCGTGCGCACGCATGTGTGAATCAGTATGTGATATTGATGTCATACATATCTCCTTCAATCTGCTCTGAGATCAAGAAAGTGAATGAACGTTGACAGGATGACTGTTCCATGCCTTGAGTTCATTCGGGATATCAGTGACAAAGGAATTATACATTCACTGTAACACCATTCACAGATTGTAGGATGAAAGTTGTTCTCCAACTTTCTACTTTCACTTGGGTAGCACTGATGTGTGACTAGGCACCGCTCTTTGCTTGTGAAGTCATAAGTGTTATGGACTTTCACTGCCAACGTGAAATGGACCCGCAGGGTCACACACATAGGATTTAACCTGGAAGAGGAGTTTTGTCCACAAAGAAATGTTTAGATTGATTACTAAAGGAGTTTAGTAGTTCAATTAAACACTCAATCAGTTGATAGCTCAATATCATATGGTTCAAGGTGTTGGACGCATTGATTGGAGTATCAGATTGATTGAAATCGCAATTGACTGATTTTGCCCAACCTGTGCTCCCAACCGATCGGCTCATGTGATGAACCGGTCAGCTGAGGTGCTGAACCGGTCGGCTGGAGTGTCCAGGCCGATCGGCTCATGCCCAGGTTGAAACGACTGGTTCAAGGGTTGAACCGATCGGCTCAACTGGTGCAACCGACCAGTTGGGAAAATCATGTCGGCAAGATTTTTCCATTGGTTTCAAATTGCCCAATTCGATTGGGAATAACATTGGTATGTGATACCAATTGAGAACGAAACAAGGAAAGTCTTTTTGAGCCGGATTAGGACCATGAACCGATCGGTTCAGGGCACCAACCGATCGGTTGGAGTGCCCCAAATGATCGGCTCAGGTCCAACCGATCGGCTCAATGGCCGAACCGATCGGTTCAGTTGTGAACCGATCATTTCAAGTTGCGAACCGGTTGCTTTTTGTGGAAAATTTTCGAACCCTTCTACTCCTGCTTTAGTCCCGTATTGCCGGGCACAGAGAACCCTGTCCCATGACCCGCCTATATATAGGGGTATTGGGGGATTCTCAAAGTACAACTCAATGCAAGCCGGTTTCTTTGCGAAGTTGTCGTTCTCTCTGGTTTTGGTAACCGTGAGAGATCCCGAGCAAGTGCTTCCCGCAAAAGGGAGGTGCAGCAAGGGAAGGACAACTGCAGTTGCAACTGGTAGCAGGAGAGTGTGTTGGCGACTAGTACGTCAACAGGAGGGTGCGAATCCTTCCACTTCCTTGTGGGACAAGGAGAGTGGAGTTCCAGGTGGTCTGTGTGGACTACTACAGAGGCGGGAGGACATTGCCGCTTAGGAGGACAACTGTCATCCGACAGTCCGGTAGGAGGAGGAGGAGTCAGTCCCGGTACGACCAGGAGCTGCACAGACACCGTCCAAGACCGGAGTTGAAGACCGCGCATTGCACGAGGTATTGTCACCGAGCAAGCCTCGGGACAAGGTATGATTCCACAAACCATCCTTTCCTATTATATAGACGTTGACGTGTTTCCTCGGTATGGGTTGGGGGAGAAAATTTTTTGTTTCCGCTGCCTTATCTGTCTCCCCTAAAACCCAACAGTGGTATCAGAGCCACGTCAACTGCTCTATATTTTAGGAATATCGATATGATCGATTTTGGTTTGTCACCTTTATTTATTGCATACGATGCGAATAATATCGGCTTTATGCATGTCCAATCCTAAATCCACAATTCCCTAATTACATATATGATATGTATTATTAATGCACTTGATACGCGTCGCCCTTAAACGAGTTTTGTGGTGGATGTGTGTAGCATGATTATGGCCTATAAACCCCTATCTGTGTGTGGTTGTTTGTGGTTGCTTGCATCTCGGTCTGCGCACCGATCTTCCCTCTCTTATTCCTGATGTAACTCGAAATAATTCGAGATTCTTTCCTACCTTTGCTCCCCCCGAATGTAACTCGGGGTTTCTCCTTTTTAAAGCAATGTAATAAATAGGATAGATTTTATTTCCTGTTATGTCGAAGACCGGTGGACATCAAGACGACAGCTGAGACGATCGGTTCAAGGCGTGAACCGATCGGTTGACGTTCCAGACGGTCGGTTCAAGGAGTGAACCGATCGGTTGATGACCGGTTCGAGGAGCTTGACGAGCGGGTGGCAGACATGACGAGATGCACGACGTCCAGGCGAACCGATTGGTTGGAGGAGCCAACCGATCGGCTGGTGGCACCCAGACGACCGGCTGGAGAGTACAGATCATTCATGTGATGAGTTGATCAACTCGGATGGCAAGGCACAGAAGTTCATCTTGTACAGGTTGCATGTGATGTAGACCTAGATGACCGTGATTCCTCTTGGCTCGAGGAATCACATTAGGATGGCCATAATCATCGCTTTTTATCATTTGTGCATGTTTTCTGTGGGATATAGCATGTATATGATACGTACTATGTATTGTGGTGATTGGATATGTATATGTATATAAAACCAAATCCCTCATTAAAATATTAAGTTTTAGATGCCTTCCAAATGCGACACACGTGAAAAACTTGTTCGACCAAGTGTGGGCACGCCCTAGCGTGGTGCACCGTCTACCTCGTGGAAGCGTGAAGGATGAATGTGTGGGTCTGCCCTAGCAGGGTGCATGTTCATCGTGTTTGCTTTGGGTCGGACTTAACAAGGTGATCTAGATGGGATCTAGTACCTTGAGGCATGGAGATGATCATTGCAAGGAGTTGTAGATGACATCTTATCAAGAGTTGCATATGATGCAATTGGAAAAAGTTGCCTACCTGAGAGATCTATGTTGTGGGTGACAGCCCTAGCTGGTCCATGGCTTAGAGGATTTCAGGATCTTGCCCACTAGAAGGTTGTACACTGCAATCTTCCGAATTGATGGTGAGGGCTATCAATTTGAAGTAAAATAGTGGG
This sequence comes from Alisma plantago-aquatica, assembly GCA_963693085.1. NCBI lineage: Eukaryota > Viridiplantae > Streptophyta > Magnoliopsida > Alismatales > Alismataceae > Alisma > Alisma plantago-aquatica. Next base: position 1,540,974,500 of record OY856409.1, read on the forward strand.
AGCGATAATTAATTAAAGGCCTAATTTTATCGTCAACTTTTCAAATCAATCAAATAAGTCAAAAATGAGTTTTTGGACTAAAATTGCATATATTTCCTTTTGTTAATATAAATGGTTAATCAACAAATCACTTTATTTGCGATCGGTCTTTGAGACCAACAAATTAAATGGGAATAATTCCACGACTGGTTAGGATGACGAGAAGTGTTCTCAATCAAAGAGCGAAAGCTCTAAGTCCTAGTTATACCAGAACCAGATGAACTCGATCCCACCACATCAATGGCTGAAAGTATGCTTATGGAAGCATACCGAGGATGACATTGATGAGGAGTGCTTGATGTTGTGTTCTCTGAACTATGAGTTGCAGAGACAACATGAGACATATGATGTCTCCAAGATACTGTCCTAGTATGTCATGACAGAAGGAGATCCAGTAAGGTATTCACACACTCAATGTGATTGGGTATGTGGAAAACCTGATTAAGAAGGATTCCCTCTGAGCCAAGAGTTGGCTATTGGTATGATACTGCAAATGTTGTGAGAATCATACAATTCATGATAAGCTACAACATGAACAACTTTGACAAGCATTGACAGAGTTGTTGGACATGTTGAGGATAGTAGAGGAAAAGATGAAGAAAGACAAACCATAGTCTTTGATGTGATCAAAGAAAAGGTAAGTCTTAAGGGCAAGGGCAAGGGCAAAGCTAAGAAGTGTTCTGATGCTAGCCAGCAATCCAAGCCATCTTCAGCCTCAAGGCACATGGGGAAAGGGTGTATGAGGGAACTACCCTCTATATCTGGAAGAACAAAAGAAGATGAAGGAGGGGATGGAGATCTCCACCTAAGGTATCATGAAATGAACCACTTCTTTATCCGAGGTATATGATACCAAGATATGGATATGTCATATATGATATGCAATATCCGCAAAGAAGTGATGGCCTTTGTGAAAGGACCAAGAAAGAAGTACCCATCATTGGAGCAAATGTTGCGGCCATAGATAGGAGTATCTTTCAGTTTATTTCAGCCTAAAGGGCACGAAATAGAGTTGAGAACTGCTATTTCATATATTGCCAATAGATAGAAACACTTTATTATTACATATTGTATGACAATGATGGCAATTAATAAAGTTGATGTTTCAATCTTAAAGATATGATCTTTGTGGCAATGCCTTGTTTATCTTGTGATACATGGTATGCATAAGATAAAATGATACCTAAAGTTATTGATAACTCAAACAATCAAATTAGCATCAATCATGAGAAATTCATTTCTAGTTTCCATATGATGGATAAACCTAGACTCTTTTGGTTAGAGAACCATTAAGAGACATGAATATCTTGGACATGATTAATCAATCTTCACTAAAGGTAGTGGGAGAGTGATTATCCTATTAGGTATAATACATGTGATGTATTTACATACCAATTGGAAAAAATGCTAATACTTCAAATGGTGTTTAGAGAAATACCAATATGAACATCTTGAAGTGTTCAAGATTGTCATAGATGAAGTACAAATTTGGTAAAGTATTAATTCTTGATGAGATCAATGAATGAAATACTTGGACCAAATGTTTGAGATTCTTATGAGTGCTTATGATAGTGTATCATAGTGAACTCATGATTAAGGCATGGTGATGTCTAAATCAAGAAGGAATCATACTCTAAGGAGTTAGAGAATGATTATCAAATAACTGAATTCTTCTTAATAAAAGAATACCCCACACTAATAAAGGACATTAAGAATCACAAGGGTTGTGAATTCTTATATTCTTGACAGATACACCTCAATTATCTATGTGATGAGTTGTTCATATGATGAGTCAACTATCTAGATGAATATGAGGAATCATATTTTGAGTTATGGTATAAGACCATTACATCCTAAATGATTTCCATGTGAACCATAAGGTATGACCTTGATGGTAGCACTCATTGGATGAAATCCATAAGTGCAAATGAGTCTTAAGTGTTAAGACACATGGATAACATTTTGAGAAGGATGATGCTTGTTGATTGCAACTTAATGACTGAGACATTTGGCATATGGATACTAAAACCACATTCCTATGAGGAATAAAACAAGGATGTGTACGTGACACAACCTATAAGGTTTATGAATCCACTAATGCAAATGAAGTCTATAAGTTACAATGGACTAATCAATGTGATTGATTGAGTACAAGCAACTCAAAATTGGATCTTTACTTTGATGATATAGTCAAAGGGTTTGACTGATATGTCAAAGATAAAGAAGGGATCTGTGATTTAGTGGGAGAGTATTCACATTCCACATATTGATGTGAAATGGAATTGTTCTAGAATGGAAATCCAAAAGTGGAAATTATCTTTAAGGAAGATAGAGATGTTTCCTATGTGATAGGAATAGAGATCTATAGAGATAGTTCTCGAAAACCTCTTGACCTGAAAAGAGAGAGCATACATTGGCAATCTGTACTGAAGGGTTCAGTATGCACAGATTCAGTGGGAGAAAATGTGTCCATGTTATATGGATATTAATATCCCAAGGCCAAGTGTCCAATTCTTGTGAAGAATGGGAACACTAAGAATAGATATGGATCTATCATGTATGTAATCATCCCATTGTCTTGCATGTATGACATGGAAAGAATAAAATGCATTCATCATCTTGTATGTGTGACATGACAATATGATGTGCTCATCCTGATAACTCGTATGTAAGACATGACGAGTGGATGTCTGCCTGATTCCAGTAAGGGTTACTGGAATACCATGAGAACTTGATAAGTACTTGTGAAGTACTAGTTCTATGGAGATAAGGAAGAGTTCGATGTAAAGAGTTACATTGATGCGAACTTCCGAAAGGACATAAAATTAATCGCAAAATATACATAGGATGTATAAAAGTGAAAGTTGGTTGATAATTGGAAATGTTCCAATAAAACTATTTAAAAGGGAAATGCCGAGTATCTGTGTGTTAGAGAACAGCAGTGGATACTATATGGATCTGAAGGTTCATGAGATGAACTTATATTCCACTCATTGATGACAAGTCTGGAATCCTTGATCATGCAATGTGGCTAAAGGTTAGCAAAGGAATACTAGATCGCATATTACGGCAACTCCATCTCATACGTGTGACGTACAGCGAAGAGATGAGAGACATGCAATTTGTACAGACTTTGGCAAGGTGTTGCCATTACTCACTTTGTTGGCACTAGAGCACAGTGACATGTGGGACATGTTTTAAGATCACTATGAATATGATTCAAGGGTGATTGGCTCGCAGTGCAAGTGGGAGTCTGTTGGTATGTATGCCCTGAGAGCCAATCATGGGATGATTGGTGGGATACATTAAGATTGATTTGATAAACATCAAAGGCAAGCTTCCAATTCTTTCTGGTTCAGTCATATGAGATAGTGATAGAACAGATTGAATGTCTAGAGAATGACAATACTCAATGACGTATGCCTTCAGGTTCATGACCTGAACGATGAGATCATACGGATGCTAAGAGTTTGTACATTCTTGTTATGTCCCTAGTCGGATGTCATTGTGGAAGGTAGATAGACAGCAATGACACACAAGACTGGATTGTGGTGTTGGTTGATGACAGAATCTCATTAGTCATGATATAGAGATATCAAACCAAACACATAGGTACTTGTTAGAGAACAAGGTACCGGACAGACCCACCGTGAGTTTGACACATGGAACCATGACATGGTAGTCACAGTCAGTACTCACAGTGATGGTGGTGAGTGTGATTCTTAGACCTGAAATCACTGCACTCAACACATGTCGTTGGGCACACTTTGACATCATCAAACGCAGTCCTGAAACATGGGTTGTTATAAAGGTGATGATTGGGTGGCTTTGACACATGGGGCTTTTGAGGGGTGAGTGATAGATATGGGATTTGTCCCTCCTGAGGGAGTTTGATATCCAAGGCCACTTGATGAGTAGGATTGAGATAGGCGTGCGCACGCATGTGTGAATCAGTATGTGATATTGATGTCATACATATCTCCTTCAATCTGCTCTGAGATCAAGAAAGTGAATGAACGTTGACAGGATGACTGTTCCATGCCTTGAGTTCATTCGGGATATCAGTGACAAAGGAATTATACATTCACTGTAACACCATTCACGGATTGTAGGATGAAAGTTGTTCTCCAACTTTCTACTTTCACTTGGGTAGCACTGATGTGTGACTAGGCACCGCTCTTTGCTTGTGAAGTCATAAGTGTTATGGACTTTCACTGCCAACGTGAAATGGACCTGCAGGGTCACACACATAGGATTTAACCTGGAAGAGGAGTTTTGTCCACAAAGCAATGTTTAGATTGATTACTAAAGGAGTTTAGTAGTTCAATTAAACACTCAATCAGTTGATAGCTCAATATCATATGGTTCAAGGTGTTGGACGCATTGATTGGAGTATCGGATTGATTGAAATCGCAATTGACTGATTTTGCCCAACCTGTGCTCCCAACCGATCGGCTCATGTGATGAACCGGTCGGCTAAGGTGCTGAACCGGTCGGCTGGAGTGTCCAGGCCGATCGGCTCATGCCCAGGTTGAAACGACCGGTTCAAGGGTTGAACCGATCGGCTCAACTGGTGCAACTGACCAGTTGGGAAAATCATGTCGGCAAGATTTTTCCGTTGGTTTCAAATTGCCCAATTCGATTGGGAATAACATTGGTATGTGATACCAATTGAGAACGAAACAAGGAAAGTCTTTTTGGGATGGATTAGGACCATGAACCGATCAGTTCAGGGCACCAACCGATCGGTTGGAGTGCCCCAAACGATCGGCTCAGGTCCAACCGATCAGCTCAATGGCCGAACCGATCGGTTCAGTTGTGAACCGATCATTTCAAGTTGCGAACCAGTTGCTTTTTGTGGAAAATTTTCGAACCCTTCTACTCCTGCTTTAGTCCCGTATTGCCGGGCACAGAGAACCCTGTCCCATGACCCGCCTATATATATAGGGGTATTGGGGGCTTCTCAAAGTACAACTCAATGCAAGCCGGTTGCTTTGCGAAGTTGTCGTTCTCTCTGGTTTTGGTAACCGTGAGAGATCCCGAGCAAGTGCTTCCCGCAAAAGGGAGGTGCAGCAAGGGAAGGACAACTGCAGTTGCAACTGGTAGCAGGAGAGTGTGTTGGCGACTAGTACGTCAATAGGAGGGTGCGACTCCTTCCACTTCCTTGTGGGACAAGGAGAGTGGAGTTCCAGGTGGTCCGTGTGGACTACTACAGAGGCGGGAGGACACTGCCGCTTAGGAGGACAACTGTCATCCGACAGTCCGGTAGGAGGAGGAGTCGTCAGTCCCGGTACGACCAGGAGCTGCACAGACACCGTCCAAGACCGGAGTTGAAGACTGCGCATTGCGCGAGGTATTGTCGTCGAGCAAGCCTCGGGACAAGGTATGATTCCACAAACCATCCTTTCCTATTATATAGACGTTGACGCGTTTCCTCGGTATGGGTTGGGGGAGAAATTTTTTTGTTTCCAATGCCTTATCTGTCTCCCCTAAAACCCAACAACATGTGCATGAGGGAGGTACTAAAATAAGTGTGATAAATCATGTCACCTTTGAATATATGAGCGGTCGGCATGTATTCAAAGGCGACAAATAAAATAAGAATTGCCATTAAACCTTGAGACATATAGTCACTTACACCATGTCTTGTTTATAGTACGACCAAACATGCATACAAAGGGTGGATAATTTGATATAGATAGGTTAGATCCAGGGTAGAACCGGAACCCCTAAAGAAGAGGTAGAAACGTCCCTTTTCGTGTCAATGATGATGAGATAGATTCAATAGTGGTGTACTCACATCTTGGCTTTTATAATGAGGTTAGGGATAGTATTTTGCCATGAGAATGTCACAACTTGAAGGTGGTAATGATCCATTAAGATAAATATTAGAGAGTGAGTAAAATCTTAAGGTGGGTAGTACATGAAAAAATTTGAGGACTAAAAATATTCAAGGTGGGTAGAATTGTAACATCCCATTTTTTAAAAATAAGTTTAGGGTCTGAATAGATATTTCACCTCTAATGAAATTGAATACTTGGATGCTAATGCAAATAGTCCCACAAAGAAAATGCCAATTGAGTTAAATTTAATTATTGAACCTAAGAGACTGAAAATTAAATGTCACACGAATAATAATAATATGTTAACATCTTTAAAGTTGTTCTTATGACAATAACCATATTCTACTACATACTCATCAGCCATTCAACAAAAATGTAAAACAAGTATATGAAAACATACTAGACCCTAAAATGCATATGTGGTCCAAATTTGAGTTTAAACAGATCTTGTATGACCCTTGAATTAATTTGAGAAGATTCTATTGTTGAGAAATACGACATCAGATAGGCGGAAGAAATAAAAAGATTACTAACATATTTCCCATTGACCAGCAGATCGCATCAATAACTATGCAATGGGAAGGATGGTTTCACGAAGATATACCTGGTCCTGGAGCAAGTCTAGCGACAATCCTCGTCAATGTAGATGTGCACTCTATCTTGGATGGAGGTTGTGCAACTCCTAGATGCACTCGGACTTGTTGGACTGCTCCTCCAAGAACATCAGACTCAGACAAATGTTGCAGTGGCTCCTTAGATCTTGCCACAGACTGCGAGTTGATGTTTCCCTCCTTGCAGCATCCAAAGGACTCTTGCCTCTAGAGTAGTCCACACAAACCAACTAGAACTCATGTCGTCCTACAGGAATGAACAGGAAGGAGTTGTCCCTCCCGTTGGTGTACTAGTAAGTAGTCACCAACATGCTCTCCCACAACAATGATCATCAGTTGTTTCTCTCTCATGGATATCCCTCCCTAGTCGGGTAGGACTTTCCTGGCTCTCGTGGTTACCACAACCAGAGAGGATGAAAATTATCAGAGCAACTGATTCTCAATTGTCTGTGTAGTAGTTGTGCTCTGGGAAGCCCTCAGTAACCCTTTATATATAGGAGGAGTTAGGATCAGGGTTCCCAATCCCTAGCCAATGTGGGAGTAAATATGGAGTGGAAAGGACCAAAAGATCTTGAATTTTCACAACAATTCTAGAAGTTTTACAACCTGCATGCGTCAAAACGGTTGTCCCGCCCAACAAGACAGTTGTTTCTCTAAGAGAAATGGTCGTTTCACACCTTCCGATTCTACACATATAGTTGTAATCCAATTCCAATTAGTACTCAACTTGACGTTAGCATCAATCCTTTGTGTAATCGAATTGCACCCCTGAAACGGGCATTTGGTGCAATTAAGACGAGCATCTCACACCAAGGTAGATGGTTGTTTGGTGCAACTGATACGGGCGTCTTGCACAAATCCAGATGGCCATTTCACACAAGCGAGGTGGGTGTATCACAGCCCAGGTCAGGCAGAATTCCAACCAATGTACAATACAATCAGCCTGACACTCCAAATGGCAGTCTCAACACTTGAATCGGTCATTTGGTCGTCTAGTTAGCTGATCTGTTGTGTGAATTGAAATACCTAAACACTTTAGTAATAAATTCAATTATAATTCAAGATCAAACCCTTCTTCTAGATGAGTTCCTATGTGTGTGACCCTATAAGTCCCATATCACGTTGACAGTGAATGTCCATAACTACCTTACAACATCACAAGCAATGAGCGGTGCCTAGTCTCACATCATTGCTACCCAAGTGAATGGAAAGTTGAGGAGAAATTTCAACCTACAATCTGTGTATGGTGTTACAATGTTTGTATAGTTCCTTTGTCACTAATATCCAGATTGAACTAGAGGCATGGAGCAGTCATCCTCATCTTACTCAATCTTGTTCCTTGAACTAGAGAAAACTGCATGAGATATATGTAAGCCCAATATCATATATTGACTCACATTCCTATGGTCATACTTTTCTCAGTCTTGCTAATTAAGAGGCCTATGGATATCATACTCCTGTCAGAGGGACAAATCCTATCTTTTCACTCAAAGTAAATCCCCATGTGTCAAAGTCACCCAATTATCACCTTTATAACAACCCATGTTTTAGGACTGCATTTGATGATGTCAAACTGTACCCAATGACATGTGATGAATGTAGTGATTTTAGGTCTAAGAACTAAAACTACCACCATCAGTGTGAGAGATGATTATTGAAGATGGCTTCCATGTGTCAGTCTCACAGTGGGTCTGTCTGATACATTGTTCTCTAACATGTATATGTGTGCTTGGTTTGATGTTTCCATATCATGACTAATGTGATTTAGTTATCAACCAACTCACACTCTAATCTTATGTATCATTATTGTCTATCAACCTTCCACAATGACAACCGATCAGGGACAATGAGAATATGTATATGTACTCTTAGCATCTGTATGATCTCATTTCTTCCAAGTCTAATACTTGAAGACATATTTCATTGAGTAATAATATTCGCTAGACATTTATAATGTTATTCATTATCACATAACTGAATATACAAAATAAATTGGAAGCTTCTCTTTATTATTATCAAATTAGGTATCTACTGCCACATCCCAATCACCATATGATTGGCTCTCTAGGCGTACATACCAACAGACTCCCACTTGCACTTAGAGCCAATAACCCATGGATCTCCTCTCGAGTGACCTAAAATGACCATCATGCTTCTGCTGCGTAAGTGCTTTTATAGCGGGTTTAGCAATGTTTGCTTTAAGTCGATAGCAATTTTCACATATCTTCACTGTACGACTACTCGTATGAGATCAAAGTGTCATCATATGTTATTTGATATTTTGAGCCTAACAAGTAGCTCCATTATTGTCATCAATATTTCTACTGTATCATCTATAGTTGGAACCTCACATTAGTTTGCCCATATGAACTTCTTGATCCATACAAGATCTGATAAATACCTTCTTTTCATGTCTAATACATACAAGATTGCTAGGTAGGTATATGTCAAATACATATGAGATGACTTGATATCCTCTCGTCATGTCCAATACATATGAGATTATTGGATATCTTCTCATCATGTCCAAATCATACGAGATAATGGGATAAGTACATTACATTGCATTCAAGATAGATCCAATTGTGAATGCATATGACATCTATCCATGTGTTCCCGTTCTTCATAAGAACTGGGACACTAGGCTCTTGAAAGACTAACTCCACGGAACATGGACAAGTTTTCTCTCATTGAGTCTTGTATGTTGAACCCTTCAGCATTTTTCCAATGGATGTGTTCTTATTAATGTCAAGAAGCTTTCCAGATCTGTCTCTATAGATCTTGATTCCTATCTCATAGGATGCTTTGCCTAAACCCTTCATTTAGAAGGTAATTTACTTGTCATGTTTTAACACATGCAGGATAAGGACGTTATTTCCCATCATTATTTGGAATATAAAATATGCTCCCACTAATCTTTTTTAATCAAAATTTTCATCTTCATTCTGACTCAAGTCAAACCATGTGACTGACTTGTCAAATAGAAGATTCCATCTCTGAGATGCTTGCTTCAATCCAAAGATTGACTTTTGTAGATTATAGACTTTATTTGCATTAACGTATTTATAAAACCATTAGGATGTGTCACGTACACATCATCTTAATTATTCCAATAAAGGAATGTGGTTTTAACATCCATGTGCCAAGTCTCTCAGTCATACTAAGCTGCAACAGCAAGCATGGTCCAAATGGATTTAACCATGGTAACTGGTGAAAAGACTTCATCATGTTCAACATCTTGAGCAAGTTTAAAAATCTTTTCAACCAATTTACCTTTCCATGTTGGTCTTCTTACAAACCCCCAATACACCCTATGAGTTTTACCCCTTCAAGTGGATCCACCAATTTCATACTTTATTGGTTACATGGAATCCATCATTGATCTTATGGCCTCAAGCCATTTCTCATATTTTGATTCCTCGATAGTTTCTAGATAGGTTGTTGACTCATCTCTATGATCAACTCACCACCTTTTGAATTATAAGATATCACAATCTTTCAAACTTAAGGCGTGTTCTACTAGAACTCTGAGTTCTGTGTGTTACATAAGGAACTTGAGATTTCACAACAACTTGTGATTCTCCTTATTCCTATTGTACCTCTTTAGGTTCTATATTTTCTCATTTGTCTTGAACATTTCAAGTTCTACTTTTACTCTGACTGATTCTTTTAGAACTAATTTCCATTCAGCCATCCTAGCAACAAACACTTTGTTGTCGGGCTGGAATATAAGTAGTATTCAACAAGATAACATTCATGTAATTTGTGGATAAAGCTTTTACAAAAATATTTTCTTATATAAGCTTTCAATCATAATCATTATAAAAGACATATTGGGTGACCTCTAGCCATATCTCATATGGTGTCTTTTGAACCATTTTTAATGGTACATTGTTTAGTGTTTAAGCATGTTTCCAACAGAAATTGTAAGATAAGCTAGATTTTATTGATAATCTCACCATGACTTAACATGGTGTGATACCTTCTTTTTGGCACATCAATATGTTTTAGGTGGAGTTCATTATGATACACTATCATGATCTCCCAGAAGGTCCTTAAACTCTTAGTTTACGTATTTCAACATCGATCATATCGAGGTATCTTAATACTTTTACCAATTTATTATGTACTTCATTTTTAATCTCCTTGAAGACTTCAAGAGATCCAAAGTTGTATTTCATTAAATACAAATTTCAATATTTACTGATCGTATCAGTAAATATAATGAGGTACTTGTAACTACCTTTATCATTCATTCCAAAAGGTCTATGTACATCATTATGTACTAGTCCTAATGGAATAGTTGATCTCCCACTACATCTAGTGAAGGTTCTTTTGTCATATTGCACAACAAATAAGACATGCATGTCTCTATTGGTTCAATAACCAAAAGAGTCTAGATAACCATCATATGGATTCTATGAATGCATTTCCCATTTATGAACTCTAGATGAGAGTGTTATAGGTATTTAGTTTGTTTGAGTTATCAAGTCATTCAATATATGTGTCATACACATTTGTCTCTGAAACTATCAAGTATAATTTGTGAGATATAGGGCATTGCCATAAAAGATCATAATGTTCTTTTTTTGGTCGGTAAAAACTCGTGTTGCTATTTTTGTATTTCCTTTTTATAGTGTTTGTACAATGCATCCTATCTTCAAGAAGATAGAAAGAAAGAAAAAGAACTATACATGCTATGTACAAAGGAAAGGGGAAAAGACTGTACAAAGCTTTAAAACTATGAGTCCAAAAAGATCTTCAGAGAACATTCCACCATCCAAACCAGAGTAAGCATCGAAAGCTCAGCAACCAGAGGAAAACTCAACCATCACATAAGTGAGAGGGGAGCACATATCCATCAAGAAACCTTCCAACAAATAGAACCACCCAGCTGAAGCAAAAATAATATAGTAGGCCACACAAACAGGCAAACAAGACTCTTCCATCACTGAACAGTGAGAGGGGAGAAAAAAAACTCAACCATCGCTGATCTGTGAGAGGGGAGCAACCTAAGAGCAAGAACAACAGAAAGGAGCTACCAAACAGATACCAAGAGGCTGAGAACCCAGCAACACTCCACCAAAACTAGCCTTTCAAAAATGGTCAACATCTAAGCCATGATTAAAGCACCTGCAAAGATGAAGAGAATAACCAGAGAAGAAAAACTCAACCATCACTAATAGTGAGAGGGGAGCAAGGGTCGATCAACACTGAGCAATGAGTCAGGGAGAACATCTAGTAACAGAACCAGTCCCAGCTGAAAAGAGCAAAAAGGAAGAGAAAACCCAGCAGAGCATCACGAGCAGCAAACACCAAGAGAAGATAATCAAGAAGAAGATCACAGAGCTGAAGACCTAAGGCAAAATAGAAGTACATAGAGCTTCAAAACCCAAGGCAGCAGCTCAACCCAAGCAAGCAGCCATACCAAACACCATGCTGAGAACCCAGCAACAATCCACCAAAACTAGCCTTTCAAGAACGGTCATCTAAGCCATGATTAAAGCACCTGCAAAGATGAAGAGCATAACCAGAGAAGAAATACTCAACCATCACTGATAGTGAGAGGGGAGTAAGGGTTGATCAACACTGAGCAGTGAGTCGGGAAGAACATCTAGTAACAGAACCAACCCCAGCTAAAATGAGCAGAAAGGAAGAGCAAACCCAGCAGAGCAACACGAGTAGCAAACACCAAGAGAAGATAAACAAGTAGAAGTTCACAGCAGCTCGATCCAAGCAAGCAGCCATACCATACACCTGTAGAGGTGAAGAGCAAAGCCAGGCACCAACCAGAGGAGAACAAAACTCAACCATCACTGAAATGAGAGGGGAGTAGAGCTCAACCATCATTGAGCAGTGAGATGGGATCAAGACCAAGAAAAACAACAGGAAAAGAATCAGCCATAAACTACCCACAGAAGCAACCAGAGATACTGGACAACCCATCCAAGGAGCAGTTCACAACCCAGCTGAAATGGGCAGCAGCAAACAAAGCAGATCCAAGGGAAGCAAACTCTACCATCACTGATCAAAATAACAACCAAGCAACACAGACATCTACCAGCACCAGGCCAAGAAAACAAAACACATGAGCCAAAAGAAAGCACTAAACTCTGAGAATATTAAACTCAGCTTCAATAATCTTCCAAACAACCTCTGCACTTTTACTAAGATTATCATGAACCCTTCTATTCCTTTCAAGCCAGACGTGATAGGGAATGAGAAGACTAATAATTCTTGAATTATTCTGAAACATCATACAAGTCTGATCCCAATTTAGAGGAGATTTGTCAATGAGATTGCAATTCACAGCCTTAGTCCATAGCTTCTTAGTGAAATTGCAATTGAAACATATATGATTCATATCTTCATACTCTGACATACACAAGAAACAAATAGAGACAATAGGGATCCCTCTTCTTCTCAAATAGTCATAGGTAGGTAATTTGTTGTGCATGGCCTTACACACATGAAACTTACTATTCTGATGACTCTTGCTCTTCCATAACCACTGAAAATTATGCAAACTGTTGCCTTTATGCCTGATATTCTCCCATATCTTCTTGAATTTCACATTGTCATCAGAATTGAACAACCAGATATCATCATCAGTGCTTTTATTAATGATAATATTCTTGAGCAAGATCATAATGTTCTTGTCATACACAAGATATGATGTTTGGCAAGTACACAATAGAAATTCTCTAATTCTATTATGTTCCCATGAATGACAATTTCCAACTATAAAGGCAGCAACCCTTGCTCTGCATAGTTTTATCTTACTTCTCCTCAGGTCCTGAAGTAGAGATCTCTATCCCTATCTTCTTCCTGAGATCTTGTATGAAGAGTATAATTCCTTTCCAATGTCTAGACAAGTGACAATGGTGACATTTTCTTTTCTTTATCCTTCAAGTGAAATGGACAGATTCCTTTTACACTTACCACTGTCCATATATTGAGTGCAAAAGACTTGGGCTTCAGCTTAGCCTCAGAACACTTCTTATCCTTGCTTTTGCCCTAGGACTCACTTTTGCTGATCACCATCACGGATTTGTCCTTCTTCTTCCTTGCTTTGGCACCAACATGCCAAGCATGTGATAAGTTGACTATATGATTCATACAACGCTTGCATAATCATATTTATGGTAAACTCTTGACCTAAGAGAAATCCTAGTCATTCCACATGTCCAATCATATTGGGCATATGGGGTTCTACTAGATCTCACTTAATCAGTTTGCACTCAATTAGTGCTATGGAGAATAATACCTTCTTTGCTTTACATGATTCTTAAGATTTGTTACCATCTCAAGAATGTTCATGTTTTCATGTTGCTCATGCAACTCGTAGTTCATACAACATAGCATTATGTATTCAAATGAATATGACATCATTTCCATACTTCCAACAAGCATCCATTTAGCCTTACGCGCATTTGGAGCGGGTTCCTCTGGCATTGCCCTTTCAAGGACATAGAGCTTTCTCTCAATAATGAGAACATTCTCAAAGTCCTTAACTAGTTGTGGAACTTTATACCATTTGTCCTTCTTGAGAACTGGTCTTAATTTGAACGTGTTTGTGTGTAATGACCACATTTGTGCTTAATTGGTAAACTAGGGTTTACCTGAATGATTACATGCTTGATTAGATTGAACATCGTTTAGACTTGATTAATGATAGTAGATCAATTGTGATGTTTCAAACATAAGAAGAAACTCTAACTATGATTTTAGTTTGAATAATTAGGGTTTGAGAAACGTAAACCCTAATCGGCAAAAAATAGGGTTTTGATAGTACATGAATATGGAATTTGATCAGGATAGCGGTGTGGTAAATTATTTTTCATATTTTCTAAAAAAAATTATTTATTTGAATTTGGATATGATATGTATAACTCAATCATGCATTTTGGAGAAAATTTTCAGAATATTTGAGTGTTCTTTGAATGTGGTTCTCGCTCGAACTACACTTCGACCAAAATGCTGACAGAGTGCTTTTTAGAAGTGTAGTGTTTTACTTTCAATTATTTATTGGTAACTCCAAATGATCTGAAATTTTAACTGGAAATCTGAAAATCAATCATAAACAACATTTAAAATTTTCATAATTTTTGGATGTGTTTAGACCTTATCAGTAGACCAATTACAGTAATATTTTTATGACAGAAAATTCAGCTGAAATAAGAGGAAGTATAGTGAGGGGTCAATGTGCAATTGACCCAAGCAGCTCAATTGCTCTATATGGCCAACCTAACACACAAGTTCCTCTCATAATTCGTGATTCAATCCAAAGAAACAAAATCCTAGAGAGAGAGGGAGAGTTAGGGTTTGAGAGGAAAAAGTGATGGAGATGCCGACCTAGGGTTTTGTAGTCTGAGGAATGATGAAATCATGTAAGTTTAGCTTCTTTGGATATAGTTTCATGGTGAATCTTCTCTCAGATGTCAAGATTTTTTCCCTCCCCTATTTGGATTCGAAATCATATCAAATCAAGTCCTTTTCTCACTCTTTCTCTCCTAATCTTCAATTGTAGGGTTTCTGAGTTGAAAGGAAGAACAATCGGGTGAATTGCAAGGGATTTGATATGAGATCGAGATTTTCAGGGATGAGCTGCATTTTTAAGTTGTTTTACAGCTTAGGGTGAGTGGGTAAAAGAATATTTTAGTCAATTGTACTCAATCAGATGGTTTTAATTTATATTCTCGATTTCTCCCTAGATGACAATAAATGAAAAGAATTGTTCTTGAATTCAGTTTATAGAATACTTCAATTTATGTTCCAACTATGATCTGAAAACATTTATATGATGACATGGATATAGATATCCATGTATCCTGAATAATATAGAATTAAGAAGTTTATTGAGAATCTTCTGAAGATCTGAATTTTCAAGTTATTCGGGTGTTTGAACAACATTATAGCTAAAATTTGGATTTATGTTTATATGATTTTACTTATGTTCCTAGTGCATATAATTCTACATGTTTGATCTCTTTGATTTGATATATGGACAAATAGAGTTTTTTATTTTCACAATACAGATCTTGTGAACGGCAAGTAATCAATGATAGAAACCCAATCTAGTATGCTTTTACAAGT
Source organism: Alisma plantago-aquatica (assembly GCA_963693085.1). Classification (NCBI taxonomy): domain Eukaryota; kingdom Viridiplantae; phylum Streptophyta; class Magnoliopsida; order Alismatales; family Alismataceae; genus Alisma; species Alisma plantago-aquatica. The sequence continues at coordinate 1,540,990,089 of OY856409.1, forward strand.
ATACATATCTAATCTAGTAGTAAATGGTCGATTGAAATGATTCATGTGATATTATGGGATTTTATCTGAATATTATCTTATATGCATATATGCTTTGTTTATGAGATTCAGATTTTCTAACTCAAATACTTGTCATGAAATGCATATGTTGTTATGCTATTGCAAGTGGAGATATGACATACCCTAGATAGGTATGTTATCGATGCCATGCATAAATGTGAGAAATGTTGAATGAGAATATTTATATTAGTAGACATGATATATATTTGAATACATGAGAAGTGATATATGTGCATGAGTAAGTAGAAACCCTAAGAAAGGGGTAAACAATATGTTAAGCATTCAGTTCAGTATTATCAGTGTATTAAGAAGTTCAATTGCATGATTCTAGTGTATAAAGTATCAAGTGGACATGTATTCTGTTATTTAAGAATTTTAGTCTGCATGCAGGTATAAAATGTTGATTTCTTAGTATATTATAGTGTTTTGAGTATATTGCTCTGCCAAGTTTAGAATGATATACATTGTATGTTCTAAACTTCAAATAAATAGACATTGTACCATAGAGATACCAGAGTCAAGTATAAGTAAGGGAAAAAGATACAATATAGTAAGAGATTTCCAAGAATAATAAAATAATAGACTTAAGAGCCCTAAACACCATAGATTTCCTATGAGAGGTCTGTGCCGTAGGGATGAAACGACCTAACCCTGGCAGTGTCCAGTATATGGGGGTCGGAACGTACTAACAAGTGGTACGGGGGATGAAGCCCTAGTGAAAGTCTCCTTAAAATATAAATTGTAGTGTTCAACATCAACCAGAGATCTTGGTGGCACTAGAGTACAGTAAAGCCAATAGGTGGCTTGACTCTCCACCTGTGTGCTCAGGTTAGAGGAGGAGTACAGTTTTTACGGCATAATAGGTGTGCCAAGGCTAAAGAGCCATTTTCCTGTTGCAGACCAGTGATGTAGTCAGGCTTAGCATTCCCGGGTGTGTCAGCTAAGTCGTGTACGGTGGATCGTAGTTCGCTACGAGTCTTCATATGTAGAGTACACTACATATGATCAGGGCATAAGCTAAAATCTGATAATATAAGTTCAAAGAGTTTCTTATAAGTAAGAAGAGTTAAGAAAGGTTTGACTTCAGTTTTGCAGCAGTTATTCTTTAAATGTAATATTGAATATATTGAGGATTATATTTCCATACTCGTTTATTTCTAATGATGTAGGCTTCAATGTCAATAGTAAGTTTTTGAATATCTAGTCTTTTAATTTGAAATTACTATCTTGTTTTATTTCAATTATCCAAGAATGATAAATGGCTGATTTAGTACTTTAGACTGCATTATTGTTTTACTCATTCACTGGGCGAGTAGGCTCACCCCTCTACTCAAAATTTTTAGGGAAACTGAGGGGATTGAAGATATCATTGCATCATAGTAGATCTTCCACAAGAGTTAAGTCTGAGTATAGTTAAGTTCAGTCAGTCCTTGTCACTCTAGGTCCTTGTAAAGAAATAAGAGAGAGTTGTAAATGATGATGTATAACAGTATTCCTCTTTTAGCAATATATGTGAATCAGCAAGTCTTATGTGCTTAAAGTATGAGAAACATAATGAATGTTCATACATGCATTTTTACTATCAAGACTGGTTACACTAAACGAGATTACTCAAAACATAAAACACAATCAATCACTAATTAATCACATACCCAAAAATATGGGTAAATTAAAACCAATTTCAACGTCAACTCCTGCTCAGAAACATTTGTGTAAGACCCCAACATCTTTCTTTTATCCATACAAGGCCAAAAATTTGATACAAATATTCTATTGCCTTAGCCACAACATATATATACAGGAGAACAATAATCGTATATGCCACATAAACAAGCATTAATATGCTAACAAAAGTCCAATTTATTTGAAACACCGTATACAAACTTTTCCTACATGGACCTGAGAGTACAGGGATGAGTCTAGGACACACTAGACATATAATCAACTTCATCAAAGATTCATTACTATAGCTCCTCTTTTCTTTCACATGTTTGTTTCCGTCACTTCTGATTACCTAAAAAAATGTGGCGAACCACAAGGGTGAGACCCATGTCCCAGCAAAAGATATAACCTCCAACAATGTTTATTGATTACAACATTTTTAAGTAATTAAACAATTAAGCAGTTTAATCAAATATAAAAAATAAGATTAGCAGTACTGATGATTATCAAAATACATAAGGAGCAGATAATAACTATCATCATTAGCCAGAATATCATCCTTTATCTAGTTGACAATATAAGAAATTCAATAGCATATGCATATCTAGCATCATGAGCAAGTCTAGTAACATAGCATAGCTAACAACATGAGCATGTCTAATTGGTTGAACATATCAACATCATAAGAAGAGATAAAAACATAAGCACAACTATCTGGATAAGCATGATTAGCAGTATATGCATCTCTAATTACAAAGGCATGGCTAGCATGATAAACATAACTAACAGCATGAGATAGCTAGCATCATGATTATAATCAGCAGTAGCGGTATAGTTATCAACACAAGTATAGCTACTGTATGTACACATCGACAATCTTAAAAATATCCACAACCTAAGTGTATCTACTATCTCTTAATTGCATTAAGCATCATCTTTATGTAAAGATAACAAACAAGGGTTATCATCCAATGTGAAACGTTGTGTATAACTCCAAACAAATATGCTACATGGTTGTATTACATCTTTTATTATAACCTGGGGAATTTGAATCATACCATTCAAAGTCCAACCGACCCCTGTGAAGGTCTATTCGGTTCCGTACAAGATCTAGGAGTGCCGGTATCCTAAGATCTCTTCCCCTCGGTCAGTACGAGTAAAAAGGTAGTGACATATCAGTCAAAGCTGCCACACAGCAACATATAGTCAAGTTGATAACCACTAGTCCGACCTTGGTATAGGTCACGACACTAGAAACCAGGGTATTCAAACCCAATCACTGAGGTACAACCGTAGTTGTCCTCTAATCACATCATGTTATAATCATCGAGACATGATCGCAGCCATTCTCAATCATATCAAATGTATGAGGCATGACCATAGCCAACCTCCACAATTTGCATTGTGGATGACAAGGATATATCCTTAACCTACCACCCCCACATACTCAATAGTATGTGCTCCTAGTTTCCCTTAGGAATACTTATTTCACCATCCAGCAAGTTCTGACACTGAATATGGTTCTACGGCACATGGCACTACATGATTAGAGTTGTACTTGATTGGTTACGCCAATTGGGTGAATTAAGGTTGCATCAAACAAGTGAACATACAAACCCTAATTCACTTCTAGTAAGCATATATATATCAAAACTTGAAAATATATAAAATGTATGAAACATAATTTCTCATCTCATCATCACATGGTACTATTCACTTGCCATTCATGAGATTACACTAGTCATCATATTATCACAAGATATAAATCATTTTATCAATATCACAGGGTATCAACCCTTATCAACATAAGAGGATTACGCCTCATTCAGGGCTCAACCATGCCCAAAGGTCATTAAGACTATCATACTATTCTGTGCAAGATCATCATTATCTTTCCATGCCTTATAACAAGGCTCAACAACATCACTTACATATAATACACCAGATCAGCACAATCTTGCAACAATCTTGCATTAAGGAGCTAGGAGATATTCATAAACAATCATAGCAGGGTTATATTAACATTAAGAATATTCCTTTATTACATCAACATGCAAGGAATCTATATATGATTAACACTCATCATTTTCACAATGCACATGTTCAACATAAGAAAGTATCAGCCATGTGGCTATGATAACCACCAATTAACACATTAAGGTTATGATCATGTTAAGGAGGTTATTCCACCATCATTCCATCATATAAAAATGTTAAACATGAATACTCATCTTTATCTAATTGCATTAGAGTTAGGTTTAACATGATAAATTATATCAATGTTACTAATCAGCACTCATACCCAAACCCTAACTCACGGCATTCCCATTGGATAATGGATGCATAAGGTGAAGTATCACCATCACATTCCATATTGTTCTCAAATATGAACCCACACATAAATCAAGGTGTAACCATCAGGTTATAGCATACTAGGGTTTCAACAATAATAGAGTACTCCATGATTGTATTAGTCATTCAAGGACTATTCATACCCAATTATCATCATTTAGTTATATTAAAGCTAGGTATAACAAGCTATACCTCATTAGGGTTACATATCAACACAACATTATTATCATCCCTTCTATTCATATGAGTGAATAGGTAATACTAATTTATTAAGGGTAACCCTCCATTTGTTCCATCATCATTCAACCCATATCGCCATACGACAATGTCACCCAGAACCATTGGATGTTTAAAAGGTAAGACTATTAGCTGTTTACATAAGTAAACACCTTGTATAAACCACCTATGAAGTCCTTTATTTGTGCTCTAGAAAGAGTCACTATCTAACCCTAGACATCCATTGATTAACAACACAAAAAGTTCCATTGAGAGTAGGGTAAAACCCATAATCGACCGTTCAGTTAAAACAAGCTATCCATTGTTAACAAGTAAGCTCCTTAAGTTGATCATATAAAGGAAACCATCTAAATCCCATTATTAGGACCAACATATTACATTAGCAATAATTCCACCTTAATGGAGGAATAAACAGTAGATCTTGACCATTGGGTCAAGTTCACATGTTAAAACCATCAATTACAGTATAGGTCTGACCATTGCATCAAGTGACCCAAGAAATCATTGGTCTAAGGATTAACTGATGGTAAAACTATATGATTCACTCACCATAGATTGTAGAGACCTGATTCACCATCATTAATTATCATTAAATCACTATAGGTTGTTACATCAACACTATATTCATTAATCATCATCAAATATTAAGATGATGTCATCATTGATTGATATCATCAGTAGGGTACTTAATGGTTGATCATTATACTTCTAATTGATCCAAAATCTGACCTAAGGGGGTGAACATAGGTTTTCACCATCATTTGACACCCTTGATGACGACCATGAGTTGTTATGAAGACAACACCATAGGGTTGTTGCAATGGTACCATCATCGGGTCATAGTTTATAGAAGAAACCAGCTTTAAACCCTGAAATTGACCATTGTTTGATAGGTGATTAGCACCATAGGTTGTAAAACCAACTTGATCCAAGTCAAATTATACATTATTAATAATTTACACATGATCACAGGTTCATATAGAACTGAAATTAGGACATGAAACATTATAAAAATCGAAATCCAAGTCAAGCATAGCTTTTTAGTGCATGAATCATCATTTTCAAGCAAGAACATGATCTAGAAAGCTTATGGTAAGCAATAAACGTGGAGCAAGTTATAAAACTTGCCTATAATAAGAAGATGAAATGCCACACAGAATAAATATCGAGCAGGTAGGGTAGAAAATCCAAGAATAAGCTATGAATTCATCCATCTAGCACCTTTCTTCATCAAATGAGCAAACCGGCCCTAAGCATAAGGAGCAAGAAAGGTAGGGTTTTAGAGATTTAGAGCAATTTCTACCATAGAACAGTAAGGTTCTGACCTGGAGAGATATAGGAGGAAGAAGAGAAAATAATTAAATGGAGGAAATAAGAAAAAACTTACACTTTTAGGTCAATATCACTAGGAAGAAGCTTTATAGACCCAAAAAGGGAATCAATTACAACCATAGATTTTTTTCCAAGAAGATCCCCACTTTCTTCTTCCTTGGGCAGAAAAATTCGCAGATGAATAGAGGGAGAATGAATCCGGGAGAAGGAGAGAGGTGGTGGAGAGGAAATGGCTCGTTTTGGTACTTGGGGATAAGTATATGACACTTTAATATAAAGAAAAAGAAAAAGTTGAAATTCTAGTATATATCCAAGTGTCCATGGCTTAAATTATTAAGAATATATAAGCACACACAAGAGCAGATCTCCCACCATCCCTCTAGACCTACTTATCTTTCCTTTGTCGAAATTCCCAGCCAATCACATAATTCCTTAGTTGATAGCTACTAAAGGTAGCTCATCCATGAAGGGGTAAACCCTAAAATACCCTTGATGAAAACACCTTCAAATCATGGCTCAACTAGGAGCCCCATGGTTCAAAATCTCCAGAATGATAATATAGAAACTAAGGAACATAATTTATGTGACAAATTGCAAAGAAAGCCTCTCAATTGGGTAAATTGCATAAAAGTCCAAAATGTACAGAAAATTGCATAACGTGTTCGAATAGTGTCCAAATTGGACCAAATTTGAAACTTAATATTGTATTATGATTTCAAATCATATAAAAAGGTTAGATTAGGGTTCTAAGCATTCAATTGTGGTAATTAATCTTATTCAAATCATTAAGCAAGTTCAGGGGCCTTACAACTATAAACCCCTAACAGGGATTTTGCCCCCGAAATCTAAAGTAAACAAAGATGGGTACTTCCTTTTCATCTCATCCTATTGCCTTCACTTGGTTACTTTCATATCATGGTGATGTCACGTCATTCATACATATATCATCTTGGGTCAGCACAAAAAACCCCACCTAAGAAGACATTCACAAATATGGAACATAGAAACTTGTTATGCCACCTGTACAAATCTAATAGTAACTTTCAACTTTGGGACTCAATTGTCATCTTGAATTATTCCATATGTGTATCACACATCACTCAGAGACCACACTCACTAGATCTTGCCAAACATAGAACATCAGGTATCTATTATCATATGCAACTTTATAAGGTTTCATCTCTATGCTTCTTTAATGGTTGTCGTAATCAAAAACTCAATCAACCATGTAGGAACCCCCTAGTTTTCAAGAAATTATTATGAATATTTTTTTAGAGGGTTCTCCAATCATCTCAATGGTGGACTGGCCATATATTTGGTTGAAGAATCATACACTTGTATATAACTATTAATAAATATAACTTCCTGACTGACCTTGTTAGGGGTGGAGCAAAGACATTGTCTTCATCTTATCAAGATTCACATAACATACTTAATAGAGGTATCATAACTCCTAGAGTACATTCTAGTCAACCCCCAACTCACTCTTTTTCAACTTTTCTCATAGCTATTACTGCTTTGGCAACCGTAATGTTTTTGAAGAAATATTGATCATATTATTGACCATATTTGAAATACTTTGACATGTCATCATTTAAAGCTTGATATAACTTGTATGACATGACTGGAACACTCTGTTCCTCCTATTCATAAATTCTATTTGTACATTGGTTAGTCTAAAGGACATAACTCTAAACTCATCATGGTCATGTGAATTATGTCATCCAATCTAACTCTTATGCATTGATATTTGATCATAGGTTTGTCTTAAAGGAACACAGTATAGCATATCCGTTGACCAAAAAACCATCTATCCTTGATAGTGGTCATGTCCAACTATCACTGAACAATACACAACATTATAGAATCACTTTTTTTAAACAACATTTAGAGGGTCATCATCAACTCTCTCTCTCTCTCAGGGAGAGGAACACTTGGAATGTTTATTTAAGAAACATTTACAACCTTCACATACTTCCCATACTGTTGATACATCTTGGATACTAGGATTTATTACCTTGGTATCCACCTCATGTGTTATAAGGAACTCATATCCTTATCTCAACTACTTTTACCAACATAACAAATATCAAGACATATAAGAAATTATTGGAAGGCTCAAAAGCAAACTCATCACAAAACTTATGATCTTAGAACCATAGTCCAAGCAACCTTATGGTATAATAAGATATCCACCCTCATGTTTACAATGAATCCACACATGCCAAGTGGCAATGATCCACTTGAAAGTTGTGCCCTATAAAGTAAAGACACAAAGTGAAACACACTTCCCATGCCATAGTAGTATTTTTCAAGGGTCACTAGCAAAAAGGTAACCAATTCTATTTTCATTATGCAGGTTACAACTTCTTATGTATCATTTTACCTTTTTCATTCCGGGTTCCTTGCCATTAGCATAGGAATCATCATGATTAACATATCTCATTACTCCTCCCTTGATGACTATTTATCCCACTAGTGTATTTTCTCTTATTTTATTATGCTTTTCAACCACTTATCGACAGGTAAATCATCATATTCTACATTTTCTTCATTAAATTGGGATCATCTCCCTTAATTTCTTTCACATGCCATGCTGAATTTTCATTAAAAGTTTCTTACATACATAGGTTGGTCTGAGATTAACTCAAGTTCCACCTTATTCCTTTGTCATTGTTCCCATTCATCTTCTCATTTTGTACTTGTTGTAGGAGTTCATTGTGTCTTATTTGGATTTCATACCTTGATTCACTTTATAAGCATAGACTTATCTGCCTTTTATTTTATTATATTCTTGAATCACATCTTCAAGAACTCCTTTTCTAATTTGTATTCAGATTTAGATTTCATAGTGTTGTATATTTCTCTTATATTTACCAAACATTCAAGTTTTGACAGATAATGATGCAATTCTCATCTTCTTTAAGGTAGGATTGAGATATTCACACCATGATTTCTTATTTATTATGCTCTTTAGATTGTCTCAAAATGAATACTTGATCAGAGTAATCAAAAAGATAACAATCTAAGAGTTCCATACTTACCTTTTCTTCAATAATTGAATACTTGGCCAGGGCACCCAAATACTGAGATTAGGCAGTATGCACCATATTTTTATGTCATATTCCTAACTTAGACATCATCCTAGTCCTAAGTCCTAGTGTCCCTGTAGACTCAATGAACCTAAAGCTCTGATACCAACCTGTCAAGACCCGTTACACTAAACGAGATTACTCAAAACATAAAACACAATCAATCACTAATTAATCACATACCCAAAAATATGGGTAAATTAAAATTGATTTCAATATCAGCACCTGCTCAGAAATATTTGTATAAGACCCCAACATCTTTCTTTTATCCATACTAGGCCAAGAATTTGATACAAATGTTCTATTGCCTTAGCCACAACATATATACACAAGAGAACAATAGTCGTATATGCCACATAAACAAGCATTAATATGCTAACAAAAGTCTAATTTATTTGAAACACCATATACAAACTTTTCCTGCCTGGACCTGAGAGTACAGGGATGAGTCTAGGACACACTAGACATAGGATCAACTTTATCAAAGATTCATTACTATAGCTCCTCTTTGCTGTCAGATGTTTGTTTCCGTCACTTCTGATTACCTAAAAAATGTGGTGAACCACAAGGGTGAGACCCATGTCCCAGCAAAAGATATAACCTCCAACAACGTTTATTGATTACAACATTTTAAGTAATTAAATAGTTAAGCATTTTAATCAAATATAAAAAATAAGATCAGCAATATTGACGATTATCAAAATACCATAGGAGCAGATAATAACTATTATCATTAGCCAGACTATCATCCTTTATCTTGTTGACAATATAAGCAATTCAATAGCATATGCATATCTATCATCATGAGCAAGTCTAGTAACATAGCATAGCTAACAACATAAGCATGTCTAATTGGTTGAACATATCAACATCATAAGAAGAGATAAAAACATAAGCACAACTATCTGGATAAGCATGATTAGCAGTATATGCATTTCTAATTACAAAGGCATGGCTAGCATGCTAAACATAACTAACAACATGAGATAGATAGCATCATGATTATAATTAGTAGTAGCAGTATAGTTATCAACACAAACATAGCTACTGTATGTATGCATCGACAATCTTAAGAATATCCACAACCTAAGTGTATCTACTATATCTTAATTGCACTAAGCATCATCTTTATGTAAAGATAACAAACAAGGGTTATCATCCAATGTGAAACGTTGTGTATAACCCTAAACAAATATGCTACACAGCTGTATTACATCTTTTATTATGCCCTGGGGAATTTGAATTGTACCATTCAAAGTCCAACCGACCCCTACAAAGGGCTATTCGGTTTTATACAAGATCTAGGAGTGTTGGTATCCTAAGATCTCTTCCCCTCGGTCAGTACGAGTAAAAAGGCAGTGACATATTAGTCAAAGTTGCCACCACAGCAACATATAGTCAAGCTGATAACCACTAGTCTGACCTTGGTATAGGTCACGGCACTAGAAACCGGGGTATTCAAACCCAATCACTGAGGTACAACCGTAGTTGTCCTCTAATCACATCATGTTATAATCACCGAGACATGACCGCAGCCGTTCTCAATCATATCAGATGTATGAGGCATGACCATAGACAACCTCCACAGTCTACATTATGGATGACAAGGATATATCCTTAACCTGCCACCCCCACATACTCAATAGTATGCGCTCCGAGTTTCCCTTAGGAATACTCATTTCACCATCCAGCAAGTTCTGACACTGAAGATGGTTCTACGGCACAGGGCACTACATGATTAGAGTTGCACTTGATTAGTTATGCCAATTGGGTGAATTAAGGCTGCATCAAACAAGTGGACATACAAACCCTAATTCACTTCTATCAAGCATATAAATATCAAAACTTGAAAATAAATAAAATGTATGAAACATAATTTCTCATCTCATCATCACATGGTACTATTCACTTGCCATTCATGAGACTACACTAGTCATCATATTATCACAAGATATAAATCCTTTTCACAATATCACAAGGTATCAACACTTATCAACATAAGAGGATTACACCTAATTCAGGGCTCCATGCCCAAAGGTCATTAAGACCATCATACTATTCCGTGCAAGATCATCATTATCTTTCCATGCCTTATAACAAGGCTCAACAACATCACTTACATGTAATACACCAGATCAGCACAATCTTGCAACAATCTTGCATTAATAAGCTAGGAGATATTCATAAACAATCATAGCAAGGTTATATTAACATTAAGAACATTCCTTTATTACATCAAAATGCAAGGAATCTATATATGATAAACACTCATCATTTTCACAATGTACATGTTGAACATAAGAAAGTATCAACCATGTGTCTATGATAACCACTAATTAACACATTAAGGTTATGATCATATTAAGGAGGTTTTATTCCATCATCATTCCATCTTATAAAAATGTTAAACATGAATACTCATCTTTATCTAATTGCATTATAGTTAGGTTCAACATGATAAATTATATCAATGTTACTAATCAGCACTCATACCCAAACCCTAACTCACGGCATTCCCATTGGATAATGGATGCATAAGGTGAAGTATCACCATCACATTCCATATTGTTCTCAAATATGAACCCACACATAAATCAAGGTGTAACCATCAGGTTATAGCATACTAGGGTTTCAACAATAATAGAGTACTCCATGATTGTATTAGTCATTCAAGGACTATTCATACCCAATTATCATCATTTAGTTATATTAAAGCTAGGTATAACAAGCTATACCTCATTAGGGTTACATATCAACACAACATTATTATCATCCCTTCTATTCATATGAGTGAATAGGTAATACTAATTTATTAAGGGTAACCCTCCATTTGTTCCATCATCATTCAACCCATATCGCCATACGACAATGTCACCCAGAACCATTGGATGTTTAAAAGGTAAGACTATTAGCTGTTTACATAAGTAAACACCTTGTATAAACCACCTATGAAGTCCTTTATTTGTGCTCTAGAAAGAGTCACTATCTAACCCTAGACATCCATTGATTAACAACACAAAACGTTCCATTGAGAGTAGGGTAAAACCCATAATCGACCGTTCAGTTAAAACAAGCTATCCATTGTTAACAAGTAAGCTCCTTAAGTTGATCATATAAAGGAAACCATCTAAATCCCATTATTAGGACCAACATATTACATTAGCAATAATTCCACCTTAATGGAGGAATAAACAGTAGATCTTGACCATTGGGTCAAGTTCACATGTTAAAACCATCAATTACAGTATAGGTCTGACCATTGCATCAAGTGACCCAAGAAATCATTGGTCTAAGGATTAACTGATGGTAAAACTATATGATTCACTCACCATAGATTGTAGAGACCTGATTCACCATCATTAATGATAATTAAATCACTATAGGTTGTTACATCAACACTATATTCATTAATCATCATCAAATATTAAGATGATGTCATCATTGATTGATATCATCAGTAGGGTACTTAATGGTTGATCATTATACTTCTAATTGATCCAAAATCTGACCTAAGGGTGTGAACATAGGTTTTCACCATCATTTGACACCCTTGATGACGACCATGAGTTGTTATGAAGACAACACCATAGGGTTGTTGCAATGGTACCATCATCGGGTCATAGTTTATAGAAGAAACCAGCTTTAAACCCTGAAATTGACCATTGTTTGATAGGTGATTAGCACCATAGGTTGTAAAACCAACTTGATCCAAGTCAAATTATACATTATTAATAATTTACACATGATCACAGGTTCATCTAGAACTGAAATTAGGACATGAAACATTATAAAAATCGAAATCCAAGTCAAGCATAGCTTTTTAGTGCATGAATCATCATTTTCAAGCAAGAACATGATCTAGAAAGCTTATGGTAAGCAATAAACGTGGAGCAAGTTATAAAACTTGCCTATAATAAGAAGATGAAATGACACACAGAATAAATATCGAGCAGGTAGGGTAGAAAATCCAAGAATAAGCTATGAATTCGTCCATCTAGCACCTTTCTTCATCAAATGAGCAAACCCTAAGCATAAGGAGCAAGAAAGGTAGGGTCTTAGAGCTTTAGAGAAATTTCTACCATGGAACAGCAAGATTTTGACATGGAGAGATATAGGAGGAAGAATAGAAAAGAATAAATGGAGGAAATAAGAAAAAACTTACACTTTTAGGTCAATATCACTAGGAAGAAGCTTTATAGACCCAAAAAGGGAATCAATTGCAACCCTGGAATTGTTTCCAAGAAGATCCCCACTTTCTTCTTCCTTGGGAAGCAAAATTCGCAGCTGAACATAGGGAGAACGAATTTGGGAGAAGGAGAGAGCTGGTGGAGAGTAAATGGCTCGTTTTGGTGTTTGGGGATAAGTATATGACACTTTAATATAAAGAAAAAGAAAAAGTTGAAATTCTAGTATATATCCAAGTGTCCATGGCTTAAATTATTAAGAATATATAAGCACACTCACAAGAATCTCTCACACCATCCCTATAGACCTTCTTAGATTTACTTTATCGAAATTCCCAGCCAATCACATAATTCCTTAGTTGATAACTACTAAAGGTAGCTCATCCATGAAGCGGTAAACCCTAAAATACCCTTGATGAAAACACCTTCAAACCATGGCTCAACTAGGAGTCCCATGTTTCAAAAATCTCCAGAATGATAATATAGCATCTAAGAAACATAATGTATGTGACAAATTGCAAAGAAAACCTCTCAGTTGGGTAAATTACATAAAAGTCCAAAATGTACAGAAATTACATAACTTGTTCAAACAGTGTCCAAATTGGAGCAAATTTGAAACTTAATCTTGTATTATGATTTCAAAACATATAAAAAGGTTATATTAGGGTTCTAAGAATTCAATTGTGGTAATTAATCTTATTCAACTCATTAAGCAAGTTCAGGGGCCTTACATTTACTGTTGAAATCAGATTAGAGAAATCATTGCTTAGATTCCCTTGTAAAGTTAGTTTATGTTATTCAATGCGAAAAAAAAAAGAGTTTGAAAAAGAAGAAAAAGTTAAGGGTGATCTTTCTATTACGTTAAATCCTTAATTTATCCATAATCTCATATTAGTGGTAATTGTGGGATGCGGGCGTGACAGCTTTGGTATCAGAGCTTAGGCTGAGTCTTCAGGGACCATTAGGATAGAAAGTTAGAGTTATAAGTGTGGCATATAGGAGATGTTATGATGTTAGCTCTGGGGATTTGATTATTTGGATAACCTGGCCCGGTATATGAGTACTTATATTGACCAGTATCGAGCTACTTTGTCTATACTTCTCTGGATGCCCTAGCCAGGTATGCAGAGGAAGGATGGGCTAGAGAGAAACCCTAGAAATTTTAGGGTTAGGAGTGTGAAAAGTAATGAAGGAGTAAGAGGTTAAACATAGAATGTGATACAACTCTTGCTTTATATTGCTTGTTTGATTGGATATCAATATAAATTCTCTTATATGTATGAATTCATAATATCAGTTTGTAGAATATATATGGTTCTTTTATATTGTTGTGTATCATGCAGTGATTCAGTTATTATTTAAATTCTTTGTATCATGTAGACTAGAAGTTATGTTTAAATGAGTTTGCCCTAAGTGGTTATTCTTTCTAAATGTTTGAGATTAATAGGAGTTGGTTAATCTTGAGTAGCTCTTGGCTTCAGGACTGTAGGTTCGGCATGGTCCGGCTGGCAGGATGCGTTATTGGGATCTAATGACTCCTATTAACAATATGATAAGAGTAGACTTTGGATAAATTAGACCCACATCATAGTGAAAATGTACATACGCTAAGATGTTGAAACATATGGGAAAGATTAGAATAGATAAGAATCAGTTGGAACTGATATCTGAGATCCAACTTTGGGGTCTCATATGAGAAACCCTTAATTGGGAATAAAGGAACACGACATAAGGTTCAGATTAAGTTTAATGATTAGTATTGTATGAACTTTAAATATGAAATATGAAAAAAATATGAGAAAAGTATGTAAGGGCCAAGATAGTAAGAATCAATCATGAGGAATGGATTATATAACCGAGTACAATGTTTTTATGTACTCCAAAGCAAAGGGAAAATAGAAGAAAAGAGTTAAGTATATGATAAGTACATAGAAGTGAAGAGTCTTCAGAAGAGTTAAAGTGAAGAGAACTAGATGAGTATGTAAATCATAAAAGTAGGATAAGAAACTTAGTTGAAACAAAGAGAAATGTTGGAAATAATGAGCTTGATTAAGGAATGATGGTTATGATATAATTGAGAGCATGAAATGTATACCTTTATTATAAGTTTAATACATTCATCCTTACTGCCTTTGGATTCTAAGTCTCTATAAAACAACAAACTAGTTTCTAAAAGAAGAACAAAAGTGTAGCTAAATAAATGAATAAGTCATACAAAGGTAGACTATATTCAAGAAAAGGAGAAACTATGTTTCACCCATGCATGAGCCGTTTGATTTAAAATGAAGGATATGTAATGTATTAAACATGAGGTGAAACTAGTAGAGAGATTGTTGATTTAGAATTTCAACTTCACATTAGTAGAAGGATAAAAGGAAATATATGCAACATGGTATACATGATCATACACATAAAAGAAGCAACATGATCATGAGAGAAAACTAGAAGTTAAAGATGACATGTGGAATAGTAGTATATGGTGAGGGGATAATGGAAGGTAAATAAGGGTTTGAAACATAATGGAGTAATATAGATTATAAAAGAAAGAGTTTGTGAGATTCAAGAAAGTGCTAATTAGTCAAGTATCCTTGTTGATAATTAATTAAACCTACATATGAGAAATGTATTATTGAATGTTTCAAAATAAGAATTCTAAGTCTTAGAATTATCTTCTCTTTCATATCTTCCTTAATGAGAGCAATGTGGGAATGAAGTGATAAGAAAATGAATCATATATGATGCTTAACAACCATGGTAGAGACATCTAGTGAATGTAATAATGACATACAATATGATGATGAAACCCTAGCAGGGTAAATTGAGAATGTAATCTATTTGAATGGCCAAGTAAGAGAAAGGAAATTCAATTGATAAGATAAGAAAGACTTTAGTAAAACTTGTGAGATCCAAAGTTTGACTTTCAAATTGAGGGAGCAAAGTCGCACCACAATAGCGTCATGCTACTCATAAGGACCAAACCCTAGAATGGTTAGAGTTGTAGTAGTTTAAGGGATGTCACTAGTGATTTGGCCTTGAATACTAGCATCTATATAAAATAAGATTATGAGATTTGCACTATGAGAAGTAAACTAGCACTGATAGTAATCTAGGGTTTAAAGATAGATAATCTAAAAAGATAGGTAAATAATATGGAAATGATTCAGAGCAAAGAATAAGATATAAATTTGAAATGTAACAAGTGTGTTTTGAACAAAAGGAGAAATACAATATGAGTGAAGTGTGATATGAGATAAATTCTTACAGTGATAGCAAGAATGATGAATAATCTATGTGTACCGTGTATGTTTCAATTTTAGGGATGTTTAATCTACATGATTAAAATGAGAAGGATAAATAGAAAAAAGTAAGTAGTATTGAATGAGGAGAGAGATAATAGAAAACAATGGTTTTTAGTAATATGTGAATTTGTTTTTAGAAGTATAATTTGTTGAAGGTATATTAAGGGATGTAAATTGGTTCTATGTATGATTTCAGTGTACATGTGCAAGCAATATGTTAATTAAAGGTGTCTCATAGTTGTAGTTATTCATACCAGTAATCCATCTTAGTATTGTACAATTGTGGTATGGTGACATGGGTTGAATAATGATGGAACAAATGAAGGGTTACCCTGAATAAGGTAGTCTTACTTATTCACTCATATGAATAGAAGGGATGATAACCATATTGTATTGATATGTAACCCTAATGAGGTATAGCTTGTTATACCTAGCTTTAATATAACTAAGTGATGGTAATTGGGTATGAATAGTCCTTGAATGACTAATACAATCATGGAGTACTCTGTTACTATTTTTGAAACCCTAGTATGCTATAAATCGATGGATACACCTTGAATTATGTGTGGGTTCATACTTGAGAATAGTATGAGATGTGATGGTGATGCTTCACCTTATGCATCCATGATGCAATGGGGATGTCGTGAGTAGTATTATAAAATTGTTGTTGAATCTAGTCTTCCAACTCATGACTGCTTTGCTATTTGAGTAGCACAATAGTAATATTCAAAACAACATGGTGAACTCTCTTTTGTGACTCATAGGTAATATAAAACAATAGTACATATTGAGTCGTATGAATTGAGATGGTTGGATCAGATTATCAATGTTGAGGTAACACCTCAAGAGTATGAAAATATTGAAATGGTTGCTTCTCTATCTACTCTATGATTGATTTTGGTATAGAGAATTTGTTTTTATCATTGAGAACTATTTCAAACGTTGTGATTAGAAAAGAAATGAAGGACTTAATGTTGAAAACTGCATTCAAGTATGAAATATAAGAATATAATGACATGTAAGATATCAGAAGCTTAAAATAAACCTTAAAAGTACTTTGCTTGCATATTTATATTTTGGGGGCGAAACCTTTTTAAGGGGGTGAGAATTTTAATGACCACATTTGTGCTTAATTGGTAAACTAGGGTTTACCTAAATGATTACATGCTTGATTAGATTGAACATCGTTTAGACTTGATTAATGATAGTAGATCGATTGTTATGTTTCAAACCTAAGAAGAAACTCTAACTATGATTTTAGTTTGAAGAATTAGGGTTTGAGAAATGTAAACCCTAATCGGCAAAAATTAGGGTTTTGATAGGACATGAATATGGAATTTGATCAGGATAGCAGTGTGGTAAATGATTTTTCATATTTTCAAAAAATTTTGTATTTAATTGAATTTTGGATATGATATGGATAGCTCAATCATGCATATTGGAGAAAAATTTCAGAATATTTGAGTGTTCTTTGAATGTGGTTCTCAGTTGAACTATACTTTGACCAAAATGCTGACAGAGTGCTTTTTAGCAGTGCAATGTTTTATTTTTTATTTATTTATTGGTAACTCCAAATGATCTGAAATTTTAACTGGAAATATAAAACTCTATCATAAATAACATGTAAACTTTTCATAAATTTTCGATGCATTTAGTTCTTATCAGTAGATGAATTATAGTAATATTTTTATGATAGAAAATTCAGCTAAAATAAGAGAAAGTATAGTGAGGGGTCAATGTGTAATTGACCCAAGCAGCTCAATTTCTCTATATGGTCAACCTAACACACAAGGAGCTCTCATAATTCGTGATTCAATCTAGAGAAATGAAATCCTAGAGAGAGAGGGAGAGTTAGGGTTTGAGAGGAGAAAGTGATGGAGATACTGACCTAGGATTTTGCGGTCCGAGGAATGATGCAATCATGTAAGTTTAGCTTCTTTGGATATAGTTTCATGGTAAATTTTCTCTCAGATGTCAAGATTCCATCCCTCCCCTATTTGGATTCATAATCATATCAAATCAAGTCCTTTTCTCACTCTTTCTCTCATATTCTTCAATTCTAGGGTTTCCGAGTTGAAAGGAAGAAGAATCAGGTGAATTGCTAGGGATTTGATATGAGATCAAGATTTTCAAGGATGATTTGTGTTTTTAAGATGTTTTATAGCTTAGGATGAGTGGGTAAAAGAATATTTCAATCAATTGTACTCAATCAGATGGTTTTAATTTATATTCTCAATTTCTCCCTAGATGATAATAAATGAAAAGAACTATTCTTGAATTCAGTTTATAAAATACTTCAATTCATGTTCCAACTATGATCTAAAAATGTTTATATGATGACATGGATATAGATATCCATGTATCTTTAATACCAAATAATTAAGAAGTTTATTGAGAATCTTCTGAAGATCTGAATTTTCAAGTTATTTGCGTGTTTGAACAACATTATAGTTGAAATTCATATTTATGTGTATATGATCTTACTTATGTTCCTAGTGCATATAATTCTACATGTTTGATCTCTTTGATTTGATATATGGACAAATAGAGTTTTTTTTATTTTCACAATACATATCCTATGAACAGCAAGTAATCAATGATGGAAACCCAATATAGTATGCTTTTACAAGTATACATATCTAATCTAGTAGTAAATGGCCGGTTGAAATGATTCATGTGATATTATGGGATTTTATCTGAATATTATCTTATATGCATATATGTTTTGTTTATGAGATTTGGATTTTCTAACTCAAATACTTGTCATGAAATGCATATGTTGTTATGCTATTGCAAGTAGAGATATGACATACCCTAGATAGGTATGTTAACGATGCCATGCATAAATGTGAGAAATGTTGAATGAGAATATTTATATTAGTAGACATGATATATGTTTGAATACATGAGAAGTGCTATATGTGCATGAGTAAGGAGCAACCCTAAGAAAGGGGTAAACAATATGTTAAGCATTCAGTTCAGTATTATCAGTGTATTAAGAAGTTCAATTGCATGATTCTAGTGTATAAAGCATCAAGTGGACATGTATTCTGTTATTTAAGAATTTTAGTCTGCCTGCAGGTATAAAATGTTGATTTCTCAGTATATTATATTGTTTTGAGTATATTGCTCTACCAAGTTTAGAATGATATACATGTTGTGGTATAAACTTCAAATAAATAGACATGGTACCATAGAGATACCAGAGTCAAGTATAAGTAAGGGGAAAAGATACAATATAGTAAGAGCTTTCCAAGAATAATAAAATAATAGACTTAAGAGCCCTGAACACCGTAGATTCCCTATGAGAGGTTTGTGTCGTAGGGATGAAATGACCTAACCCTGGCAGTGTCCAGTATACGGGGGTCGGAACGTATTAAAAGGTGGTACGGGGGACGAAGCCCTAGTGGAAGTCTCCTTAAAATACAAATTGTAGTGTCCAACATCAACCAGAGATCCTGGTGGCACTAGAGTATAGTAAAGCCAATAGGTGGCTTGACTCTCCACCTATGTGCTCAGGTTAGAGAAGTCCAGTTTTTACGGCATAATAGGTGTGTCGAGGCCAGAGAGCCATTTTCCTGTTGTAGACCAGCGACGTAGTGAGGCTTAGCATTCCCAGGTTTGTCAGCTAAGTCTTATACAGTGAGATCGTAGCTCGCTATGAGTCTTCATATGTAGAGTACACTGCATATGATCAGAGGATAAGCTAAAATATGATAATATAAGTTTAAAGAGTTTCTTATAAGTAAGAAGAGTTGAGAAAGGTTTGATTTTAGTTTTGCAGCAGTTGTTCTTTAAATGTAATATTGAATATAGTGAGGATTATATTTCCATACTTGTTTATTTCTAATGATGTAGGCTTCAATGTTATTAGTAAGTTTTTGAATATCTAGTATTTTAATTTGAAATTACTATCTTGTTTTATTTCAATTATCCAAGAATGATAAATGTCTAATTCGGTACTTTAGATTGCATTATTGTTTTACTCATTCACTGAGCGAGTAAGCTCACCCCTCTACTCAAAATTTTTAGGGAAACTGAGGGGATTGAAGATATCATTGCATCTGAGTAGATTTTCCACAAGAGTTAAATCTGAGTATAGTTAAGTTTAGTCGGTCCTTGTCACTCTAGGTCCTTGTAAAGAAATAAGAGAAAGTTGTAAATGATGATGTATAACATTATTCCTCTTTTAGCAATATATGTGAATCATCAAGTCTTATGTGCTTAAAAGTATGATAAACATAATGAATGTTCATACATGCATTTTTACAGTTGAAATCAGATTAGAGAAATCAATGCTTAGATTCCCTTTTAAAGTTAGTTTATGTGGTTCAATGCGAGAAAACAAAGAGTTTGAAAAAGAAGAAAAATTTAAGGGTGATCTTTGTATTACGTTAAATCATCAATTTATGCCCTAATCTCATGATTAGTGGTAATTGTGGGATGTGGGCGTGACATTGTGTTTGACATTTGATTCTACAAAGAAATATTGCAACTTTTCAAAATATTTTTTATTTCGATTGATTTGATCATTTTTACGATATTAATTAGGTCTTTAATTATTATCGCTCCCGCTATTTTATTCAAATTGATATCCATCAGTATAAATCCAGAATATTACAACGTACAATATTCTAGTGGGCCAAATCCAACACATTGTGGCCCGATCAACATTGCAAACACAGTCAACCATCAAGGTAGGCAACTCTTGCCAATTACATCATTTGCAATTCTAGATTAGATGATACGTGCCACTCCTTACCATAAACATCTGCATGCTTCTGGGCTCAGACGCTCTGAGAATCACCAGTCAAGCCTGACCCAAAAGTCGACACGATAATAATGCACCCCGTGGAGGCAGAACCTACACTATTACCATCACACTTCCACGAGATAGATGGTGCACTCGCCAAAGGCTAAACCTACACTCGGTCGAACAAGATTTTCATGTGGGTTGCTTTTGGAAAGCATCGAAGACTTGATATTATAATTGAGGGAGTTTATGTATGTATATACATACCTTATCCAAATCACCACATATATAGTATGTATCATATACATGTTATAACCACAAACAAGAACATGCAATGAATAAAATACACAAGTGATGGTTATGTCCATACTAATGTAATTCCTTGGAGCCACAAGGAATTACAACCACCTATGGTCCACATCATATGCAACCTGTTGTTGGTGAAGATTTGTGCTCGAACCAATCTGGGTTGATCGGTTCAACTCTTGAACTGGTAGACTCGCCTCCTGGTCGCTTGGTTGCACTTTATTGAAGCGATCATCTAGTTCTCAGGTCCAAGCAGCATCTAGACACCTCCAGTCAGTCAGTTGGGCTACCAGTCAATCATTTCATCCTCCTGTCATATGGCCTCCTTAGTCCTCCAGTCAATCGATTTGTTTCATGATCCGTCGTTTCTGTGACGACAGTCGCCAAACCGACAAACAAATCATCATTAATTAAGCGGAATTAAACATAAACAGCATATTAACGAAAATCACTAAAAATTAAAACCATTTTTCAAAGAGATCCATTCCAAAGAAAACTCTTATTGAAAGGTCCAAAACCTTATATACATCATTATTCACATTGTACATATCCAGTACATCTCATCTCGAGAATAACATATAATAGTTGCTTTACCAAACTATACATGAGCAACATAAAACCTCGAGGCATGTAAGCCAAAATCTCTTATTAATCATAAAACCAGTACGAACCAACTCCAAGGACCTGAGAGTACAGAGACGACACATAGGACTCATATCTACAAGACATGACAGACACTACACTCAACCTGAGCTGTCACTGCTGCCTCAGCTGTTATTCTTCCTCTATAGAAAGGTCTTCACCTCCTCGTGCACATCCTCCTAAAAATTTGGGTCCCACGGGGATGAGACAATTATAATTGTCCCAGCGAGAGATATAACTCTCCACCAACCATATTATTATTATAGGTAAACAGTAAATAACTGAGCAGGGGATTCTTTTATATTCAACAGCAGAATTTAATCACTATTTAAGCAGAATAGAGCAATCTCATCTTTTAAAGCATTGTAGCTATATGTGATAAAGCAGTAATTCGTCTATTCATTTTATAAGGAAAATGAAGAACATGTATAACATCTATCCATTTAAGATGTATAAAAGTAATGTATCATCATCCAATGATTTCCGTATTCAATCCTTAAGCAAATATTCTATACGGATGATTACATTTTACAATCACACTTATGCCCTGGGGAGATAAGGTATACTGCTCATACTCCAACCGACCACTGCGAAGTCGAAATCGGTACCATACATAGATCAATGGAAGAGCCGGACTCCGTGACCTCCCACATCTCGGTCAGTGCGAGACCACAAGCAGGACCATGTCAACTGCTTATCATTGCTTACCAGGGTATTCTGGAAACTGCTATAAGAGTTACAGCGTCAGCTGCCTCTCTTCGGCATCGAGAGATTTAATGGTTATCTCACATCGATCTGGCATTCATTACCATCGGGAGATTCATGATACATCCATCCCGACACATATAATGAAGGATTGAGAGATTTCATGTTTATCTCACAGCAATTTCTTCATCAGGGCATAAGGTATTCGCGCCCATCACCCCCACATATTCAACAATATGTGTTCATCAGTAGATCCCGTAGGAAAACCTGTTTCACCATCACCATCTACTGACGATGATGGATCTATGGCCAGGGCACTACATGATAAGATTCCACTTGATTAATTAAGTACATTACCATATTATTTTAGCATCAATCAAGTTCCAAACAAGAATTATTATAATAGATGCTACAAAGAAAGGTGTATCTATCAAGTACTTTTCAAATCTTTAAAACACATGATACTTGGGATCTCAGTCCCTTGTCACATTATTGGGAGTTCTCATCCCTTCTCAACATCATTATCATGATTACTGGATCTGGGTATTCAAACCCTTAGTTCATCACAGAACATTGTTACCACTTATCAGGTAACCAATACCTCTAGGTCCTCAGACCAAGGTATACATGGTACTTGTTATACAAGCATCTCACATGGCTCACAAGGCCCATTAAGTATCTTGTCACCTCTCACTAGGCAACAACTTATTCACATGGCTCATAAGTCCATTACACATCTTATCACCTCTCACTAGGCAACAACTTATTCACATGGCTCACAAGGCCATTACACATTATACTTTTTATGCAAGTATTTAATCATGCCTTACAAGGCTTATGCAATAAGAGAATTACAACCTTCCCATCATTGGGGTTAGGGTTTCCCCTTTATAACCGATTAGGATTTCATATTCATTTTATTGATCCAAACCCTAATTCATTGCTCCACACATCTAGGATCATATATTGATATCATAAGTATTCAATCACACTTATTTATTCTCATCATTTATCATTAAATGATCATCAACACAAGGTATGAGTTCCTCTTTCATCCTTATCAGGGTATGATTACATCATACTTTATCAACTTGGCTTAACCCCTTTCTCAAGGTATGTTAGCCCACACTTATCAAAGTGCATTAAACTTATTACAACTCAATGTAACAATTGACATAACACACTTCATGTGTTACTTATCCAAGTATATTGGATTTAAGGTGCATCAACCTTGAAGTGCTGGATGTGATATCTATCATGTCTTGATGTATCACTTCCCTCATCACTTTTAACATACTTAAGTTCATCAACTTATCTTGTATTAGGGTATGTCCCATCCTAATACTTTATGCACTATCTCATCACATTTATCATGTAATGTATTGGTCCTAAGTCACACATTTGAATTATTCAACCATAATCAATGATATGGACTCATCTCGGGTTAAGGCATTATTGATATAAGGTTGTCCATTATCAACCACTCTAGGTGCTTATCCTATAAAGGTATTAGCCACACCATTACTTGGTGTTACACTCATCACTCCTAAGAATGTCTTTCCCTCACCTTTACAAGGTGTATAAGGTTAAAGATGTGCATATGTTCACCATATCGAGTTGTAGGTGTACAAGCACCACCATATCGGGTTGGAGGTATATGACCATCATCCATATTGGACTAGAGGTGTTTGTATGTGTTACCCATGTCGTTCATGAGGTACTAAGCCATCACCATTTTGGTCTAGAGGTGCATTCAATCACCATATCGGGCAGTGCACCATCTAGGGTCGGCCATGACAGATTAGCGTTTGCCATATCGGTTTCAACCCAATATACAAATCAATAGGAGTGTAGGGCACCAAACCATATTGGGATACACCATCAAATATTAGGTTGCAACACCCATGTTGGGTTAGGTTTGATTGTGATGGGCACATGGTACATATATGTGTCGCCCATGATGCTTAAGAGGTATCAACTCATCACCATATCGGCTACCATATTGTCTAGGGTTGTGTATCGTGCAAGGTCATGTGTCGTGCAACCATGTCATGAAAAGTAATGTAGGCCTCATGATACTAAGTACCAATGATGTATTATATGATCATACCATGCATTCCCACTTGTTACTCTTCACTTATATCGGGTTACCCAAATTAGGGTTTCTTGTCATCTTACAAGTATATAATTGACCTTGTATCATGCATGGAGTCTATACTTGACTCCCTATCGTGCAAGAGGTGTCTACTACACCCCTGTATCATGTAAAAAGGTATACAATTATATCCATATCATTTTAGTGAAGTAGGTGCATCATCATATCGGGTTAGGGGTGCTTTCTTGTGTACATGCACCCGATATCACTTTTATAAGGTGATATCATCATATTCAAGCTCTAGACCTTTGTTATAACTGATATAATTCATGGTAACAGGTCTAAGAAACTACTAGAACTCATAATTTCATCAATTATTTCAGGAAATTTAAGAATTAAAAGTATTTCACTAATTATAACAATTTAGGTGAAGAATAATAACATGGTTGAGTTCAAGTTATATAACCCGCCTTAAGAACCACTTCAAAGCTCCAAGCTCCAAAGATCCATGTTCCTAAGGTTTAAGATGACTTTATAAAAGGTCCAAGGCTCGTTCAAAACTCCTTCATATACATGGAATCACCATGGATAAGCAATTGGTGAAGAAGAAAAGAAAGGTAGATCATAACCCTAATTCCATGCTTCAATTCAAACTTGAAGACAACTATATCTTACCTTAGGGTTAATTTTTGAGTTCCTTAGCTCCTTGTCCGACGCCCTACCACTCTTGGGCGATATGGACTTCCTCTCGGCCGACACAACTTTGCTTGTGGCCGATACCCCCTCACTTGTGGCCAAAATCACTTCAATTGGCCGATATCAACTTGCTATGGGCAATATCAACATGCTATGGCTGATATACTTGCTATGGCCGATACCCAAGGACTATGCATGATACCCTTGTGCTATTGCACGACATGACACCCCTCTTGAATGATATGATACTCACTTGTACGATATGGCACTCACTTGGAGTCAAAACACTTCACTCTATGGCCGATATCACCCTATATGGCCGATATCACCTACTTAGGCGATATGGTCTTGACATGGGTGATATCCCAATGCCTATGCACAATACCACAGCATCCCTTCACGATATGGGATCTATATGCACGATACCTTAGGGTAGTAGGGTGGTAAGGGTCGCGAAATTGCACCAAGGGGTGAAACTAGGGGTATATATACTTGTTGATCATGAAGAAAGGCAAAAATGAGGTGTCAACATTTTGAGCTAGTAGGTGCCACGTGTCATGCATGGGTGACACGTGTAAATGCATGCATCAACATTTATCTTTACATGAAAAAATGTTTAGGATCATCTAAATATGCAAATTTGTCCATTTCTTATCCATTTGGATAAGTCATCTAGGTTTAATCACTATTTTAAGTCAAGCCGATACACTTTTTCTAAGGAAACTTGTTGGCCATCACACCTCACCTCCTTGAGGTGCTTTGCACGATATGGACTTTTTACAAGAGTTCACAAAACGATATGGGACACCTCCTTGGGCTCCATGGCCGATAGGCACTCATATATAAGCTTTTCAGCTTGATACAACTCAAGTTAAGCTTCCAAATTCAACCCTTTTCTTGGTCATTTCTTCACCAAGATTACCATCATTCATAATGGAATCAAACATGGTGTATCATTCATTATATCTCCTCTAAATTATACATAGAGGAAGTAGGAACACTCTAGAGGTTTTAATTTGCATATTAACCCCACATATTGGGTAAATTATAATTTGTACCAAAATTGGTGCACAATGCACCAACATTGTTTCAAACAAGTTCAACTTGGAATTTAGGCTTTCCACAAGCCACCACCTTGCATCATTCTCTTTATAATGATGCTAAAACACATGAGGCATGTTCAACATGTGACATTTTGCATTATATCCCCTCAATTTGGGTAAATTGCACTTTGGTCCAAAACAAAGGAAAATTGTTCAAACAACATTCAATCGGGACCAAACTTGAAACATGAGTGTGTCACATGATAAAAAAACACCTTAGAGGATTATATTAAAGTTCTAATCAACTTAATTATCCAAAACAAATAGGGTTACCTCATAACCGAGGTCAGGGTCGTTACAGTTTCGTCTTTGTGCATATCGTGATCTCACATCAAAATGTAAATTAAAACTATCCTATTTCTTATTAAATTATATATGGAGAAAACCCCAAGTTACATTCGAGGGGAAATAAGAAGAAGAACACTATTTTATATTTGGAAAGGAGAGAGAGGCTTGGTATGCAGACCGATTAAAAATAGGAATAAAGAACCACAACCATGCGCACACAGATCTGGAGTTTTGGCCATAACCATGCTTCACACACACCATCAAAACTGATTTTCGGCGACACATGTAAATTATATATATATATATATATATATATATATATATATATATATATATATATATGTGTGTGTGTGTGTGTGTGTGTGTGTGTGTGTGTGTGTGTGTGTGTGTGTGTGTGTGTGTGTCTGTTTGGGTTCTGTATGTGGTGATTAGACAAATGTGCACATCAACCAGTTTAAATATTCACATCGCATGCAATAAATAAATATGATAAAATCAAAATCCGATCATATTGATTATCCCAAAACATAATTAATTGACGTGGCTCTGATACCACTGTTGGGAAATATGACATCAGATAGGCAACGGAAACAAAAAAAAATACTGACGTACTTCCCATTAACTAGAAGATCGCGTCAATAACTATGCAATGGGAAGGATGGTTTCACAAAGATATACCTGGTCCTAGAATAAGTCCAACGACTATCCTCATCGATGTAAATGCGCACTCTATTTTGGATGGTGGCTATGCAGTTCCTAGATGCACTTGGACTTGTCTGACTGCTCCTCCACAAACACCAGACTCAGACAACTGGTGTAGTGGCTCCTCAAATCTCGCTACGGACTGTGAGTTGACGTTGTCCTCCTAGCAGTAGCCAAAGGACTCCTACCTCTAGAGTAATCCATACAGACCAACTAGAACTCTTGTCGTCCTACAAGAATGGATAGGAAGGAGTTGTCCATCTCGTTGGTGTACTAGTCACCAACATACTCTCCCACAACAATGATCATCAGTTGTTTCTATCACGTGGATATCCCTCTAGGACTTGCCAGGGCTCTCATGGTTACCACAGCTAGAGAGGACAACAATTGTTAAAGCAACTGATTCTCAATTATCTGCGTAGTAGTTGTGCTCTGGGAAGCCCCCAGTATCCCTCTATATATATGAGGGGTTAGGGTTAGGGTTCCTAGTCTCCAGCCAATGCAAGACTAAAGCGGGAGTGGAAAAGATAGGAAGATCTTGAATTTCTCAACAATTCTAGAAGTTTCACAATCTGTGTGCACCGAAACGATCGTCTCGCCCAGTGAGACGGTCGTCTCGCACACAATATGGTCGTTTTGCTAAGAGAAATGGTCATTTCGCACCTTCCAATTCTGTACATATGTTGGTAATTCAATTTTAATTAGTACTCAACTTGACGTCAGCACCAATCCTTTATGTAATCAAATTGCACTCCTAAAACAGGTGTTTGGTGCAACTGAGATGGGCGTCTCGCACCAGGATAGACGTTCGTTTGGTGCAACTGAGATGGGTGTCTCGTACCAAGCCATATGGCCATTTTACACAAGCGATACGGGCATCTCTAGCCAAGCAAAAGTCCAACCAATGTATAATACAATCATCCTGACACTCCAAACGACAGTCTCAACACTTGAACCGGTCATTTCGTAGTCTAGTCAGCTGATCTGTTGTGTGAAGTGGAATACCTAAACACTTTATTAATCAATTCAATTATCATTCAAGATCAAACTCTTATTCTAGATGAGTTCCTATGTGTGTGACCCTATTGGTCCCATATCATGTTGGCAGTGAATGTCTATAACTAGCTTATGACATCACAAGCAATGAGCGGTGCCTAGTTGCACATCATTGATACCCAAGTGAATGGAAAGTTGGGGAGCAACTTCAACCTACAATCTATGTATGGTGTTATAGTGTTTGTATAGTTTCTTTGTCACTGATATCCAGATTGAACTAGAGGCATGGAGTAGTCATCCTCATTATTATTCAATCGTATTCCTTGAACTAGAGCAGACTGTATGAGACATATGTAAACTCAATATCATATATTGACTCACACGCATATGGCCATACTTTTCTCAGTCTCACTAATCAAGATGCCATTGGATATCATACTCCTATCGGAGGGACGAATCCCATTTCTATCACTCACAGTCAATCCCCATGTGTCAAAGTTACACAATCATCACCTTTATAACAGCCCATGTTTCGGGAATGTGTTTGATGATGTCAAAGTGTACCCAATGACATGTGATGAGTGTAGTGATTTTAGGTCTAAGAACCACAACCACCACCATCACTGTGAGAGATGACTATGACTTCCATGAAGATGGCTTCCATGTGTCATTCAGGAGGTGGGTCTATCTGATACACTATTCTCTAACATGTATCTATGTGCTTGGTTTTATATTTCCATATCATGACTAATGAGATTTATTCATCAACCAACTCACACTCTAATCTTATGTGTCATTGTTGTCTATCAACCTTCCATAATGATAACCGATCAGGGACATAATGAGAATATGTATATGTACTCTTAGCATCTGTATGATCTCATTTCTTCCAAGTCTAATACTTGAAGACATATGTCATCGAGTAATAATATTCTGTAGATATTTATTATGTTATTCATTATCTCATAACTAAATATACAAAATAAATTAGAAGCTTGCCTTTATTATTATCAAATCAGATATATACTACCACATCCCAATCACCATATGATTAGCTCTCTGGGCATACATACCAACATTTATATGATTTTTAATTGAATTTGATCGATTTATATGATTCATATATAACTCTTTGTCACGCGATGGTTATGTTTCATGCATACCTGCCCCACTCCAGTTGGGATTTTCGGATCTCGGGTACACAAAGGACTCTCCATTCTTATCCCTTACCTGACGCCAGAGTCCCTTGGACTACATAAGATTTTGTAATACCCCGGTCTCTTTGCCACCTTGTGCCCTCCCTAGTCAGTTCCAACATAACGGAACAATCCAGAAGAGATCGCCACATCATCACCTCGCCTCGCGGTTGGGATTCATCCCAAACTTAAAAGGGCTTCATGCCCTAGCATCTCCAAACCACGAGGGACTCTATTCCTCCCATGTTTCCTATTACTATTGGGAATCCTAGTCACTACAAGACAAAACACCTATAAACAGAGATCCCTTAACCATTGGAAACCCCAGAGCACAAGACTACATGTCCCTCTAATTCAGGATGTCATTGTGCAAACCTACCCTGCTCCACGTGCATCTACCTACAAGGTCAATTTTGTCCCCATTTAGGTGACCACCATGGCACCTTCTAGGACCTGGAATACCTTCTAAAGTCCACACAGAATCTTCTTCAATCATCCATTGTGATCTGGTGCATTTGTATGTTGTTTCCCTCTTTTTGCCTAGTTCTCAATTTGTGAGCAATGCCAATGCTTTTACCCATTGTTGTCCATTAATGCATCGCCTTTAGCTATGTGGGTTGTGATGGTTTAATCTCAATGCTTGAATTAGGTCTGATTACCCAATTTCTGAGTTCATCTCCTTCCTGTCATGGCGGAAGGAGTTCTGGGTGCCCCAGTCGCACCTCGAGTTCGGGCTCTCTATGGCCGGAAGATCATAATGAATGCAACAGTTTAGGTTTTAGGCCAACACCACAAGAAAATATTGGGTTTCCCTCTCACGTTTTCTCCTAAAGTTTATGCTTTAGATTTTTCATGTTGTCACGAGGTAAGGGAAGACGAGGAGCAACTGATTACACTTTTTCCCTCTCTTCTTTGTTTGGTTGTCACGCTTTGACTTGGTGATATTGGGATTTTTGCTCGCCTTTTTCTCTGTCATGTACGTTGTTCCTGTGGGCCCTTTTTTCCAGCTAGAAGTGTCATGTTGGCCAACTGGACAAAGGGCCCCGTGACTTGGATAATTCGAGTCATCGTGTTGTTATGGATTTTTTTAGTTGGTCCAAACTTCAAAATTCATAATAAATCAACAACTCATCAGAAAAATATGAATAAATAGTCGTTGGAAAGGATTTTTTGAGGAGAACATATATTCGGTGTTTCCAAATATGATATCCAATACCTCTGACCATGTTTTCCTAAAAGACCCAAATTATAGTTTAGGATGATATTTAAGGTGATAATTAATACAAAGCATGCTAATTTCAAGGAACTTAGAATTTACTCAAGACCATGGAGACTAAATTAGGATTTTCTTTTCTCCAAGTAAGTAGGTCATGCCACTATTGCATATGTATTTGTGATGAATTGCATGTTATGTATGATTTAGGATCATGCTTTAAATTTCCAAGTTAATTAATGTAATAAAGATAATGATGATGTCTCTAATTATATTATTGTATGTTGATTGCTATATTCATAAAGTCCTATTCTTATCACTAATGTTCATTACTTTAATACTATACCATTTAATGATTAAGACATTGAGGAAAGAATCATGTAAATCATGTAATGTTAATTTCAAGATTAAGAGGGGAAAATCCCATGAGGATTAAGGTAATGCACTTAATTTGTAAATTACTTCTCTTGATGTTATTTTGTCTTTATGGCATTGATGAGCACTTTGGTGCAACCAAGATGAGCCTTAACCGGCATGATGAGTAGTTTGGTGCAATTATTGGATGAGGATAATTTTCGTTGATGACAAGATAAGAATAATGATGTTAATGATTAAGATAAGAGCATTAAGTAACTTACTATATATTTATTGCAATGATGGACCTTTATGGTCGTTATAGGGTTCCTAGCAATGATGGCTTTCCGAGCATGATGTGCCCCACATGGACAATGATGGAGAGAATGCATATAGTAATGTTTCTTAATTCATTGATGTTATGAAATCTAAAGTGTAATGATAATTCTTAATGTTAAGTCATGTCAAGTTTATTTTAGTTCTAGTATATATGTTTTTATTTTTTCAGTTCTTATAAAATGCATAGTGTTGCTTATCTACATTGTTGCTTTGTTTCGCATGGTCATGGGACGAGATGTCCCTAGATCAAGGAGCAAAGGAATTTGAAGTGAGTTTTTCAAAGTAGAAATCTCCAGGACTTAACTTGGTGGGGTGTCATCTACACCTTAGAAGATCCAATATTAAGTTTCAGAAAAGATTTATACCATAGATTTGGTTTATCTTTCATGTATTAGATTTTAATCAAGAATGAGATAGTTTATAGTATTAGTTTTCTCTTTCAAAGAACAATGTATGAGTCTATATTTTTACATAATGTATGGTGTTTTATTTATCTTTTTGTTATAGTTATCATGTTTTGTAATGTTCCTCCAAACCTAGTGACCCGTGTTATGGACAACAAAAGATTTGCTTCCGTTGATATATATATATATATATATATATATATATATATATATAGAGAGAGAGAGAGAGAGAGAGTCAGGATAGAATACACTCGAGTGTATCCGGAGCGGAATACACTCAAGTAGTTTTTCATGATGCAATATTTTTTCTGAAAATCTAATCCGTTGATTTTCTTAAACATCTCGTGAACAACTCATACGCAAAATTTGAGCACATTTGGATATGTATAGCTCATGTTATGAAGACCGCAAAAATTATGCACTTCAAATTAGTTTCACGCGTTGATTTTGTTGCCCTTGGATGAGTGACTTACACTCATCCAAATGGGCTCAAAATTTGTATGTAGCCTAGTTATAGTATGACGGTGAAGATCAACGGTTTACAATTTGAAAAAAATAGTCTGAATATGCAAACACACTTGAGTGTATTCGTGCGATTCGTACACTCGAGTGTATTCTAGCCTGACTATATATATATATATATATATATATATATATATATATATATATATATATATACACTTAGAGGGGCGTTACACAAAGTGTCAAACAAGTGTCTAAATGCACTAGTATGAATACGGAATTTTTATTCACATTTAAACGTAATGACATGAACTACGTCGATTCATAATCACTCCAGTACATGATGGACTAGAAATTCACACCTATCTCGCTCGCATCCCATTGTGTATTTTACAGTCATTGTGCTTTATAACTAGCACAGTGAGACGCCATTCCATATGATCATGCAGCAAGACATCAAGGTTGTGAAATTTAATTGGTAACCTAACCGTTAAAGGGCATGTTTGTTTAACTGAATCTGACCGGAGTGGATTGTATCTCATACTCCAGCAGCGTGAATATTAGGTTTGGTTTGAAGGAATAGCAACATGATAAGATAATGTTGCACTTTTGGACAAACAATAAACGAGGATGCAATTTTACATTTCAAAACTGTTGGGTGCTGAGATCCAGCAGGCGTTCCACGCGAGCACACTACAAACGCTCACGGGAACAAGGTTCCCTCTGGGGACCGTGACTGACGACTTGCAGTTACCCAAACATAATTTTTTTATTACAGGGATGCTTCAAACAGAAAACTCCTTTTACCAAGATCATCTTAATGTTGCATTTATTCGAATCTTAGGCCTGGTTTGGCTGCCGACTTCCTAAATTCTGGTATTCCAATAGACGGATTACTATTTTGTAAGGTAAAGAGAGCGGTTAGCTGGACGTGGCTTGCAGATTAGCGTTGTCCACCCGCATAAGAAAGACGAAATGACGGGCAGGATGGCGGCATTCTCAATACCGCCGACCATGGCGTGACTCGAAAAGACGATGTCACCGTTACAGCAATTAAGAGACGGTAGTCGTGAGTGTTGCTTACAGCGTGATATCCTATAGATTACTATACTAAATACCAGCGGTTAAGAAATCTGCGGCCAAACTAGGCCTTATTGAATGCAGCAAACCAAACGCTCCCAAATCTGCCGGGAGTGGCCTAGGATTGAAACCCTAGTGATGTTGTCTCACTTACAGCAGGACAGCGTAAAGACCTCTTTGCGTATTCACAATAGGCTAGGTTGCTTCCTGGAAATAAAATATCGTCAAAAAAAGACAGGTTGTATTTGGACGTGGCATTTCAACACGCTGGTTTTGAATTTAAACAGCTTGCTGCTTGAGCATTTACACTGGATATTTAAGTGTCAAATAGTATAAATTGGGTCTTTTCGTTCCACATTTAAACGTAGTGGCATGAACTAGGTCTATTCGGAATCACTCTAGTACCTGGCGGACTAGAAATTCACACCATCTTGCTACCATCCCCTCGTGTATTTTAAGGGCCATCATGCTCTATAGCTAGCACAGTGAGACGCCATTCCATATTATCATACAGCAAGACATCAAATGTGTTCACAGTGAAAGCACAAGGTTTCTTTGTAAGAGTGAAGTGCAGTCCGTGTTGCTTACAAATCATGAGTAAACGTGCCAAAGCCACCCAGGCACAGTACAAAGCAAATACAGAATGTGCAATATTTGTAGGAAAATGGCAATAGATTAAAGATGTGTCAATGAATTTTAATAAGCATCTCGTGCATCTGAATCACCCAGAGAATTCACTCCATAATAAATTGAACGGATTTCATCAAGGTGGAGGGTAATCCTAACACTGTCAAGAATACCCAATGTCAGTGAGTATACACATCAAATACATCTCCCTAACGGATCATGCAATACATATTACAAGTAACAACAACAGAGGAAATTGTATTTCCTCAGGATCATCTAGCTACCCTAAGCCTGTCGCATGTTACCAGAATCCCCCAATGATCCCAAGCAAACTTTTCAACCAGATGAATCAAAATTTCCAGTTCCTTGTGAAAATGCTGATGGCGGGTTCTGAAAATCTGAACCAGAACTTGACTCGAGGATCTGATTAGCGAGAACCAAATCTGAGTCAGCATGCTCAGATCCAGCAGAGCTTCGATGTTTCTTCACAGGCCTCTCGCGTCCAGGGCTTCCACGCAATGAACCGGCAGGGCAAGTTGAATCAGGTGTCAGTGGCTCATGGCCAGATGGCACATCATCATCATGTAAGAGATTCTTCAGTAGGCCGTCGTTCATTCCAAGCTCATTGTTTGGATTGCCATGTGGTGTCTGAGGGACCGGGGCTGCAGTATCCGAGTCACTTTGCTTGGAATCTTTGGAGTGGTCAGTTGTGGTGGCATCAGGACCAGCGTCACCAATCACGCCGCTGAGCCTTTGTTGCTCTTCGATTATCTTTTTCAGGTACTTTCCTTGGGCTTCTATGCGCAATTGTAATTGTCTTTGAACCTGAATAAAAGATTATGCAAATTATCAATTCTATAAGCACTTTTACAAAATGTCACAATAGATTCAAAATGCCACATTTAGACTTAAAGTCAGCTATAAAATGCTATGGCAAATGGTTTGTCCCACCGAGATAGCAGCTAAACGGGATCTCATTACATCTTTCCAATTCCTCTTTTATCTTGCCATTTTCTGAAGATTATATCTTGTCATTTTCTGAAGGTTGTACATAGTTTACTACATTTCTAAATTAATAAGCAAAAATCGGGAGGCAGAAGATGTCAACGGAACCTTAAATAGTCACATCTGATGGCACTGGCATACTCTATTCTAACTGGCAACCATTGGACGTGGGGTCAATAGTCACATCATCTAAAAGAAGCTAAGAATATTAAAGTTAGTCAACATATGAGAGTATGGAATACAGCTTACGCTGCTATTCTTAAAGACCAACATATGAGAGCATGGAATACAGCTTACGCTGCTATTCTCAAAGACCAACATGTTTACAAGTTTCATGTATATAGGTATGATTTCGTCATGAAAAGGAACTTTTCCACCAAACATGGCAAGCTAGATTGATTTGGTTCAGTAGAATTTCAAAATCTACATGTACTGTAAATGCAATAGAAAAATAATAGATTGGCCAAAAACCCATTTCACCTTAAGCATCCAAATCATATAAACAATAAACCACCAATGAAATCTTCCTTCGCATGCATATGAAACATCTATGGTCTTAATTACAAGAGTACAACTATATTTTTGAGAAGCCCGTAGAGTAGATTAATAGAGTATCAGAGCTGAGCCATCGAGTACAGCTGACGCTGCTTTTCTCGAGGACCAACACTACAATCTTCATTCTTGATTAATTTCACTTGACCTAGACCTCTTCCCTTTTTTCTCCTACACGGGTCATATATTAGACCATTTTCCCCTTTTCTAGTAGCAATGTCGTCAAATACCTGAACCTGGCCTCTTCAAGTCTCTTTTTAGTTCTTAACTTTCTCCTTTACTAAATTGCATCTATACAATGTAGTGTCGAGATGTGGGTACGCTCTTATGAAGCTCTTAATTTTATATCTTTTTTGTACTTCATCATTCCACCACCATTTCTTTGCTACCCAAAATTGATAGGATTAAAAGATTATAGGCACCTTTGATGGTGAATGTCCCAAACATTAATTGGTGAAGGACATGAGTAGGAGAAAAACTCCCTAGAGAGTCTGCTTAAGTTCGATTAGTTAGGCTTTCGTTGCTTGGCAGTTTATTATTAGTTCTAGGAACTAAATCTAAACCTACTAGTTATTTCTAGGAAGTTAATTGTAAGCTCATATTTTATTGATATACTTTGAGTTGTTTATTTGTTTCGAACATTAAGTAGGTGCTTAGTCACAATTGTCACATCATTAGGGTCTTGATAAAGTTTATTATAAATAAATACCATGAGGTACTTGTCTGGGCAGTCAAGCTTGATTATTGAAATGAATTCCCCATCAATTAGCATAGAGCCCAAAGTCCAAACTCTAGGTCTAGCTCTAAGACACACATCAGTGATCCAAACCCTTAGTTAGATCATTAAACTCAACTAAACAAACCTATGTATAATTCCCCAACATATTGGCATGTTTAGGATATGCCAATTTTTTGGCTTGCCGGAAAAGGTCGTAACTCAAGGTAAAAATTGGGGATACCATTAAAATCCAGTTAAATATGGAAGAGACTATTGTGTAGCAAAACGGTAAAGAGGAAAACTCTATCGTCATAGTGAGGGAGGGGGGAGAAGGCTTTGTGATATGGTGTTGGGTTAGGACACGTCATAAGAAGGCAAAAAAGTGTTATTAAACTTACCATTAAATGCATCTCTATCAATGTTATATCAAAAGATCATGATGTATAGTCATCCAAGTTGTCAAAAGGTATGAAATGTCTATGACCTATATTTTGTTTATGAAAAATAAAGTAATCTGACCCAACATACTATTCTACCTCATGCCAATGATTTCTCCTCCTCCTATATCCAAAGGACGAGATGTGTTGATTTCAACACTAGTTGGACACCCACGAGAATTGAAATCAATCTTAGCTTGTCAAAGACAATTTCAAAAACCCAAGTAACTGTGGATATCATCATCACTATCATCTAAGCCTCAACCTCAACCATGTCGGGGTCGGCTACATGGATCCTTTTTTTCCCAATCAACTATGTTATGGGTCATATTCTGATCAAGACGTAAAGATTAAAATATCTCTTTATAAGATCTTCCTATATTAATTTAGGCATGCCTCTTTTTCTTTTAATTGTGCTTTGATTCTATAGCATTGCTTCGCATGGGCGTGTTGATTGGTTTGCATTGCACATGTCCACACCAAACTTAGTCGGCCCTTATGCACCTTGTCCTCAATGCTCGCCGCCCTCACTTTGTTCCTGATGTAGTCATTGCTCAAGCGATCTTTTCTTGTCTTCCCACACATCGATCTCAACATACGCATTTCAACCACATTTATCTTGTTGAGGCCTTGTTTCTTCACCGCCCAACATTCACTAATATGGAATAGATGGTAAATGTAGTCAATCACAAACCCGGGTGATGGAGAATTAGTGGTAGATTGACATAAAACTTTGTCACTCTTTTTATGGCATGGAATCTCTTATAAATTGTGGATATAAAATTAGAAAACAGAAATTCAATATGAATCTTATGGTTATCGCTATTAACATGCCAGAATAGGCGAAAAAGATCAACGTTAGACAAGAAAAAGAAGCAACGCACAAGACCTCTCGCTTAGCTCGATATGTACCTCTCCCTTACAATCGAGCTACTTTGTTCCTCATGTCGTCTTTCTCCCCAAGCACGCATGTGCAATCAATAATACTCATGAAATGACTACATAGCCATTTTGTTGTTACTTGGAGATTGAACATTTGGTAAGCTATAGCAATGGCTATAAGCCTATAACTAAAAACTAGTACTACATATAAAAATTTGATTGCCTAACTAAAATATCCAAAGAATTGGGGGAACTCCATCTTGGCCAGAATCTCGATTTAGGTGTTAGTATACACAAAACATGGTTCAAATGTAATCATTATCAACAGAGTCCTTAAATTTGCATACTACTACTAAAAAAAGGCGGGAAATTTCATTTGATCATATGTGAACTCATTAAGTATACATCTAGGTAGAGTATAGGTGTTACTTTACCACAAATGTGGCTTGTTTACAAACATTATTAATCAAATTGTTTTCTGAAACATATTAAAAATCTGCAACAACAAAAAAATAGAGGACAACCGTTGTTGGTCATAAATGAGGTCATTAGGTATACATTTAAGTAGGATCTGCATACTGCTAGAGCACCATTTCCAGATGTTCTTAGCATTTAGTTTGAATTCCTCCATGGTATAGAATCATTTCATCCTTGCATACAGTGATCCAACAAGATTTGTCTTATGTGTAGATACAAAACATGGATCAGAAGTCATGTTTAAGCATATGGATTTCAGATTGTTATACAAAATTATTGAATTATATGAGTTCAATTTTCTAGTATGCTACCAAGGCATGGGTCCAACACAAACCTTGCTACCTCACACCACTCACCCACCCCGCATATGAAAAAGGAACGCAAATGCAAATAGAACAACTATCATGCATCTGTGTGACAGTGGGCACCATATTCCACCTCAAGTTTTCCACCTTTTACAGCTTGCATCCAGTGCACCGCCATTTTACCGGTACCATTATACAAATCCAAGAAACTAACTAATGGAAATTCTCATTGATAAATTGTAAGTCTGTAACTCATTCGAAGTTATGTGAAGGGCTAGAACATCATCAAGCAATTGGTTTCGTTCAACAGTAAATTATTCTACCATCTATCTGCAGGGCATGCACTAGATTGTTTGTTCGGAAATGACACAAATTTCTTGATCAATCAAAGTTATTATGTAATTGGCGCTAGAATAAAATAAGGAAAAAAAAAAGCTATACTGTAGCATTTTACAAGATATATAATAAAAATTCCTAACCCAAGGGACTATCTTTATAATAGCAGTACATGAACTCTCCCGAAATAGGCAGTCTTTACTCCCTAATGGACTTATCCTGGGCAGGATGGATCACATGCAGAGTAGGATACTAGAATGAATTTTTTTTCCCTTTTTCATATTCATTGACTAGCAATGAATAGTGGCCCTATATCGAGGCAAGATTTTCAATTCACAAAATTGTTGCATTTTCATCAAGATTTTGTACTACGAGACTAGGTGACATGTGAAATGGGTGGTTTATCGATAGGCTAGCAGTTCGACGAAATTTTGCCTGTTTCAATAGCATTTTGACAATTTTATCAACATTAGTATATAAGAAGCTTCAAATTAACATGTAAAGTTGAGAATCAACGGGAGGGAATTTCCAGCAAAATAGTCAATGAAGTGATCTAGGCGGCATGGAAGTGGAGAAGCTATGTAAAATACTAAAATCCAGTTTTGTTTATTCTAAGCAATAGATCGCTAAATATAACCTCCTGAAGTCATCCTTAACACCATGGCATGCAAGGTTGATGTAGATTTGAGTTGAATCAGCCCACAATTTGGGTATTTTTAGCAAAATCCAAATATTTTTGTTGTTTATGTTAAAAGTCAACGTGTTTTATGCATAGTAACACGCAATCCTACAGAGATCTAAACCGAATGAGCTCATTTCTGAGTGCAATGGTTTTCCCTCTTGTTTTCTGTGAACTTTAAGTAATTTGTTTATTTCAAAAACAATCTGGTAATATATTTAGAAACCAACCATGTTTCATGTATAGCAACACCTAAATTCTATGTAGATCTATGCTAAGGAGCTCATTTTATGACCAAGATGAATGTATCCCACTTTTTTATGTTCAGTAATATAATTATCTTTTAAGGTTTCCTATTTATTCTAACTTTATTTGATCATGTATCATGTATAGTAACACCTAAACCTACTTAGATCTCCCTAGATCTATATCTACTTAGCTCAATTATGATAATTCATTAATGAACAAAATGAATTTTCCAAATAATGTACTTAATTTCTATGAATAAAAATTTAATGCCACAATATGTAGCCGGATGAGCATTGGACTAGGTAGGCGTGATTTGACCCATGTCCCAACCCGCATAACCCGATGCACACCCGGTCCATATAATTTACATGGACGGACCGAGCCAAACATTTTTGACCCAAATTTTTATGCAAGCCGGTCAAGGCCAAGGTAAACCCAGACCCAAATACCCACATGCCCAAGTATCTGAATTCATTACATATACATGTATATATAACCACATATTTATATATAATATCTATGATATGTATGATACATTTGACTGCAAACTTTCAAAACCATATTTCATCTACTAAATATGTTTGGTCAATCATATTAATAAGGCTGAAAAAACAATATACCAAAGTACATACAAGTTTAATGTACCCATTTGATATTTAATATGCTTGTGATAATTTGCAATATAATCTAACCTTCTTGGGTAAATGTATACTACTCGCATTAGATGTGTTTCAAAAATCATATCAATCAGACATTTGTGGATGTTTCGCTAAGATAAATTGTTTTGTAAGTTGCAAAAAATCCAAAAAGGTTTGTATGACTGATTTTTTAACATGTCTACTCTTGGCAAATATCGTTTTCATCCATATGCTTGGATTTAGTTAGCAAGTTGTAAGTGTAGTAGTTCTACAGATTACATATATTAGTTGGTACACACCTAAACTCAATTAGTAAATACATATCTACATAAGTCTAAAGATATCTTCATTTTAGTAAGTTATTCGGGCCTCGCATCTCAATCCATTTGACTTTTTGAGTTGAGGCACCGCCTTTTGAAACTGATGAAAGAAGTTTGACAAACCTTTTATCCAATCCAAACCCGACTCAAAACTCATATCTTTATTATACTCTTTTTGTGGTACAAGGAGGGAGTTAGTCTATCGCATTCACAGACCGCAAACCGGTTGTTATTTTTATCACCCTCCCTGCTTCTTCAATGAGGGTTTGAACCCACAACCCGAAGCCCAGAATTATTATGTGGGTTGGGTATGGGCCAAGATTTTGCATTGTTATCTGGGCCTAGTCCTGCCCAGTGACTCTGTTTAACAATATGGGTTTGGTCACAGACCTACCAAAGCCCAGGATGGCCTAGAGTGATGCACATTCCTAGCCAATATTTATAGGCTACAAGCTACAACTTATTGATTGTTTTGGACTACAAGCAATAGCTTAGATTGTTACGAATATTGATTTGCATGGTCATTTCATGAGTACTATTAATTGCAAGTGTGAAATTTCAAAATTAAATATTCCCATGTTTTTTCACTTGCCATATTTTGTGGTTTGTCAAATATTTCCATCACAAACTGACATTTCCCTAATATATATGTTGAAATTTCCATTCCATGGACATCAAAATGGTGTTGAAATCGACACGTTGAATCCTTGATCAAAAGGCTATCAATTAATTAACTATTTGTGTAATATAGTCTCCAACTCAGCGGGACAGACTAAAATTTAGTTTGGAATGCCCTAGGATATAGAATTATGTTCAAATAAGCAACATATTGTGGATCAAGCCTTGTATTCCTCTCACTAAATTGTTGTAATTGCACAAGGATGTTTGAGTTCACATTGCTCGATCTCTTTTTTTTGTTCGGTCAAAAAGCGTGTTACTATAAACCAAAAAACTTTGGGTACATGTACAGTAAACATAGAACCCCTAAAGAAACCAGAGCCTACTAGTAATGAGCAGAACATCAAGGTTGCATCATTACGTCTAAACTTGGGAACATGGGAAATAACCAGCCTAATACCTACTACACAGATACATGCACTATAAGACATTAATCCAAAACACAGACAACACCAGCAAGGACACAATGGCAGTTGACTCATCTCTGAAGGTATGCATCCTTGAAGGAGAGCCAGGAATCATCACAACGTCATGTAGAGACAAAGATCTGAGAGAACAGCATTAGGCCTTCAATAACCACTGATCGATGCAGTAGAAGCTACGACTAACAGATATTTTCACTGCCTAGACAGGCGATAGACCTATCCAGAAAAAAGAACATATTGCCAACGAAAGTGCAAGTGATAAATTCCAAGATAACAGAGTCGGTCTTCCTTCCTTTGGATTAGAACAGCCACCCTAACCCAAACCACCAACTAGCATTAACCTCACTTCTGAAATTGTGGTAGAAGGGAAGGGAAAACCATCGAAATCTTCCAGGAGAGGGCAGAACAAACTGTCATCCCTGAAGCTAAACCATGCACCCATCAAGACAACAAGCTACTTTCAGAAGAAAACTAAGCAAAGAGAAGAGGAGGCATCTAGGATATGTAGAGTCGTCAATCCAAGGGATCTCGTCTGCTCTGACCCTTCTAGTCTTCTTCTTCTTTTTCCTTAGCCTAGGACTCTCGTTGAGCTTGAGCTCAAGCTGCAAATCTTGATCTTGCTCATAAGAGCTTATGGACTCTTCTTCAGAAGTAGGTTCACAAGCTCTGTTGAACTCTAATGAGAAACCAGAAGACTGAAGGATCTGATTGCATTGCGGGGTGATCTTAAGGTTGGAGACAGAGAGTTCCCATCCCAAATCTAGCCCCTCTGTTGTCGAGCAGAAAGGTTCACAAAACATGTCAGGCTCCATAACAGGCTCCTTATGCTTACTCGCCGGCCTTCGCTCAGTATGAGTTCTGGATGGGTTTGTCTTGTCGGCATTACGTCGACCATCTGGGATGTGTTCAGGTTTCCCTGATCTTATCTGCAAATTGCAGCCGAGTTATTTCCTTCTGGACTCCAAGGGGCACGAACTGAATCGGTGCCTGAAGCACTTACATTTGGAGCAGAGGGTAGGCTTGGAGATGTATCCTATACTGAGTTTCTTCGGGATCTCATCCATCTCGATCAAGACCTCGTTCGGAAACCCTGCGCAGGCGTTGATCTCAACACAAACAAGAGCCTCTTTGAGGCAGTTGGCTGACAGATTTGCTTCATCGAAGTCGACTGGACGTCCAAGAAGGCTAGTTGTGCCGCCTAATCGATCCTGCGTCCAAGGGACACCAGGATTCTCGATTTTCATCCATACAGGAAGTTTCTTGAATGAGAGGGGTTGGAGCGGCTCGCCTGGTTCCCACGCGTGCGCGATGACGAGGGCGCCATCCAACATCCAGGGAGCTTCCTCCAAGATATGTTCCCTTTCAGTGTCAGTAGGGAGTTTGATAACAAACCCCTCAGGCTCTTCCGCCACAATTTGGAAATCGTCGTTTGGCCTCCATCTCCTCTTTATCCACCCGTGAATCTGGCCTTTGAAAGGCTTTCTCCCAGTGAACCGAATAGAGATGTATTCCTTCCAGCTAGGCGCTTCGTCATTCCTGCTTGAGAACGAGAAGACCTTCGATCCATTCTTCACAGTTGGCTCCACGTACTTGATAACAGGGGCATCCTCGCACACTCTACGGCGGGAAATCGTCACTTCCTTCTGGCGGAGGAGTTGAGGAGGACGGATTTGGGATGGAGGTAGACGGAGGTGTGGATTCCTTTTGAACCACGTGATTCTGGGATGAGGAAGACGAATTCGCTCCATCGACCTTGCTTGAGCCAGATGGAGGAGCCAATGTCGGCTCTAGCTCGCTTTCCCTCCCTGCATCAGCGTCGA
This sequence comes from Alisma plantago-aquatica, assembly GCA_963693085.1. Taxonomy (NCBI): domain Eukaryota; kingdom Viridiplantae; phylum Streptophyta; class Magnoliopsida; order Alismatales; family Alismataceae; genus Alisma; species Alisma plantago-aquatica. Next base: position 1,541,033,789 of record OY856409.1, read on the forward strand.
TCGTAGAGTTTCGCCCTCCGCCTCTCCCTCGTCCGCCTCGCCCTCGCCTCGCCATCTCAAAGAGATTTTGAAAGGACCCTCGCCTCCACATTGCTCGATCTCTTAGTTTAGCATGTTCAATGATTTTTCTATATTGATACCTAGGACTTCATAGCATAACAAATTAATCATTTCCAAAGCACATATGGATGTTCGTGAGGCAATAATAGCAAAGGGCAATGTTTGGACTCCATGGCTAATTATAAGACCGAGCTTATGGCGTAGATGAGGCCTAACTGATGGTCTCCTCTTTGATGGGGCATTTTTTGCTCAGATATATTCATTTCAATAAAAAAGGTGATTATGTGCAGGCCACTAGGTGAGGAAAAGGAAAACTCGATTATGTGCAGGCCATTAGATGAGGAATGGGAAACCTCTAAAATGCAAGAGGTGTCAAGGGCATAAAGAGGTTGTGCCTTAACCATATATGTGTTGATTATCGACTCACCCATAATAGCTCCCTCCAAATGAGTGTCAGGGATGGGGGTTTAGGGCTGCAAAAGTGATATAATGGCAGTAGTAGCGTTGAGTTATGGATGGGTCGATCATGTTGTTGAAAGACATGCTACCAGCTAAACTCACGGAGCACAAAAGTTATCATTGAGGAACAGGGTTGTGGTAATAAGCGATACAATGGTTGCATTGAAACCAAATTATGGACTAAGTCAAAAAGTGATTGCGGATTGAAATTTGAAAGATAGGACGCAACCTAAACTCCTAGAGAAAAAGTTCTTAATGAGACATGATCCAAGAGCTCTTTTAGCCTACCATCCATTGGGTCCCTCTCTCTCCCCCAGGAGAAGGATGAAGAATGGAGACAAATGTCAAGTTATTGTGGTAGTGCAACATTGTTGCGGTGTGGATGGCTGGTTAAGAAGCCCTATTCCTCTCTATAGCACACTTATTTTCTGCAATAGACCTACGCTCTCTCATTCAAAACATTGGTGGCCTATACGCTCAATATATTCATGGTCTTTGACATGTATGAACTTTGAAGAAGCTTGATGACTTTTGTTTTAGGAAGGAATACTACTATGTATGCCTCTATCATGGAGAGAATGACAATAACTTTGGGAGATAAATGGGAAGGGGAACAAAAGGCTTTGATTGCCTCATGCTCAAGGAGACGGGGAAGGTCACATTTTCTAATAACTACGACCCGAAGTATGTTGGGATCTCTTAATGTGATTGGCTTGGAGTAGATGGGGAAGGCATGATGGGATAGATCACTATTCATTTTTATTTTGGTGGTGATTTAGCCTTTCTCGTGAATGTGTACACTTCAGAGAAACCCCTGTAGTTGCAAAAACATACCTCTTAAAGAAACAACAATTCCAAAGTTTTGCATACTGGGCTAGGACGATCCTTACATGATATAGGCTAATCCTAGAGAAGGAAGAGAAGAAATTCTTGATTAACAAACCCGTCACAGACCTCAACCCCCACACACACACACTACTTTTATCTTTTGCCTCCGACATTATTGATGGTCAATTTTGGGGAGAGGAGGATTTCATAACCAATATGAACCCTAGGAACGATGAACACTTCTTTGCGGCGGTCATGTCTGTCTTAGAATCATGGTTTTCTTGGACGTAGACAAAGTGGACACAACTCAGAATTGGCTACTCTTTTTAGCGTCGCGATATGGACATGGATCGGACACACTATGGACACGGCAGGCCCTAACTAATTCATCATCATCATCATCTAAGCCTCAAGTACCAAGGAATGAAGTCTCGCCGGTACCGGCGGTATCGTTTCGCCGATACCGGCAGTATTTCGACCGAAATACCAATACCGACGCGTACCGATACCGAAACATGCGTGCGTACCGATAGGATTGCAAATACCGATAATACCGACATGTATACAACCAATACTGCCATGTTTCGATGATTTCGGTGCAAAATGCACTACTAACTTCACTGTACCGACCGAAATCGGCGGTATACCGATGGGTATACCGTTTTTTGAGAGAATGACTGTAGTTACTTATTGGGAGGAGAAAAGAAGTGCATTTGGATGATTTTTGGCGATTGGACCTAATACCAACCCAAATCAAGGTAATTATAACTAATCTCTTTCATTTCTACCATTAGCAACCTCTCCATCTCTTTTTCCTACTTTTTTCTTCCACTTTCACCTAAAAAAGTGTTTTTTACCGCCAAAGCCTAGTATTACTCCAATTTTTATATGTTTACGCGAACTATACATACATCTATATAAGTATATTATATAGATCTACAATATTATCACTAGATCTACCTACTTACAACACTATTAATTACTATTATCATACAATCTATCTAAGCATATTACAATTAGTATTGATATAATTAGTTACTTATTTATGTTTAGTGGACAATAAATTTGCCAATAATGATGTGTATGAGGAGCATGTGACTACATACAACCACCTTTATAGGATGTGCATGTCATGGCCGCAATATCTCTCAGTAATATCAACTCATTACTGTGTGGAGAACCAGCACGCCACTCAACATACAACTGATGTGAGTTGTAAGTAGATATGTTATTCATATGTTGTAAATTGTAAATTATTGCATAATTGTGTGTATTTAAGTGTGTGGTTTGTGCTAGTAAAATTTCATATCTTAATTCCTACATTTTGTCATCGAATCCCAACGAAACAGGACAGATTCCTTACCTCCCCCATGATGGACCCCCCCTCCCCCACACCCAATATAGAATTTTATTGCATAAAACGATGCATTTAGGTGTAGAGATTACACGTGTAAATTTCATAAATTAATTCGTTCATTTTGGCGTCGAAACGGCCAGGATTGCATCTGTCGGTATTTCCGTCGGTATACCGGTAAATACCTATTTCCAAGCTGTCGAAACGGCGTCGGTATCGGTCACCTTGTTCCTTCCCTCAACTCCCAACCATAAACCAATCCCACACATAAAAGATACATAAATTATGTCTTCTCTCTCCCTTCTTTTATTCCAACACACTACCAGCATCTTTCATCCCCCTCCTACTCCTATAGACTATCAATAATTATCTATTGTACATCATTAATAGATATAATTATCCATTCACATAAATATCATTCTAGGAATGTGACACACAAATTGATTATAATCATGCAATCTTCATTTATAAAAATAAGTTATGCTTCATAATGTGAACATACAGGTGTTAGAAGATATGTGTGTGTGATATACACACACACATATATATATGTCTCTGTGTGTGGGCACGCATGGGTGCATGCACATGTGTGTGTATCATTATCATCCACTAACAAGGAAGCCAACCAGTTGAGCTGGGACAGAGGCGTGTGCCATGTCTACCATATCAAAGGTGTGTGCCCAATGGCTTGTTGTAACTAATTATACCAAGTACAAATAGAGAATCAAGTTGACCAAGATGTATGGAATATTAGACATCTTGAGAAGAGAGAAGGCCACTCATATTGAGTGTTATATAGTGAATCAAGTGTATTATTTGGCTTTTTAAGACATCAATTGTCATATAATGTGTGTTATATGTCAGAAAGTGCTATTAGCTACTATGTCACTTGTTATATGGGCCTAATTGTCTTGGCACATTACCTCCTTGTACAAGCCTCCTTTCTTATGTATAGGAGAGCATTCTATTGTCTCTCAATATAAAATACAACATAATTCTCACCTTTCATATACATTGTATTCAAAAACGTTCTGAGCGGCCGCTTAAGCGGTCTCTTAATCGGTCAGGACCTCCAGCCGCTTAATTTTGTTGTTGAGCGCCCACTTAGCATTTCTACAAAAAAGGACCGCTTAGCCTGCTTTTCCCCCACTTTTTGGTTGTTGCTTGCCCTTTTTTTAGATACTATTGTCTAGCTACAACCTAAAGTAAATTTTATGGTCCAAGTATTATAGGCTATACAATATTAAACGTATATGCATTAAATATTCTACGATAAGCCATTGTTCTAACTTAGAATGCATACTTTGTATGTAAGTTGTGATAATAGGAACTGATGTAATGTATACAAGTAAATTACATGTAATAATAATCTACTTTATAATGCATACTTTAACTAATGTACTGCTCTAATGTATGATCAATTAATGATATGCACATATAACAATAAGTTTAAGGTATCAATGATAAGTCTATTGTTTGTTGTTTAGCTATGTAAACATGTGATGCAAATTTTGTGTTGTATCATGTACGTAAGGTGTTTTATCCATGTCAAGTCTATTGTTTACTATATTATAGCTATAATCATTGTTTTGTAGTTGTCTTATAGACTATTTGGGTGTTTTGTATTGTTGGGTAGAGTGTTTAGATATATATAAAAGTTCCAAAAAATATAATATTTATGTACGTGTAGTAATTTTGTATAAAATATATGGGAAACTAAAACCCATTTTTTCAATAATCACCCGCTTACCGCTTAACCAGCTATAGGGTGTTGTCCGCACGGTTACCGCTTAACGTTTTTTAAAAGATTGTTCACATGGTATCAGAGTGTTGATCCTAGCCTAGGGAGAAAAATAGAGAGGCTCTGCATGCAGGTGCCCACCAGGCATCATCTCGGCTTCTGTGGCCATCTCATGATCTCATCCCTTCTTCCTTCTTCATTAAAAATTCCCTACGTTGGTGTTCTCCATTCTAATCATTAGCAATGTTTATATATTCTCCCCAGAGTCCTATCTAGTAGTTGCTTCCCCACATCCTCCTTGCCTCCAGCCTATACATCGACGCCCATAAATCTCCAACCACAAACAGCGATTGCACACTGCCACGTGCCGCCAACAACAGCCCGCAATCATGCCACCGTCAAGGCAACATCATGTTGTAGTCGCCATCACCAGTAGCAGCCCACAGCCGACGCTAACCACAGCAGGAGCGACAGCAAGGCCGCCACTACAAGCAGCAACAGCAGAAGCGTCAGGTTTGCCACTACATGCAGCAAGCAACGACGCAACAGCCAAGCTACTGCCGCCCACTTCTATGTTGACATGCCCCTTCTGTCGTCAACCTAGAATACAGCCACCACCGCCTGTTGTCTTGCCCATCACAACCATCCAACAGAACACCCCATCGCTAATGTCAACCGCATGAGGCGACACATCTAATGATTTCATCTTGGCTTTGCCTGCAATCTGTATGCCAAGAGCCTCACCATCCGCGAAGGTGTTGCAGCTTCCATCCTATTTTTACAAATTCTATGCTTCATCTCCCAATGAAACACGTTGTAGACTTTTTTTCGGGGACCCCCTAATTGAGGGGGTGCCCTCTAGAAGCCCCCCAACAGTTCGGCGGCTATCTACCAACGAGCAACCTTCGCATCTACATTCAAAACTACAGTGACTCTCCTTTGGCAATTTTATTCCTCCTACCACCCCTCATGTGTGCATCCCTTTTCACGTACAAGGGGTATTATCTCTTTTCTACACCAAATACTCATTCACTTTGTAATTGGTGTGGAGGAAGGCATAGAGGAGAGAGTATGAGGACGAAGAGAGAATATAGGAAGAGGGAGTATGAGGAGAAAGAGTATCAAAGAGATGATATGAATATTCCAGGCTATTTGGATCTCCATGGAGCTTCTTATTTTTAGCACATTCGTCTTTCCAATGTCTTTATGGTGCTTCATTCCCACTAAGTGTTGCGCTTCCAATAATCATTATTGCAACTCTTTTCCAATGACATTGTACTTCTTTGTATTCGTGCCACAATATGCATGTGGGTTGGCTATATGCGCTTATTTCAGTTGGTCATCATACTCCGACGATGTTGCATGATCTCAATTTTAACATTGTGACACACATTGGGACAGAGCTTGTTGTGCTTATTCCAGTCTCTTGTCCCTTTAGAGCTAGTTTTTTGGCTATCCTAGTGCGTCTCATAAGATGATGGTTGCTCTTTTGTAAGCTCGTCAATATCAAGCCTACAATTACTACACCTGTGAGGTTGATGATTCGTCTAGATTTTGTCTTCACTGAGCTATTTTATTCATGTCTTCTCGAAGTTATATTTGATGTTCCTCAAGTGTCAAGATGGTTCTTCTAGTGATCTACTTGAGCTTTCCTTGATGATGTCTTTCATTCTCATCGAGCCTCCGAGAGTCGTACCCCAGATGGATCCAATTTGACAATCATCATCACCTCATCATATCTATGTTTGAAGATACATCTACTGCTACATTATTGGATGTGTTGATTGCACTTATTCCAATCACACATTCTTTTCAGTGAAGATGGGGTGGTTGTGGTGTTTTAGTCGTTCGCTAATCGTTCTAGAGTGATGATGATGTTCTTCATTCCGTATGCACTTCAGAAGATATTCTGCAAAACTCAAGTATTTCCAGCCTGTAGAACATAACCTCAAATAAGGAGCCATCAAATCTTTTATCTATTAGAGAGTCATGTTTGAGTGGGAGTAAAACTATTGTATGGGAGTGACATTTTTTTCTTCTATTTGTGGTATTGTCTAATTGAGTCTTGTAAGTCTAAGTTGGATATGTGTATCGCCCATACTTCAGCTGAAGGGGGGTGTTAGATGTTAGAAAGTGTTATTTGTTAATAGGTCATTTGATATATGAGCCTAATTCTATTGGCCCATTAGGGTTAAGTTCCGCTTCCTTGTACAAGCCTTCTTTCCTATATATAAGGAGTTTGTCGTGACTCAATATAAGATACAATACAATTCTCATCTTTCAACAATGTGAAAAGTAGGTAAAAATTCATTCAAGTTGCAACTTAATTAAATCAATCAGCATAGGGTTCCTTACGAAATTGAAAAGTATAAGAAGCGGCTGCAATGACCTCGTGGGTGGCGACTGAGAAGGCGACTACTAAGGCGATCGAGCGTCGTCGGCCTTTCTTTGGGGGAAACCTTCAGATCTAGAAGCTGAAATCAAGTGAAGTAGTTCAGAATGATCATCCTGAATCTCCTAAGGAATGGTTTGAAGTTCAATAAGGTTTGAGGAAGCCAGTCGCACCCTTGAGTAGTACTGATGTCACAGTCCAAGAAGGTCGGATCATCTTCCCTAGTATTAAAGCAGCGGAAAATGTGTCAAGATGGAACTATTGTCTCTCTGGTTATGTTATCGATTTTCTTTCAGATCCAGAGCTTCTTCATCGCCATCTTCTCAATGTCTGGGAACTGGAAGAGAATGTCGAAGTCATTCCTAGATCTAATGGTTTGTTCTTATTCAGGTTTTCTAACTTTCGGGATATGCAGTGGGCTCTGAAGAATGACCCGTGGTTTGTTAAACGATTCACTTTGATTCTTATGAAATGGCCTCCAGGTCTGCCTATGTCTAAGATTGGTTTTAAAAATGTGTCGATCTGGATTAGACTATTTGATCTACCGCTGGAACTATGGGACACCCGTATGTTTGAACGGATTGGCACCTTTTTGGGTTCTCCTCTGAGCACAAATAAATTTACTAGTGAATGCAGTATGCTGGAATATGCACAAATTCAAGTCTTATTCAGTTCTCAGTCTAAGTTTTCAAGTTATGTTATGCTACAAGGTGATGATGGTAGTGTGTAAGAAGTTCATATCGAATATGAATGGAAGCCGAATATATGTGAGAAATGTGGTCTGTTTGGTCATGAAGCTTTCTGCTGCCCTTTGCCTAGTCCAACAGAGAAAATCATCAGTTACTCTGATGGTGTGAATAAGATAACTGAGACTATAGACACAGTCCCTGCCCTGAGTGATGCTCTAACTGGAGAAAGGAATGAGGAGCCTGCAAATGTGTCCGGTTTTGAAGGTTATGATCCAGGATGTGGAAGGAGCTCTGTCTCGGGTTGCAAGTCTATTCCTTCTACACCGTTTCAAGTTTTTGATGAAGCGACTGATCAGGTTGGATGTCCTAGAACAAATCTATTTGCAGTTTCTCCGCCTTCTGTTCTGCCGAAGACCACTGAAGGTATCTTCCCTAGAGTTGCCAATTCTCTATTTTCTCCTCTGAACAACTTAGATACCATTGAAGAAATCGTTGGCCGTCAGCTCAACAGCCCAGGTTTCCAAATGAATCCATCTATCAAAATCTCCTCCTGGAACGTCCGTGGGATTAGTAATAAAATAAAGTGTGTCCAGGAGGAGTTAGAAGGTTGGGTAGTAGTATCTTTATTCTTTTGGAGACCAAGCTCAGGAAAAGAAACATGGATAAGTTTCTGGTAAAGCACTTCCCAAATAGACATTCTATTTCTAACATTGATTCTCATGTGTTGGGTCGTATAGTGATCGTTTGGGATCCTGGAATATGTTCTATTGTTAAAATTCTTGAAACTGATCAACACATTCTATGTAAAGTTCAAGTAGAGGATTTCTCTTTTCTTATTTTTGCGGTGTATGGTCACAATGGTGACAGTGATCGTCCTAAAATCTGGGAATCTCTTCACTCTTCATGCCAAAATTATAATCTTCCATGGATTTGTTTGGGTGATTTTAATGTTGTTCGTAAAGATAGTGAAAGAATCAGTAAGAATCCACCTTCAAGTAAATTGATGAATGAGTTTAACGAGTGGGTTCTGAATCATGGTCTCTATGAATTGGATTTGAAAGTACCGTTCTTTTCTTGGGATAATCACCAAGATGATGATGGTTTTATTACATCCAAAATTGACAGGGTCTTTTATAATGATTTGTTTTTTAATCGGGTTGAATGTTTTTCTGGTGATCTTGTGTCTAATACTACCAGTGATCATAAATCTATTCTCTTTTCTATTGGTCAACAAAGAGTAGTCAGATCTCCTTTTCGTTTCATCAATTATTGGACCAAAAAAGATGGCTTTCTTGAGGTGGTTAAGGCTGCTTGGGATTTGCAAGTTGAAGGTACCTCTATGTTCAAGGTGTACAGGAAATTTCAGAAATTAAAAACTGACTTGAAGTCTTGGAATCGTGAATGTGTGGGCAATTTATTTGATAATGTTAGGGTGGCTAAGTATAATGCGATGCAAGCTCAAACTAAGGCTGATCATGATCCTTTGAATTCTGATTTGCAAAGTGAGGCAAAGACTCTCAGAAATGTTCTGTATGAAGCTGAAAGAGTGGAAGAAAGCTTTCTTAGGCAGAAATCTAGGGTCCAATGGCTTGCTGAAGGGGAGAGGAATTCCAAATTTTTTTACTCTTCTCTTAAGACAAGACGTCAGAGGAATCATATAAGGTGCCTGAATATTAATGGTCAGGTGTGTTACGACTTGAATGAGAACAAAAGTTTACTTTTGAGTTGTATTCTGACTTGTTTAATAGTGGCCATAAATGTGAGGGTTTACAGGATTTTAAATGGATTGGCCCTGTCCTTAATGAAGAACACAAGATTGATCTCATTAGAAGTGTGTCTCAATCTGAAATTGATGATACGATTTCTGCCCATAAATCTGACAAGGCATCTAGCCTGGATGGCTTTAATGCCTGTTTTATTAAGGAAGCTTGCCATATTGTGGGAGGTGATGTTTCTTTGGCGGTTAAAGATTTTTTTTCAAATGGAAAGCTACTCAAGGAGACCAACAACACCTTTATTACTTTGATTCCTAAAGGTCTTGACTCAGCTGAAATTAAAAATTGGCGTCCCATTTATTTATGTAATGTTGTTTTCAAAGTTATCTCTAAGATAATGGTCAATAGACTTCAAAGCATCTTGCCTTTGATCATTAGTAATAATCAAGCTGCGTTTATCAAGGGCAGAAATATCAAGGATTCCATTTTACTTTCAAACAAAATTTTGCATGATTTCAATTGGGCTTCTTCAGGTAGTAAAATGTGTTTAAAGATTGATATCTCCAAAGCTTATGACAATGTGAATTGGACATTACTTTTTGCTGTATTTCACAGAATGGGTTTCCCTTCCATTTGGATAAATTGGGTTTCTAATATTTTCCATTCCATCTCATATCAAGTACTCTTTAATGGTGAGCCCACAGATAGATTTTTCCCTTCTAATGGCATTCGCCAAGGAGATCCTATAGCATCATATTTGTTTGTTATAGTTATGCAAGCATTCACAGTTCTTATGAATGAAGTTGTTGACAATGGAGAGCTTAGTCCTATAAAAGCTTCGAGTAGCTTTTCCTTGTCACACTTGGTTTTTGCGGATGATTTCATGATTTTTCTGGAGGCTTGTACTACCAATGCAAAAGCTATTCTGAAGGTTCTTGAAAAGTTTGGAAATTTATCGGGTCTTTGAATCAACAAGGTAATAAGTGAAGTGATTTTTAGTAAGAGTAGTACTTCTAAAGATGATATTATTGATATTCTCAATTTTAAAGAGAGCATTCTTCCTTCAACTTATCTTGGAGTGCCTTTACTTACTGGAAGGATTCCTAGATCTGCTTGTGATGCGTTGATAGATAAAGTCAAATCCAAATTGGAAGGTTGGAAGTCAAAAACTTTAACTATGGCAGGGAGACTTGAGCTTATTCTATCGACTCTAAGTGTTTTGTATCTTCACTGGTGTTATGCATTTCCTATTCCTAAATCTACTATGGATTCTATTGAGAGACTTTGCCGGGATTTTCATTGGGGCAAGAATGAAGAAAAGTCTCAGATGCATCTTGTAAACTGGAAGAATGTCACTCTTCCTAAAAAGGAGGGTGGTCTTGGGATTAGAAAGATTGCGAAAGTATCTAAAGCTTGCTTAATTCTGAACGCTTGGGATGTAGCAAGTAAAAAGGATTCACTATGGAGAGATATATTGCCAACTCTTTGTTCTGGTCTGTCAAAACGTCTTCATCCATGTCTTGGTTATTTTCCAAAATTCTGGAGTGTAGATCGGAGTTATTGGCTCATATCAAATTCAGTATAGGGGATGGTAATGACACCTTTCTTTGGTTGGATCCCTGGGTTTTCAACAATACATTTCTAAGGGATGTGATTGGTAAAGATGCCTATCTTAAGCTTGGTTTGCCTATGAATTGTAAGATTGCATCTATTGTGAAGGAAGGTGCCTAGGTTGCTTCTGAAAACAGAAACAATAGGAAGTTAAATGAGTTTCTCAGAAATATCCCTAGTCCTATAGAAGGTGCTGATTTTCTTTGTTTTAATGAAATGAAAAACTTATGCTTAAAACATGTATGGAATTCTATTCGATCTACTGGTGAGGAGTCTAAGCTGTTCACTTGGTTGTGGAAGGGTTCCTTACCACGAAGATATCAACTGAATATGTGGAAGATTGTTCATGAAAGACTCCCTACTTTTGAGTATATGAAAAGACTAAGATTCTCTGGCCCATCAAGATGTTGTCTCTGTAAGTCAGAATGTGAGGGATCTAGTCATTTTCTTTTCAATTGTTCTTATGTAAAAGAAATTTGGACAGGATTGGAGATGTCGGAGAAGGTTTGTTTCAAGTTTGATGTTTGGGACGATCTTCTGAAAATTCAAAAGAAGAAGCATAAGTTTTTGTTAATGAGCTCTTTGTATTTTGCTTGGTGGGAGAGAAACTCAAGAGTTCATGAGGATAAAGTCTTATCTGCTGAAGATATTAGTAAGAAGATACTTCAAGATTATCACTATATATGGGGGCAATGAGTTCAAGTGGTTGTTCTACTATCTTGCTGGTCCATGGCTTTGTGATTTAATCATCACGTTCTCTTGGAATGCTTCTGGTTGTTCTGATTTTCTCAGTTTTGAGAGGAAAAGATCTTTGGGTTCTTCTGTCTTTTCTGTTTTCTTGAGGGTAAGGTGTGAGAGGCCTTTCTGTTCTGGAGTACTTATATTCTTATATACACGATTCCTTCATTCTTCCATCTTTCAGTTTTGGTCAGGGGCAGTTGGGTATGTTTCTAACTGGATGATTTGTTTGGCCTGACCTGGTGGTCTTTCTTTGGAGCTGCCGTTTTTGGTTTTGAAGATGGTCTCCTGAGTTTAACTCAAGAGTTTTTCTGTTATACTTGTAAATCAAAACTTTTCTTTTATAAGCTCCATCTTATGTTTGATGGTGAGCTTATTACTCTTTTCTCATTTTTTGCTCTGTACAGAAACTTACAGAAAAATACAAAAAAAGAGAGGGAGTTTACAGGACCAAAAAAAAAAAGTTGCAACTTAATCAATATTTATTATCTAAATTGCAAAACTTTACAAAAAAAAACCGTCCCACATAATTCATTTGTAACGAACATGGTCAACCACGTAATACCACAATGTAACATTGATGCCTGATAGATCTACTAGTCTGGATCCAGTCCTTGAAGCAGTTTGCCATAAATATGACACAAATATTACCTCCAGTTGTTCATGAAGCCGCTTCTGTACCTCCATCTGCAACTTTAGTGCTTCAGTTATTTGCATCCCACTGCAAGAAAATGATAACAGTGCAACGTTCAATTACTCTTGTTACAGGTCAATAGTATGCAACATAATGACTTGTACAAAATTAGGTCAATTATTGAATGTTTACTTTACTAAATAGTGTGTATGGTGATGGGAAAGAGGTTGGAATTGATAGACAAAATTCATTATAGTCCAACAGTAAAAAGCTTAAGCCTCATTATTGAATTCTCATTTTATATATCGCTTGTTCTAGGATATTAAGACTACAGGTTAAAAGACAATTAATATTCGACTCTGAGTAGTACTAAATTCAAGCCATTAATCCTTCCAATGTTTTGAAAAAATAAGTAGGCATATATTCAAGTCATACCATTATCCTCTTAGATCCTTGTAAAATTAAGTAGGCTTACAACATAAACCATTGGAAGACGAAAGTAATTCATTTTCCTTCACTAGCAAATAAGGATTTAAGGCATACCCTAAGACACTTAAACATGTGATGGTTATGGTCCATCGGAGCCTTTGGGAGCACTCTAACCATCCCTTGTCCTATACGCAGTGATTATTCCCATAGAGATGAATATAACCTCACAATAGAGTACATCACAATTTTACACATGATTCCTCTAATTACTATGTATTCTTAGTTTAGGCTTGTATACGAACTTGTTATTTTTTACTGATTTTGTGAATTGTTTTCCTATACTTACACTTATCTATAATTCTATTTTTCCACTTACTACATAAGCAGCGTCCTCTGTTACTCAATGTAGCTGAATGTACATCCTGTCTTACTCCCCTTACTCTGTTACTCAATCTAGCTGAATGTACATCCTGTCTTACTCCCCTTACTCTGTTACTCAATGTAGCTGAATGTACATCCTGTCTGACTCCCCTTACACTGGTAGGAAAATCAGAAAGGAAATGCACAATAATGGTAAGATTGTCAAGCAAGGCACTGAACAATGGCCTTATTAGGAGTATATTTCTCTTTATTGCCAGGAAATTTAGAAAATCAGTTTGGTAATATTTATGCTGTTTTCTCTATACAAGTTATGACCGTCATTTTTTCCTGACTGTAACCAATGCTCTCAATAATCACATTAAATATGTTAGTTTTAAAAATGCTTAAGGGTACAGGCCACGCCACTGGCTCGGCTTTCCTTAATGAGTTGTATTTCAACAAGTTTAAAGAAAATTACTATCTAATATGTGAGACATCCCAATTGTAAGAACAACAGAAAAAGAGAGAACATTATACTTACGAAGAATTATCTAAACTGGCTAACAATTCACCAGTGTCTTTCTTCTCGGTCTTGGCACCTGCATGGCAAACAGCTAATTAGATAGAACATATATTTTCTAAAGAAGGATTCAAATTATTATTTGGCTAAAGAGAAATATGTTTAAGCTGTTCAAGAAAGATTACCCTCACAAGAAGATTCTGGAAGATACTTTGCAAGCCGATACTTCTGTAATTACCATAGTCGAGTTAGGTGATTTCCCAAGGGCTTCGTATCACATAGAAGGATGCCCAGGGAAAAAAAGGAAAAATGGCTTCTGTGTTCAGGCATACCTGCAAGTGACTTTTGACATGATATATCGTCAAACCTTGTACACCCATTATCCTCAACACGCCTTTGGGGGTGGCTCCTGTAGCAAGCAGCAAAGCAGTTTAGTTTACATGGCAGCTCGTTAGTTTTATAGGAAGACCAGGCAAGATATTTTCTGATGCTGAACTTAGTAAATGCCAGCCAAATCCAGCTCATTATTCCAATAACTAAAGTCATAGAAAGAATATAACTTTATTTTAGTACCATGCTGATGATGTTCTTTGTCCGTCTTAATGAAAGACGCGCTGACACATATGTAAATATCACAAAACAAGGACACTTCTTTATCCATAGTATTCCAGAATTTTAATAACAAGAAAAACTATCGATCACCAGTACAACTGGCGCATCAAATGAATGCAGAATGGTCCATCTAGATGTCCAGCAGAATGTGATTAGACACTTGGCCAGACCATTGTACTTCTTCCTGTGATAGTGTAATACTAATTCAATAAGCAGAGAATTGCTGGCACATTTGCCCATCCACACACAAGATGTTTCAAAAAGATGTTGCCAATGGCATTACTTAATAGATAGTGAGTCCTTCAGAATGGTCTTTGATTTTCTTAAGTGTTATACGCTGATGTTTGGACGATGATTTTGCGTTTCAAGTTGAGAAAGGAATAATCAGGACACATGTGATAGAATGGTTAAGAAAACCAAAGAATTAAATACTCAAGTTTCAGAAGTTATTAGCTATGAATAAAGTAAACTTACTATCAGGGCCACCAAGCTGTGTAACAGCATCCACAAAACGCTCATGCAGTTCGTGTGTCCATCTCAATCGCTGCCTTGACGCCAATGGGTTGTGGTTGTTCCCCCCTACTCCATCAAATGGAACCATGGTGTTCCCACTCATTTCAAAGTGCTGCTCATGAGATTTTGGGATGGTTTTTATTAAACTGACATCAGCAAGCGGTTTTGTCTGGTACATTTCTCATTATCTGCACAACCACGTGCAAGACCATCAGCCCCGCATTCAAATAATATGCAGTATAAAGAACAAAAGAAATTTAATTTAAAAAAAACAGAACATATTGGTAGGAAGTGTTACATAGAAATCTTTCAGACAAACAAACAAAGAAAAAAGAAATGATATTCTTGAGATGATCCGGATGGATCAGAGCGTGCTATTTCATAGATATATTATGCACATACCAATTCAATCAATAAACCCTCACTCCCGTTAGTGCTAAACTGTAAAAACACTAAAATGAGTAAGATAATGACACCTTGCATTATCATGAAATGCTAAAACGATGACATTTAAATTAGCGTTTGGCTGAAATCTTTCAGAAATTGGTAGTCATGAACGTGAAATCACTGAAATGTATTTTATTTTAGAACTAGTGGGTTGGGAGGAAGAGTAACCCAGTTATCCAAGATGGTGGTGAGCTTACAGATCTTTTAGGACCGGAATAAATTTGGTAGTTCCCGATTTTAAATGAAACTAAAGTATCACTTTATTATTGAAAGAATGTCAGACGATATACTGAAGTACCTTTTAGGCACTAACTGAATCTACCTTTTTTATATTCACTACTAGAAATTGAAATACTGGGGATTCAAACGGTCCCTAATAAACAAACTAAAAGACAGATCCATCATTGGTAAAAATGAATATGCAGAAGCTAGAAATCACAGATACGGATACGTATCAGATACGGGTACGGGCATAGTAACAAGTTCGGGATTCGGCAACTTTTCGGCTGGCTGGAAAAAATCGGAATTTGGAAAAAATCGAGAAAAGTCGTGAAAAGATCGATAAATTTCGGTCAAAGTTCGGTCAACTATTCGGAAATAATCGAGAATAAGTCTGCAATATAAGTATATACATATATATATGTATGCATATATATGCATGTATGCATGTGTATATATATAGATAAATGTATGTTTGTACATACGTATATGATGCATGTAACTGTTACGGCCACAAGACATACAATCTTAGTGAGTAAAAATGTAGGAAAAGAGGTAAAAAATAGTTGAGTAATAACATGAACTGTCCAGAGGAGTGGGGGCTTTGAGGTTTAGTGTGTATTAGGAATTTTGTGTACATGGTTTGGTAAAAAAAGAGCAAGCGACTTAAAAGAGAAAATTTGTGAAAAATCGTGAAATGTCACGAAGAATCGTAAAAAATCGTATAAATCGCGAAAAAGCGGGATTAATCGTGAAAAGTCGTGAAAAATCGGCGATTGGCGTATTAATCGTGATGAATATTCGGGAGCCTATAACATCGTGAAAAATCGCCGATTTTTCGTAAAATTCAGAGACTTTTGTTACTATGGGTACGGGGATACGACAAATTTTGAAAATATAGGATACGGGTACGTCATGGATACGGCAATTTTTAAAATTTATTTTAATATTTTTTAAAATAACCAATATATTTATTTTAAAAATAGATGAAGACAATCAAATTATATTCAAAAATCACAATATTTCTAAAGAAAATGGAAACCAATACCATAATATCAAACAATGATTTAAAAAAGGGGTCTTTCATTCATATTAATGTGAGACAAGTTACAAAAAGACATGATAATATCATATTCTAAACCTTTCACATTTCAAGTATCATGTAATGTTGTGTTGTAAAGCGAGTTGTGTCATCTGTGATACCAAACTATCTTCTCTCATGTATAGCTAGCTACTATGAAGCACGGACATAGATACAGAAATGGATACAGGTACGGGTGCAGTATGGGGATACGACAATTTTTTAAAATATAAGATACAGGTACAACATGGATACAATAATTTTTTTAATGTTTATTTTAAAATTTTAACATAAATACCAATTTCATTCTCAAATCACAATACAATAGGGGGAGTCTAGAGTTGGAAGTCCCGTAGTTTTGGGATTTTGAGGGATCACACAAGTGGAGTGCTCTCTTGGATGCTAAATGGGTTGGTTGTATCCTGGCTGCATTGAGGTCATATCCTGCTAATTAAAAAAGGAATACGACTTGAGAAGTATTCGGTATGTATTAGAGAGTATCTAGGGAGTATTAGTATCATATATGTATTCAATACTGGTAGGACACCTATTTTGGAGTATCGGTGCTTTATAGGGGGAGACATAAGGATGGGGATGCAATGATTATCTTCAAAGGAGATGAAATAGATATTGTCTAGATAGTAATCCAGAATATATCACAATAGATTTAGTCACCAAAACAAGAGGGATGTTAACCCAACGATACTAAATTCAAGCCTTTCATAGAATATGGAGGACATCAAGGTGCATAAAAGTTGCACCTTAGCAGGGAAAGCATCCGGAAGTACCATGTAAAGGTGAATGAATTGGTTTGCAATAAAGAACAAATAAAAATCCAGATTACATATTGAAGTTCTTTAAAAAGTGAAATCCCAAAAAACAGAGGAGGTACAAACAATAAAGAGAAGAAGGAAGATTAGCATTTAGCGAGAGGAATGGTGACTAACCTTGAACTACTTCAAGGAAGCAACTATGACAGCCTTGCTGCAAGCTACTTCTTAGTAGAGAGGGTTAAGACATGAGCTGGTGTCAAATGCTAATCAAGCAATGTCATGCCCAGATTTTTTTTCTAGTTTTTACCGACTGGATACGGCGTGGCAGGATACGGATTAGGAGTACCCAATTCGTATCCACGGAGTATTGGTATCCAATACGTATCGGATACGGGTACGGCACCTGTTTTGGAGTATCCGTGCTTCACCTGTTTTGGAGTATCCGTGCTTCATAGTGCAGAAGTAACAATTGTGATGTTGGGATGTCAAACAAAACAATAGAGGAGGATATATTACAGAGAAACGAGATAATAGACGCATACTAACTAAGAACTGAAACATGAAGCTGCATAAGTAGTAGTTAGGGTGTTGGAGCCATCGACAGAAACAGCAAGGCAGACTGCAGTCATCAAACAACACAGTTTATTTCTTCCTTAAAACAGAAAGCGCAAGCCATATGTGAGCCTAATACTGCATATAGAAGGCAAGGAGAGATCAAATCAAGCATGGATTCAGGTTTGGAATCCAGACAAACAAAAATGGGAATAGGATGCACATTCCATGATTCTACTAGCTCCTAACAACTAGAGCGGTGCTTATCCTCAAGAAGAAAAGGTGTGACCAATGGAAAGATTCCGCTATTGCAGTAAAATTTAGCAGGTAGGCCGCTGAACAGATAATAATACAGTAAAGTTCACAAAGCTGTTTCAGCACATGCAGGTAGTGAAGAGCAAGGTATTGAAAGTGTACTAGTACTCTCTTGGTCAGAAAAGCTTGATACGCCAATTGTAGTAAGTGTTGCCGAGCTCAAGGTAACAACAAAAGCAACGGTCTCAGGGTAAAAAAAACAAACTAAGACCGGAAAGAATTGTGAGGTGGAAGAGTTGAACCAAAGCCATATCTGTTCCGCCTTTAAGAATGGTCTCCAACTAGTATCCAGATAAGCAAGGCCAGAAAAGGCAACTAGACAAGTTAAGGAGAACTGGTTATCTGAGACAGAAAAGGCAGTTCAGGAACTAGTGGTATTTCGGAAAACCTTCAAACGTCGTGGTCAGTGACTCCTTCCAACTTTCATTTTTTTGAAACGAGGGCCGCACGTCATTACCATTGTGAGTTATCGGAGAGAAATTACAAAAAGAAGTAAAGGATGCAACAAGTACTAGAAAAAGTTTGAAATTCAAATTTTTTTATTTATAAAAAAAGTAAGAAGTTGCATTCTGACGGTGAGAGGGTTTTCGAGACATCAGACAGCGATGATGTCACCTCAAGCTGAACACGAGGGGGATTAGAAGGGAGTTTACTGAAGTCAGCTCATGCTCAGGCGGGACTGTTGTTCGAAGTTAGGAAGAAGATGGGGTGGGAGGGAGCATAGTAATGAAAAACCAGAATCCTCATGCTCATTTGTCAGCTCAAACTGGAAGAGGAGATTCTCGTGGGAAGAAAAGCACCGGGAACGGATGGAATATCAATCGGAATCCGAAGGCTCGATCAAGCAGTCTCTCGAGCAGCAAGTATCCCAGAACAAGCACAAACCCTGAAACCACCGACGAGGAACGCAACCTTTGATTGGCAGAGCCGTGGAGCTCGAATACCATCAGATTGATTCACTACGAGACCAGTGCCACTTCAAACCCCAAAAAAAAACAAAGGAGAAGACGAAAGCTTGGGCAGAAGAGGAGAGGAAATCCAAGGAGCAACGAACCAATCAGAAGCAGCTGCGCAGCACGGGAGGAGCACGCACGGAACCAAACAACCGCCGTCCGCCGCAGCTTTCTCACCGGGCTCGCCTGGATTCGCGGGAGACGCAGCAACAGCTTAGCACAGCGCAGAGCAGGGCAGGACGGGGGATGGAGAAAAGGGGCCAATCGGAAGCCAGTGGGCAGGTTTTGTTGGATTCGCTCGCGGAAAAGGCAAGTGCAGCGGGCTGTAGAGAGAGAGAGAGGAGGGGAGGGGTGTAGATCGAATCGCACCTGGACAGGAGAGCAGTGGTGGTGGTGGCAGGACGAGGGTGGTGAAGGAGGCGCCCTCCCTCTCTCTCTCTCTCTCCTCTTTCCCTTGTGGTGGTGGATTGTAGCAGCTGCCCGCGGTCACCTGCTCCGCCTGCGTCGCCGGTTCCGGTCAGCCTGCGTTAGATGCCTCCTTTCCGACCCTTGGCCTTGACCTCTCCCCGACGGCATCTACTTTCCGGGTTCGATGCCCCACCGATAATATTCCGTCGCCGTTAAGTGGTCCTAGGGAATAATCTAATCACCGTCCCTCCGTTTCTTCCTAATCATAATACGATCTCCTTGCGTCCGTGTTTACTGGCGGAAACTTCTAGACATCGTCATCATATATGCATTTACCTTTGCGTCCGAGTGGATAATTTCATGATACTGTCCTCACCGCTTGCCACGTGTATCATTCAGTCTAACAAGGTTACAGAGGAACTGTTTGTGGAGTGGTTACTGTTTTCGGAATAGTTTCAAATCTGTCGCTGTCCGCGGGCTACGTAAAGGGGACGAGGAAGGGGTAACGGAGAACTAACGGCTGTGCCGAGTCGTGTGAACGGGCCCTGTTGGAGTCCAGGAGCTGCGCCGTGATTGGCTGCCGGCACTTTCAACGGACTTCCTCAGAGTTCCTCTGTTGAAAAGTACGCCCAACAGCCTTGCAGGTTAGTGGCCAGTGGAGGTCCGAGGATAACAGACCTAGTGGTTTGCAAGGAAAACCATGTTTCTTCTTCATATGATTGATGACGTATCCATGCCCAACTATTCGCGACAACAAAATGACCGATCAACTAACTCCTTATGGGTTATTCAGTTATACTTACTCCACACGTGTAAAGCCTCAATAGGTTTTTGTTTCTTGAGATTTGTATCTCTAATTTTGCTACAAAGTTCGGTTGTTTTAAACCTTTTAGCCTGGGGAAGGAGCCGGGATAAATAAAAATCTCCTTCTTTAATTAAATTTAAAAAAAATCTACTTATGGGCTGACCTGGGTCAACAATTTTTTCTTATCTGTACAAATCAGATCCAGCATATTCTATTTTGTTAGAAGCCGTCAAGGCTGGGCTTGCCCTCACAGTTCATCTTCAACTTTCCAATATAGTGTTCGAATGTGATGACGGGCATTAAGTCTCCCTTCTAGGCAAAAATCCCCACTACCTTGGCACCTGAGTAGACAAATACAGTAAATTAGAGATTAAAAAAATACAATAAATTAGAGATCTTATGCGAGTTGTCATACCTCTTTTATACTATAGGGTTTTAGGAGAGGCAGAGAATGCAGCGGAAACAAAAAAAATTCTCCTCCCAAACTCAGAAAATGAATCGCGTCAATGTCTATACAATAGGAAGGATGGTTTGTAGAGGCATACCTTGTCCCGAGGCTTGCTCGGCGACGTTACCTCGCGGCTTGCGCGGTCTTCACCTCCGGTCTTGGACGGTGTCTGTGCAGCTCCTGGTCTCACTGGGACTGTCGGGATTGACAGCTGTCCTCCGAGCGGCAGAAGTCTCCCGCCTCTATAGTAGTCCACACGGACCACCTAGAACTCTGATCTCCTTATCGTACAAGGAATCAGAAGGAGTTGTACCCTCCTGTCAGTGTACTAGTCACCGACACACTCTCCTGCCACCAGTCATCTTTCTACAGTTGTCTTTCCCTTGTTGTGCCTCCCTTATCGGGTAGCACTTGCTCAGGCTCTCCTCGTTACCACAACCAGAGAAAACGACAACTTTGCAGAGCAACTTGTGTTCTGAGTTGTTGTTGAGAAGCCCTCCAATACTCATATATATAGGAGGGTCATTGTACAGGGTTCTCTACCCTAGACAATGCGAGATTAAAGCAGGAGTAGAAGGTCTAGAATTTCTACAAAACAACAAACTGCGCCAGCTGAACCGATCGTTTCATGCATGAATCGGTCGTTTGGGGACCTGAGCCGATCGGTTCACACCTGAACCGGTCAGTTGGGACACCTGAGTCGATCGGTTCACTTCTGAACCGGTCGGTTCACTGCCCTGGTCAGTTCCCGATTGACTTTTCCTCTTTTGTTTCGAATTGATCCAAATATCAATCCTTGTTCCAATCAAATTGGACAAGTGAAACAAAGAGAAATTTCTCAGCAACCTGACTTTCCCAACTCGCTCGTTTGGACCAGTTGAGCCGATCGGTTCAACCCTTGAACCGGTCGATTCAGCCTGTCTTGAGCCGATCGACTCACCAATCTGAGCTGATCGGTTCACCAAACTGAGCCGATCAGTTCATCATATGAGTTGATCGGTTGGGAGTGCAGACTGTGCAAAATCAGTCAATTGTAGTTTCAATCAATCTGATACTCTAATCAATCGGTCCAACACCTTGAACACTATGATACTGAGCTATCAATTGATTGAGTGTTTAATTGAACTACTACACTCCTTTAGCAATCGATCTAAACATCGTTTGTGGATAAACTCCTCTTCCAGGTTAAATCCTATATGTGTGACCCTGCAGGCCCATTTCACGTTGGCAGTGAAAGTCCATAACACTTATGACTTCACAAGCAAAGAGCGGTGCCTAGTCGCACATTAGTGCTACCCAAGTGAAATAGAAAGTTGGAGAACAACTTTCAATCCTACAATATGTGAATGGTGTTACATTGAATGTATAATTCCTTTATTTCTGATATCCCGAATGAACTCAAGGAATGGAACAGTCATCATGTCAACGTTCATTCACTTTCTTGATCTCAGAGTAGACTGGAGGAGATATGTATGACATCAATATCACATACTAATTCATACATGCGTGCGCACACCTATCTCAATCCTACTCATCAAGTGGCCATGGATATCAAACTCACTCAGGAGGGACAAATCCCATATCTATCACTCACCCCTCAAAAGCCCCATGTATCAAAGCCACCCAATCATCACCTTTATAACAACACATGTTTCAGGACTGCGTTTGATGATGTCAAAGTGTACCCAACGACATGTGTTGAGTGTAGTGATTTCAGGTCAAAGAATCACACTCACCACCATCACTGTGAGAACTGACTGTGACTACCATGTCATGGTTCCATGTGTCAAACTCACGGTGGGTCTGTCTGGTACACTTGTTCTCTAACAAGTACCTATGTGTTTGGTTTGATATCTCCATATCATAACTAACGAGATTCTGTCATCAACCAACACCACAATCTAGTCTTGTGTGTCATTGTTGTCTATCTACCTTCCACAATGACATCCGACTAGGGACATAATAAGAATGTACAAACTCTTAGCATCTGTATGATCTCATCGTTCAGGTCCTGAACCTAAAAGCATACGTCATTGAGTATTGTCATTCTCTAGATATTCAATCTGTTCTATCATTATCTCATATGACTGAACCAGAAAGAATTGGAAGCTTGCTTTTGATGTTTATCAAATCAATCTTAATGTATCCCACCAATCATCCCATGATTGGCTCTCAGGGCATACATACCAATAGACTCCCACTTGCACTGCGAGCCAATCACCCTTGAATCATATTCATAGTGATCTTCAAACATGTCCCACATGTTACTGTGCTCTAGTGCTAACATAGTGAGTTATGGCAACACTTTGCCAAAGTCGGTATTAACTGCATGTCTCTCATCTCTTCGTTGTAAGTCACACGTATGAGATGGAGTTGCCGTAATATGCGATCTAGTATTCCTTTTCTAACCTTTAGCCACATTGCATGACCAAGTACTCCTTTCTTATCATCAAAGATCAGAATATCTATAAGTTCATCTCATGAACTTCCAGATCCATATAGTATCCACTAATGTTCTCTAATACACGGATGCTCGGCTTTTCCTTTTAAACAGATTTATTGGAACGTTTCCATTTATCAACAAACATTCACTTTTATATATCCCATATATTTTTTGCGATTAATTTTCTGTCCTGGAAGTTCGCATCAGTGTAACTCTTTGCAGTGAACCCTTCCTTATTTTCATAGAACTAGTACTTCTCAAGTACTTATCAAGTTCTTATGGTATTCCAGTAACCCTTACTGGAACTAGACAGACATCCACTCGTCATGTCCCACATACGAGTTATCAGAATGATCATATTGCCATGTCCTACATACAAGATGAATGCCTTTTATTCTTGTTATGTCCATGCAAGATAATGGGATGATTACATACATGATAGATCCATATCTATTCTTAGTGTTCCTATTCTTCATAATAATTAGACACTTGGCCTTGGGATACCAATTCCATATAACATGGACAAGTTTTCTCCCACTGAATCTGTATACACTGAACCCTTCAGTATAGATTACCAATGTATGCTTTCTCTTTTCAGGTCAAGAGGTTTTTGAGAACTATCTCTATAGATCTCTATTCCTATTACATAGGAAACGTCTCTATCTTCCCTGAATATAATTTCCATAAAGAATTCCATTCTTAGAACATATCATTCCTCATCAACATGTGGAATGCAAATATGCTCCCGCTAAATCACAAATCCCTTCTTTATCTTTGACATATCAGTCAAACCCCTTGACTATATTATCAAAGTAAAGATCACAGTTCTGAGTTGCTTGTACTCAATCAATCATATTGATTAGTCCATTGTAACTTATAGACTTCATTTGCATTAAAGGATTCATAAACCTTATAGGTTGTGTCACGTACACATCCTTATTTTATTCCTAATAGGAATGCAGTTTTAGTATTTGTATGCCAAATGTCTTAGTCATTAAGTCACAATCGACAAGCATCATCCTTCTCAAAATGTTATCCATGTGTCTTAACAATTAAGACTTATTCGCACTTATGGATTTCATCCAATGGGTGCTACCATCAAGGTCATACCTTATGGTTCACATGGAAGTCATTTAGGATGTAATGGTCATAAACCATTACTCAAAATTCGGTTCCTCATATTCATCTAGATAGTTGATTCATCACATGACCAACTCATCACATAGATAATCAAGGTGTATCTGTCAAGGATATAAGAACTCACAACTCCTTGTGATTCTTTATGTCCTTTATTAGTGTGGGGTATTCTTTCTTTAAGAAGAAATTAGTTATTTGATAATCATCCTCTAACTCCTTAGAGTATGAATCCTTTTGATTTAGACATCACCATGCCTTAATCATGAGTTCACTATGATACACAATCATAATCACTCATAAGGATCTCAAGCATTTGGTCCAAGTATTTCATTCATTGATCTCATCAAGAATTAACACTTTACCAAATTCATACTTCATCTATGGTATTCTTGAATACTTTCAAGATATATTGGTATTTCTCTAAACACTGTTTGAAGTACTAGCATTAAATCTAATAGGTATGTAAATACATCGCATGTATTATACCTAATAGGATAATCATTCTCCCACTACCACTAGTGAAGATTGATTTATCATGTTCAAGAGATTTATGTCTCTTACTGGTTCTCTAACCAAAAGAGTCTAGATTTATCCATCATATGGAAACTAGAAATGAATTTCTCATGATAATGCTAATTCATTGTTTGAGTTATCAGTAACTTTTAGGTATCATTTTATCTTATGTATACCAAATACCACAAGATAAACAAGGCATTGCCATAAGGAAACATCAACTTTATTAATTGCCATTATTGTCATGCAATATGCAAAAATAAGGTGTTTCTATCCATTGGCAAATATGAAATAGCAGTTCATAACTCTATTACATGCCTTCAAGGCTGATAATAAACTAAAATACTCCTATATATGACGACAACATTTGCCCCATTTATTGAGTGCTTATCACTTCACATCTTGGTATCATATACCTCAGAAGTGTTTACAAGTTTATTTCAAGATACCTTCAGTTGGAGACATATGTCATCTCCTTCTTCTTTAGTTCTTCCAGATAGAGAGGACAATTCCTTTTCCAATATCCTAGTTTTTGACAATGGTGGCAATTGCCTCTCTTGGTCACGCCTCCTTTGGCCTTGAGAGTTGAAGACGCCTTGGGCTGCTGGCTAGCACCAGAACCCTTCTTAGCTTTGCCCATGTGCTTGCCCTTGGACTTGCCTTTCTTTCCGTTGATCAACATCACAGACTTAGGCTTGTCCTTCTTCATCTGTGCCTCGGCTGTCCTCAACATGCCTAACAACTCTGTCAACGGCTTGTCAAAGTTGTTCATGTTGTAGTTCATCACAAACTGACTGTAGGATTCTGGCAACGATTGTAGTATCATGTCAGTAGCCAACTCTTGGCTCAGGGCAAATCCCAGTCTCGTCAGGTTCTCCACATACTCAATCATCTTGAGTGTGTGAGGACCAACTGGATCTCATTCTGTCATGACACACTTGAACAACGCCCTGGAGACATCATATCTCTCTTGTCGTGCTTGATCTTCATACATGTTCTTGAGATGCTGAATCATCTCAATGACACTCATGTTCTCATGTTGTCTCTGCAACTCGTGGTTCATGGAGTATAACATCAAGCACTTTGCATTAATGGCATCTTCAGAATGCTTCTTATAAGCATCTCTTTATGCCTTTGGTGCGGTAGGAGCAGGTTCCTCTGAAGATGGAGTATCCAGGAAATAGAGCTTTTGCTCTTGAGTGAGAACAGTTCTCAATGTCCGTCGTGGAAGTTAGTCCCATTCAGCTTGTCCTTTTCAAGGAACGATCACAACGAAAAGTGATTGTTGTTTGTTGTCATTTGTACTACAAAATGAAATATATGCAATTTAGTCCAAAACTCAATTTTGACTTATTTGATTGATTTTAAAGGTTGAAGATATAATTAGGACTTTAATTAATTATCGCTCCCACTATTTTTGTTCAAATTGATAGCCCTCACCATCAATTTGGAAGATTGTAGCGTACAATCTTCTAGTGGGTCAAGATCCTGAAATCCTCTAAGTCATGGACCAGCTAGAGATGTCACCCACGACTTAGATCTTTCAGGTAGGCAACTTTTGCCAATTGCATCATATGCAACTCTTGAAAATGTCATATGCAACTCCTTGCCATGATCACCTCCATGCCTCAAGGTGCTAGATCCTATCTAGGTCACCTTGTTAAGTCTGACCCAAATCTAACACGATGAATATGCACCCTGCTAGGGCAGACCCACATATCCATCCTTCATGCTTCCATGAGATAGACGGTGCACCACGCTAGGGCGTGCCCACACTTGGCCGATCAAGCTTTTCATGTGTGTCACATTTGGAAGGCATCTAAAACTTTAATATTTAATTACAGATTTGGTTTTTATAGGTACATATACATATCCAATCACCACAATACATAGTATGTATCATATATATGCTATATCCCACAAAAAACATGCGAAATGATAAAAGTGATGATTATGGCCGTCCTAATGTGATTCCTCGAGCCAAGAGGAATCACGGTCATCTAGGTCCACATCACATGCAACCTGTACAAGATGAACTCTGTGATTTGCCATTCTGGGCTTGATCAACTCATCTCCATGATTGATTGGCTCGCCATCAGGCCGGTCGGTTGGGTGCCACCAGCCGATCGATTGGCGCCTCGAGCCGATCGGTTCACTGGTCGTCGTGCATCTCCTCAGGTCGCCACCCGCTCGTCTCGCTCCTCGAGCTGATTGTCTGGATCGCCAACCGATTGGTTCACGCCTTGAACCGATCGTCTCAGTTGTCATCAGGTTGTCCGTCATTCTTTGACATAATAGGAAATAAAATATCTATCCTATTTTACATTTGTATTGAGAAACCCCGAGTTACATTTGGGGGGAGCAAAGGTAGGAAAGAAATCCCGAGTTATCTCGAGTTACATTACGAATAAATAGGTAAGGAATCAGTTCGCAGACTGAGATGCAAGCAACCACATACAACTATACACAGACATAGGGTTTATTGGCCATAACCACACTATGCATCCACTACAAAACTCGTTTAAGGGCGACGTGTATTGATTGCATTCATATTACATATCATATATATATATATATTGGGATTTGTGGATTTAGGATTGGACATGCATAAAGCCAATTTTATTTGCATCGTATGCAATAAATAAAGGTGACAAACCAAAATCGATCACATCGATAATCCTAAAGTATAGAGTAGCTGACGTGGCTCTGATACCACTGTTGGTTTTTAGAGGAGACAGAGAAGGCAGCGGAAACAAAAAAAAATCTCCTCCCAAACCCAAAAAAGGAATCACGCCAACGTATATATAATAGGAAGGATGGTTTGTAGAGGCATACATATTGGGTTTTAGGGGAGACAGAGAAGGCAGCAGAAACAAAAAAAAATCTTCTCCCAAACCCAGAATAAAGGAATCACGTCAACGTCTATACAATAGGAAGGATGGTTTGTAGAGGAGTACCTTGTCCCAAGGCTTGCTCGGTGACGTTACCTCATAGCTTGCGTGGTCTTCACCTCCAGTCTTGGACGGTGTCTGTGCAGCTCCTGGTTTCACCGGGATTGTCAGGATTTTACAGCTATCTTCCGAGCGGTAGAAGCATCCTACCTCTGAAGTAGTCCACACGGACCACCTAGAACTCTGATCTCCTTGTCCCACAAGGAATCAGAAGGAGTCGTACCCTCATGTCAGTGTACTAGTCACCGACACACTCTCCTACCACCAATCGCTTTTTTACAGTTGACTTTCCCTTATTGTGCCTCCCTTATCGGGTAGTACTTGCTCGGGCTCTCCTGGTTACCACAACCAGAGAGAACGACAACTTTGCAGAACAACTGGTGTTCTGTGTTGTACTTTGAGAACCCCCAATACCCCTATATATAGGAGGGTCATGGGACATGGTTCTCTACTTCGGGCAATGTAGGACTAAAGTAGGAGTAGAAGGGTCCAGAATTTCTACAAAACAACCAACTACGCCAGCTGAACCGATCGTTTCAAGCATGAAACGGTCGGTTGGGGACCTGAGTTGATCGTTTCACACCTAAACCGATCGGTTGGGACCCCTGAGCCGATCAGTTCAAGCATGAGCCGATTGGTTCATGGTCCTGATCAGTTCCCGATTGACTTTTCCTCTTTTGTTTCGAATTTATCCAAATACCAATCCTTGTCCCAATCAATTTGGACAAGTGAAACGAAAGGAAATTTCTTGCCAAACTGACTTTCCCAACTTGCTCGTTTGGACTAGTTGAGCCGATCGGTTCAACCCTTGAACCGATCAGTTCAGCCTGTCTTGAGCCGATCGGTTCATCTCATGAGCCGATCGGTTCACCAAGCTGAGCCGATCGGTTCATCATATGAGCCGATCGGTTGGGAGTGCAGACTGTGCAAAATCAGTCAATTGCAGTTTTAATCAATCTAATACTCTAATCAATCGGTCCAACACCTTGAACACTATGATACTGAGCTATCAATTGATTGGGTGTTTAATTGACCTACTAAACTCCTTTAGCAATCGATCTAAACATCATTTGTGGATAAACTCCTCTTCTAGGTTAAATCCTATGTGTGTGACCCTGCAGGCCCATTTCACGTTGGCATTGAAAGTCCATAACACTTATGACTTCTCAAGCAAAGAGCGGTTCCTAGTCGCACATCAGTGCTACCCAAGTGAAAAGAAAAGTTGGAGAACAACTTTCAATCCTACAATCCGTGAATGGTGTTACAGTGAATGTATAATTCCTTTGTCACTGATATCCCAAATGAACTCAAGGCATGGAACAATCATTATGTCAACGTTCATTCACTTTCTTGATCTCAGAGTAGACTGGAGGAGATATGTATGACATCAATATCACATATTGATTCAGACATGCGTGTGCACGCCTATCTCAATCCTACTCATCAAGTGGCCACATATATCAAACTCCCTCAGGAGGGACAAATCCCACATCTATCACTCACCCCTCAAAAGCCCCATGTGTCAAAGCCACCCAATCATCACCTTTATAACAACCCATGTTTCAGGACTGCGTTTGATGATGTCAAAGTGTACCCAACGACATGTGTTGAGTGTAGTGATTTCAGGTCAAAGAATTACACTCACCACCATTACTGTGAGAACTGACTGTGACTACCATGTCATGGTTCCATGTGTCAAACTCACGATGGGTCTGTCCGGTACACTTGTTCTCTAATAAGTACCTATGTGTTTGGTTTGATATCTCCATATCATGACTAACGAGATTCTATCATCAACCAACACCACAATCTAGTATTGTGTGACATTGTTGTCTATCTACCTTCCACAATGACATCTGACTAGGGACATAATAAGAATGTACAAACTCTTAGCATCCGTATGATCTCATCGTTCAGGTCCTCAACCTGAAAGCATACGTCATTGAGTACTGTCATTTTCTAGACATTCAATCTATTCTATCATTATCTCATATGACTGAACCAGAAAGAATTGGAAGCTTGCCTTTAATCTTTATTAAATCAATCTTAATGTATCCCACCAATCATCCCATGATTGGCTCTCAGGGCATACATACCAACAATACCTTGTCCTGAGGCTTTCTCGATGATGTTACCTCGTGGCTTGCGCAGTCTTCACATCCGGTGTTGGACGGTGTCTGTGCAGCTCCTGGTCTCACCGGGACTGTCATGATTGACAACTGTTCTCCGAGCGGCAGAAGTCTCCCGCCTCTATAGTAGACCACATAAACCACCTAGAACTCCGATCTCCTTGTCATACAAGGAATCGAAAGGAGTCATACCCTCATGTCGGTGTACTAGTCACCGACACACTCTCCTTCCACCAGTTGCCTTTTTGCAGTTGTCTTTCCCTTGATGTTCCTCCCTTATCGGGTAGCACTTGCTCATGCTCTCCTGGTTACCACAACCAGAGAGAACGACAACTTTGCAGAGCAAATAGTATTATGAGTTATTGTTGAGAAGCCCCCCAATACCCCTATATATAGGAGGGTCATGGGACAGGGTTCTCTACCCCGGGCAATGTGGGATTAAAGCATGAGTAGAAGGGTCTGAAATTTCCACAAAACAATCAACTGTGCCAGCTGAACCGATCATTTCATGCATGAGCCGGTCGGTTCGGGACCTGAGCCGATCAGTTCACACCTGAACCAGTCGGTTGGGACACCTGAGCCGATCGGTTCACTTCTGAATCAGTTGGTTCACTGCCCTGGTCAGTTCCCGATTGACTTTTCCTCTTTTGTTTCGAATTGATCCAAATACCAATCCTTGTTCCAATCAAATTGCACAAGTGAAACGAAGAGAAATTTCTCACCAACCTGACTTTCCCAACTCGCTCGTTTAGACCAGTTGAGTTGATCAGTTCAACCCTTGAACTGGTCAATTCAGCCTGTCCTGAGCCGATTGACTCACCAATCACTCAATCTGATACTCTAATCAATCGGTACAACACCTTGAACACTGTGATACTGAGCTATCAATTGATTGAGTGTTTAATTGAACTACTAAAATCCTTTAGCAATCAATCTAAACATCTTTTGTGGATAAACTCCTCTTCCAGGTTAAATCCTATGTGTGTGACCCTAAAGGCCCATTTCACGTTGGCAGTGAAAGTCCATAACACTTATGACTTCACAAGCAAAGAGAGGTGCCTAGTCACACATCAGTGCTACCCAAGTGAAATAGAAAGTTGGAGAACAACTTTCAATCCTATAATCCATGAATGGTGTTACATTGAATGTATAATTCCTTTATCTCTGATATCCCGAATGAACTCAAGGCATGGAACAATTATCCTGTCAATGCTCATTCACTTTCTTGATCTCAGAGTAGACTGGAGGAGATATGTATGACATCAATATCACATACTGATTCACACATGCATGCGCACGCCTATCTCAATCCTACTCATCAAGTGGCCATGGATATCAAACTCCCTTAGGAGGGACAAATCCCATATCTATCACTCACCCCTCAAAAGCCCCATGTGTCAAAGCCACGCAATCATCACCTTTATAACAACCCATGTTTCAGGACTGCGTTTGATGATGTCAAAGTGTACCCAACGACATGTGTTGAGTGTAGTGATTTCAGGTCAAAGAATCACACTCACCACCATCACTGTGAGAACTGACTGTGACTACCATATCATGGTTCCATGTGTCAAACTCACGGTGGGTCTGTCTGATACACTTGTTCTCTAACAAGTACCTATGTGTTTGGTTTGATATCTCCATATCATGACTAACGAGACAATCTAGTCTTGTATGTCATTGTTTTCTATCTACCTTCCACAATGACATCTGACTAGGGACATAATAAGAATGTACAAACTCTTAGCATTTGTATGATCTCATCATTCAGGTCCTGAACCTGAAATCATACGTCATTGAGTACTGTCATTCTCTAGACATTCAATCTATTCTATCATTATCTCATATGACTGAACCAGAAAGAATTAGAAGCTTGCCTTTGATGTTTATCAAATCAATCTCATGTATCCCACCAATCATCCCATGATTGGCTCTCAGGGCATACATACCATCATATACATCGAAAAGTCAATGGGTTTGCCATGGTGGAATACTATGGAAGGCTAGAACATCAATACGTGTTTAGAGACCTTAAATCCATGCCTCCCTTACTCAAGGCATGTTTACGTTAGAATCATGGGGTGTGAGGTGGTTGAAGTTACACTCTTACAAATACTCTTTTGTCCATTTTTGAGTCTTGGTATCGATTTGACGATCCATTTATGTTGATTAGTCGGTATCCTCCTTTTGCTTACCCACTGGGGAAAGGGATGAAAAGAAATTCCCCATAGTTTGAAAAAAATATTAAAATGTCATGTATAGTAATATTTAATTCTATATTGTTCTTATGGAATTATAGGTCGTGTCTGTGTGGTGTTTGGGAATGGGATCGCCTCTTGAGAGACCTCATAGTTCTCTAGAGTTGGACATATGAGATATGTCCTCACAACATCAACAAGGTGACTCTACATGTGTTCCATGATAATTTGGACATTGTTCTGCTTGAACATTTCAATCAGGCTCCTATGCTGACCAACCACCCCGATTTATCATTGGGGTCAGGGATTCACCAAGTTCATTCCACCTCCTTGATTTGAGGCCACAATGGCACATGTGGTGGCTCCATTTGGCTCTTGAACTGATTGTCCATGCTCTAGCTCAAACTATATTATGACCAATAGCAAAACCTTTCCCATGCTCTAGCTCGAACTATATTGCGACCAACAGCAAAACCTATGATGATGATGTCAACAATATAAGGTTACCATCTTATACCCAAAATTTTATGTCAGTTATATCTAAACCTAAAATTGATAATTATGTTCTCATTAACATTATTCATCCACCTTGTAAAAATGATGCTTCTAATGCTTACACTTTCTCCCTCAATTATATAAATCAAGATTGTGTTACTTACACCAAACCTTGGATGAATGCAGTTAGAAAACATAAGCAACCACATCAAAAATTTATGGTTAAGTGCAAGAGATGTTTTGAGTACGTCCACAAACACTTTTATTGTTAGTGACCTTGTTATTGCTTTTGTTGTGAAATGACCGAGCACTTTTCTTACAAGTGCTCCTCCAAATATTAAAAAACCTAGAAACAACTTTATTCTCTAGAAAAAAGTTTCCTACATTCAATCATCCCTACCAAAAAATCCCCATGGTTCCCCACTTTGTTAAGTAGTGGCGGTTCCCCTAAGCAACCATTTCGACCCTCTTCACCATCCCCATGTATACCAACTGCAAACAAATATCCCTCTGCCACTGAACACTCATTGGCATCTATCACAAAAAGCACAACTGCTCATGAACATACCACATATGAAACCTACATTGGCCCTAATCCATATGTGAGCAAATTTGACATTTCCTTCTCCTTGCTTGGCACCTGAACCACTTCTATGGTTTGCAATAGCAACGACGTGGCCTTTGAACACTCAGCACACAACAAACTCATTCTTGATCTTCCAATTAACTCCATGAGACTCATCGATGTGATGGTTGGGTGAATTCTTTTTTATATCCATTTACAATGACAACAACAATAGCATCATTAAAGAGCAATACAATTGTGCTCCCATTAACATTCTTATAAACACAAGAATGGTGGAGAAATATTAAATCAACTTGAGATGGACGGGAGACGAGGGGGACGCGGGGGCTGAGGTGGCAGCGGCTGAGGGCACACCAATTGAGGGAACATAGACCAGAGAGGGGGGAATAGACTTCAAGGAGGAGGAAGGGAGTACTACCCGTATGAGGAGGGCGAGCCATGGAGGGATCCAGAGAAACAAGGAGACCCAGGCGGATAGAAAAATAAGGGAGTACGGTTGGCATCCCTGAAGTCGGGATTGAGTTCCAATTTGCAGAAATGAAGGGTGATACAACCAAATCAAGAAGCAATGCAACATAGGAGGCAACCATGGAGGAACAAGCATCGACGAAGCACTTTCCACCGCTACATGACGATGGAATGTCCTCGGTTAAGGCATGGGGTAATCAAAAGGTGGGAGCTGAAGAAGCAGGCTCGTCTTCTTCAAACGGGGTGGATCTGGACCTAGACGCGGAAGGTGTTCATCAAGGAAAGCACAAAGAGACGTTCCTTGAAACCCTATATGAAAGAAACATGTCGGTGTCGAATGTCAAGTTGCAGCTGGGTGACTCTAGGCCCTCGTTGATAATCAACCCAGATGCAAAAGAGAACTTGGCACGTCCGTGGATGTATATGGTGGTGGCTCGCCTCATCAGAACAAATTTGGGCTACATGACGATGCGTGACAGACTAAAACTGTTGTGGAAACCATTAGGGAGGTTCAATATGTTTGAAGTTGATCTAGGGCACTACATGATACAGTTCTCTTATGAACATAATTTCGACATGGCTCTTACCAGAGGTCCTTGGAAGCTTTTCATATGCTGCCTGGCAGTTTGGCAATGGTATCCGTCATTTAGACCATCAGTAGATCTTCCTAATTACCTAGTCACTTGGGTTAGAATACTCAACCTTCCGTTGCACCTTTATGTTCCAACAATGTTTGACTATATAGGACTAGCCCTAGGTAGCCTCGTGAAAGTGGACATGCATACCATGGCAAGAACCAGAAGAAAATTTGCCAGACTCACTATGGAGGTGGACACAAAGAAACCTTTGATTCACACGATAGCCATAAATGACAACATTTACCAGGTGGAATACGAAGCTTTCCTAGAAACTTGTAATGCTTGCAGAAAGTTGGGTCACTCTCAGGAAAGATGTGTTCACATTGGGCAGAACAATGAAAGTCATACAAGCAAGGAAGGCACCCAACCTGCTGCTAATAAAGATAATGAGGCCACAACAAGCAAATGGAACACCCAAAGAAGAAAAGCGACAACCCACACGCAACACAACACACATGTTGCCAAATAAAATGCTAACAATACCGATAAAACCAATCCGGAAAATAAATTCCTTCTCTGGTGGAGTTGGAAGATACTGAGAAGGAGATGGAGGCACAAGGGGAAGACACCACACAGACTCCAAAAGATGTGAATAAAGGAAAAGAAAAACAACAAACCACAGAAGATGGGAAGGGTGAAAAGGTGTGGAAAAAGAAACAAATTGAAAGTAGCGATGACAAAAGGAAGGTCTTGAAGGAAATCAAGGATGCTAATGGGCAGAGAGAGAATGATCAAAACAATCACACTACAGTTAACCCAGAAGTAGATGAGGTAGAGGAGGAGATCATCAATGTGGAGGAAAGTGCATACATGACTGAAATCATGATAGAGGCTGGTTGCAAGATGATCGTGTTGGATGAGGAGTTAAAGGATCAGTCAAATGACACCTCTCTTGAAGAAGGAGAAAAGCCACATGACACAAGAAAGAATCAGTTCGAAGATAAAGGCCCTGACCCAGTTCATTTATCTAGTGCAAACAGCAACGCTGAGGCTCCACCTCCAAATGGGAGGAAGATCAAAGGCAGCACACCCAAACTAAAGAATGCAAGAATCAAGCCACCATATGAGAAGAGAAGAAAAAATCCAAGATTACACCAAGGCATGGAGACAACCTTGGGAGGAATCAAAGAGGAAGAAGTAGAGAAAGAAAACCAGGCACCACCAGAAGGTAGCCATTAGGCGTCGTCCATATCCCACCCTTCTCATCAGTTGTTTTAGTGATTAATACACTATGTTGAAACACTAGAGGAATCGGAAACAAAGATACATGTCGAGTCCTTAAAGATATGCTTTTGCAGAAAAGGCCTAAACTAGTGGTTGTTCTGGAACCAAGAATTAGTGGTGATGACGCCCTCAACACCATTCAGAGCCTGGGTTTCGACAAGTCTCATAGAGTGGAGGCGAGGGGTTTTGCTGGAGGCATCTGGGTCTGCTGGAAAGAGGTGGATTGCAACATCAGGATCATCAATAGTCACAGACAGTTTGTTACATGTCTCGTGAATGACAACACATACATCACTTTCATCTATGCCAACCCTCATGTTCAGGTGAGAAAATTACTATGGAAGCATCTCGTAGAGATGGGGAAGAGGTTCCACAAACCTTGGCTAGACTTAGGGGATTTCAATGCTACCACGAATCCATGTGAAAGGAAAGGCTGCAAGAGTTTTGACTTCAAAGAGGCGGAACTTTTCTCTAACACCCTTCTTGAAGCTAACCTATCTGATTTGGGGTTATCAGGAATGAAGTTTACCTACAAACATGGCTCCTTGTACACAAGAATCGATCAAGCGGTGGCCAATACTAAATTTATCGTTTCCATGGGTCTGGTCGGACCACTGACCCTCTTGATCCATGACACTACTAGATGCAAACCTGCCCAACGGTTTTTTATCAAAAGATCATGGTCGATCAATGACCATTTTCATAATAGGATGAGGAGTATATGGGATAGCCAGGCAGATTCCCATGCTACTTTGGACAAAGCACATGTTGATATCAACTAGTGGGTTGAAGAGCACACCTCTAGAACAGCGAAAAAGAAGGTGAATCTCCTAAGGAACATCAACATTTTACAAACACAAATGGAGTAATGACACAATGTTATCACTGAAGAGCTATATGCATTGACTTCCAAGACCAATACAAAGCTATCCTAAAGGAGTAAGAGGAGGATTGGAAGTAGAAGAGTCACCTGCAATGGGCACACGACGACGACTTGAACACAAAATTTTACAATGCTTATGTTAAGAAAAGAAGGCGCCCCAACACTGTTACTATTTGAAAGAAACATAATGACGAGTGGGCCAAGGGTGAGGAGGAAATCCAGTATCTCATTGTTAATCACTTCAAAAACAATTTTACCGAGCCTCATAACAATGAACAGGAGAAGGTAGTAGCTTTCATGGGTCAGTTTATACAGCTGACGGAAGCACAACAATCTGAACTTAGTCACACGCCGACACTTGATGAGATTTACAAGATCCTACAAGTGATGAATCCCAACAAAGCCTGTGGTCTAGATGGTGTAGATGGGTCTTTCATGATGTCAAACTGACATATAGTGAAACACTCCACCTTAAAGACCATCAAGAGTGCTCTTAAAGGAGAACAACTTGCTGACCAAATGTGCGATGCAAATATTGTCTTGATTCCAAAAGTGTCTAAACCAGATAGCTGTGCACAATTCCGTACCATTTCACTTAATAATTTGGTTCTCAAGATGGCCTCTAAAGTGATTGTAGAGCAAATTAAAGCACACCTACGGAAGTGGGTTTCACCAGCCTAGAGCGCCTTCATCCCGGGTAGAAGAATCTCTGATAACATTGTGGTAGTTTAGGAGATCTTACAAAATATGTGAAGAAAGGGAGGACCTAAATCTATGGCTATCAAGGTGGATCTTTCGAAGGACTATGACAAAATGACATGGTCGTTTGTGGAGGATACCTTGAAGAAGAATGGTATACCTGGAAACCTTATCTCATACATCATGAATTCTATTACGGGAGGACAAACTTCTGTCATTTGGCAAGGTAAAGCTATGGGAAGGTTTAAAGTGACAAGAGGTCTCAAACAAGGAGACCCTTTGTCTCTGTACCTCTTTGTTCTTTGTCTGGAACGTCTTAGACAGCTCATTGAAGACAAGGTGTTTGATAAAAGGTGGACTCCAAGCAAGCTCACTGCCAACAGGCCTCTTATATCCCACTTGTGTTTCACTGACGACATGATATTGTTTGCCAGTGTGACGGAGGCTCAGATGAAGACTGTACTCCAATGCTTTGCAGAGTTTGGGGGGTCTCGGGACAATCAGTCTCCATTGCCAAGTCAAGCATATATTTCTCCAAAAGTGTACCTAAAAGAACCATGAAGCGATTATGTCGTATCAGTGGCTTCTCGGAAGTGTCAGATATGAGGAAGTACCGCAGCGTCCCACTCATCCATGGCAGAGTGAGACATGATACATATGGTGGGATTTTGGACAGAATCAACAACAACATCAATGTGTGGTCTGCTAGATGTTTATCATTAGTAGGGAGAGTGGTAATGGCCAAGTCCAGTCTCAATGCATCCCTGGTTATATCATGCAAACCTTAGTTCTACCCATGAATATCTGTGATAGAATAGACAGTAGTATCTGCTCGTTTATCTGGGGTGGTGGACATAAAAGTCACCCTATGTCTTTGGTGGCTTGGAACAAGATGACGACAAGTAAAAAGGAGGGTGGATTGGGAATTAAAGTAATGAGGGAATGGAATCTTTCTCTCATAAGCAAACATCATTGGGAGGCTACTACTGGCAGAAACTCCCCTTGGTGTAAAAGCATGAACCTCATATTACTTCAGATGAAGAACCACATGATCCCTAATGTTTCTAGACTAGGTCGGGCAGTCTTCAAGTGCAGAGACTTCATTGAGGATAACTCTTTCTGGATTCCTATCAATGGCAAGTCCATAAATGTATGAGAGGACAAATGGTGGGATCCAACCAACAAGTTATCAGGGGAGAACAAAAAAACCCATTCCTGATGAACTTAAAGACCTCAGAGTAGCTAGTCTCATCAACTTGAATAATAAGTGGGATGAGGAGTTCTTAAACCTGTGGTTCTCTGAAGAGGACATAGAAAAAATCCGACGGATACAAACCCCCAACAATATTGATGAGAAGGATCTGAAGGCTTGGACACACAATGAGGAAGGAAACTTCACTACACAAAGTGCCTATAAATGTCTTTGAACTCATAACGACATCAAGATTGAAGGCAAATGGGAGCTTATTTGGAAAGCAAAAGTCCTGGCTAGAGTGAGGATGTTTTTGTGGCTGGTAGGAAACAATGCTCTCTTAACTAATAGCCGCATGATGGTCCGTCACATGGTGAATGATAGTATTTTCTCTAGATGTGGAAATCAGGAAGAGACTATTATACACGCTCTGCGTGATTGCGAGAAGGTAAAACCAGTGTGGCAGGGCCTGCTGGATCAAGGTCTATGGGACAATTTCTTTGGAGAGAATGAGGTATGGAAGTGGTTGTCTCTTCAGCTCAGGATACAAGGAGCACAGGGTGGCACTATGCTTATAGGTTGCCATTACATCTGGTCTTGCAGAAACAAAGAGAAATTTGAAAATGCATTTGTGAGTACCAATTGCCAAGTTCAAAGAATCAAAGATGAAGCTCAGTTGGCATCGGAGGCCTAGAACAATGTGAGTCCGGAAGGAGGTTACTTGGTCCCCTTCACGAGCCGACTTCCTCAAGTTCAACATAGACGCCTCCTTTAAGAAAGGTAAGACTTGTATAACAGTGATTTGCCGAGACAATGAGGGCAAATGGAGGGGTGGATGGAGCAAGAGGACCAAGACTGAAAGCATCCTCATGGCCGCAATCAGAGCTATCGAGCTGGCAGTGAACATGGCTTGTGATCTAGATATTAAGAAGGTCGAGATAGAGAATGAATCCTTCCTAGCCTGTGAGGCATTGAGTAAAGATCCTAAATACAGTCCCAAAACAACCCTTATAAGCAGGAGGATTAAGGAGAAAATGAGGACTTATTAGAGGGCGTCTCACACCAAGAGAGAAGGAAATAAGGCAGCAGACGCCTTGGCAAAATGCCACCAAAAAACCAGGATCCATTTCTTAACCCATAGAAATGCTCCTAATGAACTAGAGAACATTATTAATTCTGAATTATGTAATGATAGTAATACTACCAATTTTTCTTCAGCCAACAATAATGTTAATTGTATGTCCTCAGTTGATTTTGCTTGCATGATGGGGGTGAGATGAATAGAAACCTCCTGACTTCACCAAAAAAAAAACAATATCATCATTAAAAAAAATTATGCCACCCCTAGTCAAGGCTTCCTCATCCCAAGAAGCACTCTCACTCAACCAAAAGCCTAGTTAGCAAACTAATTGCTATCTACACTTTCGGAAGGTGCCAAAATTGAGCACTTGGCTAGATTGGTTGTCTCCATCACAAGCAACGTGATATTTATCCAAGCTACAATTTCCCAATAGTCTATTGATGTATGTGTCGAGCCTAACACAAATGAAGGTGTGTGGTGGATCTCTATCACTAGCCTTCTTCCACATCTATGGGATGTTGAAATTCTCAGGAACATTTCTATGTTGTGGGATCTACAAAATAAATTTCTTCACACTGGAAATCTTATACCAATAAATTATACCAAGGCCTTATGTGTTTTGTGTGACCAAGAATTCTCAACTATCAAGGAGATAAAATATTCATTTGGTCAAATTTCATATACAATGAATCTAAAGGGAAAATATCCTCACGATTTTCCTTCATCTTCTCCAACCTAGCCAATCACCCTACTTTGTGGTACATCCATACACATGTGACATCATGAAATATACTTTCCAACTTGCCAAACAATGAAAGACATGTATGGACCAAAAAGGACACAAAATGGTTCAAACATAAGCCTAACAAACCTACTATATTTTAAAAAGGTTTATCCCAATTGTGTGCACAATCCTTTCCAGACCAACGAAAAGTATGAAATTTTTACAAAACTCTTGCTTTTGCTATTACAAACCCTAATGCCCCACCACCAACCAGTCACACTGCAACGATAGCATTATGGGTTCATTCTAAGGAGATCAATGATAACAAAGCCTTGAATGCACAAATTAAGGATGACATCCTAGATGATATATGGAATAATAATAACAATGATCAAGATAAAACAAAAATCAAGCATGACTCCGTGACCACAAATGTAATGATCTATTTTTAGACTAACACCTAATAAGGGTTTCCTTGGATGGGTATATGCTAAACTAGATTGATCATTGTTTAAGCTTGATTAATGATAGTAGTTTAATTATGATTCTTAAAACATAAATTGGTATACTAAATATGCTTTTATTTCAAATAATTAGGGCTTGAGGATTTAAAACCCTAATCAGCCAAGTTTTGATGGCATATGAATACGAGATTTGATAAGTATAGTAGTGTATTAAATGATATTTATCTACTAACTTAGCTATAGAAACTTTCAAACACAACACTAATCTTTTCGCCTGGTGATGAGCCCCTTCAAAAACCAATTCCGCACTCTACATTGCAATAGATGCTCTAGTAGAAAACACTCAAGGTCCTAATGCACCACTCCTAGATAATGCTTCATTTTCCACAAACTTGGACATCTTTCATTCAACTATTACTATTGCAACACCCTTTCCCTAGAAGACAACAGATACTTTTCCAAGAAAAAGGTCATACCCCATGCACCTACCACATTTTCAAATAGATCATAGCGTAATTCTAGAATTGACAAATCTAATCATAGACCTAAGCCCAATGTCAAAGAAATTATCACCCATAACTCTTTTGCTTGTCTCTTCTCAACTGAGAATTCTACAACACCATCTCACTCTTCACATGCACACACCCACCACCATCTCAAACACCCTATAAAACCATCCATCCACTTAAAGCCAACACCTCCCGTTGCACCGAAAGACTTACAACATGTTAGAAACCCTCTAAAACCCTCAACCTGTGAGAAAATTAGCTGCTCCCCACCACCTTTCCTTATGGCTCCATCTGTTCATTTGGAGAAGGAGCTCCCCTTCGATCTTCCTGCTGACTCCATGAGGCTCCTAAAAGTTTTCACTAGTCGTAGCATCCTTGTCACCATCACAAATAACATCGACAACACAGTTAACATCCTTGACGTTACCCGTGCCATAGCATTGCTTCTCCCTAGACACACTGTCCTGAAGCCTAAAATCCTTTCACCCACCCACCTTCTCTACTCTTTCTCAGAAGGCACTAAGTTTGATTGCCTTTTCGGACAGGTTATGACTATTCCTTGTGGAACCAACTTTCTCTAAGAAAATATTACCCGGTGGACACCTGAACAAGGCTCATCCCTTGTTGGATCTGGTGGTTCAAGATGGGTTGCGATAGCTGATCTACCACCACACCTTTGGGAGGTCGACGTTTTCAAAGCTATCACCCACTCCATAGGAGCTACACTTCAGTTCGTTAGCTAGGGCACTCTATGACCCACACAATACATCAAAGCCTTTTGTGTTTTCTCTATTAAACAAGCTATCACACTCCATGTGTCTCTCAAAATCCATCTGGGTGAGAAAATATGAAAACCCAGCTGCCATCAAGACCATCTTCTCCAAAATTAGTGCTCACCCCCCTCCTGGTACTGCCCAACCAACATCAAAAAAACTTTCACAAATATCAGAAAACCCACTGAAAGAAACTTGGTTTGGGATAGAAAGAGCACTACTACCAAGTCTACTAAAGAAACCAACTGCTCTGTCAACAACAAAAGACCTAGAACGTCATCTCCATCTGCAGATAGCACAAACAATACTCTACAGAACTCCTTCAAACCTTTCCCTTTTCACAACAATGATACAGACTCCACTATGAATATAGATTCTGAGATTGTCCAAAAATTGAAGACTGCAATCATTGACGAGATTTGGATATCATAGAGTTTGAAGCCAAAATGCAAAGGAAAGGCTACAGGAACCATCCAATCCATCAACACCATGTCCACCACAACGGAAGGATTGACTAAAAGAAACTACTTTGCCATGAAAGAGCCAAGTACATCTTCACATTCCACATCTGTAGTAACTCATACTTCCAAACAAATACTATCATATTTTACATCTTCTGGAATTGACAAAAACCACATAGATAACATAGAAGACATAGCATCATGGCCTGATATACAATCTTTCACAAACTTTGCTGATAAAGTAGGTATCACATTTGATGATGACAGATCAGCACATTAGGCCCTAGACAACATTGAACAATATATGAATTGGAGAAACCACAAAAAGATCCACGATATATATTCACATTTTGAAAAATTGCATGTCTCCTAAATCCGCTATCTACAGATTTTGTTTTAAAATCTTTTTACATTATGAAGATTACTTCCTAGAATGTCTGTGGGGCATCAAATCTCAACCATATAAAAGAAATCCACAAACATATATACAAAAATAGTATTACCATAATCACCATCCAGGAAACCAAAACAACTCTATCATCTTTTGCTCTCAAAACAATGGGAGGCAAACACATTAACACTTGGCACCAAATCCTACTGCTAGGTTTCAAGGGAGGTCTTCTTATAGGCCTCAACAACAACCTCTTTGACATCACACACATGGAATCACATACATTCTCCATCACTCTTCACATCACAAACACCGCTGACAACTTCAGTTGGATCTTCACTGGCATTTATGGAGAGCCCAACACAAATAAATCAGAGTATATGGATGAAATTACACACATCATGAGCATATATCACGACAAACCCTGGCTTTTGGGAGGGGACCTCAACCTCACTACACAACTTTCAGATAGAACCAACCCCACCATAACCGTATGCTACATGTCTTGTTCGGATAAAGCCTTCCTTAAACTTATTCAAAACCACCACATGATTGATATCCCACCAGCCAATACTTGTTACACATGGACTCGTCAACAAACCTGGGCCAAACTTGATCACTTCATCTGTTTAATAAAATGGGAAGATCAATAACCCCCATTCCTTTGTCATTGTCAGTCACCGACCTATCTTAGACCACTTCCCCATCACCATCAATACAAAACAAGAGAAATGAGGGCACAAACCATTTCACTTTGAAGACTTTTGGATCACTAATCCCACTCGTATGAACTTGTGCAATAGGCATTGGGTTGTGGTGGATAACCAAACCAAAATTGTTGGCTACCATATTCACAACAACACAAAAAGTGTTAAGAGTAGTTTGAAAAGTTGGCAAAAAGAAACCATTGGAAATCTCTCACACAAACTTGCTGACCTTGAACAACAACACCTGTTTGTAGACAAATGACCCATCAGCTGACCCAGCCCTAGCTCTCACTATAAAAGCCGAACTTGATAAGGTAAAGAAATGCTTGGACACCATGTGGAAGCAACATGCACAAATCAAATGGGCAAAGGCGGGCGATAAAAACACCAAATTCTTTCACAAAACTTGCAATAACAATGCTCGAAAAAATATCATTGCAAAGTTGAGCATTAATGGAAGTACTACATCCAATAAGCACCTGATCACTACTCACATTGTCCAACATTTTTACCATATTTTCAATACTGGACACAAGCCTATTATACTTGACTCCATAAACTAGAAGCACTTATGTGGCTACTATATCACCTCACCACAACACATTATATGTCCTTTCTCCCCTGAAGAACTTGATATGGCCATCCACTCACTAGGTAAAAATAAATCCCTTGGCCCTGACGGATTTAATATTGAATTTTACCTGGCCAACTAGAACCACATCAAGGGAGACTTTCAGAAACTCCTCCGAGCTATCCATCACAACACAAACACTCACAATCTTCTCAAATACATCACCAAACTAATATATCCCTCATAAAAAAGTTACTCATCCTGACCTGATCTCACAGTTCAGACCCATTAGCCTCATTAACACTTCATACAAAATCATTGCTAAGGTCCTCTCAAATCGCATCAAACCCCATTTAGAAAAAATCATCTCACACAACCAAAATGCTTTTCTCAAAAATCAAAGCATTCATGACGCCTTCATCACGGTGAATGAAATTTTGCACCTTTGCCACAAAAATAAAACACCGATTCTAGCCATCAA
This sequence comes from Alisma plantago-aquatica, assembly GCA_963693085.1. Lineage (NCBI taxonomy): Eukaryota > Viridiplantae > Streptophyta > Magnoliopsida > Alismatales > Alismataceae > Alisma > Alisma plantago-aquatica. The sequence continues at coordinate 1,541,078,163 of OY856409.1, forward strand.
ACTAGATTTTGAAAAAGCCTTTGATTACATCAAATGGGTCTACCTCATTAAAGCCATGTTGGGATATGACATTTGAAATAATTGGATACACGCATGTATCTCCACAAACTACTTCTCTACCATTATAAATGGATCACACTTTGGCTATTTTCACAACACTAATGGGCTCAGACAAGGTGACCCACTCTCTCCACACCTCTTCATCATTGTAATATCCATTCTAACTATCATGATTAAACTTGGTACATATCACGGTCTAATATACTCTCCCCTTGATAGCCATGAGAACATCATACAATTTGTGGATGACACCATGATTCTTGTCAAACATGAAGACTCCACCATCATCACCACTATCCACATCATTGGTCTCTTCTCATACATTTCAGGTCTTAAGATAAACCTTTCAAAGTCTTCTATCTTTGGAGTCAATACCCCTTATGATATCACCAACATGTACAAAAACCTCCTCAAATACAAAATCAAAAGATTTCCCATCAACTATCTTGGACTTCCTATCACTCCACACCCCATAACACACTCTATTTGGAACCCCATCATTGACAAGATTCATCTGAAACTATATCCATGGACCAATCACTTTTTCAACCTGGTAGACCGGCTTACTCTCATTAATAATGTCATTACACCTATTACTACCCACTTCCTCAGTTGCATCCCTTTACCTAGCAAGACCCACAAAACGATTGACAAAATTAGATGAAATTTTCTCTAGAACAACCACATAGTAAACAATCAGTATAAGAACATCTATCTAGTCAATTGGAGCACCATCACTGCTCCGATTAAACATGGGAGATGGGGCATCATCAACATAAAAATTCATGCCATATGCATCATTACAAAAATAATAAACACTCTTACCGGTAGTACAAACAAGGTCTGGAAAAACTTTATCATCCAGAAATATTACAAAAATAAACCGCCTTGGAACCACACCCCACACAACATATCTTTCCCACTTTGGAAATACATCAATAAAAAACTGGATATCATTAAGAACCTTATATACACTCCCCGCATGCTCATCATAATATCAAATTCTGGGTGGACCCATGGTACCATCACAACACCATCCAGAATCTTAGTACACATCTGCTCATTCCTACTCTACTGCATAAACTCAAAATTGCTAAATCTCTTAAACTTCTTACCAACAACAGACAAAACTCTCTCAAAAGACATCTCCAAAACCACGTGGACACCCCTGAGAGACATAGTCCATGAACTTGAATACAACACCAATAACATGGTTTCTTGGATTTGGGACCACATTACACACCCAAAGCAGCCTACACCCTCCTCACTTATAGGGGCCATACATCAAATATGGTTCACTTTTGAAAAATAAAATGGCCATAAAAACTTAAACTCTTCTTCTGGCTGCTAACATCCAACAGAATCCTCACTGACCATAATTTCACCAATAGAAGATTTCTGGGATCTACTAGATGCTACCTCTGTAAGATGGATGAAGAAACCACACAACACCTCTTCACCAGCTGCACTGTCACGCTGAACCTTCTGTTTAATTTCTTCCCACAAATTTTAAACACCAAAAATCTCCTTCTGCCATCCTTCATCACTAGACTAAAACCCTTACCACAACACCCCAGATATCCCTCAAAAGACTTGATTATTAATACCTTCTGGAACATTTGGCTTGAAAGAAACAATAGGAAGTTCAATAATATTTCTAAACACACCCAGATTATACTAACCAATATTAAACATGCCTTATTTGTACTATTGTACTACAAGACAGGCCTCTACATCAACTCAGGTGATTCCTGCCGAAGTTGATCCGGGCAACATATTTGGTGACCACAATGGAGGTCGATGCTACTCCTTGGAGGATATCATCGCTGACGAAATTAACTTCTGAAGCTTTGACTAGATCCTACTATCTTAGCTACTACTATAGCTACATCTTTATTGCTCTTTTTTTCGTCTGAGACATATGTTTAAGGGGTGCCTCCCCAACATACACTTTCTTATTCTGCTTTTCTTTGGCTGCATCATTTGCTTAGGTAGCAAGACCTCACTCATGTTTTGATGCCCACCGTGTTAATTTCTCTGGTTTTTCTTATAGACGTTTTGTGTTTGTAAGCAACGTGATTTTTATCATTAATGTATGAACTTTTATAATAAAAAAAAGATTGTACAACGTTACACAGCCGTGACGGGAGAAAACATCTTTCAACAAGGTGAATGGTGAGAATAAAAAGCAGCTCCCTTAACTTCTTATTTCCTTGTTAGTACGCTTTCACTAAAAAAATATGGAGATTAATTACTAGGGTTTTTATAATGCACGATTTATCATTTCTTAATGAACAACAATATGCTAAAGTTGTTTGTTTGGGAACTTAGTTCCGAGAACTATTATGTCCTTCTAGAGAGGCCAAAAATGTAGCCAACGAACTGATAATTGGAGACCCATGGCATGCATTAGAACACCAAAAGCCGAAGCCCCATGGATCTTTCTCTTGCCAAGCATGTGGCCGATCACTTGACTCCATCACACTCATGAACACTTGCACTAAAAACTGTCACAGCCCCGGAAGCAAAGATCATGGCAAGGCAGAGCATAATAAAGAAGGATAAGTTGCAAAAGATACAAGAAGAACACACTCTTCAGCATGCATTTAGTTAGTTTGATCGATCAAAGCTCCTGATAATAGGATCCCAATTTTATGTTCAATTTTCCCGGTTAGGCATCTGAAACCGTTTCTTTGCAACAACAAATGCACAAATTGTATCATCAACTGATGCACGCAGTGGTTACCTGTTGTCTGATAAACGTACACTCACTGACGCAAGCAAACAAACAGTGACACAGCAACTCAGCAAACCACAGTAGTCTTCTTCTGGACCATGTCACAACTGAGATGGCGACGAAGTAGAACAGGGCCGAGAGGAAGGAAGAGGGTTTGACCGGGCGTCTTGTGGGTGAGCCACCTGCCCCGACCTTCACGCCCTCAGCGGGCGTTGAATTCTTTATTCCAATCATGCTACACTTATGCTGTGCTGCTCTCGATCTCTCTCCATCTCTCCTCTATGTCCCTCACGAGCGGCACCCACACGTGAGCGCAGCTCGCTTCAGCTCCGTGAATCTATGGCGCGGTGCTTATATAACCAGAGCAGATCCTGCAACAACCAATGACTGCTTAAAGTAGAGAGCTTGGATCCTTTTCATCCGTAGTTCCTGCCGTCTCCTTCGCTGGGTTTCAACCACACTGCTCTTAAAAATTCATCTACCACAGTGCAACAACTACCCAGCTGCAGCTGCTCTCCATCCGACAGAAAGAAACCCGGCGGTCTGTTGCGGTAGAAAGTAGAAACTGAAAGGAAGAGAGATGGGTAGGGTGCCTTGCTGCGAGAAGGACAACGTGAAGCGTGGCCAGTGGACGCCGGAGGAGGATAACAAGCTTTCGTCCTATATTGCCCAACATGGTACCCGTAATTGGCGCCTCATCCCCAAGAATGCTGGTGAGTGACATGATATACCGATATCGAAGCAGAAATCGGATACTCAAATAATACGTCAGTACCTAATTAACCAATCTGTGATCGATATGAAAACAGGGTTGCAGAGATGTGGCAAGAGCTGCCGCCTGCGATGGACCAACTACCTCCGCCCCGACCTCAAGCACGGCGAGTTCTCGGACATGGAGGAGCAGACCATCATCAAGCTCCACGCCGTGGTGGGCAACCGGTGGTCTCTGATCGCTGCACAGCTGCCCGGCCGCACGGACAACGACGTCAAGAACCACTGGAACACCAAGCTCAAGAAGAAGCTGTCTGGAATGGGAATCGACCCCGTCACCCACAAGCCCTTCTCCCACCTCATGGCTGAAATCGCCACCACGCTCGCCCCTCCCCAGGTCGCGCACCTAGCCGAGGCGGCACTCGGGTGCTTCAAGGACGAGATGCTCCATCTCCTCACGAAGAAGCGTGTCGATCTGTCATCATCCACAGCCGCGGGGACATCCAACGCCGTTGCGCTTATCGATGCCCCTTCGTATGACGAGGAGTACAAGGAGGATGCTACAATCCAGAAGATTAAGCTCGGGCTCTCACGAGCCATGCAGGGCGCCATGTCGTCTGGATCGCCCGACGGCGGACTCGGCTCCTCCCACGAGCTGCATCATCAGCAACAACTCCCTCAGAACGGGAGCAAGCAGCCGTGGTCATTCCTGGCACAGGGTGGTGAACCATCAGACGGATTCAATATGGCAGGAATGGACAGCGGGGAAGGCGGGTATCTTGTGGAGGCAGGTGACGAGTTCATCTATGGAGGACCCCCGCCCTATTGCAGCGTCGACGGCGAGGGATCAGCGTGGAGTCAGAGCATGTGCACTGGAAGCACCTGTTCCGCAGCGGCAGAGGAGGCCGGTCGGCAAGGGGAGGTGAAAGGGGAGGGGGAGGAGGAGGACGGGGCTGGCGAGGCGGCGGATCGTGGGAGCAAAGGATTCGTCGGAAGGAAAGAAGACAGGGGAGTATTCGAGGCATCGGATTGCAATGCGTTGTGGGACTTGGCCGATGATCTCATGCTTCAGTAGATAGATTCTACAGAGATTACAACCGTCAGCATTCAATTTTTTTTGGTTTCTAATCTGCTTGTGTCGTGGAGATGAATTTATAGGCGAAGGACAAAGGAAACGGAAATTCCAGATAATTTCAGGGTTAATCGACCCTCCTCCCCGTCAACAAAAAGAACAGAAAAGAAAAAGAGAAAAGCAGTTCCAGATAATACAACGCGCACCTGAAACCCTGTGTGGTTTGCGTGACTTTGCTGCACCAAAGACAAACCTGTATACTAGTATAGGCATTTGTCTTCGGACACCTACATAAATCGTGACTACCTAGATTTTTTTTTCTTTGTCATTATATACTTGTAAGCCTACACTAATAATATTGTTAGATGCCAAGATTCATCCCATTTGGTCGATCTATTTGTTGTTAAATAAGAGGTCTAAGTTCTAATCTCAAATACTTTTGTTCGTTGGAGGATATGCATTGTTGTAACCATTACATATTGAGATTATGAATTTAAACAGAATACAAATACCACCACATATAGGTTATATAAAAATCATGATATGTAATAACTTAAAGTTGTAGTTCATAAAACAAATTAGTACATTGCAATGGTACAGAGAGGCTTTGAATAACTCACGTGACTCGTAAAACTAATTAGCATGTTGTGCCGGTACAGTAAGGTTTGTTTCTAACAAAGAAATTAACACTAGGAACTCCGTAGAATGTGTTATAGAGTGTTTAGTTGGTCCATATATGCATTATGCAAGATGGATTGTATCGTGTAGTAACTAATATATACATACATATGATGAAGAAGTCAAGAAGTGTGAATAAGGGCAATGGTTGCATAATCGCGCGCAGGGTACAACTTTGCTTCTAACGTATAAGCCTAGACGACTATTCCCAAGCTGGCTTACATGTTATCAACATGCTTTATAATAAAAGCTATTGCTGTCGGTTCCTTTAAAAGCCCTCAGGATCTGCTAGTCCTGTTTAGTCCTGTTTTCATACGGAGTACACTACACCTATAATTGATTCTTTTTTTTGGAAATGGGGAATTTCACCCCTGTGTAAGATAGCAGGAGAGAGAGAACACCATCATCATACTCCGAGGGCTTTAATCCCTTCATGTAGTGCCCTAACGGATTCGTTGAGATTTGAACCCACAACCTACGCTTCACAAGCAGTAGACTTGACTAACTGAGCTAGTTGGCAAGTGCAACTACACCTATAATTGATGGTGCCACGTATCTCACAAAATTGATCCTAACACATTGTATTTGTGAGTACACGCGTTTAAAGATGCAATCAGGAGTAGCCTACTCCTCTCAAAACCGGGACCAGCAGATCTTTTCTCAACTAAAAACAGCTAACGGAAAGTAAACTAAATAATGGAGCAATATGTTACGATACAAGCTAGAGGAAATATTTACGTGGACACAATAAATTTGTAAATTCAATATAAAAAAGAGTAACATAGAGGTCACCTATAACACCATTGATTTCACTACACCTATTGGGCATATTCCAAAGATAGAGCTTGGGAATTAAGTGTGATACTCTAGTTAAACCCACTTTTGACCGAAGTAGGCTGCAATTACGAATTTCAAGATTTATTTATCGTATTGTTCACAACTGTTGATTCGGATGCATATTGGCCTACGCCAACAAGTTTAGCCACTGACCATGCGAGCTAAGTAGAAAATTGTACCCTTATTCAGTTCCTTTCTTTAAATATCGTTTGGGAATACGTGGAAGTATTTCTATATAATTTTCATCAGTTAACGAAGAGAACGTCGATACCTAAGTTATTAATATTGAGTGTTTCAATCAAATTTATTTGTATGTAATTTACAGAATGATAAATACTTATTTCTATAATCACCAGTACATAAACTACTTGTTGTGTCATTAAAACAAACCTATAAAGTCAGTTTCAATGCGGCACTTGACGGGCGACACTAGAGTCACATATCTAAGACGTCGATTTTAAGGGGACACTTAAACCGACAACATAGATCCATCCTCGGTTGCTATGATAAAAGGAACCGACACATGTAAGAGTCTTAGTCGTCAGTAATAGAACTAACACCAATGCCATTTGTCCATATCAGGTCACATTTGTAAAAGGAAAAGTTTCTTTGTCGTAGGTTTACAGAGAGAACCGACACCTATTTACCATAATAGTCGTCAATTATTCCACTTAAACCTGACGATCAAGATATACGGTGACAGTTTCTTCATAGAAACTGACGACTATGGTCGTACTGCCCAGAACGGTCGTTTTGTCCGGCATGGTCGTTTTGGTTTAGTCATATAATGTCAGTTATATGCCCAAAAATAATGAGGAAGACATTACATGTCGATTTTTTGGAACAACCAAGGACTTTTTTTTAAATAACAGATCTGCAGACCTACTGACCAGATGGTCAGTAGGATGTAGAGCCTGTAGTTCAGAACTACAGTTCTGAATTGTAGGTTAACAACATCCTGTGAGTTCAACTTAACAACATGCCAAAAAACCTACAATAACAAATACACAATCCACCAACATACAATATCCATTTTACAATTCCATTCTCATCACATGTTCAAACATACTTCTATTCATTTATCTTCACATTCATTCACACATGATACATCATTCATGTTGGATCAATGGGCTCTAGAAGGGGGGGGGTTGAATAGAGCTTCACAAACTTCACAAGAGTGATTAGACCACCAAATTATATTAAGTGCAGAACTTAAATCAAAACAGCAATTTGATGTCCTAAACTAGCACACAAAGCAAGGACAAGAGACAAGGAATAGCATGCACTTGGACAGGTGGTTTAGAGTGGTTCCATGTCCTAAACTTAGGAGCAATGTCAGTCCACTACCTAGAGTTGGTTAGGCTCTAGGATTTGTAACTTGGTTCTCTTATATATATCACACAATAAGATTACAAGCTACAACAACCAACCATCCAAGGACTTATATATCAAGCCAAGATCTTCTACCTCACCAAGGACTTACCCACCAAGCAAGTAGTCTTCAGCCTTCTTCAAAGGACTTACCCACTCTTGCTCTAGTCTTCGGCCTTGCAGGAATTACCCATCTTGCTTGAGCTTTGCCTTGCACCTCTCCTTCTCTTGGAGAGCTTTAGCACCTTCCTCCTTCACTCGGAGGCCTGGAGCAGCTAGCCTTCTTCTCCTTCACTCGGGGAAGAACAACAACCTTCTTCTCTTTCACTCGGAGAAGAAACTTCAAACAATCTTCATAGAGAATGGAGATGGGAGAAGTGGAAAGGAGAGCTTTACAAGATTACAAATGATAGCTCTCATACATGGGATCCTAACTCACTCATACTCACGAATTTGCTTTGAAGGTAGAGAGAGAAAGGGGCTCAAAGGATTAGAAACCACTCAACTAAGGCTAGGACCAAGCATATGTGAATGAGCAACCTTGGAATGAAGTCCAAGAGGTCCTATTTATAGTTGAGGGTGTCCCTTTGAGGTTGGGAGAGTTAAGGGGCACAAAATAGCCGTTTTACAACTTGCAACAGATCTATTTTGAGTTCCACCTACTTCTCCAACGGTTGGAATTGCTTTTTCTGCATTCCAGTACAGTCTGATCGGCCGAGTTTCAATAAAGGCAACTCGGCCGAACCACTAAGCGACAAGTCTAAAAGATAGACTGTCGGCCGAGTTCCCTTGGAGAAACTCGGCCGATCGGTCGACTTTCAACTTGGACCGATCAGTGGATCGGCCGAGTTTCCCACCATAGAAACTCGACCGAACAGGGATCGGCTGAGTTGGTAACTCGGCCGATTGCCCAGAAAATTCCAGAATATATGGATCGGCCGAGTTTGGAATTCGGCCGACAAAATCCCTGTTATGGGTATTTTGGAATTTTCGTAAAACTGTACAAACGATGGATTTTTGAGTCCCAATCAATTTATCCATCTTAGTTACAATACAAAACATGAGTATAAGTGATTACATCAATTGTTCTAAGCCTCTAAGGGCTATATTACAAAACGATCAAAAGTCACATGTTTTGCATGTGCTGGATGAGTAGCTTTGGAGTTGAATGTGATTCTTTTCTTGTACCTAATGTCTGAAACAATCTCAAATAGATTTGTTAGATACATATGAATGGAATGGTTAAGTCATTATCAAAATATGGGCAATGTGCGACACCTAGGTCAACATTCTCCCCCTTTTTGACAATGACAAACCATTCCTCAACATATTGAAAAGAATGTGAAAATTATACCTTTTCTTAGGGAATTGCAAGGGGATGCAAAGATGATCAATTTGTAATGCTCCCCCTCAATTCATGCTTACTCATCCCTGCATGGTTAGTTAAAAAATAAGCAACCACAGCACATATGTATATTATATGATTCTAAGCAAGTCTAGATGCATTTCAGTTAATAGACAAGAAAAGAACCATACAAGCAATAAAAAATAATATGATTGAGCTTTTTCTCCCCCTTTGTCATCTCAAAAAGGCAGGGGGTAGAAGAGCATAAAAGCAAGGTCTTCTCCAACAAAAACACTCAATCAAACATTCCATAGAAAGACAGAGGAACACCAAGATAAACAACGAAATCATGCATTATCAAAATATGGAAAACACTACAAGATAGACCATACAAAGCATTCCCATAAGCCATAAAACAAAACGACACGGATAGCATAGAGTAGAAATAGTACAACTCAGATGATGTGCCTAATGTATATAGTACAATCATAGTCCAAAGAGATATAACATGGTCATCTGAGACTAAAACTAGACACATCAGCCCCTAAGCTAAACTACTCTATGTCTATATCATCAACAGCAGCATCGATGTCCTCGTCTGGCCGGTAGTCCTCGTCACCATCATCAGAAGGAGGAGCAGCAGCCAGTGTAGCCTCGGCATCATGATCAGCATCGTCGTCATCATCCTCGTCTTCAGCATCCGTCGCAGTAGCCTCATCAGCATCAGTCTCAGCATCCTCCTGGTCAGGCATATCCTCATCTGGAGGACCAGAAGCACGCCCGGGCCACCTCGCACTCTGCTCGGACCAAGACATGCCTAGAGCATGTAACTCATAGGCAACCTCAATGGGGGGAGCAGAAGAAGTGTACTGGGCCAGAAGCTCAGATAGACGACCACCTGGGAGCGCCAGAACCGGGGAAGGGCATCCACCTGCAGAGGGTTCAGCGGAAGCAGAAAAGGGTGGAGCAGGGTAAAACTGGCTATACGCGTAAGAAGCGTAGTCACCACCGGGGTAGGGCTCATAGGTGGGGTAAGGCGGAGGGCAGGATAAAGACATGGAGGACATGATGTGGCACAGATCCTGATGATGGTGTTGCTGGACCTGCATGTTGTACGCTTGCTGGTGCATGAGATACCCCATGAGGGCCTCATTGGAAACGTGGAAATCAGCAAAGGCAGGCTGCGGAGGAGGCTGGAAGGAAGGCTCAGGTGGAGGTGGTGCAGCTGAGGAGGGTGGAGGTGCAGCAGAGGAGGGTGGAGGTGCAGCTGAGGAGGGTGGAGGTGTAGCTGAGGAAGATGATGCACCAGGGGTAGGCACACTCTTTTGGAGAGTGGTCTCACTGATATAAACTCCTTTGCGATCAGGGCGGTAGAGAAAATCGGCAAAGAGAGATTTTCCAGTGGCATGCTGGAAAAGACCACAAATAAGGGCAGGATATGGAAGATGTGTGCCCTTTGTGTTCTTTCCCGAGTCAAAACAGGTCATATGATGAAGGATGTAACGGGCCCATTTGACTCCTTGATTGTTCAACAGAAGATACATCATCATCGCCGTATTCTCGGAAATGTCCGTTTGATTCTTCTTGGGATGGACATTGCAGCTGAGAATAAATGCCAAGACGCGGCGAGGGGCAGAAAGGGCGGAGGAAGGCAAAGTACCTCTTTTTCTATAAGGAAAGTTGGGTTGCTTGAGAAATTTGTGGATGTCAGTCAAGTCAACCTCAATTGTCTTATAAACATCCTCGGGGTAAAGAAGATCAAGATAGAGAGGATAGTCAGTGATCCAAGATGCCGTGCCAACATTTCCATTAAGATAGAGATTGAAGGAACGCTCAGTAATATGGAAAGGTTGTCCGGCGATCATGGACGTCAACACAATAGAGGTGTCCGCGGATGGGACCAAAGAGTCATAGTTCCACCGCAAATTTGCGTAGAACTCACGGACGGCTTTGGAACTATATTTCAAATTATAGAAGCGGGCATCCTCTATGCAAAACGCCTCAAGGTGATGGGTGCGAAAGATTTGACAAGCTTCAAGGAGGTCAGCGTGAAAGCTGTTGGGTTGATGAAGAGCTCGAAAAGGGAAGGGAGAGCGAGGAAGGAGCTCTTTGTAATGAGAAACAACATCATTGTCAATAAACGAGAGATTGTCGAACACCATATACCTTGGAGCAAGGGGAGTCGCCATGGTAGGGGCAGGAACAGCTTGTTTCCGGCGTTGGGACCTCATGGAGAGGAGAAAGAGAAAATAGAGCCGAGCCGCGCGGAGAGAGAGAGCAGACGACGCCCCTAGAACAGCAAGAACGAAAGCACAAGGTCGATCGGAGGTGAAAACGACTGGAAAGAGGGAAGAGAGGACCAGGGTTAGGAAGGGTCGGGGTTTACGACTAGGGTTCGGTCGACTTTGCTCTAGTTGAGAGGGAGAAAGTCGGCCGATTCCTATATATATAAAACCAGTCTGCCGCCGATCGGTCGAGTTTGGGAAATGGAAACTCGGCCGATCGAGCGCACAGGTGCCCTGTATCCCGACCGTTCGGCCGAGTTGGAAACTCGGCCGACCAAAACCCTGATGTGGAAAGACCGAAATTCTAGCCCTAGCCTCAAATGACCGAATGCAATTTTTCTTTTTGGTCTAGATTGTATATTAAGCATATTTAGGCACATTCCCATCATCATAGGGTACTATTTGTCGATTAAAACACGATTTGCGAGAAAAGCCCGAAAAAGAGATAGAAACTAGAGAAAAATTAGCAAAAACAAGCATTTTGAGCAATTAAAGCATTTATAAGCAAGAGCAACACATATAAGATGTAACCAACTAATTAGAGAGCAATTCAATATCATCAAGAGAAATTATGAGCAATTTTGATCTAATAAAATTAAATTGTTCTCTAGCAAGCGGTTTAGTGAAAATGTCGGCCAACTGATTTTCCGTATCCACATGTGTGATATAAATATCCTTTTTGACAATGTGGTCACGGAGAAAATGATGGCGAACTTCTATGTGTTTAGCTCTACTATGCAATATTGGATTATAAGAAAGATTGATTGCACTAGTATTATCACAGTAAATAGGAGAAGCATCAAAAAAAATGTTAAAGTCTTGGAGCATTTGCTTCATCCATAGGACCTGGGCACAACAACTTCCGGCTGCAATGTACTCAGCTTCGGTAGTTGATAATGCCACTGTGCTCTGTTTCTTGGAGAACCAAGACACCAAGCATGGTCCCAAGAGGAAGCAAGTGCCAGTTGTGCACTTTCTATCAATCAAGCAACCTGCGTAGTCAGCATCACTATATGCCACAAGAGTAAAGTCCCTTGACTTAGGGTACCATAGTCCAAAATTTGGAGTTTTGGCTAAGTACCTCAAAATCCTCTTGACAGCAATAAGATGTGATTTCCTAGGGCTTGATTGAAAGCGAGCACACAAGCCAACACTAAACATTATATCAGGTCTAGAGGCAGTTAAATAAAGTAAACTTTCGATCATACCTCTATAGAGCTTCTCATCTACCTTCTCACCTTCTTCATCCTTGTCAAGTTTGGCAGTGTTTGACATGGGTGTATCCATCGACTTCATGTTCTCCATCCCAAAGCGTTTGAGTAGTTCAGTTGTGTATTTTCCTTGGTTGATGAAGTTTCCTTCCTTTGTTTGTTTGATTTGAAAGCCGAGGAAGAAGGTCAGCTCACCCATCATGCTCATCTCGAATTCACTCTGCATAAGAGAGCTAAACTCCTTGCAAAGATCAAGGTCAGTTCCGCCAAATATAATATCATCAACATATATTTGAATTATGAGAAAATGGGTAGAAGTGTGTTTTAGAAATAAAGTACAATCAACTTTTCCCATGATATACCCGTTATCTAACAAAAAGTTCTTTAGTTTCTCAAACCAAGCTCGAGGTGCTTGTTTGAGTCCGTAGAGAGCTTTTTGCAAGAAATATACATGATTGGGTAACTTATCATTTTCAAAGCCTGGAGGTTGAGAAACATATACTTCCTCCTCGATTGTACCATTTAAAAATGCACTTTTAACATCCATTTGATAAAGAAAGAAATTTTTATAACTAGCAAAAGCAAGTAGCATACGAATAGATTCTAATCTAGCAACAGGAGCATAGGTTTCATCAAAATCAATACCTTCTTGTTGATTGTAACCTTGTGCTACTAACCTTGCTTTGTTTCTTACCACTTTTCCTTGCTCATCAAGCTTGTTGCGGTAGACCCATTTGGTGCAAATGATCTTTCTATCATTTGGTCTTGGCACTAAAGTCCACACACGGTTCTTCTCGAATTGCTCAAGCTCTTCTTGCATGGCAAGGATCCACTCATCATCACCAAGGGCCTCTTTGATGTTCTTTGGCTCCAGTTGGGAGATGAAGGCACTATCTGCTTGTTCTTTGTTGTGAGCAGCTCGTGTCCTCACTCTCTCAAATGGATTGCCAATGATCAACTCCTTGGGGTGATTCTTTACAAATCGGGGAGTGGGATCCTTCTTTTCTTCTTCTTTTTCTTCTTCTTCAACCTGCTTACCTTTGTCTTTGATGTTGAGCTCTTTCAAGATTGGAATGATTTCATCTGCAACATCATCATCACCAATATGCTTGCCAATAACAGGGTTAGTTTCAATAAATTTAACATTTATAGATTCTTCTATTTTAGATAGTTCAATGTTAAACACTCTAAAAGCCCTGCTAGTAGTGCTATAGCCTAGGAAGAAAGCCTTGTAAGATTTCGGATCAAACTTGTCGAGAGAATCCTTGGTGTTTAAAACAAAGCAAGGACATCCAAAAACATGAAAGAAATCAATAGACGGCTTCCTACCAGGCCATAGTTCATAGGGGGTTTTCTTAAAAGTTGGATGTGTGAAAACTCGGTTTTGCACAAAACATGAGGTGCTAACGGCTTCAGCCCAGAACTTCTTAGGAGTATCATACTCAAGAAGCATGGTCCTAGCCATTTCTTGTAGCGATCTATTCTTCCTCTCAACAACTCCATTTTGTTGGGGTGTGCGAGGAGAAGAGAAATTGTGCGAATAACCAGATTTTTCACAAAAGCATTCAAAAAGATCATTTTCAAACTCTCCCCCATGATCACTACAGATAGAAACAACATGGCAAGACGCTTCGTTTTCAACTCGTTTACAAAAGCTCGAGAAAACATCAAGTGTATCGCTTTTAGAAACGAGAAAGAAAGTCCAAGTATATCTAGAAAAATCATCGACAATAACAAGACAATACTTGGAGCCGCGAAGCGTTTGTGTTCTCATTGGTCCAAAAAGATCAATATGAAGAAGCTCTAGAACTCTCTTGGTACTCATGACTCCTTTGGATTTGAAGGAGGATTTGGTTTGTTTCCCTTGTGTGCAAGGTTGACATTCCTCATCCTTTTCAAAATCCAATTTAGGAAGTCCTCGAACCAAGTCCTTTTTGTTCAGTTTCTTCATTTAATGCAAGTTCACATGACCCAAACGACGATGCCAAAGCGAAAGATCGTTTTTATCCACAACTAAGCATCTATTTAGTATGGGCTTTAGAGCATCTAGAACAATCACATAGAGATTACCATTTCTAGTTCCCTTATATATAACATTGTAAGACAGGGAATCTAGAAGCAAGCATTCTAAGGAAGTAAAAAGCACAAGATAACCATTATCACATAATTGGCTAACACTAATTAAGTTGTGATGTAGGCCATCAACAAGCAAAACATTCTTAATGCACAATTCATTTCCTACATCACCCTCACCTATAACCTTACCCTTTTTGTTGTCCCCAAAGGTTACCGATCCTCCTTTCTTCTTCACAAATTTGTTGAAATGGCTGATTTCTCCAGTCATGTGCTTAGAGCAGCCACTATCAACAATCCATTTCTTTGTGACCTGCAAGAAAAGAGGATGTCGGAACCCAACTCAAACTTTGGGGTCCGGGGTTAGCTTGGGGACCCATTTCATATTTGGGTTGGTCCCCTTAGGCTTGTAAGGACAATAGGTAGAATAATGATCATCACATTTGCAATGCATACATACCATGGGGTTTTTAGAGCCGGAAGACTCTCCATTGAAAATTGGAGTTTCCACACTCTTTTTCTTACCCTTCTTCTTCTTCTTACCTTTTGGAGTAGTCTCATTGTATCCTAGACCACTAGTACCAACTTGTTTGGTAGAGTGCTCTAGAACATCATTTAGAGATTTCTTACCCGAAAGAAACCTTTGCAAAGTAGATCTTAATTTAGCATTATCATCACTAAGATTTGTAATGGTAGTAGATAAACTAGCAAGATCTTCTCTAGCATGCAAAAGGTCGGCCTCAAGACAGAGGGCTTTAGTAAGAAGAGAATCTTTTTCAAGAGTTAAATTTGCAACTTCATTTCTAGGCAAGATAGGTCTAGAAGATAAATCATTTGTTTGGGCAAGCAGTTTAGCATTTTCAGATTTAAGAACAACAATTTCCCTTTGATAAGAATAAACTTCATCTCTCCTAGCATCATCAATAAGCTTAAGTTCAACATTTTCAGTTTTTAGAACATCTAGCTCATCTAGGCAATTTTGGTTCTCTATCTTAAGATTTTCAATAGTTTTAAGATAAGTACCATTCTCAACCTCTACTCCATTATATTGAAGTTCAAGGTCTAGAAATTGCCCTTGCAAGGAATCTATGCTATCAAGATGTAATTTCTCATTTTGATCTAGAATATCAATCTTAGCATAGATATCATCAACTATCTTTCCTAATCTTTTTCTTTTAGCTTTACATTTAGCAAAAGATGATTGACAATCATTAAGCATTTCAATGAGGGTTTCCTTAGATAACTCAAGTAAATTTTCATCACTTACCTTGCTTACCTCACTTACCTCAATTACTTCTTCACTAGTAGATGCCATGAGTGCAAGGTGACATTCTCCATCCTCGGAGCTTGAGGAACTTGAAGTAGAAGACTCCTCCCATGCCGCATGAGCTACATCTTTGGATCGTCTCTCCTTCTTGTCCTTCTTCTTGTACTTGGCTTCTCTTTTGTATTTGTCATCCTTCTTGTGGCTGCTCTTATGATAGCCCTTCTTGGCTTTTGGGCAGTCATTCTTGTAGTGGCCCTTTTGACCACACTCGTAGCACCTAGGAGTGGAGGAGGATGGCTTGCCCTTGAAGTGTCTTCCTTTTGAATAGTTGGCTTCATGATCATTTGCACCTTCATCTTCGCTTGAGGAAGGGCAGGGAGACTTCATGGCAAGTTGTTGTTGCCGCATCATTTCTTCAACATGAGCTTTGAAGGCTGTGTCCTTCATCTTCTTGGACTCCTTCTCTTCTCTTTTCTCCTCTTCCTCTTGCTTGTCGAGCCTCACTTCATGTGCTTGGAGGTTACCAACCAGCTCCTCGGTTGACAACTCGCTCAGCTTGTAGACTTCTTCAATTGAAGTGACCTTTGGCTCCCATCTCTTTGGAAGAGATCTCAAGATCTTTGCATTGATGGTACCTCTATCCATGACACTCCCAAGGGCTGCAAGGCTGTTCAAGATGACATTCAACCTTGTGTACATGTCCGCAACTCTTTCATTCTTCCCCATCTTGAAGTTCTCAAGTAGGCCGCCGAGCATATAGACCTTGGCCTCCTTGACTTGCTCCGTCCCTTCATAGGTGACACACAACTTATGCCAAATCTCATGCGCCGTGTCCCAAGAAGAGATGCGGTTGAACTCCGATGGTGAAAGGGTGGCGTAGATGATGCTCACGGCTTTAGCATTGAGTTGAGCACGCTTCATCTCATCTTCCGTCCACGTGGTGATGTTCCCCTTCGGCTCTTCATACTTGAGATGGACTATCTTCCACATCTCGTAGCTCACGCCTTGGATGTAGAATTGCATCCTTCTCTTCCAATATAGGAAGTTTGTGCCGTCGAAGACCGGGGGTCTCATGGAGAAGCTTCCTTCAAGATTGAGTGACCCAAGAGCTGAATCTCCCATCTTCTCCTACTTGTTGAAGTAGCTTGGAGAAGACCTGCTCTGATACCACTTGTTGGATCAATGGGCTCTAGAAGGGGGGGGGTTGAATAGAGCTTCACAAACTTCACAAGAGTGATTAGACCACCAAATTATATTAAGTGCAGAACTTAAATCAAAACAGCAATTTGATGTCCTAAACTAGTATACAAAGCAAGGATAAGAGACAAGGAATAGAATGCACTTGGACAGGTGGTTTAGAGTGGTTCCATGTCCTAAACTTAGGAGCAATGTCAGTCCACTACCTAGAGTTGGTTAGGCTCTAGGATTTGTAACTTGGTTCTCTTATATATATCACACAATAAGATTACAAGCTACAACAACCAACCCTCCAAGGACTTATATATCAAGCCAAGATCTTCTACCTCACCAAGGACTTACCCACCAAGCAAGTAGTCTTCAGCCTTCTTCAAAGGACTTACCCACTCTTGCTCTAGTCTTCGGCCTTGCAGGAATTACCCATCTTGCTTGAGCTTTGCCTTGCACCTCTCCTTCTCTTGGAGAGCTTTAGCACCTTCCTCCTTCACTCGGAGGCCTGGAGCAGCTAGCCTTCTTCTCCTTCACTCGGGGAAGAACAGCAACCTTCTTCTCTTTCACTCGGAGAAGAAACTTCAAACAATCTTCATAGAGAATGGAGATGGGAGAAGTGGAAAGGAGAGCTTTACAAGATTACAAATGATAGCTCTCATACATGGGATCCTAACTCACTCATACTCACGAATTTGCTTTGAAGGTAGAGAGAGAAAGGGGCTCAAAGGATTAGAAACCACTCAACTAAGGCTAGGACCAAGCATATGTGAATGAGCAACCTTGGAATGAAGTCCAAGAGGTCCTATTTATAGTTGAGGGTGTCCCTTTGAGGTTGGGAGAGTTAAGGGGCACAAAATAGCCGTTTTACAACTTGCAACGGATCTATTTTGAGTTCCACCTACTTCTCCAACGGTTGGAATTGCTTTTTCTGCATTCCAGTATAGTCTGATCGGCCGAGTTTCAATAAAGGCAACTCGGCCTAACCACTAAGTGACAAGTCTGAAAGATAGACTGTCGGCCGAGTTCCCTTGGAGAAACTCGGCCGATCGGTCGACTTTCAACTTGGACCGATCAGTGGATCGGCCGAGTTTCCCACCATAGAAACTCGACCGAACAGGGATCGACTGAGTTGGTAACTCGGCTGATTGCCCAGAAAATTCCAGAATATATGGATCGGCCGAGTTTGGAATTCGGCCGACAAAATCCCTGTTATGGGTATTTTGGAATTTTCGTAAAACTGTACAAACGATGGATTTTTGAGTCCCACTCAATTTATCCATCTTAGTTACAATACAAAACATGAGTATAAGTGATTACATCAATTGTTCTAAGCCTCTAAGGGCTATATTACAAAACGATCAAAAGTCACATGTTTTGCATGTGCTGGATGAGTAGCTTTGGAGTTGAATGTGATTCTTTTCTTGTACCTAATGTCTGAAACAATCTCAAATAGATTTGTTAGATACATATGAATGGAATGGTTAAGTCATTATCAAAATATGGGAAATGTGCGACACCTAGGTCAACAATTCACACACATGAAACTTCATTCACATATGCACCGAATTCCATTCTCATGACATGGAGAAACATTATTTTCACTATATTCATTCATCTTCACATTCACACACATTATATGTTCATCATTCACATATGCATACATAATTTACTTACATAATATTTGAAGTTGCATGAAGTCATAAGCACCACATGCATATAGAAATAATGACATCAAAGTTTAGAAAACTCAATATTTATCCTAATAAAACTGAAAGTTCACATCCTTAACTAAGGCTTGTGCCCATTGTTCTTGTATCTCATCTAGCTGTTCTGTCATATAGAGCTTTTTTTTGCAAACACCTGTAAAGAGAATGCCATATAAAATTAAAAAGTTTGATATTTTCATATTATTAAAATGAGATTATTTACATATGATGAAGATGACTATATATTACATTTTTTATATAGTTGATGTCTTGTTCCTGATGCACTGTATATTTTTTGTTTACATAGGCTATTTATTATTTATTTTTGGCACTTATTGATCATTTTCATACTAATTTGTGCATGATTTATTGATATTAGCCTGTGTGACTCATTTGCATTAAATATATATAATTTTAATGTTTTCGAATGATTTAATATATTTTAAGAGCTTATGGTCAAATTTTATAAATTTCAAGAACTTTTCAAGAATCTACATAGCTCGGTACTACCGACTTTGGTGTCGGTGGTACTGAACATGCTTAGTGTTGGAGAAGAAATAAATTGAGAAGACACGGCAGTATCGACATGCATGTCGATACTACTGACAATGTTACAATGTTTTGTTCAAGAATTAACGAAGCAACTCAACACTATCGATAGATAGGTCGGTAGTACCGACTGTCGGTAAGGTATGCCCTATGAGCCAATCATATGCTGATTGACATGGAATAACTACCTTAAAAGTATTTGATTAATAACAACATACATGAAGGCAATCTTCTAATTCATCTGTTTCCCTCAGTTATGAGATAATGAGGATACAAAGTGAATGTCTAGAGAATTATATTACTCAATGACGTATGTCTCCATGTTAAGAACATGAGAAATGAGATCATACATATGTTAAGAGTACATATTTATATTCTCATGATGTCCCTAATCGGTTGTTATTATGGAAGGTTGATAGACAACAATAACACATAAGATCAGAGTGTGAGTTGGTTGATGACTGAGTCTCTTTAGTCATGATATGGCAATATCAAACCAATCACACAGATACATGTTAGAGAACAGTGTATCGTACAAACCCACCTTGAGAGTGACACATGGTTTTGTGGTCACAATCATCTCTCATAGTTAAGGTGCTGATTGTGATTCTTAGACCTAAAATCACTGCACTCGTCACATGTCGTTGGGTACACTTTGACATCATCAAACATAGTCCTAAAACATGGGTTGTTATAATGGTGATGATTGGGTGACTTTGACACATAGGGATAGACTATGAGTGATAAATATGGGATTTATCCCTCCTACTAGAGTATGATATCATGGCCACTTGATAAGCAAGACTGAGAAATGCATGCGCATGCACATGTGAATCAATATATTATTAGAATGTGTGGTATTCAACCCAAAACTAATTGGCAATGGGTGAAGGGACCACACACCTTATAAGCCCATGACCTATCCCAGAGCTCAGCGGTGTGGGACAATCCTAACACCCCCCTCAAGTGCAGCCACTTTTGTGTGCTTGCACTTGTTATTTTTTAGGTAGGGTGTGGTCCTCACACTTGTCTCACGGGGTTCGCTCTGATACCATATTAGAATGTGTGGTATTTAACTCAAAACCAATTGGCAATGGGTGAAGGGATCACACACCTTATAAGCCCATGACCTATGCCAGAGCTCAGCGGTGTGGGACAATCCTAACATATATGATATTGAGGTCACATTATCTCAGACAGAATGCTCTTAGTTCAAGGAACATGATTGAACATTGAGAGGATGACCAACCATGCATCGAGTTCATCCTAGATATCAGTGACAAATCAATTATACAATCACTGGAACACCTTACACAAATTGTAGGTTGAAGTTGATCTCCAACTTTCCATTTCACTTGGATAGAACTGATGAGTGACTAGGTACCACTCTTTGCTTGTGATGTCATAAGCTAGTTATGGACACTCACTACCAATGTGACATGGACCTATAGGGCACACACATAAAAACTAATCTAGAAGAGGAGTTTGATCTTAAACGACAATCAGATTGATTACTAATATGATTAGGTACTCAATTCAAGCAATTGAATACTCGATTAGCTGACCAGGTCTACCAAACGACCATCTTACTAGATGAGACAGCCGTTTGGGTAGCCAGACGGGCATCTCAAGGTGTTGAGACGATTGTTTGGGGGTCATACTGATCTGTGCTCGTTTTGGCTAAGTTCGACCCTTGAACTGACTGGTTCAATACGATTGAACCTACCAGCTTAGCTCAACTCACCAGAGGACCGTCTGGGTGAGTGAGACAGGCATCTCGCTTGGGCAAGGAAACCCAGTTGGGGTGGAATAAGGATTCATGATGTTTCCCAAATCGATTTTGATTGATACTTGGAAAACAAGTAAAATTAATAGGAATATTAATTGGAATTGGAATTGCTAAAATAGGAAACTGCCAAACGGATGTTTGACAGTGTGAGACGACTGTCTCACGCACCAGACAACCGTCTGAGTGTGCAAAATGGCCATTTTCACTGTTGCCAGTTGTAGAAGTTGGAGTCTCTTCGGTCCTTTCCACTCCCGCATTAGTCTCGTATTGGTTTGGGACAGGGAACCCTGACCCTAACCCCTCCTATATATAGGGGTATTGAGGGCTTCCCAAAGAGACAACAAGAACAATAGATAATTGAGAATCAGTTACTCTAATATGTGTTGTCCTCTCTGGTTTTGGTAACTGAGAGAGCCCAAGTAAGTCCTACCCAACAGGGAGGGATATGTATGGGAGAGAACAACTGAAGACAGTTATCATTGTGGGAGAGAAGGTTGGTGACTAGTACACCAACAGGAAGGATAGATCCTTTTAGTCCAATCTTGGTAGATGACATGACATCTAGTTGGTCCGTGTGGTACTCTAGAGGCAGGATTCTGTTGGTTGTTGCTCGGAGAGCAAAGTCAACCTACAGTCCGTGGTGAAACCACATGAGTCATTGTAGAGGTTGCACATGCGTTGTTTGTAGTGAAGACCAGGAGCTGCACAACCACTATCCAAGAGCAACTTATCAGTAGTTGCAAAGAAGCAATTTTTTTTGTTGGATTTGCTTTAGGACCAGGTACAACTTGCTAAAAGCATCCTTCCTTTTCATAGTTGTTGATGCGATCTTGGTGTACTAGAAATACAGATAGATAATTTTTTTTCATTCCCACTGCCTTACTCTATGCCTGTATTTCCCAACAATGGTATAAAAGCCATATCAATATACTATGTTTTAGGATAATCGATATGTTCGGATTTTGATTTTATTGTTTATTTATTGCACACGATGCAAATATTTAAACTGCTCTCTTATACGTATCCGATCAAAGACAACATAATCCCAAACTAATATATATATATATATATGTATATATATATATATTTATATATATATATATATATTTGTGTGTGTGTATGTATGTATATATGTGTGTGTGTGATATATATATATATATATATATATATATATATATATATATATATATATATATATATATATATATATATATATATATATATATATATATATATGGACATTTATTTAATACCCGCGCGGGTAGCCTGGAAATTCAATACCCGACAGCCAAAAAAGTAACTGTTCTGGTCTGAAAAGTAATTTTGCTATAAAAAAGTAACTATACGACTAAAAAGGTAAATTAGTACAAAATATACAGAAGAAATATATGTAATCTTATTTTGAAATATGCTATTGCAAATGTAACTATCTATGCATGAAACATAATAATTTGTAAGGTAAAGTAACCCTCTACATGTCAAAAGTAACCAACTCAAAAAAAAGTAACCGAAATAGAGGACGGGTAACTACCCACACGAGTATTAAAGATGGACAATATATATATATATATATATATATATATATATATATATATATATATATATATATATATATATATATATGGGCCCATCTTTATTGCCCGCGCGGGTAGCTACCCGCCCACCCTTCCCATCATTTTTTTTCAAAAAAAAAAATTTCACAATTGTAGAGGACTATTTTGTCTAGCTCTCCAAAAAATTTTGGCCAAAAATAATATCATTTTCCCCTCCAAAATCAAAAAACCCGTCCTTATATATATCTGCTGTATATTTTGTACAGAGTTACTTTTTTGGCCAGCAGAGTTACTTTTTTGGCCACCATAGTTACTTTTTTGACAGCAGACTTACTTTTTTGGCTAGGAGAGTTACTTTTTTGGCTGCAGGGTAGCGAAAATTCAAGTTACCCGTGCGGGAAACGAGTGAATGCCATATATATATATATATATATATATATATATATATATAATTTGCACGTGTCGCCCTAAAAGAAGTTTTGATGGTGGATGTGTAGCATGGTTATGTCCAATACCCTTTTCTGTGTGTGGTTGAATGGTTTGGTTCTTGTTTATCTCAGTCTGCGTATTGAGCCTCTACCTCTTTCTTCCCAATGTAAAGTTAAGGCTTTCTTATATTTTCTCCCATCGAATGTAACTTGAGATTTTCCATTATTCAATGTAATAAAGTAGCAATGGGATAGTTTCTTTTATTACAACGATGTTGAAGATGTTCATCACCGGTTGAGACATCCATTTCATGAGACGAGACGATCGTCTGGAGGATCACAGAGGACATAGGATGATGGGACGAGATGACCATCTTGTAGGCCCAACTGACTGTCTAGAAGGAGTCCAGACATCATTTGAACATGAGGCTAGACGACCGTCCCAAAAGGTCCAACTGATCATTTGGAAGGAGCCCAAATATCTGTTCAATAGGTGGACCAACCGACCAACCAAAAGGTGAGACGACCAGTTCAAGGGTTGAACCGATCTACTCAGATTGGCAAGCACATATTTACATCAACCGCAGGTTCATACATGAGATGTGATGATTGACCTAGGTGGTAGTAATTCCTTGTGGATCCAAGGAATTATAAGTAGATATGGCCATTTTTTTTATATTGCATGTTTATGTTGTGGGATATATCATGTATATGATACGAACTATATATGTGGTGATTGGATACAGTATATGTAAATATACATATGATATGTATAAAACTCCTCAATCAACATATTAAGTCTAAGATGCCTTACAGTAGCAATACACATGAAAAACTTATTCGACCAAGTGTAGGTTATGCCCTAGCGTGGTGCACCATATACCTCATGGAAGTGTGATGATAATAATGTAAGTTCCTCCCTAGCGGGGTGAATTATTATCGTATTAGCTATTGGGTCTGACTTAACTGGTGATTCTTAGAGAGTCTGATCCCAGAGGCATAAGATGATCATGGGAAGGTGTTGCATATGATGCAATTGGCAAAAGTTGCTTACTAATATAATCAAGTTGTGGGTGACAACTCTAGCTGGCTCATGATTTGGAGGAAATCAGGATCTTGCTCATTAGAAAACCATTCATTGATTTTCTGAATTGATACTTGAGGGTTATCAATTTGAACAAAATTATGAGAATGATAATCAATTAAATATCTAATTTTTATCGCCCAAATTTTAATCAAATTAAATCAAAATGAGTTTTGACAAAATTGCAAATTCTTTATAGAATCAAATGGCCACACCAAACAATCACTTTTCTCTGCAATGTATCCATGAGAAGGAAAAACTTGTTGGGAACAACTTCCATGACTAGTTCAGGACGCTGATAATTGTTATCACATAGGAACACAAGCTCTATGTCCTGGAATGCCAGAACTAGAGGAACCTGCTACCAATGCTCCAAAGGCTGACAAGGATGCTTATAGGAAGAATACTGAGGACGTCATGGATATCAAGTGTCTAATGCTGTGTTCAATGAACCATGAGTTGCAAAGGAAACATGAGAACATGGGGGTAATTGAGATGGTTACACATCTCAAGAACATGTACTAAGATCAGGCAAGACAAGAGATATACGATGTCTCCAAGACATTGTTCAAGTGTATCACGACGGAAGGAAATCCATTAGGTCCTCATGTACTCAAGATGATTGGATATGTGGAGAACCTAGATAGACTGGGATTCCCCTTGGGTCAAGAGTTGTCCACTAATGTGATTCTACAGTCTCTTCCAGAGTCATATAGTCAGTTTGTCATGAACTACAACACGAACGACTTTGACAAACCAATGACAGAGTTGTTGGGAATGTTGAGGACAGATGAGACACAAATGAAGAAATACATACCCAAGTATGTGATGATGATCAATTTGACAAAAGGGAAGTCTAAAGGCAAGGGCAAAGCTAAGAAGAGTTCTAAAGCTAGCCAGAAGCCCAAATCTTCACATCTCAAGGAAAAAGGTGGAGTAAAGAAACAAAGAGGCGATTGTCACCATTGTCACTAGCCTAGACATTGGAAGAAAAATTGCCCACTCTGGTTAGAGGAACTAAAGAAGAAGAAGGATGGCATTGAGGCCTCCACTTTAGGTATAAAAAACAGAAGATAAATTTGATTACTTCTTCATTTTGGTATGTGATACCAAATAGAGATCTGACATACTGATGTGCATGATCCGACAAGAAGTAAAGACCTTCATGGAAGGACAAGGATGGACAAGGCAGAGCAAAATTTGCGAAAGCCATAGTTTGCATTTAAATTTATCTTAGCCCATTGGGGATGTAATAGAGTTACTGGAACTGCTATTTCATTATGCCATTAGAATAGAAACATTTTCTTTATGCATCTTGTATGGACAATGATGATTTTCAATAAAGAATGTTAGTGATTCTATTTCAAAGATATGATCTTCCATGGCATTGGCCCTAATACATCTTGTGATATTTATGCAAAATGATCAAAATGAATGTTTATACTAAATGATTATCATTGATAACTCAAGAATATGATTAGCATTAGTCATCTTGTGTATACACGTAAGATATGCATACCTAGATTACATATTGATATGGATCTAGATTCCCTTGGTTAGTGAACCTAAGGAAACATGCAAGTCTTATTTACATACAAATATGACGTGACATCCTTCACTAGATGTAGTGAGAGGATAAGTTTTCCATTAGACCTCTTACATGTGATGCATGATAATCTTATGGAATGAATGCCATAATACTTCAATTTCATTTATTTGTAATATGATGATATATACCAAATGAAAACATTAATCTCTTAAAACTATTCAAGGAGATTATAAATGAAGTGTGACATTGATGATAGTATTAAGATACTTTGATATGGTCAAATGTTGAATATTCTTACATCAATATCTTGAGAACCTTCTGGAAAGGACTATGATAATGTATCACAAGTCAAATCCACCTGAGCATGATGATGTGTCAGAATGAAGGAATTATACCATGACATGTCATGATATAAATGTCAATTAATCTAATCTTCTTATATCCTCACAAATATATACATATCACTAAATAAAGTACCACATAAATGGTTTGTAAGACATCATATATAATATGAATTGGGAATGTCCCAATATGTCTAAGGGATAGAAACCTACATTCAGAAAGTAATTTCTTGAATAAGGTTTAATCCATAAACCATGATTGTTGAATATTACTATTAGTCCCAATCCAAAGAATTCCTAAAGAATCAGTGGGAGATGAAGTAGAACTCAAAATGTTTGAGATCAACAACAAGGGTACAATGAGAACAATGAGAATCACAAGTTGTTGTGGAATCTCAGGTTCATCATGTAACACTGAACATAATATTCTAGTAGAACACATATGAGATTAGTGGACTGTGAATCCAACAATTCAAATGGTTTGGTCATACTGGATGAGCCAACTAGTTAACTAGAAACTTTTTTTGAGTAATATGGAATCCATGTGAGCTAACAAAGTAGGACCTTGATAGCATCACCTAAAGGGTTAACACCTAAAGGGTATAGTAGGGTCTTATGATCAAGACCTACATGGATAACATAAAAGGACAGATTGGTTGAATAAATCAAGTTCAAAATGTTGAATATGATAGAAATTTCTTTACCAATTGTCATGCTTGTTGTTGTAGTAAGAATGGACTGTGAGATTTTGTGTACGAAGATGGAAACTAGATTCCTTAAGGGAATACATCATAGGATGTGTACGTGACACAACCCAAAAGGTTTCATAATTTCATGAATGCAAATTAAGTCCATAAACTACAAAGTTCAATCTGTTATTGAAACAAGTAACTCAGAAATAGGATCTTTTGATTTGATAAGATAGTCAAAGAGTTTGACTTGGATAAAGACAAAGATAAAATCTTTGATTACAAAAGATTTAGTGGGAGAATATATGAACATTCCACATATGATGAGAAATAACATCTCAATATTGTGAATATTGGGAACTGGCATGAGAAACTCCTTCAGTAATGAAGGACAAGGTGAAATGTCTTATGAGATAAGGACCAAGACCTATGAGATAGTTCTTGAATTTTTCACAATGGAAGTTAGCGTACAATAGAAATATGTTGATAGAGTTCAATATTAAAGGATTTAATGAGGGAGAATTCAGATTAGTCTCTCATGAATCCCTCATTCCAATTCTGTAAAGAATGGAAATATCATGAATAAGATTCCATGGGCTAGCCCAATAGTGGATCTATCATGAGGGCTATAAATATGCTTATCCCATATAATCTTGTATGTATAAACATGACAAGATGAATAAATTCCAATAAAGGTTATTGGAAAGTCATAAAAGATATCCATTAGTACTTAACAAGTGACTAAGGATAGATTGCTAGTCAATGATGATAGAAATGAAAGGAAGAATTGGATGTAAAGCGTTACATTGATGCAAGCTTTGATAAATGACAAAGTTGATCA
Organism: Alisma plantago-aquatica; assembly: GCA_963693085.1. Lineage (NCBI taxonomy): Eukaryota > Viridiplantae > Streptophyta > Magnoliopsida > Alismatales > Alismataceae > Alisma > Alisma plantago-aquatica. The sequence continues at coordinate 1,541,105,527 of OY856409.1, forward strand.
CAAAATAAATTATATTTTGATTTTAAAAGAGAGAAAAGGATGTTATTAGTTGGAAAGGTTTCAAACTAACATCCATTGTTTCTCTTCTATAATAGAAGCTGAAATACTTGTGTTGTGAACACAATGATACTCTATGGATATAAAAGGTTCATATGATGAACTTATAGATGTTTCGACCATTGATGACTCAGTATTGATACTGTGACAACAATGGAGCTAAATGTTAGGCAAAGAATGTAAGATACCATATGACGATAGTTTCATCTCAGAGCGAAGAGATAAACATGAAATATACCGACTATAAGCAACGTGTTGCTAACCCACTAAATCTGCATTAGTGCAACAGAAGCGTGATGGACATGTTTAGATTACTAAGGATAAGATCTGTTGGTGATTGGCTCTAAGTGCAAGTGGGAGTATGTTGGTAAGGTCTGCCCGTAGAGCCAATCATATGATGATTGACATGGCATAATTACCTTAAAAGGATTTGATTAATAACAAAATACATGAAGGCAAGCTTCCAATTCATCAGTTTCACTCAGTTATGAGATGCTGAGGATACAAAGTGAATGTATAGAGAATTATATTACTCAATGAAGTATGTCTTCAGGTTAAGAACAAGAGAAATGAGATCATGTGGATGTTAAGAGTACATATTCATATTTTCATGATGTCCCTGATCGGTTGTTATTGTGGAAGGTTGATAGACAATAATAACACATTAGATCAAAGTGTGAGTTGGTTGATTATTGAGTCTCATTAGTCATAATTGGGTGATATCAAACCAATCACACAGATACATGTTAGAGAATAGTGTATCAGGTAGAACCACCTTGAGAGTGACACATGGTTTTGTGGTCACAGTCATCATTCATAGTGAAGGTGGTGATTGTGATTCTTAGACCTGAATTCACAGCACTCGTTACATGTCCTTGGGTACACTTTGACATCATCAAATGCAGTCTTGAAACATGGGTTGTTATAACGGTGATGACTGGGTGACTTTGACACATGGGGATAGACTGTAAGGGATAGATGTGGAATTTGTTCCTCCTATTGGAGTATGATATCCTGGCCACTTGATAAGTGAGACTGAGAAACACATGCACATGCACATGTTAATCAATATATGATATTGAGGTTACATTATCTTAGACAATCTGCTCTTGGTTCAAGGAACATGATTGAACGTTGAGAGGATGACCAACCATGCCTCAAGTTCATCTTGAATATCAGTGACAAAGGAATTATACAATCACTGGAACACCTTACACAGATTGTAGGTTGAAGTTGATCTCCAACTTCCCATTTCACTTGGGTAGCACTGATGTGCGACTAGGCATCACTCTTTTCTTGTGATGTCATAAGCTATTTATGGACACTCACTACCAACGTGACATGGACCTATAGGGTCACACACATAAGAACTCATCTAGAAGAGGAGTTTGATCTTGAACGACACTCAGCTTCATTACTAATATGATTAAGTACTCAATCCAATCAACTAAATGCTCGATTAGCTGATCAGGTCTGCTAAATGACCATCTCACTGGGTGAGATGGCTGTTTGGGCTGCCGGATGGGCGTCTCAAGGTGTTGAGATGGTCATTTGGGGGTCAGGCTAATCCGTGCTCATTTTGGCTAAGTTTGGCCCTTGAATTGACCAGCTCAATATGATTTAAAAGACTGGCTCATCTCAACTCACCTGACAACCGTCTGGGTGAGTGAGGCGGCATCTCGCTTGGGCGAGACAACCCAGTTAAGGTGGAATGCGGATTTGAGATGTTTCCCAAATTGATTTTGATTGATACTTGGAAAGCCAGTAAAATTAATAGGAATTAGAATAGCCAACATAGGAAACTGCCAAACGGCCATTTGGCAGTGCGAGGCGGCCATATGGGTGTGCCAAACGGCCATTTTGGATGTCACAGATTGCTAAAGTTGGAGTCTCTTCAGTCCTTTCCACTCTCGCATTAGTCCCGTATTGATTTGGGATAGGGAACCCTAACCCTAACCTCTCCTATATATAGGGGTACTGGGGGCTTCCCAAAGAGACAACAAGAACAATAGATAACTGAGAATTAGTTGCTTTGACACATGTTATCCTCTCTGGTTTTGGTAACCAAGAGAGCCCAAGCAAGTCCTACCCGAAAGGGAGGGATGTCTACGGGAGAGAACAACTGAAGATAGTTTTCATTATGGGGGAGTATGTTGGTGACTAGTACACCAAAAGGAAGGATAGCTCGTTCCTATTCATTTTTGGTGGATGACATGAGTTCTAGTTGGTCCGTGTGGATTACTCTAGAGGTAGGAGTTTGTTGGCTACTATCGGAGAGCAAAGTCAACCTGTAGTTCGTGATGAGACCACAAGAGTCGCTACAGAGGTTGTGCATGCGATGTTCATAGTGAATACTAGGAGCTGCACAACCACTGTCCAAGAGAAAATTATCAGCAATTGTAAAGAAGTAAGTTTTGTCATTGGACTTGCTCTAGGACCAGGTACAACTTGATAAAACCATCCTTCCTATTTCATAGTTGTTGACACGATCTTGATATATTGGGAATATAGATAGATAAATTCTTTTGTTACTACTGCCTAAATCTGTGCCTGTATTTCCCAACATTGACAACTTGACAGATGGCCACACAATTAAAGGAGTCGGTAGTACTGAAACCCTATCGGTAGTACTGACCCATCGAGATCAGGAAGATCAGAAAATCATGTTTAATTCGATGGATGAGGTTTTAATGACTTAGGGGAAGTGTGGCCAGACCCATCCATCACCTTCTATTCCATTGCATGATGGCTACATCACAGGAGAGGAGAACTGCACATTTGGGAGGTTTTGGGCACATTCGGTGGGTAGAATTTGTGGCTTGCGGATCTGTTCTTCGGTGTGGAGCATCCTAGTCATGTTTCTCCAGGGGGTACATCAATTTTTCTATGTTCTCCCCATTTTTCCTTTTTCCTAGCTTATTTTTATCCATGGAAACCATGAGGGGCTAATCCCCCTCTCCTCTAGGACTCAACAGTGGCCCGACGTTGTACACTATATATGGATCTTTTGCATTTGTATATTATTTTCTCCTTATTCTTGGGCATGTTGCTATGAAATCATATTAAATGATCTATTTTGCACACCATATGTGATTAATTAGATCCTTGATAGCTTAAAAGGAGGGTTAAGGATTAAAAATCCAAAGGAGGGTTGATGATTGGAAATCCATAGTACACATGTTTTATATCACCTTGAAGAAAGGTAGCTTACGAACATGAAGAGATTATCCAGAGGTTTTGTTAAAGCACCTAACTAATTACACAATCGATATGAGAGTGGGATTGGTATTAGGATAGGTAGTGGATTACACCATGAGAGTGGGTAATTCTAGCTACATGTCTCTTTGTCTAGGATTGAGAGGAACATCTACTAATCTGAGGTAAAATTGCAGTGTCAATCATGCTGAAACCATAGTCCTAGGAAATTTCTTCTCATTGTGATCACAAACCATTAAATTAGTTTTCTCTCTTGAAATTAGATTAATAACTCTCAAATCAAGGTTTTCTTCAGCCTAGCTAATCGAAAGTAATTAGTAGTGGCTTCTTGAATTACGTTTCCCCATGTTCGATATTCGGGCCTCTTTGGCATGTATTACTTCGACGTATGTGCTTTCCTTTTACATGTATAGTTTAGTCGTGTCAAGTTTTTGGCACCGTTGTCGGGGAAATGACATATTCAAGCACTACGAATGCTGTAAACGGCCACTCTAGGCCACCCTCTTTATTTTTCTTTTTATTCTTTCCAAAGCTGAATTGCAAATATCTTTGGATTCAATCATTAGTATCTTGTTCTCATATTGAATTCACAAATTTCAGGTACTAGTGCATGGTTCAAAAATGAACCATTGATTACGGTCCCACAACAAATCCACACATGGAAGGTATGGGTGATGCAATGGAAGAGCATACCATATGGGAAAAGATAAAAGTGTTACCAGCCACTGCGCAGATGGGCCCAATTAAAAACCAAATTGCCATCGTAGGCATCTATAAGATTGATCTAGGTCTAATAGCATTGGTGAAGCCACACGATTATCATGGGAATAGCACAAAAGATCCCATGACCCACATAAGTAACTTCATGGAGAGTTGTGACATGGTGAAGATAGACAAAGTTCCTACCACCGTGATATACCTGAAGCTATTTCCATCATCCTTGGCGGACAATGCTAAGTCTTGGTTATGTAACCTCAAGTTTGAATCCATAGAGACATAGGAGCAGATAATAGACACATTCTTTGAGCATTATTTCCATCCATAGAAGATGAATGAATTGACACGGAAAATTTACAACTTCAAACAACATGCTAAAGAGTCATACTTAAAGGCTTAGGAGTGCTTTTAGAACATGTTGTGGAAGGTGGCTAACCATGGTATAGATTTATATGGCCAAGCAAAAACCTTCTATTATGACCTACATCAGGGTGAAGGACCACCCTGGATAGTGCAGGATCTGGATTTTTCTTGAACAAAAAGCCTTCTAGATGCCATGAGATCTTAAAGAACATGGCAAATAATCAGTCTTGGGGTGAAGAGAGAGAGCACACATCATCAGTTAATAGCATCGGAGAGTCCAGAGTTATTGTAGAGCTGAATGAGAAACTGGATATTCTCACAAGGATGCTTGAGCATAAATCCCACACTTCATTTGGAGATGAAGATGAAAATTGCATGTTTGTGCGACAACAACAACAGTAGGATAAGAGCCCTAGCATGATAGACCGCATAGAAAACATGCTAGGCAAGTCGGTCACTCAAAATGAAACCATTATTGGCTAAACTAAGAGGAAAGTACAAAACCAAGGACCACAGGTCCATAATATTGAATATCAAATTTCTCAATTGGCGACAGAGGTGGCTTCCTTGAAGAAGCCCAGTCAACAAGGAGCACATGGGAATGCAATTGTAGCCCATCAACATCACCAAGAAAAAATCATCTATGTTTTTGAAGAGTGAGAACATCATATCGAGGAGGCACCCAAGCAACACACTCAGGAGTATGAATGGGTGTATGTGCCTAAAGTCTCATTTCCTTACAGTCTATTAGGATTACGAGGAGGATGCAACATGCCAGTGGGTAGTGAAGTTCAAGGTCCCATTCTTGTTAAATCACCAACTATAGTTCCTTAGAGCATGCTTATTCATTAGGAGTAAGGGAAGGTTTTACTACGTAGTGGAAAATTTATAGTCAATAACCCCCCCCCCCCAATTTAGAAGGAACAACCATCGGTAACACCACCCACTAAGGATGTGCCAATTTCTATTCCAAGCGGTGGTGTTGAAGCAATCTTAGGAGATGAAGTTTATAAAGTGCCATATGTTCCCCCACAGAATTGAGAAGAGAAGTTTGATGTGCCATCCCCAGATAGTTTGAAGCCGAGGAAAAAGGAAACACAGTTCAAAAAGTTCTTGGACATCTTCTAGAATCTCCACATCAATTTTCCATTGGTGGAGGCGATAGAGGAATTCCTACTTATGGGAGATTTTTGAACGATATCATCAACAAAAAGTGGTGGATTAAAGACACATATATTGTGCAGGTTGATGAGGTGATGAGTGCACAGATCAAGGGGAAGCTTCCAAGGAAGAGGAAGGATACATGATGTTTCTACATCCCATGTACTAAAGGTGGCAAACATTTTAAGTAGGGACTATGTGATTCGGGAGCAAGCATTAATATTATGTCTCTTACCACCTTTCAAAAGTTAGGATTGAAGGAACCAACAATAACATCCATGGAAATTGATTTGGCACATGGTTCTATTGTGAGACCATACAATATATGTGAGGACGTGTTGGTTAAATTAGACAAGTTTATTTATCCAGTTGACTTTGTGGTCATGGACATGCTTGATATTTGAGGATCTGAGATGTTGTTAGGAAGGTCATTCCAAGCTACGACCAATGTGATCACTACCACTGGAAGAGGCTATTTGACACTCAGGATCGACATTGATAGAGTGGAGTTCATACCATCAGATTAATCTTCAGCACCATCCCATGACAACACAGGGTGAGGAGGATCATTCATGTCGAGCTTAGGACATTACACAAGGGCGCTTATGGGAGGCAACCCAAATTATTTTTGTTATTTGCTATTTTTAAAGTCTTTTTGTTAGTTACATTTCATATTTTTCATGTTAGAATTTATTTTATGTAAAAAGGTACCTAGATGCTCTTGTTTAGTGTATAGATAGGGTCGGAGTCAATATTACCGACACCCAAGTCGGTACACTGACTCCTTATCAGTGAAATTCTACAGAAAGTCGGTACTACAGAGTCCAAAGTTAGTACTACCAAAATTTTCCCAAAATAACCACCTGACTCCTAGACCCAAGTCGGTACTACCAAGTTAAAAGTCAGTACTATCGAGTTTTTCAGCAAATATTGACAAAGTTTCAGAAAGAAAAAAAGTTGTGGGTACCACCGATACACATGTTGGTGGCACTGAATTTTCAAGCTCAAAGAAGGATGTAGAATGTCATGTTTTGGTGCCGTAAAGACACAAATTAAGGGTATCGAAAAGAGGGATATATTCTTACACAACTTGATCCAGAGATCCAGCAATCATCCACCTCCACCACCCTTTAGAGCATCTGGTATACCCATTCCACCTCTAGGTTTGGATTTTTGACTATGAGGACATGGTCAAATTCAAGCTTAGGGGAGTTGTTGGAATGACTTTATCTTCCCTTTTACTTATTTTTAAATTTTATTTTTTATTTTTATTTTTAGTAGACCTGTAAATAGATATCCAAAATCCTTACATTCGATCCAGATTCGAGTCTGTAGCTTTGAAAAAAATCCAACATTCGCATAATCCAAATTGCATTTAGGATATCAAATTTCATATATGAAAATTTTGGATAGGATATCAGATATGGCTATATCCTCTTTGAAAAGGTCCAAATCTAACAAATATATACAAATATTATTAAATATATTATATAAATAAATATAAAAATATAGATATTTTATCATAGATATGCATATATGAATGTTTTTATATCTAATATGCTTATAACAATACATTTATCATTTCTGATTTGGATCGGATATTTATCCAAATTCAGATACTACTTTTTAGATCGGATTCAGATATTATTACATGATATCTTTCGGATATCAGATTGGATATCTGATCAATTTCTTTTTGGATTCACATATCGGATATAACAATATTTTCTCTGTATTCGATCCGTTTATAGGTATAATTTTTGGAATCCACAATCTATCTAGTGTAACGTGGAGTTTTAAATTTTGTTTTTTCTTATTCCTGGCAATTATCATGTGTGCTTTGAGCTTTGCAATGGAAATTGAAAAACTTTTTGTGGGATTACTTGTGAGTAATTGAGTAATCTCACTTAGAGGAAGTGTATTGGTTAGTCAGCTTAAGGACATATAATATGAATGGACATATTAATTATTCATAAAATGTGGATGAAGATGGGTTTTGAGCCTAATTTGATCAAATGATTAAAGGGATATTAAATGGAAATGTAAGAAAGAAACCATAAGGTTACCCTATTCACAGGTCATTAGAGAGGGATATATCATAATCTTATTAAAGGTATTGTTTCTTAGTTATGTGGTTCCATCCATTTTCCATTTGTTTTGACCCAACACTTTAAGATGATCAAGTAAGACCAAATTATTTCTTCTTGTTTGCATTTGCATGGCATAAATATGTAACATTATAGTAATATTTATTTTATTGCATTAGTAGAAAAATGAAAATGAAAAAATGTATAATAAATCTTTGTGCATATCATTTTGGTTGCATTACAATCACATGTATATTACATGCATTTCTTATATCATGTGGATATTATTTTCTTTCAAAATATGAGCGCAGAGTGACACATCCATACTATTAAAAAAACAAAAAAAATTAATGCCATATTAGTGAAGCCCAAGCATAACATTTAACCATGTTAAAATAATGGACCAATTAAAAAAATCTTCACGTTTTAAAGTAAAGAGGGAGAAAATGCCCTAAACTCTTCACAAGAGATGGAAAAATTCACATGATATAGTCTTTCTTTATTTCATTCTCATTCATTTGATGAGTTTTTCAATACATGCATCATTCCATCCAATAACATTAGGCATTATGATTCATGCATTTTTCATTCTCTTCAACATATAGGTTCATCATGCTTTATTTTTACATAAATAATCTGACGTTACTTGTGAATCTCCACAACCACCTATTTCATACCATCCATTTTTTTATTGGTAGGCCACTTATATGATTTTCTCCTCATTCATTCTTATAAGGAGAACTGCTTTAAAGTAGTTGGTAGTTAGGAAAAGAGCAATGTAGAATAGGAAATCACATGATGCAGTGAATGCCTATTTGATTATGATATTAATTACTCTCTTGATAGTGTTCATTGCTCTAACGGAACTTTTATAGAAGTTTTTGGTCGCTTGAGAGCAGCTGATTGTTCAGTGATCAATGAATGTCAGTTTGGGACCACCAGGTGGGGATGGTAGAGAAATGAAATTCAAAGTTTATGTCCTTTTGCTGACTTGTCTCAAACAGATCCAAGCGTGTGTTTCTTGAGGACGAGCAACATTTAAGCTTAGGGGAGTTTGATGCATTGTATATTTCTCATTTACAAAGGCTATTTATTATATTTTCTAGCAATTATTGATAATTTTCATATTAATTTGTGCATGATTTATCAATATTAGCTCGAGTGATTCATTTGCATCAATAAATGTAATTTTAATGTTCTGAATGATTTATTATATTTTAAGAGCTTATGCTCAAATTTTATGAATTTTAGGAACTTTTTAAGAAATTGCATAGCTCAGTACTACTGACTTTGGAGTCAGTGGTACCGACACATGCTCACTGTTGGAGAAGAAATAAATCAAAAGGACTCGGTAGTACCAACATGCAAGTCGATACTATGTTACAATGTTTTGTTCAAGAATTGACGAAGAACCTCAGTACTATCGACAACCAGGTCGGTAGTACCAACAACTTGACAGGTGGCTGCACAATTACAAGAGTCGATAGTACTGACAACTTGACAGGTGGCCGTGCAATTAGAGGAGTCGATAGTACCAACACCCTGTCGGTAGTACTGACCGGCTGAGATCAGGAAGATCTGCAAATCATGTTTAATCCGACGACTGAGGTTTTAACTCGACCTAAGTCACTTTCATAACTTGGGGTAAGTGCGGCAATGCCTATCAATCACGTTCTATTCCATTGCACGACAACTAACAACATGAGAGAGGAGAATGAGGAGGAGAACTGCACATTTGGGAGGTTCTGGGCACGTTTGATGGGTAGAATTCACAAATTGCAGATCCATTCGTTGGCATGGAGCATCCTTGTCAAGTTTCTCCAGGGGGTTCATCAGTTTTGCTATGTTCTCCCCATTTTTCCTTTTTCCTAGCATGGTTTTATCCATGGAAACCATGAGGAGCTAATCCCTGTGTTCTCTAGGACCCTGGAGTCGCCTAATAGTACACTGTATATGGATCTTTGGCATTAGTATATTCTTTTCTCCTTATTCTTGGGCATGTTTCTATGAAATCCTATTAAATTATCTATGTTGCGCCCCATGGGCGATTAATTAGATCCTTAATAGCTTTGAAAGGAGGGTTAAGGATTGAAATCCATAGTAACACACATTTTATATCTCCCTTGGAGAAAGGTATCTTACAAAAGTGAAGAGATTACCCTGAGGTTTTGTTAAAGAACCTAACTAATTATACAATCTATACGAGAGTGAGATTGGTATTAGGATAGGTAGTATATTGCGTCATGAGAGCGGGTAATTCTAGCTACATGTCTCTTTGTCCATGAGTGGGAGGAACATATATCAATCTTAGGGAAAATCGCAGTGTCAATCGTGGTGAAACCACAATCCTTAGGAAATTTCTTTTCATTGTGATCACAAACCATTAAATTAGTTTTCTTTCTTCCAGTTCGATTAATAACTCTCAAATAAAAGTTTTCTTCGGCCTAACTGATCGAAAGCAGTTAATAGTAGTTTCTTGAATTACTTTCCCCATGTTCAATATATTGGCCTCTTTGGCCTGTATTACTATGACGTGTATGCTTGCGCTTTACACGTACAATTTAGTTGTGTCAGTTCCCCATATCTGACAATCATGTCCCTATACCACATCATGTAGTTTCCCGCATGCCCAAGCATTGTCTTGTACATGACACTATGAATTTTAGTATACAAAATGTTAATAAATAAACATAAGCATAGATGGCATAAATATGCATCAAAGTCAGAAAACCTCATTAATATTCTACCAACATATCAGTTCCTTTTTCTTGTCTACCTTTCTTCTAGCCCTTTTGAAATCTTTTAAAGCACTATACGTAATGTAACACATTGAAATGCATTAGTAAATAGTCACATAATAATATATGTTGACAAATATAAATATAAGAATATACTCACGTGAATAATGGCCTTTTCAATTCGTGTCCCCCATTGTCTACTTTTTCACCCTTAGGATCTAGATAATACACAGTTAACACCACAAAGAAAATAATCAACAACACCCAATATTTACTTTTGAGCGAAAAGAAGGCAAACAAAATAAAACTTAAAATCCATAATGAAATGCAATTCTATTGTCAAAATTATATGATGAGTAAGTAAACTTACTCGACATTGTAGCGGAGCTAACATCACATTCTTTTTCTCTTTACCAACATATTTAAATGTGGTAGGACAATATTGAGTAAATAGATGTAGGGTCTTTAACTAAACAACTAATCAATGATGGAACTAGAAATGCCACATGTGTGCCACCCTTTGCCACACAAAGCGAGATCACTCAAAACAAAGTGTGGAATTAACACTAATAACGACGTTAACAAAACAAGGTAAACTAAAACTGATTTCAAAACCATGCATCAAGCTGAACTCATCATATATGAAGCCATAAACTACAACCAATAGTATTTCATTCATATCAAAAGGAGTTATATACCATAGTTCACTGGCTGACTAACCACAACATGTTACAAGTGATAACATGTTCATGTACATAAACCATCTCTATACCATCGTTGTATAGATTCAAAACTCAAAATGATGTACAACGTCTATAAAACACCCCAAAGGACCTGAGTGTACATGAATGACACATAAGACTCTATTACTAGACACTAGTTGTATATCCATGATCCAATAGCTACACTCCTCAGGATATCTACCTCAGTAGCACAATCTCTATCCCAACATGCACGTCCACCTAAAAGATTGTGGAACCCACGAGGTGAGACAAAATGTCCCAATGAGAGTTATAACTCTTTGCCAACATCCATTAAGGATACAAATAACTAATATTGTAGATTATACTATTAACAAGGCAGTTAACATTGTATAAGAAGTTCATGTATCTACTACATAGAAGTAGAACATCTTGACTCTTTAAAAGGAATATGAATAAAATGTATAACTATATAACTAAATAGTAAAAAAGCAAGGTAAGAGCTCATCTAATGTTATCTATATTTGTTCCTAAACAAATACACTACACGGTGTATTACATCTTTTATCAATACCATGAGGATTTGAGTTGTACCACCCAAATCCCTCTGCCCCATGCAAAGGGCAACCAACGGTGCCACACAAGGTCAATGGAAGAGCCAGACTCCATGACCCCTCCACACACCTCTTAGTCACCAAAAGGGTACTAATGACATATAGTTAAGAGAAGGACCGTCTCACGCATGGCCATCCATAAAACAACCTAGTCCACCTTGGTATAGGTCACGACGTTAGTGAACTAAGCTATGACCTGTAGTCACACACCTGCCAGGGTATGGGTTGTAGCCAATTTTGTGAAATCTTATAAGAACAAATTTAATCACATCACCAAAGAATGACCGTAGCCATCCTCAACTTGCTTGATATTAGGGTACCAAGCTGTCCCTGCACACTGAACAATATGCGCTCCAAGTTTTCCATAGGAGATACTCATTTTACCACCCAGTTATAAGGATGACACTAGAATGGATCTATGGCACAATGTAACTACATGATTAGGGTTTCACTTTATTAGTTATGACAATTGGGTGAATTAAGGCTTTAGCACACATAGGGTATGAACTTGTCACATCATCCTAGGGTATCACCATCTCATTGCCTTCCATAAGGCTATCATCAATGCCACCTGTTAATACTATTGCGTTGGACTAATCATCATAGTCACCAGTGATAATAATCCCTCATCACATGATTAGAGGATAACACCTCTCACTAGGCATCAAGCCTTCATTAGGTCATAACATCAATCCTGTATTTCAACATCACATCATGACTCAACAAGTATATATATGCACCACCTGCATTACATGTATATCTCCATAACATTCATATATCTATGATATTCATTTCACCTGCATAGTTAGATGCATATAAATAAGAGAGAGAAAACATATAATCTACATGTGACTCATATTAAAGATTCAATAGGTATAACATAACCTAGGATTAGTGTTAGGTTTCACATACTTGGATAATTAAGGATTACATCATGATTATAGAACTAAACCATAATTATGTCATATTCTTCACTCTTGGGATTGAATTTAGGATTGAACATCATTAGTTGAAATATGAATAAGTCATTATATCATAATACTTGGTACCTTTCTTCACACACACACACACACACACACATATATATATATATATTATCTTATGGCAGGATGTATATGTCTTGGCTTAACAACAAGACATATGTCTTTTATCATCAATCAAGTTACATCGTACAAACCAAAATCAAATTTGACAAGAATGAGGACATGATCTAACATCTAAAGAGATAAAACATGTAAAATGTGACTTGTCACTTAATCCATTGCACTGTGGCCCTATCATTCTCAAGACCATCATCACTATCACACAACCATACATGGCTATCACTAATGTCTCCTTATCATAGAATAGAAATTCCTCAATCACATCCCATCATGCTTCAACAGATACATTGTGCATGATCAACTCCTTGTACCATAGCATCCACTTATCTATTATATCTAACTCAACCATCATCACTATCACACAACCATACATGGCTATCACTAATGTCTCCTTATCATGGAATAGAAATTCCTCAATCACATCCCATCATGCTTCAACAGATACATTGTGCATGATCAACTCCTTGTACCATAGCATCCACTTATCTATTATATCTAACTCAACCTATAAGGGTAGGGTTCACAAATAGGGGGAGAGAGAGTATAATCATATGCCATACATTGAAACAAGATTAGTAAACATAACTTACCCTAGGATTAGGGTTTAGGTCCATACACATAATCAATTAGGATTCCATTACATATTTAAACATCAAACCCTAGTTAGGTGATCTCCCACTTTCTTAGAGCCAATTAGGGTTAAGCATTATTACCTATTCGTGGGTAGATTTTTAATCAACATAACTAGATGTTAAATTCATTCATATGTATTCATGTACCCATCCCACTATGTTGCACATAGGTAAGAACCTTCCATGCATCATGTATGTGAGTCAACCATCCATTACATGTGTGTTATAACCATGCATCACCTTCATGACCCGACCACCCTCATGCAAAGTGTTTTAGCCTCACACACCATAGAGCATCACGACTGCGATGCACCTCTTCCTAGGTCACAAACACAACACATCTCTTCCAAGGGTGCGTCCGTGACACATTATCTCCTAGTCACGACAACGACACACTCCACTAGCATCTCGTCCAATGTACATGACAAAGCGTTACGATCATCATAAAACATGGCACCGCGAGCACCGGCGAGCATAGCGTCTCAACCACGATAGAACATAGTGTCGTGACTGTTCTCATGATGCAATGTCATGACCGTAATAGAATGTGGTTATGCCTGTGTCATAGCAAAGCGTTGTGAACACTGTTACTCATAGTGATTTGATCAATCGTTGCAATCATGCGTCGCAACTAAAACATAAAAAAGCGTCTCATATAGGTTAAACACAAAGCATGGATGTCTCGACCCCAACAATAGACATGGGTGTATGTCTCGACCCAAGACACCACATGCACCTATGTCTCCATCGAGACATAGTCAAACAACAAGAAAAACAAACACCACCAAGACCAAAACCCATGGATCCAAGTTCATCAAGCCCTAAACAAGCACCAAAAGATCATCTAGCAATGCCACATAGGAGAGAGAGAAAGCCAAACCTTAAATTATGAGGGAAACAACCAAAACTCTAAGGTAATCATAAGGGACAAACATAAATCATAGTGATAAAACCAAGACTTGCAATACATACAAGATCATCCTCTTTAAGGACACTTAGAAAACATGCATGTAGGAATTATGGTTTTAAAAAGAGGGCAATCTACATGAGAAAACCACAAAGTACTAAACCCTAATTCCGTAGAGTCATGATTCTACCATCATAAAATATCACCTTTAGAGACTAAAATAGAAGGTTACACCAAAATAAAACCACCATCTTAAAAGGGGAAAACTTCACACAAGATTGATCACCAAAAAACCCTAAGTCATGTGCCATGAAACCATCACAAAAGAACCTCAATCAAGAGAGGTAAACCTACTTTTAACACATACAAAATAGAACCTAAGATCCATATTACAACATGGTACATGAACCTCATACATGTGATTGAAACTAAGATCATAAGATAGGAGATAGGATATAGACACGTATCATCATCTTCCCCAAACCAAGTTCTAAGAGTTAGGTTTTTAGATTCTAATTAACCAGTCATGATAATATCCATCATTTAAGTTCTAGATCGTGATACCATTGACCAATATATTAAGGGCACATTTTAGAGAGAGAAACAACAACATGAAAATAAGATTAAGAGTGCTAATAATAGATGAGGGTAAAGTGTTATAAAACCCGCCTTAAGAAGCTCAATCACCAAGGGTACAAGCTCCAAGATCAAGGTCTCCAAACACACGATCTAAATGTTTAAGAAGCTTCTCCAAACAATCCTCTCATGGCCACAACAACACCTCAAAGAAAAGAAGATACCAGGGTCAAGATAGCCCAAGAAAAGGAGGAAATAAAACCCTAGCCGAACCAAAGGAAGAAGGAGGAAAAAGAGGGAAGAGATTCTTCCTACCATGGCCTATGAACCTTGTGATGATGTTTCTTCCTCAAGAACGACCATCACATACAAGCATAGTCCATGGATGAGAAAAGGGAAGAAGATGGAAGTAGGGGATTCATGAAAATGGCATCAAAGTAAGGCAAACACTTACCAAAGTTGAAGATGAGCTATGATCACCACAAACACCACATGTAAGAGGAGTTTGGTCTCCAAGAGCTCCAAGGTCAGATATCCTTACTCCACCAAGCTCCAAGATAAGAAAAAGAGAAAGAGGAAGATGAAAGGGCCAAAAAGAGTCACTTGTATGGAGAGAAGAGGGTTTATATAACAAAGGAGGAGGGAGTTAGGGTGGAGACGAGGTGTCAACAAGATAGGGCACTAATAGGTCACTTGTCCACCCGAGAAACTCACATGAAACCACCCTAGACTTATATTCATGACATGGTGATAGACCCTAGGTTGGATGTCGACCACCTAGACCACCCAACACCCATATCACAGTCACAACCCACCAAGGGAACCACCCATGGTCATGACACACCACTCAACACAAAAAGGCCACAACAAGGGGTCACCACACACCTTAGGTTGAGACACTCCACACACAAGGGCAACCATCTCGACCCAAGATCACCCAAGACCATCTCGTTCATGACAACCACACCTAGGGAAGGTGTCTTGACCGTGGAACCCTCCAACCAAGACCTAGGTTGCAACCCATGTTGAGACAAACCAACAAGGGTCACACGATGAAGGCGCACCAACCCTAGAAATCCTAACCACTACTAGGGGTGGCACCACTCAACCAAGGGTCAAAAAAGGCACCCCAAAGAACATTAACCTTTCTCATGAAGCCAAAAGAGATAAGGAACACTATAGAGGTGACAAATTGCACATCAACCCCCTACTTTGGGTAAATTTCAATTTACACCTAAACTAGCACATAAAGCACAAACAACATCCAAACAAGCTCAAACTAGAGACGTAAGCTCTCCACAAGGTCCAAAACCAACTAAAGAGATTATAGCAATATTGTAAGCACATCATCAAGCCAAAGAAACCAGGGTTAACCCAAAACCCAGGTTAGGGGTCTTACAACCATAAACCCCTAACAACATTTTTGCCCCCGAAATCCTAAGCGAAAGGAGACAATTTCTTCCTACACATCTCTACCTCAAATGAACATGTGGATTCCTATGCACTATGGTGATGTCAAAGAATCATTCACAAACACCATGCCCTTCCTTTTGATACTTGATCCTCTGACTCATGGAAACCATCACGCTCGTGTTGTGCTACTCTGATCTGCTAACTCATCCCTGGCTTCATTTGTAATCAGAGAAGAGCCACCAGGAGATGTATTCAGACTGCTAAACTCTTCCCAAGCAGATCTTGCAACTATATCTTCAACTCTACCATCTCTTCTAGAACCATTCTATACAATGTATAAACCCCTAACATACAATGTCTTTATTATAACTTGGATACCAATAACCAGATTGTTCTCAAAAGTCAACCCTTCTAGAAGGTAAGACACTTAGGGACTTATCTGGTACTTCCTAGATACTAGGACTCCTTAACTTGGTATCCATCATGTGTGTTAAAACACATCATATCCCTATCTCATCAAACCTATCAGTTGTCTGTACTAATGCTGAACACATAAGAAAAGTCTTCCTATCATCTTAGAAGATCTATGAAACACAACCATTCACAAACGTCACCATCTTGGAGCTACATTCTAGGATTACATGATACTTTTTAAAGTATCCACCCTAAGATCACATCAAAATTATACACATCAAGTGGCATAAGGTTCACTTGACTGTCACAAAGGAAACACAAAGGGAACACCCTTCCCTTGACATCATAGCACCACCTAGGGATGACCACAAGGGGAAGGGGGTTACCAACTCTCTTTTGTTATATAGATATACAACTTCTTATATGTCATTTTTTTCTTTTTCACCTTGCCTTCTTTACTATCATCATAGGAATCATTAAGGTTATAACATCTCATTACTTGTTTTCTGGTTATTATTCATCACTCTCATGTATGTTTTCTTGTATTATCACATTTTCTACCCTCTCCAGAAGGTCGATCATCATATTACATATATCCGGTATTAAACATAGGTCATCCCTCTTTGTTTGAATTGTGGATAAAGGATTTGTAGTCCCCAACCTTACCACTTGGCCATGTCACCAAAATGATACAAAATGGATAGAAATATACTCGACCCATTCCTAATTTTCTCTATCTATTCCTTAACTCATTCATATGCCATGAAGGTTTTGATTTTTGAACTTCATTATTCACATAGGAAGGTATGAGGTTATCTCAGATTCCACTTTATGAGTTCATCTTTATTCTCATGTGTCACATTTTGTCATACTTATCTCAAGAATTCTTTCAACCTATGGGAATTTTATACCTTGACTTGTTTTATTAAGACATACTTATCTGTCTTTTACTTTAGAAACTTCTTGAAGTTACCATTTTAGGGGTCTCTTATAGCTTATATGTGTTAAAATTTAGGTTTTCTAGTGTTATCCTCCTCTTATGATTATCAATTATTCAAGTTCTGATATGTTATGATATACATTTTTTACTTCTTCAGAGCAAGATGAAGGTATTATGGCCATGGTTCATGTGTAATTACGCTCTTTAGTTTGTTTCAAAATAATTGCTTGATCAGAGTAATCAGAAAGAAAGTGACCTAAGAGTTCCATACTTACCTTTTCTTCACTATTTGAGTACCTGGCCAGGGCACACAAGTACTGAGATTAGGTAGTATGCATCATGTTTTATGTCATGTTATCAACTTAGATACCATTCTAGTACTAGTCCTAGTGTCCCTATAGACTCAGCGAACTTGTAGATATGATACCACCAAATGTGACACCCATAGCCACACAAAGTGAGATTACTCAAAACAAAGCGTAGAAATAACATTAATAACGACATTACCACAAAATAGGGTAAATTAAAATTGATTTCAAAATCATGCATCAAGTTGAAGTCATCATATCTGAAGCCATAAACTACATCCACTAGTATTTTATTCATATCAAAAGGAGTTACATACCATAGATCACTGGCTAACTAGCCACAACCTACAAAAAGTTCACGTGCACAAACCATCTCTATACCATCCTTGTATAGATTCAAAAACTAAAAATGATGTACAACATCTATAAAACACCCCTAAGGACCTGAGTGTACAAGGACGACACATAGGACTCTATTACTAGACACTACCTGTATATCCGTCAACATATATTAGAAACATAGATAACTAAAACAAAAAATTATACTATTAACATATGAACAGAACCACAAAAAATTATAAACAAGGAAATTAACATTGTATAAGAAGTTCAAGTATCTACTACTAAGCAATAGAACATCTTGACTCTTTAAAAGGAATATTAACAAAATGTATAACTATATTGTTGGGTTTTAGGGGAGACAGAGAAGGTAGCGGAAAAAAAAATTTCTTCTCCCAAACCCTGAATAAAGGAATCACATCAACGTCTATACAATAGGAAGGATAGTTTGTAGAGAATACCTTGTCCCGAGGATTGCTCAGAGACGTTACCTCACAGCTTGCATGGTCTTCACCTCTGGTCTTGGACGGTGTCTGTGCATCTCCTAGTCTCACTGGGACTGTCAGGATTGACAACTGTCCTCTGAGCGGCAGAAGTCTCCCACCTCTGAAGTAGTCCACATGGACCACCTGGAACTCCGATCTCCTTGTCCCACAAGGAATCAGAAGGAGTCACACCCTCCTGTCAGCGTACTAGTCATCGACACACTCTCTTGCAACCAGTTACTTTTCTACAATTATCTTTCCCTTGTTGAGCCTCCCTTATCGGGTAGCACTTGCTCGAGTTCTCTTGCTTACCACAACCAGAGAGAACGACAACTTTGTAGAGCAAATGGTGATCTGAGTTGTTCTTTGAGAATCCCCAATACCCCTATATATAGGAGGGTCATGGGATAGAGTTCTCTACCCCGAGTAATGCGGGATTAAAGCAGGAGTAGAAGGGTTCAAGATTTTACAAAAAACAACCAACTGCGTCACCTGAACCGATCATTTCAAGCATGAAATGGTCGGTTGGAGACCTGAGCCGATCGGTTCACACCTGAACTGATCAGTTGGGGCACCTGAGCCGATCGGTTCAAGCATGAGCCAATCGGTTCGTGGTTCTGGTCCAACTCAAATTGACTTTCATATTTGTTTCCATCTAATCAAATATTAATCCTTATCCAAATCGAATTTGTACAAGTGAAACAAATTGTATTTGCAAAATAGTCTTCTGACATTCAAAACGATCTCAGTTGGTACACGAATCAACCATTTCAACAATTGAGTTGATCGTTTCATGACACATGATCCGATCGACTCACAACTTGAGCTGACCGATTCACCAACCTTAGCCGATCGGTTCAACCCTATGAGCCGATCGGTTGGGGTAGCAGACTATGCAAATAAGTCAATTGCAGTTCCAATCAATCCGATACTCCAATCAATCGGTCCAACACCTTGAACACTATGATACTGAGCTATCAATTGATTGAGTGTTTAATTGAACTACTAAACTCCTTTAGTAATCAATACAAACATCGTTTGTGGATAAAGTCCTCTTCCAAGTTAAATCCTATGTGTGTGACCCTACAGGTCCATTTCACGTTGGCAGTGAAAGTCCATTACACTTATGACTTCACAAGCAAAGAGCGGTGCCTAGTCGCACATCAGTGCTACCCAAGTGAAAAGGAAAGTTGGAGAACAACTTTCAATCCTACAATTCGTGAATGGTGTTACAGTAAATGTATAATTCCTTTATCACTGATATCCCGAATGAACTCAAGGCATGGAACAATCATCATATCAACATTCATTCACTTTCTTGATCTCAGAGTAGATTGGAGGAGATATGTATGACATCAATATCACATACTGATTCACACATGCATGCATGCCTATTTCAATCCTACTCATCAAGTGGCCATGGATATCAAACTCCCTCAGGAGGGACAAATCCCATATCTATCACTCACCCCTCAAAAGCCCCATGTGTCAAAGCCACCCAATCATCACCTTTATAACAACCCATGTTTCAGGACTGCGTTTGATGATGTCAAAGTGTACCCAACGACATGTGTTGAGTGTAGTGATATCAGGTCAAAGAATCATACTCACCACCATCACTGTGAGAACTGACTGTGACTACCATGTCATGGTTCCATGTGTCAAACTCACGGTGGGTCTGTCCGGTACACTTGTTCTCTAACAAGTACCTATGTGTTTGGTTTGATATCTCCATATCATGACTAATGAGATTCTGTCATCAACCAACACCACAATCTAGTCTTGTGTGTCATTGTTGTCTATCTACCTTCCACAATGACATCCGACTAGGGACATAATAAGAATGTACAAACTCTTAGCATCCATATGATCTCATCGTTCATGTCCTTAACTTGAAAGCATACGTCATTGAGTACTATCATTCTCTAGACATTCAATCTGTTCTATCATTATCTCATATGACAGAACCAGAAAGAATTGGAAGCTTGCCTTTGATCTTTATCAAATCAATCTTAATGTATCCCACCAATCATCCCATGATTGGCTCTCAGGGCATACATACCAACAGACTCCCACTTGCACTGCGAGCCAATCACCCTTGATTCATATTCATAGTGATCTTCAAACATGTCCCACATGTTACTGTGCTCTAGTGCTAACATAGTGAGTTATGGCAACACCTTGCCAAAGTCGATATTAACTACATGTCTCTCATCTCTTCACTGTACGTCACACGTACGAGATGGAGTTGCCGTAGTATGTGATCTAGTATTCCTTTGCTAACCTTTAGCCACATTGCATGACCAAGTACTCTTACTTGTCATAAAAAATCAGAATAACTATAAGTTCATCTTTATGAACTCCTAGATCCATATAGTATCCACTATTGTTCTCTAACACACGGATATTTGACATTTCCTTTTAAAACAACTTTATTGGAACGTTTCCATTTATCAACAAACATTCACTTTTATATATCTCATATATATTTTGCGATTAATTTTCTGTCCTTTTCGGAAGTTTACATCAGTGTAACTCTTTACAGTGAACCCTTCCTTATTTCTATAGAACTAGTACTTCTCAAGTACTTATCAAGTTCTTATGGTATTCCAGTAACCCTTACTGAAACTAGACAGACATCCACTCATCATGTCCCACATATGAGTTATCAGGATGAGCACATCATATTGTCATGTCCTACATACAAGATGATGAATGCATTTTATTCTTGCTATGTCCATACATGCAAGATAATGAGATAATTACATACATGATAGATCCATATCTATTCTTAGTGTTCCCATTCTTCATAAGAATTGGACACTTGGCCTTGGGATACTAACTCCATGTAACATGGATAAGTTTTCTCACACTGAATCTGTGTATACTGAACCTTTCAGTATAGATTGCCAATGTATGCTCTCTCTTTTTAGGTCAAGAGATGTTAAAGAACTATCTCTATAGATCTCTATTCCTATCACATATGAAATGTCTCTATCTTCCCTAATTTCCACTTTGGATTTCCATTCTAGAACATTTCCATTTCACATGCAAATACGCTCCCACTAAATCACATATCTCTTCTTTATCTTTGTCATATCAGTCAAACCCTTTGACTATATCATCAAGGT
This sequence comes from Alisma plantago-aquatica, assembly GCA_963693085.1. Lineage (NCBI taxonomy): Eukaryota > Viridiplantae > Streptophyta > Magnoliopsida > Alismatales > Alismataceae > Alisma > Alisma plantago-aquatica. Next base: position 1,541,127,429 of record OY856409.1, read on the forward strand.
AAAGATCATAGTTCTGAGTTGCTTGTACTCAATCAATCACATTGATTAGTCCATTGTAACTTATAGACTTCATTTGCATTAATGAATTCATAAACCTTATAGGTTGTGTCACATACACATCCTCGTTTGATTCCTTATAGGAACGTGGTTTTAGTATCTGTATGCCAAATCTCTTAGTCATTAAGTTGCAATCAACAAGCATCATCCTTCTCAAAATGTTATCCATGCATCTTAATGCTTAAGACTCATTCACACTTATGGATTTCATCCCAATGGGTGCTACCATCAAGGTCATACCTTATGGTTCACGTGGAAATCATTTAGGATGTAATGGTCATAAACCATAACTCAAAATCCGGTTCCTCATATTCATCTAGATAGTTGACTCATCACATGACCAACTCATGACATAGATAATCGAGGTGTATCTGTCAAGGATATAAGAACTCATAACTCCTTGTGATTCTTAATATCCTTTATTAGTGTGGGGTATTCTTTATTTAAATAGAAATAAGTTATTTGATAATCATCCTCTAACTCCTTAGAGTATGAGTCTTTGTTGATTCAGACATCACCATGCCTTAATCATGAGTTCATTATGATACACTATCATAATCACTCATAAGGATCTCAAACATTTGATCCAAGTATTTCATTCATTGATCTCATCAGGAATTAACACTTTACCAAATTCATACTTCATCTATGATATTCTTGAACACTTCAAGACATTCATATTGATATTTCTCTAAACACCGCTTGAAGTATTAGCATCACCGCTTGAAGTATTAGCATTAACTCTAATAGGTATGTAAATACATCACATGTATTATACCTAATAGGATAATCACTCTCCCACTACCTTAGTGAAGATTGATTAATCATGTCTAAGAGATTCATGTCTATTACTAGTTCTCTAACCAAAAAGAGTCTAGACTTATCCATCATATGGAATCTAGAAATGAATTTCTCATGATTTAAGCTAATTTGATTGTTTGAGTTATCAATAACTTTTAGGTATCATTTTATCTTATGCATACAAAGTAACACAAGATAAACAAGGCATTTCCATAAAGATCATATCTTTGAAATTGAAACATCAACATCATTAATTGCTATCATTGTAATACAATATGCAAAAATAATGTGTTTCTATCCATTGTGAAATAGCAGTTCATAACTCTATTACATGCCTTTATGGCTGCAAATAAACCAAAGTACTCCTATCTATGGAGGCAACACTTGCCCCATGTATTGGGTGCTTTACACTTTATATCTTGGTATCATATACCTAAAATGTATTATAAGTTTATTTCATGACACCTTTAGGTGGAGACGTCTGTCGCCTCCTTTTTCTTTAGTTCTTCCAAATAGAGTGGAAAATTCATTTTCCAACGTCTTGGCTTTTGACAATGGTGGCAATTGTCTCTCTTGGTCATGCCTCCCTTGGCCTTGAGATTTAAAGACGACCTGGGCTGCTGGCTAGCATCAGAACCTTTCTTAGCCTTGCCCTTGCCTTTACACTTGGACTTGCCTTTCTTGCTGCTGATCATCATCACAGACTTAGGCTTGTCCTTCTTCATCTATGCCTCGACTGTCCACAACATGCCCAACAACTCTGTCAACGGCTTTTCAAAGTTGTTCATGTTGTAGTTCATCACAAACTGATTGTAGGATTCTGGCAACGATTGGAGTATCACGTCAGTAGCCAACTCTTGGCTCAGGGGAAATCCCAGTCTCGTCAGGTTCTCCACATACCCAATCATCTTGCGCGTGTGAGGACCAACTGGATCTCCTTCTGTCATGACACAGTTGAACAATGCCCTAGAGACATCATATCTCTCTTGCCATGCTTGATCTTCATACATGTTCTTGAGACGCTGAATCATCTCAATGGCACCCATGTTCTCATGTTGTCTTTACAACTCATGGTTCATGGGGCACAACATCAAGCACTTTGCATCAATGTCATCATCATAATGCTTCTTATAAGCATCCCTTTTTGCCTTTGGTGCAGTAGGAGCAGGTTCCTCTGGAATTGGAGTATCCAAGACATAGAGCTTTCGCTCTTGAGTGAGAACAATTCTCAATGTCCTAAACCAGTCGTGGAAGTTAGTCCCATTCAGCTTGTCCTTTTCAAGGACCGATCGCAACGAAAAGTGATTGTTGTTTGTTGTCATTTGAACTACAAAAGGAAATATATGCAATTTAGTCCAAACTCAATTTTGACTTATTTGATTGATTTGAAAAATTAATGATATAATTAGGACTTTAATTAATTATCACTCCCACTATTTTTATTCAAATTGATAGCCCTCACCATCAATTCGGAAGATTGCAACATACAATCTTCTAGTGGGTCAAGATCTTGAAATCCTCTGAGTCATGGACCAGCTAGGACTATCACCCACAACTTAGATCTTCCAGGTAGGCAACTTTTGCCAATTGCATCATATGCAGCTCTTGAAAGATGTCATATGCAACTCCTTGCCATGATCACCTCCATGCCTCAAGGTGCTAGATCCTATCTAGGTCACCTTGTTAAGTATGACACAAAACTAACACGATGAATATGCACCCTACTAGGGTAGACCCACATATATATCCTTCATGCTTCCACGAGATAGATGGTGCACCACGCTAGGGCGTGCCCACACTTGGCTGATCAAGCTTTTCATGTGTGTCACATTTGGAAGGCATCTAAAACTTTAACATTTAATGAGGGATTTGTTTTTATAGGTACATATACATATCCAATCATCACAATACATAGTACGTATCATATACATGCTATATCCCACAGAAAACATGCAAAATGATAAAAGTGATGATTATGGCCATCCTAATGTGATTCCTCGAGCCAAGAGGAATCATAGTCATCTAGGTCTACATCACATGCAACCTATCCATGATGAAGTGCTTTAGCCATCCAATTTGATAAACTCATCACATGAATGACCTGCTCGTCCTGGCCAGTCGTCTGGGTTCCACCAGCTAATCGGTTGGCTCCTCCAACTGATCGGTTCACCTGGTCATCGTGCATCTCCTCATGGCTACCACCCGATCATCTCGCTCCTCAAACCATTCATTTGGATTGCCAACCAATCGGTTCACTCCTTGAACCGATCGTTTCACTTGTCGTTAGATTGTCCTCCATTCTTTGACATTACAAGAAATAAAAGATCTATCCTATTTTACATTTGAAAAAGGAAACCCCGAGTTACATTTAGGGGGAGCAAAGGTAGGAAAGAAATCTCGAGTTATCTCGAGTTACATCAGGAATAAGAGATGGAGAATCGGTGCGCAGACCGAGATGCAAGCAACCATATACAACCAAGCACACATACATAGGGTTTATTGGCCATAACCACGCTATACATCCACCACAAAACTCATTTAAGGGTGACACGTATCGAGTGCATTCATATTACATATCATATATGTATATTGGGATTTGTGGATTTAGGATTGGACATGCATAAAGCCATCATTATTCGCATCGTATGCAATAATTAAAGACAGAAAACCAAAATTGATCACATTGATAATCCTAAAGTATAGATCAGTTGACGTGGCTCTGATACCACTGTTGGGTTTTAGGGGAGACAGAGAAGGCAGCGGAAACAAAAATTTTCTTCTCCCAAACCCAGAATAAAGGAATCACGTCAATGTCTATACAATAGGAAGGATGGTTTGTAGAGACATACCTTGTCCCGAGGCTTGATCAATGATGTTACCTCGTGTCTTGCGCGGTCTTCACCTCCAGTCTTGGACGGTGTCTGTGCAGCTACTGGTCTCACCGGGACTGTCAGGATTGATAGCTATCCTCTGAGCGGCAGAAGTCTCCCTCCTCTGAAGTAGTCTACATGGACCACCTGGAACTCCTATCTCCTTGTCCCACAAGGAATCAGAAGGAGTCGCACCCTCCTGTTGGCGTACTAGTCACCGACACACTCTCCTGCAACCAGTTTCTCTTCTACAATTGTCTTTCCCTTATTGTGCCTCCCTTATCGGGTAGCACTTGCTCGGGCTCTCTCAGTTACCATAACCAGAGAGAACGACAACTTTGCAGAGCAACTGGTGTTCTGAGTTGTTCTTTAAGAAGCCCCCAATACCCCTATATATAGGAGGGTCACGGGATAGGGTTCTCTACCCTGGGCAATGCGGGATTAAAATAGGAGTAGAAGGGTTCGAGATTTTCCACAAAACAACCAACTGCTTCACCTGAACTGATCGTTTCAAGCATGAAATGGTCGGTTATAGACCTGAGCTGATCGGTTCACACCTGAACTGATTGGTTGGGGCACCTGAGCCGATCGGTTCAAGCATGAGCCGATCAGTTCATGGTCCTGGTCCAACTCAAATTGACTTTCATATTTGTTTCCATCTAATCAAATATTAATCCTTATCCAAATCGAATTTGTACAAGTGAAACAAATTGTATTTGCAAAATAGTCTTCTGACTTTCAAAACGATCTCGATTGGTCCACAAATCGACCGGTTCAATAATTGAGTCGATCATTTCATGACACATGAGCCGACCGGTTCACCAACCTGGGCCGATCGGTTCAACCCTATGAGCCGATCGGTTGGGGCAGCAGACTGTGCAAATCAGTCAATCACAGTTCCAATCAATCCGATACTCCAATCAATTGGTCCAGCACCTTGAACACTATGATACTGAGCTATCAATTGATTGAGTGTTTAATTGAACTACTAAACTCCTTTAGTAATCAATCCAAACATCATTTGTGGATGAACTCCTCTTCCAAGTTAAATCTTATGTGTGTGACCCTACATGTCCTTTTCACATTGGCAGTGAAAGTCCATAACACTTATGACTTCACAAGCAAAAAACGGTGCCTAGTCGCACATCAGTGCTACCCAAGTGAAAAGGAAAACTGGAGAACAACTTTCAATCCTACAATCTGTGAATGGTGTTACAGTAAATGTATAATTCCTTTGTCATTGATATCCCGAATGAACTCAAGGCATGGAACAATCATCCTGTCAACGTTCATTCAATTTCTTGATCTCAGAGTAGATTGGAGGAGATATGTATGACATCAATATCACATACTGATTCACACATGTGCACACACCTATCTCAATCCTACTCATCAAGTGGCCATGGATATCAAACTCCCTCAGGAGGGACAAATGCCATATCTATCACTCACCCCTCAAAAGCCCCATGTGTCAAAGCCACCCAATCATCACCTTTATAACAACCCATGTTTTAGGACTGTGTTTGATGATGTCAAAGTGTACCCAACGACATGTGTTGAGTGTAGTGATTTCAGGTCAAAGAATCACACTCACCACCATCACTGTGAGAACTGACTGTGACTACCATGTCATGGTTCCATGTGTCAAACTCACGGTGGGTATGTCTGGTACACTTGTTCTCTAACAAGTACCTATGTGTTTGGTTTGATATCTCCATATCATGACTAATGAGATTTTGTCATCAACCAACACCACAATCTAGTATTGTGTGTCATTGTTGTCTATCTACCTTCCACAATGACATCTGACTAGGGATATAATAAGAATGTACAAACTCTTAGCATCCGTATGATCTCATCGTTCATGTCCTTAACCTGAAAGCATACATCATTGAGTAATGTCATTCTCTAGACATTCAATCTATTCTATCATTATCTCATATGATAGAACCAGAAAGAATTGGAAGCTTGCCTTTGATCTTTATCAAATCAATCTTAATGTATCCCACCAATCATCCCATGATTGGCTCTCAGGGCATACATACCAACATATATAACTGAACAGTAAGAAAACAAGGTAAGGGATCAAAAAATGTTATCTATATTTGTTCCTAATCAAATACACTACACAGTTGTATTACTTATTTTATTAATACCCTAAGGATTTGAGTCATACCACACAAATCCAACCGCCCCTTGCAAAGGGTAACCAATGGTTCCATACAAGGTCAATGGAAGAGACCGACTCCACAACCCCTCCACACACCTCTTGGTCAGCACAAGGGTACTAGTGACATATAGTCAAGAGAAGGATCACTTCACGCATGGTCATCCATATAAATAGTCTAGCCCACCTTGGTACATGTCATGACACTAGTGAACTGAGATACGACCCACAATTACACTCCTACCAGGGTATGACCCACATCCAATCCTATGAAATCTCATAAGCACAAACTAAATCACATCACTGAGGCATGACCGTAGCCATCCTCCACTTGCTTGATATTAGGGTACCAAGATGTCCCTACATACTCAACAATATGTGCTCCATGTGTTTTGTATGAGATACTCATTTCATCACCCAATATCGAGGATGACACTTGAATGGATCTATGGCACAAGGTAACTACATGATTAGGGTTTCACTTTATTAGTTATGCCAATTGGGTGAATTAAGGATTTATCACACAAGTGGACATACAAAACCCTAATTCAATCTAGCAAGAACTATATTACAACTTCTGAAGATATAAAACGTATAAGGTAAAAGGATATCATCATGGCAACCTGTTAACACTGTCATGTCAGATTAATCAACATAGTCATAGCACTAGGGATAATAATCCCTCATTACATGACTGGAGGATAACACCTCTCACTAGGCATCAAGCCTTCACAAGGTCATACCTTCATTCTTGTATGTCAACATAACATCATGCCTCAACAAGTATATATATGCACCACCTGCATTACATCTATATCTCCATAACATTCACATATCTATGATATTCATTTCACCTGCATAGTTAGATGCATATAAATAGGAGAGAGAAAACATATAATCTACATGTTACTCATCTTAAAAATTCAATAGGTATAACATACCCTAGGATTAGTGTTAGGTTTCACATACTTGGATAATTAAGGATTACATCATGATTAGAGAACTAAAACATAATTATGTCATCTTCTTCACTCTTGGGAATGATTTAGGATTGAACATCATTAGTTGAAACATGATTAAGTCATTATATCACAACACTTGAGATTTACCTTTCTTCACATATATGTATACATATATTATCTTATGAGAGGATTTATATGTCTTGTCTTAGTAGAAAGATAGATGTCTTTTAGCATCAATCAAGTTATAACGCACAAGCTACAATCCAATCCTATAAGAATGAGGACATGATATAACCTTAGAAGAGATAAAACATGTGAATTGTGACTTGTCACCTCATCACATGGAACTCTGGCACTGTCATTCTCAAGACCACCATCACTGTCACACAACCATACATGGCTACCACTAATGTATCCTTATCATGGTATAATAATTCCTCAATTACATCCCATCATGCTTCAGTGGATACATTGTGCATGATCAACTCCTTGTATCATAACATTCACTTATCTATGATACCCAACTCAACATACAAGGGTAGGGTTCATAAACAAGGGAGAGACAAAGGGAGTATAATCACGTGCCATACATTGAAGCAAGCTTAGTAAACATAACTTACCCTAGGATTAAGGTTTAGGTCCATACACATAATCGATTAGGATTCCATTACATATTTAAACATCAAATCCTAGTTTTAGGTCATCTCCCACTTTCGCAGATCTGATTAGGGTTCAGCATTATTACCTATTCATGGGTAGATTGTTAATTAACATCACTAGATGTTAACATCATTCATATGTCTTCACGTACCCATCCCACTATGTTGCACATAGGTAAAAACCTTCCATGCATCATTTATGTGAGCCAACCATCCATTACATATGTGTTATAACCATGCATCACCTTCATGACCTGACCACCCTCATGCAAAGTGTTTCACCCTCACTCACCATAAAGCATCGCAACCATGACACACCTATGCCTAGGTTGTGACTGCGGCACATCTCTTCCAAGGTTGCTACTATGGCGCACCATCTCCTGGTCTCGACCACGATGCACAATACTAGGCATCTCATCCAACGTACATGATAGAGCATTACAATCAACATCAAACATTGTGTCGTGAGCACCAACGAGCATAGCGTCTTGATCACGATAGAATATAGTGTCGTTCCCATTCTCATGATGCAATGTCATGACCGTGACAGAATGTGGTTCTTCCCACATCATAGTAAAGCATCACGACCACAATTACTCATAGTGTCTTGATCAATCGTTACAATCAAGCATCAGCTAAAACTTAACAAAGCGTCTCATCTAGGTCAATCACAAAGCATGGATGTCTTGACCCCAACACTACACATTGGTGTATGTCCCAACCGAAGACACCAAGGGAACCTATGTATCGGTCAAAACATAGTTGAAAGGCAAGAAAAATAAACCCCTCCAAGACCAAAACCCATGTATCCAAGATCATGAAGTCCTAAACAAGCACCAAAAGATCATCTAGCAGCACCACTTAGGAGAGAGAAAGAAAAATTTGAACATATGAGGGAAACACCAAACCTACAAGGTAATCATAAGGGTTGAACTTAAATCATATGATAAAACAAAGACTCACAATACATACTTTATCATCCTCTTCAAGGACACTAACAAAACATTCATGTAGGAATTACGGTTTTAGAAAGAGGGTTATCTACATGAGAAAACCACAAAGTCTTAAACCCTAATTCCATAGAGTCATGATATACCATCATAATATCACCTTTCAAGACTAAAATAGAAGGTTACACTGAAAGAAAACCACCTTCTCAAAAGGGTAAAACTTCACATAAGATTGATCACCAAAAGCCCTAAGACATGTGCCATGAAATCATCATGAAAGAACCTCAAGCAAGAGAGGTAAACCCACATTTAACACAACCTTAGAAGAACCTAAGCTCCATATTATATCATGATACATGAAACTCATACATAAAATCAAAGCTAAGATCACAACATAGGATACATGACACACACATATCCTCATCTTCCCAAAATTAGGTTCCAAGAGTTGGATTTTCAGATGCTAATTAACCAAGCATGTTAATCTCCATGATTTAAGTTCTAGATCATGATATCATTGACCAACATATTAAGGTCACATTTTATAGAGATAAACAAAAACATGAAAATAATATTTAGAGTGCTAATGATGGAGGAGGGTAAAGAGTTATAAAACCCACCTTAAGAAGCTCAATCACCAATGGTCCAAGCTCCAAGATCAAGGGCTCCAAGCACACAATACAAAGGTTCAAGAAGCTCCTATAAAGTCTCTTCTCACAGACACAACAATACCTCAAAGAAAAGGATATACCAAGGTCAATATAGCCCAAGAAAAAGGAGGAAAGAAAACCTAGCCAAACTTAAGGAAGAAGGAAGAGGGAATAGCTTCCTCCTACCATGTCCTATGACCCTTGTGATGAGGGTTTCTTCTTCAAGGATGACTATCAAATCCAAGCCGGGTCCATGGCTAAGAAACGAGAAGAAGATGGAGGTAGGGGATCGAAGAAAACTCCATCAAAGGAACTCAAACACTTATCAAGTTTGAAGATGAGCTATGATCACCACAAACACCACATGCAAGAGGAGTTTGGTCTTGAAGAGCTCCTAGGTCAGATCTCCTTGCTCCACCAAGATCCAAGACAAGCAAAAGATAAAGAGGAAGATGAAAGGGATGAAAAGGGTCACTTGTGTGGAGAGAAGAGGTTTTATATAATAATGGATGAGGGAGGTAGGGTGGAGATGAGGTTTCAACAAGATAGGGCTCTACTAGCACACTTGTCCACCCAAGAAACTCACATGCAACTGCCCTAGCCTTACATGAATGACATGGTGATACACTCTATGTTGGATCTTAACCACCTATACCACCTAACACCTATGTCACAGTCGTGTCCCATAAAGGGAACCACCCATGGTCACGACACACCACTCAACACAACAAGGTCACGACAAGGGGTCACCACACACCTTAGGTCGAGAGACTCCACACACAAGGGCAACCATCTTGACCCAAGATCACCCAAGACCATCTCAGCCATAACAACCACACCTAGGGAACGTGTCTCGACTATGACACCTTCCAACCAAGCTGGAGGTCGCGACAAACCAACAAGGGTCACAAGGTCAAGGCGCACCAACCGTAGAAACCCTAATCACCACTAGGGGTGACACCACTCAACCAAGGGTCAAACAAGGTGCCCCAAAGCACCAAAAACTCTCTTATGAAGCCAATAGAGATAAGGAACACTATAGAGGTGAAAAATTGAACATCACCCCCTACTTTGGGTAAATTGCAGTTTGTAACAAAACTAGCACATATAGCACAAACAACATCCAAACAAGCTCAAACTGGAGACTTAGACTTTCCACAAGGTCCAAAACCATGTAAAGATATTATAAAAAGGTTATAAGCACATCATCAAGCCAAAGAAACTAGGGTTAACTCAAAACCTAGGTCAGAGGTCTTACGACATGGGGCAATGTGAATTTATGTACATGCCCTATGTAAGTGACTGCAAAACACATATCATGTATGCATTAATATAAGAGAAAACATAATAACATATATAAAACGAGGTATTTAGATATATAGGATATCACCATATCTAAATTTCTATCATAGATGTATTCAACTAAGTATAAGTAAATAGCTCCAAAACATCTTGCCAAAATATACTAGTATGATGAGGTTGACCTAAAATCTCCTCCTTTATATGGAGCTAAAACATCCTCCTTAATATGCATGACATCGGTACAATGCCTAACTGCTAAAGAACTCCATATTGAAGATCCCATAATATTGAACTCATCTAGTATAAATATTTCTCACTATGTGTGGGAATGATACATTGTGATCTCTTACCAAATGCATTGACAGAGTCTTTTAATTTTTCATAAACAACCTCCCTTGATATAGGTTTAGGGGGCTCTCGATTCCTCATTCAATCCATTGAACAATTTTCCCAACCTTCGATACATATGAAATTTTGTAAGAAACCTTCAATGACCAAATTATATAGTCTTGCCACCATGTTTTAGTCGTATTGAATCAGTGTCCTCTTCACATATAGGACATGCTTTGGATACTTTTACACTATATCCAAAAAAATCCCATATGTTGGAAAGTAATTAATAGGGAAAAACAACATATTATGTAAACAAAACTTCTCTCCATGTGATGCATCATAGGTCATCACACCTTATCCCAGAGTTTCTTTAAGTCATCAATCACACTTTCAAGATAAACATTGATATCATTGCCATGTTGTTTAGGGCCCGATATCAACAATGACAACACAACGTACTTATTTTCATACAAAACTAGCAAGGAAGATTTTATATAACAATCATAACAGGCCAAGTGTTATGTTGACTGCTCAATGTGCCGTATGGATTCATCCTATCGGTACAAATCCCAAGTCTTATGTCCTGACTTCTTCACCAAATTTAGGGTACAATAAATCAATCTTCTTCCACTGTGGGGAGTCAGACGCATGTTGTAGGATCCCATTAACATTTTTATTTACCTCTACATGCCACCTTAAATTCTCCGCATCCATGGTATTGGCAAACAAGCATTGAAATCGTGATCATATAGGTAGATACCATATAACCGTGGTGGGAGAGCCAATTTTGAACTTCCCCGAGTCATCATTTTATACCTTGACACCCCACATTTTAGATAATCTTTTAAATTGACATAGTCCTTTTGAAATAACACATAGTCATTTGGGCATGCATGTATATTCTTAGCCTTCATTCCCATTGGGCATAACATCTTATTTAATTTGTATGTTGAGAATGGAAGCTTGTTGCCTTCAGGAATAATTTCTTTCAACAAAGACAACAACGACATGACACTTTTTTTGCTCCAGCTATTGGAGCATGTCTATTAGAATTGGTTCAATGTGCTCTACCCCCAAACTATCTAACATCACATCAACCATGTCTATCAGAATTGGTTCGTTCACATCTATATCATTGGCGATAATTTCTTCTTTAACAAAATTACTGTTATCAACATCTACTAATTTCATGGTTGGAATCTCTCCATGCCAGTACCATATGTATAACACTTAACAATCCTATTGCACATGACATGAATTTTGATTTTGTCAACAATGTCGACTTTCAAGTTGTTACTGCAATATCTACATGGATTATAGAACCTATCTCCAGTTCATTTCTGATGTTCCTACACAAATCATATAAACTAATTAAGACCAGTAATAAACTCCTGGGTGCAGTGATTTGGAATGTACATCCATGATCTATCCATTCAATGATCAAATAGAATACACATATGAGGGTTTAGGGTTTACCAATTAGGTCGAGGATTTATAGACCAGAGTTTATTTTTTAGGAATTATAAATTAGGGTTTAGGGTTTATATATTAGGATTTAGGGTTTATGATTTACGAATGAGTATTTAGGGTTTATAGACTAGGGTATAGGGTTTATGATTTACAAATTAGGGTTTAGGGTTTAGTAATGAAATGTGTGTACAACCTATCCCATTCTTGAACACCTAATATCACTAGTAAGTCTATAATGTATATTCAGTTTTCAAGTAAATTTTGGCAACATTTCCCCACCGTTCTCCAAGTACACCGATGTAGATGGGCAAATATCCACCACATATTGTTGACCTAGGTGTTACAATGTCCATATTTTTGATAATAAATTAACCATTCCATTGATATGTATCTAATGTATCTATTTGAGATTTATTTCAGGCATTAGGTATAAGAAAAGAGTCAAATTGATCAAGCCCTAGCTTGACCTAGTTCAAGTCAAAAGCATTACAAATACACTTTTGTGGAAATCACTTCAAATCACCTTAGATCTTCTTTGTAATCATTTGTATTGATGATGTGACTTGTAAATAAGATGTGTAAAAATTAGGAGCTCTTAATTTGGTTGTTTAATCACTGAAATGTGATTATGCCAATAGGGACTTTATCAGTTGAGATTGAAACTCAATCGACCCCTTTGAAGATTTTAAGAATCACTAAATTGACTGAGCTTCACACTCATAAAACTCAAATTACACCCGCACTGTGAAAATCCAATTTATTTGATCGGTCGAGTTTCATCCAGGATAAACTCAAGTGATGGTTCAAATTGGGTTTGGCACATAATGCAATTAGTCAAGTTATCATTATTGAACTTGACCAACTGCATTGTACGGAATGTGCAAAAAAATTGATTCTAACCATTGGGAGGTTGCAAGAATAAAAAATAGATCTGTTACAAGCTCCAAAACAACTATTTTTTGTTCTTAAGTGTTCCCAAACACTAGTGGGCACCCTCAAATATAAATAGGACATCGTGGACTTCATTCCAAGGTTGCTCTTTCATGCTATTCAAGCTCCTTGCCATAGTTGAGTGTTTCCCACCCACTAGAGACACCTTTCTCTCTCTTATTTACAAAGATTTCATCCATATGAGTGAGTTAGTTTCTTTGTGAGAGAGCTACAACATTGTTTATGTGTAAATCTCAAGCCCTTTCTTCAAAGCTATTACTGGTGAAAGCTTCTCCAAGTGAAGCAGAAGGTGCAATCTTCTTCAAGCTGTGAAGAAGGTGCAAGTAGCTTCTCCAAGTGAAGGAGGAGGCCAAGTTGGAAGCTCCAAGGATCTGAGTAGGAAATTCCTTCAAGGGGAAAGACTCGTTGCAAAGAGGGAATCTCCTTGGTGAAGGTGTTCCACTTCTTGCAAGAGTGGGTAAGCCCTTGGTGAGGTAGAAGACTAGCTCTTGGATATGTAAGCCCTTGGTTGTAAGGTTATTTTCTCCCTTAGAGTTAAAGGGAAGCTGGGTATCCTTGTCTCAAAAAAGGAAGGTCATTCTTGTATCTCTTATGATGGAATATAAGTATACATGTATTGTAAAATCCTAGGGCTTGACCTCTCTAGGTAGTGGACTGAGAGTCTCCTAGTTTGGAGATTGGAACCACTCTAAATCACTTGTCCAAGTGCTTGTTTCAATCTCTCTCATCCTTGCTTTATATGTTAGAATTGCCATCAAATTGATTATTTGCAATTGAGCTTATATGAAGTAACTTGAAGGTCTAACAAGTTTTGTGCAAGTGTTTTTAGATCTATTCACCCCCCTCTAGAGCCATTTTGATCCAACAAGTGGTATTAGACTGGATCTTCTCTGAGCATATTTTCACAACTAGGATAAGATGGGAGACAACATTTTCGGGTCCCTTAACTTGGAGGTAGGCTTCTTCACAAGGCCACTGGTCTTTGACGACAACAATTTCCTTTATTGGAAACGAAGGATGCAGTTCTATCTCCGAGGAGTTAGCTATGACATGCGGAAAGTGATGATCCTCAAGTACAAGGAATTGGAGGGTGAAGTGCCAACTTGAAATGAAGCTCAAATCAAGAAAGATTAGATCATCACAAAACCAATTAGCATAATCTATGTTTCCCTCACTCCTTTAAAGTTCAAACGGATCTCAACTTGGCACACCCAACCCTTGAGATTTGGAACAAGTTGTGCATAACTTATGAAGGCACACAACAAGTGAAGGAGTCCAATATCTACATGTTGAATGGCCTATTTGAGAACTTTAAGATGGGAAAGAAGGAAGGAGTTTCCAATATGTATCAAGGCTCAATGTCATCATCAATGAGTTGGATGCTCTAGGTCATGTCTTGGATAAGGGCACCATCAGTTCTAATATCTTAAGGTCCCTTCCCAAGAGATGGGAACCCAAGGTGACTTCCATTGAAGAAGTGAGAAGTCTAGGTAACTTTCCCATCAAGGAGCTCATCGGAAGTCTACAAGCCCATGAGCCTAGGCTTGATAAGCAAGAAGAACATGACAAGAAAGAGGAGAAAAATCTAAGAAGATCAAAGATACCACCTTCAAAGATCAAGTGGAGGAAATTATTAGTCAACAACAACTTGCTCTTCAGTCTTGCCCTCCTTCCTCTAGTGAAAATGATGGCCCTAATGATCATGAATCCAACTACTCCAATGTCAATCACTTCAAAGGGAAATCTTCCTCATACTCAACTTCTAGATGCTATGAATGTGGCCAAAAGGGTCATTACAAAAATGATTGCCCCAAGGCCAAGAAGAGCTACCACAAGAGCAACTACAAGAAGGAGAATGAGTATAAGAAGGAAGGTAAATACAAGAGGAAGGATAACAAGGACAAGAGGATCTATGATGTATCTCATGCGGCATGGGAGGAGTCATCCTCAAGTGATTCAGGCTCCAATGAAGGAGAATGTCATCTTTCTCTCATGGCCTTCACTAGTGAATATATTGGTGAGGTGAGGTGAGGTAAGCTTTCATGAGTTGTCTAAGGAAACTCTTATTGAAATGCTTAATGCTTCTCATTCTGCTTTTTCTGAATGTAAGTCTAAAAAGAAGAGATTAGGCAAAATCATTGATGACTTGTATGCTAAGATTGAAATCCTTGATCAAAATGAAAAGATAAATCTTGATAGCATAGATTCTTTGCAAGTGTAGTTTTTGATCTTGAGCTCCAGTACAATGAAGTTCAAGTTGACCATGATGTCTACCTTAAGAACATCAATATTATTAAGGAAGATAACCAAAAATGTCTTGATGAGATTGTTTTACTTAAAACTAAAAATGTTATACTTGAACATGCTTATGATGTTATTAAAGATGAGAATATGATTTATCTTTATGAGTTGATTTTTATTAGAACTGAAAATGCAAAGCTGCTTGCTCAAGTAAAGGATTTATTTTCTAGACCTATTTTGCCTAGAAGTGAGATAGCTAGTGTATAATTGAACGTGATTCTTTTCATACTAAATTCCTCTATTTAGAGGCCGATATTTTACATGCTCAAGATGACATTGCTATCTTATCTTCTACGGTTTTCACTCTTAGTGATGATAATAAAAAACTAAGAGCATCTTTGTAAAAGTTCTTAACAGGGAAGAAAATCCTTAAGTTGTCCTAGATCACTCTACCAAACAAGTGGGTACTAATGGTTTGGGATTTGGAGGGGATGCTCCAAAGAGAAAGAAAAAGAGAAAGAACAAAGGGAACAATAAGAAAAAGAGTAAGGAGCCTCCTATCTTCCATGGAGAGTCTTCTGACTCTAAGAACCATGTAGTTTGTGCTTATTGTAAATGTGATGACCTTTATTCTATATATTATCCTTACAAACCTAATGGAACCCACCCAAAGAAGACATGGGTTTCCAAGTTAACCCCATATCCCAAATTTTGAGTTGGGAACCGACATTCTCCTTTCTTGTAGGTAAAAATAAATTGGATTTTTGATAGTGGATGCTCTAAATATATGACCAGTAAAATCAACCATTTCAACAAGTTCACTAAAAAGAAAGGAGGAGCGGTGACATTTAGTGACATCAACAAGGTTAAGGTTATATGTGAGTGTGATGTAGGTGGTAAGCTTTGCATAAAAAATATTTTGCTTGTTGATGGCCTACATCACAATTTAATGAGTGTAAGTCAATTGTGTGGTAATGCCTATCTTGTTCTTTTTACCTCATTAGAATGCTTGCTCTAGATTCCCTCACTTTCAATGTTATATATAAGGGAACTAGAAATGGTAATCTTTATGTTATTCTCCTTGATGCTCTTAAGCATGTTCTTCATAGACTCTTAGTTGTGGATAAAAATGATATATGTCTTTGACATTTCCTTTTGGGTCATGTAAATATGCATCAATTGAAGAAGTTGAGCAAAAAGTACTCGATCAAGGGACTTCATACATTAGATTTTGAAAAGGATGAGGAATTCCAAGCTTGTATATAGGGAAAGTAGACCAAATCCTCCTTCAAATATAAAAGAGTCCTTAGCACCAAGAGAGATCTTGAGCTTCATCATATTGATATATTTGGACCCATGAGAACTCAATCACTTTGTGGTTATAAGTATTGTCTTTTGATTTTCAATGATTTTACTTGCTTTACTTGGACCTTATTTCTTGTTTAAAAAAGTGATACATTAGATGTTTTCTCAACTTTTTATAAATGAGTTGAAAATGAAATTTCTTGTTGGATTGTTTCTATCCATAGTGTCCATGGGGGAGAGTTTGAAAATGACTTGTTTGAACGCTTTCGTGAGGAATCTGGTTATTCACACAATTCTCTTCTCCTCGAATGCCTCAACAAATTGGGGATGTAGAGAGGAAGAACATGTTGTTACATGAGATGGCTAGGACTATGCTTCTAGAGTATGATACTCCAAAGAAGTTTTGGTCTAAAGACGTTAGCACCCCGTGCTTTGTGCAAAACTGGGTTTTCACACATCCTTCATTGAAGAAAACACCCTATGAGTTATGACGTGGAAGAAAACCATCCATTGATTTCTTTCATGTTTTCGAATGTCCTTGTTTTGTATTGAACAGAAATGACTCTCTTGACAAGTTTGATTTGAAATCTTATAAGGCTTTCTTCCTCGGCTATAGAACTACAAGAAAGACTTTTAGAGTTTATATCATTGAAATGTCTAAAGTAGAAGAATCTATCAATGTTAAATTTCTTGAAAATAACCCCTCTATTTCCAAGTATATTGTTAATGATGATGATGTAGATGATATGATTCCTATCTTATAAGATCTCAACATCACCAACAAAGGTAAAAATGTGGTTGAAGAAGAAGAAGAGAAATAAAAGGAAAAGAGGATCCCACTCCCTACTTTGTAAAGGATCATCCAAAAGAGCTCATCATAGGTAATCCATTTGAAAGAGTGAAGAAGCGGGCTGCATTCAGCAAAGAACAAGCATATAGAGCCTTCATCTCCCAACTTTAGCCAAAGAATGTTAAATAAGCTCTCATGGATGATGAGTGGATCCATCCATGCAAGAAGAGTTGGAGAAATTTGAAAGGAACAAAGTGTGGAACTTAGTTCTAAAACGAAGTGATAGAAAGATCATTGGAACCAAGTGGGTCCACCGCAATAAGCTCAACAAAAGTGACAAACCGGTATAGAACAAAGCAAGGTTAGTTACTCAAGGCTACAATAAATATGAAGGTATTAATTTTGATGAAACTTATGCACTTGTAGCTAGACTTGAGTCAATTAGAATGTTGCTCGCCTTTGTTAGTCATAAAAACTTCTTACAATATCAAATGGATGTTAAAAGTGCATTTTTGAATGGTAGAATTGAGGAGGAAGTATATGTTGCTCAACCTCCCGGCTTTAAAAACTACAAGCTAACAAACCATGTTTATTTGTTGCAAAAAGTTCTCTATGGACTCAAACAAGCCCCTAGAGCTCGGTATGATATATTAAAGAACTTTTTGCTAGACAATGGCTATGTCATGGGAAAAGTTGATTCTATCTTGTTACTTAAGCTTACTTCTAGAAATTTCTTAATTATTCACATTTATGTGGATGATATTATCATTGGTGGAATTGATCTTGATCTTTGCAAGGAGTTTAATTCTCTTATGCAGAGTGAGTTGGAGATGAACATTATAGGGTGAGCTTACTTTGTTCCTTGGATTCCAAACAAAGAAAGCTAAGGATGGTAACTTCATCAACCAAGGCAAGTACACAAGTGAGTTACTCAAGCGCTTTGGGATGGAGAACACCAAGTCGATGGACACACCCATGTCTAACACCACCAAGATAGATAGATATATAGAAGGAGAGATGATATAGGAGAAACTCTATAGAGGTATGATTGGAAGTTTACTATATCTTACTGCCTCTAGACTTGATATTAGGTATAATGTTGGATTTTGTGCTAGATTTCAATCAAGCCCTAGTAAATTACATCTCAACGTGGTTAAGAGGAATTTGAGATATCTAGCACAAACCCCAAACGTAGGACTATGGTATCCTAAGTCAAGGGACTTATAGTGATGAGAATTATGCCAGTTGTTTCATTGATAGAAAGTGCACAAGTGGAGATTTCTTCTTCCTAGGACCATTTCTAGTTTCTTAGTTCTCTAAGAAACAAGCTATCATGGCTCTTTCAACTACTGAGGCTTAATACATTGTAGTTGGAAGTTGTTGTGTCCCGATCCTTTGGATGAGGCAAATGCTTCAAGACTTTCATGTGTTTTATGATGCTTCTCCTATCTACTGTGATGATACTAGTGCAATCAATTTATCTTATAATCAAATATTGCATAATATAACCAAACATATAGAGGTCTTTCATCACTTCCTTCGTGACCACATTGCCAAAAAGGATATTTATATCACACATGTGGATACAGAAACCAACTTGCAGACATTTTCACTAAACCTCTAGCTAGAGAGCAATTTAATTTTATTGATGAAAATTGCTTATTACTTCTCTTGATTATCTTAACCTACCATCTAGCTATTTTTTATCATGCCTATATGTTTTTTTCTTAGAATGATCATATCTTTCTTGAAAGTGCTATGTTTACATTTTTTTCTGTCTTGTTTTGCTTATTTTCAGCTAAATTTTGCAAATGAACTTTTTATCACAAATTAGTAGCCAATGATGAGTGAAATGTGCCTTAATATGTCTAAAATACATGATAGGCTAAAAAACTAAATTATTTATAACTCTAGAGGCTTGGAATTAAATGTTTTATGGTTAGGGTCAGGATGTGCATCGATTGAGTTTCTCTTGGTGACAATTCAACTGATCTCTTCCCGAGAACCTAGCTGAATAGTCTGATCGATTGAGTTTCTGACTTATAGAACTCGACCGATTGTCAGACTGGACCTAATTTAAAATGGGTGTCGACCAATTTTTCTCCCTCTCAACTAGAGAGAAATTGATAGATTCCCTTCTCTAGTGGATATGTTCTCACTCCTTAGGGTTCAACCTTCCTCTCCCATACCCTCTCCTATCCTATATTTGCTCACCCTAGCCTCTCCTGACCTTGAGCTTGGTGTCTAGGTGACCTACTAGTGTATAGTTTCTCCTATCCTTTGGTTCTTTCTTTCTGTCCATCTACCCTAGATGGTGTCCAACCGCAGGAAGCGAGATTCCCCAGTTGGAGAGCCATCTTATTCATCTTCTCCATGCCTAATCAAGTTTGATGGTACCTCCTTTGTCTCCACTGAAGTTCTACATTGCTATCAAGATCTCCTTCCTAGGAACCCTTTCCCTTTTAGAGATTTGTTCGGAGTTGCTTCATAGCCATCACATAGGTGCCTTGTGCGTAGAATGCAATGCTTCTAAAATGTCATGACAAGCACCAAGGGTCCATAAGTTCTATGAAAGTATCTCTTGGAACTATGGCACATCCCAAAATTTTTAATAAAACATGTTAGGGTCTTATTTGCAAATTTCCAATTTGTACTTTAATGCAACTTAGCCAAATATTGAACCCTTTTCTTTTGCATAATGTTTGGCATAAAAAGAAAACAAAATATGCTTACTTTAATTTCTTTATGATTAAATGAGCCCTTTATACATAAAAGGAAAACTAACATTTATTCTCTCACTTCTTCTCTCCCATATTCTTAAATAATGCTTAAAAAGGGATTAAAAGGGAAAAAGAAAAGGCTTTGAATCTAAAAATATAATCATGGAGTAGATTCCTTGACCAAGAAGTTTTCGTCCTACTTTATATGACTTTAATATAAGAGGAAAATATATATGAATTCTTTTATCTCTCTCCTCCATGAAAGTTTTTTAAAAAGGTGTAAAATATATGTGATGTGAAATTTTAGGAGACAACTAATGTTTATCTCTTTGGACTCAAAGTCCCTCATAGGAAGGTAATTTTCACTCATTTAATCAATTGAAAACATTAAAATTGAGTTTAATGACTTATAAGGGAACTATGGACAAAAGGTAAGAAAAACCAAAATATAATTATATTTGAAGAGTCTAGATCCTTTAATTAATTAATGGTCCAAATTTGAAGTCAACAAGACTTCGTTTGACCCCTCTAATATTTATGTAAAGTTCTAGTAAAGTTTAAACCCTAATTTTACTGATATTCAAATTTGTTTCATCAATTTGATATGGTTTCAAATTATTTGAATGTCATGCATCTTGATTTCTTTGATTTTGACTATAGTCACTGTCACACTGCTTTATTATTGATGTGGAGTCATCCAAGCCATTGGATGCTCATCGGACAAGCCGAAGGTCGTCTCCTACCTTGAGTAGGAGACCGGTTATACGACAACCAGTCAGCAATTTCTTCTCCTACCAGTTCTCTCTCCACACTCCACTATTTTACATGATTCTTTCATAGATGAAATTGTAGTGTCATGACAAATCGAGGAATCTTGACTTTCTAGGGGTTTCGTGCCCTATAGAGAAAACACTCATTAGGGCTTTCCTCTCCTTGTTGCCATGGTTTTCATAAAAGTTGGTACCTACTCGCATACCCATATATATGGGGTCCTAAATGACCACTGAGTCACACCTACATCTTCTTTTGCTCCATTTACATCATATGCACTTTGAAGCTTCCACACCTACTCTAGATTTGCATCTTTGGCGAACATCTCACCAAGCCAACTTCTTTGCCACCTCCAATAGAATTGACCACCATGTAAGCATCTTTGGATCTCCAACCTTATTTCTTTGTACTTCTTTCGTCATGTATTACCTTGGGTTGTCACATCCTTTAACCATGATTTGGATTCTCATCGGCGATCACTCCATGGATACCTGGTATCCCTTTAACCATGGAAACCACGCCTATGTTTTTTCCTTACTCTGGTGTTTGCGACCTTTTTGGGCACTCACATGCCCTGACACAATGATCTTGGACTCAAGGGCTGCTGCTCTATTTTTCATGGTCTGAAGATGGGAGTTATGGTGTTCTGGCATCACAGGTCCTCAAACTTGGCTTGCCAAGTTTGATGAAGCATGGGGAATCCATGGGGCATGACAACTCTATGAGATCAATCTTTGGTCATGTTTTAGTATGGTGACTTGGTGCTTCAAGCAGCCTGGTCGCACCATGGACAAGGCTCAAAGAAGCCATGTGAGGCTTTTACATGTCTACCCTTTTGATTTAGACTGCCTTATTAATGTTACACGGGCAATCGAATCTTTTCCTGATGTTTTTATTTCTCAAACAAGTGAATTTGATTTATAACCTAATGACGCTATAGTCCCTGCCTATTTGATTATATGTAACGTGCGCCTAAGGTATGTTAGTACTTCCATGTTCTATTTACATTGGAATAATGATTGATTGAAATTGATGTCACAATATAAATCTCTACTCCTTGATTGGCCTATTTTCATATATTCACAGTAAATCATAGGATGCTCAGAAAAATATGAATAAATAGTCATTGGAAAGGCTTTTTCTAGAGGAATCTGATTTTAAGTTTTTATGTAATAATTTTCTTTCCCTTTTCAACGTTTTATTAAAACCCTAGTTTGACCCATGAAACCCTAATTAAGTATTAAATGTAATTAATATGATTTAATCTAACCTAGTTTTTCCTAAGTTAATGATGTTGATCAATAAGCCTAACCCCAATATACCCTAATTCAACCTACTACCAATACAAGGTATTGATTTATGATGTTTAATAACTATGAACAGGTGTTTAGAGCCTAATCAAGTCAAGAGATGGTTGAATTGGAATTTGAGTCAAGATCAGAGAGACCAAGTTAGGATTTGCTTTGCTCTAGGTAAGCGGGCCATGCAACTATACATATGTAGTTTGGTTGAATTGGATGTTATGCATGATTTATGGATTATGCTTTCAATTTCAAGTTCAATGATCAAATCATGTTCATCATATAAATTGCTTGATGTTTGTTATATTTAATGCCTTATTGTTATCATGTTCATTGAGACCAGAGATTATGATTAATGATCAATGATTAATATATTTAAATTTAAATTTCAAGATGGAGAAATCCCATCATGTTAAAAATTCAAATTCAAGATTGAGTTCATGTTTATTGTAATGTTCATGTTAAGATAAATGGTATTGAATTAGTTTTTATATGCTTCTAGAATCCTGGATCTTAAGGGGTCATTATGGGCATTCGTGCCAATTATGGGCTCTTATATCCAAATCATGGGCATTCGTGTCGTTATGGTTTTCCTAGATATCATGTTCTCTTAAGTGGGAGTCATAGAGGGATGTATATATTTCTTGCTCAATTATTCATGTTATAAGAATCATATAATCAAGAATTCTTAAGTTTAATTCATGCCAGGATTTTCTCTCAAGTCAAGTATATATGTTTACTTCTCAGTTCTTATAAATGTATAGTTTTGCTTACTGATGTGTTTCTTTGTTTTTACATGGTCATGGGACAAGATGTCCCTAGATCAAGGAGCAAAGGAGATATGAAGCAAGCCCTTTAGAGTAGCTATCATTAAGGACACTTTAGCTTGGTGGGGTGCCATATACCACTCCATAAATTATCTAATCTAGTTTATCATTCCATGTTTTAGATTTTCTTAGTATACATGTTTTAGGCTTGAGATCAAGATGAGACAATTTAAGTTTCTTATTTCAAGAACAATGCCTGAATCCATATTTTGAGTTGATGCATGGTGTTTCATTTATCTTATTGCTATTGAATATCATGTTTTGTAATGTTCCTCCAAGCCAAGTGAACTATGTTATGGACAATGTATGGTTTTCTTTTGCTCTCATGTATATACTTGGAGGTGAGTTACAATATGGTATCAAAGCAACGAGTATATGGCCACTAAGCGAAAGATTCACATGTTATAACCCTAGGTATAAAAGAAGTAGGAGAAAGATATTGGAAACCAAAGTATAGGTCTAGACAAGATACTAAGTTTAGATGAGGATTAGGGTTATGTGCCTAGAAGTTTTGAAATTTTATGTTAACTCTAGAAATGTATATATCATGCTCTCTCTCTCTCTCTCTCTTTCCCACATCTTTGTGGTATGGGACACTGACCTATGGGATTTTGTAGAGAGAATGTTATATGCATAATCATACTTGTCTTGTCCTTTCAAGTGCATGTGGTATGGGACATGTGCATGAGGGAGATTCAAATATAAGCATGATAAGACATGTCACCTCTGAATATATGGTCGGCCGACATGTATCCAAAGGTGACAAAGAAAATGAGAGTTGCATTAAAAGTTTGAGATGTATAGTCACCTAAACCTAATCAGATACATAGTATGACCAATCATCCATACAAAGACTAGATGTTTGACATAGATCCATGGTAGAATTAGAACCCCTAGAGAAGAGGTAAGAGAGGTCCTTTGTCATGTCAATGATGACGTGAGATAGGTTAATTAGTAGTATGCCCACATGTTGATAGTGTTTTACCATGAGGATGAGATATTCGAAATTTGTGTACATAGAATATGTAAAACCCAAATGTGGGTAGTATAAGATCATTTCGATGATGAAATTTATTTAAGGTGGGTACATTTATAACATTCCAAAACTTTAAATAAATAAGTTAGGGTGTTAC
Source organism: Alisma plantago-aquatica (assembly GCA_963693085.1). Lineage (NCBI taxonomy): Eukaryota > Viridiplantae > Streptophyta > Magnoliopsida > Alismatales > Alismataceae > Alisma > Alisma plantago-aquatica. The sequence goes on from OY856409.1 coordinate 1,541,151,689, forward strand.
TTGCAAATTTCCAATTATAAATTTAAAAACTTGGACTGTAATGCAAGTTACCCAAATATTTAACCCTTTTCTTTTGAATAATGTTTGGAATAAAAAGAAAATGAAATATGCTTCCTTTAATTCATTTATGATTAAATGAGCCATTTATACAGAAAAGGAAAGCTAACATTTATCCTCTCACTTCCTCTCTCTCCTATTCTTAAAGAATGCTTAAAAGGGATTAAAAGGGAAAGAGAAAAGGCTTTGAAAATATAATCATGGACTATATGCCTTGACCAAGAAGTTTTCCTCCTACTTTTTATGACTTTAATATAAGAGGAAAGTATATATGAATTCTTTTTTATCTCTCCTCCATGAAAGTATCTAAAAAGGCATAAAATATATGTGATGTGAATCTTTAGGAGACAACTAATGTTTATCTTGAATTTGGACTCAAAGTCCCTCAAAGGAAGGTAATTGTCACTCATTTAATCAATTAAATGCAATAAAATTGAGTTTAATGACTTATAAGGAAACTATAGTCAAAAGGTAAGAAAAATCTAAATCTAACAATATAGGAAAAATCTAGAGCCTTTGATTTATTTATGGTCCAAATCTAAAGTCAATAGAACTTTGTTTGACCCCTCAAATATTTTTTGAAACTTTTAGTAAAGTTTAAACCCTAATTCTAGTGATAATTAGATTTCATCAATTTGATATGTTTTTCAGTTATTTGAATGTCACACATCTTAATTTCATTAATTTCAACTATAGTCACTGTCATGTTGCGTTATTATTGATGCAGAGTCATCCGAGCCATTGGATGCTCATCGGACGACCCAAAGGTCGCCTCCTACCTTGAGTAGGAGACCAATTATAAGGCAACCAGTCAGTAATTTGTTCTCCTACCCATTCACTCTCCATGGTTGAAACGCTAAAACTGTGCGTATGAACGCAAGTGCACGCGTCGAGTAATATAGGCCTATGTGAGGCCCAAGTCCAACTCAGGGATACGTAGTCTCAGTGACTACTACTAACTACGATACGATGAACTAAGCCAATTGAAAAGTTGGATTTGAGTTTAAACAAAATAAATGGAAATTAAAAGAAAATTAAAAGTGGTTGATTCAAATGAGATGGATTCTTTAGGATTACTTATTTCACCATGGGGTCTCATTATATCTTATTTCTACCGAATTAATATAAATTTTACTCCTACCCTGGACAGAAAGCCTGTAGTCAGAATTGCCCACTTCCACGGTGCAATTCACTACCTAGATCTAAGACAAATCCACATTTGTAGCAATTTGTATCTTAGTCCAGGTGCATTATCAAAGACTCTGGGTTTCTTTCCACTAACCGTATGCTACCTTTCGCAAGGAACGCGTAAGAGAGTGTATAAATTGTGATTTTCCAACCTTTAATCCTCCTTCCAGAGTGATTATCAGTCTATTACTCTACTGATGGTGATCAAGCATAAGTAGATCATTTAAAACACAACTACATATGTAGGAATAAAGAAAACTCTATATTACTTCATGTAAAAAGTTGATACAACGAATCCTTGGGCTACTCGTGGGTCCTAAGGAGGGGAGGGGCTTAGCCCTGCATGGTTTTTTTGGTAACCCAGGAGACTCGTAAGGCTTGTGCCGAGCCCAACCTGGGGAGCTCAACCCCATCCTGTAAGGAGCGTAGCCCATTAAGTTGCACATAGGCCGGCTGCGCTATGGGAGAAACAATTCCGAACAACACTGCCAGGGGGATTCAAACCCGAGACCCTTCATGAGGGGCCCCATGCTATGACCACCTGAGCTACTGTTCGCCGGCACCCCACATGGTTTTCACATGCGAATACATAGAAAGAGAGGAGAAAAATGTGGGAAACATGAAAGAAATTCATGTAACCCCTGGAGAGAATGTGTTTTGGATGATCCTCCTCGAGAAACGCACATTCTACAGTCTTCCAGCAACACAATTGTCTGCCAAAGGTGCTCAGATCTCCCAGTTGACGTCCTTCAGCTCTGTGATCCTCTCTCTTCTCTCATCTTTGTGCGGTGTAACATGATGTTCTCCTCAGGTCTGGCCATCCCTTTTTAGGTCATAGGCCAACTTACGGTACCACATAATGTGGACCGTCAGATCTGGATGATCTAATGATTGCTAATTTCCGATAGATTCGGTGACACTGACTAGGAAGTCAGTGGCATCGATAGCCTCGGGTTGCACCCTTTACCCTACTGAGTCGGTACCACCGTCTCTTGATGGTCGGGGGCACTGAGGTGATACACATAGTTTGATATGCCACTCCGAACCAATCTCAGTGGCACCAACTTGGTGGTTAGTGGCACTGACTTTTCTATTCTCTTATCACCCGACCACTGCTGCTATCTTGGTGGCACCGACTTTTCACTGTACATGGAGTACCTAAAAATTCATAAAAAATGTGTATAAGGCCGGAGAATACATAAAATAATGCAAATATGATACAACTAGCATAGTTTGATGCAAACAGAAATACAAGCCAATAATAATGATTTATGCAAATATGATCAATTAATTGACTAATAAATGCACAAAACGAGTATAAAATAGGCCTGTAAAAGCGGCTCAAAACCCGTTCATCAAACTCTCCTAAGCTTAAACCTTTCTCATCCTCGAGTAATAACACCTTTGGATCTGATTGAGATAAGTCAGCTGAAGGACATAAGTGCATAAGGTACATCTAAAAAGTCTCCACCTTTCGGTCCTCATTCCGGCCCTCACTGACAACTGAACACTAACTACCATTTAGGCAACCAAAACCTCTATAAAAGATGTCCGCCCCCCAATCAATGAAACACTATCAGTTAAATCAATTAATATTACAGACTCATTTGGTTCATACTTGGTGCATCGTGTGATCTCTTATCTACATTGCTCTTTTCTCTACCTACCATCTACATGGAAGAAATTCTCCTGATAGAAATAAATGAGGAGAAAATCATCTAAGTGGTCTACCAATAAGATCAGTGGGTAGTTGGAATGGGTGGTTGTGGAAGAATCATGAGCACATAAAATCATTCATGCAATCAAAAATTATGATGAGCCTATGATGATGAGAATTTATAGAATGTTCCTAATGCCTAATCATTGAGGTGGAATGATGCATGCAACTATCATTTCATCTCAACATAAGATCAAATATCTACAAACTACATCATGTACTAATTCTTCCTTATGATTAGGTAGGTTTATGCCCTTTCTCCCTCCCTTTCTGACACTATACTCAATCTTTTTTTCCAAGCCCCCTTTCAACATGATAGAATTGCTTTGGGTTTCCACTTGCACTGCACATTTGATTTATGTCAATGCTTTTCTTCTTTTTCTTCTTCTTTTAAGGGTATGGGCAAAATCACTACCTTCTTATATTATAGAAGAAGAAACTAGACACAATATTTGCAAGATGATATGTAATGCATTTGCAAGCTACATGAATAAGATGTTATGCAACTACATGGCATGCACCAGAATTTTTGTTTTGCATGTATTTTTTGTGTCATTTTTTTTCTTTTCAACAACTATTATGCAAGATCTATTCTGCAATGTAAATGCAATCAAGAGAAAGAATGATAACATGTACTCAATCTTCTTATGGTGGAGTGAAAAGTGAAAGTATGTGGTGGATGAGATCACACAACTAAGAGATAGAACCTTTAGAGAAAATCATATGTCCCTCTCTAATGACCCGTGTATAGGGTAATCAAGGGGTTTCTCTCTTAAACTTTTAGTTTAAGGTCACATTAGTGTTTGGTCAATTCGGGCTCAACAACCTTGTCAATCACTTTTCTTGGACAATTAAGGTGCTCATTTATGTTCTCACGTCCTACAAATGACTCACCCAAGTACTTCCTCAGTTATGAAACTCGATTACTCACAAGATAAGCTCACAAAATTTTTGAAATTTGCTCATTTTTTCCATTCATTTTTGTGCACCCAACCCAAAGGTTGATAAACTCAAATGAAACCATGCATTTACTTCTTCACAAATTACACTAGATAGATTGTGGATCCTACATAACAGATTAACTAACAAGAAAAATAATTTTACCAAAATAAAAACAAAATGCTAAAATGAAAGAAAAACTAAGATAGAAGCTGAAATGAAAGAAAAACCAAGATATAAGTTGTTCCAGCACCCCCACTAAGCTTGAATATGACTATGACCTCATAGTCAAAATTCAAACTTAAGAGGTGGAATAGAGATACCTGACTAATATGGTGAAAGTGGTGTCTGAGTAGGGTCCTGGGGAGGAAACATCCTCTGGAAAGTCAGATCAGAAGAAGGCATATCTGGTGGCATCGAGTCACCTCCAAAGTATCCCTAGATCTAGTAGTTGTCAAAGAATGGCTGCTGGTAGTTTTCCATCCTCTACAGGAACTAATGCATGTTCTCTTGGTTGGCCAAGAGAAGACATTCACTCTCGTAGATTGGCTATTGGTTGGTGTACAACCGACCCTACACATCTTGAATTCCAGCCAGAGATTGAGTTTGCTGCTGGTGATGTGTCTGTATATCCTGCAACATGGAATACATGCCCGCCATAGAATAAGCTTCCTCTCCTTCCTGAGAGGGTGGCAGGGCAAAAGACTTAGATGCAACATAATGTCGTGGACGCTTCTGCGGAGCAACTCATGCGTCATAGGAATGGTGGGATCCACCTCCTCCATTTCGTCGCTTGACTGCTCCTCCTCGTCATCATTTCCTTCATCGTCATCATCTATGTCCGGCCATCTATAGTTGTCAACTTGCCTGATGTTGAATATTGGATTAGGGAGTTGACGCTCGTAGAAGGTGCCACTGACCAAACATATTGCATAGATGATGTTGTGTTGGATAGAGATAAGAACCCAAGACCTCCCCTTTCGACGAGAAAAGAGTACTTCATCTTCTCCAATTGAGACAAAGACCTAGAAGACAAATGAGATTAAAAAGGCCATCACCTACTTGAAGTGGAGGCAGTCTATGTGAAGCTTGGACTGTAGAGGCTCCAGAGTAGGGAGATCCTGGCCTAAGTGAAGAGCAATGAGGGCGATAAGTCCCCCCAAAAGGATAGGCGTGGTCCTCTTGACATTGTGCTTCACCGCCATCACATGGGTGAGGAAGAAGGCTCCAAAGTTGACCGACCTCCCCTCTAAAAGTTGGTAGAGAAAGTATAAGTCTGGAAGCAGGACCTTCGCTTGCCCTTGAGTAGACTTGGCGAAGAGAGTATTGGTGAGCATGCAATGTAGCACCCAAATAAAAGGGTGCTCGAGGTCCACCAATGATCTGTGGTGCTAGTTTAACTTATAACCTTCTGGCACTATCATGAGATCCTTCCATATTGCATCGAAGTTGACGTTCTTGGGCTGGTAGCATGGCATATGAGGCCATCCATAGATGTTGTTGAAGGCACAAAGGGTGATGGAGTAGTTGGTGTTGTAAAGGAATAAGTCAACCTTTCCTTCTCTCCACTCACCTCACACTGGGCGTGCTGGGTCAGGGACCACAAATACTTCCAGAGATGCCAGGAACTTGATCATAATTTCCTTGTATGTGGGCCACCCACCGAAGATAGGGTTCACGGACCCTCCATCGAACTCTTGCCCTTCAAGGGTAGTCACCATGTTGTAATTGAAGCCCATGTCCTCCAATAACTGTCGGTCTCCATATCTTGTTGGAGCGAACAACCTCTTAGGGAGCTCCTAGTACACCTTTCGAACCTCTGTCGAAGGATGGCTGATCCTAGGATGTGGCGTCAGACTGCTAGGGAGTCCTTCTCTCCTTGCCATGATGTTGAAGTGATCGAGATAGGAGGTTGAGAAAAGACGAGCTTGGTGCAACTTTTGGATGCTCGGAGTAGTCACTTGCACTTGGGGAGTAGTGGTTCTTGAAGTTGTGAAGAGAAAATAATCCACTACCTCCCCTTTATAGAGTTGGTGCGGCCCTGCTGTGGCAAAATCGGTGGCACTGACTTTGGGGCTTATCCATGGCCTCAGTGCATCGACGACCGTCAGTGTGCCATCTTGAGTAACCGGATCGTCTACATGTCGGTGGCAACGACTTGGTGTTGGTGGTATGGACTTTGGGGCGGATCGGTGCTTTCTTCTTTCGGTGGCATTGAGTAACGAGTCGGTGGTACCGACTCGATCGATCGATACATATATATATATATATATATATATACATATATATATATATATATATATATATATATATATATATATATCTCCATCTCTCGGTGCATCGATGCACCCACCGAGCTTGGAGTGTTAGCTGAGTCAGTGCCACCGACTGGGGTGTCAATGATACCAACAGTTTATCAGTTAGTCACACCATTTTTTCTGCACTTTTTTCAGAGATGTCGGTGGAACCGACTGTATCCAATCAGATTGGCCGTCTCGCTAACCCAATCTCAGTGTCGTCGACTTGGGAGTCAGTGGCACCGACTTCTTCATAGCCCTGCACACTTAAGAAATGGGTCAATGTATCATTTTACAAAAAATTATGAAAAACTAAGTACTACTAAACCAACATAATGGAAAGGAATTAAATGAACGTCCTAATGGTTGGGTTGCCTCCCAACCAGTGTTTTTGTTTAACGTCCTAGGATAGACAAATCCATTCTTGAGATTAATTAGGAGCAATGAGTTTCACCTCATGCTCCTTCCTATTGAAATCTTCTCCAAAGTAGTGCTTCATTCTTTGGACATTAACCAAGAAGGATGTCTCTCCCTCTTTGATTCTAACCACCCCATGTAGAAACACTTCTTCTATGACAAATGGTCCACTCTACCTAGATCTCAGTTTCCTAGGGTGTAATTTCATCATTGAATTAAAAAGCAACACATTCTCTCCCAGATAAAAGACTCTCCTTGCTATATGTCGGTCATGTATTTGTTTAGTTCTCTCCTTGTACAATTGTGAATTCTCATAGGCATTCATCCTAATTTCATCAAGCTCATTCAACTCCAGCATCCTTGTCTTACTTGCTTCATTAAGGTCAAAATTGAGCCTCCTTAACACCCAATGAGCTTTATGTTTAACTCCACAGGGAGACGACACACCCATCCATAGACTAACCTAAAGGGTGTAGCTCCTATTGGTGTTTTAAAGGTAGTCCTATAGGCCCATAGCGCATCAATGAACAATTCACTCTAATTTTTTCTACTAGACGACACCGTGTTCTCAAGAATCTTTTTTGATCTCATAATTAGAAATCTCCACCTGCCCTTGAGTTTGTGGGTGGTAGGGTGTACCCACACGGTGCGTCACTCCATATTTGTTCAAGAGTGCCCCAAATTTCCGATTAGTGAAATGAGTTCCCCCATCGCTTATAATCATCCTTGGCACTCCAAACTTGTAGAAAATGTGATCCTTAACAAATTTGCATACGACATGGGCATCATTGGTGCAGGTTGGAATCACTTTCACCCATTTTGACACAATCTATATCCAGTTGGATGCAGAGGTTAGAGTTAGAGGACAGAAAGGGTCCCATGAAATCAATACCCCATAAATAAAAAACCTCTACTTCTTGAAACACATTCAATGACATCTCCTACCTCTTAGATATGTTTCCAAACTGCTGACATGCGTAACACCTACACACAAAATCATATGAATCTTTGAATATGGTTGGCTAGTATAGACCACTCTCCAAAACTTTTGCGACTGTCCTAGAACTGGCATGGTGCCCACCTATAGGTAGTGTGTGGCAGTTTTTCAACACACTCTCAAACTCACATTCAGGTACACACCTCCTCAATATTCCATCCCTGCACTGTCTCAACAAAATAGGATCATTCCAAAAATAATAGCACAATGAATGAAATAACCTATTCTTTTCTTGGTACCCCCAATCAACGGGTAATTCCTTGCAAGCTAAATAAGTCACGATGTTAGCAAACCAAGGGTCCCTTTGCTTAAGGGCGAACAACTATTCATCAGGGAAAGTCTCTAGAATGGGTATATTGACATCTTTCTCATCTACCCTCTCTAGTCTAGATAGGTGGTCAACCATTACATTCTCAATCCCTTCTTTATCTTTGACCTCAATGTCGAACTCCTGTAGTAAAAGGATCCACCTAATCAATCTTGGTTTTGCATCCTTCTTCTGCAACAAGTATTTAATTGTTGCATGATTGGTCCACACCACCACCTTAGCTCCCACAAGATATTGCCTAAATTTCTCAAAAGCAAAGACAACAACCAATAACTCTTTTTCAGTTGTGGTGTAATTTACTTGTGTGTCCATTAAGTGTGTTAGATGCATAATATATGACTGTAAGAACTTTGTCTAGGTGTTGCCTCAACTCCACCCCATAGCATAATCTGATGCATCACACAACAATTTAAACGATTGGCTCCAATCCGAAGCCTACACAACCGGTGTAGATATGAGTTTTTCTTTCAAGATTTCAAAAGCTTTTAAACATCACTCATCAAAATTGAATGCAACATCCTTTTCTAAGAGCTCAGACAATGGCTTAGCGATTCTTGAAAAATCCTCAATAAATAGGCGATAAAACTCAACATGGCCTAGAAAACTCCTAACTGCCTTCACTGACGTTGGAGGAAGTTTTGAAATCACATCTACCTTAATCAAATCCACCTCCAATCCCTTTCTAGGCACCTTGTGTCCAAGTACTATGCCCTCGCTAACCATCATGTGTCATTTTTCCCAATTAAGCACTAAGTGTGTGTCTTCACACCTTTGCAAAACCTTTTCCAAAATTTTCAAAAAATCATCAAAATATGTCCCATAAACCAAAAATTCATCCATAAAAACCTCGAGACATCATTCCACCATATCTGAGAAAATTGCCAACATGCACCGTTGAAAAATAGCAGGTGTGTGGCACAACCCGAACGACATGCGACGGTAAGCAAAAGTGCAATAAGGGCAGGTGAAGGTAGACTTCTCCTGGTCCTTAGGCTCGATTGAAATCTGATTATAGCCCGAATAATCGTCAAGAAAACAAAAGTGGGAGTGACCAATGAGTCGCTCCAAAATTTGATCAATGAACGGTAATGGAAAATGGTCCTTAAGCATGGCGGTGTTCAATCTGTGTTAATCAATGCAAACTCACCATCCTGTCCCTAATCTAGTGGTTATTTGTTCATTAGATGAGTTTGTAGTGACAGTGATCCCCCCTTCTTTGGTACTACTTGTGTCGGACTAACCCAATGGAATCAGAAATATAATAAATTATACATGCCAATAGTAGTTTGATTACTTCCTTCTTGACTACCTCCATCATGATTGGATTTAAGTGATGCTGATGTTGAATGACCGACTTTTCTCCTTCTTCTAGCCAAATCTTGTGTTGGCACAATGTAGGAGAGGTCCCCTTGATGTCAGCCACAGTCCACCTGAATGCAACCTGGTTGCTCTTTAGCATAGTAATCAATTGTTCTTCTTGTAATTCACTCAATGATGTAGATATGATAAGCAACAACTTTTCCTCTTCATCTAGAAACACATACTTCAGATGAGGTGACAATAGCTTGAGCTTCAATTCAGGTGGGCTTAGGAGTGAAGAAACCATTGGTGGTGGCAACGGTCCCAAATCCTCAAAGTGTCTTGTGTAGTAACATGGCAAAGCCTTCAATAGCCTTGCACATTCTTCTAGTGACCAGCTCTGCACATTATCATCTACAATGTTCAATAGATATGCCTCTAGTGGGAGCTATGGATGTATATGTACCAGAGTGTCCCCTTCATCCCCATCCACAGTGGATAAACTTAATTCCTCATATTCGTCGTCCAGATACCTTACTGCTTTGGCAAGTGAGACCACCTTAGTATTCCCCATGATGTCCACAACTAGTGTACCCTTGTCCACCTTTATCATCACATGTGCCATGTCCAAAAATGGTTTTCCTAAAAACAAAGAGATATTGCTATCCATGTGCTTTATCATATTGCATTGCTCCTGATCATTGGGTGATCTTGAATTATCTGGCATATTGATCTCAAATCGGTCATCCTTAATTCCCATAGTCAAACGACCTCTACCCATCTCCAAGATCATATTAGTTGTTGCTTGGAAGGGTCTTCCTAATAAAAGCTCATTGCCATGGTTAGCTTGCATCTCCATCACCACAAAATCTGTAGGGAAAACAAACCGGTCCACCTTGATAAGTACATCCTCACAAATACCATACAGTGTCACCACTGAGTTGTTTGCCAATTGGATTGTCATACTGCTCTTCCTAGATGTTTTGAGACCTAGCTTCCTGAAGGTAGATAAGGGCATCAAGTTGATACTCGCACCTGAATCACAGAATGCATCTCCAAACTTTGTCTTCCTGATATAACATGTGATGTTGAAGCAATCGAGATCCTGTCTCTTTGGTGGAAGTGTACCTAAAATGAAGGCACTGACTTTCTCTCTCAGTACAACTACTTCAATATCTGGAATCTTCCTCTTCTTATTAATAATATCCTTTAGAAATTTACCATACGATGGTATTTGTTCAATTGCATCAATCAATGGTATGTTCACAGAAAGCTTCCTAAAGCTATCTAGAAATTTCTTAAATTTCTGATGCATCTTTGTTGCCTTCAAGCTGTTAGGATATGGAACTGGTACCGTCTATGTCCTCTGATGTGATGGCACATATGAAGTCCTCTTTTCCACCTTTAATTCTTGATTCAGCTCTTCCCTTGAGTTTCCTGCCACAATTTCTACTTGTGCTGGATTTGCCAATGGGTCACCACTGTCAGTAGGCTTGGTCACCTCAATCTCCACGGTCCTTGGAGTCAATGTCTTCTTTCCACTTCTCAGTAGTATGGCCTTGACCTGCTAGTTTCCTGTTGGAGTGTCAGTGTTTCCTGGAAAACCTTACTGTGTAGAATTCTTCAAGGCTGCCACATTTGCTGATAGCTGAGACAAGGTTGTCTGAAAACTCCTCATCAGTGCCCCTTGATTCTGGAGATCACATTGGAAGTTGTTTATCAATTGTTCATTCTGATTTACTATCCTGTTAATAATTTCATTTGTGCTCTCCTCTGCTGCAGGTCGTTGCTGCTGATTATTCCTGTGTTGGTTCTGTTAATCTGGATCCTGCAGGAAATTGTTTGGGTCTTTCCAAGAAAACTTGGGATCCTTTCTCCACAAGTAATCATTTTTCTTGTATCCTTGCTGCCGCATGTACTTCACTTGTCCTTCCTCATCTGATAAACTATTATCTTTCTCTAGCAGCTTCTTTGCTATCAAGTCTAGCTTCTCATTCAAAGAGGAGATAGATTTAGATTCCCCTATTATTTTGATATGCTCTGGAGGATCTCTCTCATTACCCCATGCCTGATTCTTTGCCATATTTTCAAAATGTCCTGACATAGAGGGTGAGTTGTTGAGAAAGAACCCCGAGCTTGCACTATCTAAGGTAACACATTCACTCTTATGGAGCCCAAATTAGAACATCTTGACTTGGTTCCCCAGACCTATCCCATGGTGAGGGACCTTCCTAAGCATGTTCTGAAAATTCTCCCAAGCTTCAAAATAGGATTCTGCTGCATGTTTCTTGAAATTGTAAATGTTCCTCACCAGTTCATTTGTCTTTTCTAAAGGAAAATATTTTCAAAGAACGTCTCGATCATTTGATCCCAAGTTTCAATCGATTCCTTTGGCAGGTTGTGCAGCCATTCCTTTGCCTTGTCTGCCAATGATGATGGCAACAACTTCAAATAAATAGCTATCTGTGGAAACCTATCCACTTTCACCATGTCACAACACTCCAAAAAATTGCTGATGTGTGCCACCAGGTCTTCATGAGTGTGCCCATAAAAAGCTTGTGACTTGATGAGTGTAATGAGCCCTAGATCAATCTTGTATTGTGCTACATTAATGTTATGCTTATTGATAGGACCTGTCTGTATAGATAAGGAAGATGCCTTTATCATCTCCCATATGGTCCTCTCATCCCCTAGATTACCGTCCCCCATTACTTTTTGCATGGGCGTCAACAATATGTCTTCTGATGCAGCTGTTTGAACTAGAACCTCAACAGTGACTGGGACTTATGGTGTAGATTCTCCATAGTTCGTGGTCCGTGTTGTCACCATGCACTAGTACCTGAAAATTTGAAATCAGTTAATCACGATACTCAATAGAGAAAATTTGTTCTATGTGTATGCAATAAATTTTCAATGATTAAAATAATGTTGCAAGAAATAAAAGGTGGCCTAGAGTGGCCACCCGCAACACTTGTAGTATTGAAACTTCACCGTCTCCCTAGCAATGGTGCCAAAAACTTGAAATGCTAAAACTGTGCGTATGAACACAAGTGCACACGTCAAATATAGGCCTATGTGAGGCCCAAGTCAAACTTAGGGAGACATAATCTCAATGACTACTACTAACTACGATATGATCATCTAAGATGATTGAAAAGTTGGATTTGAGTTTAAACAAAATAAAAGGAAATTAAAAGTGGTTGATTCAAATGAGATGGTTTCCTTAGGATTACCGATTTCACCATGGGGTCTCGTTATATCTTATTTCTATCAAATTAATATAAATTTTACTCCTACCCTGGATAGAAAGCCTGTAGTCAGAATTGCCCACTTTCACGGTGCAATTCACTACCTAGATCTAAGCCAAATCCACATCTGTAGCAATTTATATCTTAGTCTAGGTGCATTATCGAAGACTCTGGGTTTCTTTCCACTAACCGTACGTTACCTTTCCCAAGGAATGTGTAAGATAGTGTATAACTTGTGATTTTCCAACCTTTATTCCTCCTTCCAGAGTGATTATCAGTCTGTTACTCTACTGATGGTGATCAAGCATAAGTAGATCGTTTAAAACACAACTATATATCCAAGAATAAAGAAAAATCTATATTACTTCATGTAAAAAGTGATACAATGATTCCCCGATCTACTCTCGGGTTCTAAGGAAGGGAGGGGTTTAGCCCCGCATGGTTTTCACGTACGAATACATAGAAAGAGAGGAGAAAAATGTGGGAAACATGAAAGAAATTTGTGTAACCCTAGAGAAAAGGTGTTTCAAATGATCCTCCTCGAGAAACACACGTTCTATAGTCTTCCGACAACAAAATCATCAGCCGGAGGTGCTCAGATCTCTCGGTTGACATCCTTTGGCTCCGTGCTCCTCTCTCTCTCTCCTCTCATCTTCGTGTGGTACAATGTGATGTCCTCCTTAGGTCTGGATGTCCATTTTTAGGTCATAGACCAACTTACGGTACCACATAATGTGGACTGTCAGATCGGGACGATCTAACGATTGCTGATTTTCGACAGAGGCAATGGCACCGACTAGGAAGTCAGTGGCACAAACAACCTCGGGTTGTGCCCTTTGCCCTGCTGAGTCGGTACCACTGACTTGTGATGGTTGGTGGCACTGAGCTGATGTGCATAGTTTGATCTGCCGCTCTGAACCAATCTCAGTGGCACCGACTTGGTGGTCGGTGGCACTGACTTTTCTATTCTCTTATAACCCAACCACTGCTGCTATCTCGGTGGCACCGACTGTGATGGTTAGTGGCACCGACTTTTCACTATACATGGAGTACTTGAAAAATTCATAAAAATGTGTATAAGGCCGGGGAATATATAAAATAATGTAAATATGATAAAATAAGCATAATTTGATGCAAACAAAATATACAAGCCAATAATAATGAATTATGCAAATATGATCAATTTTTTTTGATAACATAATTGATCATATTTGTTATGCAAATATGATCAATTAATTGACTAATAAATGCACAAAACGAGTATAAAATAGGCCTGTAAAAGTGACTCAAAACCCATGCATCAACGGTCCATCCTTTTGTATGATTCTTTCACTGATGAAATTGTAGTGTCCTGACGAATCTAGGGATCTTTACTTTCTAGGGTTTTCATGCCCTATAGAGAAAATGCCCATTAGGGCTTTCCTCTCCTTGCCGACATGGTTTTCATCAAAGTTGGTACTGGCTCACATACCCATTTATATGGGGTCCTAAAAGACCACCGAGTCACACCTAGATCTTCTCTCACTCCAATTCCATCACCTGCATTTTGAATCTTCCGCACCTACTAGAGATTTGCATCTCCGACGAACAACTCACCAAGCCGTCTTCTCCGCTACCTCTAGTAGAATTGACTGCCATGTAAGCATCTTTGGATCTCCATCTATGTTTCTTTGTACTTATTTTACCCTGTATTCCCTTGGGTTGTTGTGTCCTTTAGCTGCAGTTGGGCTTCTCATCAACGATCACTCCATGGCTACCTGGTATCCCTTCAACCATGGAAATCACAACTTTGTTTTTGCCTTGCTCTGATGTTTGTTTTCTCGACCTTTTTGGGCACTCACATACCCTAGCATGATGATCATGGACTCCAAGGTTGTTGCTCTATTTTTCACGGTCTGAAGACAAGAGCTAAGGTGTTCTGGCATCGCATGTCCTGAAACTTGGCTTGGCAAGTTCGGTGAATCCCAGGGAATCCCTGGGACATGATAGCTCTATGAGATCAATCTTTGGTCATGTTTTGGTATAGTGACTTGGTTCTTCAAGCAGCCTGGTTGTGCCATGGTTAAGGCTCGAAGAAGACCTATGAGGCTTTTACATGTCTACCCTTTTGATTTCAATCTCCTTATTAATGTTACACGGGCAATTAAGTATTTTCCTCACATTTTTATTTCTCAAATGAGTGAATTTGATTTATAGCCTAATGACACTTTTTCCCCTTCCTATTTGATTATATGTAACACACGTGCCTAAGGTAGTTTAGTACTCTCACATTTTATTTACATAGGAATAATGATTGGTTTAAATCAATGTCATAATTTAGTTCTCTACTCCTGATTGGTCCATTTTCAAATATTCATAGTAAATCATAGGATGCTCAGAAAAATACAAATAAATAGTCATTGGAAAGGATTTTTCTAGAGGAATCTGATTTTAAGGTTTTTATGCCATGATTTTATTTCCCTTTTGATGTTTTATTAAAATACCTAGTTTGATCCATGACTAATTAAGTATTACATTAATGAATATCATTTAATCCAGCCTAGTTTTTACTAAGTTAATGACGTTGATCAGTAAGCCTAACCCTAATATACTCTAATTCAACCTAGGATCCACACAAGTTATTTATTTATGATATTTAATAACTATGAATGTGTTTAGAGCTTAATCAAGTCAAGAGAAGGTTGAATTGGGATTTGACTCAAGATCAGAGAGACTAAGTTAGGATTTCCTTTGCTCTAGGTAAGAGGGTCATGCCATTATACATATGTACTTTGGTTGAATTGGATGTTATGTATGATTTATGGATTATGCTTTCAATTTCAAGTTCAATGCTCAAATCACATTGATGAATCTCTATTCATCATTATTTTCAGTCACCTTTTTGGGACCAATTCGATTCAATACTTTCGATTTCATCTCCTAAATCTCACAAAATGCAAGATTTCTTAATTGATTCAATTATCAAGATTATTAACTAGATTTATATTGATTTTGTGTAGGTATCGATGAGGTTCAACCATCATATGGAATTCACTCAAGATCCTCTCATCCTTGGTCTTGACCAAACGGTTATGACTAAATGGTCTCGACCCCAAACAATCTCACCTAGTCATCCATTCAGTTTCAAGACTGATTAGAGGCATACAATTTCAAGACCATTTGGCGGCAAATGGTTTCAAGACCGTTTGGACATTCGGTCTCAAGACCGATAGGCCAGTCTCCCGCGAGACCGTTCGGGCGCCAAGACCGATTAATGAAGCGAAGACCGTTTGGGGTGCATCTGTAGACCGTATGAATGCAAACGATCCAAAACCATTTGGCCATGAAACGATTTCCAAGACCGTTTGGATCAGTAAGACCGTGCAAGCCTCATCGATCCTCATGACCGGTTGGAGTCAAGACCGATTGGAACCCATCGGTCTTCAAAACCATTTGGACTCAAGATCGGTTGGACACTCAAATGAAGATCGGTCAAGAGCAAGACCGTTTGGCCACTAAACCGTTTGGAGGTCATCAGTCCTCAAGACCGTTTGGCCGTCAAATGATTTCCAAGACCAGTTGGAGGATATTAATCAAGACTGTTTGAAGCCAACACAAGTGAAGACCGGTTGACTCCTATCAGTTTCACTAAACCATTTGGAGACAAAGTTCCAGGACCGTATGGGCAGTTCCTTCCCATGACCGTTTGGTCATTTGATCAGTCTACAAGACTGTATGAAGACAAGATGAAGACCACTTGGATGTAGCAAACTGATAGCATCCAAGACCATTTGGATGTCAAACAGTCTCCAAGACCATTTGCTCCAAACTATTTTGAGAAAAAGTCACAGCAAAAATGTGAGGACCCCATCCAAGCATATACATAGGACCACAAGGGTCCTCATTTGGGCATCGATTCCAGGACACCGAGAGGCTTCCTGAGAAAGGATTGATCTCCCTCCCACACCGCCACCGCTCTACCACCTTCACACCATTATCAAGCTGCCCACACCTCCTCTTGCTATGAGAAAGGAGGCCGAGAAGAGAAAGAAGGTGGAGAAGAAGGTATGCCCAACCCACCTTGGTGGTTCTTCCTCCTCGTCCCGATCTGCCCCGAAACGACGTAGAAGACCACATCATCTTCACTGAGCTGCGACTACCTTCTTCATCATGCTCATGGCAGAACCTTCCTTCTCTCTTATTCTTCTTCTTTCTCACATCATGAGCGAGTATTCACTTTTCACTGGGGTGCGAGGACTAGCCCCAATACCCATCCTTTCATGTCTTTTCATTTAACATTCCAAGGCAATGTATATAACTTTCCTTTTCATTGCTAATCGTTCATGCTTGTAGTTTGATTACCTGCTTGCTTTTATCTTGTTCCTCCCTATGTTGTGAGAACTTCTATATGTAGGGTAGAATGTTGATTAATGAGGTAGACTCCCAAACTAGAAATAGAATGAGATTCCTTGAGGTAGTAAGTATATGATTCGTGAGGGGATGAGCCATCTAGCCTTCGGTGACACTTCTGTGTGCCTACCCGTAAGGGGAGCCCGCAACCTTAGTTGGATGTTATATCTTCTTTGTTTATCATCGATGTTTGCTTACAGACTAATCACCTACCTGCTTGTTGGTTAATATGATTGACTCCTTGATGAGACATCTGATAGGGTTCCTTGAGGTCGCAAGTGTGTGATCCATGAGGAGATGAGCCATCTAGCCCACGATGACGCTTCTGTGTGCCTACCCACAAGGGGGGCCCTCAACCTTAGTTGGATGTTGTATCTTCATAAACGTAAGTGAAGGAACCGAAGGGTGATAAGAAATCAGCTGCCTAAGGTGACACTTACGTGAGCCTATCCTCGTGGAGGGTTCACAACAACTCCATTTGGATATTTAGATTCTTGCCTGGATGTTATATGTTTGGATGTGTTTGCATGTGTAGTGGTGGTGAAACCCGATACCATCCCAGTGATTCCATATCATTAATCTAGAACAAATTTTAATTATGCTCTTTTACTTTCTTGCAATTAGTTTAATCAACCACAACCCAATCAATCATTCTAAATATTAGTCTTACTTGTGCTACATTCAACTGACAAAGATTCTTAAAAACGTTGTCCTTTGGGATTTGATCCTTAACTATACTACGATAAGACCCGTCTGCTTGTGGGTGGTATTATTGCATGAGGTTTTGGTAAAAGCTCAGGGATTTCAATCCCCGAGTGAGTTTGTTAGTGCGATAATATTCCACGTCAAATTCTGGCGCCGTTGCTGGGGACAACGGAATTAGTTAGTCAAATCTAGTTCTTTTAAGGCTAACCTAGGATTTTGTTTTTCTTTTGATACAATCAATCATCTACTTGAATTTCATTCCATTCCATCAATCTCATTTCAGATCTTTTCATTTTAGGTACCCCCAAGACTAGTGCATGCACCATTTGAACAGTCCCGGACTCACAACCAGCTTTGATCCAGAGATTGACAGAACCTTTCACCGTCAAAACAGAGAAAACCAAGTGAGAATGGCTCAAGAGGAGGAAATAACCTGAAGGGTAGCTCAAGCCCTTGCTGCACAAAGAGAAGGGTTCATGCAAGAAGGCAGAGCCACAGTTCAACAAGAAATCCTAGCGGCACAAGCAACGACACAAGCAGCAGAACTGCAAAAGGATCTTAGGGAGTTCTCAATCCCTAAGGCGGCTGACGTACATCACCCAGTCCAACATCCACTAATCCATGCTCCCAACTTTGAAATATGAGAACATTGGATTACCTTGCGGAAAAACAACCCATTCTATGGTAAACAAGGAGAAGATAGTCAGGAACATCTTTTGAGGTTTATCGATCTATGTGCTATGACAAAGCAAAATGGAGTCTCGGACGATGCTATCCAACTCCGACTCTTCAAGTATTTTCTTGCTGATAGAGCCATAAGTTGGTACAACTCCATGCAATGTGAACCCATCACTACTTGGGAGCAGCTTCAAAATGCTTTTCTGGAAAAGTTATATCCTCCTTCTCTCACTTATGAAATTAGGGGTCGTATAACAATGTTCACTCAGGCCCCTGGAGAAACCCTTGCTGAAGCATGAGAAAGATATAAAGAGCTTCTACGCAAGTGTCCACACCATGGCATTCCCAAGAATCAACTCATCGAGATCTTCTATAGAGGTGTGGATGATGATATCAAGAGATTCTTAGACTCCTCATCCAGAGTAAACTTCATGCGGCAAAGTTATGACAGCACATGGAGGGTCATCACCCTGAGAGCTGAGAATCAAGATAATTGGGGAAGGTCTGTAGGTAAAGGAGTGTTGAAGGTAGCTATGGCTGAAGCCATCCCAGAATACAAGTCTATCACTGAAACCCTCAAGCTCTTAGTAGCCAAGCAAGATCATATTGAAACATCTCTTGCTGCAATTGGAAGAGGACGTCCACCCCTTCAACAACCAGAACATATCAAATCTGCTTCAGTGTTCTACGAAGCATGTAAAAGTACTGATCATTCCACTTTAAAATGCAATCTTCTCTATGATGTGGTTCTAAGAAATGCATGTGGGTAAGGAGATAATGGTCAAATGGAAAATCTTAATGCTGTTAACACCATTCCTGGCCAAGGATACTATAATCCATATCAAAATAGGAACCATCCATGATTTCAATATGGAAACCCCTCTAGAGCGGTAAACTCACAACAACTTGGTTTGAACAATCAACAACGAGGCCCACCAGGATTCCAATATAACCAACAACAAAATTTTAGGATTCAAGGAAACTATAAGGGAAATTTCCAAAATAGGAACTTCAACAGTTATCAGAACAACTCTCAATTCTAGAGTCCCAATCAAGTCCCTTACCAAAATCAACAACAAGGGCAGCAAACCGGAACCATCTCTTTCGATGACAAACTGACTACCATTGAGAAGATGCTATAGTCACAACAGACTATGATAGCTAACCAAAAAACCTTGATAGCTAACCAGCAAGCACATCAAAAAGCTATTGAATCTCAACTGGCTCAACTTGCAGCTAGCGTAAAGCCACATGTTGGAACCTTTACTGGCCAACCCGAGAATAATCCTAAGCACCCAGAACAACTGAAGGCTATCACAACCAGGTCAGGCAAAGATTATTATGATCCTCCTATCAATCCACCTGTGGTTATTACAGATGAGGATGAACCTATGATTGTACAAGACTCTACAACTCTTGAGTCTCAACCGAAAGGGCCAACAACTACTGACAAGACAGACAAGGTAAATTTTGAAAAATCTACTGTCAAAGAAATAGAAACACCTGAGCCAGAGGTGCCTTTATACAAATCTCATATACCTTTTCCAACTTGTCTAAGGCAAACAAATCTTGATACCCATTTCAACAAGTTCAAAGAAGTAATGAAAAAGCTTCATGTTGATATTCCCTTCTTAGATGCCTTGGCTGAAATACCAGCCTGGAAAAAATATCTGAAATCACTTTTGACAAGGAAATATATAGCTGAAGAGCATGAGACATTCAAGTTGGTGACAACTACTTCAGATATCATCCTGAGTAAGATGTCCAAGAAGCAGAATGATCCAGGATCTTTTGGGATCTCCTTCCATATCAGTGATTCTTTGTGTAAAAAAGGATTAACAGATCTTGGTGCTAGAATTTCCATCATGCCACTTAGCCTTTGCAAGAGGCTAGGGTTTGCTGAACTCCTCCCGACTGGCATGCCCATACAACTTGCAGATAACATTGTGACTCTACCTTTAGGAATTATAGAGGATGTCCCTGTCATGGTAGGAAAAGATTCCTATGTTCCATGTGACTTTGTCATCATGGACATAAAGGAAGACACTAGATACCCTCTCATATTTGGACGTCCATTCCTCGCAACTATAAGAGCTCTGATTGATGTTGAAGTAGGAACTTTGTTACTCTGATTAGGTAAAGAAACTCTCGAATTCAAAGTTTTTGAAAGTATGCGAAGACCAATCATGCAAGAGGAAGTCTACTTGATTGAGTGCGTAGAGCAGATGTCACTCCTTACGCAGGAGGATTATGAATAAGAAGATCCTTTAAGGATGACCCTTACTAATCCGAATGCAGAAAGTTTAGATGACGAACAAGTAAATAGTTGTGTTTTCCACCTCGATGCTACTAAAGAAGATCCTGAAGTCAAAATCAAAGAACTCAAAGCTATGGAAGTTACTGAAGAACCATGTGAAGAGATACAAGCTCCTAAAATGGAGCCCCTACTGGAAGGATTTAAATTTGTGTTTCTAGATGAACTCAAGATCTGCCCAGTCATAATAAATTCAGATCTAACGGCGGAACAAGAAGATAAACTTTTGAAGGAATTGAAGGAAAGAAGAAAAGCTATCGACTACAAGATGAGAGACCTCACTGGGTTTAGTCAAGCACTGTGCATGCACAAAATCCCCATGCTGGAAGATCACAAGCCAACTATTGAACATCAATGCAAATTGAATCCAAATATGAAGGAAGTAGTCCGTCGTGAAGTCATTAAACTGCTCACTGCTGGGATAATCTATCTGATATCTGATTCACCATGGGTGAGTCCCGTGCATGTGGTCCCAAAGAAAGGTGGAACTACTGTGATACAAAATGAAAATGATGAACTCATACCCACTTGAATGGTTACAGGGTGGAGGATGTGCATTGATTATAGGAAGTTAAACAAGGCAACTCAAAAGGATCATTTCCCAATGCCTTTTCTTGATCAAGTATTAGAACGGTTGGCTCATCAAGAATATTTTTGTTACCTCGATGGTTACTCTAGATTCTATCAAATACCCATACATGCAGATGGCCAAGAGAAAACTACTTTCACCTGCCCATTTGGAACATACACATTTAGAAGGATGTCATTCGGCCTCTGCAATGCGCCTGCAACTTTCCAGCATTGCATGGCAGCCATATTTGCTGGTCTAACTGAAA
The DNA here is from genome assembly GCA_963693085.1 of Alisma plantago-aquatica. Taxonomy (NCBI): domain Eukaryota; kingdom Viridiplantae; phylum Streptophyta; class Magnoliopsida; order Alismatales; family Alismataceae; genus Alisma; species Alisma plantago-aquatica. Next base: position 1,541,173,098 of record OY856409.1, read on the forward strand.
CGATCATGGAAGTTTTTATGGACGATTTTTCTATGTACGAAGATTCTTTAGACTCATGCCTTGAACACCTCTCCCTAGTCCTCAAACAGTATGAAGAAGCACATCTTGTATTAAATTGAGAGAAGTGTCACTTTATGGTAAATGAAGGCATTGTCCTCGGCCATAGGGCTAGTAATCGAGGAATCGAAGTGGATAAGGCCAAGATCAAAGTGATTTCCAAACTCTCTATCCCTGTCAATGTAAAGGAAGTTCACACATTCCTAGGTCATGCAGGCTTCTACAAACGATTTATAAAGGACTTCTCAAAGATAACCAAGCCCATGATGAATTTGTTGCTAAAGGACATTGAATTCAATTTTGACGAAGAATGTGTTAAAAGTTTCAACAAACTAAAACATGCCCTTACGACAACACCCATCATTAGAGATCCTAATTGGGATCACCCATTTGAAATTATGTGTGATGCCAGTGACTATGCTGTGGGAGCTGTCTTGGGCCAATATATAGAAAAGAAACACTATGTGATCTACTATGAATCAAAAACCCTCGATGAAGCTCAGAAGAATTATGCAACTATCGAGAAAGAATTTCTTGCGGTCGTGTATGCCTTTGACAAGTTCAGATCCTACCTCATTGGTTCAAAAGTCATTGTCTACACGGATCATGCCGCTATCCATTACCTCCTGGAAAAGAAAGATGCTAAACCTAGGTTAATTAGATGGATTCTCCTCCTACAAGAGTTTGATTTGGAGATAAAAGACAAGAAAGGTACAGAGAATGTCGTGACAGACCACCTCAGTCATATCCATGCCCTGGACATGGAGAAGATCCCCATTAACAATTCTCTTCTAGACGACCAACTTATGAGAGTTTCAGGGGCTATCCCTTGGTACGCGGACTATGTGAACTACATAGCTGCTAGTGTCATCCATCCCGAATGCACCAGAAATGCACTAAAGAAATTTATGCATGACATGAAACAATACTACTAGGATGAGCCGTAACTTTTCAAACTATGTGTTGATGGTCTATACAGACGATGTATCACTGAGGAAGAACTCAAGTTATTTTAGAACAATGTCACTCGGGCCCAGTTGGAGGCCATATGAGCCCTAAGAAAACTGCCTTGAAGGTTTTGCAATGTGGTTTCTTTTGGCCAACCATATCAAAAGACTCCTATGACTTTGTTCTATCATGTGACAAATGCCAAAGAATAGGTAACATAACAAAGACAGATGAGATGCCACTGAACTTGTGGCAAGAAGTTGAGATGTTTGATGTTTGGGGTGTGGATTACATGGGTCCATTCCCATCTTCTCATGGATTTTCCTACATCCTAGTGGCGGTGGATTACGTATCAAAATGGGTCGAAGCCATACCGACCGTCACTAGTGATTCCAAACTTGTCATCAAAATGTTCAAAGATATCATTTTCCCTCGATTCGGAGTCCCACACACTGTGATTTCCGACAGAGGTTCTCATTTCCTAGAAAGAAGCTTTGAAACATTATTGAGGAAATATGGTGTAACTCACAAAGTAGCCTCACCCTACCATCCACAAACTAGTGGACATGTAGATGTTTCTAACCGTCAACTCAAGGCTATTTTGGAAAAGACTGTAGGCCGCAATTGGAAAGATTGGTTAGTAAAAATCAATGACGCTTTGTGGGCCTACCGAACTGCTTTTAAAACTCCCCTTGGGACTACACCTTTTCGACTAATCTATGGAAAGTCATGCCACCTGCTTTTAGAAATGGAACACAAGGCATGGTGGGAAATAAAACAACTAAATTTTGATATGAAAGAAGCAGGCCAAGGCAGGATTCTACAACTCCAGGAGCTGGAAGAACTCCGAATGACAGCTTATGAGAATGTTAGAATCTATAAAGAACGCACAAAGTTGTGGCACGATGGTCATCTTAAGAGGAAGGACATTCAAGTGGGAGACTAGATCCTATTGATCAACTCAACACTGAGGTTATTCCCAGGGAAACACCGTTCTCATTGGACTAGACCATACATTGTTAAGAGCATCTACTCGCATGGTGCTTTCATTTTATGGAGTGAAAAGTCAGGAGATATTGTGGCTAATGGCCATCGATTAAAAAGATATTTCACCTCAGCCGATACAGGCATCAATGCATCGCTGGAACTCACCAATCCAACATATCCACTGTAAAATTGAAGGATTCAGTCGAGCCATCGACATAAAACAAAGGCGCTTGTCGGGAGGCAACCCGATCAATAAATTTGTATTTAGTTTTAATTTTGAATTAGGAATTGTTCTTATTTTGTTTTTACCTTTTTAGATAATTTTGCACCAAATAAAATTGCATCACGAGATGCCATCTTGAGTTCTGAATGGTCATTATGTTTGAGATTTTCAGATGAAGGACACATGCTGGTTGGAACACAACCACATTCGGTGGTCCAAATGGCATGAACTTTCCCCTCCATCTCAGATTTAGAGTTTGCTCGGGACGAACACATTTCTAAGTTTGGGGTGGAGGGTGGGTGGTACGTATTCACTTTCCACCTTCACCCATCTATTTCTGACTTAAAGATTTCACTGGTGCATTTTTGAGAAAAATTTTCAAAAATTTTCAAAGTTTTTGACGCTTTCTGTTTCATTAAAAATCTTCACCTTGCCGGCTATACATTTTGAATCATTATACCCTCCTTATTCAAAGCAAATCCTCAAAAGGACCACTTTTTTAGACTAGCCTTTTGATTGAAATCATCTCGTGAAGCTTATGAATCCTAACATCATGATCCTTCTGCAAAAATGGCAAGCGTATGTCGAATTGATAGGGATCAAACACGTCGTGCTTCCTAACTGACTAGTGGAACAATAACATGGAATCTCCACTAGATCTTCACCAAGTCATTATTTGAGCAGAGTACGATAAAGAGAACGACCCGGTGCACCGAATTGTAAACCAAGTTGCATTCTGATCTAAACTCTCTTCTACACTTCTTCTATCATATTCGTACCCCTCCATTCATAAAAAAGAAACAAAAATAACCAAAATAGTGCCAAACCTTAAGTTTAGGGTGGCACACCACTTCCCTCTACATTCGCTTCTTCCATACCCCTCACAAATTAATAGGGGCGTACCACCAAAAAAAGATGCCAATGTGCACACAAAAAGAAAATGCAATCTCGAGTCGAATAGAGGAGAGATTCACACAAAAAAATGCATTCAATGAAATTGCAAATCATAAAATAAAAAGCTCGAGTCAAATAGAGGAGAGATTTATTTCTTCCTTCCATACCACCATTCACTCCCTTTCTACCTAAAGGCACAATGAATGCCTCTACTACCCTAAATTACACCAGTGTCAGATCAGATGCACACTTGTTGTTCTGCGGGTATCTCTGGACTCTTACAAAACTCTTTGACATGCTTGTTGTTGAAAAAAAAAGTGAGGAGGAAGTGATGTTGGAAAGCGAACTCAGGAACGAAGATACGGTAAGATGTGTTCAGTGGTCTTAGGAAGTTGAGATGCTTAGTCATACTAAGCAGAAAGGAAACAATCGTGATGTGAAGATGAAGCAACCACACGAGTTGAAAGCATTCATTTGGCGACTGTTTCAGATCTTGTGTTACTCAAGGACGAGCAAACGTTTAAGTTTGGGGTATTCTGATGAATCTCTATTCATCATGATTTTTAGTCACCTTTTTGGGACCAATTCGATTCAATACTTTCGATTTCATCTCCTAAATCTCACAAAATGCAAGATTTCTTAATTGATTCAATTATCAAGATTATTAACTAGATTTATATTGATTTTGTGTAGGTATTGATGAGGTTCAACCATCATATGGAATTCACTCAAGATCCTCTCATCTTTGTCCTTGACCAAATGGTTTTGACCAAACGGTCTCGACCCCAAACGATCTCAGCCAATCATCCATTCGGTTTCAAGACTGGTTAGAGGCATACGATTTCAAGACCGTTCGGCGGCAAACAATTTCAAGACCATTTGGAGCCATTCGGTCTCAAGACCGATAGGCCAGTCTCCCGCAAGACTGTTCGGGCACCAAGACTGATCAATGATGTGAAGATCATTTAGGGCGCATCTATAGACCGTATAAACGCAAACGATCCAAAACCATTTGGCTATCAAACGGTTTCCAAGACCATTTGGATCAGCAAGACCATGCAAGCCTCATCGGTCCTCAAGACCGATTGGAGTTAAGACTGATTGGAACCCATCGGTCTTCAAAGCCGTTTGGACTTGAGATCGGTTGGACACTCAAATGAAGATTGGTCAAGAGCAAGACCATTTGGCCACTAAACCGTTTGGAGGCCATCGGTCCTCAAGACCATTTGGCCATCAAACGGTTTCCAAGACCAGTTGGAGGATATTAATCAAGACCGCTTGAAGCCAGCACAAGTGAAGACCAGTTGACGCCTATCGGTTTCACCAAACTGTTTGGAGACAAAGTTCCAGGACCGTAGGGGCAGTTCCTTCCCAAGACCATTTGAGCATTTGATCAGTCTGCAAGACCGTATGAAGATAAGATGAAGATCGTTTGGACATAGCAAACTGATAGCTGCCAAGACCATTTGGATGTCAAACGGTCTCCAAGACCGTTTTCTCCAAACCGTTTGGAGAAAAACTCACAGTAAAAACGTGAGGACCCCATCCAAGCCTATAAATAGAACCATAAGGGTCCTCATTTGGGCATCGATTCCAGGACACCGAGAGGCTGCCTGAGCAAGGATCGGTCTCCCTTCCACACCATTGCCACTCCACCACCTTCACGCCATTATCAAGCCACCCACACCTCCTCTTACTGCGAGTAAGGAGGCCGAGAAGAGAAAGAAGGTGGAGAAGAAGGTATGCCCAGCCCGCCTTGGTGGTTCTTCCTCCTCGTCCCGATCTACCCCGAAATGACGTAGAAGACCGCATCATCTTCACCGAGCTGCGACTACCTTCTTCATCATGCTCATGGTGGAACCTTCCTTCTCTCTTGTTGTTCTTGTTTCTTGCATCATGAGCGAGTAGTCACTTTTTGCTGGGGTGCGGGGACTAGCCCCGCTACCCATGCTTTCATGTCTTTTCATTTAACATTCCAAGGCAATGTATATAACTTTCCTTTTCGTTGCTAATCGTTCATGCTTGTAGTTTGATTACCTGCTTGCTTTTATCTTGTTCCTCCCTATGTTGTGAGAACTTTTATATGTAGGGTAGAATGTCGATTAATGAGGTAGACTCCCAAACTAGAAATAGAATGGGATTCCTTGAGGTAGTAAGTGTATGATCTGTGAGGGGATGAGCCATCTAGCCTTCGGTGACGCTTCTATGTGCCTACCCGTAAGGGGGGCCTGCAACCTCAGTTGGATGTTATATCTTCAGAGCCGTAAGTGAAGGAACCAAAGGGTGACGAGAAATTGTCTGCCTAAGGTGATGATTACGTGAGCCTATCCTCGCCGAGGGTTCAGAGCAGCTCCATTTGGATAGTTAGATTCTTACCTGGATGTCATATGTTTGGATGTGTTTGCATGTGTAGTAGTGGTGAAACCCGGTACCATCCAGCGATTCCATATCATTAATCTAGAACAAACTTTAATCAACCACAACCCAATCAATCATTCTAAATATTAGGCTTACTTGTGCTAGATTTGACTGATAAAGATTCTTAAAAATGTAGTCCTTTGGGATTTGATCCTTAACTATACTGCGATAAGACCCGTCTGCTTGCGGGTGGTATTATTGCATGAGGTTTTGGTAAAAGCTTGGGGATTTCATTCCCCGAGTGAGTTTGTTAGTGCGATAATATTCCACGTCACACATTCATCATATAAATTGCTTGATGTTTGCTATATCTTATATCTTATGGTTATCATGTTCATTAAGATTAGATATTATGATTAATGATCAATGATTAATAGATTTAAACTTCATGTTTCAAGAGGGATAAATACCATCATGTTTAAGATTGGAGTTCAAGATTAAGATCATGCTTATGGTAATGTTAATGTTAAGATAAATGGAATCAAATCAGTTTTTATATGCTTCTCAAATCATGGACCACAAGGGGTTGTTATGGGAATTCGTGCCAATTATGGATTTTATAGTCAAATCATGGGCATTCATATCATTATGGGCTTTCCTAGCAATCATGTACTCTAAAGTGGGCATCATAGAGAGATGCATATATATACTACTCAATTCTTCATGTTATGATAATCATATAATCAAGAATGCCTAAGTTTGATTCATGTCAAGATTTTCTCTCAAGTCAAGTATATATGGTTACTTCTCAATTCTTATACTTGTATAGTGTTACTTACTGATGTGTGTCATTGTTTTTGCATGGTTGTTAGACAAGATGTCCCTAGATCAAGGAGAAAAGGAGATCTAAATCGAGCCCTTCAGAGTATCTATCATCAAAGAGACTTTAGCTTGGTGGGGTTCCATCTACCACTCCATAAATTATCTAGTCTAGCTTATCATTACATGTTTTAGATTTGCTTATTATACATGTTTTAGGCTTGATATTAAGATGTGATAGTTTATGTTTTTCCTTTCAAGAACAATGTATGCATCTATATTTTGAGTTGATTGATGGTGTTTCATTTATCTTATTGCTATTGAATATCATGTTTTGTAATGTTCCTTCAATCCAAGTGACATATGTTATGGACAATGTATGGTTTCCTTCTGCTGTCATGTATATACTTGGAGGGGTGTTACACCATCCTCTTCCCTAGATCTAAAGAACCATATGATCAAATTAGTAGTCCACTACAGTGTCCACCCAAAGAAAAACCAAATAGAAATTGTAGAAAACACTATTGTGATAATGTATTGTCTCTTGAAGAACGTCAGAGTCAAATGGTCTAGATACATTCTATACCACATGACCTATTTTGACTTCGGGAAGAACACATGTGGTACCTACCCACCCTACCCAGCCCTAATCTATGGTCTCTTTGCTTATGCAACTCAAAAATCTCTCTTTCATGACTTCAGATACAAACCTAGTCGCAAAGGTGTCTGCATTAGTGAAACCATCATCAAGAAGACTTTTCTTCCTACCATCTCTACACACCTGGTGCCTCTACATCTACCTCTACCTAGGCCCCTCCAACTCCATCACCATCCAGCCCTATCAACACCTTATTTAATGTATCCAATGAAACCCTCATGGGATATATGATGCGTCAATAGGCATATAACCTTTAGGTTTAGGAAAATCTTCATCAGGATCTCTGCTAGATCATGACATAGATGAACCTGATTTTCCCTACCCTGGTTCTGACTATGCTTCCTATGCTTATAGTTAGTTCCACCTAGCACCACCACCACCTGTTACTACTACTTTTTCTACCACACCTGCTGCTGACGTTGGTGGACCTATTCCCACTTCTATTGGTCTTCCTATGGTGACCCTGCATGTCGGTCCCCATGCCACTATACTTGCTAGATATGATGGTGTTTCTACTTCTACATTTCCACAAGCTAATGATTTACATGCTTGTGGCATGTATTGGGCAGAGCAAGATGCCAAGTGGCATGATTTCTCTTTTGGCCCTCCTAAGGATGAGGAGATGCCTGACCAGGCTTTTGAGGAGTCTGTTGAGGAGTCTGTTGATGATGGATCTGATTCTAGTTCAGATGATGGTTTTGCTGGTTCCTCTGGCAATGATGATGATGATGGCGAGGCTTCACAGGTTGCCAATGATGCACCGTCAGATGGAGATAAGGGCTACCACCACAAGGATGAGTACGAGGATGATGACCCCATAGATGTAGTAGATAGTGTCAATGTTTAGTTATTTAGTCTTTAAATATTTCATATATATATATTTGTAGACTTTCATGTACTAGACATTTAGGTACTATGTATCCGAGGATTACTATTTTATCTTCTCACCATTTTTCTCATGGTTTGTAGTATTTGTTATGAGAGAACATGTTCTATTTTGTAATCTCAATCATATGTACCATAAAATCTCATATTAACCATATCTTATGAGTTCATGGTATGTTATTCCATATTTTGATTATGATATTAGATTGCTTATTTTTGTCTATTTTTTCTTTGATTAGTATGTGCTATGTGGTTTCTTGTGTAAGTATGTGCCTATGGAGAATACATATGCCTTTTTATCTCTTCTACCCCTATCTTTTGATATGACAAAGGGGGAGAAATGAGCTCAAACATATTGTTTTATTGCTTATGTGTTCCTTTTCTTGTCAATCAATTGAAATATCATATGACTTTCTTAAGGATCATATAATGTATATATGTATGGTTATTTGTGGCTAGACTAACTATGCAGGCATAGGTGAGCATGAATTTAGGGAGAGAAATTCACATTGTTCAGTTATGTATCCCCTTGCAATTCACAAGGCAAAGGTATAACTTTCATAATGTTTTCAATATGTTGAGGAATGGTGCGTCATTATCAAAAAAGGGGATAATGTTGACCTCAGTGTTACACATTGTCTATTTTTTTGATAATGATTTAACCATTACATTCCTATGTATCTATTGTATCTATTTGAGATAGATTTCAGGCATTAGGTACAAGAAAAGAATCAAATTGATCAAGCCCTAGCTTAACCTAGTTCAAGTCAAAAGCAATACAAATGCACATTTTTAGAAATCAATTCAAATCTCCTTAGAACATTTTTGTAATCATTTGAATTGATGATATGACTTGTAATTAAAATGAGAAAAAATTAAGAGCATATAATTCGACCGTTTAATCATTCAAATGTGATTCTTTAAAATCACCTACATGGACTTTGTCGGTCGAGATTGAAACTCGACCGATCCCTCTAAGGATTTTAAGAATCACTGAGTCGGTCGAGTTGTACACTCACAAAACTTGAACAGATGCACTATGAAAATCTGATTCATTCGATCAGTCGAGTTTCATATAGGATAAACTCAATTGATGGTTCAAATTGGGTTTGGCACATAGCACAATCAGTCAAGTTAGCTTTATTGAAACTCAACCGACTGCACTGTATGAAATGTGTAGAAAAAGTGATTCTAACCATTGGGAGGTTGCAAGAATAAAAAATATATCTATTGCAAGCTCTAAAATGGCTTGTTTGCAATCTCAAGTGTTCCCAAACACTAGTAGGCACCATAAACTATAAACAAGACCTCTTGGACTTCATTCTAAGGTTGATCTTTCATGTTATTCAAGGTCCTTCCCATAGTTGAGTGTTTGTGACCCACTAGAGCCATCTTTCTTTCTCTTGTTTACAAAGATTTTGTCCACATATGTGAGTTAGGTTCTTTGTGAGAGAGATACCCCATTGTTCATGTGTAGATCTCTCAAAGATCTCCTTTCCCCCAACCACTTTCTTCAAAACTACTGTTGGTGAAATCTTCTCCAAGTGAAGGAGTAGGTACACGCTTCTTCAAGATGTGAAGAAGGTGCATGAGGAGGCCAAGGTGGAAGATCTGAGGAGCTAAGTAGGTAATTCCTTCAAGGCAGAATACTCATTGCAAAGAGTGGATCTTCTTGGTGAAGGTGTTTAGCTACTTGCAAGAGTGGGTAAGCCCTTGGTGAGGTAGAAGACTAGATTTTGGATAGGTAAGCCCTTGGTTGTAAGTTTTTAGATCATTTAGCCTTTAAGGGAAGCTAGGTATCATTGTCATGGAAAAGGAAGGAAATTCTTGTATCTCTTATGTTTTCTTATAGGTATACATGTGTAACTAGATCCTAGGACTTGACCTCTCTAGGTAGTGGACTGACGGTCTCATACTTTGAAGATTGCAACCACTCTAAATCACTTGTCCAATTTCTTGTTTCAATCTCTCTCATCCTTGCTTTGTATGTTAGAATTGCCATAAAATTGATTATTTTCAATTGAGCTTATATGAAGTAACTTGAAGGTCTAAAAATTTTTGTGCAAGTGATTTTGGCTCTACTCACCCCCCTTCTAGGGCCCTTTTGATCCAATATATATGTACTTAGAGAAAAAATAGTCCTAAACATCTCAAAAACTAAATACTCATTATACACTTACATCCTAAGTGAGAATATGTGTTCATAAATAGTCCTAAACCGGGGACTATCAAAAATCTACTACTAATGAGTAAATTTTGGACGGGCTTCTAGGTCAACAGATAATGTTGCCATGTTGGAAGATTACATGCAAACATTGTCACCCTTATCGAATTTTTATTACATGTTAGGATGCCATATTTTTTGTTTTTATGATTTAACATATAACTTCTACTTAATAATTATGACATGTGAGGATGGAATGCAAGATCTCATTAAAGAGTGCTATTAAAACATTTAATATGAAGGATGCATTCAGGAGAGGCTTGATTGAAGATGATATGCAACCATGGAGGCAATTGAGCATTCAAACCACGTAATTAAACAAAAATTTAAAGCTACATATTTCAATTTCATGTTCTAAAATCTATAAAGTTACATTGGTTTATTGTATAATGAAAGTAGAGAATATAACAAAATATGATAGATATAAGGAAAGGAGTGCTCTAATGATTAAAATTTTATGGATATCTAACTAGGATCCCTCTAAAAGTGTTAAAAACTAATGATAAGTGTAGAGCACATCACTTGTATGAAGGAGAGATAATCAATGATTAGGAAAAATGAAGAATGGTAGCCCAAACTTTGAGGGTGGAAACACCAAGTTTTCATACATGTCATTCAATCTCTAGGAAAAGGAGCTAAATAGGACAATTCTTAGTATCCCATTGGTGATGATTAGACCACCATAACCATATTGTTGGTTAGTGCCATATACTTCTCAATCTTGATGAGTGGATTGTTTGTGAATAATTATATAAAGAAACCCACTATAATCTCTCTCAACTAGTGTCTAACGGGGATATTCAAAGGGTCATTAAGATGTGTGTCCAATGAAGAATCTTAGGAATGATTGTCACATACCTTCTTAGATGGCAACCAAAGAGGCGACGATGACCAAACAGGCAATGATGGAGATGGTAGCTCTAGCACCAGTGGTGATGGTGGCAAGCTCCAGCAGTAGTGGGAAGCTCTGACAGCTCTGGAAGCAAGCTCAAGCATTGGCAATGAGCTCTAATAGAGATAGCGGCAAGCTCCGATGGCAACAACAAGCTCTAGCAGCAATGGCGATCTCTAGTGGTGGCGGCGGTTAGCAAACCAGGGACAGTGGCGATCACACTATAGCTCGAGCAGAGGAGAGGCAAAGATGATAGCCAGAGTAGAGTATAGTTAGGTTGATGAAACAGAGAATGGGGAAAGAAATTTCACGGGTGGTATAAAGTGGGACATAGTCATTGATTATTTAAAAAATTAACAACTAAGTTTTTGGACATCAGTTTCTTTCAGCAAAAAGACACCAAAACCTAATGAATTAGATGTCGTTTAACCCTAAAAAAATAGATGCAAGAGGCCATTATCCAAAATATAAAACATAGGCCTGAGTATGGCCTTAGTCGTCAATTTCTTTTGGCAGAACCAAAACTAGAGTAAAATTTGGGGGCAACACTTTTTTTGTGGGGACGTGGCGTGAACCCTCCGACATTTGTTTTTTTGACAAAAAATGACATCGACTGTGTAATTTTTTGTGGTTTTTCATGCAAATCAATGTCGGTTTTGCAGACAAACAACAAACGCCCGAAGTATTTTGGGGGAAAAATTTATTTTGTGTGAAGGTGTCTGTCGTCGATTCACACACAACTGATGCACATCTTAAAATTTTTTGAGGAAAATATTTTTCCCTAACAAATTTATTTTGCGGGTTATTCTAGATGATAGTTTTGAAAAAAATAACATACTTTAAAGAAAAAGTGGTACATGTGTCTTTTATTAATTGGCCGGACTTGATCGATGGTGACGTTTGTGCTAGTTAACCAACATTGTTTTCTATATAGTATTCTTTTTTCAATGTAACCGACATCAGGAAAGTTGACATTAGAGATCAAAAATGTACTAATGAATATATATATATATATACATACATACATATATATATATATATATATTCATTAGTACATTTTTGATCTCTAATGTCAACTTTCCTGATGTCAGTTACATTAAAAAATATGTATATATTCATTAGTACATTTTTGATCTCTAATGTCAACTTTCCTAATGTCGGTTACATTGAAAAAAGAATACTATATAGAAAACAATGTTGGTTAACTAGCACAAACGTCACCATCGATCAAGTCTGGCCGATTAATAAAAGACACATGTACCACTTTTCTTAAAAGTATGTTTTTTCTTCTTCAAAACTATCATCTATAATAACCCTATATACATATATATATTCATTAGTACATTTCTGATATCTAATGTCAACTTTCCTGATGTCAGTTACATTGAAAAAAGAATACTATATAGAAAACAATGTTGGTTAACTAGCACAAACATCACCATCGATCAAATCCAGCCGATTAATAAAAGACACAAGTGCCACTTTGTCTTTCAAGTATGTTATTTTTTTTCAAAACTATCATCTAGAATAACCCACAAAATACAATTTGTTAGGGAAAAATATTTGCCTCAAAAAATTTTAAGATGTGCATCAGTTGTGTGTGAATCGAAAAAAGACACCTTCACAGAAAATAAATTTTGTCCCCAAAATACTTCTGGCGTCTGTTGTTTGTATGTAAAACCGACATTGATTCACAAGAAAAACACAAAAAATTGCACAATCGATGTCATTTTTTGTCAAAAAAACCAATGTCGGACGGTTCACGCCACGCCCCCACAAAAAATTATTCCCCCCAAATTTTACTCTAGTGTTGGTTCTTCCAGAAGAAACTGACGACTAAGGCCATACTCAACCCTATGTTTTTTATTTTGGATAATGGCCTCTTGCTTCTATTTTTTAGGGTTAAACGACATCTAATTCATTAGGTTTTGGTGTCTTGTTGCTGAAAGAAACCAATGTCCAAAAACTTAATTGTTAATTTTTTAAACAATCAACGACTATGTCCCACTTAATACCACCCGTGAAATTTCTTTCCCCATTCTCTATTTCATCAACCTAACTATACTCTACTCTGGCTATCGTCTCTTCCTCTCCTCTGCTCGAGCTATAGTTTGCTCACCACTATCCCTGGTTTGCTAACCTCCACCACCACTAGAGGTCACCATTACTGCTAGAGCTTGTTGTCGCCATCAAAGCTTGCCACTGTCTCTATGAGAGCTCATTGTCAATGGCTAGTGTACACTCGAGTGTACCGGAGGCACCGTACACCTCAGTCATTTTTAAAGATGTGGTAACTTTTTGGAAAATCTAAGCCGTTGATCTTCTTAAAAATCTTAAGAGCATACTATATAATAAATTCCAGCTCATTTGGACACTTATAGGTCATGCATCTAAAGGAGTAAAAAATCATGCATTTCAAATTAGTTTTGTACGTCAATTTTGTTGTCCTTGGATGAGGGACTTACACTCATCCAAATGAGCTCAAATTTTGTATGTGGCTTATTATTATTGTACATTGAATATCAATGGATTAAATTTTAGAAAAACATGGTCTAGATAAGCAAACACCATTGAGGTGTACAACGCCATTCATACACCTCAGTCATATATATATATATATATATATATATATATATATATATATAGTCAGGCTAGAATACACTCGAGTGTATCCAAAGCGGAATACAATCAAGTAGTTTTTCATGATGCAATATTTTTTTTGAAAATCTAATCTGTTGATCTTCTTAAAAATCTCGTGAAAAACTCATATGCAAAATTTGAGCACATTTGGATATGTATAGCTCATGTTATGAAGACCGCAAAAATTTTGCATTTTCAAATTAGTTTTGTGCGTTGATTTTGTTTCCCTTGGATGAGTGATTTACACTCATCCAAATAGGCTCAAAATTTGTATGTAGCCTAGTTATAATATGACGGTGAAGATCAATGGTTTACATTTTGCAAAAAATAGTCTTGATATGCAAACACACTTGAGTGTATTCGTGCGATCTGTACACTCGAGTGTATTCTAGCCTGACTCTCTCTCTCTCTCTCTGAATATATATATGTATACATATACATATAAATATACATATATATATGTTATAGAATGTTTAAAACATATTTACTTGTTTATAATTATGTTTGGTATTTACCAATATGAGATTGGTTGAGTTCAAGAAGAACTCCATAGGTTTAGTTTAAGCTAGATACGAAATCAGCTCACTTATGGATAAATAACTGAATTCTTGGTTGGCATTAACCTAGGTTGGTTGATGATCCTATAATATCAAATTTGCATGAAGTCAACCAGACAAGCCAAATAGACTTCCTCACAAGTCAAATGACTTGTTAGGTGCTTGGACTAACGATCTGATCTATTATCTAGATGACCAATTACTAAAATTGAGAGGTTCCACAACTTATCATCATGTTGATGAGCTTGTATTTATCGATTCTGACATATAGTATAGATGTTGAGAATGATTTTTATAAGAGTCCACAAGCTTTTATAGGAGTAGACCCACTTGTCAAGGGGCCAGTCAAACTATGTCTTCCAACATTGAATATAAAAGGGGTAGAATTGAAATTATCTAAGAATATAATCAAAACATACATGTACTTGGTACATTTGGCACATAGATTTGTGTCCAAACCCCAAATAATTGAGTTAAAACTATAGATAAGATTTCAAGGGTTCTTTCTAACAAGGAAGAAACCTTCCAAGGCTTACTTGGTCTATTTGTCTTAATTCAATAAGTTAAAACATAAACTCTTCTCTTATTCTCTTCCCTCACAACTAGAAGATTTTTTATTCATAGAAATCTGGAGTGTTTGACTTGATAACTTAGTAGTGATTTTTGTCACTTTCTCTCAAATCAACTCAATCATGATACTAGGTTTGTGAGTAGCCAAAATCTTATGTATTAAGAGTTTTAGTGGATTAAAAAAATATTAAGGTGAAAGATAATTTGTGGTGATTTTTTTGAATGGGTTCCCTTCCTACATGAACTCAACATATTATTAATTCTTTATAATCGTTTTCTCTTTTTTTTTACAAAAGTCTCCTATGTGATTGTTATCCATACGAGTGCTTTTTGTTAAGTTATAGTTTCAAATATTAACCATTGCATATTACATATGCTATGAATGGCATGAGACTATCTATTTATTCTGCACTCCTCATACGGTCTAAAACATTAACTACATATGTACTACTACAACTAGAAGAAAATGTGGTAGTACTACTACCACTATAATTGGAAATGAGAAAATGGACTATACTCTTAGGGGGTCAACTATATGAGTGGTAATCTAGATTTTAAAAAAGTATGAGTGGTCAACTTATTTTGTTTTTAGGTGTTTCTTGACTAAAACATCAACAAAATAGTTTATGTTGTAGTTTATGTGGTTAACCTCCATATATTGGCTTATGAGTTTAAACTCATTAATCTTCACCTTCCATGCAATGATAGTTGTGGCTTCTCCTTTCTCATGGTAGGTTTAAGGACAAACCTGCTACAATCATATGCAATTGTCACATGTGTGTAATCAATGCATCTCAAGGGCAAGAACATATGTCGTTATTTCAGCAAGTAGGATGGCACTTGTGTGCATTCTTATTCCCCAACCTTTGACCCATGAACCAGTCTCATATCAAGATACAAATCCTAAAGCAACACTCAATCCTTTGATACACCATTTTAATTAACTTTAATCCATCCTAGTTGTGGAGGGGACAAACTGGGTACTTTATCTTTGGAACTTCTTGTATTGTTAAATATACATGCTATATTAACAACTTTTGTGGGTAGAGTGGCATGTGAGGAGAAATACTCACTCATAAATTTTTTATTTTCAAAGATCTTACAATTTCTAATCTTCCACAAGAATCTACAAGTACTATACATATAATGAGAAGATGATTTCTAGTTGTTAGAGTACACTTCAACCATGCATTAAAATTCAACATGAAGAAATTAGCATAATAGTGTGGATGCCAAAATTTTTCTAGTTTGAGCTTAGAAATGGAACAATTATGTAATGTATATAGGATGATTCTTCATCAAGATCAAATCTACAACAATTATCCTCCTCATGAGATACAATAGGTCCAAGCCCAACTAATCAAGTATACCAACACATGAAAAACTAGATTATTAGCTATATGAATATTTTCTTGATTAACACATTTGGGAGTTTTTGGGGAAGAGAGGGAAACCTAGTTCTTGAAGAATGGATGTCACCCATTAAATTCCACAACAACTGTGTGCAATGGCATGATTTTTTTACCTTAGTGCTAGAGTAATCCACAACAGACTGCTTCTTGCTCTGCCAATTGGCGAGATGGACACCCAATGAACACAAGCTAGAAATAGATCTCCTACCATTCACAAATTTGAGCCATCCAACATCAGTATAGTAAGTCTAAGAGATATTTGAAGATGGTGGTTTATTGTATAGGAGACCCTAATTAGGTGCATTTTTCAGATATCATAGGATACAATGTACTTGGATCTAGTATTATAAGAGGGGTTTGGTCATGCGTTGACTAACAACACAAACAAAAAAGGCTATTTTTGGTCAGTTACTTGTGATATAAATGAGTTTCCCAATCATTCTTCTATATTGCTCATGATTGGAAAATGACTCCACCCCATACAAAATATTTTTGTGATAGTTCAAAAGTGAAGAGGCAAGTTTAGAATTTCACATGAAAAAAATCCTTCAAGAGACCAAGGACATACTTACGCTAATACAAATAGTTCCATGACAAGAGCATGGCACTGCAATTCCCAAAAGGTCACAAAATTATCTTAGATCCTTGGTATTAAAATGTATCTTATTTAACATACCCAAATCTAGTGTTATAATGTAATGTTCTCTTATCCTAGAACCCTTATCTATATGTTAACACTATATCCTTTTTCCCTAAAATTAAAATGTATCAGAATCAAATAGAGTCTAATAAAATCATGAAATTATATTTGTTTATTTCATAAATATTTAAAACAAATTAACTAATTACTTTCACATGTGGGGTTCATCTTATAAGAACACCATTTATTAATTGTTGGCTCTATTTCAACACTCCAACATAATCATGTAATTATATAATGAAATTAGTTAAATTTATAGGAAGTATGGTGTCCCAATCGATTTAGTGGGAGTAACTGGATGAAGTGAGCATTTAACATAAAAATAATGAAAAGGAATGCATAGTCTGCCCTATAATTGGCATGTCAATAAGATATTATTTGCTTTCTCAATTGAATTTGTGTTGAAAACCTTAATTATCTTAGGTTTAAATAGTTGTATTTGAATAAGCATTTAAATATTCCCTGAATCTATTTCTCCCCTCAATGTAATGCCGCCTCATGTGTTACTCCTTCCGCTTCAGTCGTGCTACCCTAGCCTTAGGAACTGGCAGCCGCAACGAGCAAGAAAGTCTCCCTCTACCTCCTCTTCCTTCTTACTCTATATGCCTCCCTCTCTATTTCATATCTCTCGTCCTTCTCTCCTATTTCTCCTCCATATTCTTCTCTCTTCTCTCATCTTCTCGCTAGCCCTAGCAGTCAATGCTCCCTTTTCTTGCACCCAACAACAAGTGCCAATATAAGGAAGACGACCGCCACTCTTCATCTCCTCTATTTTCCCCCTCCATGTTCACAGACCAAGAACCCTAGCTCATGTGCCACACTCTCTTAAACCAACAGGAGGGTGGCACAAATCTGTAGTTGTGGTTGTTGTGGTCTCCGCTAGCTATATCAACCACCACTGGGCTACAAACCACCATCAACATCAAAACCCGACCTCCCCATCATTAGTATCCCTATGTCCACAATAACAACTTCCATTAATGGGAACATCAGGCCACGATGGCTCGCATCCTCCACCACCTCCTACCTTGGATGTCATCAAAACTAGTTGTTGTGACCAATTCCATATCTGCTACATCCTCTACCAATTGCTACCCTCCATTATTCCTCTCCACCTTCCACCTCCATGGAACCTGGATAGATGGAAGGTCTGTGATCTCACTAATGAGACCAAATATGATGCTACCTCGTAACTTCATGCCACCTCCCCAACTCCAACCTCATTCTGAACTACATTCCTTGATCCCTTGCACCCCAAGAACAATGCTGGCATGGTCCTTCTCGTGCCTATTATTCTGCTTGTTCTTCCCCCTCTGAACTCCACTTCGAGCCAACTAGCTTTAAGTACCCACGTCATTCTATACAAGGATCATGTGACGTTGGATTCAAATGCAATTGGACCTTGCCACTGTGTACGAGAATGAGGCTTCTCCAAGGTCAACTATGTTGCTTCATATTCAACCACATCAGTAGAGCCTAACGAAGGAATCTCAACCATTGCCTGGTATTCATGAACCATCCTAGAAGAAATATTTTAATACTAGTAGAACATCAATAGCTACATGTCAGTATCACCTTCTTTAGTTTCTGTTCTTTCATAACTTAAATAATCAATCCAATGGAAATGATAGAATGAATGAAAAAGGTTAGTTAGATCATACTTTGAGTATTGTGGGAGATTGAGATAATCGTAGCTAGACTCCTTAGCCTTTTAACCATATAATATGTGTATGTACCTGATCGTATCAGTACATGCATGATCTATAAGGTAAAATGCAATCATGTAGACTTGTTATTCATTAAGTTATTAATCATGATATTTAAATGGGTTAGTTAGTAATCTCATCAACAATAACTATTCTAAACTACATAATTGTATTTACATGTATATTTACTAATAGATCCCATGCATGCATTATTCAATGGATATTCACAATCGAACTTATCCATTCCATGTTTGAATACTAGATGGTCTATCTAAAATAAATGGTAGGTTGCTGATATTCTATGTACCCAAAAAAATGCATGATCACGGTACATGCCACATAATTATGTAAATATTCTTAATTTGAAATGTGACTTTAATATTTACTACAATATCTAATACACCATGGAACTCTTAATTCATCAAACTTATCCATTCATCTTTACTAATCGATACTAGTCAACGTATGTGGTAATATATTAACCATTTGTTAGAAAAAATGTTAGCAATTCTACAAAATGATATATCAAATAACAAATTGGGTATTGAACAAGGTATTAAGGATGTAAAACTTGGTGATGGTAGTAGTTTATCACATTTAATTGAATAACATGGATGCACATATATGTATACATGTAAATATTTTATGAAGATTAGATGAATACATATCAATACTAGCACATATTTGTAATCTAAACATATTTATACTCATGTTTACAAAGGTGAATCTTAGAACAAAAATTAATAAATAAAGGATCTTATGTTCACTAAATAAGTTATAAAATCTTAATATGTCACTAGATGATCAAAACTAGTGTAAGTAAGATATATATCTACAATAGAAATATATACACATGTTCACTTTGGTATGCCTAACATATATTATGTGTTCCTAGGACGATTACTCAACTTTGGAGATAAATTATGCCTATTTAACTAACCATTAACCATGAAGATAAGGTATGTGCTCTTCCCTATTTAAATTGGGCATTGATATGACTAATCTTTCCCTATGATGAGGCATCTCTTAGAACAACTACTCTTTTTTCTCCACTTGTTAAAATATCACATTCTATCATTTGAAATTTTTTGTTACTCTTTGAGATTGTTTTTAGTATGATGTATTGGGCCAATGACCCCACCTACTATTGTGCTTGACTCTTTCTACATGTGTTCGACAAATGATGCTACTTGAATCTCTATTACACATGTTAGATAATTAGACTAGATAACTACTATAGACGCTTATGTGTAACCACTAGGGGTGTGCTTTTTTGCCAGGGGTGTGCTTTTCCACCTCAATATATATAGAGGGTGTGCTTTTCTATCTAGAGTGTGATTTTCCACTGACTTTACTTAGGCCGACTTAGTGGCATCGTGGACCAACTATAGTTACTTTATTCCAATATATTCGCATGCAAATACTTCTTATGATATTGATGATTGAATATGGCATGAGTTATTGGTTTATTTGTTTATATATTCATTCTATTGAAACACATTTTTTTAAACTTATTTAACTTTCATGGCCCCTCTTTATGGGACACTCTATTTTGCCTTAAATTCTATAAAATGTCCAAACTATTTTATATTGCACATATACCACTTGGCATTGACACATACCCATTTTATCTATTTTCTAGGTTGTTCACAAACCACCCAGACGTAGGTAAAATGAGGACTCAAAAGTATACTGTGCATGAACAAGAACACTAGGATAACTTGGGATGGACATGTTTCCCTCTACAACTGGGGCTCATATGAAATTAGATGTAATATTTTCATTTTTATGTACCAGACATAGGGTGAGAAGCTTATGTATAAGGAACATTTCATAACTTTATGAATAGTTATGTTTTCTGCTGCTTCATGCTCGTGTCTTATACCATTTTAGTGAGCCCACTATCGAGTCCCACTCTTTACAAAATGGTATCATAGCCTAAGCAGTCGGTAACTTGACATTTCTAGATATCCTAGATTGTTCCTTAGTAGGTAGGTGACCCTTTAGAGGTTGTTGCATTCCTAAACCTTAATCGTGTTTACCAATTAGAGTTTCACCCCTATACAATTTGGTGGTGATGTGTTTTTGTGTTTGTATGTGTGTGTATATATATATACACACACACACACACATATATATATATTTATATATATATATATATATATATATATATATATATATATATATGCATGTATGTATGCATGTATAACATCCCAAACTAGGTATGTGGATGACCTAGTTTTGGGTAAACACTTATTGATCCTACTATATCTTTATAGGTTTAGGTTTCTATAAGTAAATGTTGACTCTCATAGGAAGTAGCATCTACCTCCCACCTTACGGGATGACAATTCATATACTAAAAAGAGTAGGTTGACTTGAACTCACATTATTGTTGATAACCCTAGTACGAGTCATTAAATATTTTTCTTGTGTTGTTATGTTGCATGCCTATGATATACACATTATGTGGACTGATCTTTTATGGATACAAACTTAGAATGTCGACATGGGTTTTAGATTTTAAGATGTCATACGATAGTAAATGGTGTTATGAACTAGATCCTTCAAGGTTAGGCTTGTCTTACCTGCAACATGGAATTTTCTCAACATAGTTTTGATTGGGACTCATCATCTAAGGGTTGGATACTATCCTAGCTAAACTTGTGATATCTTATAAATGAGGGTTTGTTGAAGGAAGATATAGGTTTCAAATAACAATCCTTGGGATTTCATCCGTTGCAAACCCATAAGGTAGGAATGTTACTTATCTCCCTTGTTATATAAAGGAATAATCACGTGGTCAGGTCAGATAATAAAACTTTGTGCCATGTTATTTTTCTCGAAGGACATATGGACTCATTGTCATGTTTAGAAGCTTAGTGAACACTCTTTTTCTTGAAACTCTAGATGACCGAGGTTATGTGAGGTAGGTACATTTGTGGTCAATGCTTAAAGAGTCTACACTCTCTCATTCCCACCGTGTAACTAGGTTTACTAAATGTGTGAGATGAGGAGTAGTTCGACTATTGGTTCACCTGGGTTTGTAATGACACCATGGATGTAGACCAACTATGGAAGTGGAGAACCTATTTTTTTTTCTTATTATGGTTAAATGAATTATACATTAATGATGTTTTGGGATGTGATGGCCTAAATCATGATTAAGAGAATGGTGGAGTAATGGAGGTCGTGTCTAGTAGGACATACTAGAAGTTAACTGCATGCTACAAGAAACTTGTATCCCCTCCTCATGTACAATGTGGATATGCTTGTCATATTCCTTTATGATGTGTGTAGAGAACCTCTTTTGCAAAAATGAAGTGGTGTTAGGATGATATTATATGTTGTGTGTGGTAGAAAGTGGTAGACTTGGTTCTCAGATTCATTTTGGCACCATTTAAGGATTTTCATATCAAGGTTTTCACTGTCAGTCTTATTTTCATTATCAAATTATATTTATATAAAAAATGTTTTTCAAATTTCATTGATGGTTTTATAATAAAGTCACCACCATAAGGAAGTTGTGGTAGTAGATATTCCCATTAGTGAAGAAATCCTTGACTTGAACATTCAACCTTCCAACCCTAGGCAAAAATGTGATATAAGAATTAAGAGGAAGATGAAAAGAATACAATAGCTATAATCTAGTCAACTAACCCTCTAGACTCTATATATGCTTAGATATATCCTTTTAAGGGGTGGAGCCTTGTATCCTTGGGTTTGTAACAAATTTAATGAATGGTTGAAATCAATGGTTATTAGAATAGGAAACTCTTGGGTAACTTCTGGTAATAATGTCAAACAATTATAGGCACCACCAAATCAAGGTGGTGAGTTAGAATATCTAATTATGTCATCACAAATGTTACTCTGGTAATAAAAAAATATTCACTAATCCATAAAGGATGAAATTGATTTGGGTAATGCACCAAGTTATATGTAAACAAAATGAATGCACATATTTCTAATAATCATGACAAACAAAAGTGAAAATGTACTAGATATATATCAAAACATGTGTAATGTAAAGTGCATACATAAATCGTGGATGACTAATTCAAAAAGTTGCAAATGACACAGTATAGTGACCAACATGTATGGTAACTAGGAATACAAACAAAACCCATAATGTTATACTTTAACCCTAATCTATCTAACTATTTATATAAAGTGGCGGGTCATTAGACATTAAATTATTAATAGTCCATGGTAAAATCCATAATATAATAACCCTAAGACATAACCCTAGTACTAAAAGAAAAGAATATATGTATGCATATTTTGTGTTGCCCATCGCCAAACAAAGCGAGATTACTCAACACATAGCATGTAATTATCACTAACAACCACATTACCACAAAAGAGGGTAGATTAAAATTAATCTCATCATAGCATCTCAAGATGAAGTATATCATATCTTAAGCCAAAAACTTAGTCCACCTATATCTTATACATGTCAAAGAGATATTACACATCATCGTTAAAGGGATATCAAGACACAACATGTTACATATCACAACTAGTTCACATATGCAATCCATATGTGTACAACAATGGCATACAACCAAAACCTCATGTTGATGTACAAAACAACAAAACCTCCCCTAGACCTAAGAGTACAAGGACGACATGTAGGACTCTACTACAAAACAATAGCATCATAACCAACCTTCTTGTAGCTACTGCTCTTCTTGCTGCTCAGCCTCCGCCGCACAATCTCTACCTCATGGTGCATGACCACCTAAAAGATGTGGAAACCCATGGGGTGTGAGCAACATCTCAGCGAGAGATATAACTGTCTGCCAACATCTATTAGCAGGAAGATAGCATTATTAACATAATGAGAAAATTCAGTTAAATGATATAATCAAAGTAGTTAACATTGATTAAGCAGTTTAGGTATCTACAACTGGTCAGTAGAACATCTTATTCTTTTAGAAGGAAAATGAAGAACATGTATAATTGTTATAAACTAAATAGTATAAGAAATAAGGTAAAGGGTCATCCAATGTGAATTGTATTTGACCCTAAGCAGATATACTACTTGGTTGTATTACATCTTTTATCATTATGCCCTGAGGATTTGAGGCGTACCACTCAAATCTAACTGACCACTGCAAAGTAGAAATTGGTACCATACAGATCTATGGAAGAGACATACTCCATGATCTACCAACACCTCCCAATCAGTATGAGAGGAAACACCATAGAGACGTAACAGTCAATTGTAAATAGAGACATATAGTCAAGCTAAAATATAACACCTAGCCCACCTTGGTACATGGCATGGTGCTCGAGGATAGGCTCATGCATGGCCA
Organism: Alisma plantago-aquatica; assembly: GCA_963693085.1. Lineage (NCBI taxonomy): Eukaryota > Viridiplantae > Streptophyta > Magnoliopsida > Alismatales > Alismataceae > Alisma > Alisma plantago-aquatica. Next base: position 1,541,196,949 of record OY856409.1, read on the forward strand.
TTCTAAAAAGAGGCACAAATGCAATTACACTGGCGTCTATCACATATTACAATATAACATGTGAGGCATGACTGCAACCAATCTCTCTCTCTCTCTCTCTCTCTCTCTATATATATATATATATATATATATCACATTGTGGATGCAAGGAAATACCTCGACTTACACCCAACATATTCAACAATATGCACTCCAAATTTTCTATAGGAATGACTTATTTCACCATCCAACAAGTTATGATGCTGAAGATGAATCTATAGTATAAGGAACCTACATGATTAGGGTTTCACTGTGTTAGTTATGCCAATTAGGTGAATTTAGGCTGCATCATACAAGTTGACATACAAACCCTAATTTTATCTATCAAGCATAAATATGAAACAACTCCAGAAGATATAAAACATATGAAGTATAAAACTTGTCACATCATCTCATGAAATCACTGTCTCACTTCCTTAATCAAGTCCATAAACCTCATCACATGCTATCACTACCATACATGGCCCACATCATTATCAGAGCACTAGGGGATTTCAATCCCTCATCTCATCACTGGAGGATTTTGTTGGATCAAGGGCTCTAGGGGGGGTGAATAGAGCTTCACAAATCTCACAAAATGAATTAGACCTTCAAATTATATTAAGTGCAAAAGCTTAAGCATACAACCAATTTGAAGTCCTAACTAGCAAGCATAGCAAGGATGAGATACAAGGATAACATACACTTGGAAAAAGGGGTTTAGAGTGGTTCCACACTTCAAACTAGAAGTGATTCAGTCCACTACCTAGAGGTGGTTAATATCAAGGTGATGAATCCTCTAGATTCATCCTCACAGTCTCCAATTATAGAGATTTTGTGCCTCATATCGACTAGATTACCCTTGTTTTGGTTTACTTTAAGTATCTCTTTAGTTTCGTGTAAATACTACATTACTAGTGCTAATTACCCTAGTTTCTAGTTTATTTGATCTCATCCTCCCCTACTCACATTCTTTCTCCTCCACAGATCATCCTCAACCATTACCAACGGTCATGACCCCTACAGCTTTGACTCTAATGGTCTCAAGACTGTTTGAGCCCATTCGATCTCAAGACCGTTTGAGCCCATTCGGTCTCAAGACCATTTGAGCCCATTCAGTCTGAAGACTGATAGGCCAACATAGACTGTTTGGAGCCTAAATCAAGCCTGTGTAACAATAAATCAAGATCATGAAGTAGAACAATCACCACAACCATGTTTGCCATGCCACGGCCGTGGCACATCGCCAACAGTGCCAAGTCTCCACCCCCCACGACCGTGCTGGTCACGGCACGACTGTGGTGCATCGCCAATAGTGCCAAGTCTTCTCACCCGCCACGCCTGTGCAAGACGGCACGGCCGTGGGGCTGTAGCCTCACCATGACCGTGGTGTCACGCCACGGCCATGGCACAATGCCACCAGAGCCCAAGCTCTCACCCGCCACGCCCGTGCAAGGCAGCACGGCCGTGGGACAGCAACATAACCACGACCGTGGTGCCTCAACACGGCCGTGGCACGTCATCCCCTACCTCAAGATGCAACTAACCTGCATCTTCAAGCATCACCACGACCGTGGTGTCACGCCACGGCCGTGGCGTGCCACTCAATTATGATTTTATTCGATTTTGACCTAACTCGGTTTTAGCCTCTCGATTTGCCCTTTCAGTTTGCCTTATCAATTTACACCTCTGACTCATTTCACGGTCTCCAGACCATGAGATTCCTCACGGTTTCAAGACCGTGAGAATTCTCACGATCCCAAGACCGCAAGGGATGACACCCACCTGCAAGATTGAGAGATCCCCAAAACCGAATGGGCACGCCATGCCTAAAACGTGAACTCAAAACCGGATGAACCTGGTTACTTTGGGAAATTTGCATAATAAGCCCAGGCAGTCTAAGACACATGCCTAGCCTATAAATAGAAGAGTAGAGGCATGGTCTTGGACAACTATCTCACTACGGCCCAAGGCTGCCGGACTGGGACCAGAGCTGGAAGTCCAGAAGGCTGCTCCACTGCCAGCCCACTTCCACCATTACTCCGCCATAGTTCCACCTCATTCTACTCATGTAATCTCGGAGGTAGACATGAGAATCGAGGTGGAGAGACGGATGCCATCGACCATGACAGAGCAATCCCGGAGACTGCGACGATCTACACCAGGCTGTCACAGATCTACTCTTCTACTCCGACGATGCTTTCTTTCTATCTCTTCTCTTTCCTTGTTGCTCCCTCTATGAGGAGCGAGTAGTTTCATCCACTGGGGTGAATGGACTAGCCCCACTGCCCATGGTTTGTAATCTGTACTAAAATATGTTATCTTTCTGATTCAATACTAAATCGTTTCATACATGCTTGAATGTTGGCCGCGTTCTTATATGCATCTATTGTCTTTCATTGCGGTTTGTCTACGACTGCTCTTGGAACTCGAATACCGATTTAGTGTTGGTTTCTGGTGTGTGTATCCACCGCGCATCCGTTTCGGTATCTAGGAATGCTTCCTGAGGGATGGAGTAAACTCACCTCCATCGTTGCACTTCCGCACTATGAAATGGAATCAGTTGACGTACGAAAGTGCAACCTTGATGGGTCAAGGAACACATTATGCGGAGGGAGTGGTGCAAGGTATTTGACCATTCGTCCGGGAATGGCTGACAATACAACACTCCCACATTTCTCATAGCTATTTCCTCAAAAGAGGGACATTCTATAAGGATACTAATCGAATTGATGATTATCGCTCGCTTGTTAGTTTTCCGATGCACGTTTCACGAGGTTGAGTAAGGTTCTCTCTTCAGAGGCTACATCTCTTCATTGACACGTAGACATGTACTGGATGAGAGTTACTCAACCCGTGAAGGATGTGTGCATTACTCTTGTCCTACAAGACATCATTATTGTATAACATCCATGTATCTTGCTATGATTGGTACAAGTACAATACATGTGTAGTGGTGGTGAAAACCCACATCACCCCAGTGATCCATCATCATTTGCTAATCTTAGATTTTAATCTTCAAACTAGTTTTTATTTTTTCCTTTGCTTTTGCATGTTTTAGGTTAAATAACTCAAATCAAACTCTTAGTCTTAGATGATTAACTTGGATCGATACGAAATGAGAAAAGACACTCAGATTCTTAACGTTGTCCTTTGGGTTCAATCCTAAATCTGTACTATGATAAGGCTTCCACACTCTTTTGGGGTTGGAGCATTTATCTAGCACCAGTTGTAGGTAAAACTAGAGAGAACATCAACTCCCTAGGGTTTTTGGTGCATATTAGGACTTCCATTGGAAGAGTAATCTTTTGGTGTAAGTTCTAGCTCCATAAAAAAATGGCGCTGTTGTCGGGGACAACGGTGTAAGAATTGTCTTTTTCGAATTACGTGTTGATTTAGGTTTCTCTAGGGTTTTTCATTTTCTTTTCAAAAACCTATAAAATTGAAGGACTTAATCTTGCATATCCTCTTGGATTTGAAGTGGTTGGTTAAACTTGATAAACTCATTCTTTGATTTCAGGTACCAAATCTCTTCAAAATGAAGCAGTCAACACCGCCAACCGTTAGATGTCAACTATGTGGTGACTATTCTCATGCATCGATTTACTGCTTCAATGTCCCTCCTCACTACGTGATGGCTCTGCATCAAGTAATCACGAATCGTATAGTTGGGAAACTCAAAGAAGCTTCTTCATACAACTATGGATATAACGCAAGTTATAATCCATATCACCCTGGAGGCTACTACAAAAAACCTAACTATGGTGGATTTCAAGGTGTAGACTGCAATGTAGGAGGGAACCTAGAAAACAATGCAGATCAATACTATGATGAGGAGAGCTACTATCAATATCAACCCAACGGGTGCAGTGAAGGGCCTTTTCATGAAGATCAACACACATTGATGGAAGAACTATGAGCTTTACAGACATCAGTGGCTCAACAACTAGCTGATCATACAACCGTGACCAAGAAGTTGATAGCCGATCTTGATCAACTTACGTGATTTGTCAACACTTCTGACCAACATGTAGAACAACCACAAACTTCAACTAGGCACATCCCTAACCCACATGTTGATTATGACGATGATTATGAAATCATGTGGGATATGCCCCAAGTGAAGGAGAAGGAGTTTCTATTCTTCAAGGTTGAAGAAAGTTGGTGATCAAGATCTCTGAGTGAAGGAGATAGGCAAGGCAGACGTTCAAGAATGATAGGTAATTCTTGGAAGGCCAAAGACTTGAAGATGGAGTGGGTAAGTCCTTGTTGAAGGTTGAAGACTCCCTAGTTCAAGTGGGTAAGTTCCTTCGGTAGGTTGAAGATCCTTGCTTGAGGTATTAAGTCCTTGGATGAATGTGGTTTTGTCTTGTAATCTTATGAATGAATATAAGGGCATCAAGATTGCAAAGTCCTAGTGATGGAGCTAGAAATTACACCAAAAGATTACTCTTCCAATGGAAATCCTAATATGCACCAAAAACCCTAGGGAGTTGATGTTCTCTCTAGGTTTACCTACAACTGGTGCTAGATAAATGTTCCAACCCCACAAGAGTGAGGAAGCCTTATCATAGTATAGATTTAGGATCAAACCCAAAGGACAACGTTAAGAATATGAGTGTCTTTTTCTCATTTCGTATCGATCCAAATTAATCATCTAAGACCAAGAGTTTGATTTAAGTTATTTAACCTAAAACATGCAAAAGCAAAGGCAAGAATAAAAACTAGTTTGAAGATTAAAATCTAAGATTAGCAAATGATGATGGATCACTGGGGTGATGCGGGTTTTCACCACCACTACACATGTATTGTACCTGTACCAATCATAGCAAGATACATGGATGTTATACAATACTGATGTCTTATAGGACAAGAGTAATGCACACATCCTTCACGGGTTGAGTAACTCTCATCCTATACATGTCTATGTGTCAATGAAGAGATGTAGCCTCTGAAGAGAGAACCTTACTCAACCTCATGAAACGTGCATCGGAAAACTAACAAGCGAGCGATAATCATCAATTCGATTAGTATCCTTATAGACTATCCCTCTTTCGAGGAAATAGCTACGAGAAATGTGGGAGTGTTGCAATGTCATCCATTCATGGATGAATGGTCAAATACCTTGCACCACTCCCTCCGCAGAATGTGTTCCTCAACCCATCAAGGTTGCACTTCCGTACGTCAACTGATTCTATTTCATAGTGCGGAAGTGCAACGATGGAGGTGATTTTACTCCATCCCTCGAGAAGCATTCCTAGATACCGAAATGGATACGCGGTGGATACACACACTAGAAACCAACACTAAATCGGTATTCAGGTCCCAAGAGTAGTCGTAGACAAACCACAATGAAAGACAATAGATGCATACAAGAACGCGGCCAACATTCAAGCATGCATGAGATGATTTAGTATTGAATCAGAAAGATAACATCTTTTAGTACAGATTACAAAACATGGGCAGCTGGGCTAGTCCCTTCGCCCCAGTGGATGAAACTACTCGCTCCTCATAGAGGGAGCAACAAGGAAAGAGAAGAGAGAGAAAGCATCGTCGGAGCAGAAGAGTAGATCTGTGACAACCCAGTGTAGATCGTCACAGTCTCTGGGACTTCTCCATTGTGGTCGATGACGTCCGTCTCTCCACCTCAATTCTCATGTCTACCTCTGGGATTACACTAGTAGAATGAGGTGGAACTATTGCAGAGCAATGGTGGAAGTGGGCTGGCAATGGAGCAGCCTTCTGGACTTCTGGCTCTGGTCCCAGTCCGACAGCCTTGGGCCGTAGTGAGATAGTTGTCCAAGACCATGCATCTACTCTTGTATTTATAGGCTAGGCATGTGTCTTGGACTGGTTGGGCTTATTATGCAAATTTCCCAAACCAAGTTCATCCAGTTTTGAGTTCACATTTTAGGCGTGGCCTGCCCATTCGGTTTTGGGGATCTCTCGATCTTGTAGGTGGGTGTCATCCCTTGCGGTCTTGGGATCGTGAGAATTCTCATGGTCTTGAAACCGTGAGGACTATAACAGTCTTGAGACCGTGAGATGAGTCAGAGGTGTAAACTGATAAGGCAAACCGAAAGGGCAAATCGAGAGGCTAAACCGAGTGAGGTCAAAATCAAATAAAATCAGAATCGAGTGGCGCTCCACGGCCGTGGCGTGACACCACAGTCGTGGTGATGCTTGAAGTTGCAGGTTAGCGGCGTCTTGAGGTAGGGGATGACGTGCCATGACCGTGTTGAGGCACTACGGTCATGGTGATGCTGCTGTCCCACGGTCATGCTACCTTGCACGGGCGTGGCGGGTGAGAGCTTGGGCTCTGGTGGCGTTGTGCCACGGCCGTGGCGTGACACCACGGTTGTGGTGAGGCTACAACCCCATGGCCATGCTGCCTTGCACGGGCATGTCGGGTGAGAAGACTTGACACTGTTAGCGATGCACCACGGTCATGGCGTGACCAGCACAGTCGTGGTGGGTGGAGACTTGGCACTGTTGGCGATGTGCCACGATCGTGGCGGGTGGAGACTTGGCACTGTTGGCGATGCGCCACGGCCGTGGCGTGGCAAACACAGTCGTGGTGATTGTTCTGCTTCATGATCTTGATTTATTGTTGCACAGGCTTGAGTTAGGCTCCAAATGGTCTCTGCTGGCCTATCGGTCTTGAGACTGAATGGGCTCGAACGGTCTTGAGACCGAATGGGCTCAAATGGTCTTAAGACCGTTAGAGTCAAAGCTGTAGGGGTCATGAGCGTTGGTAATGGTTGAGGATGATCTACAGAGGAGAGAGAATGTGAGTAGGGGAGGATGAGATCAACTAAACTGGAAACTAGGGTAATTAGCACTAGTAATGCACTATTTACACGAAACTGAAGAGATACTTAAAGTAAACCAAAACAAGGGTAATCTAGTCGATATGAGGCACAAAATCTCTATAATTAGCGACTGTGAGGATGAATCTGGAGGATTCATCACCACACTGAACTTAAGTGTTGCTCATCCCGAGGAACGGAAAAGCCTACGACAGTCGCCAAAAAGCTCGTTCCTTCCGTTATTACCTCATATTCGTGCAAAAGTCAGAATTGTCATGAAACTGAAAAAAATGAAGCAAAACAAAATTAGGGCTAAAATGTCAGAAAACCTTTGAATTGGTGACTGATGATGGATCTGGGGGATTCATCACCACACCGAACTTAAGTGTTTCTGATCCTGAGGAACAAAAACCTTAAAGCAGTCACCAATGAAATTTTTCATCTCATGGTTGCCTCATCCTTATGTCATATCATAATTTTGGTCACGGCTCATAATGATATAGCATCAAGGCTTCCTTAGATCACATAATACATCTTATGGTATCCTCGTTTCTGAGTTCATTTTACTGAACTATTTCCTTCTCACTCTCTGTTGTATTAGTCATGTTTAGAAGTTTTATGAGACTTTGAAAAGACTCGTAGAATCAAGAAAACATGTATATGATTCATCGCTGGTGTTTCTAAGAAAAGGAAAGAGTAGGGGTGTGATCAAGAGATAAGAGTCTCTCCTCTAATTTATTTAAGACTCTTATTATTGGTGGATTCATCAAGGTATTTTGAGTGTTTTGTGCACAACTCTGACTGACTTAGCCTTACACCCGATTTTTTTTGCTAAAGTTAACTCAGACGTGTGTATAGGTTGGCTTTAAGGCTTTTGGCTATTTTACCTCTTCAAGAGGAGGTAAGTGGTCATTTTTGGATCCTTAGGATCTCACTACCGGTCGTGACACATTTGCCTTTGTGAGGGAAGCTAATGTACCGGTCGGGAAAGACCTTTATCGGTTATCCTTATTCAGGGCACCACTCTCATGTTTTATTCACACTCTGACTTTTATTCATTCTCACTTGGCTTAGGAGAAAGGGAATTTTTGGATTTTTGTAAATTTGGTCTGCCAGACCTCTTTTTGGAATCAGGGTAGATTTTTCATCAACCTTGGTATGTGCACAATCATCATGGTATACTCTTTGAATCAAAGTGAGAAGGTGATACGCCCCTGTTATGTATTGAGGGGTATGGAAGAAGTGGTATTGGAAATAGAGGTGTGGTGTACCACACCAAACTTAGAGTTCGACAAAGGTGTGGTTTACCACCCCGAACTTAGAGTTTGGCGGAGGTGTGATTCACCACATCGAACTTAAAGTTTGGCGATGTTCTAGTTTTCACTAGAAAGGAGTGTGGCATGCCACACCGAACTTAAAGCTTTGGCATGATTGGTGGGTGGAAAGGTATGAAAATGAAGGAAGAAGTGTAGAAGAGAGTTCGGATCATAATGCAGTTTTCTTAGTGATTCCATATGATAGGTTCCTTTTCTCCATCACACTTTGTTCAAAAAGTGACAAGATAGAACTTCAAATGAGAATTCCATACAGCAGATCCATTATTCAATTAGAGGTGTGATGCATTTAATCTATCTTAGAATTATTGAGGCTTATCATTCTTATGGAGTATATGATATTAAGGTTCATAGAATATACAAGATATAATCATTTATCAGTTAGTTTTAAGCATAGGTTCCTTGAGGATTTGCAACGAAAAGAGGTGATGACTGCGGATTCGAGAAGCAAAAGCCGACTAGGTAAAGGCTTTATTTTAAGAAGGCTACGAAAATGCGGAAAAATTATGAGAAAGGAGCTAGAATGGAGAAATAGAAAATAGTAAAGATAGAGGGTGGAGTTAGAAACATACCACCCACCCTCCACCTCGAACTTATGAGTTTTCTTATTTATGATCAAACACTAAGCTCGAGATGGAGGGGAAGAGTTGCGCAGTATTCACCAGGTGGTCCTCATAATTGGAAGAAGGTCCCACAAAGATGCTTCATGAGGGTCGGAACTGAGAGCAAGGAAGTGGCACAGACAACTTGTGGCAACTCAAATGGGTTTTCTGGATGACTTGGAAGCACATTTCTTTCACCTCTTTGTCCATCCAGAAGAATCCAGAGACCTTCCCCCATGAGTGGGGGAGGTGGAATATAAGCAATAGAGACTTGATGACTGCGAGTAATTGAGGTATTGCCTATTTGTGTCCTCTATTTGTGGTTCACCCTCAAAGTTCAAAGTAAAACTGCTTTCTTCAAAATCTAGAGCAGTTGATTGAGGGTCGGCCACTTGGACTTCCTCCTGTCCTGGATCGGGTGGCAGATCCGGTTCAGGCTTCATTTCGTCACCTGGATTTTCTTGTGTAGGATGTGGTAGCCAGGATGACGTTTCTTCAACAGAGGAGTTATTTTGATAAGTATCATCATCTTTATCCATGTGGAAATTGATAAGAGTGTCATTCTTCTTTTCAAGATTTTGTTCAGAATTTTCCTCGTAGAACACCCTTAATTCATCCAAGTAGCTGGAAGAGGATTCGACTGGTAGAACGAACTCTTGCTCAGGTAAAGGAATCATGGGATTCTAGTGTCGAGGTTCCAAATATGTTTCTTCATGGGAGGGATTAAAATATTCCATTTCTAAGTTAGGTTGTTGTTCCAGTACTTATTCATGGTATTCCTCTAGTTTTATTAAGTGCTCAGGAAGAGTCAATACGAGAAGAATGAAAACTTATGCAGGTAATGGAAGTATCTCATTCTCTTGAATATGTGGTAACTCATGAGGAGCTTCTTCATAGGGATGAGTTGCTATAAGAGGATAGGTTTGTGGCCTGGTCTCCTCCCACATGTCCTTTTTGTTATTACAAAGGTCTACGGAAATATCATAATCCATTCCAAAATTAAGAGATGGTTCATGTTTCTCTTCATAGTGCACTATCAACTTGTTCAAGTGACTAGAAGGAGACTTAATAGAAAGATCATGCTCTTGTTCGAGAACTGGCTCTGTCTAGACTTCTTGTAGAGGTGGTAGCTCTAGTTACACCATCTCATGGAAAAGGTCGATCATAGATTCATCATGAGATCCATCCTCCTCCCATGATTCTTTTTCATCATCAGGGTCAGTGAGAATAGCATGATCCATTTCTGAGTCAAGATTTTGATCAGTTCCATCCTCAAAGTTTGTGTCTGGATCAGCCGAATGATCAGAAATTTCTTCATAAGGACAAATCAGATCATGTTCCAGTAATGGGGTTAGTTGAGTCTCTTGCGTAACAAATATCTCCTCATTCAAATCAGTCATATATTCCTCTGAGTCTGACTGTGAAGGAGTGTAGAGTTCTTGTGACATAAACCCTTCTTCTATGGATTTCATTGATGAGACAGCTGAAGTTGAAGAGATTTTGTCATTGAGGGAGTCGAACATTACTAATTGCTCCTCAATAGTTGGATCTGGGTCTATGAAGTCAGAAGGTAAGTGAGTGTTGAATTTTATCTCCAATTGATCTCCTGAATGTAGAGAATCCCCATATTGGCTACTCAACCTTCCCTCTAAGAGCATAGTGCATGAATCATTATCTGAGTCAGACCTTGGCTTGGAAAATAATTCTTTCCCTTGTGACGTTATGAGGAAATCATCTTTGAGTTCAGTTATTAGCTCTGAGGATGATTCCTTACCTTGCACTGACGCTTGAAGATTATTGGAAGAATAAGGAAAGGGGGTAGGATGATGGAGGTGGAGAGCTTTACATGGATACAAGGGATATCTCTCTTACAACAGATCTTAACTCACTCATATTTACATATTTGAATTGAAAGTAGAGAGAGAAAGGGGATCAAAGGTGTGCAACACTCTCAACTAAGCTAGAACCAAGCATATATGGAATGAGCAACCTTGGAATGAACTCCAAGTGGTCCTATTTATAGCTGGGGGTTCCCCTTTGAGTTGGGGAACACTTAGGGTTGAATTATAGCCATTTTTGCACAAGGAAATAGATTTATTTTCATCCAAACAAGTCACCAACAATTATAATCATTTTTTCTACATTTTCTGTATAGTACATCCAGTCGAGATTCAATAAAGGTAACTTGACTAATCAGGTAAAAGACAAAACCAATTTTTAAACCATCAGTCGAGTTTGTCCTGCGGAAACTCGACCGACCAATGAAAATAGCATTTGGTCAGTAACCCAATCAATCAAGTTCTGTGAGTGTACAACTCGACCGATGCACTCTTTAGAGAATTGATCCAGTGGATTAGTCGATATTATAACTCGATCAATCAACAACATGTGATCAATTTTCTAAAGTTCTTAAAAAGTGATTAAAACTTGGTTCTAAGTGTCCCACATAATTTTCTCATCTTAGTTACAAGTCATATCATCAATACAAGTGATTACAAAATTCTTCTAAGGTCATTTACATGGATTTCCTAATTAGCACACTTGCATTGCTTTTGACTTGAACTTTGACAAGCTAGGGCTTGTGTAATTTGATCCTTTTCATATACCTAACACCTGAAATCAATCTTGAATACACATATTAGATACATATGAATGGCATGGTTAAGTCATTATCAAAATATGGACAATGTATAACCTCTAGGCCAATAGATTTCACCTCACATTTGGCATTTAGCCTCTAACAGGTCATAGGACCAATCAAATATTTCACGTACATGATCATTATCTCATCATGCCTCAAAAGGCATATAATCATTACCTTGTGTCACCTCTATCACACCATAACATTCACTAGCTATGTTATTCATTTCACCTATGAGGTTTGGGTTACACAAGTAGGAGAGAGAAAACATCATCTCAGATTATGCATTCAAGCATCTCAACAAGTATATGATGCACTAGAAGTTAGGGTTAGGGTTTCTTATATAGTCGATCGGGATTTCTATACAATAATCACCATTAAACCCTAGATACATCATCTTCCACTTTCTTGGAGCATAGTAGGTTTTAAATTCATAGTTATGATTATTCAATCAATCACTTCATATCACTAAGTATCAATAAATCATGGATTAAGATGTAACGACTGACATGATTAAGATATGTGTAACAACCATCAAGGATATCACATGTGTAGAGACTGTTAGCAAAGGTTTTACCCATGTGTAGCGACCTACTACACATCACCATATATGTCGTAACCAAAAAAACAACCAAAGCTCATGTTGTGACCAAAGAAAACACAAAGAGTAGCGACCAACCAAAGCCAAAATGGGCGTTGCAACCAACATAGCATAGGTGGAGTGACCCGCTACACACAAACATGTATTACGACTAAGAAAAGGATGTCTAGTGACCATAGGCTATTAGGGCTAGCCATGTAGTGCCCGCAACACCTCTCTTAGCATGCATTAACCAATTCCCACCAAGGTGCTTCGACCACAACAAAGACCAATCGGGTAACGACCCAAAACAGATCTGATGAGCAACGATCAAACATCTCATTCACTAAGGCTAGTGTTTGTTGCACCCGCAACAACCCATCAAACCACTTGTAGCAACCATAAGCATCAAAGTTAGTGTAACGACCGTCAAGGTCAATCTACCTCAACAACACATAATCCTCCTCAAAATAGGGATAAACCATGATCAAAATAGATGATGAACAACAAGAAAACCAAGTGTCGTCTAAGGGAAAAACTCCATGCAAGGATGGAAAGCAAAACCCTAAAACCAATGTCACCAAGGTGAACATGGACAACCATGATGATAGAAGGAAACCCAATCATCAAACTCATGAAATCAAAGATAAAAAAATCAAACCTCATATGATGGTCGAGCCATAACATGGTGATACAACGAGAGATCATACTGCATGTCAGAATCAACAACTCCTACTTCACTTACCAATTGGATACATGAAATTAGGGTTTAGGAGAAGGAGTAATCCATACAAGAATACTACACAATCATAAATCCTAGATCATGTCAACATCATCTTAATATCATTTTTTAGAGATTAGAACAACAACATGCAATCAAGTATATGGTGCAAATAATAGAAGAGGGGGAAGTTATATAACCCGCCATATGAAGAGATCAAGCTCCAAGATCACATTCTACAAAGGAGAAGAAGAACTCCAACTTGGATGAACTCCTTAGCCACAAGATCACATTAAGAAGAGAAGAAAACACCAATGTTAAAGGGAAGATCAAGAAGGGGTAACTCAAGCCCTAGGCCAAATAAGAAGAAGAAATAAGAGAGCTTCTATTCACATAGATACCACCATGGCTAACCATAGTCTCCAATCTTTGAGAAGAGAAGACCTTCAAGATAGAGACCATGGTTGTACCATAGTCTCATGGACAACATGGGAAGAAGAGAGGTAGGGTTTCAAAGAAAAACATGATCAAAGGTGAAGAACCACTTACCAAGAAAAGGAATTACCAAGGATCACCACAAGGAGGATGATCAAGCACAATATCACACCACTTGCAAGGATGATCAGCCATTAAAGCTCCAAGATCATCCCTCTCAAGCTCCACCAAGCTCCAAGGTCGGTCAAGAAAGGAAGAGTAAGAGGAGAGAACTAAAAGGATTGCTCTCATGTTGAAGAGAGATATTATATACTCATGGGGTAGTAGGAGGCAAAGATATAATGTGTCAAGATGTTAGGGCATCAAAAAGACACTTGGCCCTCCAAGAATCGGTCATGCATCCAAACATGCAAAAGAAAAGTTAAAACTAAAGTGGTGTAGCAATCACTTGATCTCCAAACACAACATGATCGAAGTAGACACTTTGTAGTGGTTGCAACAGATCTCAAAACCCATGTATTAACTGCAACAAAAGTAAACCAAAAGTGTTGCGTCCGCACACATCATCAAGGCAAAACCCTAGAGACCAAAACACATGACCAAGGCACTACGTCGAAGCAAATCATGCAAGACATGGTGTATCAGTTGAAACACTTCTCAAGACTCAACATCAATGTCACTACACCGGTCGCTACTCTCAAGAAATATACATGCTTGACACCATTATCCCTACAACTTATGCAAACCCTAAAACCACCTCAAGATGCCACCTCATCAACCAAGGCCGAAATAGGCCCCCTATAACATTATCTTCTCTCTCATGATGTTAAGACACAACAAGAACTCTCTACATGTGATAAATTGCAAAATAAACACTCAACATGAGTAAATTGCAACCTTGTCCAAAACTAGCACATATCTAGCAAAGATAGCTCAAACATCAACCAAACAGGACCAAACTGAAAACATAGACTTGTCACATGTTATTAAGTCATCTCAAAAGAATAGACTAAGGTTTAAGAATCTCATTACGCAAAGAAAACACAATCAAGCATTAAGGTAGGTCAGGGGCCTTACAACCATAAACCCCTAACAAGGATTTCAACCCTAAAATATTACACAAAAAGAGATTTGTTTGTAAACTACCATATGGATTCCTAAATGCCACAATGATGCTGAAAAATGTTAACTAACACGACTTCCTTCTTCTTCAACTTCTTCACCCTTCTATCAAGGATCAAAACATGACCCTCCACATAAGACACATCTTCATCCAGCTCAATCTCTATCTGATGTAGAGTCAACTCTGTGTCACAGTGACACTTACTCAACAAAAAAACATGAAACACTATATGCAACTTGTGAAACTCAGGTGGCGACTCCAACTTATAGACCACCTTCCCAACATGTGCCCCACAAGATAAGGTCCAATATACCTGGGATTCAACTTACCCTTCCTTCCAAACCTCAAAACACCCTTCCAAGGAGAGACCTTGAGATACACCTTATCTCCCACTTGGAGCTCTAAGGGCCTACTACAATTATCACCATAAGACTTCTGCCTATCTTGTGATGCCTTAAGCTATTGCTGAACCACTCTGATCTTCTCTATAGTATGCTACACAAGCTCAAGACCTAGAAGCTAATATTCTCCAGTTTCATACCAGTGCAAAGGAGATCTATAATGTATCCCATATAAGGCCTCATAAGGTTCCATGCCAATGCTCCTATGATAGCCGTAATTGTAGCAAACTCTAACAAACTGAGTGCACATCCCAACTTCCCAAAAATTGCAAAGCACATGCTCTCAATAGATCCTCCAAGGTCTATATAGTCCTCTCAAACTATCCATATGTCTGCGGGTAGTACGTTGTACTGAACCTTGATTGTGTACCCATAGCTGCATGCAAACGTTCCCAAAAATGACTGGTGAACTAAGGACCTCTATCTAACATGATGGTAGTTGGGATACCATGCAAGCGTACTATCTCATCGACGTACACTTGTGCACACTTCTTTGTTGTATATGCTGTCTTTATAGGATGGAACTACACTGACTTAGTCAACCTATCCACTATCACCCAGATAGAATCATGATCTTTGGATGTCCTAGGAAGTCCAACCCCAAAGTCCATTATTATATGATCCCATTTCCACTTCAGTATATGCAATCATTACAAAGTCCCTCCAGGCTTCTGATGCTTAGCTTTAACCTGCTGACAAACTGTGCCCTTAGATACAAACTCACCTACATCACTATCACATCTCAAATTTCAAAGCCAATTTAAAACTTAGAATGGGGTTCCTCCTAAATGTTAATAGTTAAGGGGTTAAATAAAAAAGGGACAATACTGGCTATCCTTATATGAAAATTGGATAAGAAAACTTAAACTAAGACTCAAATTTATATTTCACTTTCAAATGTGCATTGTGTGTATCATTTAACTCATGTTAATCCTCTTTTATTTTCTCTCTCCTCTAGAATGTCCATTAAGCATACGAAGAGGTTAAAAAGGGTGACCATGTGAATCTTGAATGATTAATAGAGTATATCTCAAATTTTGACTCAAGAATGTAATAAGAAAATCCTTTTCAAATTATCTCACCATTTAAAAGCATTAATATTAATAGTAATAGCCAATATAAAGTTATGGACCATAATTTGTACAAAAATGAAATCTAATTGCATAGGAATATTCTACATCTTAAAATACACCTATGGTCAAATTTGAACTCATTTGACCCATGTTTGTCCCTCCAATTTATTTAGGAGAGGCTTGAATATAGTTTGTCCTAAGTTTGAATATTATTTCATTTAGTGCAAGCAATTAACCCTATGGTTCATTTTATTTGAACGGTCATGTGTTACTTGTATTTAATTTTCATAACATGTGCTCATCGAATAGTTGATATATGATCCACCCTTGATCCGATGGCCCAGTGATCGTCATCAACCTCTGTGATTCTCGCAAACAGTAGGCATGCATTTTATAGTGTTTTGATCCGCGACCTCTTTCTCCCTCAATTGTGCACCATTTCTCTTGATTCTTTCACCCATGAGACTATAGTGTCAAGAGGGACCCAGAAAGGCATTACTCACCCCTCATCTCTCCCTATGAAAGAAATGCCCAAATTAGGCTCTCCATAGACTCTCCACCCCAAGATCGCAGAGGGTGTTATGACCCATTGCTTGCCTATATAAGGCATTGAAGAGCACCGCCAGATAGAAGACACTCCTCCTCCTCCTTCAATTTCATCATTTTTTCATGGGAAATCCCAGACCTACTCATCCTTCTTCTACGCCAATAGAAGTCTAGTGCACACCTTTCTGATCACCCCACTCAAATTAACACACGGGTAAGCATCAGAACCTCTCCTTTGATTTAGCTCCACCAATATGTCGTGTGATTGCCCCAAACGGTGTACCCTATAGCCTCCTTTTAGGTCACTACTGGATCTAGTCTCCAATAGAAACTTGGTGACTCCTTATTGATGAAAACTCCCCCAATGTGTTTTCCTGAACTCTCTAACTTTTTCCAACCTTCGATGGCACTCCTATCAAGATCTATGTGTGGTTTCGATCTTCTATGCTCATTTTCCTATTTTTCTTTGTCCTATGTGTAACCAATGACTCCTAGGTCATTTGCTTTAGGATACAATTCTCTCCGCTATGGTTCATCTCCACAAATTTGTTCACATGGTTTACATGCTCTGTCCCAAAGTTTCCCTTAGTTCACACTGACCCGATGACATTCCAACCATGTATGGAGAAAAGATGGAACCCCAGTCCACCCCAGAGCTCGTGAATCAGCTCGACACATTCTTTGGGGTGTGGAGAAGTCACCGGTGGCGTCAACACCTTGTGAGAGGCTCAATTCCTCAACATTTGATTGGAGATTTCCTGGCTCGGTGGAGCTCCATGGAGCTGAGAGTAGCAAGGAACAATGGCAAGGGTGATGTTACCCCTCTACCCTAGCTATTTTAATTGGCCAATTTTTTGGGGATGGGTTTTTGTGTCTTTTAACCCTAATCCCTGGTGCTTTTCCTGCCTGGTCAAGTTTTGAGAGGGCCATGCCATGTTTCTAGCTGTTACTAGGTCACCTCAGACAAGGACAAATGCTGAGTTGGAATTTCTGATTGTGTGGATTTTAATTGGTCAATTCTTTTGAAATTCATAGTAAACCAACACTTTATGAGAAAATCATGAATAAATAGTCATTGGAGAGGGTTTTTTTGAGAGGAATACAATTTTATGGTCTTCAATCTATGACTTGCCTTTTTGTTCTGGTGTTTTATTAGAAACCCTATTTGGACCCATGAAACCCTGATTATGTGTTACATGTAATTGATATGACCTAAGTCAACCAAGCTTTTCCAATTTAGTGATGTTGATCAGTGAGATTAACCCTAATGAAATTAAACCCTATTTCACCCTAATTCAACCTAGGATCAATACAATATATTATTTATGATGTTTTATAATTATGACTAGGTGTTTAGAGCCCAATCAAGATAAGAGGAGGTTTGACCTAGATTTGACTCAAGGATCAGAGAGGATATCTTAGGATCATCTTTGCTATAAGGTAAATGGGTCATGCTATTGAGAACAAGTAGTTATGATTGTTTGCATGTTAAGTACAAAGTAGACATAACTATTGCAAGTTTAATGTTTTAATCATGACCACTCTGTATTATTGCTTGATGATTGCTATATGATATGCCCTATTTTTAAAATGTTCATTGTGATTAAAGTTATGATTTATGACTCATGAAATCAATGTTAATGTTCAAGAGGGAGAAATCCCATTATGTTAAGAGATCATGTCCATATGGAGAAATCCCATAATGTTAAGTTTAAAGATCATGTTAAATGTTAATGTCATAATTAATGATCAAGTTAATTGGAATTGAAATAGTCTTTATGTGCTCCCGAATCATAGACCTTAAGGGGTCGTCAAGGGCTTTCCTAGCATCAAGGGCTTTCCTAGCAATCATGTACTTCCAAGGGGGCGTCATAGAGGGATGCATACAGTTACTTTTTGATTCCTCATGTTAATAATGATATAAGAATTCTTATAGTAATTCATGCCAAGTTTTCTTACACGTCAAGTATATTTACTTTGATCAAATTATAAAGTGTCAGTACCATTTACTGATGTGTTATTTTTTTCCTTTGCATGGTTGGGGACGTGATGTCCCTAGGAATTGAAGCAAGTAAGGACTCAAGAGGAGAAAGAAAGGATTATAAGACATTCTAGACATATCTGGTAGGGTTCCATCCATACTAGGTGATCCAATCATTTAGACATGTCTATCTTTATGAATATTTCTTCATGTTTAGAAAAGTTTAGGTATATCATAGAGCTCAATTATAGTTTCCTATTCAAAAGAATAATGTATGAATCTCGATGGTGAATTATTTATTCATTTGCTATGATTTCATAAATGTGACATCCCCCTCTAAGATAGAGGCTTCCGCTCATATTAAAAAGGTGGGGTGTTACAATCATGCTTCAAGTCTGGCCACCAATACATATCTTTCAAATTCTGATACATCTTAGTGCTTCCTAGATGCATAACATACATATATGAGTAAGCCTCTTCCAGAACCAACATCCTCATATTATCAACATCTAGCACAACTGCCCTACCATGATAACACACACCCATCATATGACTCACAGAAGCCATCACACTTCTCGCTACCAAACTGCACTCGAATCTGTTGTATCGCAGTATCATTTTATTGTGTTTATATGATCTGCTGCCTCAATGTAGGATTCACATGTAACTGTGCCAACAGTCTTGCTAGAAAATACACCTCCCAACATACATTCATCTTATGTAAGAATACCAACATGTCTCTCTTATTGCACACTAAGGAACACAACTATACCTAACTAATGATGACAAATAAGAATCCCTGTTCAAAGCACCTGCCACCACATTTTCCAAATCTATTTGCAATCATAATCCCTGATTAGCTCCATCCTGCATCGCTGTCGCATGTTCAGCTCGTGTTTCAAGAAGATGTACTGTAGGTTTTTGTGGTCGATGAAGATTTGACACTTCTTGCCATAAAGGTAGTGTCTTCATATCTTCAGAGCATGGACTAGTGCCACCAACTCCATATCATGTGTCAAATAGTTCTCCTCATGTTTCTTAATCTCTCACAAAACAAAAGAAATCATGTTCTTATCATGCATCAACACACAACCCAAACCATTCTTGGATGCATCACAGAAAACAATATAACCATTTCCTTGCTCTGGCAGTACTAACACTGGTCCATTGATCAACTTCTCTTTCAAAAGCAAAAAGGAACGTTGACACCTATCATTCTATACAAACAACACACCCTTCCTTTTCAACTTTGTTAGGGGTAACACCATTATATTGAAGCTCTTGATGAACATTTGTAATAGCCCACCAAACCTAAGAAGTTGCAAACATCCATAGGTGTCTTTGGGTTTTCCCACTCTAACAATGATTCTAATTTCTTCAGGTCTACATGGACTCCTCTAGCATATATCATATGCCCAAGGAAAGCTACCTTCTTCAGCAAAAACTCACACTTGTTGAACTTCGTGTACAGTTGACATTGTCTCAACAAGGTCAAAGCTTAACATAGATGTTGCTCATGCTGTTGGCTATCTGTGGAGTAGATAAAGATGTTGTCTATAAACACTACCACAAACTAATCTAGAGACGGTCTGAACACCCTATTCATCAAGTCCATGAATGTTGTTGGTGCATTGGTTATCCCAAACGGCACAACCATGAACTTGTAGTGACCATACCTTATCCTAAAAGGTGACTTTGGTATGTCATCCACCTTGATCCACAACTG
This sequence comes from Alisma plantago-aquatica, assembly GCA_963693085.1. NCBI lineage: Eukaryota > Viridiplantae > Streptophyta > Magnoliopsida > Alismatales > Alismataceae > Alisma > Alisma plantago-aquatica. The sequence continues at coordinate 1,541,216,939 of OY856409.1, forward strand.
ATGATAACCTAACCTCAAGTCTATCTTGGAAAACATTGTGGCACCTCACAACGGGTCAAATAGATCATCTATTCATAGCAAAGGATACATGTTATTGATTGTCACCTTGTTCAGTTGTCGGTAATCAATATAAAACCTCATTGGTCCATATTTCTTCTTCACAAATAGCATGAGGGCACCCCATGTAGACGTGTTTCGTCTAATAATAATTTATCAAGCATCTCTTACAACTTTTTCTTTAGCCTTTGCATCTCAGCTGGTGCCATCCTATATTGTGTCTACACTATTGGTTGGGTATTGGGAACCAGTTTGATCTCAAAGTCAATCTCTCTAGAAGGGGGAACAGTTGGGAACTCATATGGAAACACATAATCTAACTCACAGATGACTATCACTTCTTGGATACTAGGACTCCTTGCCTTGGTATCCACCACATGCGTGAAGAACGCATCACAACCCTACCTCATCATCCTCTCTGCTATCATCACCGATACTAGATGCATCAAAAGAATATTCCTATCACCTTGGAATATCCATGAAACATCACCATCAAAAAATGTCACCACCTTGGAACTACAGTCCAAGACCACCTGATACTTCTTCAAAGTATCCATCCCAAGGATCACATCAAATCTATGCATATCAAGTGGTATATGATCCACTTGAACGTTGCATCCTAAGAAAGAAAGAACACATGATGGAAACACCTCCCACAACTCGGTGGAACCAACCAAAGGGGTTTCTAAACAAAGACTATCATGTCTACGACAAACATGCAAAGAACATCTAACAATAATTTCTCTAGTGATAAAAGAGTGTGTCACACTCGGGTCAACCAAAATAGATATAAAACACAAAGAAGACAAATCAAAATGAAATAACTCCATATAACATGTCACTCCTTGAGGGTTGATTACTCCTTTCGACTGACTCATAGTGTAGAATTGTGTTGTTGCCTGTTATCACCCCCTTCCTCTACTTGCTTGACTAGAAGAACTAGTCTGCAATGCCTGATCACATCCTCTACCACTACCACTTCACTACTTTTGCTGCTACAACCCTTGTTGACTATGCCTCAACTATTGGGTCACCTCCTCATCTTTCATTGGCAGTACGACTTTGTATGCCTAGTCTTTCCACATTTATAGCAAGCCATGCTTCCATACCATGGCCTAGACGGTCCCGTCATTGAAACTTATGCACCACTGTGGGCTGTTACAGACAAAAAGTTATGGCCTCAACTTCTGCTCGATGGCCATTGTGACTGAAATGTCGACCTCTGCTAAGACTGAGGTGCTAAAAACCTAGGCTTGTTGAAGCCTCTAGATGACTGTCCCTGATACTGTGCATGCCTCTTCTTGGCCTTCATCTCATGTTTCTCTACAACTGACCATGCCACCCTCCTGACTCACTCCACAAACATCACAAACTTCTCTCTATTCTCTAAAGATGACACTAACATTGTCAACTCAGTACTCAAACCTTTCTCAAAACACCTAATCATCTCCTTGTCTGCTGCCACCATATGCGAGAAAAACCTTAGAAGCTCCATAAACTTAGCTTCATACTCATTGATCATCATAGATCCATGCCAAATCTTCTCTAACTCGATGATCTTCTCATACAGATAGGTTTCTAGGAAGTACCAACTCACGAACTCCCATCGAGACTCTTCCCAACTGATCACGACTCCAGGCCTTTTCTCCTCATTAATGGCCCACCAATGGATAGCACTCCCCTTCAACATGTACACGACATGCTTCACCTTATCCTCCTTCGAGATGTTAAGGATCTTGAAATCCATTTCCAACTTAGTCAACCACATATCTATGTCAGTTGGGTCCAACATACCAACATACTCCAACGCCCCTACACGTCAAAGCCTCTCAAAGGTCTTCCCTAAATCTTGGGATTCAACATTGGGGACAGTTGCCCTAGGTTGGGTCACATGCATCCTATCTATCATATGCATCATCGTAACCATGAATTGTCCAAACATGGACTGAAAAGTGGGGTTGGCTATAGTTTCTGGGTCGATTTGAGGGATCTTCAACACATCATGGGACCTCTCCTACCTCCTGGAACCACCACATGATGCACCAATACTACTCTCGACAACATGTTCTTCGTGTTCTCCTGACATATCTTCTCTTCTTCTTCTTCTTCTTCTTCTTCTTCTTCTTCTTCTTCTTCTGCATAAGCAGGTTTACAATTAAATATGTCTGAGGACACCAAAACAAACACAAACCCTAGTCCTACGTCCATGTAGACTCAACAAACCTAAAGCTCTATTACCAACCTAACTGTGATGCCCATCGCCACACAAACTATGATTAGTCAAAACAAAACATGGAATTATTACTAATAGTCACATTACCACAAATAGCATAAATTAAAACTGATCTCATCATAACATCTCAAGCTGAAACATGTCATATATCAAGCCACAAACTTAGGCCACATGTATCTTATACATGTCAAAGAGATATTAGTCATCATCATACATGGGCTATCAAGCCACAAACTATTACATATCACAATGTGTCCACATATACAAGCCATATCTATACAACCATGGCATATAGCCAAAACATCATTTTGATGTAAAAACAACAAAAGACTCCCCAAGGAAATGAGTGTATAGGGACGATACATAGGGCTCTGCTACAAAACACTAGCAGCATATCCAACCTTTTGACAACTACTACTCTTCCTGCTTCTCAGCCTCAGCCACATGATCTCTACCTCATCGTGCACGACCACATAAAAGATGTGGAAACCCACAGGGTGAGACCAACATCCCAGTGAGAGATAAAAAATCTCTACCACCATTTATTATAAGCATAGAAAGCTAAAGCGGGAAGATAACATTATTAACATGATGACCAAATACAGCTACATGATATAAGCAAAGTAGTTAACACTGATTAAGTAGTTTAGGTATCTACAACTAATTAGTAGGATATCTTATTTTTTTAAAAGGAAAATGAAGAACATGTATAACTATTATAAACTAAATAGTATAAGAAACAAGGCAAGGGTCATCTGATGTGAATTGTATTTGACCCTAAGAAAATATATTACTCGATTGTACTACATCTTTTATTATTGTGCCTTGAGGATTTGAGGTGTACCACTCAAAATCCATCCGACCACTGTGAAGTTGAAATTGGTACCATACAAGATCTATGGAAGAGCTGGACTCCATGATCTCACCAACACCTCCCAGTCAGTACAAGAGAAAGCACCATAGATACATAAGATTCAATTGCAAATGGTGACATATAGTCTAGCTAAAATATAACACCTAGCCCGCCTTGGTACATGGAACAGTGCTAGAGAACAGGCTCACGCATGGCTGTTCTAAAAAGAGGCACAAATTCAATTACACTACTGCCTACCATAATATCACAACATTTGAGGCATGATTACAAACATCCTCGATATATATTTCAAAATTGTGACGTAAGGAGATACCTCGACTTGCACCTATGCATATTCATCAATATGTGCTCTGCGTTTCCCGTAGGAATGACTCATTTCACCATCCAGCAAGTTCTGACGCTAAAGATGGATCTAGGTACACGGAAACAATATGATTAGGGTTTCACTTTGTTAGTTATGTCAATAGAGTGAATTAAGGCTATAACATACAAGTGGACATACAAACCCTAATTCTTTCTATCAAGCATAATTGTGAAACAACTCCAGAATATATAAAATGTATGAAGTATAAAACTTGTCACATCATCTCAGGACATCACTGTCTCACTTCCTTAATCAAGGTCATCAACATCATCACAAGTTACCACTGCCATACATGGCTCACATCATTATTACATCACTAGGGGATTTCAATCCCTCATTTTGTCACTGGAGGATATCACCTCAGAGTAGGCATTAAGCCTCAAATAGGTCATAAGACCAATCACATAGTTCTTGTACATCATAATTATCTCATCATGCCTCAAAAGGTACATAATTACCTTGTGTTACCTCAATCACACCATAACATTCACTAGTTTTGTTATTCATTTCACCTACAAGGTTAGGGTTACACAAGTAGGAGAGAGAAAACGTCATCTCAGATTATGCACTCAAGAAACTCAACAAGTATATGACACACTATATTTTAGGGTTAGGGTTAGGGTTTCTTATATAACTGATTAGGGATTCAATACAATAATCACTATTAATCCTAGATATGTCATCTCCCACTTTCTTAGATCACATTAGGTTTTAACATCATAGTTATGATTATTCAATCAATCACTCCATAGCACTAAGTATCAACCAATCATGGATTAAGATGTAACAACCAACATGATTAACATATGTGTAACAAACATCAAGGATCACATGTGTAGCATTCGTTAGTAAAGGTGTTACCCATGTTGAGTGACCTGCTAGACATCACCGTATATGCCTTAACCAAAAAACCAACCAAAGCTCATGCTGCTATCAGAGAAAACACAAAGAGTAGCAATCAACCAAAGACAAATGGGCTTTGCAACCAGCATAGCACAACTATAGCGACCTGCTACACACAAACATGTATTACAACCAAGCAAAGGATATGTAGTGACTGTAGGCTATTAGGGTTAGCTAGGTAGAGCCGACAACACCCCATTTAGCATGCATTAACAAACTCAAAACAAGGTGCTTCTACCACAACAAAGACCAACATGGTAACTACCCAAAATAGATCTGATAAGCAACAATCAAACCATCTCATTCACTAAGGGTAGGGTTTATTGTGCCCACAACAACCCATCAAACCACTTGTAGCAACCATAAGCATCAAAGTAAGTGTAGTGAACATCAAGGTCAGGATACCTCAACAACACATAACCATCCTAAAAAAAGGGATAAAACATGATCAAAACAAATGATTAACATCAATAAAACCAAGCATCATCAAAGAGAAAAACTCTTTGCAAGGATGGACAACAAAACCCTAAAACCAACGTCACCAAGGTGAACATGGAAAACCATGATGACAGAAGGAAAGACACTCGTCAAGCTCATGAAATCAGAGATCAAAACCTCAAACCTCATATGATGGTCAAGCCATAACATGGTGATAGAACCATATATCATATTGCATGTAAGAATCAACAACTCCTACTTCACTTACCATTACGTTACATGAAATTAGGGTTTAGGAGTAAGAGTAATCCATACAAAAATGCTACACAATCATAAACCCTAGATCATGCGAACATCATCTAGCACCTTTATATCACATTTTAGATATTAGAATAGAAACATGAAATCAAGTATATGGTGCAAATAATAGAAGAGGGGAAGTCATATAACCCTCCTTATGAAGAGATCAAGCTCCAAGATCACAAGCTCCAAAAGAGAAGAATAACTCCAACTTGGATCAACTCTTTGGACTTAAGATAAGCTCAAGAAGAGAAGAAAACACAAAGGTTAAAGGGAATCTAAAGAAGGGGTAACTCAAACCCTAGGCAGAACAAGAAGAAGAAAGAAGAGAGTTTCTATTCACATAGATACCACCACGGCTAACCATGGTCTCTGATCTTTGTGAAGAGAAGATCTTCAAGATAGACACCATGGTTGCACTAAAGTCTCATGTCCCAGAGGGGAAGAAGAAAGGTAGGGTTTCAAAGAAAAATGTGATCAAAGGTGAAGAACCACTTACCAAGAAAGGAATCACCAAGGATCACCACAAGGAGGATGATCAGCCACCAAACCTCCAAGATCAGCGCTCTCAAGCTCGACCAAGCTCCATCATTATCCAAGCAAGAAAGAGGATGAGAAGAGATCTAATAGAAATGCTTACATGTTGAAGAGAGAGCTTATATACTCATGGGGTAGGAGGGAGGTAAAGATATGAGGTGTTAAGATGTTAGGGCATCAAAAAGACACTTATTCCTCCAAGAATCGACCATGCAATCAAACATGCAAAAGAAACGTTAAAACCAAAGTGGTGTTTTTACTACTTGGTGTTCAAACACAACAGGGTCAAAGCAAACACTTTGTAGTGGTCACAACACATCTCAAACCCATGTATCGACCATGACAAAAGCAAACTAATAGTGTTGCGGTCGCAACACATCATCAAGGTAAAACCCTTACAGCCAAAACACATGCCCAAGATAGTAGGATGATGCAAACCATCTAAGACATGATGTATTGGTTGAAGTACTTCTCAATACTAATCGTCAAGGTCACTACACTCGAGAAACATACATGGTGGACACCATCATCCCTGCAACTCATGCAAACCCTAAAACCACCTCAAGATGCCACCTCATCAACCAAGGCCTAAACAAGGCGTCCCATAGCATCATCTTATCTCTCATGATGCTAAGGCACCAGACACACTCTCTACATGTTAAAAAATTACAAAATAAACCCTCAACATGGGTAAATTGCAATCTTGTTCAAAATCTAGCACATATCTAGCAAAGATAGCTCAAACATCAGCCAAAAAGGACCAGACTAAAAACATAGACTTGTCACATGTTATTAAGGCATATCAAAATATTATATAAAGGTTTAAGAATCTCATTATGCAAAGAAAACACAAACAAGCATTAAGATAGGCCAGGGGCCTTACAATGTCATACCTTGATCTCTAAAAAATGATAGTGATAGTAATCATGATGTGATATGTTGAGGTCCTTGTGCCTAATCAAGTTCACTCCATCAACTTAGTGGTTGTTATATAAATGACCCTAAAGGTAAATTCACTTATGGAAATTGTTCATTGAAGGGATACCAAACATCATGATAGTAGGATGGAGAGACCTCCTTTACAATGTAGGTAATCATAATGAATTCAAATTTTTAATATCATCCTCAATCTTAGTATAAATTCCCTAAGCCAAAACATGATATGAGAACATTACATAGACTTGATGGATGGAGTAATATAAGGCCATGTTAGGTTTTGTGTATAACTGTGATGTGAGTGTGTTGTGCTAGGATTCACTACATTAACTCTATCTAGTGAAATGCAAACATAAATTAGTTAGAAATCATAGTTTAGTATATATCGATCTATAACATGGTGGATTTTGGGGACGAAACCCTCTTTAAGGGGTGGAGTGCTATAATCTACCCAAAATCTAGTATTATAACATAATGTTCTCTTATCCTAGAACCCTTTTCAATATGTTAACACTGTGTCCTTTTCCCCTAAATTAGAAGGTATTAGGACTACTGGAGTTCAATAAAGTCATGAAACTATATTTGTTTATTTGTGTAAAGTTTTAAAACAAATTAACCAATTACTTTTACAATGGGTTTAATCTTATAAGAACACCATTTATTAGTTGTTGACTCTATTTCAACACTCTAAAATAATCATATAATTATATTATGAAATAATTTAGATTGATAGGACTTATGGTATCACAATCGACTTAGTGGGAGTAAGTGTATGATGTGAGCACTTAATATTAAATAGTGAAAATGAATGCATAATGTATATAAAAGAGTATACTAAAGACTCCTAATTTGCATGCCTTTAATTTGTATGGTAGACAAATATTATTTTCTTTGTCAATTAAATTAGTATTGAAAAACCTTTATTAACCTAGTTTTTAATAGTTGTATTTGATTAAGAAACTAAATATTTCCTAATTTTTTTTCTCCCCTCAATGTAACGCCTCATGAGTTACTCCTTCCCCTTCATCCACACTACCTTAGCCTTGGGCACTGATAGCAGCAACAAGCGGGACAGTCTCCCTCTTCCTCCTCTTCCTTCTTCCTCAATCTCTCTCTGCCTCCCTCTCTCTCATCCTTCTCTGCTATTTCTCCTCCATGTTTTCTCTCTTCTCTCATCTTCTCACCATCCCTAGCCGCCACTGCTCCCTTTTTCCGCTCCTAGCACCAAGCGGTCAGTGGAAGGAAGACTATCACCACTCTTCATCTCCTCCATCCCTCCCTCCATATTCTCAAACCCAGAACCCTAGTTCCCACAACTCTCTCTCTCTCTCTCTCTCTCTCTCTCGAACCAATAGAAGGGTGGGAGAAATCCACATCCATGGTTGTCGTGGTCTCTGCCATTTGTAGAACTACTACCACTCTACATACCACCATCAGTTTTCCAAACCTGACCTCCCCGTCATTGGTATCCCTCTGTCCATAGTAACAACTTCCATGAATGGGAGCATCACGCCACAATGTGTCGCCACCTCCTTCCTTGGATGCCATCAGATCTAGTTATTGTGACAAATTCTATTTCTACTACATTCTCTACCATTTTCTACCCTCCATTGTTCCTCCTCCACCTCCCACCTTCATGAAACCCAAACACACAATAGCTCTGTGATCTCACCGATGAGACCCAATATGACACTACCTCCTACCTTCTTGCCACCTCCACAACTCCAAACTCATTCTGAACTACATTACCTGGTCTATCACACCCCAAGAATGATGATGGCATTGTCCTTCTTGTGCCCATTCTTCTCCTTCCTCTTCACCCTTTAAACTCCACTCTGCTCCAACTAGCTTGAAGCATCCACATAATTTTGTACAAGGATCATGTGACATTGGATTCATATGCAATTAGACCTAGCCTTTGTGTACAATAATGACGGCCTCTCGTAGATAAACTATGTTTGGTCATATTTGACAACATCAATGGAGCCTAACGGACGAATCTCAACCATAGCCTGGTATTCATGAACCAGTCTGGAAGCAATAGTCTAGTACCAATAGAACATTAATAGATACATGTTAGTAGTACCTTCTTTAGAATCTGTTCTTTCATAACTTCAATAATCGAATCAATGGAGATGATAGAATAAATGAAAAATATTAGTTAGATTAGACTGTGAGTATTGTGGACAATTGAGATAATCTTAGTTATATCCTTAGGCTTTTAACGATTTAATATGTGTATGTACGTGATTGTATCAGTATATGCATGATCTATAAGGTAAACTGAAACCATGTAGGCTTATTATCAATTAAGTTATTAATCATAAAATTGATATGGGTTAGTTAATAATATCATCAACACTAACTATTCAGAACTACATAATTGCATATACATGTATATTAACTTATAGATCACATGCATGCATTATTCAATGGTTATTCACAATTTGACTCATCCATTCCATTTTTGGGTACTAGACCATCTATCTAAAATAAGTGGTAGGTTGTTTATACGTTATGTACCCAACAAAATGCACGATCACATTACATTCCATATTTATGTAAATATTCATACTTGGATATGTGACTTTAATAATTTCTCCAATATCAACTACAACATTGAACTTTCTTTATTCAGCCTTATCCATTCATCTTTACTGATTGATACTAGTCAATGTATGTGGTGATATATTATCCATTTGTTAGGGGAAGGCTAGAAATTCTATAGAGTGATATCTCAAATCAAAAACTGGGTATTAACCAAGGTATTAAGGATGTAAAACTTAGTGATGGTAATAGTTTATCAATTTAATTGAATACCTTATATCCACATATATGTATACTGTATATATTTGATGACGATTGGAGGAATACAAATCAACACCAACATGTATTTGTAATCTTAAAATATTTAGACTCACATGTACAAAGGTGAATCTTAGAAGGAAAAATTATAAATAAAGGATCATATATTCACTTAATAATGTTAAAAATCCTAATGTCTAACTATATGATCAAAACTAGGATAAGAAAGATATATATCTACAATATAAATGTATACACATATTCACTTTAGTCTGTGCTACATACATAATGTGTTCCTAGTATGATTACTCAAACTTTCTGGAGATCAATTATTCCTATTAAACTAACCATTAATCATGAGGTTAAGGTATGTTCTCTTCCCTATTTAAATTGGGCATTGATATGACTAATATTTCCCCATAATGAGGCATCTCTTAAAACAACTACTCTTTTTTCTCACTTGTTGAAATCACATTCTATCATTTGAAGCTTATTGTTACTCTTTTGAGATTTTTGTTACTATGATGTATTGGGTCAGTGACCCACCTTCTACTGTGCATGAATCTTGCCAACAAATGATGCTACTTGCCACTTTATTTTACATATATTAGATAATCAGACTAGATAACTATTGTAAAAGCTTATGCATAACCATTATGGCGTGCTTTTCTGCCAGTGTTGTGCTTTTCCACCTCAATATAAATAGATGAGTGTTTTTCCACCTAGGTTGTTTGTTTCCACCCATTTTACTTAGGCCAATGACTTAGTGGTGTCATGGCCCTCTAAAGTTATTTTAGTCTAATATATCTACATGCAAATATTTGTTGTGATACTGATGGTTGAATATTGCTAGAGTTGTTGTTTTATTATTTATTTATATGCCCCATTCTTTTGATATTCATTCTCTTGAAATTCATTCTTTTGAAATTACCTAAATTTAATGGCCCATCTTAATGGAACACTTTCTTTTGCACTTAAATTCTATAGAACGTCCATACTATTTTATATTGCACATATACCAGTTGACATTGACATATACCAATTTTTACCTATTTTTTGGGTTGTTCCCAAACCACCCAGGTGTAGGTACAATGGATGACTCAAAATGATATAGTGTGTGAACGTGCCTAAGCTCTCTAAATCACTAGTAGGTGATGAGAGGATTGAAAGGGGGTCATTTGATCTGTCGATGCATTCAACACTAGGATAATTTGGGATGGGAATGTTTCCCTCTACAATTGGGGATTTTATGGAACTATATGTAATACTTTCATTTTCATGTATCACCCTTATGGTGAGAAGCTTATGTATATGGAGAATTTTGTAACTCTATCAATAGTTATATTTTCTACTGCTAAATTTTCATGCTCGTGTCTTATCCCATTTGAGTGAGCTGACTGTCAGGTTCCACCTTTACAACTAGAATGACAACTTCAATAATGAAATACCATGAGTATCATACCATGATAATGATATCATCAAAATAGATGGTAATGATAGCAATTTCAAATTAGGAGGTAGAAAATAAGAGGTTGTAATCATTGGAGATCTAGTAAAACCTTGGCTAGCAAGAACACCACTGAGTTTTGTAAATTGGCCTGCGGTGATTGCTTAAGGCTATAGAAAGAGTGTTTGTGATGATAGAATCTTTGTGAATACACCCCCAAACAAAATCTTATAGGTTTCTACATATAAACCTCCTCCTCAAAAGTGAACGATGGTGAAAGTTCTTATGTCGATGGTGGAGGAATGACAAGGTTGACTTGAGTCATAAGATGATGTTTGCATGTTGGGTTCATGAGCCACTGGGTCATAGAGATCAAGTTCAACAAACTCAAGTTGAAGTTGAGGTGGAGATGATGATGAAGCATTATCAAAGAACACATTAAATTCATTGAACATAATAGTGACATAGACATGGGTATCTGGTTTCTTGGACTATGATAGTTATAACCTTTTTGAAAGGTAGAATAGCCAAAGAAAACCACTTTTATAGAACGAGGATCAAGTTTCTCTACTTTTTAGTAAAAGTTATGAACAAAATTAGTACATCCAAACACACAAACAACAATATGAAAATCCTTTTGAGAAGGAAAAATAACCAAAGAGGGTGTCTTGTTCTCTGGAAAAGAAGATGATTGTCTATTGATAAGGTAGTAGTCATTGAGATAAACCTAAGAACAATAAGACTAAGGCAATTTTCCTTGAAACATACGGTGTGAGAAGTTTCAAGAAAATGACAATTTTTACATTCTACAACCCCATTTTCATATGGGTTGTGAGCACAAGAATTATAATGTATGGTTCTCATGCTAGTATAAAAGGAGGACATGATGCGACGATTTTGAGTCACATTTATAGACCTATTTCATATGTGTTTTATGCTTTTATTAGTCATTTTTATGGTTAATGTGGCATAATTCATTCGCTTTGGTCTTTGCTACTATTTTATGTCAAATCCCCTTTATTTCATCGTTTTGAGAATCAATTGTCAAAATATTATTATTTGTGTGAATTTATGTGGTTTCGTGTTTGAATTTCAGGAAAAACAAGTATCTGCTTCCGTCGATACCATTGACGGAAGTCGATACCATCGACGCGACCACAGGCTGCCAGCCGCGAGTATCAGCAAAAAGTCGATACTATCGACAGGGATGTCGATGGTATCGAGCTGTCATCAGGTTGCTGGCGAAGAAGCAGTCGATAGTATCGACACCAAGTCGATACCATCGACGCACGGAGGCTACAGTGACACAAAACAACAAAACCTTCGCTACAGGGTAGTCGATACCATCGACCCGCGTCGATGGTATCGAGACTACATCAGGCACTCAGACGAAAGGAAAGAAGGGCTGCCGCTACTACAGCGGGTCGATACCATCGACTCACGTCGATGATATCGACACCGTAGGATATGAGTTGGCTTCCTAATGATCTCAATCGGACGACTACGGTTAATTAGCGACCTAATGAGGGAGATATACCTAATGACGGCCACCCAGACGGGGAGATGATCTCATTAGCCATTGCATGAGTACCGAGGAGCGGTAGAAAGGAGAACAGAGGCTAGAAGTTCATACTTGTTGATCCGGAGGCCGAAGGAGACGGATTCCACCACCGAGAGGCGGTAGAGCACGCATCCTACACCGAGGATCAACTGGTTCTTCTCCGTTCAGGGGTTTTCCCTTTCATTCCATGTTTTTCACTTGTTTTCCCCTATTTCTACCATGTACTTGTGTGAGATGAACATGCGGGGATAATCCCCTTCGTCTTTAGGACCGGGAGTAGCCCGGGGATTCATTGTATGACAATTTTATAATAGTAATTCATATTTTATCTCTTAAATACGTGGTATAGTTTCATTTTCTCCATATATTGTTATGCTTGATCACCATAATAATAACCTAATGCCCTTAATCACTTTGAAAGAAGGATTAATGGCTGAAAAGAGATGAAATCTAAATTAATCGATAAATCCCTTGACCAAGGTGGTGTAAAATTAATGGTGGATACTGAGAGATCCTTCATAATGCACCTAATCTAGGGTATAGGTTACTACGACGGTGGAACCGACCTAGACCTAGGTAGTGAATTGCACCACGACAGTGGACAATTCTGTTTTCATGACACTACCCGGATAGAGAGATAAAATTGAAGAATTATATAAAATCTAATACAATGAAAACCCGCGGTGAATCCACAATCCTAAAGATACCTTCTTGAATTGATTAAACCAAAAATTTAATCAATTGTTCGTTTTGTTTTCTTTCAATTTTCTTTTTAATTTTCACAAAAACCCTCAACTTTTAATCAGCCTAGCTGATCGCAACTAGTTAGTAGGAGTCACCAACAATTCTGAGTATCCCTGTGTTCGACTCGGGCCTCACGAGGCCTATATTACTTTGACGCGTTCTCTTGCGTTTAAGCGTATAGTAAAATTGCATCAAGCTTTTGGCGCCGTTGCCGGGGATACGGAGAATTGTTGGCACTTTGAGTGCTACGAGCGGCCATTCTAGGCCACATTTTTTTTATTATCTTGAAACAACTTCAAATATTTATAAATTGTTTGATAATTTTTATACTCGTTGCAGCACTGTACTGAACTTGAATTTTCTTATTTCAGGTACTGTGTATGGTGCGGACACGTAACACTGATTATACGCGACGCGCACCAGATGGCCCACTTACGGGACCAGAAGATGAGGACGGTTATAATCAGGACCATCTTGAGGAAATAGAGTCAGAACCTGAACAAGAAGAGATGGACGAGCCACAAACTATATGGGAGAAGATCAAGGCTTCTTCCTCATCGGCTTCCAAAGGGCCTATAAAGAAGCAGGCAATCAACATACCTACATATAAGATTGATCTGGCATTGATAAATCTGGTGAAGTCGAATGCTTTCCATGGGCTTAAGAATGAGGACCCCATTGCGCACATCAACCAGTTTGTTGAGAACTGTGACATGGTAAAAATCGATAGGTTTCCACATGAGGCACTGTATCTCAAGCTTTTCCCGAGTTCATTGGCAGGAGCCGCGCGAGAATGGTTACATAATTTGGATGATGAGTTTGTGGAGTCCTGGAACCATATGGTGGAGGTTTTCTTTGAGAGGTTCTTCCCTCCTGAGAAGACTAACGACATGATCCGGAAGATTCATAACTTTACCCAACAGGCCGGTGAGACATATTCTGAGACCTGGGAGAGATTTCAGGTCATGCTGAGGAGGTGCCCACATCACGGGCTGGATAAAGAGACGTAGGTGAAGATCTTTTATTTTGCTCTCTCCGAGCACGATAGGAGCAACCTTGATTCGTCTGGGTCAGGATTCTTTTTGAACAAAACGGACACCAGGTGTTGGGAGATATTGAAGAACATGGCCAGGAAACAATCATGGGGCGAAAGAGGCACCGTGGAACATGTTCGAGCAGTAGGAGAATCTAAGGCAATAAAAGAACTGAATGAGAAGATGGATCTTCTCGCAAAGAAATTGCTCGCAAAGGAGGATACTGAGTCCGAGGATGAGGCTCAAGTGAAATTTATGAGGCAGCAGCAAGGTTATAGGAACAATGATTATTCATGGAGAAAAGATAAAAAGTTCTCGTGGAAGGATCCAAACAATTTTCTGCAGGATCCGTATGCCAAACCCCAACCAGCTGCGGAGGATAAGAGTACAGAGCTGCTCAATCAGGTGATTAAGCAAAATCAAGAACTCATGACTACGTTTGGCCAGCAAATTAAACAACAAGGGGAGTTTATGAATCAGTTTAGGCAAACATTACAGAGCCATGGGGCTCAAATGAGGACCATTGAAACATCTATGACACAGATGGCAGCAGAGATCGCCAGTTTGAAGAAACTGGCACATCCAGGTTTTCCGGGGAATACCAATGTTCCAGGGGGATACCAGCAGGTAAAGGTTGTTTTGCTTAGAAGCGGCAAGAAATTGTTGAATCCAAGAGCCGAGGAGACAAGCACACCACAGGCTGAGATAGAAGGTGAAGCCAATGAGGAGCTGCCACCACCAGTCATAGGGCAGGTTGATGACACAGCCGTGGATGATACTGAAGAACAGGTTGCAGAGGAGGAACCTCAGAAAAAGACACCTTATGTGCCACCTCATCAAAGGGCACAAGCTGTTCCGGTCCCGTATCCAAATAGTGCTAAGGCAAGGAAGGCAGATGCACAGTTCAAGAAGTTCTTAGACAGTTTTAGGAAGCTTTCAGTCAATATCCCTTTATTGGAAGCCATTGAGCAAATTCCTTCATACGGGAAGTTTCTAAAGTACGTCATTACGAAGAAGAGGAAAATTCCGGATACATAGGTTGTCGTGCTAAAGGAGCAAGTGAGTGCCTTCATCATGGGCACTTTGCCGCCAAAGAGGCAAGATCCAGGGTGCTTTAACATTTCTTGTTATATTGGGAAGGTTAAATTCGGTGAAGCGTTATGTGACTCAGAAGCAAGCATCAACTTGATGCCCCTTTCTACATTCAAAAAGCTGGGATTGAAGGAGTCACGGCCAAGCAATATGACCATTCAATTGGCGGATAACTCTTTGGTAAAATCTTATGGAATCTGTGAAGATGTGTTAGTGGAGGTGGATAGATTTGTCTTTCCAACAGATTTTGTAGTCATGGAGATGCAGGATGAACATGGCAATGAGCTGATACTTGGACGTCCTTTCCAAGCTACAGCCGACATGATCTTAGAGATGGGGAGAGGTCACTTGACCTTGGGCATAGCCGATGACCGCTTTGAGATGGTCATGCCTTCTAATACTGTGTCATCTAGGGCAAAGGAACAATGCAAGGTGGTAAACATCTGGATAGTAATATTTCACTCTGTCTTGGGAAGCCATTTCTGGACATGGCTCATGTGAAGAGCAAGGTGGACAATGGAACTTTGGCTGTGGATATCATGGAGTAGACCAAAGTAGTTTCTCTGTGCAAAGCTGTAGGATTCCCGAATGATGAGGATGAGGACATTCCGCCTTCCATGGAAGATGATGTAATTGTTATTTCTGTTTTTGATGCATACCCGGAATTACCATTGGAGGCTTGTTTGGTAAATATTACACATGATTGGATGAGGAGAAAATCTCTCAAGGAGTGTGCCAAGATGCTCCAGATGCTTCCATGCTTCTATGCGAGGCATTATGAATATTTAGGTGAACTTCCTACGCCATTTCAATCATCTTTGATCAGCCTGCCAGATCTAGAATTAAAGCCGCTTCCACCGCATCTCAAATATGTCTTCCTAGCTGGGGAGGACAAGTTACCGGTGATCATATCTGCTTATCTGAGTGCGGAAGAGGAAGACCAACTGTTGATAGTGCTGAAGAACCACCGAGGAGCTTTTGGGTGGTCCGTTGCAGATATCAAGGGGATTTCCCCTTCTCTATGTCAGCACAAGATTCGGCTCGAGGAGGGAGCCAAGCCCGTGATTCAACCTCAACGACGTCTCAATCCAAGCATGATGGAGGTTGTTAAGAAGGAGGTTATTAAACTTCTTGCAGAAGGTATCATTTACGCAATATCAGACTCAACATGGGTGAGTCCCACACAGGTAGTCCCTAAAAAGGGGGGAATCACTATCACCCAAAATATTTTAAATGAACATGTCACCACCCGATTGGTAACCGGGTGGCGAGTTTGTATTGATTACCGCCGTCTGAATGCCGCTACGCTAAAGGATCATTTTCCTTTACCTTTTATCGATCAAATTCTAGAGTGTCTTGCCGGCCGATCACACTTCTGTTTTCTAGACGGGTACTCGGGGTACAACCAAATCTCGATTGATCCTTTGGATCAAGAGAAATCTACCTTCACTTGTCCCTATGGGACTTTCGCGTACCGCCGAATGCCTTTTGGTTTATGTAATGCACATGCAACGTTTCAACGTTGTATGCTCGCCATATTTTCTGACATGATAGAGCGCTGTCTCGAGGTTTTTATGGATGACTTTTCGATGTATGGTGCATCGTTTGATGAATGTCTCTATAATTTGGACAAAGTTTTACAGCGCTGTGAGGACACACATTTGGTCCTCAACTGGGAGAAATGTCACATGATGGTGACTGAGGGGACAGTGCTAGGACACAAGGTGTCTAGCAAAGGTTTAGAGGTAGATCCGGTCAAAATTGAGGTCATTTCCAAGTTGCCCCCACCAAATTCTGTTAAAGGGGTAAGAAGTTTCTTGGGACACGCCGGGTTCTATCGTCGATTTATAAAAGATTTTTCTAAAATCACGAAACCTCTATCCGAGCTTTTAGAGAAAGACGTTGTATTTGATTTCAATGATAAGTGTCTACATGCGTTCGACGTTTTAAAAGAAAAACTGATTTCTGCACCGGTTGTTCAAACACCGGATTGGATGAAACCGTTCGAACTAATGTGTGATGCCTTGGACTTTGCGGTAGGAGCTGTGTTGGGGCAGCGGGTGGACAATAAACCCACCGTGATTTTTTTACGCTTCAAAGACTTTGAATGACGCCCAATTAAATTATACAACTACTGAGAAAGAATTACTCGCTGTTGTTTTCGCTTTTGAAAAATTCCGACAGTATTTAGTTGGATCTAAAGTAGTTGTATGGACTGACCATGCCGCAATCAAATACTTAATGGAGAAAAAAGACGCAAAGCCTAGACTCATTAGGTGGATTTTTCTCTTACAGGAATTTGACATCGAAATCAATGATAAATCTGGGATTGAAAACGTTGTTGCTGATCATTTGTCTAGGTTAGAAAGGGTGGATGAGAAAGATTTACATATACCCATAACCGAGACGTTTCCGGATGAACAGATTTTGAAAATCAACTCTAAGGATCCTTGGTTCGCTGAGATTGTAAACTATTTGGCTTGCGGGATCATCCCGGAAGATTGGTCATATCAGGAGAAGAAAAGATTTTCCCATTCTTTATGATATTATTTTTGGGATGACCCAATTCTTCTTAAGCAATGCATGGACGGTATCTTGCGCAGGTGTGTGCCTGAAGTGGAGTACGAGAGCGTTTTACGTCATTGCCACGCATCACCTACGGGAGGACACCACGCCAGCTCGTGCACGGCAGCTAAAGTTTTGGAAAGCGGCCTTTATTGGCCAACTTTGTTTCGAGATGCCTACGAGTTTGTGAGGCAATGTGATTCCTGCCAATGAGAAGGTAATATCTCAAAGTGACAGGAGATGCCCCTGAATGTGTTTCAGGAAGTGGAGGTATTTGATTTGTGGGGCATCGATTTCATGGGACCCTTTGTGTCCTCAAATTCCAATTTATATATTTTATTAGCAGTTGATTATGTGTCGAAGTGGGTGGAAGCAATACCCACAAGGACTAATGATTCCACTGTAGTGTGCAGATTCGTGAAAGAAAATATTTTCTGCAGGTTTGGGGTACCCCGAATGATAATCAGTGATGGGGGTACTCATTTTAGGAATCAGAAGTTCTCGACATTATTGAAGAAATATGGGGTCAAGCACAACATAGGTACCCCATATCATCCGCAAATGCAAGGCCAGGTGGAGGTCTCCAACCATGAAATTAAGAAGATTTTAGAGTGTACGGTGGCATCCACGAGGAAGAACTGGAGTGCCCTACTGCCGGATGCTCTATGGGCATACAGGACGGCTTACAAAACACCTATAGGCACCACGCCTTTTAGGTTGGCGTATGGCCGGGCTTGTAACCTGCCGGTAGAGTTAGAGCACAAAGCGCATTGGGTGCTGAGAAGGCTAAACCTGAGTTACAATGAAGTAGGGAGGAAGAGACTGCTGGAATTGAACGAGTTGGACGAGCTATGGATGACGGCATATGAGAACACACAGATATACAAGGAGCGCACAAAGCTGATCCACGATCGCCACATCCAGTTGCACACATTCAAAAAGGGAGATAGTGTTTTGTTGTTCAATTCACGACTCAAGTTGCATACCGGGAAGCTCAAATCCCGGTGGAGTGGACCGTTCGTGGTAGAGGAGGTCAAACCACACGACGCGATCTTAGTGCGTGATGGTGATACCACGTTTTTGGTAAATGGACAAAGGCTGAAGCTCTATTTTGGTGAGAATTACAAGAGGAAGGTGAATGAGGTCAAACTCATTTCACTTTTGGATGCATGAGGTGCCGAAAGCCATCTAGCCTAAGACGTTAAATAAGGGCGCTTGTTGGTAGGAAACCCAACCATAAGTACCTTAGTTTAGTTTATGTACAATCATAGGTTGATTTGTTTTGGTTCAATTTTTAG
Organism: Alisma plantago-aquatica; assembly: GCA_963693085.1. Lineage (NCBI taxonomy): Eukaryota > Viridiplantae > Streptophyta > Magnoliopsida > Alismatales > Alismataceae > Alisma > Alisma plantago-aquatica. The sequence continues at coordinate 1,541,236,127 of OY856409.1, forward strand.
TGTAAAAAAGATACCGTGACCGGTTTGTTCTTTGTGCAGGCTGAGGCAGAGTCGATACCATCGACACACTGGTCGATGGTATCGACCATGGCACAGGTTGACGATTGTGGATTTTGCTCTGCGTCAATACCATCGACAGCCTCGTCGATGGTATCGACCTACCTACAGGCAGGTCGTGAAGAAAAAGTCGATGGTATCGAGATGCCTGTCGATACCATCGAGATCTCTGAAGATTTACAGAAGAAATCGACTCAAGAAAGTCGATACCATCGACGGGCGTGTCGATGATATCGACACATTCAAGTGAAAAAGGCGGCGGCCGGGCTTCGCGAGGATTTTCCCTAATCAGAGGGTCGATACTATCAACTCCCGTCGATGGTATCGACCATCCACGTCACCAATCTGTGCGAACAAATCAACGGCGATCGCAGCATCAAGACGGTCGATCCGGGTGCAGCGTCGATACCATCGACCCATGTCAATGGTATCGACACGTCAGCGATCCGGGTTTCCAGATCCAACCATCGATGACTGTCGATACCAGTGAGGGGGCGGATAGCATCGACAAGCGTCGATACCAACTCACATCGATGGTATCGACGGGCCAACAGTGGCGCCGACCAAGTCTATTTAAGGAGATTCATTACGTCAGTTGACGTCACACCTTCAGAGCGATCTCCTCCCTTTGCGCCGAGCACTCCCCCGAGCCATCCAAGCCCGAAGAAAAGCAGCACCGAGCGAAGGTCTTCATCGAGCGAAGATTCAACTCTCCAATCTTCACCAAGCTCTCTTTCTGATCCCCATTTTTCGTCAGAAACATGGCGTATGTGGCCGGAGCTTCCTCTTCGCGTGCGAATCCGATGGAAGTTTCGGAATTTGTGCCACCACCGCCATCATCGATCGCACGTCCCCGACTTGTCCATCCTTCCTCGGAGGTCCGGAAGATCTACGAGGAGATCATGCGGAGGAAGATAGAGCCCACCCGGTATGTGGACCGGGAAATGATCCGAGATCTCGGATTCGAGGCCAACTTGGCCTACGTTCTGAAGGGGCAGGCCCGCCACACACCAATAAGGCATGGCGAGCTGGAATTTCTTTCAGATGGCTAGACGTTCTTCGGTGACTGGCCCACGTACAAGGAATTGGTGGCAGAGTTCATGGCGTCGCTGGACGTCTGTGTCGTGCCCAACGACATCATGGCTACCGATCATGAGTGGATCAAGGGCCGGGTGTCTTTCTAGCTGTACAACCACGACTACACCCTCACGCTCAAGCAGTTCAACATGATCTTCAACTGGAACCATTCTCAGTACGACCACCGGTGGCCAGACAACCGCACTGATTACGACGTCATCTTCTCCGAGTTGGTGACGATGCCGCAAGGAAAGTCAGTGAGCTACCACAACGCCATGGTAGCCGATTTTGAGCACCCTTTCGTCCGGGTACTGCACCGGATGCTGAGTTCTATGCTTTTTTCCCGGGGTGATCTGGCCCTCAGCAAATTTCAGGGGTTGGACCTATTCTTTCTGTATAAACTCCTGAAGAGACAAGAATGCAATTGGGGTGCCTTCTTTTTGCAGCGAGTATTGGACGTGAAGAGGAGTACGAGGAAAGCCCCGATTCACTTTGGCGGGCTTCACTAAGCTGGCCATATACCTGGGGTTGAATCTCGAGCAGCTGACTCTTCTCTCTACAAGAAGCAAAATGAAATTGCAGCATTTACACCGGTCCAATCTCCTACTTCTCCGAGATGGCGTGGTGTTTGCGCATTGCCATGTCAACCACACCTACCAGGAGTGCGCGCTGCCTGATCCGGTCTTCAACATCGACGGGGCACAACATTTTCAATGGACAATCATAGCCATCACCGACTCCGATGAAGAAGGCGTCAATGACGGCGGCGACGACGGACATGATGATGAGGCTGAGGAGGAAGAGGAGACCTTTACACCTCTTCGAGCACGAGTGGCACCCCATAAGTATCCTCGGATGCATCTGGGTGCATCTTCATCATCACAGCCTACGCCACCACCACAACAGCCCTCACAGCCAAGCGAGGATGCCTATTCCATGCAGGGCATCTACGCGATGCTGTAAGACATCCAGCAGACCCAACATGGCCACACAGTCACCTTTGCCGGTATTCAAGATACTACCAACCGGCTCTTCGTCAATCAACAGGTGATCTTCAAGAATGAGCGCCTTTTGTTCGAGAATCAGCAGAACATCCATGACCGGCTGCACAGGATGGAAGAGCAGCAGCAGCCATTTTTCGATCATTACTGGAGCCAAAATTATTTTGGGGGGTATCCACAGCCTCCTCCGATGCCTCAGTATGATCCGAATTTCCAGGGGCAGTACCCATCTTGGGACCCCACGGCGCCGCAGTACCCGCCTCCACCACCACAGGAGTGATCCGATATCACTGTTCCAATCTTTAAGTTTGTTTTTGACTATGAGGCCATAGTCGAATTCAAGCTTAGGGGGGTAGTTGGAACAACTTTATCTCTTTTATTGTTTTTAGTTTTTAACTTTATTTGTTTTTGTTCTTTTTAGTTGTTTCTTGCAATTTTAGCATTTGTAGGATCCACATGCTATCTAGTGTAATCGTGGATGTCATAAAGTTTGTGTCATCTCATTAATAGTGCATGGGAAAATCAAGGGAATTAAAAAAAATTTGTACATGTGCAAAGCTTGTCGTGTTTAACCTTGTGCAATTAACCTACGAAAATGATTGGTTCTGTCAACTCTAAAACAACAATTCACAATTGTACTCCTAATGATTCATGAAAGTGGACGGACATGTTTGTTTGAGCCTAATCCGACCAAATGGTAATGTGACTTTAATCGGAAGTAGGAGAGAGAAACTTCTTAACTACTACACAGGTCAGTAAGGAGGGACACATAATATTTATCTAAGGTTCAGTCACCTAGTCTTGTGATCTTTCCACCTTTTCACTTTTTGCAATCCACCACAAGAATTGGAAATACTTTACAGTTTTAACTTCTTTGACTGCATTGCACGTAGATAGGGCTTGCGTTAATTCTTTTTCCATATGTTTTGCATAAGAAGAAAGAAAAAAAATGAGAATAGTGATACATGCACATTACCTGTAGGTGCATGTCATGTAGATACATTCATAATTTTTCATGCATAAAGTATATCATGTATCTCAATTTTTCTTCAATGGTGAATTAAATTGTTCCATACCTTCTAAATAAGTGCAAATTTCTGAGTTATGAAGAAAAATAAGCCCAATAAAATATTCATTATCAATTATGGATATAAGGGTTTGAAAAATGAAAAAAGAAGAAGAAAAAGAGTTATGTAAAAGCAACAAGAATAAGAAGGAGAAAGGAACGTAATATCACCTACATTTCAAGATAATTGAGTACATGATGTAGCTTACATAGACGTCCATCTCGTTTTGATGTGGATGGTTAGTGCATGCATCATTCCACCCACTTTTAGGCATTAGGGAATTTTTCATGTGCATTTGCATCATTTAGGACATTTTTGTTTTATGCATGTTGAAACTGTATCATAGTTCCATTTTCTTCCATGAACCACCCATCTTCATCCACCCGATGCTCGGATTGGTAGGCCACCGTGAATTTCTCCTCACTAATGTATATCAGGAGAACTGCTTCCATTTAGATGGTAGTTAGGGCGAGCAACGTAGTATAGGAGATCACAAGATGAACCAAGTCTGAACCGGCGAGTTTTATTATGTTAACTGCCTTATGTGACGGTGTTCATCAGTTTTGAGGTCAATTTCTCTTATGGATGATTACTGTCGCCTACAGGGTAATTACCATTCCGTGGTTAGAGAGGGCCGGTATGTGATTGTTAGGTGGGAGTCATATGGGATGTTGGTTGTGATGCGTTGTTCTTCAGTTGACATTAGCAATTCTATTCTAAGGATTAGTTTCTCGAGGGCGAGCAACGTTCAAGCTTAGGAGAGTTTGATGCGACGATTTTGAGTCGCATTTATAGACCTATTTTATGTGTTTTATGCTTTTATTAGTCATTTTTATGGTTAATGTGGCATAATTCATTCGCTTTGGTCTTTGCTACTATTTTATGTCAAATCCCCTTTATTTCATCGTTTTGAGCATCAATTGTCAAAATATTATTATTTATGTGAATTTATGTGGTTTCGTGTTTGAATTTTAGGAAAAACAAGTATCTGCTTCCGTCGATACCATCGACGGAAGTCGATACCATCGACGCGACCACAGGCTGCCAGCCGCGAGTATCAGCAAAAAGTCGATACTATCGACAGGGATGTCGATGGTATCGAGCTATCATCAGGTTGCTGGCGAAGAAGCAGTCGATAGTATCGACACCAAGTCTATACCATCGATGCACGGAGGCTACATCGACGTAAAATGAAAAAACCGTCGCTACAGGGTAGTCGATACCATCGACCCGCGTCGATGGTATCGAGACTACATCAGGCACTCGGATGAAAGGAAAGAAGGGCTGCCGCTACTACAGCGGGTCGATGGTATCGATACCGTAGGATTATGAGTTGGCTTCCTAATGATCTCAATCAGACGGCTATGGTTAATTAGCGACCTAATGAGGGAGATATACCTAATGACGGCCGCCCAGACGGGGAGATGATCTCATTAGCCATTGCACGAGTACCGAGGAGTGGTAGAAAGGAGAACGAAGGCTAGAAGTTCATACTTGTTGATCCGGAGGCGAAAGGAGACAGATTCCACCACCGAGAGGCGGTAGAGCACGCATCCTACACCGAGGATCAACCAATTCTTCTCTGTTAAGGGGTTTTCCCTTTCATTCCATGTTTTTCACATGTTTTCCCCTATTTCTACCATGTACTTGTGTGAGATGAACATGCGGGGCTAATCCCCTTCGTCTTTAGGACCGGGAGTAGCCTGGGGATTCATTGTATGACAATTTTATAATAGTAATTCATATTTTATCTCTTAAATCCGTGGTATAGTTTCGTTTTCTCCATATATTGTTATGCTTGATCACTATAATAATAACCTAATGCCCTTAATCACTTTGAAAGAAGGATTAACGGCTGAAAAGAGACAAAATCTACATTAATCGATAAATCCCTTGACCAAGGTGGTGTAAAATTAATGGTGGATACTGAGAGATCGTTCATAATGCACCTAATCTAGGGTATAGGTTACTACGACGGTGGAACCGACCTAGACCTAGGTAGTGAATTGCACCACGACAGTGGGCAATTCTGTTTTCATGCCACTACCCGGATAGAGAGATAAAATTGAAGAATTATATAAAATCTAATACAATGAAAACCTACTGTGAAACCGCAATCCTAAAGATACCTTCTTGAATTGATTAAACCAAAAATTTAATCGATTGTTCGTTTTGTTTTCTTTCAATTTTCTTTTTAATTTTCACAAAAAACCCTCAACTTTTAATCGGCTTAGCTGATCGCAACTAGTTAGTAGGAGTCACCAACAATTCCGAGTATCCCTGTGTTCGACTCGGGCCTCACGAGGCCTATATTACTTCGACGCGTTCTCTTGCGTTTAAGCGTATAGTAAAATTGCGTCAGGACACCTGACTCAAAACAAATTCTAAATATTTTTCAGTCTAAAAGATCTTAACAGATTTATTATATTGTGTTTAGATAATTTTATACAAGGACTAAAAGACATCAATCATCTCATCATGATATTTTAACAAGTATAACCAAGTCATGTAGGAGAATCATCAATAAAGGTAATGAAATAGTGAAATTTGTTAAAGCTAGTGGTTTGAAAAGGACCACAATGTCATTGTAAATAACATCAAGAACAACTTCAGAACATGAACTAGTCTTATAAGGAAAAGAACTAATATGATATTTTCCAAACTGACAAGATTCACAAGGAATATTTTGTAAACTAAATAAAAAGGTTACATGTGCTTCAACTTTTTAAGAGAGGGATAACCTTATCATTCAAGGAGTTGAGGGGTGTGCATACAAGAAGGAAAGATGAAGGGGTTCCATCATAAAAGTAGTATAGGTCACTGACTCTAGTTACCAAACTGGTCATCGTAAAAGTGTGAGAATTCTACATCACCAACCATGACTATCGAAGGTGATGTTGCAAGTAAATGCATCAACTAATTTAACAACATACTTTAGTTAAAGGTGAAAGGGAAAATACATTGAACATATTTAAGTCTAAGATTAGGTGAGATGTTAAACTCCCACATTATTGAATAGTTTTATGGGCCCATCTTCTAGTGTAGGAATATATGATTCATTATAGAAGAGATGATGTCTCATACCCATCATATGTTGGGTGGCTCCAGAGTCAAAAATCTAGTGGAACTGGATGCTAACATGAATGCCCTGACATTACCTTGTTTGGAGTCCAGATGCCCTAAAGATGTCTTCGTGGGTTGCATGGTCAAAGAATCCCTACATCTTGTAGGTTGTTGAGGATTTTTTTGAGAGACCTGCAAAATTTGTTTATATTCAGCTGACAATATGGTAGCAGATGAGTTGTTTGTTCCTTGGGCAACTTGCCTAGTACCAACACCACAACTGTGACCTTAAAGATTACCATTCTTCCAGTAGCACTTGTCCTCTAGGTGTCCCAACTTATTGAAGAAAATGCAATTGGACCTTGGGAAACGTGCATTGTCAAGTTCATAGGAAATGGCTGCCATCCCCAGTTGCAACTTTGGTGGGGTGGAAAATAGGAGATAGACATCAGATTGTTGAAGACGATAGAACAAATAATCAAGATTTAGGAATTTACTTCCTATGAGGATGATGTTGCAGATTGGATCATAGGTCGAATTGAGGTCATTGGAAAATTTGGTGGTGATGAGATTGGCACGCTCATTGTTTTGATCTTCATAAGAGATGGTATGAAAGTAGTCAAGATATTTGTACATGCTAACAATGGAGTCATAATAATTATCAAGGGTCCTATCTCTATGAATTTCATCAGATAGTTTATCCAAAATTTTAGAGTACCACAAAGTATTCTTTTCATGTGTGTAGTGACGATAAGAAACATCCCAAAATTCTTTTGTACTTTTGTAGAACATATTTTTGGAGGCAATATATGACTCCATACTATTCCAAACCCATATTTTGACTTGCCATTTTCCCAATTTCCATTCTAGAGTATCCTCAATGGAGTTTAATATGAACTTCACCTTATCTCTGGCTTCAATAGTTGTTTAAATAGAATCCATTTATCTTCATTTAGTTTGATGATGGAGACATTGAACTATCATTATAGATAATGATCTAAGGTGAATTTTTCCCTTTAACCTTGTCTTCAGACATGATGATAAGTAAATCACACTAGTAGAATAACAGTAGAGATGAATGATGACAAATCAGTTAAGCCGGTAGAATTGTGGTAGAGATGGTCAAACACTAGTAAGATGCAAAATGTTAGAAAAGAGATATCTAGAAAGAAGCACCTATGAAGCACTACCACATGAATAAGACATTGTGATAGAGAACGTATAATTGATCTGTAGCCATTAGCAACATTCACACATGTACACATGGATAAAAAATGGGGAGGAAAGTAAGAAAAAAGAGAGGCCCAAAGTTTGTTACAAACTTACTCAAAAAAAGATTTATATCAACCCAAACTCAACATGTCATTGTAAAAAAATTGTGGATGATGGAAAATTGAACTACTAGCCGGATTCCTGTGGAGGTTGCTACTTCATAAAGCACCCTATCAAGGGGCAACAATTGAAACTCCTAAGGGGCGGTGACTTGCGACTCCCCTTCTGAAAGAACATGCATGCTAAATTTAAGAACTCTATGAGAGAGGAAAGTAGAGGAGTCAAATCATAGAGAACTATGCCCAGACATAGAGAAGGTGGAAACTGCCTTCTAGGGAATCGAATTTGTGCTTGATGGAAATGTAGCGATGCACTACCATGCTGCTTCTAGCTGCTAGGCTCACTGGTAGCAACATGTGGCAAATAGGCACGGGCAATAGGAATGAGGGAGGGAGACAATAAGACTGAGAAGAAGAAGAAGAAGAAGAAGATGATGATGATGATGATGATGATGATGATGATGATGATGATGATGGTGGTGGTGGTGGTGGTGGTGGTGGTGGTGGTGGTGGTGGTGGTGGTGGTGGTGGTGATGATGATGATGATGATGATGGTGATGATGATGGTGATGATGGTGATGGTGATGATGATGATGATGATGATGCTGGTGATGATGATGATGATGAAGATGATGATGATGATGATGATGATGATGATGATGATGATGACGACGAAGAATAAGAAGAAGAGGGGTGGTGACATAGATGATAGAAAGAAAGGGGATGGGGGCCGATCCTCTTGAAATCCCCCAAGTTAGATAATTGCTATTGATATCATATGTAGAGAAATTCTTATTAAAATTGAGAGGATTACAGAGAGTCATACATATGACTTTGTCTCAAGGTATGGCATACCAGTGACACAAAATAATATAAACTAAATCAATGCTAATGGGCTTGAGTAGAGGAAGCCCATCTAGCTATTACAAAGATAATAACTAACATAACATACTACCAACATTTCTCATTTACAAATGAGAACTATAAATATTATATTGTTGTTCAACTTTCTATATTTGTGCCATATATGGTTGCTTTGACTAGCGTCATTGTCAAACAAGACCACAACTTCTTACATATTAATAATTATATGTTATCTACTAGAAGAGACACAACTTGGTCCTTGTTAAATTTTGTTGGAAACCCAAATCCATCTCCATAGAGATAGACATGGTGTGCTGTCCTTGTTAAGTTGATGGATCCTTTTACTAGAGGTTTTGGAAAGCTGGCATTGTTGTATCTTTCTCGATTGATCTTCTTCCACGCTTCATTAACCAAACCGCAGATGTGTGAGCGGGAAACTTGTTCAGAAACATCCTCTTGGATCATATAACATTCTACTGCTTTTGTAACATCACCTCTCTTATTTTCATACTGTGTTAAGAGAAAGAACAAAGAACGTTACTCTTGTAAAATAACCATGTAATCCAATTATAAAGAAATCCAAATGGATTTTTAAAAACATAAACTAAGGAAATGCAAAGGTGTAGCTCATTTAACTTACCACTGCAGTTCCCATATCATCTACAAGGCGACTGATTATAGAGTACCACCGCACAAGGTCAGAGTAACCACAAAAATATTCCAGTGCGTCTTGTTGTATAATATTTTCACTTGCAAGGGCGCAAAGATATGGCATGGTTAACGGATATGCAATTGAGATCCATCCATTCTCTATGTATTCATTTAGATTTGGGATATATCCATCACTATGCCACTTTGCTTCCACCGAATATGATTTGCATAAGTCAACCCACTGTGATGCATAGAATGAAGAATATTTAATTTTAGAGATAAACACTTAGAATAACATAACTTATTAAAAAGTTAGTAATTGTCACGAACCATCTTTTTTATATAGTATGACATGTCCACTCCTTTATCTCTAATTGTTTCGTACACCACTTCATTCACATCATTAAATAATGCAAGGAAACATAACTTCATATACTCTGGAAGTTGAACAATTTGATTCACATCCCACCTATAAAACCACAACAATAATAGTTACTGGCACTTCATAGTTTAATTTCAAATAATCTGAAATATGAACAAATTCCTTCCTCATTACTGCTACTTGATATCTCCTATGTACTTAGTAATGAAGAAAGTAATATCTATAACTATAAGAATTGTACCGTTCCACAAGATGTGTAAAAAGCTCCAATTCCACCACTGTACCATAGATATCATATAAGTCATCAATCACTGTCAATATGCATAACATTTTTGAGAATCGCACCCTAAAATACCCAAATTGAGGCTCATGTAGCATACCCACGGCAAACAGAAAACATTCAACTACACGATCTCTAGTGAATGGCATCTTTTCTACCAATCTGATATTTTTCCACCATCTGAAAAAGTTTCTTTGCAAATAAGATTTTAATTTTTTTAAAATAATTGTAAGAAAGAATATCTGGTAAACACGTCAGACTTACACTAGCAGTTAAGAGATCCCAAATAAGTGAAAGCAAAGCTACTGTAGATTGAAATTCTCCAGTTTATAAGATAAACTTGTATTTAAACTAAACAATCAAAATCAAATAGTTTCATCGTATATTTTAAGAAAGTCTAGGAGTTGGGAAAGCATCGCTGTTTATACTCCTCCACGAGAATAGACACAATGCTAATGCATGGGAAAAGTGAAACTTGAAATGACAAAATAAATAATAATCATTTACCATATGTTATGAATGAAGTTGAAACTGATTATGCGTATCTTATTGTGTGTCTGCCATCAGGGGCAGCAATCTTTTCAAATTAACTTGCCATTTTCGGGCATTCTCGATCTTTGTGATTATTATTGTTGTAACTACCTATTTTTCCTAACATGAGGAGAGCGTTCACAAGTCACAACTCTAGCTAGTGGACGATTCATTTCTACATATTGTATTGATCCATACTCCGTGAGAAGCATTGAAAAGGAGTACTCCCTCCCCCCACACGCAAATACGATCCTTCCTCTTACAAAAGACCACATGTTTCATGTGGATAAAACCCAAAGAAACATATACTGGGTGTGTGAAGTACTATTATGCAGTGTAACTGGTTTTGAAGATTACCAGAGTACACTATGCAAGGCCGTTTGTCGGCAACTTTTCAACAAACTTGACCTACCCTAATTAAGAAAAGTTCCGGATCTAGCCACCTAGACCTTAACCGATCACTAAAAATATACAAGTTTCACTTTCACAAGCTCACAAACCCAGACTCTTGGTTGTTCTTTGCAGATTATGCTCTGAAATGGATTATGGAAACCAGGACAAGCAAACCTGATCTCGTATGAAAGAGAAAACTTACGTACCTTGACACCTCGAGCAAGTCGTTCCTATGCACAATTTGCAGCCTGTGGAAATCGAGTTTGGCCAGCTGGAGCAGAGCGGAGTTGGCATCTTGTTCCTCGGTGTAGACGTCTATGAACCAGCGGGTGTGCAGCCTCGGCATCCGCCGGCGAACCGGGAGCTCCAAAGAATGTTCAATCTTCCGCTTCATAATCGGCGATACTGGCTCTGGATCATCGGCTTTCCCTTGCTGATCCAGCGACAGGAAAGCCCTCAGGCCAGCAGATGCGAAGGCACTGGCCTCGTCTAGCGTATCCTCACCGTCGAAGGCGTAGTAGGATGCGTCGAAGAGGCTCAGCAGTCCCTTGGGGTGGCAGAGGAGGCTTGACTTAAACTTCCCGTCCTCCTCTAAAAACTGAAAGAAAACATCTGCTAGACGACCGTCCATTGATACCCATACTTCAATACTCGATTAGTGGAATGCCTTTTTGGGCCTCTAACTAAGATCTATATTTAATATCCTCAAATAATATCCTCGAATTGCATGTAAGTAAGAATCAATATTGTACCTTGCGAGACTTGATATCCGTTGTCCCTCAATAGTCTGAACAAGAGGGCTATGGCATGGAGGTCTCCCTGTAACTGCACCAGCACGTCCGATCTGTTCGTCGACACGCGATCTAGTGCTGTTCTCACTTCCTCCTTGAAGAGGTAAGCCACCCCAAGGTGGCCAACCACGTCCAGGAGCTCCAGCAGCGCCATCAGAGAGGTTGCAGCGGAATAAGCCACAAAAAGATTTTTGACCTCCTCCTTTAACTTTTCAGTTTTCTCTGCGGGTATCGCCTCCTCCTGCTGTTATACATGCTTGCCAGTTGTTATACGACGATCCCCCCAAAAAAATTAAATATATATATACATATAAGCATAAGATTTAAATATATACATATATTTATGCACAAAATCAAAATTACGATATATTTTAAATTTTATATATAAAAAATAAAGATTTTAAATAAAAAGTAAAAAAATATACATATATATTTATAAATAAAATTTTACAATATATACATTCTTTAGCGGTTATAAAACCAAGTAGCGCGGCGGCGGGTAGCTTATGTAATGCATGTAGATAAATAGTGGTGGCTGCTGCAGACCATGCTATCGCTGCTTGTCAGTAACTCGAGGAAATCGTGGCTCCACGAAGCCGGGCCATAGTTTCCTGACCTCCTCGCCGTCGTTGGTGGTGGAGGTTGGGCCAGCACCGGCGCCGCCGACGAAGAATTGGTCATGGACTGTAGGTGACAGTTGATCGCCGCCATATATAGTTTCTTCTTAACTGCGACAGTTGATTAAAAGTATAGACTAGCGGGAGATCTCACTCTCTCCTGCTTTTGCTCTGTTGTTGCCAGACGTCCCGGATGCCCCGGTACTTATAAATATCATGCGGACTCCAGTCTACCGAGTACCGAGCGGACCATTGGGAAAAAAACCGAAATAGTACATGCTCGAGTAAACATTTGCTTGCCACGACACCCGCATCCGTTCCCGACAACGTGTCCACTTTCTCCTCGTCCTCACCGATCCACCTCCCCGTCCGCAACAACAGTTCCCGCCCCAGCCGCGGTGCCGGCCCTCGCACACACGAGTGCTCGATTTGCGGCACGGAGTTCTCATCCGGCCAGGCCCTGGGTGGCCACATGAGGCGGCACCGGCCGGTGACCGGCGTGGCTGCGGCGCACACTAACGAGGTGGCGTCTACTTCAGCTGTAGACAAGTCCGCCTTCGTTACAGTCCCCAAGTACAACAACCCGGGCCTGAAGGACAACAACGCAGACTCCAAGACCCTGGCGGCATCCTTTCTGGACCTGAACCTCCCGGCCCCATTGGAAGTCGACGACCGCAACCACAACAACAACAAAGGATTGCTACTGACTGGCCTACCAATGGGGGTGACTATCACCGTAGGTTCAGGAGCATCAGCATCAACAGATTCCGGGCTAGGTTTATTCCCTGTCGTGGCCGGGAAGCATTCTCCTCTCGGGAGTCGGCGACACTCCGTCCGCCGCGCTGGGGGATTGCCTCAGTTGACGTGACGCGGGGAGCATGCAAGGAAGAAGGAAAGATGTTCAAATTCAATTCATTCCAGTACGTAGGAAAAGCAGGCATATACTTAAGCAGCATGCATGCAGTAAACGCCCAACAATGTGGCGTTTTACTACTTTGGTGTCACTGCAGGAAAACATCGAATAGGAGTGGGGCACACCCTTCACGAAAAACACTTATAAGACCAGTAAACCCCTCACAACTCCAGGGCCCGTCACCCAAAATTTATCATCTAAAAGCTCGTCGCCTTTATCATTTAAGAGGGCTATACCCCTCACATCCTGGTACTGCACAGTCAGAATATAAAACTAAAATTTTACTATATGTGACCGTGGAGACCCACACATCTCTGTAATTGTTTATAAATTACATCAGGACCAGCGTGTGAATTCATTCTTCAGCATGCTTTATATAAGTTCACTTGCTTCTGACGTCAACAATTTGCCAGAACGCAATCTATTTATCGTCAACAATGGAACATTTGATTATTTATACTGGAACCAGACAGAATTAATACATGAAACAAACAATCATCAAGTGACAATGAATTCCAATCCAAAGTCATACTTTTATTATTTCAAGAAAGAAATACATATGCAGGTTTGTCATTTGTTTCAAACATAGCTTTCATATCAAGCATACAAGCTCATTGATTCTTATGCGAATCAAAATAAACATCTAAATCATATGTTAGAACAAAAAATACAAATACTAATCTGGAAGATTGGCCTTCAAACGAGTTCAACAAAATTCAAGATTGAAGGTGCAACCAAACACTCGCATCCTAATGCAAGAGTATTCAACTTTTGACTGTCATTCCTATCCAAGCTTCCTAGCACCTGGAACATTATACAACTAAAAGTTACTGATATCATCAACACACTTAAAAAGTAAACTAACACCATGTCTTGTTGAAAAGAAAATATGATTCCTGACCAAATTATAATAGAGAAAACATGAAAAATAAGAAGATAGAAGTTGGGTAGGAAACATAGACTGCATTTATATTATGTTTCAATGCACAACCCACTCACCAAGATAAAAGACATTTCTCAAAGCATTTCACATGGACGACCACATTTGGAATGCTGGAAGGGCCGTTCGGATGAGATTCCATTTAAAATTCAGGTAGTTACATACAAATAGTTGCCTAGATTAATTGGTAATCTGTTAATCTGTACTCTATGTGGTAGTTATGCTGAATAAAAATGTAGTACTTGGAGTCACACCTATTTTAGTGGTATTGTGAAGTCACGCCTCCATCCAGCAGTCGCATATCCTACTTGTACAAATGTTGCACTAGTCTATAGATATAGTTCAGTGAACAGCCAGTAACTCCTCAAATTAGGTAGAATCATCGTACATGACTACGAGATTCTGAATCAAGACGTCCAAACAGCTCCTATTTGTCTTTGTTAAACGTATGTAGTCCTTAGGGCATGTATGGATTATAGGAATGTATTACAATAGGTTGTTTCAAAGGTTAGAAGATAATAGTACATGTCTATGATGCTTATTTTCCTATAGTGTGTTAGGATGTACATAGGAAACAACTTCTTTTGACTTTTGTTCCTTGGTCCACTTTATTTCTATCGTCAAGGCTGAAGTGTGTCCAAAACATGATTCAATATGAGCATTCAGACCAGCCATTGTACAATTGTCGATGTGTAATTTTAATAACTTAGAATGTAGCCTATTGATGGACTTATACGAAACCTGTGTGGAATTTACAAAGGGTTAATGTCACAAATTCTGTATAAGCATAAAACCAACTAGATTCTAGGAGAAAACGAGCCTTTCTGAGCCTACATGCAGGTAGCAAAGTTTATTTGTTATCTAGGGTTGTTGCAATCAATCATTTTCATCATAGAAGGTATTTGATTGGTGTTTGATTTGTAAATGAGGCAGAAGGCTGGTGGTCCCTGTACTGACAAAGTTTTTAGTTATCTGACGAGGTAGCCATGAACATGGATGAGAAGCATGATGTATAACCAGTGTGAGCGACTATAGGTGGCCGGTGATTATGGATGGATGACATAAAATTGGAAGGTCTAGTAGAAACTTGCCATGAATAGGAGGAAAGGTAGAATGATTTAGGGATGTCATGAGTTGAGGGTGTTGGGGCATTTGGGTAGACAAGATATGTAGCTATCCCACTTAATACCTTAGTGGGGCACAGGTTGGAAAAGTTCCAATAGATTATGATTACTTTTCGTCGATTTAGAAATCCTAAGCTGCAAAAGATGCAACAAAATTGGGATGACAGAATGAAGCAGATTTCAAGTCATATCCTACACCTTATATTACATAACAAACATGTCCTTGACAGTGTATAGATATTAGTTCAGGATCAATGGAATCATTTCTTTTGATCTTGACATTGTTAGTTTTGACTAGCGACATAAAATCACTAATTCCTAATGGATAATAATCCATTTGAAACAGTATACAAAGACAAACATGGATGTATATCTCAATAAGTCATGCATTTTCCAAAAAGGATGGGTGAAGAAGATTATGTACACCTACTATGTTCAAATCTTATAAAGAACCATTGATAACCATTCAATTTCACCAGGTCAACTAAGACAAGAATGGTTTACCATATAATTAACAAGAGTAACTACAAGAAAAAATACAACGAATGAGACTCCTTTTCCAACCATATCCACATGAACAATTTTGTCACAAGGTAAAAAATATATAAAACACTAAATCCAGCAAGAAGACTCAAAAAGTTAGCTAGCCCCCTAGATAAAGCAAGAATCTTGTTCTTGCCATCCAACTAACATGTAATAAGCGTTACATAAACATGTGGGGTCACAAGATAAGCTACAAACAAAATTTTGATGTATTATTAACTTAGCATTACAAACTAGGACTGGATATTATCAAAATAACAAGGCATAGAAACAAACCAAACAACTTGGTATTGACCATCTATTGTTTTCCTATTTTAGTTAGGATAAAGGAAATTAGTTTACCATGATACTCATGAGATAGAAAAGCAAACAAAAAGTTCCACTTTCGTATTCAAAATATGTGGAAGAGCTAGGATTTGTACACATTGATATGACCTTCAACATTAATGGAAATGGATAGAGCAAGTTGAACCTGTCATCCAACAAATTGAGGATGACATCTTATAAGGATTCAATATTGCAATGAAAAATTGAGGGTTTACAAACAGATCATGTTAGACACAACAGAAGGTAACCCATGAATTCCTAAGTTCATAACACACTTTTATTAATTGACAATGTTTTTTCACAGGTATATATGAACTCATTATGATCTACTGGCTACTAGGCACCTGGAAACTCTAAGAAAGGTGAAGAAATTGGATTGTTTTGGGTCAGACACCTGAAAAAAAAATACAAATCATACATATGATAGGACACACTTGTCCATTTCCATCTTTATATGCTTGACACACTTGTCTATTTCCATATTAATATGTTCTTAAGGCATACTTGTTTTAATTGAGTATGTTTTTTCTTAAGGAAATATGAATTTGGTCTACTCTAGAGGCTTCTAGGTACATGAAAACTCTCGGTGAAATAAATGGACTGTTTTGGGTCCGATGGTTGGGAGAGATAAACAAACCATACATAAGACATGCTATCCTTGCTCATTACACAAAAATGTGGGATATGTCACACAAAAACTACTTTAGGATATGAAAGGGATGACCTTCTCACCCATGCAAACATGATACACCCACCCACCTCGCACGCACTCAAGTATACTACACAAGACATACCCCACACCTTTGTGTGTTTACATGTCAAGGCACTGCCTTTAGATGCATATTAGTTACTTTTGGTTCATTTTATCATTGGTGTAACAACATCATCTAGGATAGGTTACATGTCTATGGATGAGGCTAGCCAAATGCCTTGGACATTAAATCGCACCTTAGATTTTCAGCATCAGGGTCTATGCATGGACTATCTCGAAACTCCGCTAGACATACCCCACCTTTGTGTGTTTACATATCAATGCACTACCTTTAGATGCATATTAGTTCCCTTTGGTGAATTTTATCATTGGTGTGACAACATCAATCTAGGATAGGTTACATGTCTATGGAGTATGGATGAGGCTAGCCAAATGCCTTGGACATTAAATCGCACATTAGATTTTTCAGCATTAGGGTCTACGCATGGTCTATCTCGACACTCCGCTAGACATACCCCACCTTTGTGTGTTTAAATGTCAAGGCACTGCCTTTAGATGCATATTAGTTCCTTTTGGCACATTTTATCATTGGTGTGACAACATCAATCTAGGATAGGTTACATGTCTATGGATGAGGCTAGCCAAACGCCTTAGACATTAAATCACACCTTAGGTTTTCAGCATCAGGGTCTACGTGTGGACTATCTCGACACTCTGCTAGTGGTTGAGGGCCTAAAGGCATCACATTTTCCCAATATGGTAAATCAGGTGCAGTCCAACAATGCAGGTTGGAAGTTGAGGTTGCTCTTGTTTGCTCGATCTCCTTTATACAACTCATCCTAGCTTCAACCCCACTTTATTCCATTACATCGCTACTGGTCCCATCTTCAATGATCAAGCAGATGGATAGAGTGATGTCCAAGTTCTTATGGGGGCAAGAGATGGGTTAAAGAGGAGGGCTTGGGTGGCTTGATCTTATCTGAGTAAGGATAAGGGACATGATGTGCTTGGCCTATTTTTCTTGTTGGAGGCTATGCTTACACGATCAGAGGATAATGGTAGGTTCTTTCTATGGAAGGACATTATGGAGGTCGTTTGGGGAGTTAGGTGTTTAAGAGGGACTTGGATAGTAGGTCGGAAAACGGTCTTGCTGGGTTTGGTGTTTAGAAACATCACTGCCTGCTTAAGGAAGTGAGGCTTTTGTGAAGGAGATGCCTTAATCTAAATAACTTGAAGTTTAAATTTGATTGTTGGAGCATTGATGGTGGATGGAGGAGACAAGAGAAGGCAGATGGCTGGGTTGGTGAGAGATATACAAGGGAACATGTTTTAGGTGATGAGATTGTGGCTTACCGTTGCATTCCATTTGGAGGCGGGAGGTTAGGCCATTGTGGCGGCACTAAAGGTGTGGGATAATGTGAATATGATGATTTTTTGTATTGAGGCAGATGACCCTTTCTTGGTGGAGCTCTTTTGGTGAAAGGTGGACCTATTGTGGAGTATAGCTCATGCATATAGGGAGGTTAAGAGCATTTTGGATGATTGGAGCATCCTAGGTGTTCTTTCCCACATGGAGGTAAAGTAGGCCTCCAGAAGCTTGGTCAGTGGGATATGTTCTTGATGAGTCGGTCGTGTTCCAGAACCCAATGCATTTCTAGATGAGTTTGAGATTTGATAGCTTTTGACATGAGACATACCTTCTATCACACATAAATGGCTATCGGTGTAGCCTAAGTTGGATGTTCAGGCATTTTTGCAAGTCAGAAGGAGTATGTGTTGTAGAACCCATCATGTCACACATGACGATCATATTTCCATGGACGATCAAGCAGTATGTGAGAAGTTGTCATAGTGAGCACATCACAAAGGATAGTATCGTTGTAAACACCATGAAATGAGAAAGGAACTCTGTAGTAGTGGGTCACAATTAGAGAAGTGTCATCAACCCATCGTAAGCGATACGGCTTGGGATGGGGCTCCAGTTACAATCCCAACTCCTGAACAACAGAAGAAGATACTATATTGGTTGAAGATCCTCCATCAACTGTGAGTATGCATGTGCGACCTTGAACCTCCACAACTGAATAAAACAATGACGTGCGACACCAGTCATCAGGAGGTGGACTTTATATAGCCATGAGGACCTGATTTTACAAGAGCAGGGTCACCTGTTTCTTCTTCCTCTTCTTCCTCGTCACTAGGTTGTGAAGCCAGAAAGACATCTTCATATTCTATATCATCATCGTCTTTTGTTGTTGTTGTAGTCATCACACGACATGGACACTGGTTGGAATAATGACCACATGCATGACTGGTAAAGCATTGGATAGGCTTGGTAACAACTGGTTTGGAGGATTCGCCTTTAGTAGTCGGTGTTGTTGTAGTAGTTGCCCCTTGACGTGGCTTCCACTCAGGTTACCACAGTCGAGGGCGACGTCTGATCTCCTCTCCAATTCTTTCAGCACTTTGAATAGCATCATCTAGAGGAGTGAAATGCCTGACTGCTAGACGATCAACTACCTCATCGTGAAGTCCTCTACAAAAATTTGTGATAGCTACAGTGGCATCCATTTGAACCTCAGATCGGTTGCACAATAGATTCTTGAGATTTACTGGTGTACGTGCCGACAGTGTCGTCACCTTGGTTGAGATCTTGATACGCCAAGTAAGCATTCTGCTTGTAATTCTGAGGTAAGAATCGATGCACAATCAAAGGACGCAATTTCCCCCATGTGTCGACGGGGTTGTCTCGCGGTTGGTTCCACCATGCTAAAATGGCTCCCCAAAACTTGGAGGTGGTGATTAGGACTTTGGTTGCCTCACCAAAGGTTCTATATAATTGAAAATACTTGTAGGCACAGTGCAACCAGTCAAGCACAATCTTGGTGTCACGTTCGCAATGGAACTCTGATAGCTTCATTTTAACATTGCGCTCTACTTGTATGGGTAGAGGGGCTGGTTGTCAGACATTGTTGTTGTGGTTGACCTCTAGTGTATTCATGCGTTGTTTGGAGGTTGTAACACGACAGAGAAGTTTAAAAGAGTCGTCGTATTGGGCTTGATGTTGAATTATTTCCTCTTGTCATTGAACTA
This sequence comes from Alisma plantago-aquatica, assembly GCA_963693085.1. NCBI lineage: Eukaryota > Viridiplantae > Streptophyta > Magnoliopsida > Alismatales > Alismataceae > Alisma > Alisma plantago-aquatica. The sequence continues at coordinate 1,541,255,884 of OY856409.1, forward strand.
GATCCGCTTGCTGATTCATCATGTTGTCCAATTGTTGTTGAATAGCCTCCAAGGTGGTAGAACTTATGGCCATGAATCCATCTAGTTTGTTGTTGACTTGTTGAACAGTCACCATGCTTCTTAGGAGGTGAAAGCTTCGTTGAAGTCGATGTAGAAAGAGGTTCCTCAAAAGGAAGGTTGCACTAGTGTGCCCTGACCCCAAAAAAAATTTGAGGTTGCTTACTAGCAGTCTAGGGGCGTCGATTGATGCGATGGAACCTGCTACAAAAAGCCAGGGGTGTGGTTGATGCACAGAAACATTGCGGACAGAACCTGATTATGGGTAAGGCTGGCCGTAATAGGATGGATTAGCAGTTGTTTGATGGATGACTTCATGGTTACAGGAAACTAGGAAGTAGACTGCAAAACTGATTTTTAGTCAGCGGTGCAGGCCTTGCGATTTGTCGATGGTGCACTGGCCTTCAAAGGCTAGGATAGTGGACGGACGCGAGTAGCGCGATGGTGTCCGGGGCTGAAGTCGCGGGTGTGTGAAGTGGGGAACTTATGAGTGTTGATGCCAATTGGGGTTGTTGGCATGGTGAGATGGGACCACATGATCTGTACAGGAACACGAGCTAGCAAATCTCCAGTAGGTAGGTAGGGACAGCTTGGTGTGGGAGGTAGGGAAGAGGATTAGCAAAGGAAGGGATGGGCGGATGGTATTATATATCCGGAGAGGGGAAGAGAAGGGACGGTAGCGACTAGTTGATGGGTGTGAGTGGGAGAAGGGGGAAAGGAGTGAGAAAGGGATCAGGAGGAGGAAGAGTGGGGTGTCTTGTGGGAGACGGGGAGCATAAACACTTCCCTAGAGCTATTTTGGTCGTATTGGACATGTGTCTGACACAAACATGCCGTGGACACACATTGGGCACGGCTTGTCCAGTTATCTTTTACATTTGTAGGGATAGAAATAGGCAGAACACAACCTAGACACAAGTGACCCAGGCCATTACATAACCCTAACAAAAGAAGAAAAAAAACTCATTCATGCACTATCGTGATCCCTCATCAGACTTTTAATCCTGATACCCTAGCCCCCTTCTCCAATTGCATCTCCAAGGAAGCAAAGGAGAAACCCGCTACAAGAGAACTCACTTATTGGAAGGTCTCCTCGTATGCCCTCTATTAGCTACAACAACAGTGAAACCCAACTAGAAGCAACAACAAGCAACCTAGCCACCTGTTGCCACCTCCATGTGACAAACCCACTTGTCATATCGTATTTGTGCTAGACGACACATAAAGTACCTTCTCTTACAGTGCATTCAAATGACATTTTGTAAACAAATTTCACTTAATCGATATATGAATGTGCATAATTGTAGTCCTAGAACAAATACATCTTTTTTACAAAAGCATAATATGTTCACTTAAGACTGATATCAAGATAATAGTTCAAAATGTTTCACCTAGAACCATTTATGAACACCAAGACATGTTGAGATAGTTCAAAAGAGTTGCCTTGCATCATTATCCAAATAAGTAAAATAACTATTAAGACACCTAGAACCATTGCCCAATATTCATTGTGTGACTACTACAACATCTAGAAACATTCATTTCTACCCATGATGGAAAGAAAATGCCCAATAAATATTTTTGAATCATAAATATAACATAGAACGAAAATCTAATGTTATATACAGCAAAAAGGTTTAACAACATGCAAAGAGTGGTTAGTCATTATGACACATCCTCGTCGACAGTAGAAGTGTTGTAGCATGTTTCATAGTTAGGAAAGGCCTTACTTTAATGGCCCCAAGTTCAATGATGTGAGTAGGTCAACGACTGGAAGAGTGCAGTGACATAGGTCTTTATTTATACAAATAAACAACAATCACTAGATTATATCAAGACATGAACTGGTCTTAGGATCATATATCGACTGAGCTTTTACTTGGCATGCATATTGCTATTATAATATCGATTGAGCTTTTACTTAGCATGTCATATTGCTAATATAATTTTGTATCACAACATCTACACTATGGGACTTGCTCGTATTTCATCTATCAATTGTGTGATAGTTTTCAAGCTCGCATGCTCTAGATTTTAGTGATAACCATTATCAAATTTATCACAGAATAACAATTTTCTTGTCGTGCCAGTATGATGATGAAAATTGATATCTAAAAATTTTCCATAGACCCAAACTATTTCAATCGATATATGCATATTTTTGGTAGGTATGTCATCCTTCTTAAAATAGATAAATAAATAAATATGTACTGACTAAGATCTTAACCATTATCTATTTCCAAATATTAATGTTATGAAAACAACGTGTCAAAACTTTTAAGCCACGAGATATTTCAAAGGTAAATAAAACTTTAAAATATGATTATTAAGTAGATCATGCAGGTGATGTAGTTAATCAGCGTTGAGGTTAGGTGTATAGGACATAAAATTATCCAAAAGCAAAATTAGTAAAATAAAGAATCTTCAATATGACTAAATATCGATACCCACCAACTACGAAGTCACTGCCTAAAACATAATCATATAGTAAGTGCATAAGTAGTTCATGATTAATCATACATTAAGTGTAATAGTTAAACAGAATACAGATCTTACCCATATTCTTGAACCTCCAGTGACCAGTGATGTACCCAACAATATATCTTGTGTCCATTTGCATCTAGTGTGTCAGGAACTTCATCATCTTGTCTGCAGTCTTTGCAAGTAAACAACAAGGCCGATCTACTCGTGTAGGCGTTCTTGTCTCAAAATCTGCGCACATGAAGCCAAACGGTGAGAGGGCACTCTTACCAAATTTCTAAAAGGGGATGGATGTCGTTGGGCAAAAAATATAAAGCAAGGATAAGTTGCCTTCAGTATTGGTTTTTTTACCATTTTTGAAACTGGATTAGTACTATGAAATCTAATGCTAACCTGATGCTGGATTGAAATGTTATTGTGATTGCATCGTCAACTGAGAAACAAGGATCCAGAAAAGGGATAAAATACCACCAGACAACCTTCTCGATGAAGAAGATCAGCCAAAGAATAGAAGCACAACGCTAGGCAGAGAGTGTTGGAGCCACTGAGGAGAGGAGCATCAGCACAGGTGAGGAGAGGAGTTTCACCGCTAGAGAGCATCAACGCCAGTGAGGAAATGATTTTTGCCGCCAGATAGAAGAGAAGCCGTTAGCGTGGGGCGAGAAGAGCGTCGTGCCGCAGCCGGCAGAGAAAACAATGACCGCTATTCTGTCGATGCCAATTAGGAAAGACGAGAAGAGAGTTGCGGGTTATACCCCTTTGCCCTAGTAATCTCGATCATTCATTTGTATCAAACAAAATAAACGGATCTGGTGTTTCTCGGGCATTTCTTTTTTTTCTTCTCAGTCCTTTCAGCTCACTCTGTTTCAGTTCAACCCGTCATAAATGCTGTATTAGGATGATGCCCGTCACTTATTACGAACCGCCACCCGTCACGCAATGTGCATTTTCTAGTAGTGTGTTATAATTGGAGAAAAACGCCATAACATGTGACACTTTTTCTAGAAACTCCATCTTTTGTGGCGCTTTTAATTCCCGTAGCTGTGGCGCTTTCAACTGAAAGTGTGCTACTTTCAGAAATAAGTTGAAAATTGTGCTATTTGGGTAAATATTTTTCATAAAGTGTGCTATTTCAGTTTTTTTCCCTTTACCATTTATGCAAGCATGACAAAGGCGATGGCACCTTTAGTTTATTATTTACGTAAGCACGAGAAAGGCGACACCAACCTACATGTGTTTTTCACATATATCACCCATGCAGGGGCATTAAAGTAGTCTGGACAATTGGGCCGAGAGGTGTGGGCATGAAGGGGCTTATGTGTGAGTTGCCAAGAGAAGGCCAGTGAGAAAGAGAGTTGTTGGTTTGTAGTAACAAAGTCACTGAGGGCCCGTCTGTGAAGCTCGAAGAGTTGAGGATTGTCTGACCCCTCAAGAGAGGAGGGTGTCGAGGAGGGCCTCCACAAAGCCATGCACTTGTGCTCATAGCTTGGTTTCCAATTGAACCATTTATTGAGGCTTGCATTAAGAAGTGCCCTCCATATGAACATGTTTAGTTTCTCGGGACCATTGTAAGGAAGTTTCACGTCCCGTCCCTTTTATGCAACTTTAACCGTATAAACAGATCTAGACACAAAAATCCGCCTGGAAATTTGTGTGAACAGTGTGTTTCACTGTGCAGATGGATCTGGAGGGGGGTTGGGGATTGAACGGTTGGAATCTTTTCTCAGCATGTGCTGAAAACCTAATTTCACTCAACACTGGATCTTTTTTTCCAAAAAAATGATGGGGTCATGCCCCCCCAGTAAATATTTGTATATGTGTATATCTTCCGTTGTGAAGTACAACATATCAGGTTTCATCTCCTCATCTAATCATATTTTCTATTAGCTCAATTTTATTCATAAAATACCACATTAAAAAGTTCCATTATATAGTTTGTGTTCGGTTGAAGCTTAGGCATTCACAAACATATCTTCATGATATTAACGTATAAATTTCCAAATTACAATGGGGTTACAAATCGGAACACAAGGTATCAAACTTTTTATTACTTGATCATTTATTCTATGTGATGTATATTATCTCATAACCATTGTTCTCATTTTTCTCTTGTACTTTACAGATCTTTGTAGGATGCATGTATGGATACTTTCTGATGGTTATTACGAGCATTTTCAAGCATGAATTTTAAGATGACCAAACACTATTTTGTGAGGATTAGTGTGATGTAGGAAACAATTGTATTTAGAATAACATGTTTGTGTAGGCTAAATGATGTCACTAATATGTGATTTTCTATTTCTATAAGGGGCAAGGTAAAAAGTCCTCCCTGTGTAATCTATATTTGACTAGGAATGAAAGTCTCAACGTTTTTCTAGATTATTTAATTAAAAATATTGAAGTAATATATATGTGATACTGACATCTAATGATTTCTAAACATTCCTCCAATTTTGGAGGCAATGCCATTCACTTATAATGATTAGTACCGACCTTGTATATAATATATGGACAAGAAAAATGATTTTTTTTTCAAATGCTCAAGGCTTATGCCTCTATTGGTCAAGGATAGGACCTGAGCAACTACTATTGGTCACCAAGCTTTTGTTCAAGGTACGTTGGTCAGGGATTGGTCTTGACCACCTTATACTGGTTAGGGATTCATGTTGGTTGTTTACACTAACGAGTTTCAATCATTAAGAATGATCTTTTACTCAACTAGCTATATCCCGCAAGTATACGAGAGTAGTTATAGTCGAGGTCGAACACAAGGAGTGTTGGTTAGTTAAGCGCAAGATTTATGATTTTCAATAATCTAGATCGTTGTACACAAGATGATTGGATTAGAACAACTAAATTATAGATTTAAAACAAAACAGTAAATTATCACTTAAGAAAGGTTAAGATTCAGATTTGGAAGGATCTTAGACTTGGGATTTCACTATCACATCATAGCTTATATTAAAATATGAATTTAAACATGTTAATTAACTTACAAAGGAGGTTTGTAGTCATCACTCACCTCCCGGTGAAATGATGATGATTTTAACTCCATACATCACTCTTGTGTATGTATTTCATTTCAAATCACAAACCTTGCTCCTCAACATAATCCCAGCCACTTTCGCGGTCAAGGACAAGTTGCCAAAAGATTAACTCCATACTCTCAAACACATCTTCTTAGATTATGAAAGAAAGTATAAAACATGCAAGTATGATGGCCAATCACACAAACAAGCATTTCAGATCTGAAACAACTCTTGGAATATGCAAGAAACTAACATTTAGTACGAAATGCATATGTTCATACAAGCTATGACATGGGAGTTACTCTCCCATACCCAAGAAAAAGAGTCTACTCGTCCATAATGATGTACAACAGAAAATGTACAGAAATTTTAGAGTTAAACATGGTTTAGAGAAGGAAAAGCTAAGCAATCCCAAGGTGTAACCAAAGGAAGGTAGAATTCCGACTTGAGGACGAAATCCCACTTCTACAGCTACTCCAAACCGGACAAACTTCTCCCCCCGAGAAGCTTTGTGGAGTGAAGAAGCTCTACTGCACCTTGAAGAAGCTTGGAGAAGAAGAGAGGAAGAATGGGGTTTCTTTGGCAAGAAACCACCTCCTTTCCCCTCAAAATCACTCTCCTATACTCTAGGCTTGCTCTAGGATGAGAGAACTTCCGCAAATGACCGGGCATAACCACCCATTAAGTTCCCACTTCGTTTTAAACAAAAACTCGTATTTTTCAAAATGCTGAAACTGCCAGGTGCACGCCGTGCACCAAAATTGCACGCCGTGCAACTTTCCAGAAACTTTCAATTTTCTCCAGAATGCACTGTGCACAGCGTGTGCTGAAGAAATGCATGTCGTGCAACTTTCCAGAAACCTTTAGCTCCTAGGTGCACGACGTGCACTAAAGAAATGCATGTCATGCAACTTTCCAGAAAATTTCAGCTCCCAGGTGCACGTCATACAATTACGTGCATGCCGTGCAACTTTCCAGAACTTTAAGTCTGCTCAACTCTCCCAGGTGCACGGCGTGCACTTGGCTGTTCTGGTCTGTTGCGTATTCTTCTCATAACTTTCAGCGTGTAGGTCCGAATTACATACTGTAAAAAGTGTTATTTGCGTAGTTTCGAACCCCAAAATATGTAGATACTTGAGGAGTGATCCAATAAGAGATAATATGATATATTCCTCATCATTTCATTACAAAATATAGTACCTACAATCCAAACCATGAGACAAGTAAGAATAGATAAAAATATAGAATCTAGCATGAATGAGAGTGATAATTGAGTCAAAACAACATGAATATGCAACCAAACATGATCCAAAAGATGATATGATTTGTGCACATCAAATCCCCCTTAGCTTAAACCATTGCTTGTCCTCAAGCAAAAAGAGCATAGAAATATAAATGAAGAATTGTCAAGTTCATGAATAGATCAAATGAAATGAAAGATGTGTATAAGACCAAACCAACCATGATCAATATGTTTATGCTCATAGCCATCAATTCAACATAAACACCCAAGAAAGAGATTTTTAGTTCAGTAGAGGTGGTCATAATTAAATAAATCAATCAATTAAAAACACTAAGTAGAATTTGGATGACCAAGCCAAGCAATTAGTGGATGTGCAACTCAAACTCTCAACTATTAAAGATACAAAAGATGAAATCTTAGTTAAAATTAACAATTTTAGTTGTACTCTCCTTCTTTCCAAAAAATGATATGTCAATGGATTATGGATTTTGACACTCGGCTGCTAATGTAGGCTTATGCACACGTGGAGTGTCAGTTGGGGTATTTACCCTCTTTTAAGACATACCACCTAACCATCGTGGCCAGATCAGACTTACATTAGGCTAGCATGATATGTGGGTAGTGTAGCCATCTTTTATGGGGTATAAAGATGAGATAAGCCAAAAGAAATTTTAAAATTTTCCAAAACATAGGAGAGTCAACTAAATTGCAACATCAGCTAGATTTCATTCATTTGTTTTGAATTTTTTTTCATTGAAAGAGTGGTTGAAAATGCACTAAGAGCTTGACAAGGGCATCCCACATTCGAAATGATGTTGTGAAGTTAATTTACTCACAAAAATTGAAACCATTACATGTTTTAAGCAATCAAGGATGTGAAAGATGAATGTTTAGGCTAGAAGCATAAACTAGAGTTAAGCACATGTTGATGGCCAAAAGGTTTCATTTGATTATTGCATGCCTTTTACAATTTCTCCAAATGATATTTCTCATCAAAAGAGGACAACCAGTTAAGCATAGGAGTTCTATCCACATATAAAAGATAAACCTCATATCATACTGGATTTGCCACAAGAAAAGGAGAACTGAAAACAACGACTGAAATGTGAATACAAAACAAAAGAAAATGACAACAAGCAAATAACATGAAAGGGAAAAGCTAAAAGAACTAGGTTACCATCCGGTTTCTTCCCCCTAAGCTTGAAATCTGCAATGTCCTCACTGCATAAATCAAACTAAAAAGGTTGCAATCGGGTACCTCATCATGGTGGAAACATCAAAGTCCATGGAGGACCGATGCTCTGATTTGCAGCTGGAAATTGTTGTGCTAAAGATTTATGCCTCCTTGCAAATATGTCCTTTATTTGGGGCAAGCGAAAGCACCTATGAGCTACATCAAGAATAGTCTTTTGTATGCCAATACTATTCATCTTTTCATTCTACTTTGAAGCATCATCAAAATATGAGCTGGGAAGAGTGTTCTCATTATAAAGCAATGTGTCATCTAGAGTGTGAGGAGGAAAGACGTGTGGTTTGCTTGAAGAATCAACATGTAGAGCATGCATTGTAGCTTTCTCCCCTTTAGTTGAAACTTCATGGTCATCATGGATATCAACATCGTCATAATTTGAAGGATATAACTCTATAACAACTCCATTCTTCAATGTCACTAGCCTAAAATATGTAGAATTTGTCTCCGGTGGACTAGGCAAGAAAGGTGGATATGCTTCTTTGCAAGGAAGAGCTTGCTGGGCAATTTTTTTTCTCCAAGATGTGTGCATGAGTGGCTATAGTCTCCACCTTATAAGAGATTTGGCAAATGGCACCCTTCATTGATTGTCTTTGTTGATGGAACTCCTCATTTTGCTGCATTTGAGATGAAATAAATGTTGCAAGCATGGACTCTAATCTAGAAGTTACTTGTGGTTGTTGTGGCTAAATGAAATCCGGGTTCATATTGTTGTAGAAGCCTGGTGGAGTGTAACCCATTGGATAATAAATAGAAGAAGCATAACATGTAGAATATGAATGTCCAAGAAACCCACATGCATCACAAATATTGTTGGCTATTTGAATTAGTTGTGTGCTTAGATTCTCACACCTTTGTGACAAAGTGTCTAACCTTACTGCAATCAAGTCTATAGCATCAACCATGTGATCTTCCACTTGCATTTTGGAAGTAGTATGTGAAAAGGATGGGTGGTAGCTTGTAGCCAGACTCCATTAGCAATGATTTTCTGCCATATCTTCAATAATAGCATAGGCTTCTCCATAAGATTTGTTCATTAAAGCTCCATTTGTAGCTGCATCAATAGATAATCTTGTATTGTGGCACAAACCATTGTAGAAAGATTGCAATAGAAGCCAATTGCTTAGACCGTGATGTGGACAAAGATGTTGAAGATCTTTGAACCTCTCTCATGTATCATACAAAGTCTCTCCATCCCTTTGAGAATAATTGATGAGTTGACTCCTCAGCTGTAAAGTTTTACTAGGTGGAAAATATCTTTCCAAAAAGACCTTTAGAAGCTCCTCCCAAGTGCCGATTGACTTCTTTGGCAAAGTATAGAGCCATACCTTGGCTTTATCTTTAAGAGAGAATGGAAAAAGAATTAGGCGTATCCCATCAGTAGGAACACCATATATCTTTATAGTGCTTAGCAACTGCAGAAATTCAGCAATGTGGAGGTTAGGCTCCTCCATTGGTGTCCCTCCAAATGCATTCAGCTGTAGCAATTGTATGATGGCTGGGCTGATAGAAAACTCCTTTGCCTCAAATTCTGAAATATTAATAGGCCCACTCATGTGCATTGCAACTGTACCAAAGTAGTCCTTAAGAGGAAGGTCATCCTCCTTGACTAGTTCTTCATGTGAATTTGGAGGATTAGGTGGATGTGGTGTAGATGGTGGTGGTGTATGTGGTATGGATGAATGTGGTGGATATGAGGGTGTGGAAGAATGTGGTATGGGTGTTGGTGGTGAATTAGGTGTGAATGATGGTGATGTGGATGAAGGATGCATGGGTGAATGTCGTTTGGATGATGGTGACATGGATGATGGTTGTGTGGGTTGTGATTCCTCCATACATGTTTGGGTTTCACTCCTTCTTGCTCCATGAGGGATGCAAATGATGTGTTCATTTTCTGAATGTAGAGATATGCACGGTTCAAGGATTTTTTTTATGAACACCCCATATGCTCCTGCAAATAAACAAGGTGAGTGAGATACAAAAACAGACATGGAAGATACAACACATTATGATGATCATGATGAATTATGATTTATTGATATGATGGTGGATATGAAGGTTGTGATCTTGTTATGACCCACTCTGTAATTAACCGGTAAATACTAAGTTTAGCATATAATTCAGTTAATGATGTTGAATTGAGAACTCACTTATGTTAATGATGTTTGAATTAATAACAAAGTCTTTTTATCTTGTTTTCTAGCCCTAAGGTTGTGGAGAATTCAGTGCTTAAACCGTTGCAAGAAAAATCACTCGAAACCGACTTTCGAGTCAAAAGATATGGACATTTGAGTGTTTTTGGACCTAGTTGTAAATGTCAGAAATGTTTGGGCAAATTGCAGCCGGCCCCCTCCGCGACCTTGACCCTTATCCCCTTCCTTTTCTTCATTTCTTTTCCTGTAAACCGCCTAAGCGGCAACAGGGAACACAACATCCGCCCCCCTTATTTCCTTCGATCATCTGTGTGAGAGAGGAGCCCTTGAGGGCGATTTGAGCTTACCCTCTAGTTCCGACCAAATCCGTAGCCATAGCTGCTCCTTTCTCCTCCTTTTCTCCTCGCCAGGAAGTGCCAGCCACCCAGCCCGCCTAGCAGCCAGCGGCGGCCAGCAGCAGTAGGCCGGGAGCTCTGGGCGCCAAGGAGCACCAAGAAACGCAACCCTAGCCTACGTTCTCTTCTTTTCTCATCTTGGCGCTCTTCTTCGGTGGATTTACAGTAGAAATCATAGCTTATAGCCCCAATATTCGTGGGCAACCAACAACAACCGCTGCTTCTTCCGTTTCTTCTTCATTCATCGTTCCTTTCTCCAGCAAACGGTTCTGCCCGAAAAAACTAATTAGTCAAGAAAGCAAAACGCCCGAGAAAGCAATACAAGGAACGCCTCGAAATATGCCTCTAGAGGCAATTCTGGACGAACCCGGATAGTTGAGTTCATTTAGTTATCATTATTTAACTCCTTCGTTGGAATTTTTCGGTAAACTGTGCATTTTTGCACTGATATCAGTAGTTATCAGGCGTTTTATCAGTATTTAATGAAACTTGAATTTTATTTTATAAATTGCTTATGTATGATTATATATGATCTAGAACAGCTTCTGATCAGTGTAGAACAGTTCAATGATTTTATTTGGTGCAATGGAAACCAAAAGTACTTAATACAATTACTGGAATAGAAATACATATGTTTTGGATAATTTAGATATTGACTAGCTCTGAGAATGCTTTTGTACCTGTTGAGTAGTTTGTTGAATGTTGTACAGTTCATATTCAAGAGTATAATAAAAAATATTAGATTTAGGTGCCCTAACACCGTAGAATCCCCTTTGTGCGGTCTGTGATCTTAAGGGGATGAAATGACCTAACTAGAGGACAATCCAGACGGTCGGCAACCTGCTGGAGGACAGTCCAGATGGTTGGAGAGAGAGACCTACTGGAGGACAGTCCAGATGGTCTAGTAGTTTTGTGAGGCCTACTGGAGGACAGTCCAGATGGTCGGGTAGTCATGTTACCTACTGGAGGACAGTCCAGATGGGCACGTCTCGACACTCCGCCTATGTGCTCAGGTAGGAGGAGTCCAGTTTACACTCTTCGAGAGTGCAGTGAGGCCAGAGAGCCTGTGGTCCTGTAGCAGACCAGGACGAGAGCAGTCAGACTTAGCATTTTCTGGGTGTGTCGCTAAGTCTTGTACGATGGGATCGTAGTTCGCTACAGATCTTTATATGCAGAGTGCACTGCATATGATTGGGGCATAATAAAATATGTAATCATGTAGGACCATAGAAATTTAAAATGTTAAGAGTCTAGAATCACTGTGCAAAAATCTCGATAGTTGTTTTTATGTTTAAGATATGCAAATCCTGATATTAAATGCTTCATAGTTATGTACTATCTGCTAGTTTCACTATGTCACTAGGACTGCTCTGTATAGTATTGTTCTTATGCTTTATTTGAATTTAATAAACTTGACAAGTTGTTTAGTGATAGTTAAATGAAAAACTATTCACTGAGCGAGTAGGCTCACTCCTCTACATTTTCATGTCAGCGACAGTTCCAGGAATCTGAAGGATCTTACCACCCTAGTCAGTAGAAGGTATATGTAGTTAGTTAGATAGTGGTCTCTTAGCTCTTTCCCCTCGGTCCTTGGGACATGGTGTGGAGAGAGAGTGTGTTTAATATGTAAATTAGTTTTGTAATTAACTGTCAACTTTATATTCCGCATGTAAATGTAATATGACAATTACTCTGTTTATGTTTCTAGCAAGTAAAATTTGAAATGCCTCCGCAAGTTGTGTAAGTTTCAGTATTTAAGTAATTTGTAAGATTTTCCTGTTGGTATGTTTAATGTGACTAAGAAAAGAAAATGTTAAGTGTGGTTTTTGTGAGACGCGTTAATCCTTCTTACGCCCTAATCTCATGAGTAGTGGGTAATGTGAGATCGGGGTGTAACAATTTTGGTATCAGAGCATAGGTTGAGTACATAGATACTCAGAGTCCAGGTCAGGGGACGATAAGAGACCAATAGGACTAGGATTTAGGTGTCTTTCTTCTATCTACAATTTTCTAACAGGAAATGTTCTGTTATAATATTGTAGATGGCAGGAAAGGGACTTGGTCATGATGACCAGGCTGAGAGCCATGTTGGGCCAGATCCACAGGATATGGGTCCAGGTGGAGGTGATCATGTGGAAGAAGCATCCGGATGTATAGGATGTTTCTGGAGACCAAAGAGAAGTATAAGACTGATATGCGAGCTTCTACGTCCAGCAGCAAGGACTTGATGTGATCATATGAGCTTGTTAAGAAGCTCGGAGGCACTGAGTTTAGTGGCACCACAGATCCTGCAGAGGCTGATGAGTGGCTGAGGCAGATAGAGAAGGTCTTCCGTCTGATGGAGCTGCTAGAGGAGAAAAAGATTAATCATGCTGTTTACCTTCTGAAAAGTGATGCAGAGTTATGGTGGCGCAGTGTGGAGGATAAAAGAAGAGGCACAGAGCTTACTTGGTAGGATTTCACTGAGGAATTCCATCTCAAGTATTATCCTCCTACTTTCCTGAACGAGAAAACAAGGCAGTTGGAAAATATTAAGCAGAGAAACATGACAGTCACTGAGTATGAGGCGCTTTTCACCAGGTTGGCGAATTTTTGTCCTCACCTTGTACCTAATAACTTAGAAAGGTGTAGAAGGTTCCAAGAAGGGCTGAGGTCAGAGATTCGACATACTGTTTCTGCTACTAGTAGGAGGAACAGAGGGAACTTTGGTGAGTTTGTTGAGGCAGCCAGACAGGTAGAAGAATCTGTGAACACAGATAAGCCGACTGAGACCAAGAAGAGATCTGGGGACTTTGCTAGAGGACAGCCTAGCAGTAGTTACCGAGGAGGTAGCAGTGGTTTCTTTTCCAAGCTTGGACGTAGTTTTGGCTGTTTCAGCATGCCAAGATCTAGTGACGTGACATCTTCTCACAGTAGAGGAAGTTTTAGTCCTGGGAGATGGAGCCATGCACCAAGTGGACGGTCTTCTGGGTCATCAGTGTCAGTGACAGGTCCACCGAGGCAGGAGGCACCAATATGTGACAATTGTGGGAGATCACACTATGGTCAGTGTTGGGGTTTGAGTTCTCGAAGTTTCTATCATTGTGGTCAGACAGGACACATAAGGAGCAACTGCCCCCAGTTACTGCATGCAGCATCACAAGCTTCTCAACCTCAGTATCAAGATGTTCTGAGACAACCTCTTGTTGATAGACCGAGTTCTTCTGTATCTTCTGGCTCTCAGGGTGGTGGAATACCCAGTGGCAGAGGTGGTCAGTGAGGATGCCGTGGAACTGGTAGAGCTTCATCACGTTTCTTCTCGTTAACACCACAAGAAGGTATAATTTCTTCTCAAGTTGTTACTGGAGAAATAATTTTATTTAATGGTATACCAGTTACAATTTTGATAGATCCGGGTGCTACTCATTCGTTCATACGACGCTCTTTAGTCAGTGACCTTAATCTGTTAACTCAGGAATTAATGCATGAATTGGTACTAAGGGTTCCACTAGGTGAAGCAACAGTTTAATCTGAGTTTTGTCCCGGATGTTTGCTGTCTTTTAGTGGTTATACCTTTGATGTTAATCTTATACCCTTAGATGTTAATACCTTTCAAGTTATACTGGGTATGGATTGCCTTGAAATGTATCGAGTTCAACTCGACTGTTGGAAGAAGGAAGCTGTCTTTCAACAGGGTGAATTTTCTTGCGTCTTTTCTGGAGACAGGAAAGTTCTACCTACGTGTATCGTGTCAGCTGTTGTAGCTGATAGGATGCTGAAGAAAGGATGTGAAGCTTTCTTAGCCCATGTGGTGGACACAAGAGCAGAGAAGAGCGCGCACAGTCAGTGTATATGATGTGCCTGTGGTTTGCGAGTTTCCAGATGTTTTTCCAGAGGAACTACTAGGTTTACCTCCTGTAAGGGATATAGATTTTGAGATCTAGGTGTATCCAGGCAGTCACCCTGTAGCGTTGTCAGCTTATAGAATGACACCTTCCGAGTTGAAGGAACTCAAGATCCAGTTGCAAGAATTGTTGGACAAGGGTTTCATTCAGCCCAGTTCTTCACCATGGGGTGCACCCATTTTGTTTGTGAAGAAGAAGGATGGTACCATGCGTCTATGCATAGATTACATGCAGCTGAATAAGATCACTATCAAGAACAAGTACCTGTTGCCAAGGATTGATGATATGTTTGATCAGTTACGTGGAGCGACAATCTTCTCTAAGATAGATTTGAGGTCAGGGTATCATCAGTTGAGAATAAAGGCTTCCGATATTCCTAAGACAGCCTTCAGAACCAGATATGGGCATTATGAGTTTCTGGTCATGTCGTTTGGACTGACTAATGCCCCAGCAGCTTTTATGGATATGATGAATTGGATTTTCAAACCGTTCTTGGATCAGTTTATTGTGGTTTTCATTGATGATATTCTAATTTACTCCAGAAATGATGAGCAGCATGAGCAACACCTGAGGATGACGTTGCAGTTGTTGAGGCAACACCAGTTGTATGCTAAGTTCAGTAAGTGTGAGTTCTGGTTAGCTGAGGTGGCATTCCTTGGACATGTCATCTCAAGAGATGGAGTAAGTGTTGACCCTAAGAAAGTCGATTCTGTACTTCAGTGGGAACAGCCTAAGACTCCTACTGAGATCAGAAGTTTCTTAGGATTGGCAGGTTACTATAGAAGGTTCATTCAGAACTTCAGTGTGATAACATCGCCTCTGACACATTTGATGAGGAAGAATGCACCGTTCGTCTGGTCTGATAAATGTGAGAAGAGCTTTCAGATTCTGAAGAAAAAGTTGACCACAGCACCAGTGTTGATTTTACCTGAGGCAGATAAAGGTTATACAGTGTTTTGCGACGCTTCTAGAAGAGGTTTAGGCTGTGTGCTGATGCAAGAAGGCAAGGTAGTGGCTTATGCATCTAGACAGCTTAAGAAGAATGAAGAGAATTACCCGACTCATGATCTGGAATTAGCTGCTATAGTTCATGCTCTTAAGACATGGCATCACTATCTTTATGGTGAGACATGTTAGGTGTTTACAGATCATAAGAGTTTGAAGTATATCTTCACCCAAAAGGATCTGAATCTGAGACAACGAAGATGGCTCCAACTAATCAAGGATTATGAGGTGACAATTGATTATCATCCTGGGAAGGCGAATGTGGTAGCAGATGCTTTGAGTAGGAAGTCAAGTTCAACAGCTGACATATATTCTATGGCATGTTTCAAGAGAGACTTGCTTGTAGATATGTGAAGGTTGAACTTAGACTTGGGAGTGTCAGGACAGAGTGGTTTGATTACGCAGATGCAAGTTAAGCCTACCTTCTATGACCAGATCAGAGAGTTACAACAGAGTGACAGTGAGTTGTGGCAGATCATGCAGGATATGTCAGAAGGGAAAAGACCAGAGTTCAGGTTTTCAGACGATGGTTTGTTGTACCTACACGACAGGTTGTGTGTACCTGGAAACAGTGAGTTGAAAGAACAAATTCTTAAGGAAGCGCATGCTTCTATGTACGCCATGCATCCAGGTAACACTAAGATGTACAGGAACCTCAAAGAGTTATACTGGTGGTCTGGTATGAAGAAAGATGTAGCTGACTACGTGGCTAGATGTGGTGTATGTCAGCAGGTTAAAGATGAGCACCAGAAACCTGCAGGTACTTTGCAATCACTTCCTATACCAGAGCGGAAATGGGAACACATCACAATGGACTTTGTGGTAGGGTTACCTAGGACACCTAAAGGTTCTGACTCGATATGGGTGATTGTGGATAGACTAACTAAGTCTGCTCACTTTCTTCCTGTTAAGTCAACCCTTGATGTTCCAAAGTTGGCTAAGCTATATGTGGATGAGGTGATCAGATTGCATGGAATTCCAGTTTCTATTATATCTGATAGAGATCCTAAGTTCACATCCAGGTTCTGGAATCAGTTACATCGTGCTTTGGGCACTAAGTTGAGGTTCAGTACAGATTTTCACCCGCAGATGGATGGTCAGTCTGAGAGAACCATTCAGACTCTCGAGGACATGCTGAGAGCATGTGTTCTGCAGTTCAGAGGAAGTTGGGAAGAACACTTGAGCCTTATGGAGTTTGCATACAACAATAGCTACCATTCTAGTCTTGGTATGGCACCGTATGAAGCTCTGTATGGCAGAAAGTGTAGATCACCTGTATGTTGGTATGAGGTAGGTGAGAAAGAGATTCTTGGGCCAGAGATAGTGGATATGACTACAGAGAAGATATATGTGATCAGAGAGCAGTTGAAAGCTGCACAGGACAGGCAGAAGAGTTATGCTGAGAGACGACGTAGACCTCTTGAGTTTGAGGTTGGTGATGAGGTATATCTAAAAGTTTCACCGTGGAAATGAGTGTTGAGGTTTGGTAAGAGAGGCAAACTAACTCCTAGGTTTATGGGCCCGTATCCTATCATTGAGAGGATTGGACCTGTAGCCTATAGGTTAGAATTGCCATATGAATTGTCTAATCTGCATGATCTGTTTCATGTATCCATGTTGAAGAAATGCTATCCTAGTACAGAAAAGATAGTTGACCCAGAACCTACACAGCTCAGATCAGATGTGTCTTACGTTGAGGGACCAACTTAGATAGTTGATCAGAGGATCAAGAAACTTAAGAATCGCGAGATATCCTTAGTAAAAGTTTTGTGGAGGAATCATAACCTAGAGGAAGCTACATGGGAGCTTGAGTCAGAGATGCGCAACAAGTTTCCTTTTCTCTTTTAGGAATTTCGGGACGAAATTCTTATAAGGGAGGGAGATTGTTATGACCCACTCTGTAATTAACTGGTAAATACTAAGTTTAGCATATAATTCAGTTAATGATGTTGAATTGAGAACTCACTTATGTTAATGATGTTTGAATTAATAACAAAGTCTTTTTAGCTTGTTTTCTATCCCTAAGGTTGTGGAGAATTCAGTGCTTAAACCATTGCAAGAAAAATCACTCGAAACCGACTTTCGAGTCAAAAGATATGGACATTTGAGTGTTTTTGGACCTAGTTGTAAATGTCGGAAATGTTTGGGCAAATTGCAGCCGGCCCCCTCCACAACCTTGACCCTTATCCCCTTCCTTTTCTTCGTTTCTTTTCCTGGAAACCGCCTAAGCGGCAACAGGGAACACAACATCCGCCCCCCTTCTTTCCTTCGATCATCTGTGTGAGAGAGGAGCCCTTGAGGGCGATTTGAGCTTACCCTCTAGTTCCGACCAAATCCGCAGCCATAGCTTCTCCTTTCTCCTCCTTTTCTCCTCGCCAGGAAGCGCCAGCCACCCAGCCCGCCTAGCAGCCAGCGGCGGCCAGCAGCAGCAGGCCGGGAGCTCTGGGCGCCAAGGAGCACCAAGAAATGCAGCCCTAGCCTACGTTCTCTTCTTTTCTCATCTTGGCGCTCTTCTTCGGTGGATTTACAGTAGAAATCATAGCTTATAGCCCAAATATTCGTGGGCAACCAGCAGCAACCGCTGCTTCTTCCGTTTCTTCTTCATTCATCGTTCCTTTCTCCAGCAAACGGTTCTGCCCGAGAAAACTAATTAGTCGAGAAAGCAAAATGCCCGAGAAAGCAATACAAGGAACGCCTCGAAATAGGCCTCTAGAGGCAATTCCGGACGAACCCGGACAGTTAGAAACACGGTGAGTAGGAGTTCATTTAGTTATCATTATTTAACTCCTTCGTTGGAATTTTTCGGTAAACTGTGTATTTGTTGCACTGATATCAGTAGTTATCAGACGTTTTATCAGTATTTGATGAAACTTGAATTTTATTTTATAAATTGCTTATGTATGATTATACATGATCTAGAACAGCTTCTGATAAGTGTAGAACAGTTCAATGATTTTATTTGGTGCAATGGAAACTAAAAGTGCTTAATACAATTACTGGAATAGAAATACTACTGTGTATGTTTTAGATAATTTAGATATTGACTAGCTCTGAGAATGCTTTTGTACCTGTTGAGTAGTTTGTTGAATGTTGTACAGTTCATATTCAAGAGTATAATAAAAAATGTTAGATTTAGGTGCCCTAACACCGTAGAATCCCCTTTGTGCGGTCTGCGATCTTAAGGGGATGAAACGACCTAACTGGAGGACAGTCCAGACGGTCGGCAACCTGCTGGAGGACAGTCCAGATGGTTGGAGAGAGAGACCTACTGAAGGACAGTCCAGATGGTCTAGTAGTTTTGTGAGGCCTACTGGAGGACAGTCCAGATGGCCGGGTAGTCGTGTTACCTACTGGAGGACAGTCCAGATGGGCACGGCTCGACACTCCGCCTGTGTGCTCAGGTAGAAGGAGTCCAGTTTACACTCTTCGAGAGTGCGGTGAGGCCAGAGAGCCTGTGGTCCTGTAGCAGACCAGGACGAGAGCAGTCAGACTTAGCATTTCCCGGGTGTGTCGCTAAGTCTTGTACGGTGGGATCGTAGTTCACTACAGATCTTTATATGCAGAGTGCACTGCATATGATTGGGGCATAATAAAATATGTAATCATGTAGGACCACAGAAATTTAAAATGTTAAGAGTCTCGATAGTTGTTTTTATATTTAAGATATGCAAATCCTGATATTAAATGCTTCATAGTTATGTACTATCTACTAGTTTCACTATGTCACTAGGACTGCTCTGTATAGTATTGTTCTTATGCTTTATTTCAATTTAATAAACTTGACGAGTTGTTTAGTGATAGTTAAATGAAAAACTATTCACTGAGCAAGTAGGCTCACTCCTCTACTCAAACATTTTTAGGTCAGCGACAGTTCCAGGAATATGAAGGATCTTACCACCCTAGTCAGTAGAAGGTATATGTAGTTAGTTAGATAGTGGTCTCTTAGTCCTTTCCCCTCGGTCCTTGGGACATGGTGTGGAGAGAGAGTGTGTTTAATATGTAAATCAGTTTTGTAATTAACTGTCAACTTTATATTCTGCATGTAAATGTAATATGACAATTACTCTGTTTATGTTTCTAGCAAGTAAAATTTGAAATGCCTCCGCAAGTTGTGTAAGTTTCAGTATTTGAGTAATTTGTAAGATTTTCCTGTTGGTATGTTTAATGTGACTAAGAAAAGAAAATGTTAAGTGTGGTTTTTGTGAGACGTGTTAATCCTTCTTACGCCCTAATCTCATGATTAGTGGGTAATGTGAGATCGGGGTGTAACAGATCTAGTCTCATTTACTTATCAACAACTCTTACTCTAACAGGAATACCGATGCTCCCCGGCAACGGCGCCAAAAACTTGTTGGTTGTTTACATTAACGAGTTTCAATCATTAAGAATGATCTTTTACTCAACTAGCTATATCCCACAAGTATACGAGAGTAGTTGTAGTCGAGGTCGAACACAAGGAGCGTTGGTTAGTTAGGCGCAAGATTTCTGATTTTCAATAATCTAGATCGTTGTACACAAGATGATTGGATTAGAACAACTAAATTATAGATTTAAAACAAAACAGTAAATTATCACTTAAGAAAGGTTAAGATTCAGATTTGGAAGGATCTTAGACTTGGGATTTCACTATCACATCATAGCTTATATTAAAATATGAATTTAAACATATTAATTAACTTGCAAAGGAGGTTTGTAGTCATCACTCACTTCCCGATAAAATGATGACGATTTTAACTCCATACATCACTCTCGTGTATGTATTTCATTTCAAATCACAAACCTTGCTCCTCAACATAATCCCATCCACTCTCGCGGTCAAGGACAAGTTGCCAAAAGAGTAAATCCATACTCTCAAACACATCTTCTCATATTATGAAAGAAAGTATAAAACATGCAAGTATGATGGCCAATCACACAAACAAGCATTTCAGATATGAAACAACTCTTGGAATATGCAAGAAACTAACATTTAATATGAAATTCATATGTTCATACAAGCTATGACATGGGAGTTACTCTCCCATGTCCAAGAAAAAGAGTCTACTCGTTCATAATGATGTACAATAGAAAATGTACAGAAATGTCAGAGTTAAACATGGTTTAGAGAAGGAAAAGCTAAGCAATCCCAAGGTGTAACCAAAGGAAGGTAGAATTCTGACTTGAGGACGAAATCCCACTTCTACAACTGCTCCAAACCGGACAAACTTCCCTCCCGAGAAGCTTTGTGGAGTGAAGAAGCTCTGCTGCGCCTTGGAGAAGAAGCTTGGAGAAGAAAAGAGGAAGAATGGGGTTTCTTTGGCAAGAAACCACCTCCTTTCCCCTCAAAATCACCCTCCTATGCTCTAGGCTTGCTCTAGGACGAGAGAACTTCCGCAAATGACCGGGTATAACCGCCCATTAAGTTCCCACTTCGTTTTAAACAAAAACTCATATTTTTCAAAATGCTGAAACTGCCAGGTGCACGCCGTGCAACTTTCCAGAAACTTTCAATTTGCTCCAGAATGCACTGTGCACGGCGTGTGCTGAAGAAATGCATGCCATGCAACTTTCCAGAAACCTTTAGCTCCCAGGTGCACGACATGCACTAAAGAAATGCACGTCGTGTAACTTTCCAGAAACTTTCAGCTCCCAGGTACACGTCGTGCAATTGCGTGCACGCCGTGCAACTTTCTAGAACTTTAAGTCTGCTCAACTCTCCCAGGTGCACGGCGTGCACTTGGCTGTTCTGGGCTGTTGTGTATTCTGCTCATAACTTTCAGCGTGTAGATCCAAATTACATGCCGTAAAAAGTGGTATTTGCGTAGTTTCGAACCCCCAAACATGTAGATACTTGAGGAGTGATCCAATAAGAGATAATATGATATATTCCTCATAATTTCATTACAAAATATAGTACCTACAATCCAAACCATGAGACAAGTAAGAATAGCTAAAAATATAGAATCTAGCATGAATGAGAGTGATAATTGAGTCAAAATAACATGAATATGCAACCAAACATGATCCAAAAGATGATATGATTTGTGCACATCAATTCACCTTTATTGGTCAAGGATTTAGCCCTCGACTTTGGCAAATTTTGTAGTAGTGGGTGAGGAAAGACGAACACATTGTGTGCTTTTTTCCTGATAATTAAATGGGCATCGACAAAACACTTAACAACGTTGTAACAGATTGAAAAGAACACAGAGGTACATCGACTGTAGATCTGTGTTTAGTACAACATTTTCACTTGATGCTTTGATCTGCGTTGCCAAAGAAAACCCAAGCAGTACCAACATGTACAATTGGAAAATAATGGATTCATGTTTGTTCAATAAATTTAATCTTTAGTAAGTCTTAACTCGTGATGGCTAAACAATAGCATTTCCATCGTGTTGGTATTTTGGTCACGCGTGATATACATTTTTCTTATAATGAAGTCTTTTTCCAATCTAACAAGACAAACTTGTTTCTCTGACTACGCACTTTTGGTGATTTTTTACTACAACTATCTTTTTTTCTTTGCATTATATTTTCCTTTGAAATTTTTATTCAAAATTTGTTTATTTATCTAGGATTTTTTATTTAAAACAATGAGTATTTCAGTTCCCTGCGCCATACATATACTAATCGGGGACATGGGGAGATCAATTCTGGACGTTTTATCTAGTTCACAAGGTGACTTTGTTACTCACAATATTGTTGATTAGACACCTAGCTTTGCTCATTCTGATACTAAGACTGTATTGTTGATTTATATTTTCATCATAATGAATATGCTAACTTTATACACTTTAAATTCAATGCTTTACTTAATATACTTCTTAAAAAAATATTAATTTACATATGTATAGAATCAGATAGATTTACAGAGACTTTATCTATACTTATTTTATATTTGGTCTTTTAAGACATTCACTTAGTTGAAAGTTGATACTTTCCATATGTTTGATTTAGACTAGCTCAAACATATCATATCTGTTAGAAAGGAATCAAATTTGAGATTCAATTTTTTTCACTCTTACTAATCCCCCCCCCAGTGTTTGATCTCTCGTTCCGCCCCTAGAAACACGTGGGTAACATCTCACTCATGTACAAAATAGGACAATAGTACATCTATGGTTCTCACTTACGTTAAGTACGTTGGGGTTATAACCATTTGATCTCAAACATACAGCAAACCCCCAACAAAGTCAACATTTTTTAGTGATCAACAATTCGACATGGTCGCACAGTTTCAACAATGATTAACTTTAACATGAACCATATATGGGCTATTCAACATGATCCTTACAAGAACTAGGTGAGCATATGCTTTGAACATAAACCTTGAACGTAAATGTATTTGTTTGTAATAATAAATCAAGTCTATGTCATGATGTGTAGGTTCGATGTCGCTAAAGGACATTGTAATGAGCTATGTTTTCTCCTATGGATTAATCCCGAACTAGGGCCCAGATTTTTACTCCTCTGTGTATGTAATTTGATATCTTAAAAAGCTCCAACTGGTGTATTAGCATTGTGATCTTGCAAACTTTGACTTTAAATGCACCTATGTTTCGTCAGAAGCTTCCTCTAAATTAGAGGCAGTTTCATATGAGCATATCTAGTCAAACTAAAGGGGTAAAAGATCAACATATAAAACTCTAATGGCTCGACCGAGGGAGGCCTTCTTGAGGGTGTCACATTCCCAAGTTTTCATTCACATTAGGCGACCTCAAAAGGAAACACCACAATGTTGCCTTCTCGTCTTGGAATATATATATATATATTATATATATATATATATATATATATATCAAACAATGTTTATAAAATGTTCAAGTTTGTGATTTTTGCTACACTCAATTTAGGTATAGTCTGCAATATGGTAAATGGTTGATGTGAGTTGTCAACATAAGAGTCATATCCAATAGAAGAAGAAAAAATCATTTATGTAAGCACTGGCTAGAAATGATCTTAAGGCGCCCATATTTGGTTGGAGGTGTTTATTGGAAATAATGGTTGTATGTTATGTATCTACATGGGTTAAGCTAATGTAGGTGCAACCAATACATAAGGAGGGTGGAGAGAAAGTAACCTATTCTTTTATGAAAACTAGGAACATGACTTGAAAATAATCTTCCATTTTTTATCTCTTATTTTGTACAGAAAGATACTTACTTACTTAATTAATTGATTGTTTAACTATTGTATTTTGAATTTGAAATAGAATCTTTGTTTTTCTTAGGAAATGTATATAGAAATTTTTCTTCTTAATTGGACAGGGACTCTTTGTTTTTCTAGTTAATTGGAAAGAGACATTTTTCTTCTTAATTAGAAAAGAGACTCTTGTATTTCTTATTAGGTGGAAATAGACATTTTTCTTCTAATTGAAAAGGGACTCCTAGTTTTCTTTATTAATTGAAAAAATATATTTTTCTTCTTAATTAGAGACAGACTTATTATTTTTCTTATTAATTAGAAAGATATGTTTTCCTTCTTAATTGGAATTAAGCTCCTTGCTTTTCTTATTTAGAAAGAGACTCATCATCTTCCTTTTTACGTATACAAGAATGATTGTGTGATCGTATCTTACTTGAAATAGGACGTGGGGCATTGATAGGGTAATAAATAAGTATCGGGTCATTAAGGTGAAACACACACAAAAATAAGATCTAAACAACAATCGTCTTTGTTCACGTGTGAGAAAATACTTGCCTCAGTTGCTTGTCTTACCTATTTTGTCTCTCCAGGAGTGCCCCGTGGAGATTCTTTTCCACTGAGAAGCTTATCCCTCCTTCCTTCTCTCATAGACACGATTTATCGGGTGGTGGTACCTATGATCATTGGGGTGCATTGGTAGTGCACCTTGTCCATCGTCAACGACGTTTTTCTGCTATAGGTTTGTGACCAGATTGACTAGAAGAAAGACGCCCATCACTACTACAAAAAATACTTTCTACAACAGTTCATTTTTTTTATTTTACAACACGTGTCAAATGTTGAATTAGATCATGTGATCTTGGGAGATATTTTAAAAAATATGTGATGCACATATTATAATATATGTATTTTATACAACAGTTGAAATATGTTATCTTTCACTGAACATACATGTTGTAATAGGGGTGTTCCTTACAACATGTGGAGTGCATTCTATAATATATACTTTTATACAACAGTTGAAACATATTATCTTTCACTAACACACATGTTATGATAGGGGTGTTCCTTACAACATGTGGTGTGTCTATTTTTATATATATATATATATTTATACATACAAATATATATATATATATATATATATATATATATATATATATATAGAGAGAGAGAGAGAGAGAGTCAGGTTAGAATACACTTGAGTGTACAGATCGCACGAATACACTCAAGTGTGTTTGCATATCAAGACTATTTTTTGCAAAATGTAAGCCATTGATCTTCACCGTCATACTATAACTAGACTACATAAAAATTTTGAGCCCATTTGGATGAGTGTAAGTCACTCATCCATGGGCAACAAAATCGACGTGTGAAACTAATTTGAAATGTATAATTGTTGCGGTCTTTATAACATGACCTATAAATGTCCAAATGTGCTCAAATTTTGTGTATGAGCTATTCAAAACATGTTTAATAAGATCAATGGATTATATTTTTGAAAAAAATATTGCATCATGAAAAACTACTTGAGTGTATTTTGATCCGAATACACTCTAGTGTATTCTAGCCTGACTCTCTCTCTATATATATACACACACAACAGTTGAAGCATGTTGTCTTTTACAAAGGCGCCTGTAGTAATAGAGGTGTCTTTTACAACATGTGGTGCATTTGTTGTAATATATTATTCACACAATAGTTGAAGCATGTTGGCTTTCACTAAATACACATGTTATAATAGGGGTGTGTTTTTTAGACACATATGTTGTCAAAAGGGTGGTTTACACAACATGTGTTATTTGTTGTAATATCATACCATTTACAACATATCATTAATTGGTGTATTTCATTAAAGTTTATTTGCTCCCATAGAATAATATGATTTATCAATTAACTATATTTTAAATATTTTATAATAAATATAAATTCGTTCTTTTTAAATTTCATAAGCAAGCACATAATTAAACAAATTTGGCATTGAAACTTTCAAAAAAGCTTGCAATAAATTTTATAAATAATCATTCATCCATATAAAGATTCAAATATACAAATGAGTGCTTTGTCGCTACATAAACTAGTGAGTATAATATTAGAGTCAAATTGAAAAAATAAATACAGAAGATTCACACATTTGTCATATGCTGAAGAACAAACCTACAATGGATATTGTTTGGATACTTTGGACACTCTAAAATCTATATCTTGTCTCAACAATGGCTCTCATATACTTCATCACATAATACATGTAATATGTATTATTTGGCTACTTCGAACACCGTATAAAACAAATATGAGATAGATAAAAATAAAATTAGTAATAATCATTAGAGAGAATTATATTTCAAAATGAAGTGACATAATAGGTTTAAAATGAAGGAACTAATAAACTACATAAATGCTAACTAGAAAAAAGTCAAATTTGTGCACATAGATGGAATGTGAGGAGTATAAACAATGGGAAACATATAATAAGCACATGAAAACCAAAAGAATAAACTATGAGTACAATATAGTGTCAAAAGGAACAAATTGTAGAGATTTACGACTATGATATATATGACTTTGAGGCCTTTATCTTTGAAAGTTTATTAGTATCGACTACATTTGGAAAGGGTCTAGAACATCATTCAGCATTGTTAATTTAAAAATAATATAACCTTAAGCTTTATAATAAAATAAAATACTAGGTTTCAAACTGGTAGGTTTTTAATGTTCAGATTCTAAACCATAATTGTATGGTTCCATGTCACTAGCAGCCTTTTCCAACAAGAATTGGCTTTTTAATCCCTTGATCACATAGAGTACGAGTCTGTGATCTATTGCTTATATAATTTTGGATGGGTGATGTATGTTTCTCAAAAATAACACCCACATTATCTAAGCCCTTGATTTGTAGCTATAAATAACACACCTCTTCTACAACCAAGGTCATCTAAAGCACCTAGGATCAACTCAGTGGTGACACCTATAATTACTACACTAGGTAGGATTACAGTTCTATCATGCTTCATTGACAATTGTAAGTTGGTAGAAGGGAAACCATCAATGTTGTTATTGCATCCTTATCATTTTACCTTTGGATACATGCAAGTCTAGGAGGATTGCAGTTATATCCTGCCTCAACTAATATTGATGGATTTTCAAATAGCATATTTTATCAAATTAATATTAATGCATTGCTGAATAAAATGCCTATAAACAAACCCTTGCAGACTGCCATGGAAAGTATATTGCACACAAACTCCATCAATAACAAATCTCTACATCCTCAATAGTAGATACACAAACAACTTCAGCAACTACAAAGGTTGCACCTAACTAAGTCTCTAACACTAGCACCAAACTCATTGGTGTCAGGGTTGTGGGACTCAGTTTCACACATCAAAAGCACAACTAATTCAATATTTTATCATCATTGTAAGATAATATTTGGACTAAATATTTAAAGTAATATATTTTAGAATCATTCCTTCATAATTTCTATCAAACCACAAGAAAAAATACTACAAATAACAAAGACAGGGAGGAAAAGGAAAAAAATTGAATATGTATAAGCACTATTGCAATCTCTATTGTGTTTTCATGAATTATCAACAATGTCAAAATAAGGATTACTATTATGTTGTTTACATACTCCTTCTATGGAGATGTCGAATCTCCTGAATCATATTTACTCTGAACAAGACAAACCCACACCATATTTTACATGTCATAACTTTACAAGTTGATGCATGAAAAAAGTGGGAAAATGTTCCAAACTTTCAATTGAATGAAGAAACTCACCTTATTCTCTGCCCTCTTGTCCAACGCTTGACTCTTGAGTTTATTAAAACAAGTATTAGAAGATGACACAATTTTACTGTGCGCTAAAATGCAAGTGAACGCGTCGAGTAGTACAGGCCTTTGTGAGGCCCGAGTCGAACACAGGGATACTGGGAATTGTTGGAGACTCCTACTAACTATTTGCAATCAGCTAAGCCGAATAACAAATTGAGGGTTGTTGTTAAAATTGAAAGAAAATAAAAACAAAACAAAACAAACGATCGATTAAATGTTAATTTAATCAATTCAAAAGGATATCTTTAGGATTGCAGTTTCATCGTGGGTTTTCATTGTATTCGATTTTATATAATGCCTCAATTTTATCTCTCTATCTGGGTAGTGGCCTAAAAATAGAATTTCCCACTGTCGTGGTGCAATTCACTACCTAGGTCTAGGTCGGCTCCACCATCGTAGTAACCTATACCCTAAACTAGGTGCATTATGAACGATCTCTCAGTATCCACCATTAATTTTACACCACCTTGGTCAAGGGATTTATCGATTAATGTAGATTTCGTCTCTTTTCAGCAGTTAATCCTTCTTTCAAAGTGATTAAGGGCATTAGGTTATTATTATGGTGATCAAGCATAACAATATATGGAGAAAACGAAACTATACCACGGATTTAAGAGATAAAATATGAATTACTATTATAAAATTGTCATACAATGAATCCCCGAGCTACTCCCGGTCCTAAAGATGAAGGGGATTAGCCCCACATGTTCATCTCAAACAAGTACACGGTAGAGATAGGGAAAATCATGTGAAAAATGTGAATTGAGAGGTGAAACCCCTGAACGGAGAAGAACCGGTTGATCCTTTGCGTAGAACACGTGCTCTCCCACCTTTCGGTGGTGAAATCCGTCTTTTGTGGCACCCGAATCAACTGGTATGAGCTTCTGGCCTCCGTTCTCCTCTCTCCTGCTCCTCGGTACTCGTGCAATGGCTAATGAGATGATTTTCTCAACTGGGCGGCCGTCATTAGCTATATCTCGGTCATTAGGTCGCTAATTAACCGTAGCCGTCCGATTGAGATCATTAGGAAGCCAACTCATATCCTACGGTGTCGATACCATCGACGGGAGTCGATGGTATCGACCCGCTGTAGTGGCAGCCGGCTGCAAACCCTTCCTTTGTCGCGCCCAACAGTATCTCGATACCATCGACGCGAGTCGACGGTATCGACTTCCTTTAGGCGTCAGTTTTGTCATTTTGCGTCGTTGTAGCCTCCGTGCGTCGATGGTATCGACTTGGTGTCGATACTATCGACTGCTTCTTCGCCAGCAACCTGATGATAGCTCGATACCATCGACATCCCTGTCGATAGTATCGACTTTTTGCTGATACTCGCGGCTGGCAGCCTGTGATCATGTCGATGGTATCGACTTCCGTCGATGGTATCGACGGAAGCAAATACTTGTTTGTCCTTAAATTCAAACACAAGATCACATAAATTCACACAAATAATAATATTTTGACAATTGATGCTCAAAACGATGAAATAAAGGGGATTTTGACATAAAATAGTAGCAAAGACCAAAGTGAATGAATTATGCCACATTAACCATAAAAATGACTAATAAAAGCATAAAACACATATGAAACAGGTCTATAAATGTGACTCAAAATCATCGCGTCAAACTCCCCTAAGCTTGAACGTTGCTCACCCTCGAGCAACTAATCCTTAGAATAGAATTGCTAATGTCAACTGAAGAACAACGCATCACAACCAACATCCAAATGACTCCCACTTAACAATCACATACCGGCCCTCTCTAACCACAGAATGGTAATTACCATGTAGCCGACAGTAATCATCCATAAGAGAAATTGACCTCAAAACTGATGAACACTATCACATAAGGCAGTTAACATAATAAAACTCGCCGGTTCAGACTTGGTGCATCTTGTGATCTCCTATACTACGTTGCTCGCCCTAACTACCATCTACATGGAAGCAGTTCTCCTGATATTCATTAATGAGGAGAAATTCACGGTGGCCTACCAATCCGAGCAACGGGTGGATGAAGATGGGTGGTTCATGGAAGAAAATGGAAGTATTGTACAGTTTCATCATGCATAATACAAAAATGTCCTAAATGATGCAAATGCACATGAAAAATGCCCTAATGCCTAAAACTGGGTGGAATGATGCATGTACTAACCATCCATCTCAAAATGAAATGGACATCTATTTAAGCTACATCATGTACTCAATTATCTCGAAATGCAGGTGATATTATGTTCCTTTCTCCTTCTTATCCTTGTTGCTTCTACATAACTCTTCTTTTTTTTATGCAGATTTTCTTTCAGATTTTTTTTGCTTTTTTTTTCAACCCTTATATCCATAATTGATAATGAATATTTCATTGGGCTTATTTTCTTCATACTCAGAAACTTGCACTATTTAGAAGGTATGGACCAATTTAATTCACCATTGGAGAAAGATTGAGATACATGATATACTTTATGCATGAAAATTACGAATGCAACTACATGGCATGCACCTAAGGGTAATGTGCATGTATCACTATTCTCATTTTTTTATTTCTTTTTATGCAAAACATATGGAAAAAGAATTAATGCAAGCCCAATCTACGTGCAATGCAGTCAAAGAGGTTAAAACTGTAAAGTACTTCCAATTCTTGTGGTGGATTGCAAAAAGCGAAAAGGTGGAAAGATCACAAGACTAGGTGACTGAACCTTAGATAAATATTATGTGTCCCTCCTTACTGACCTGTGTAGTAGTTAAGAGATTTCTCTCTCTTACATCCAATTAAAGTCACATTACCATTTGGTCAGTTTAGGCTCAAACAACCATTTCCGTCCACTTTCATGAATCACTAGGAGTACAGTTGTGAAATATTGTTTTAAAGTTGACAAAACCAATCATTTTTGTAGGATATGTGCCCAAGGTTAAACAAGACAAGCTTTCCAAACACACAAAAATTTTAAATTTCCCTTGATTTTCCCATGCACAATTAATGAGATGACACAAACTTTACGACATCCACGATTGCACTAGATAACATGTGGATCCTACAAAAACTAAAATTGCAAGAACAAATAACAAGAACAAAAACAAATAAAGTTAAAAACTAAAAACAATAAAAGAGATAAAGTTGTTCCAACTACCCCCTAAGCTTGAATCCGACTATGGCCTCATAGTCAAAAACAAACTTAAGGATTGGAACAGTGATACCGAATCACTCCTGTGGTGGTGGAGGTGGGTACTGTGGAGCCATCGGGTCCCAAGAAGGATACTCCCCCTGGAAGCTTGGATCAAACTGGGCCCTGGGTGGAGGTTGTGGATAACCTCCAAAATAATTTTGGCTCCAATAGTGGTCATAGAAGGGCTCCTGCTGCCTCTCCATCCGATACAACCGATCATGTATCTATTGTTGGTTGTCAAGGAGAAGACGCTCATTCTCAAACATCGCCCTTTGGTTATCCAGTATCCGGTTCGTAGTGTCTTGAATACCGGTATACATCGCCATGTGCTGCTGCTGCGACTGCTGTATATCGTGCATCATAGTGTACATGCCCTGCATGGAATAGACATCCTCACTTGGCTGCGAGGGCGGTGGTGGTGGCAGAGTAGGCTGAGATGATGAACATGCACCCGGATGCATCCGAGGATGCTTCCGTGGTGCCACTCGTGCTCGAAGAGGTGTAAATGCCTCCTCTTCCTCCTCAGCCTCATCATCATTTCCGTCGTCGCCGCCTTCTTCATCGGAGTCTGTGATGGCTATGATTGGCCACCGGAAATGCTACGCACCGTCGATGTTGAAAATGGGATCGGGAAGAGAACATTCTTGATATGCTTGATTGACGTGGCAGTGCGCAAACGCCACGCCATCTCAGAGAAGCAACAGATTGGACCGGTGTAAATGCTGCAAGTTCACCTTACTTCTTGTAGAGAGAGGAGTGAGGGTCTGGAAATTCAAGCCAAGGTATGAAGCCAGCTTGGTGATGAGCCCACTGAAGTGAATCGGCGCTTTCCTTGTACTCCTCTTCACATCCAAAACGCGTTGCAGAAAGAAGGCACCCCAATTGCATTCTTGTTTCTTCAGGAGTTTATACAAAAAGA
The DNA here is from genome assembly GCA_963693085.1 of Alisma plantago-aquatica. Taxonomy (NCBI): domain Eukaryota; kingdom Viridiplantae; phylum Streptophyta; class Magnoliopsida; order Alismatales; family Alismataceae; genus Alisma; species Alisma plantago-aquatica. Next base: position 1,541,287,422 of record OY856409.1, read on the forward strand.
AAAGGTCCAACCCCTAAAATTTGCTGAGGGCCAGATCACCCCGAGCAAAAACTGTGGAACTGAGCATCCGGTACAAGATCCGGACAAAAGGGTGCTCGAAATTGGCTCCCGCAGCATTGTGGTAGCTCACCGACTTTCCTTGCGGCACCGTCACCAGCTCGGCGAAGATCGCATCATAGTCGACGCGGTTGTCCGGCCACCGGTAGTCGTACTGCGAATGGTTCCAGTTGAAAATCCTGTTGAACTGCTTGAGCGTGAGGGTGTAGTCGTGGTTGTACAGTCGGAAGGACACCCGACCCGTGATCCACTCACGATTGGTAGCTACTATGTCGTTGGGCACGACGCAGACATCCAATGACGCCATGAACTCTGCTACCAACTCTTTGTACGTTGGCCAGTCGTTGAAGAATGGCTGACCATCAGCATGGTATTGCAACTCGTCAGGCCTTCGACTTGTATGTCGGGCTTTCCCCTGCATAACGTAGGCCAAGTTGGCCTCAAATCCGAGATCCCAGATCATCTCCTGGTCCACATTCCGGGTGGGCTCTATCTTCCTCAGCATGATCTCCTCATAGATCTTCTTTACCTCTGTAGATGGGTGGATCATGCGCGGGCGTGATACCGACGCGGGAGGAGGTGGCACAAACTCTATGATATCCATCGGATTCGCGCGAGAGGATGACGCTCCAGCGATGTGCACCATGGTTGCGAGAGAGAAGGGATTAGAGAAAGAGCTCGGTGCAGATTGGAGAATCAAATCTCCGCTCGGTGAAGATCGTCGCTCGATGATGCTTTTCTTCAGGCTTGGACGGCTCGGGGGAGTGCTCGGCGCGAAGGGAGGAGATCGCTCTGAAGGTGTGACGTCAACTGACGTAATGAATCTCCTTAAATAGACTTGGTCGGCGCCACTGTGGACCCGTCGATACCATCGACGCTAGTCGATGGTATCGACACTAGTCGATGCTATCTACTCCCATCGCGAGTATCGACGGTTGTCGACGGCTGGATCTTGAAACCCGGATCGCTGACGTGTCGATACCATCTACATGGGTCGATGGTATCGACGCTTCACTCGAATCGATGACGTGGATGCCACGATCGCCGTTGATTTGTTCGCACGGATCGGTGATGTGGATGGTCGATACCATCGACGCGAGTCGATAGTATCGACTTTTCTGATTAGGGTAAATCCTCGCGAGACCGGCCGCCGCCTTTTTCACTTGAAGGTGTCGATACCATCGACCCACCCGTCGATGGTATCGACTTCACTGAGTCGATTTCTTCTGTAAATCTTCAGAGATCTCGATGGTGTCGACTAGCATGTCGATACCATCGACCTTAATTTTGTGATCTGCCTGTAGGTCCATCGATAACATCGATGAGGCCGTCGATGGTATCGACGCAGCGCGAAATCTGCAGTCGTCAACCTATTCCATGGTCGATACCATCGACCATTGTGTCGATGGTATCGACTCTGCCTCAGCCTGCACAAAGAACAAACCGATCACGGTATCTTTTTTATACTAAAAACTAAGTAAAAACAAATTAAACTACGAATGTAAATGAACTAAACTAAGGTACCAATGGTTGGGTTGCCTCCCAACAAGTGCCCTTATTTAACGTCTTAGGCTAGACAACGTTTGGGCACATCATGCATCCGGAACGGAAATGAGTTTGACCTCATTCACCTTCCTCTTGTAGTTCTCACCAAAATAGAGCTTCAACCTTTGTCCATTTACCAAGAACGTGGTATCACCATAATGCACTAAGATCGCACCGTGTGGTTTGACCTCCTCTACCATGAACGGTCCACTCCACCGGGATTTGAGCTTCCCGGGATGCAACTTGAGTCGTGAATTGAACAACAAAACATTGTCTCCCTTTTTGAACGTGCACAACTGGATGTGGCGGTCGTGGATCAGCTTTGTGCGCTCCTTGTATATCCGTGCGTTCTCATATGCCGTCATCCGCAGCTCGTCCAACTCGTTCAATTCCAGCAGTCTCTTCCTCCCCGCTTCATTGTAACTCAGATTTAGCCTTCTTAGCACCCAATGCGCCTTGTGCTCCAACTCTACCGGTAGGTGACAAGCCCGGCCATACGCCAACCTAAAAGGTGTGGTGCCTATAGGTGTTTTATAAGCCGTCCTGTATGCCCACAAAGCATCCAACAGTAGGACACTCCAGTTCTTCCTCGTGGACACCACCGTACGCTCTAAAATCTTCTTAATTTCACAGTTGGAGACCTCCACCTGGCCTTGAGTTTGCGGATGATATGGGGTACCTATGTTGTGCTTAACCCCATATTTCTTCAATAATGCAGAGTATTTTTTATTCCTAAAATGCGTACCCCCATCACTGATTATCATTCGGGGCACCCCAAACCTGCAGAAAATATTATCTTTCACGAATTTGCACACTACAGTGGAATCATTAGTCCTTGTGGGTATTGCTTCCACCCACTTCGATACATAATCAACTGCTAACAAGATATATAAATTGGAATTTGAGGACACAAAGGGTCCCATGAAATCTATACCCCACAAATCAAATACCTCCACTTCCTGAAACACATTCAGGGGCATTTCCTGTCTCTTTGAGATATTACCGGCTCGTTGGCAGGAATCGCATTGCCTTACAAACTCGTAGGCATCTCGGAACAAAGTTGGCCAATAAAGGCCACACTCTAGAACTTTAGCTGCCATACGAGAGCTAGTGTGGTGTCCTCCCGTAGGTGATACGTGGCAATGACGTAAAATGCTCTCGTACTCCACTTCAGGCACACACCTGCGTAAGATACCATCCCTGCATTGCTTAAGAAGAATCGGGTCATCCCAAAAATAATACCGTAAAGAATGGAAAAATGTTTTCTTCTCCTGATATGACCAATCTTCCGGGATGATCCCACAAGCCAAATAGTGCACAATCTCATCAAACCAAGGATCCTTAGAGTTAATTTTCAAAATCTGTTCATCTGGAAACGTCTCGGTTATGGGTATATGTAAATCTTTTTCATCCACCCTTTCTAACCTAGACAAATGATCAGCAACAACATTTTCAATCCCAGATTTATCCTTGATTTTGATGTCAAATTCTTGTAAGAGCAAAATCCACCTAATGAGTCTAGGCTTTGCGTCTTTTTTTCTCCATTAAGTATTTAATTGCGGCATGGTCAGTCCATACAACTACTTTAGATCCAACTAAATAATGCCGGAATTTTTCAAAAGCAAACACAACGGCGAGTAATTCTTTCTCGGTAGTTGTATAATTTAATTGGGCATCATTCAAAGTCTTTGAAGCGTAAAAAATCACGGCGGGTTTATTGTCCACCCGCTGCCCCAACACAACTCCTACCGCAAAGTCTGAAGCGTCACACATTAGTTCGAATGGTTTCGTCCAATCCGGCGTTTGAACAACCGGTGCAGAAATCAGTTTTTCCTTCAACACGTCGAACGCATGTAGACACTTGTCATTGAAATCAAAAACAGCATCCTTCTCTAAAAGGTCGGATAGAGGTTTTGCAATTTTAGAAAAATCTTTTATAAATCGACGATAGAACCCGGCATGTCCCAAGAAACTTCTTACCCCTATAACAGAATTTGGTGGGGGCAACTTGGAAATGACTTCAATTTTTACCGGATCTACCTCTAAACCTTTGCTAGACACCTTGTGTCCCAGCATTATCCCCTCAGTCACCATCATGTGACATTTCTCCCAGTTGAGGACCAAATGTGTGTCCTCACAACGCTGTAAAACTTTGTCCAAATTATAGAGACATTCATCAAACGATGCACCATACACTGAAAAGTCATCCATAAAAACCTCGAGACAGCGCTCTACCATGTCAGAAAATATGGCTAGCATACAACGCTGAAACGTCACAGGTGCATTGCATAAACCAAAAGGCATTCGGTGGTACGCGAAAGTCCCATAGGGACAAGTGAAAGTAGATTTCTCTTGATCCAAAGGATCAATCGAGATCTGGTTGTACCCCGAGTACCCATCTAGAAAACAGAAATGCGATCGGCCGGCAAGATGCTCTAGGATTTGATCAATAAAAGGTAAAGGAAAGTGATCCTTTAGCGTGGCGACATTCAGACGGCGGTAATCAATACAAACTCGCCACCCAGTTACCAATCGGGTGGTGACAGGTTCATTCAATATATTTTGGGTGACAATAATTCCCCCCCTTCTTAGGGACTACCTGTGTGGGACTCACCCATGTCGAGTCTGATATGGCGTAAATGATACCTGCAACAAGAAGTTTAATGACCTCCTTCTTCACAACCTCCATCATGTTTGGATTGAGACGTCGTTGAGGTTGAATCACAGGCTTGGCTCCCTCCTCGAGCCGAATCTTTTGTTGACATAGAGTAGGGGAAATCCCCTTGATATCTGCAACGGACCACCCAAAAGCTCCTCGGTGGTTCTTCAGCACTATCAACAGTTGGTCTTCCTCTTCCGCACTCAGATAAGCAGATATGATCACTGGTATCTTGTCTTCCTCAGCTAGAAAGACATATTTGAGATGCGGTGGCAACGGCTTTAATTCTAGATCCGGCGGACTTATCAAAGATGATTGAAGTGGCGGGGGAAGTTCACCTAGATCTTCATAATGCCTCACATAGAAGCATGGAAGCATCTGGAGCATCTTAGCGCACTCCTTGAGAGATTTGCTCCTTATCCAATCATGTGTAATATTTACCAAATAGGCCTCCAATGGAAATTCTGGGTATGCATCAAAAACAGAAATAGCAATAACATCATCTTCCATGGAAGGCGGAATGTCCTCCTCCTCATCATTCGGGAATCCTACAGCTTTGCAAAGAGAAACTACTTTGGTCTGCTCCATAATATCCACATCCAAAGTTCCATTGTCCACCTTACTCATCACATGAGCCATGTCCAAAAATAGCTTCCCAAGATAGAGTGAAATATTACTATCCAGATGTTTTACCATATTGCATTGTTCCTTTGCTTTAGATGACATAGTACTAGAAGGCATGACCATCTCAAAGCGGTCATCGGCTATGCCCAAGGTCAAGCGACCTCTCCCCATCTCTAAGATCATGTCGGTTGTAGCTTGGAAAGGACGTCCAAGTAACAGCTCATTTCCATGTTCATCCTGCATCTCCATGACTACAAAATCTGCTGGAAAGACAAATCTATCCACCTTCACTAACACATCTTCACAGATTACATAAGGTTTTACCACAGAGTTATCTGCCAATTGAATAGTCATGTTGCTTGGCTGTGACTCCTTCAATCCTAGCTTTTTGAATGTAGAAAGGGGCATCAAGTTGATGCTTGCCCCTGAGTCACATTTCTTTAGTATCTCCCATCATCTGATGTCCGTATTGTTCAGGAAGAATCATGATACAGCTGAATCCAGATTACTCCTATCGTGCTCGGAGAGAGAAAACTAGAAGATCTTCACCTGCGTCTCTTTATCCAGCCCGTGATGTGGGCACCTCCTCAGCATGACCTGAAATCTCTCCCAGGTCTCAGAATATGTCTCACCGGCCTGTTGGGTAAAATTATGAATCTTCCGGATCATGTCGTTAGTCTTCTCAGGAGGGAAGAACCTCTCAAAGAAGACCTCCACCATATGGTCCTAGGACTCCACAAACTCATCATCTAAATTATGTAACCACTCTCGTGCCGCTCCTACCAATGAACTTGGGAAAAACTTAAGATAAAGTGCATCCTGTGGAAACCTATCAATTTTTACCATGTCACAGTTCTCAACAAACTGGCTGATGTGCGCGACAGGGTCCTCATTCTAGAGCCCATGAAAAGCATTCGACTTCACCAGATTTATCAACGCCAGATCAATCTTATATGTAGGTATGTTGATTGCCTGCTTCTTTATAGGCCCTTTGGAAGCAGATGCGGAAGAAGCCTTGATCTTCTCCCATATTGTTTGTGGCTCGTCCATCTCTTCTTGTTCAGGTTCTGACTCTGTTTCCTCAAGATGGTCCTGATTATAACCGTCCTCATATTCTGGTCCCGTAAGTGGGCCCTCTGGTGCACGTCGCGTATAATCAGTGTTACGCGTCCGCACCATACACAGTACCTGAAATAAGAAAATTCGAGTTCAGTACAGTGCTGTGACGAGTAAAAAAAATTTTATCAAACAATTTATAAATATTTGAAGTTGTTTCAAGATAATAAAAAAATATGTGGCCTATAATGGCCGCTCGTAGCACTCAAAGTGCCAACAATTCGCCGTATCCCCAGCAACGGCGCCAAAAACTTGACGCAATTTTACTGTGCGCTAAAACGCAAGTGAACGCGTCGAGTAGTACATGCCTTTGTGAGGCCCGAGTCGAACACAGGGATACTGGGAATTGTTGGAGACTCCTACTAACTATTTGCGATCAGCTAAGCCAAATAAAAAATTGAGGGTTGTTGTTAAAATTGAAAGAAAATAAAAACAAAACAAAACAAACGATCAATTAAATGTTAATTTAATCAATTCAAAAGGGTATCTTTAGGATTGTGGTTTCACCGCGGGTTTTCATTGTATTAGATTTTATATAATGCCTCAATTTTATCTCTCTATCTGGGTAGTGGCCTGAAAATAGAATTGCCCTCTGTCGTGGTGCAATTCACTACCTAGGTCTAGGTCGGTTCCACCGTCGTAGTAACCTATACCCTAAACTAGGTGCATTATGAACGATCTCTCAATATCCACCATTATTTTTACACCACCTTGGTCAAGGGATTTATCGATTAATGTAGATTTCTTCTCTTTTCAGCCGTTAATCCTTCTTTCAAAGTGATTAAGGGCATTAGGTTATTATTATGGTGATCAAGCATAACAATATATGGAGAAAACAAAACTATACCACAGATTTAAGAGATAAAATATGAATTACTATTATAAAATTGTCATACAATGAATCCCCGGGCTACTCTCGGTCCTAAAGACGAAGGGGATTAGCCCCACATGTTCATCTCAAACAAGTACAAGGTAGAGATAGGGAAAATCATGTGAAAAACGTGAATTGAGAGGTGAAACCCCTGAACGGAGAAGAACCGGTTGATCCTTTGCGTAGAACACGTGCTCTCCCACCTTTCGGTATTGAAATCCGTCCTCTGCGGCGCCCGAATCAACTGGTATGAGCTTCTGGCCTCCGTTCTCCTCTCTCTTGCTCCTCGGTACTCGTGCAATGGCTAATGAGATGATTTTCTCGACTGGGCGGCCGTCATTAGCTATATCTCGGTCATTAGGTCGCTAATTAACCGTAGCCATCCGATTGAGATCATTAGGAAGCCAACTCATATCCTACGGTGTCGATACCATCGATGGGAGTCGATGGTATCGACCCGCTGTAGTGGCGGCTGGATGCAAACCCTTCCTTTGTCGCGCCCAACAGTATCTCGATACCATCGACGCGAGTCGATGGTATCGACTTCCTTTAGGCCTCGGTTTTGTCATTTTGCGTCGATGTAGCCTCCGTGTGTCCATGGTATCGACTTGGTGTCGATACTATCGACTGCTTCTTCACCAGCAACCTGATGATAGCTCGATACCATCGACATCCCTGTCGATAGTATCGACTTTTTGCTGATACTCGCGGTTGGCAGCCTGTGATCATTTCGATGGTATCGACTTCCTTCGATGGTATCGACAGAAGCAAATACTCTTTTGTCCTGAAATTCAAACACAAGATCACATAAATTCACACAAATAATAATATTTTGACAATTGATGCTCAAAACGATGAAATAAAGGGGATTTTGACATAAAATAGTAGCAAAGACCAAAGTGAATGAATTATGCCACATTAACTATAAAAATGACTAATAAAAGCATAAAACACATATAAAACAGGTCTATAAATGCGACTCAAAATCATCGCGTCAGAAGAAATCAAGATTATGTTCCAAAAAAGGGGGGCGACAATGTATGGTAGTAGGGGGAAGTCAGCCAAGACATCAAATGTCATAGGTGGTCACTACCTAGTCTGGATAAGGGAGCAAGGAGAGAAGTCATGTTATAATGATTTGTCTACCTCATGCATTCTTCCTTTGGGGATCTCAATGGAAATATGGAACTAGGATAGTTGTTGAAAAAAATTAATGAAATTTGTGATAATGTAAGCTCATGTTAGAGGATTAAAAATCCCAAGTCCCTTCACTTCTCTCACACCCCATATATCCGCCACCCGAACTGAACTACTGAGGAAAACACGCAAGGAAAAAATCAATATACCTTTCATCCATTGGATTCATGTCCAGTTCACTGTCCAAGCAGCACACAACATGATCAAGATCTAGATCTCCACCTCATGTCTACCTGATTCTTGATCCCCACTGACATGGATTATTAATCTCTACAACTATAGTCCTCCTCTCTGGTGCAGTTCATGACATATGCGACAGTATTGGTTTGATCAAGTCACAAGGAGGGGTGGTCTGTTGGGAAATACAAGCACATAATAAGGTAGTGGAAAGACAAAATTTATCTATCTGTATTCCCCATAATATTAAGATTGCATCAACTACTATGAAATAGGAAGGATGGTTTCACTAGTTTATACCTGGTCCTGGAACAAGTCCAACGACTATAACTCATTGCAAGTGAATCTTTCTTCTAGTTGCTCTTTGATGGTGTCTTTGCAGCTCCTAGTCTTCACCACGAACGACAAATTGGGACAGCTTCTACAACGACTCATGTGGTCTTGCCACAGACTGTAGGCTGACGTTGCTCTCCTAGCAATAACCAAAGAACTCCTACATCTAGAGTAATCCACACATACCAAGTAGAACTCCTATCATTCAACTAGAATAGACATGAAGGAGTTGTCCCTTCGGTGTACTAGTCACCAACTTGCTCTCCCACAACAATGATCCTCAGTTGTTCTCTCCTGTCGCTATCCCCCCTTTTCGGTTACAACTTGCTTGGGCTCTCTTGGTTACCACAACTAGAGAGGACAAAAATTGTCAGAGGAACTAATTCTCATTTGTCTGTGTTGTGTTCTGGGAAGCTCCCAATGTCCCTCTATTTATAGGAGGAATTAGAGTCGGGTTCCCAATCTGTACGGGATTTATGAAGGAGTTCAAGAGACCAGAAGATCTTGAATTTTTGCAACCCACGACAACCCAAATGGTCATCTGGCAACCCAGATGATCATCTATCATGTGATATGGTCGTTCTGCACTTTCCTATTCTCATATGAATTTGGGAAATTGATTCCTAATTAATGCGAACATTAATTTCCTCGCACCACAAGTGTTGTGCAATCGAAACAATTTCAACAAACTTCATGAACATTCATTCAGCCCCAACAAAGCTGTCTTGCACAGGTGAGACACCCGTTTCTCTCACCCAGATGGCTGTCTGGTGAGTCGAGATGAGCCGGTCAGTTTAACAGGTCAGTTCATAGAGCAGAATTTAGCCAATTCGACTTCAGATTAGCCTGACATCCCAAGTGGCCGGCTCAACACTTGAGACACACATTTGGCTGCCCAGACGACCATCTCACCCAATGAGATGTTTGTTTCACAATGTAGTCAGCCAATCTATTGATCTGTTGCTTGAATCAAATACCTAAACACTTTATTCAAGATTAAAATCTTCTTCTAAATGAGTTCCTATGTGTATGACCCTATAGGTCCCATTTCACATTGGAAGTAAATGTCCATAACTATCTTATGACATCATAAGCAAAGAGTGGTGCCTAGTCGCACATCAGTGCTACCCAAGTGAATGGAAAGTCAGAGAACAACTTCAACCTACAATATGTGTAAGGTGTTGTAGTGATTGTATAATTCCTTTTTCTCTAACATGTAGAGTGAACTCGAGGCATGGACTTGTCATCCTATCAATTTTCATCTCATGTTTCTTGAACCAAGAGTAGACTGACTGAGATAATGTGACCTCAATATCATATATTGATTCACATGTACATGTGCATGCGTTTCTTAGTCTCACTTATCAAGTGGCTAGGATATCATACCCTGATAGGAGGGACAAATCCCACCTCTATCACTCACAGTCTATCCCCATATGTCAAATTCACCCAATCATCACTGTTATAACAACCCATGTTTTAGGACTATTTTTGATGATGTCAAAGCGTATCCAATGAGATGTGATGAGTGTAGTGATTTAAGGTCTAAGAATCACAATCACCACCTTCACTATGAGTGATGACTATGACCACCAAAGATGGTTTCCATGTGTCACTCTCAAGGTGGGTCTATTCGATACACTATTCTCTACATGTATTTGTGTGCTTGGCTTGATATTGCCATATCATGACTAATGATATTTTGTCATCCACCAACCCACACTCTAGTGTTGTGGGTTACTGGTGTATATCAACATTCCATAGTAACAACCGACGGGGGACATATTTAGAATGTATATGTCTACTCTTAACATTTGTATGATCTTATCATTCAAGTCATGTACTTGAAAACATACGTCATTGAGTAAACACCATTCTCTAGACATTCATAGTGTTTCCTCATTATCTTATAACTGAGTGAAACAAAATGAATTGAAATCTTACCGTTATAATAGTTATAAATCAAATCCTTATTATATTCCATGTCAATCATAATATGATTCGCTCTCTGGGCATACCAAACCAACAGACTCCCACTTGCACTTAGATCCAATCACCCATGAATCATATTCTTAGTGATCTAAACATATCCACCATGCTTCTGCTGTGCAAGTGCTAATCAAGTGGGTTAGCAACACTTTACTATTAGTCAGTATATTTCATGTTTCTCATCTCTTCGCCATGAGATGAAACTGATGCAATATGTTATCTGATATTCCTTGCCTAACAAGTAGCTTCATTATTGTCATAGTATTTCTACAGAGTTATCAATGGTTGAAACATAGATAAATTCATCACATGAACTTCTAGATCCATATAATATCATTCTATGTTCATAATACAAGAATACTCGGCTTCTATTGCAGAATATAATGGATATTAGTTCTAAAACCTTCCAACTAATAACATCCTTTTTCTTTATATTAAACATATTTATCATTTTAGAAGTTTGCATCAATGTAACTGTAACGACCTCACTTTCTGCGTCCCCCAGTTCAAGAAAGACATTCTAGTTGAGAGCCATTACCTATATTCCCAAGGATCCAAATTAGTCAAATAACAAATAATAGAAAACAATTTCAATTAAATTTCAAATATTGTTTACAAAATGCTTACACATAGTTTCATTACCAGAGATGTACATAGAGAAGAAGTGTCTACCTATCTAATCCTCCTTGAATTATCTTTAATATCTTCACATGGTTTCATCTTCATAATTAGTAGGTACCTAAAACACCGACAAACAAAACGTCGGTCAGTATAACAAGTTATATTGTTATGCGGGGGAAACAAAAGGTTTGCATCTAGTTGTAACAACATATTGCAACAAAATTATCCTTTAACAGATCAAACTTTACATCTTAAACATAAATACTCAATCTTGACATAAGCCACTATGTTTTCCCTATAGTGGACATGGGCACTACCTTTCTCATATGGTAGATCCCAAATAGCCCCTTTTTGATCCTACCCTAAAGGTACATAGAGTTGTTTAGTCATATGATCCTACCCAAAGGTAGACCAAACATCGACTCATGATAACATGATATTCCTACCACAAGGGTAGACCAATACCTAGCTCATCGCACATAATCAAAGCTACAGAGGAGGACTAGGATCTGAGCTAGTAATGCACATATGTTTATAGTGATATCCATAGTCACTTTATAGTTGTAGGAATTAAAGATCACCCAAGCATTTAATTGCAAACAACAGATGAAACGTCAGAAAACATCAGGAAACTAAGATGAGTAATCTTAGTCGTAGACACATACCTTGATGATGATCCATGTAGATTATACAGTTATACATCAAGTAGATTCAATCAACCATTCAATAGATCCAAGCAAGCAAACTAAGCAATTGATCATTTAATCTGCATGTATATAAATCCTAAATTGTCACCATCGCATATTAGTTAGATAAAACCCCATTTGGCCCTAATCTAGGATTTAGGTTTTATTGGTATCGAGTTACCACTAAGGTTATGCCTCGAAATCCTAAATCCCATGATTCTCACTTTGATGACTTAAGAACCCTAATTCATATTAGGTGTTGTCATTAGTATCAAATCTAACACATCCTTTTATTATGGACACTTAGATCAACTTAACTTCATTAATCAACATAACAACATATAACTTTGCTTTCATAACTAACCCTTATTTATTCACATGTATAGCTATCCACATTATGAACCATAATGGTCAAATTTATTACCATGATTACTAGATTATTCAACAATATCAGATCACATCTCAAAATAACCAAATTTATTATTTTAAGTGTCATGATCACCAAAACTATGGTTTTTATACATTAATAATCACTTTAATGCCTATTGCACTACTTTTATACTAGAAAGCATAATTAGGTCTCAATTATATTTTATTTGGATTCTATGTGTTCTGTTGATCAATTTTCATATATTACTCATCTTCATTCGAGCATCCTAGCAATTTCTATGATTATTATAAGATAACACTATTTTTACCGATAAGAGCACGCCAAGTCAGCTAATTACCTTTGATCCTTGTTATATCCAGCTGGACTGGGTTTTAATTGAAAGACTCTAGTACCCTTGCATTGTAAACATGCATGGTAGGGCATACTTGTCCTTTTCCTTCGTTCTTTCATCAACCCGGTGACACGACCATGCGCGACGCATAATGTCGTGTTTGCATCATGGTCCGACGCTCCTTCTACTGCGGTCGAGTCTGTCTACTACCAGGGTTTTCCCCCTATCTTTGTTGGTGCTTCATTGATCTCCTCTCTTCTGGTGAGTCAGGCTTCGCGGCGGCCTACCAAGAAGTTAGCCTCCCCCATCTCTACTTCTCCATATCCCAGTGGCGGTGCATGATGCACCCTTTGGGTCTGCCCATCTCTGACACACCTAATCGGCTCCTTGGCCTTCTAAGGTGGTCGTACTGTGACCCCACAATCAAGATCTTCATGGGGTAGCACTTCACAAAGATATTGGTTTTCGTCATAACAAAAAAATCTATGAGAGGAGGAGAAGGCACATCCTTCTTAGTCGTCTAGGGTTAAAGCATGTATAGGTATATTTCTGGGGCACTGGGCATCACTTAATTGCCAAGATTTGCAGATATTGTTTGAGCATGCTTATGATGAAGGAACAACAGAGAAACAACATATTTAGGTGTACATTGCTCTTTGTAGAGAAGCATCATGGTTACGATGGCCATGGCTCAGCGTTCCTGGTCTCTAGAGGGCTGCCTAGGGTTTCTTTATATAGAAACATTACTCAAAATCCCAAAGGTCTCCCATGTATCGTGAAAGGAAGGGAGAGGGATGTTGGATTTTCCCTTCCTCGTACACTCATACCTGAGATAATTGTGGATCGTGTCGTTACATATATATAGGTACTTCCTTGTAGCTTCCCTTTCTCATTTCTCATCTTGGGGTTCAGGTAATCCAAAAGTGGCAAGGAGTATTATGACTATCTGTAATCTCAATTTTCCAAGACTATTTAATCTAAACACCAACTAGGAAAAAAACTACTTTTTTTATACAAAGCTCTTATTTTTATTCCAAAAGGCCGCGAGAGACACCACTATATGCTTTAGATTTAGATTTGGAAATAAAATCCTTTAAGGGATACTCCCAACCATGGTGTTGTCAATCATGGCTAGATAATTATCCTCTAATTATCAAAAACACCATAAAGCATATTTCTTTTGGCAACTTTACATTTATTTCATTTATCATACCAAAAGGCCATTAGTACTAATTCATGTACAAATCCCCTTTCTTTAGCTTATGCCACAAAGACTCATGCAACCAAAGGTGATCCACATTGTTATTCCACTAATAGTACCATTGAAGAAAGTTATTTATCAAATCATACCTTGCTTTTATATCATTTAATTTCTACCAAAATTGAGGATATAACATTCACCCCTCCAAAAAAGGAATTTTGCCCTCAAAATTCAAATATAATAAGCTTAAAGGTGAAAGATATCTCATTTTGTTTCAAACCTTAGGGTTGTCAACCCTACCTAGATATCCTTAATATCTTTGATTGATGTACACATTCCTCACATTATTACTAAGATTGATACCTGAATTCAATTCAAGGTATATCCACATCCTTGACATCACTCATGGTGATTACATGTTTCATTTGTGATTTCAATTTCTCTTGGTGATTAACTTTTTCACCTAGGTTCTTCAACCCATTATTCATTCATTCCCAAATAAGGGTGAGGTAACACCTCCAACCCTAGGTCATGTCATTAAACTTTCAGTGTAGGATATTCATTTTTATATCTCAATTTTAAGAATAGCATGTGTTCACCCAATCTCTTGCCCTCATAATGAGGTGAAATAAGCACTTGACTGCAGCTCAAGAACTAAGTTCATCCCATTCCACGAGCAGAGATGGTGCACATACACACTATCATAAATTTTTCATATTTTAGGTTGAATCATCCTCAACATGATTCCAGACCATAAGTACTTTATGATTCTCTTATTTTCCATGAAATCAAGTATCTTCCTTAGCCTTTAGGTTGTGTACACTTCCAATTAAGAGTTCATTATTACATGACTTCTTTGTATCTCTTCCTTTTACACCTCATTTATTATGAGCCTTAGCCACTTCCTTGAGGTCTCTAGGGGTATAGGTACTTTTTGGAGTGATATCATCCTTATGCATCTAGGGAGTGCCCCTCACATTCATCACTTGGGCCACATGAACATCATGAAGGTGTCCAACCTCCTGAGACATGGTCCTTGGTCAAACATAGTTGTTACCTCCCAACCACATGGTCTTATGCATTCAAGGTACAATCAAATCTTAATCCCATCAGTTCATTTACCTTTAATACTCTCTACTTGACCTTAGGATTGACTTTGAGCTCTACCATTCCCAAGGGTTCATTGCTAGCACATTATTTTTGTATGAAATTTTTTAAACCGAGTTCCTCCATTTTTTATAATGCTCATTATTCATATTATGTCCTCTCATTGGACTCATGGCAACATTTATTTTATGGGCTCGGTCTCATACAGTCATCCACTTCCATAGTGACTTTTCTCATGTCCCTCAAATATGGCAAACTTGGGTTCAAAGAATCATACTCAGTACATGTGCTTTCAACTTTTACATTAGGTGACATTAATGGTTACCTCAATCTTTAAATTGATTTGGTCAACTTACCTTTCTTGGGAAGGTCCTAACCTAGGGTTACTTCATGGATCATAGGAGGAAATTAGGCTCTCTAGCCACAACCCCACCCAAGGTCTAAGGTTTTGCCTCCACCATAGGTCCTTTTCCCACTCTTGGGTTGACCCACCCCAGGTTGTCACACAAGCCCTAAATGTTTCATATTTGCATCTTTATGCATTAATTTTTATCATTATAACTTCTCAACCCTTGTTTGCTCAATCTCTGGGCTCATGGGGTTTGTCCATGCAATAGACTGGGGCCACCTTACCCTCAGGGGCTTGGTTCCATGTTGGCCTTCCCATCCATGGGCTTGACCTTTCTTGACCTTCCCATCCAGGGGCTTGGTACTTTTTTACCTTCCCCTCCAGGGGCTTGATCATTGTCATCTCAATGACTTTCTTTCCATAACCAAACTTCCAGAGATAGCACGAGAGGTTCGAGGAAGTTATATTTGGATTTCCAATTTCATAAACATTGGTTTCTTATGTTTCTCAAAACCTTTTATATGAATGTCATGCTCCACATACACACATGAATGGGAGACTTGGTCATCTAAACTCATCATTTTTTTCATTCTTATCCGCTTTCAAGGTTCACATAGTTAGTGTTCCATATCACTACACCATTCTCATTATTAGGGTTTTAGGGTTAGGGATAGAGACTATACCCTACCTCTTAGGGTTTCCATGTCCCTTGACCTTCTACAGTCTCCCTAGCTCCATCTAGGGCTTACCCTTGCAACACATCATTATTTCACATTACATGTACATCATTATTTTTCCACATTACATGTACATCATTATTGCATCATTCTTATATGTACATTAATTGGCAGAGGATGTCTTAATCCTACTTCTTCTAAAAAATACTAACTTGAGATGAGGAGCGAAGTTCCTTTTAGGGTTTATTAAGCAAGAGGATGAGAAGTGGATGAATCAATATGAGAACAAAATTGAATGGTATTTTAATTCGGGCAAAATCTTTCAACTTTGGTCAGGCAGGATGCATAGGTTCAGGAGTCCTCATAAGCCAACTAGTAGTGTGGAGGAATGTCTTACCAGCCCCCAGTCGTGATCCCTTCTAGACACCTCAGTCTATAGAAAATGCCCTAATAATTCCCTCATATTTCTACAAGTTACTTGAAATTATAATACGTTAAATATTATTTGAAAAATCTAGGGCTCTAATACCAAATGTAATGACCTCACTTTCTGTGTCCCCCAATTAAGGAAAGGCCTTCAAGTTGAGAGCCATTACCTATATTCCCAAGGATCCATATTAGTCAAATAACAAATAATAAAAAAAAATTTCAATTAAATTTGAAATATTGTTTACAAAATGCTTACATGCAGCTTCATTACCAGAATTGTACATAGAGAAGAAATGTCTACCTATCCAATCCTCCTTGAATGATCTTTAATATATTCACATGGTTTCATCTTCATAATTAGCATGTACCTAAAACACTGACAAACAAAATGTGGGCAATATAACAAGTTATATTGGTATGTGGGGGATACAAACGGTTTACATCTAGCTATAACAAAATATTGCAATAAAATTATCCTTTAACAGATCAAACTTTACATCTTAAACATAACTACTCAATCCTGACATATCCAAGCCTCTGTGATGTCCCTACAGTGAACATGGACACTACCTTTCTCATATAGTAGATCCCAAATATCCCCTTTTTTATCATACCCTAAAGGTAGACCAATGCATAGAGTTGTATGGTTCTATGATCCTACACAAAGGTAGACCAAACATTGACTTATGATAACCTGATGATCCTACCACAAGGGTAGACCAATACCTAGGTCATCAAATATAATCAAAGATACAGAGGAGAACTAGGATCTGAGCTAGTCATGCACATATGTTTATAGTGATAGTCATAGTCACTTTATAGTTGCAAAAATTAAAGATCACCCAAGCATTTAATTACAAACAACTGGAAAAACCTCAAAAAACATCAGGAAACTAAGATGAGTAATCTTAGTCGTAGCCACATACCTTGATGATGAGCCATGCAGATTATAAAGTTGATGCATGGGTTTTGAGTCGCTGTTACAGACTGATTTTATATGTGTTTTGTACACTTATTTGTCATTTCTTTGTTTATATTTGGATAAATCACTATTTTTGACCTGTATACTCTATTGGCATCAAATCATGCTTATTCTATCATATTTTTATGATTTTATACATTCCATGGCCTTATATTTTATTTTCTACATTTTTTCAGGTATATTATGCATAGTGCAGAGTCGGTGCCACCGACCCTAGTAGTCGGTGCCACTGACGTGGCATTAGTGGCCATGCATAAATTGACCAAAGGAGTCGGTAGCACCGACCACTAAGTTGGTACCACCGAGACAAAGCTCTAGCGATGGAAGTGATCGCCCAGACAAGTCGATGGCATCGACCCCACAAGTCGGTGCCACCGAGTTAGCTTCAGTGAGAAAGGGGGAAAACTCGCCTTAACTCGGTGCCACTGACATCCCAGTCGATGGCACCGACTCATCTAGAGATCGAAAAAGGCCCGATATCATCGGTGCCACCGAACACCAAGTCAGTGCCATTGACTCTGTCGGATTTCAACAATCTAAATCGGCCGCCCGATCTAACATTCCATGTAAGGTAGTACCGTAAGTGACCTAGGACAAAAAGGGAGGATAGCCAGACCTAAGGGGGACATCATGTTGTACCACGGGACGACAAGAGAAGAGAGGGAGAAAAGCACGGAGCCAAAGGATGACAACCGGACTATTCGAGCACCATTGACAGGCATTCCTACCGCTGGAAGGCTGCAGAACACACGTTTCTCGAGGACGATTATCCAGAACATCGCCTTTTCAGGGGTTACACGATTTCTTTCATGTTTCTCACATTTTTCTTCTCTCCTTTGATGTATTTTTAACTGAAAACTATGTGGGGCTAAACCCCTTTATTCCTTAGGACCCGGGAGTAGCCCGGGGAACCAATGTATTGACTTTTACATGATTTAATGAAATTTTCCCTCCTAATTCATGGATATTTATGCGTGTGAATGAATATTCTTTTGTTGATTGATCACCTTCATTGGAAATCTTAGGCGAATAATTAATCTGGAAGGAGAAATTAAATGCCTGAAACCCATGCATAAACACTATTTCACACATTCTTTGGTAAAGGTAATGCACGGGTAGTAGGAAGATACCTAGAGATTGAATGTAAAGCACCTGATCTAAGATATAAATTACCATAGACATGGAATTGGATTAGAATTAGGTAGTGGATTGTACTGTGAAAGCAGGCAATTCTCGCTACGAGCTTTCTATCCAGGAAGATGGTAAATAATATAAAAGTCAGTAAAAGAAGATACAATGGGGATCCACGGTGAAACTGGCGTTCCTTAGGAATTCCATATCTCGTGACTCAACCAAACCATTTTTTATTTTAATTTTATCTTGTTTTTCTTAAAATTTTGATTCTCTCAAATTTTATACCGGCTTAGCTGATCGTACTGTAGTTAGTAGTAGTCACTGAGACTACGTCTCCCTGTATTCGACTCGGGCCTCACAAGGCCTGTATTACGTGACACGTACACTTGCGTTTAGACATATGTAAAATATGTGTCAAGTTTTTGGCGTCGTTACCTAGGAGACGGCAATGTCTCAGCACTACGAGTGTTGCAGTCAGCCATTCTAGGCCACTTTTTTAATTTTCATGCCTCTTAATAAAAAAATATTCATTTCATATTCATTTATCACATTTTCTCTTAGGGTACCTTGGCTAATTATTTTCAATCTTTCAGGTACTAGTGTATGGTGGCAACGAGAACCACAGACTACAGAGAAGTTACAACTGCATTTCCATGGACTGGTGAAGCCTCGATTCAAATAAATTCATTAGAAGGCATACCATTATCACCCAGGCAACAAGAAATGGGAGACGGTAACCCTAGAGAAGAAAAGACAATATGGGAAAGGATAAAAGCATCTTCCTCAGCGGCACAGACAGGGCCAATTAAGAAGCAGCATGTGAATGTGGCTAAGTACAAGATTGACCCAGGTTTGATTGCACTTGTCAAGTCACAAGAATTCTATGGGAACACTCATGAAGACCCCGTGGCACATATTAGTAATTTTGTGGAAATCGGTGATATGGTCAAAGTCGACATGTTTCCTCAAACTTCTATCTATCTAAAGTTGTTTTCATCATCATTGGCTGACAAAGCAAAGGAATGGTTGCACAACCTGCCCAAAGAATCGATAGAGACATGGGACGACATGGTGGAGGCATTCTTTGAAAGATATTTTCCTCCAGAGAAGACAAATGAGATGATCAAGAATATCCATAACTTCAAACAACATGCATCCGAATCATATTTTGAGGTGTGGGAGAATTTCCAGATAATGCTAAGGAAGGTTCCACATCACGGGATAGATTTGGAAAATCAAGTAAAGATGTTCTATATTAGGCTGCGAAAAAGTCAACAGACTACTCTAGACAGTGTAGATTCAGGATTCTTCCTCAATAACCCACCATCAACATGTCAGGAGATTTTGAAGAACATGGAGAGAAATCAGGCTTGAGGAAGTGAGAGAGACCATCCAGAGCAGATTAAAAGCATAGGGGATTCCAAGGCTATTTCTTCCTTGAATGAAAAGTTGGACCTTATTGCAAAGAAGTTGCTTGAGAAGGACGATCATTTTTTCTGAAGAGGAAGAGAAAGTGAAATACATGTGTCATTAAGGATACCGCAATAATGACTACACATGGAGGAAGGACCCCAAGTTCTCATGGAAGGATCCAAACAACTTCTTGAAGGATCCGGATCAGTAGAATCAACAAAGGCCAGTGCAGCAGCAGCATCCAGTGGCCGAAGAAAGCACTAATGACATCTTGAAAAAGATCGTGAAGCAGAATGACATGTTACTCAATAATGTCCAGTGGGACCTCTAGAACCACAATGCACAAATGAGAACTTTTGAGACGTCATTATCTCAGCTTACAACGGATGTGGCCGCATTAAAGAATCCTTCTCAGTAGGGGTTCCCCAGAAATACTGACACTCCAATGGGGAATCAGCAGGTCAAAGTCATACTATTGAGAAGTGGGAAGAAGACATGGACCCCACAGTATGAGGAGAAAGAGGCAACCAATCCTGTTGACAGTAATGATTCTATGCCAGAGCAAACACAAGCAGAACCTGAGACAGGGAAAACAGGGGAGGAGCAACAGAAAGATGTTGAACCTGAAAAGCGGACATCATATGTACCACCACATCAGAGACCGCAGACGGTAACAACTCCATATCCCAATAGCTTGAAGGTGACAAAGCAGGAACAACAATTTAAGAAGTTTCCGGACAACTTTAGGAAGCTTTCTGTGAATATACCATTAATTGAGGCAATTGAACAAATACCTTCATATGGAAAGTTTCTAAAGGATATCATTAATAGGAAGAGAAAGATTCCAGAGTCTAATGTAGCTGTCTTAAGAGAGCATGTTAGTGCCTTCATCTTAGTTACACTTCCACCAAAGAGGAAAGATCCCGATTGTTTCAATATTACATGCTATATCGGGAAGACAAGGTTTGGTGAGGCACTTTGTGATTCAGGGGCAAGCATTAACTTGATGCCCCTATCTACGTTCAAGAAGTTTGGTCTCAAAACATCAAGGAAGAGCAGCATGATGATACAGTTGGAAGATAACTCAGTAGTTACACCGTATGGCATTTGCGAGGATGTGCTTGTAAAGGTGGACCAGTTTGTTTTTCCTATAGATTTTGTAGTAATGGAGATGCAAGCTGAACATGGCAATGAACTCCTGCTAGGACGACCCTTCCAAGCTACAGCCAACATGATTTTAGAGATGGGAACAGGCCGCTTGACTATGGGGATTAAAGATGACAGGTTCGAGATAACCTTACTGGGAAATTCCAAATCATCTGATTCTCAGGAGCAATGCAATATGGTACAACACATGGAAAATAATATTTCCTTGTTTTTGGGAAAACCATTCCTGGACATGGCACATGTTATGACAAAGGTGGACAAAGGTACACTTGTTGTAGATATTATGGAGAACACCAAGGTGCTCTCACTTACCAAGGCAGTAGGATACCCAGATGATAAAGAAGAGGAAGTGAGTCTGTCTACTGTGGATGAAGATGCAGAGGATACCATATTACAGGTCCACCCATAGCTTCCTCTAGAGGCTTTTCTCATGAACAAAAGTGATGATTGTGTTCTGGACCAGTCAAGGGAGAAGTGTGCGCAGCTACTTAAGGTGCTGCCATGCCATTACACGAGGCATTTTGAGGACTTAGGGCCATTACGACCGCCTTTGTTGTCATCACTCCTAAACCCACTCGAGTTAAAAGTCAAGTCGTGGCTACCTCATATGCAGTATATTTTTCTAGTAGTAGAGGAGAAGCTACCAATCATCATCTCAGCATCATTGAGTATTTCAGAAGAAGAACAATTGCTCACGGTGTTGAAAAACCACAGAGGTGCTTTTAGGTGTTCTGTGGCTGATATCAAGGGGATTTCTCCCACATTATGCCAACACAAGATTCATCTAGAAGAGGGCACAGAGCCACCCATTCAACCTCAACGTCGCTTAAATCTGATTATGATGGAGGTGGTAAAGAAGGAGATAATGAAGCTACTGTCGACAGGTATTATTTATGCTATTTCTGACTCTATGTGGGTAAGTCTGACATAGGTAGTACCTAAGAAGGGGGGAATCACTATCACCACCAATGCATCTAATGAGAAAATCACCACTAGATTAGTGACAGGATGGCGTGTTTGCATTGATTACCGCCGGCTGAACAATGCAACCCTTAAAGACCATTTTCTGTTACCGTTCAACGATCATATTTTGGAGCGAATCACCAGTCGCTCCCATTTTTGTTTTCTTGATGGATATTCAGGTTACAGCCAGATTTCAATTGATCCTAAGGATAAGGAGAAGTCTACCTTCACTTGTCCTTATGGCACCTTCGCTTATCGCCGAATGCCTTTCGGGTTGTGCAACGCACCACGACTTTTCAAAGGTGTATGTTGGTGATTTTCTCGGATATGGTAGAGCGATGTCTTGAAGTTTTTATGGATGCCTTTTTGGTTTATGGGACGTCATTTGAAGATTGCTTGCAAAATTTGGACAAAGTGTTGTAGAGATGTGAAGACACCCATTTAGTGCTTAATTGGGAGAAATGTCACATGATGGTTATCGAGGGCATTGTTTTGGGCCACAAAGTGTCTAGCAAAGGATTGGAGGTAGATCCGGTTAAAATAGAGGTGATCTCAAAACTCCCTCCACTGTCATCGATGAAGGCAGTTAGGAGCTTTTTAGGCCATGCCTGGTTTTATCGTCGATTTATTAAAGATTTTTTCAAAATTCACTAAGCCCTTGTCTGAGCTTTTGGAAAAGGATGTTGAGTTCAGTTTTGATGAGAGGTGTTTAAAAGCTTTTGAGAATTTGAAAGAGAAACTCATATCCACACCAGTGGTACAGGCTCTGGATTGGAGCCAACCATTTGAGTTGATTTGTGATGCATCAGATTACGCAGTGGGGGCTGTGTTAGGGCAACGTCTTAACAAGGTCCCTACGGTCATTTATTATGCATCTAAAACTCTTAACGACGCACAATTAAATTACACCACCACATAAAAGGGACTCTTGGATGTTGTTTTTGCTTTTGAAAAGTTTAGGCAATACCTTGTAGGAGCTAAAGTGGTGGTGTGGACAGATCATGCAACCATTAAGTACTTGCTGTAGAAAAAGGACGCCAAGCCTAGACTTATCCATTGGATCCTTTTATTGCAGGAGTTTGATATTGAGCTGAAAGATAAGGTCAGGATTGAGAATCTGGTGGCTGACCACCTATCTAGGTTAGAGAGGGTAGATGAGAAATACCTTGACATACCCATCCTAGAAACCTTTCCCGATGAACAATTATTTATAATTACTCATAAAGACCCTTGGTTTGCACATATTGTGAATTATCTTATTTACAAGGAGTTGCCTAATGATTGGGGGTATCAAGAAAAGAAGAAATTTTTCCATTCACTGCGTTATTATTTTGGGATGATCCTATCTTGTTGAGACAATGCAGGGATGGTATTTTGAGAAGATGTGTGCTAGAGAGCGAGTATGAGAGTGTGTTGAAACACTGTCACACACTACCTAGAGGAGGGAACCACGCTAGTTCTAGGACAGCTGCAAAATTTCTAGAAAGTAGTTTGTATTGGCCAACATTGTTCAAAGATGCCTACGATTTGTGCGGAGGTGCGATGCATGTCAACGGTCTATTAACATATCTAAGTGGCAAGAGCTGCCCCTGAATGTGTTCCAAGAGGTAGAGGTTTTTAATTTATGGGGAATAGATTTTATGGGACCCTTTGTGTACTCTAATTCCTACCTTTATATATTGTTGGCCATTGACTATGTGTCGAAGTGGGTGGAAGCAATTCCAACCCACACCAATGATGTCGCAGTTGTATGCAAATTTGTCAAAGATCACATTTCTGCAGGTTTGGAGTGCCTAGGATGATCATTAGTGATGGGGGAACTCATTTCACTAATCGTAAGTTTGGGGCACTTTTGAGAAAGTATGGAGTGACGCACTGGGTGGGTACACCCTATCACCCACAAACTCAAGGACAAGTGGAGATATCAAATAGAGAGATTAAGAAGATTCTTGAGAAGACGGTGTCATCAAGTAGGAAAAATTGGAGTGAGTTATTGGATGACTCACTTTGGGCCTATAGGACAGCCTACAAGACACCCATAGGAACCACACCCTTTAGGTTAGTTTATGGCAGGGTGTGTCATCTTCTGGTGGCAATAGAACACAATGCTCATTGGGCGTTGAGAAGGCTAAATTTTGATCTTGATGAAGCTGGGATGATGAGAAGGTTAGAATGGAATGAACTTGATGAATTAAGATGGAATGCATATTAAAATGCTAGATTGTACAAAGAAAGGACAAAGCAAATTCATGACAGGCATATCGAGAGGAGAGTGTTCTATCCGGGAGTTTTTCTTTTCAATTCTAGGATGAAATTGCACCCTGGAAAACTAAGGTCTAGATGGAGTGGACCCTTTATCATAAAGGAGGTGTTCCCACATGGGGCTGTGAGAATCAAAGAGGGAGAGATAACCTTCTTAGTGAATTGACAGAGATTGAAACACTACTTTGGGGAAAATTTCATTAGAAAAGCAGATGAGGTGAAACTCATCGCTCCCATTTGATCTTGCACTTTAAAGTTGTCTAGCCTAGGACGTTAAATGAGGGCACTTGTTGGGAGGCAACCCAACCATTAGGATGTTTTTTTAATGCATTTTTCTTTAAGTCATTTCATAGTACTTAGTTTTTGTTAAAATGATACCCTGACTCGTTTGTTTAGTGTGTAGGCTATGGCTGAGTCGATGCCACCGGCATCCAAGTCGGTGCCACCGAGTCACGGTTAGTGGGACGTGCATATCGGTTGAAATGCGTCAGTGCCACTGACTTCAAAGTCGGTTCTACTGACATCTATGAAGAAAGTACAGAACTTGGACGTGTTTGACTGATAAACTGAGTCGGTACCATCGACGTACAAATCAGTGGCACCAACTCTACTTGGGTCCCAAGTGTGTGTCGATCATCCTATCAGTACCACTGACCTGGATGTCAGTACCACCGACGGCTAGAAACACTGATCTGTGGGCAACCTTGATCTATGACCCAGATGCATCCACGAGGATTCTCTAAAGTTGCAATCCCGCCTAAAAGTCAGTGCCACCGACACAAAGTTGGTGCCACCGACTCATCACCAATCTGGAAAAATAAAGACCACACACTGACAACCGTCGATGCACCGAGTACGCAGATTCGGTTCCGGAAGTCGGTGCCACCGACTCCATGTTGGTGCCACCGACTCTATTGCAGCAGGACGGTTCCAACCCTATAAAAAGGGGGGCGTGGTTTGATTCTTCTTCACAACTTGAGGAACCACGACTACCCTGAGCATGAGCGGCTACACTGAGCATCCAGAAGCTACATCGAGATCTTTCTTTCTTGATCTTCTTCCCCACTTGCTCGGTTATCATGGCGAGAAGAGGAGGACCCCCTGGTGCTCTGAATTCATGACCACGCATCAGCCACCCCACAATGGAGGTGCAGAAGGTCTATGAAGAACTTGCAAAGCGGCTGTTTGCACCTACGTGATATGATGACTATCAACTGCTGGAGGACATGGGCTTCATCGAAAATATAGTGTACATCCTCGAGAAACAAGATTGGGATAGAAGATTTGTCAATCCAATCTTTGGTGGGTGGTCGGTGTATAAAGAAATCATCATCGAGTTTATGGCATCTCTGGAGATGGTGGTCACCCCTGATCAAGCACGTCCATCAAGCGGCGAGTGAAGAGAGGGGAGGGTAGATTTTCACCTCTACAACACCAACTATTCTCTCACTCTCTGAGCCTTCAATGATATTTACGGGTGGCCAAACGAGCCATGTCGTCAGCCAGAGAATGTCGATCTGGACGCCATCTGGAAGGACTTTGTGACAGTGTCAGAGGGCAAACGGCTTAACTTTCACCATAGTTTGTTGGTAGATTTTGAGCATCCCTTTGTTCTGGTGCTACATCGGATGCTAACAAACATGGTATTTTCCAAATCAACCCAGGCACAAGTAAAGGTATAGCTTTTGGACTTGTACTTCTTATATCAACTCATGGGAGGAAAGCCGGTCAACTGGGGAGCGTTCTTTCTCCAACACATCATGCAAGTGTGGCGCAATGTTAAGTGAGCTACACCTATTATGTTTGGGGGACTTATCACCCCCATTTCCATTCATTTGGGACTTGACTTGTCTACTTTAGAGCCGCTGAATTCTAGGCTACGCATCGACTGCCACCACTTCAAGCAAGCCGGCCTCATCACTGTGGATGCCAGTGGCATCTATGCCACAAGCTCGGTTGATGATACCTTCTACCATCGTCGACTCCCTGATCCAATATTCAACATCAAGGGTGTTGGACACTATAGATGGCCGACTCTGGGCAATGATGACAATGCTGGACAACAACAAGCTCAGGCTGAGGAGGAAGAAGGAGATAGCAACGATGTGGAGGAAGTGGAGGCCACCATTCCTATACGTCATATAGTGGCTCCAAGGAAGAGTCCTTGCCATTATGCCGCCACATCATCTTCTGCAATGCCGCCCTCTCAAGAAGGAGAGGATGCCTATTCTATGGCAGGTATGTATAACATGTTGCAGGATATCCAGGCGCAACAACAACAGCAAACACAATCCCTGGTTGGCATTCAGGACATTCAAGGAAGGTTGTATACAAACCAACAGGCGATTTATGAAAATGAACGCCTTATCTTTGCTAACCAAGTGAATTTTCATCAGCGTATGCAGCTGATGGAAGCTTATCAGCAGCCTTTCTTTGATAACTACTGGAGCCAGGGGTATTTTGGAAGTTACCCGATGCCGCGGAATATGCCACCATCTGATCCAACTTTCCAAGGGATGTTTTCTCCTCAGGATCCCACACAACCACTGCCACCACCATTTTGAGTCAGGTATCACTGTTCCACCTCTTGATTTAGGATATTGACTATGCAGCCATAGTCATATTCAAGCTTAGGGGGGTGCTGGAATAGTTTCTATCTTAGCTTTTATTTTCTGTTATCGTAGTTTTTGTTAGTTTTTATATTATGTAAGATCCACATTCTATCTAGTGTAATCTGTGGAGAAGTAAATGCATGGTTTCTGTGAAAATATCAATATCTAGGGTGGGTGCAATTTTTTGAAGTAAATTTAAAATGTGTGAGCTGATCTTGTGAGTACGAGAGTTGCATATCTAAGGAAGTGCCTGAGTAAGTCAGCTTTATGACATTAAGGCATAAATGACCATCTAATTTGTCTAAGAAAGTGATTGACAAGGATTGTTGAGCCTAAACTGATCAAATACTAATGTGACTTTAAATTTAAATTCAAGAAAGAAATCCCGTGATTAACCTATACACAGGTCATTAGAGAGGGACATATGATTTTCTCTGAAGGTTCTATCTCTTAGTCGTGTGCTCGCATCCACCGCATACATCTACTTTACACCCCACCATAAGAGGATTGAGTACATATTATCATTCTTTCTTTTTGATTGCATTTACATTGCATAATAGACCTTGCATAATAGTTGTTTATTTTTTCTTGCATTAGTGAAAAAAATAAAAAAAAATATAGAAAAATATACATGCACAACAACAAGAAATTTTTTTGGTGCATGTCATTTAGTTTCATAACATCTGTGTTCATATAGTTACAACTACATTACATAAAGCATATAGTATCATCATGTGCTAAGCATTCTTCTAAAACATAAGAATGTAGTGACTTTGCCCATACCCTTGAAATAAAGAAGAAAAATAGTGTCATGATTTTAAAAAAATGTAGTGTAAGTGGAAGCCCGTAATAGCATGTTGAAAGGGGGCATGAAAAAAAAGGATTGAGTAGAGTTTCAAAAAGTTAGGGAGAAAGGGCATAGTCTTACCTATATCATAAGGAAGAATTAGTACATGATGTAATTTTGTAGATATTTTGTCTTGAGACGAAATAATAGTTGCATGCATCATTTCACCACAACGATTAGGCATTAGGAGAATTATAAACATTGCATCATCATAGGCTTATCATAATTGTGATTGCCTGAATGATTTTATGTGCTCGTGATTCTTCCACAGCCACCCATTACAACCACCCATTGCTCTTATTGGTAGGCCACTCAATTGATTTTCTCCTCATTCATTATCTATCAGGAGAAATGCTTCCATCTAGATGGTAGGTAGAGAAAAATGGCAACGTAGATAGGAGATCACACGATGCACCAAGTATGAACCAAATGAGTTTATCATATTAACTGCTTTAATTAATAGTGTTTCATTGATTGGGGTACGTACATCTTGGACAAAGATTTTTGGTCACCTATAGGGCAGTTAGTGTTCAGTGGTCAGTAAAGGCCGGAATGAGGACCGTAAGGTGGAGATTTTTAGATGTACCTTATGCATGATGTCATTTTGTTGACTTATCTCAATTAGATCCAAAGGTATTGGTGCTCGAGGATGAGCAAGATTCAGCTTAGGAGAATTTGATGCATGGGTTTTGAGTCGTTGTTATAGGCCGATTTTATATGTGTTTTGTACACTTATTTGTCATTTCTTTGTTTATATTTGCATAAATCACTATTTTTGGTCTGTACACTCTATTTGCATCAAATCATGCTTATTCCATCATATTTTTATGATTTTATACATTTTATGGACTTATATTCGATTTTCTGCATTTTTAAGGTATATTATGCATAGTGCAGAGTCGGTGCCACCGACCCTAGTAGTTGGTGCCACCGACGTGGCATCAGTGGCCAGGCAGAAATTGACCAAAGGAGTCGGTAGTACCGACCACTAAGTTGGTACCACTGAGACAAAGCTCTAGCGATGGAAGCGATCATCCAGACAAGTCGATGGCATCGACCCCACAGGTCGGTGCCACTGAGTTAGCTTCAGTGAGAAAGGGAGAAAACTCGCCTTAACTCAGTGCCACCGACATCCCAGTCGATGGCACCGACTCAGCCAGAGATTCAAAAAGGCCTGATACCGTCGGTGCCACCGACTCTGTCAGATTTCAGCAATCTAAATCGGCCGCCCGATCCAACGGTCCACGTAAGGTGGTATTGTAAGTGACCTAGGACAAAAAGGGAGTATGACCAGACCTGTGGGGGACATCACGGTGTGCCACGGGATGACGAGAGAAGAGAGGGAGAGAAGAACAGAGCCGAAGGATGACAACCAGATGATTCGAGCACCGTTGATGGGCATTTCTACACCGGAAGGCTGCAGAACGCGTGTTTCTCAAGGAGGATTATCTAGAACATCGCCTTTTCAGGGGTTACATGATTTCTTTCATGTTTCTCACATTTTTCTTCTCTCCTTTCATGTATTTGCAACTGAAAACCATGAAGGGCTAAACCCCTTTATTCCTTAGGACCCGGGAGTAACCCGGGGAACCACTGTATCGAATTTTACATGATTTAATGCATTTTCCCTCCTAATTCATGGATATTTATGTGTGTGAATGAATGTTCTTTTGTTGATTGATCACCTTCATTGGAAATATTCGGCGAATAATTAATCTGGAAGGAGAAATTAAATGCCTGAAACCCACACATAAACACTATTTTATGCATTCTTTGATAAAGGTAATGCACAGGTAGTGGGAAGATACCTAGAGATTGAACGTAAAGCACCTGATCTAAGATATAAATTACCATAGACATGGAATTGGCTTAGAATTAGGTAGTGGATTGTACCGTGAAAGCGGGCAATTCTCACTGCAGGCTTTCTATTCAGGAAGAGGGTAAATTATATAAAAGTTAGTAAAAGAAGATACATCGGAGATCCGTGGTGAAACTGACATTCCTGAGGAATTCCATATCTCGTGACTCAACCAATCCATTTTTTTATTTTAATTTTCTCTTGTTTTGCTTTAAAAACTGATTCTCTCAAATTTTATACCGACTTAGTTGATCGTACTGTAGTTAGTAGTAGTCACTGAGACTACGTCATGTGTTCGACTCAGGCCTCACAAGGCCTGTATTACACGACGTGTACACTTGCGTTTAGACATATGTAAAATATGTGTCAACAATTATACTTCAATTAGATTCAATGAACCAATCAATAGATCCAAGCAAGTAAACCAAGCATTTGATCATTTAATCTGCATGTATGTAAATCCTAAAGTGTCACCATCACATATTAATTAGATAAAACCCTATTTATCCGTAATCTAGTGTTCAGGTTTTCTTGGTATCGAGTTACCACTAAGGTTATGCCTCGAAACCCTAAATCCCATGATTCTCGCTTTGATGATTTAAGAACCCTAATTCATATTAGGTGTTGTTATTAGTATCAAATCTAACACATCCTTTTATTATGAACACTTAGATAAACTTAACTCCATTAATCAACATAACAACATATAACTTTGGTTTCATAACTAACCCTTATTTATTCACATGTATAGTTATCCATATTATTAGCCCTAATGGTCATCTTTATTATTATGATCATCAGAATAGTCAAAAATATCATATCACATCTCAAAATAACCAAATTTATTATTTTAAGCATCATGATCACCAAAACTATGGTTTTTATACATTAATAATCACTTTAATTCCTATTGCACTAATTTCATAACATGAAGCATTCAGGTCACAATTATATTGTATATGGATTCTACGTATTCTGCTGATCAATTTTCATATATTACTCATCTTCATCCTAGCATCCTAATAATTTCTATGATTATTATAAGATAACACTATTTTGACCAATAAGAGCACGCCAAGTCAGCTAATTACCTTTGATCTTTGTTATATCTGGTTGGACTGGGTTTTATTTGAAAATACTCTATTTCCCTTACATTGTGAATGTGCATGGCATACTTGTCCTTTTCCTTCATTCTTTCTTCAACCCGACGACATGATGCGTCACATCTACGTCGTGGTCTAATGCTCCTTCTCCAGCAGTTGAGTTTGTCTACCACCAGGGTTTGCCCCCCCCACATCTCTATTGGTTATTCATCGATCTTGTGCCTCCACGAACCTCCATCGTCTCCTCTCTTCTCACAAGCCAGCCTTCACGACACCCTACCAAGAAGTTAGCCTCCCGCATCTCAGCTTCTCCAGATCGTGGTGGCGGTGCATGATACACCCTTTGGGTGTGCCCATCTCCAACACACCTGATCGGATCCTTGTCCTTCTAAGGTGGTCGTAGTGTGACCCCACAATCAAGATCTTCAAGGGGAAACACTTCACGAAGATATTGGTTTCTGTCATTATAGCAACATCAGTGAGAGGAGAAGGTACATCCTTCTTAGCCGTCTAGGGGTAGAGCACGTATAGGTATATTTCTAGGGAACGAGGCATCATTTAATTGCCAAGATTTGCAGATATTGTCTGAGCATGCTTATGGATGAAGGAACAACAGAGAAATAGTAGATTTAGATGGACATTGCTCATTGCAGAGAAGCATCATGGTTACGACGGTCATGGCTAGGTGTTCCCAGTCTCCAGAGGGCTTCCTAGGGTTTCTTTATATAAGCACATTACTCAAAACCCCAAAGGCCTCCCATGTATCATGAAAGGAAGGGAGAGGGAGGTTGGAGTTTCCCTTCCTCATACAGTCATACATGAGATAATTGTGGATCGTGTTGTTACATGTATATAGGTACTTCCTTGTAGCTTCCCTTTCTCCTTTCTCATCTTGGGTTCAAGTAATCCAAAAGTGGGAAGAATTATTATGACTATATGTATCTCAATTTTCTAAGATTATTTAATCTCAACACCAACTAGGAAAGAAAGTACTCTTTTTATATAAACTCTTGTTTTTATTCCAAAAGGCCATGAGAGACACCACTATATGATTTTGATTTGGATTTGGAAACAAAAGCCTTTAAGGGATACACCCAACCATGGTGTTGTCAATCTCGGCTAGATTATTATCCTCTAATTATCAAAAACACCATAAATCATATTTCTTTTGGCAAATTTACAATTATTTCATTTATCGTACCAAAAGGCCATTAGTACTAATTCATGTACAAATCCCATTTCTTTAGCTTATGCCACAAGGGCCCATGCAACCAAAGGTGATCCACATTGTTATTCCACTAATAGTACCATTGAATAAAGTTATTTATCAAATCATACCTTGGTTTTATATCATTTAATTTCTGTCGAAATTGAGGATATAACAGTTACCCTTTACACCCAACTCTTCCTTTATTTGTATCTCCATTGACTAGCAATGTAACCATAAGAACTTCATAAGTACTAATGGATACCTTTTAATGATATTCCTATAGATCTTATTAGATTTCAATACCATGTTGTCATGTCTAATACATAAAAGATTATATGGGATAAATACATTTATAGCATTCATGATAGATCCACTGCTACAACATATGGCATCTTATCTATGATATTTCTTTTCTTCATAAGAATTGAAATTCTATGGTTCATGGGAGACAAATCCAAAATCTCTCTCATTAAATCCTTTATGTTGAACTCTTTCAACATTATGCTATTGTGTGTGCTCAAACATTCATTGTGAAACTTTCAAGAACTATCTTTATAGATCTTGTCCCTATCTCATAGGATGTTTCACCTAATCCTTCATTATTGAAGGGGGTTTTTCTTTCCATTTCTCAATATTTACAATACTGGGATGTTATTCCTCATCATATGTGGAATATTCATATATGATCCCACTAAATATTTTGTAACCACATATTTCATCTTTTGTCTTGATTCAGGTCAAACTCTTTGACTATCTTGTCAAGTTAAATGATCCCATCTCTGAGTTTCTTGTCAATCCTAGATTGAACTTTGTAGTTTATGGACTCTATTTGAATTCATGAAGTTATAAACCTTTTAGGTTTTGTCATGTACACATACTCTCATGTATTACCTTTAAGGAATCCTGTTTCACTTCATAAGACAAATTCATAGTCTATTTTAACTACAACGAAAAGCATGACAATTAGTAAAGGAATTTCAATCACGTTCAACGACTTGAACTAATTAAAAAAACTTTTCAACCAATTTTCCTCCTTTGTGTTGCTCATATAGGTCTTTGCCACAATAACCTTTTGCACCCTTCATGTATTACTCCTTTAGGTGGCACTATCAAGGTCCTACGTTGTTAGTTTACATGAAATCCATAATGGAATTAAGCCATTACTTAGATTTTGGTTCTCAATAGTTTCTACTTGATTAGTTGACTCATCTACTTATGATCAACTTGTCTGAGTTGTTGGATTCACAATCCTCTAATCTCAGATATCATCTATTAGAACTATTTTGTTCTATGTTACATGACAAACTTTGAGATTCCAAAACAACTTGTGATTCTCCTAGTTATCATTATACCTCTTAGTTGACATTGAACATTTCAAGTTCTACATTTACTCCCACTGATTCTTTAGGAACTCAGTTATCCTATCAACAAAACACTTTTATTTTTGGAATGGGATTAATAGTAGTATTTCAACAGTCATGATTCTTGGACAAACCTTTTCAATAACTACTTTCTCAATATATGTTTTCCTTCAAAAACATATTTGGGACATTCCCAAACCATATCATATATGATGTCTTATAAATCATTCAGACAATACATCATTTAGTGATAGGTTTATATATTTAAGGATGTAAGAACGTTTAGATTAATTGATAATCATATCATAACTTTTTGTGGTATGATCCCTTTATTCTGACACATCTTCATGTTTAGATGGATTTCACTTGTGATACATTATCAATGTTCTATCCTAAAGGTTCTAAAAGTATTAATGTAAAGTATTTCAGCATTTGATTTCATCAAAGTCTCTTAATACTTTTATCAAATTTATGCTTCATTTATAATCTTCTGGAACACTTGAAGAGGATTATATTTTATTGAGTACATATCACTCTATTACCAGTAAATGCAATGAAGTACAAGTAACTATTTTTGGCAGTTTCTATCAAGATCTTCATGCATCATATGTATGAAGTCTAGTGCAAAGCTTTATCATCCCACTATAGTTAGTGAAGGATGTTATGCCACTTTGTGTGTAAGTAAGACTTACATAACCCCCTTAGGTTCAATAACCAAAAGGGGTCTGGATTAACATCAATATGTACTCTAGATATGCATTTCTCATATATACATCACCAAGGTGATGATTGCTAATGATTGTTTTGAGTTTTCAATTATAATATTTGGTATTAACATTATAAACATTCGTCTCAAGATTTTTTCACATAAAGATCATTTGATGTTTGGGCATTGCCATTCAAGATATCTTTGAAATAGAAACATAAACTAGCTTTTATTTATTTATCATCCTTTTCTTATAAGATGCATAAAAGGAATGTTTCAATTGCATAATGAAATAGTAGTTCTACTAACTCTATTACATGACCATTGGGATAAGTTAAATTTAAATGCAAACTAAATCTTCTGCAACTCTTGCTCCACCTTGTCTTCTATGTCCTTCCATGAAGGTTTTTACTTCTTGTTGGATCCTACACATCAATATGTCAGATAACTATCTGGTATCATATACCAAGATTAAGAAGTAAACAAATTTAGCTTACAATGTTAATACATGAAGTGGATATGTCAGTGCCTTCCTTCTTCTTCTTTAGTTCCTCTAACCAGAGTGGGAAAATTCTCCTCTAATGTCCTGGCTGTGACAATGGTGGCAATCACCTCTTTTCTTTACTCCTCCTTTTGATTTGAGATCTGAAGACTTGGGCTTCTGGATTTCTTTAGAACCCTTCTTAGCTTTACCTTTGCCCTTAAACTTCCCCTTAGTCTTACTAATCATCATCACAGACTTGGGTTTGCCTTTCTTCATTTGTTCCTCAGTTGTTCTCAACATGCCCAACAACTCTGTCAACATTTTGTCAACGTTGGTCGTGTTGTAGTTCATTACAAACTAACTATATGACTCTGGCAAGGACTGCAGAATAACGTTAGTGGACAATTCTTGGCCTAAAGGGAATCCCAATCCAGCTAGGTTATCTACATAACCAATCATCTTGAGTACATGAGGATCTACTGGATCCCCTTCTGTCATGTTGCACTTGAATAGCGCCTTAGATACATCATATATCTCTTACCTTGCCTGATCTTGGAACATGTTTGTAACAACCCACACTTTTGAGTGTCTAAAAGACCTTAAAGTCACATATCATCACTCATAAATTCCAGGATCAGATTCAAGAAATAATACAGAATAGTAAACAATTTCCATTAATGAGCAAATATTTACATGTTTACATAAAAAGCTCCTCTAAGGAGTTACGTACTTTTAAACAGAATTAACTTTTACAAGGGTTAAGATAAACCATTAAGACTAAACCTTCATGATTAAACTGTTGTGTCTTCAACATCCTTATATGTAACCTCATGTCCATGATTCAAGTATATCAGATACCTAAAATGCCGACAAACAAATACGCGGTCAGTATATTGCTATACTTGTACGTGGGTTCAAACAGTAATCACAAGTGACATATAAGAAAACATCTTTATCTTGCATATAAGAACATAAACTTGTTTTCATATTCTAACCTGTATTTGGTCAACTACCTCAGGCGTAATCATTGTCCCTCGGGGGCTCATTGGCATTACCCTTAAGATCAGTCCAACTCAGGGTTTAGAATATTATTATTTACTTTACATGATAATCATAGGAACTCTATAATGTACAAGAACTAAATAAACAAGCAAGCAGTTTATTTGTCATTCAATCTCATCGAGAAACATCGACAATCTCAGAATTTTATACATGTATTCATAAGCATAACCATGTGCCTTATACCATCGTAAAAACCATGCATAACATCATATACTTTAAGAATGTTTCCAAATATCCAAGCAACCAAGCATGTAATCAACAAGTATCTAAAACAAAGCATACTAAATATGTGTCACCATGTATTCATATTACATTATTCAGATCTAGATGCACTCCTAAACTAGGGATTAGGGCTATCTCATGTTTGGACTATAAGTTAGAGTTACAAACCCTAATCTGATCATATTATGGTTTCTAAGATTACCAATTCCATTATGCATATTAGGTGAAACCCTAATCATCATCTTAAACATATAAGAATACTCATGATACCTAGATCACATTACTAGCATTAAGATTATATCATGATGTCTACATTAGTTTCAAACCCTAAATCAACATATATAAGCTTACTAATGTAGAAACATCGATTATACATCATTATCAAGGATTTACTCATTATACCTATCTAGATCAAGTATGAACATAACATAACCAATTCTAATCAATTAATCATTAGATTAAGGCAAATCCAGGTTTCCTTCTCATTAAACACATTAGGAAATGTATAGCCTATACTTTTAGAATAGTAAGCATGATCAGTTTTGATAGTATTTTATTTGGATTCCTCTTGTTGTCTTGATAAATTTTCATATATTATATGTTGCAATCCGAGTTACCAATCATTATTTATGAATTTTGCAAACTAACCCTATTTGACCCAATCAGGGCTTGACACGTCAGTGATTATATGCCTATCCCTTTGTAGCTGAGCCACCAAGGGTTTCTGTGGGAAATCCTTCTTAGCCTCGCATCTTACACACACAGGTAGGGGCACTTTTCACTTTGTCCAGTGGGTCATCTCCCTTGCATTCTCAGACCCCGATGCCGCGTCTCCTTCCTTGCGGTCTCATGAGTTGTACGCCATTCCTTCATCCGACGCCCCATCCCAGGTGGTCAGGTCCGTCAGTACTCACCTCCTCCTTCATCACCAAGTCCTGGTCGTCTAGGTCCTCCTCTCACGCGCGCGATGTGACGACACTATTCCTTGGGCTAGCACTGCCGCATGACGTTGTGGTTGCACCTCGAGAAGGATGGGCACCGCTCGAGCTCCGCCCCAGTGCTGCACCCAAGCGAAGATGTGCCTGAGGGCCATGACTGCTTCCTCACCACATAGAGGAGGTTAGAGTCATCTTGGCCACTCCATGGAGCTAGGGAGTCATCCTCCTAGATCCACTTCTCCACCACACCTTCGTCTTTGCCTGGATGAGCTACAAACCACCGATGGCTTCATCTTCTCTGTGCCCTGGCCGTCGCGCGCACATCGCTGGCTTGCTGTGGGTTGGTCCTATCGCTGACCCCGGCAGCCCAGCTCTAGATCCTACTACTGAGAAAAGGGGTCAGAGTCTCCCTCTCACCTAGCCGACCAATCTCGTCGGGTGGGGTGCACACGAAGCAGGTGGCCGTCGACAGCACCCCCACTTTCACCCCAGTGACTGCTGTCGCCAACCGGATGACCCAACAACCCTAAAGCCAACCTCAGGGATCGTCCTCCCCTCACAGCAGTGCCACCACACACAACAACCAGTTCAGACTCTCAAGCCTTCCTCCTCCTTCTCCCTTCACAACGAGTCTGCCATGGCCGACACGATGTCCCGGTGTCAAACCTCAGAGTCCATAGACTCCTATCATCAGTCTGGGATTGGGTTTCCTTCTCGAACGGTTGGCGGTGAATAATCCCACGTGAAGGATGGAGTCCCTACATATATACATGTATGTAGTCCATAGCACTTAGGGTTTAGGAGTCCATGTGGTCCTGGTTTCCCTATAATTGTTAGGGCCAATGTCAAACAAAGAAAGATGGAATACGATTCCATCATCCTCTCCCTATTGGATAAATTTACCAACTTCTCGATTAAAGCACTTGGTTATCAACCCATTAAAGATGAAACACCTATTCTAGATTGTTCTCCTATTTAATTATCTTGGATTTCCATACATAATCATATATATAGAAAGAGTCTTCCTCGTTTCTTACTTCTTTTTCTTTGGGGTTCAAGTAATCCAAAAGTGGCAAGGAGTATTACAACTATCCATACACTCAATTTTTCCAAGATTATTTAATCTCAACACCAACTAGGAAAGAAGATACTCTTTTAAATAAACTCTTTGCTTTTATTCCAAAAGGCCACGAGGGGCACCACCATACGATCTAAATTTGGATTTGGATTTTATACCAAAACCCTTTAAGGAACACACCCAACCATGGTGTTGTCACTTTCAGCTAGATAATTATCCTCTGATTATCAAAACACCATAAATCATATTTCTTTTGGCAACCTTATAATTATTTCATTTATCATAACAAAAGGCCATTAGTACCAGTTCATGTACAAATCCCCTTTCTTTAACTTATGCCACAAGTACATTGTTGTTCCATAAATAATTCCACTAGGGAAAATTATTTATCATGGCATGCTTTATATTTATATTGTTCAATTTTACCAAAATTGAGGATATAATAATGTTCTTGAGATGTGTAACCATCTCAATCGCCTCCATGTTCTCATATTTCCAATGCAACTCATAGTTCATGGCGCATAGCATGAGACATTTGACGTCTGCAACATCTTCAGCATGCTTCTTGTAAGCATCCCTATCAGTCGTTGGTACATTGGTAGGAGGTTCATCTGTTTCTAGCTTCTCTAGGACATAGAGCTTATGCTCTTGAGTGAGAATGATTCTCAATGTCCTAAACCAATCATGAAAGTTGTTCCCAATAAGCTTGTCCTTATCAAGGACCGATCTCAGAGAACCGTGATCTTTGTTCATTTCTATTTGATTCTAGAAAAGAGTTGCAATTTTGTCAAAAACTCATTTTGATTTGATTTGATTAAAACCTTGATGATATTGATTAGGTCTTTAATTAATTATCAGTCTCATTATTTTGATCGAATTGATGACCCTCAAGTACCAATTTGGAAAATTGTAGCGAATCAATTGTCTAATGAGCAAGATCCAAGACAATTCAACTATGGATTTATCAACACCGCAAATATAGTTAATTATCAAGGTAGGAAATTTGCCAATTGCATCATATGTAGTTCTTGATAGATATCATGCACAACACTTTGTGATGATTATCTTTATGCCTCTAGGTCTAGATGCTCTAGAAATCACCAGTCAAGTCTATCCCAATGGACAATACAATAATAATGCACCCCACTTTTGCGGAACCTACATTACTACCAACACTATATCCCATAATGTAAACATGCAATATAAAACAAAAAGTGATGGTTATGGACATGTCTACTGTAATTCCTTGGAGACACAAGGAGTTACTACTACCTAGGTCAATCATCACATCACATGTATGAACATGTTGTTGGTGTAGATCTATGGTTGTCAATCTGAGTAGATCGATACAACCCTTGAACCGGTCATCTCGCCTCTCGACCGATCAGTTGGTCTCCTGAAACGATTGACTGGCCTCTTGTCCAAATGATGTCTAGACACCTTCAGACGGTCGGCTGGGTTATCTAGATGGTCAGTTGGGTCCTCCAGACGGCCGGCTCACTACTACAATCCATCATTATTGGTCCTCAAGATGGTCATCTAGTTCCGATGAGACGGTCGTCTTGCCTGACGTTGATCTTCATCCTCATCGTTGCATAAAAGGAAACATATCATATTTCTACTATTACTACATTATAAAGAGAAATCTTGAGTTACATTTGAGGGGAGCAAAGTTAGGAAAGAATTAACTTTAAATTTGGAATAAGGAGGTAGAGTCTTGGTACATAAACCGAGATAAATAGGAATAAAAACCAAACAATCCAACCACACACAGATATTGGGTTATTGTCCATAACAATGCTTCACATCCACCATAAAACTACTTGTAGGGCGAGGTGTGTAAATTTCATATATATATATATATATATATATATATATATATAAGTTTAGGGTGATGTGGTCTCTGAGAGGATATGCATATGAGACAATTTCAATATTCACATCATATGCAATAAATAAATCATAAAATCAAAATTTTGATCATATCGATTATCCAAAGTCATAATAAATTGACGTGGCTCTGATACCACTATTGGGAAATACAAGCACAAAATAAGGAAGTAGAAAAAAATTATATCTATTAGTATTCTCCATAACAGTGAAATTGTGTCAACTACTATGAAATAGGAAGGATGGTTAAACAAACTTATACCTAGTTTTGGATCAAGTTCAGCGACTACAACTCATTTTAAGTGCAATTGTCTTCTACTTGTTCTTCGACAGTGTTTGTGCAGCTCCTGGTCTTCACCACAAATGGCAGACTGGGGCAACTTCTATAGCGGCTCCTATGGTCTTGCCACAGACTACAGGCTGACGTTTCTCTCCTAACAACAGCCAAAGGACTCTTGTCTCTAGAGGTAGTCCACGCAGACCAACTAGAACTCCTGTTGTTCAACTAGAATAGACAAGAAGGAGTTGCCCCTCTCATTGGTGTACTAGTCACCAACTTGCTCTCCCACAACAACAATCCTCAAGTGTTCTCTCTTGTGGCTATCCCTCCCTTGTCGGGTAGTACTTGCTTGGGCTCTCTTGGTTACCACAACTAGAGAGGACAACAATTGTCATAGGAACTGATTCTTAGTTATCTATGTTGTGTTCTGTGAAGCCCCCCAGTACCCCTCTATTTATAGGAGGGGTTAGGGTATGGGTTCCCAATTTGTATGTGATTTGTGTAAAAGTGGAAGGGACCGGAAGGTCTTGAATTTTCGCAACATGCAACAACCCAAATAGTTCTCTAGAAACCCAGACAGTCGTATGGCTTGTGAGACATTCATCTCTCCTACAAGATGGTCACCTCACCCTGTGAGACTATCGTTCTCCAGTTTCCCAATCACATAGGAATTTGGCAAATCAATTCCCAATTAATGCTAACATTAAGCTCCTTGCACTACAAGCATTGTGCAATTGAAATGATTTTGGAAAACCTTCCAAAAGTTAGTTCAGCCCCCAACTGAGTGATCACACATAGGCAAGACACCCATCTCACTCACCAAAATGGCCGTCTGGTGAGTTGAGCCAAGCCGCTCGATTTAATCGATCGATTCATATAGAAGAACTTAGCCAATTTGACTTCAGATTAGCCTAACAACCCAAACGGTCATCTCAACACTTGAGACGCTCGCCTGGCTACCTAGATGGTCGTCTCACATGGTGAGATGGTTGTTTGGCAGTGTAATCAGCCAATGTGTTGATCTGTTGTGTGAATTGATTACCTAAACACTTTAGTAATCAATCAAATCATAATTCAAGATTAAACTCCTCTTCTAGATGAGTTCCTATGTGTGTGAACCTATAGGTCTCATGTCACATTGGCAGTGAATGTCCATAACTAGCTTATGACATTACAAGCAAAGAGTGATGCCTAGTCGCACATCAGTGCTACCCAAGTGAATGGAAAGTTGGAGAAAAACTTTAACCTACAATCTGTGTAAGGTGTTGCAGGGATTGTATAATTCCTTTGTCTCTGATATCTGGAGTGAAATCAAGGCATGGACTCCTCATACTCTCAATGTTCATCTCATGTTTATTGAACCAAGAGCAGTCTGTCTGAGATAAAGTGACCTCAATATCATATATTGATTCACATGTGCATGTGCATGAGTTTCTCAATCTTGCTTATCATGTGGCCATGATATCATTTTCCAATACGAGGGACAAATATCATCTCTATCACTCACAATATATCCCCATTTGTGAAAGTCACCCAATCATAACCGTTATAGCATCCCATGTTTTAGGACTTCTTTTGATGATATCAAAGCATACCCAACGACATATGATGAGTGTAGTGATTTTAGGTCTAACAATCTCAATCACCACCTTCACTACTGAGAAATGACTATGACCAGCAAAGATTCATGTGTCACTCTCAAGGTAGGTCTATACAGTACATTGTTCTCTAACATGTATATGTGTGCTTGGTTTATTATTTCCATATCATGACTAATGGGATTTTTTCATCAACCAACCCACACTCTAGTCTTGTGTGTTATTGGTATCTATCAACCGTCCACGGTAACAACCGACTAGGGACATATTGAGAATGTATATGTCTATTCTTAACATCCGCATGATCTCATCATTCAAGTCACGTACTTGAAAACATATGTCATTTAAAAAACATCATTCTCTAGACATTCATAGTGTTTCCTCATTATCTCATAGCTGAGTGAAATAGAATGAATTAGAAGCTTGCCTTTATAATAGTTATTAATCAAATCCTTATTACATGACATGTCAATCATCATATGATTGGCTCTCTGAGCATACCACACCAAACAGATTCCCACTTGCACTTAGAGCCAATCACCCAAGAATCATATTCTTAGTGATCTAAACATATCAACCATGCTTCTGTTGTGCAAGTGCTAATCCAGTGGGTTAGCAACACTTTGCTATTATTTGGTATATTGCATGTTTCTCATCTCTTCACCATGAGATGAAACTATTGTAATATGGTATATGATATTCCTTGCCTAACAAGTTGCTTCATTGTTGTCATAGTATTTACACTAACTAATCAATGATTGGAACATTTATCAGTTCATCACATGAACTTCTAGATCCATATAGTATCATTCTGTGTTCATAACACTAGTATACTCAGCTTCTATTGCAGAATAGACTTAATTGTTGTTAGTTCCGAACCCTTCTAACTAATAACATCCTTTTTATTTATATTAAACATATATTATTTTGATCACTTTTATCATTTAGAAAGTTTTCATTGGTGTAACCCTTTACACCCAACTCTTCCTATATTTCTATATCCATTTACTAGCTATGTAACCTTAAGTACTTCTTAAGTACTAATGGATACCTTTTTATGATATTCTAATAACTCTTATTGGATTTCAATATCGTCTTGTCATGTCTAATACATATAAGATTATATGGGATAAAAACATTTATAGCATTCATTATAGATCCACTGCTACATCATATGACATCTTATCTATGATATTTCTTTTCTTCATAAGAATTGAAATTATATGGTTCATGAGAGACAAATCTGCATTCTCTATCATTGAATCCTTTATGTTGAACTCTTTCAATATTATGTTATTGTGTATGCTCAAACTTTCATTGTGAAACTTTCAAGAACTATCTCTATAGATCTTATCACTATCTCATAGGATGTCTCACCTAATCCTTGGTTGTTGAATGTGGTTTTTCTTGCCAAATCTTAATGTTTACAATATTGAGATATTATTCCTCATTGTATGTGGAATATATATGCTCTACTAAATATTTTGTAACCACATATTTCATCTTTGGTCTTGATTCAAGGAAAACTCTTTGACTATCTTGTCAAGTCGAATGATTCATCTTTGAGTTGCTTGTTTCAATCCCAGATTGAACTTTGTAGATTATGGACTTTATTTGCATTCATAAAGTTATAAACCTTTTAGGTTGTGTCACGTACACATTGTAACATACCGAATCATAGACAATTTGTCTTTTGACCCTCTTTCCCACCTTTTCCTTTCATTTCTATCTTCTTTGGCCTTTCTGTTTAATTTGTGGAGAATATGATGGTTTAGTGAACATTTGTTCACCTTTTATGCCAATAAAGTGTTTTATGCACAAATACCTCAGTAAATATTTTAATAAGAGTTTAATATGAAAATTTACTACTCATGTGACATATTAATAAAATATATTCATTCTAAATCATTCCTTTACCTTATGGAGCAAGGAAGAGAAAAGGGAATGAATAATGTTGCTTTAAACATGTTAATGTGATATGGAATTAATTAATTTGAAAAATATTGGTAATATTGGATAATGGCATAAAATTCATAAAAGGAGCACTAATTGGTTAAAAATAAGTTGATATTCGTTTTGCTTGGGTTTGGTTTGGCTTGTAGGCTAAGTTTTATAATTTTGGGACAATAATAAATATATCTCTTTTATTTTGAAAAGAAAGGATGAGTTTTCCTCACAATATTAAATAAAATATTAAATGACTCCAAAAGTGGAAACTAACCTTAGATTCATGATCTACACATCAAAATAGCCTTTGGGTGAATTTTCATGTAATTTGGATAATCTTTAATATACATGTGTAATCAGGAGAGAGAAAGTGTGTAGAACCTTCAATTTGAGAATTAATTAAATAAATGGCACAAACATGATCAATTAATGGTAAAATCATATCTAAAACATTAATTGGAACAAGTGGGTGAAATTTGATCAAA
Organism: Alisma plantago-aquatica; assembly: GCA_963693085.1. Classification (NCBI taxonomy): domain Eukaryota; kingdom Viridiplantae; phylum Streptophyta; class Magnoliopsida; order Alismatales; family Alismataceae; genus Alisma; species Alisma plantago-aquatica. Next base: position 1,541,331,384 of record OY856409.1, read on the forward strand.
TTTGGATAATCTTATAATCATAAATGGAGGAAAGAGAAAATGAGTTTTGAATTATACCACCCATTAAAAGTCCTCAAAAGGCAAAACTAATTCCATATTTGGATTTTACACATCAAAATTAGTCAAAGTGTCAATTTTTATTAAATTTGAAATTTTTTGAGCCCTCAAAAGAGGAAAGAGAAAATCATTAATTAATATCATGTCACTTTAGTCGATATCAGATTTGGATAATGATTTAAATGTCACAAACTGTAACGACCCCACCTCCCAGTAACCCCCATTTAAGGGAGACCAAGAGGTCAGAGTCGTTATTCCATTTTTCGGATCAAAGGTTCGAAAAATAATCAATAATAATTATCAAATTCTACTAACTAAACTGAAAGGCTGTAATAAAATAAAACTTTTCATACCTTTTTCAAAAACTTGGATATCTACTTCTATCCACATGGAGTCTATTCTAACCAATCCCCCTTTGAACTTTAATTCATATTTAATTCTACATATTCCACTTTACTGTTTGTTCTTTTCACTTGTACCTAAAACACCGACAAACAAAACATCGGTCAGCATAAAGCTGGTATGTGGGGAAAAACAATAATCATGCAATTAACTGTAACAACATATTGCAATCAACTATGATTTAACAAACAACTTTACGTTTTAAATATAACTACGTGATCCATACATGTCCTATCCTCTGCGCTATCCCTACAGTAGACATGGATGCTACCTTCCTTATGATAGATCCCCATTAAACCCCTCATGATCCTACCTAACAGGTGAATCAATTTCTAAGGTTGAGTCACATGGCACTACTCGTAGGTAACCCACTCCTTAACTCATGGTGTGCTAGAGAGTCTCATGGCACTACACGTGAATAGCCTAATTTCTAACTCATGATAGCCTAGACCTTGCTCTAGGTTACCCTTTTTAGCATTTGCAAAGCCACAGAGGAGGACCAGGATCTGAGCCAGTCATGTATGCATACTTATGGTGATAGTCATAGTCACTTTATAGTTGCATGAAATAAAAGTCATCCAAGCAGTTATTTTCAGGCAACCGATAAAAGTGTTCGGGAATTGCTGTGAAACTAAAGCGATTATCCATAAGCGTAACCACATACCTGTCAGGCTGATTTGAGATAGAATAATTCAATCCAAATAGGCAAGCAAGCACATTATGAGATCCTGAAATATGCATACAATTTCCTATTATTGATCATGCCAATAAGATCTATTAAACCTAGCTCGCTTCCTAGCGTTTTTAGACCACTTTTAGGGTTTCCATTTCAATTAGGGTTTCCCTTCATCTCTTACTATTTTAAACCCTAATTATCTCATCTATTCATCATGAAAGATACTAAGGTTATCTTTTAACAACATATAACCCTGATATCAGAAAAAGCATAATTAACCATCAATTAAGTCCATTAAGCCTCTTTTACATTAAAGCTACCATTTTTATCCTTTTAATCCATGACAAGATCATTATGCTCATTTATCATCAATTCATAGTTCACTATGGTCTAATTCACATGTGAACTCTATTTGTCATTAATTCTACCTTTATCCATTAGAAAACCCTAATTACTACATTAAGGGTATTTATCCACAAATAGGAACTTTTATACTTTAAATAGCTTAGAGTCATCATAACTTATCTTTTTTTCACTATTTTGAATAATTAAAGCCATTATGAGTCACATTTACTAATATTAGGGTTTCAAGGCCCATTAAAGCCCATTTATGCACATGGAACCCTAAATTAGGCCAATTAAACACAAAGATCATCTTTTTAGATTTTAATCCTTCTTTCACCAACAATAGGTTATTATCAACTTAACTTGTTCATTGAACTTCACTAAATCTCATTAACATCAAAATCTAGGTTTTTCATTAGTAAACCCATTAAAGATAGCATCTTTACACACTTTTTGAATTACAATCAGAATCAGGCTTCAATCATATTTTTATTACATTCCTCATTTTCTCCTGATCACTTTTCATATATTGAGTTCCTCCATCCGATCTTCCTACTAATTACTACAATTTTTGCAAGAAAAAGCATTTTCTAGATTTTATAGTCATAGAGGCTATTTACCTTTTCTTTTTGGAAAAAAGAGGGACGTCGGATCACTGTCGTGGTCAGCGGTTGACCCGATCTTGCGGCTGAGGCCGCTCGCATCCACTTTCTCTGATATGAAGGTGCACACGATCCTGGGCCGTGGATATCCTCTGTGAGTCTATCATGGACCCTGATCAGACGATCCTCTTCTCTTCTTCTTCCTCTCTTCTATCCACAGAACATGTGGCGGTGCCACGGCGGATGCTCACTAGAGAGAGAACAATCGTGAGATGGATAGGGTACTAGGGCTCTTAGAGCAGCCATTCTGGTTCGTGAGGGATGCCCAAAGTTGAGGGTGGCTATATATATAGGCATGGGTGGCTAGGGTTTTCTCCTTACTTCACCGTCGAACCCTTGCCCAACGGGATTTGGGAATTTTCTAGAAACAACAGGAGACCTAACAAAACCTAGGTCGGTTTTGAGTGGAAACTTCTCCCAAACACGAAGGAGCAATTTCTGTGGATGCACATGCATCAGGTCAAGAGAAAATCGGGTTGGAAAAATCATCATTTGGCAGCCTGTTTCCCAGTTTGGCTGGAACTAGGTGACACACAGCTATCGTTGGATCAAGATCCAATGATCCATGTCACTCCCTCATAAACCATATGTTGTGACATTTAATTTATTTCCTTTACCCTTTCCACTTTATTAGATTTTGTATAAATCATAACTCTTAGACCGATTATCCAATTAATACCAAATTTTAAGGGAAAGTCTATAAAGACTTAATCCACGTGTATACCAAATTTGGTACTCAAAATCTGAAGTATGAGATACTTTTCTTTATATGCAAGTTATCTCTTAATTATATATATATATATATATATATCACATATTTTCTCTTTCCCTTGCTATTAAATTATTATTCTGAGTTCCTTGAACCTCAAGGAACCTTAATGGCTCGAAATCCCATCTTGGGGATATACCTTAGCCTTTTACTTATCTTTTATCCATTATTTCTAATTATCAAAATATCTCTTTTCGAGAGTTTCTCTCTATCTTTCTTTTTATTTTCCTCATTGGCATTCATTTTAACATTAGGAATCCTTTGGATATGAAAATCCACCAAGGATAACTCAATTATACCTCTTTTCACTTATTTCCACATTTTATCATTGTTTTCAATTTCTTTTTTAATAAAGAAATATTTAATTGGTCTTTTCTTTTCTTATTGAATTATCTTTGCAACTTTGGACTCCTTGGAACCCAAGGAACCCAAGAGGCACGAAATCCATCTTTGGATTACATTCCTTTGCCTTTTAGAGGTTTAGACATCATTCTTTTCTCCATTTTCTTATTTACTTATTTAATAATTGAGTTTCTTTTGTCTTTTCCTTGTTATTGGGCCCAATAGCCAATAAAGCCCACAAAACAATCAACAAGTCTATTGTAAACAAAATTTATTTATTCAAAACAAATTATATCATTATTTGTTCCAATATCTTTAATATGAGAAATTACATTTCTCACCAAATGAACCCAAAAATTGGGGTTTTAACACGAACTCTTGGCTTTATCTGCCTGATCGGACGGTCGGGGCTCCTCAGTGGATCCGGGTCCATTGATCTGATAGTGGTCAGTCATCTTCTACCTTATTTCGGACAAGGAAAACTGAAATTCATATTGTAAAAATTCAAATTGGATTATCTCGATGTATACTCAACCAAATCAAGTGATTTTTGTCTCTCTAGACTCCTCTCGTGATTCTGTGCAAGTCTATCCCAAATTTTTGGTGTTTTGATGATTATTCAAGGACTTACCACATTAGTCAAACTTATTCTCTCACCACAGGTTCTAAAACCCTAGCATACATCTCCTCACCTATATATACCCCTACCTTTAACTTCTTGGGATCCTTTGCAACTCAACCCAACTCCCAATTTCAACTTTTGTCATCGTTTTGACCCCCACCGAGCGACTGAAGCCACTAAGCTTGTTGTGTCTCTTCCTCCCTCATCTCTCCATCTCTGGCCAAATAAAAGGTCTCATTAGATTCAGCTTCCTCCCCTCTTTCTTTGGAGTACTTGTACATATATTTTCATCGAGTATAACATGTTTGCCCAAAACCCACGCATGTAGCAGCATCTACTCACCGGACATGGCTCGGCTTGGGTAGGGGAAGAAAGCCCTGTGTCATTTTACCTTTATGCCCCTCCATTTCCTTCTCTTTCTCTCTATATCGCGCTAAGGGTGTTCCTGTCTTTTGGTTTAGTTTTGACCGGCCCTGACTTGGCACCACTGAGGCTGCGAAGTGAGTGCGACTTTGCCTGTGGTGATTGGGCAAGAAGTGGGTCCCACCCCTCTACCTCTCTCTCATGCTCTCTATCTGTCTCGGTTTCAAACACATATGCCTACGTGGCCATTTATCATTGGTCCCTTTTATAAAATTCGTATCTTTTTATTCATTTGTCCAAAATTAAAAGTAAAATATGTATAGAACTCAAAAAATGTGCTCTTTCTAATAAAAATATTTCAAAAGGTTGATTTCAAGTTTTTTCGATGGTGATTTTCTAGAAAATGAATTAATTAACTAAAAATCACTCAAAATAAGCCTAAAAGTCCATATCTTCAAAATATATAATATTATATGTTATTTTGAAAAAAAACCTAACTAAGACAATGGTGATGTTTTCAAGACCTAAATTGGTGGTTTGTAGAAAAAGGTGATAACATTAGGGTTTTGAGTTCTTAATGAATGCATATAATGATAATACATGAACATGGTTATGATAATATTACAAGTGGACTCTAATATTGCTTAGGATTTTGGAAAGTGGTTTATAGGCCTCTAAGGAAGAGGTATGTGCATTTACACCTTAATTTGGGAATATTTATGCCTTAACCTAGTTCTCCATTATGAGGCTTAACTGATCCTTAATCTTCTACTTTTGAAACCCTATTTTGATTATGCCTCAAATCCGATTATTGTCTCTTTTTATTTGGGTTTTAAACCCCACTACCATGCTTATTTGTTCATAAAATTATTATTTCCATAAATATTTTCTATCATGAAGATTTATGTTCTATTTAAATGAAAGTAGCGGTACATGTATACAACCACCCATAGAGGGCATGTATTAATTCACCTTGAGGAATGTATTTATTCTCCCTATAATATTATTGGTGACTAGGAATGTCTTATTCTCCCCTCACCTAAGGTTAGAGGTATGGTAGGTGACTCAACCCTACTTAGTTAGGTAGACATAATTATCTTACATGTAAGTCCTTTTTATTTTATTTGTTAATGGCAAGCTTCTTTCATATAGCCTCATACTCTTGTTATCTTCATCTTATGATGAAACCTATCCTATTTATTTTCTTTACTTTTCTTGTTATCCTAGATTAGTTTTGTGACACATACTTTTTTTCCTTTCCCTCTTGCTAGGTGCTCAGCAAGGTGATGGATAAGACAAGAAGAAGAACTTGGCTTTTGTCTTGGACTTGGTTGATGAAGATGTTGCTTTGGAGACAAGATTGTAGTAGTTAGACTTCCCTCTATCTAGATCCTAATTGTACATCATGATGTAAACCCTAATGGTAGAATTTAATGTATCTTTGTAATCCTTTATATGAAATTGAATATAGTCAGTAAACTTTTATTCCGCTGCTTTTCGATGGTGTTTTGTACACCAATGTTTAATAAATTTGGAAAATTTATGACCATTACATCATACCTTTGAGTGTGTTGGGAATGGATGTCAATTCTTCAAAAACAATTAGTAAATGGATGATTTCACTCTTTTACAACATGGTATCAGAGACCATAGTAGTCGATATCTGACTATTTCAATTTTGTCGCCCTAGTTAGAAACCTTGTCTTACATAGTTTTCCTTTAAGTTACATGCTTACCCTACATTTGATGAAAGGTTGATTTAGGATCCTATAGTTACACATTAGAAACTTAATGAATAAAACCCTAAAATACTTGTAACTAAAACAGGCATAACTTGATGTTGTTTAGGTGTGCCTTTAGGCTACTATTAGGGCATGAAGTTGAAGCAAAGGTGTCTAGAAAGGATCAGGATTTTGGGGGCTGGCAATATTTTCTTCCATGCTACTAGCTTGGTTTACGAGGACTCCCGTGCCCTTATGATATCGGTCTGGCCTGAGCTAATATGAATTGTCCAAAATTGTTTGCTTTTAGGCAATAGTAACCTTAGACATCTATGTTGTATATCTTTGGGAACCCTAAGTTTTAGGTGTATGATGATTTGTTTGAGGATGGATACCAAGATAGTTTCCTTATGTCCTTTAGTACCACATGCTTGGATAGTTTATCCCTAGAACCTAGATTTTGAAGTTTGGGGTTAAGTGAGCAATTAGAGTGCACAGTAGAAGTGTGATGGATCTTGTACATGGTTTAGTTATACTCATCCTTTAACCCTAGTGTAGTTTGACTTGATAGGTCAAACTCTTTAAGGGGTGGAGTATAGTTAGTTTGATGATTTTGGGTGGTTAGATTTCAAGGATGAAATCATCTTTAGGGGGATGGTACCCTGTGACATCTCGATATCTATCTATCTTTAGAAACCCTAACTCCATGAATAGGAGGTTAGTATGCTTGGATCTTTGGCCTTGACCAAAAATGTAATAATGGTAACCCAAACATGCTTGTTCATATATTAATGAACATATATTGGTCATCTAAGGAATAATTTATATGTTCAAAACCTAATGAATATCCAATGCACATAATATGGGCCACTCACATATGAATACTAATTATGGATTCACATGATGCTAATAATGTCATGAACTGATAAACCCTAATGATATGATGAGAAAGAAAAGTGTAACATAATCTTGGCATTAATGCATGCTATAATGAAATATAACGATCAAGTTGATCCTAAACCCTAAGTTGTAATCATATAACCTTAACATATACATCCTTAATGATATTCATGTTAAATTAGTGGCATTAGGTGTCATAATTAGATAACATAGTTTGAAACACATAAATGATATATATTCACCTAATCATAGATTGATTAATATGAAATGCATATCACCTTGTTACCTAGTACACAATGAATTAATCACCTAATCATGACTTGGTATGTGAATCAAATCATTAATATGACATATGTCCCACTTTGATCATTAAAATCCTATAATGGCCTCAATATGGATAAGAAGTAATTGGATTCACAAAAATGCACATACCAAGTCATGATTAATTCAGTGTGAATAAGAAAGGTAATGTGACAATGTTTAATATACATACAAGTAATTAATGTGACATAATTTGGATTAATTGTAGACTTAATAACAAATTGAATTGGATGTCCTATAACATGCAAGATAATTTGTTATAATTAATAAAATGATAATATGAGGATAATGAAATGTAAATCCATATTATTAATGATCAAATTTATTGAGATAATTGAGTAACCTCTAATTGTGCATAATAATGAAATATAATTGTTTTTGGCAACCAGGTGAATATGACATAACATAATTAAAAGAATAATAATGATAATGTGATATCCTAATAAATATAATGAGCCAAAAATGTTAATAATGTTAAATCTCATAAAAATAATCTTAATAGTGGAACCCTAGGTGATCCTTGAGAACTTGACCTATGTCGATATGCTTGTGGAGTATATGTTGATGAGTTGTTTGGTGGAAGTTATGGTTGGATAAATAACTTGAAGTTTTGTGATGAGAGGTTGCACACTCGCCCTTCCCTAATTGCTTGTGATTTCGGGGAAGAAATCCTCTTTAAGGGGTGGAGTCTTGTAACATATCGAATCCTAGACTTTTTATCTTTTGACCCTCTTCCCATCTTTTCCTTTCATTTCTATCTTCTTTGGTCTTTCTGTTTAATTTGTGGAGAATATAATGGTTTAGTGAACATTTGTTCACCTTTTATGCCAATAAAGTGTTTTATGCACAAATACCTCAGTAAATATTTTAATAAGGGTTTAATATGCAAATTTACTACTCATGTGATATATTAATAATAAATATTCATTCTAGATGATTCCTTTTCCTTATGGAGTAAGGAAGAGAAAAAGGAATGAATAATGTTGCCTGAAACATGTTAATGTGATATGGAATTAATTAATATGAGAAATATCGGTAATATTGGATAATGGGATAAAATTCATAAAAGGAACACTAATTGTTTAAAAATAAGTTAGCATTCATTTTCCTTTGGTTTTGTTTGGCTATTGGGCCAAGTTTCATAATTTTGGAATAATAATAAATATATCTCTTTTATTTTGAAAAGAAATGATGAGTTTTCCTCACATTATTAAATAAAATATTAAATGACTCCAAAAGTGGAAACTAACATTAGATGCGTGATCTACACATTAAAAATAGTCATTGGGTGAATTTTCATGTAATTTGGATAATCTTTAATATACATGTGTAATCAGGAGAGAGAAAGTGTGTAGAACCTTCAATTTGAGAATTAATTAAATAAATGGCACAAACATGATCAATTAATGGCAAAATCGTATCTAAGACATTAATTGGAAGAAGTGGGTGAAATTTGATCAAATTTGGAAAATCTTAGAGTCATAAATGAAGGAGGAAAGAGAAAATGAGTTTTGAATTATTTCACCCATTAAAAATCCTCAAAAGGCAAAACTAATATTCGGATTTTGCATGTGAAAATCAGTTTGGGTGTCAATTTTTATTAAATTTGAAAATGGTTTGAGCCCTCAAAAGAGGAAAGATAAAATCATTAATTAGTATCATGTCACTTTAGTCGATATCATATTTGGATAAAGATTTAAATGTCACGAACTCTTGACTTTATCCACCTGATCGGACGGCCGAGGTTCCTCAGTGGACTCGGGTCCATTGATATGATGGTGATCAGTTGTCTTCTACCTTGGTTAGGACAAGGAAAATTGAAAATAGTATTGTGAAAATTCAAATTGGATTATCTCGATGTATACCCAACCAAATCAAGTGATTTTTGTCTTTCTGGACTCCTCTCACGGTTCTGTGCAAGTCTATCCCAACATTTTTGGTGTTTTGATGATTATTCAAGGACTTCCCATATCAGCCTAACTCCTTCTCTCACTCTGGATTCTAAAACCCTAGCATACATCTCCTCACCTATATATACCCCTACCTTTGACTTCCTGGGATCCTTTGTAACCCAACCCAACTCCCAATTTCAACTTTTGTCATCATTTTGACCTTCGTCGAGCGGATGAACCTATTAAGCTTGTGGCAGATCTTCCTCCCTCATCTATCCATCTCTGGATAAATAAAAGGTCTCGTTAGGTTTGTCTTCCTCCCCTCTTTCTTTGGAGTACTTGTACGTAGATTTTCATCGAGTATAGCATTTTTGCATAAAACCCACACATGTAGTAGCAGCTACTCACCGACCATGGCTCAGCTTGGGTTGGGGAAGAAATCCCCGTGTCATCTTACCTTTATGCCCCTCCATTTTCTTCTCTTTCTCTCTGTATCACACTAAGGGTGTTCCTGTCTTTTGGTTTAGTAATAACCCTGTGACATCTCGATATCTATTTATCTTTAGAAACCCTAACTCCATGAATAGGAGGTTAGTATGCTTGGATCCTTGGTCTTGAAAAAACATGTAATAATGGTAACCCTAACATGCATGTTCATATATTAATGAACATAAACTGGTCATCTAAGGAATAATTTATATGTTCAAACCCTAATGAATATCCAATGCACATAATATGGGTCACTCACATATTAATACTGATTATGGATACACATGATGCTAATAATGTCATGAACCCATAAGCCTTAATTATATGATGAGAAAGAAAATTGTAGCCTAATCTTGGCATTAATGCATGCTATAATGAAATATAACGATCAAGTTGATCCTAAACCCTAATTTGTAATCTTATAACCTTAACATATACATATGTAATGATATTCATGTTAAATTAGTGGCATTAGGTGTCATAATCAGATAACATACTTTGAAACACATAAATGATATATATTCACCTAATCATAGATTGATTAATATGAAATGTATATCACCTGGTTACATAGTACACACCTAATTAATCACCTAATCATGACTTGGTATGTGAATCAAATCATTAATATGACATATGTCCCACTATGATCATTAAAATCATATAATGGCCTCAATATGGATAAGAAGTAATTAGATTCACATAAATTCACATGATCAATATTAAGAAGTGAATAAATATGAGAAAATGAATAATAATGACATTATTATGAATAAGAAAGGTAATGTGACAATGTTTAATATACATACAAGTAATCAATTTGACATAACTTGGATTAATTGTAGACTTAAGAACAAATTGAATCAAATGTCCTATCACATGCAAGATAATTTGTTATAATTAATAAAATGATAATATGAGGATAATGAAGTGTAAATCCAAATTATTCATGATCAAATCTATTGTGATAATTGAGTAACCTCTAATTGTGCATAATAATGAAATATAATTCTTTTTGGCAACCAGGTGAATATGACATAACAGAATTAAAAGAATAATAATGATAATGTGATATCCTAATAAATATAATGAGCCAAAAATGGTAATAATGTTAAATCTCATAAAATAATCTTAATAGTGGAACCCTAGGTGATCCATGAGAACTTGACCTATGTCGAGATGCCAGTGGAGTATATGTTATTGAGTTGTTTGGTGGAAGTTATGGTTTGAGAAATAACCTAAAGTTTTGTGATGAGTGGTTGCACACTCACCCTTCCCTAATTACTTTTTATTTTGGGGATGAAATCCTCTTTAAGGGGTGGAGTGTTGTAACATACTGAATCCTGGACATTTTGTCTTTTGACCCTCTTTCCCATCTTTTCCTTTCATTTCTATCCTCTTTGGCCTTTCTGTTTAATTTGTGGAGAAGATGATGATTTAGTGAACATTTGTTCACCTTTTATGCCAATAAAGTGTTTTATGCACAAATACCTCAGTAAGTATTTTAATAAGGGTTTGACATGCAAATTTACTATTCATGTGACATATTACTAAAATATATTCATTCTAGATCATTCCTTTGCCATATGGAGCAAGGAAGAGAAAAAGGAATGAATAATGTTGCTTTAAACATGTTAATGTGATATGGAATTAATTAATATGAGAAATATTGGTAATATTGGATAATGGGATAAAATTCATAAAAGGAACACTAATTGGTAAAAAATAAGTTGAGATTCGTTTTCCTGGGGTTTGGTTTGGCTTGGCTTGTGGGCCTAGTTTTATAATTTTGGGACAATAATAAATATATCTTTTTTATTTTGAAAAGAAAGGATGAGTTTTCCTCACAATATTAAATAAAATATTAAATGACTCCAAAAGTGGAAACTAACCTTAGATTCGTGATATACACATTAAAAATAGCCTTTGTGTGAATTTCCATGTAATTTGGATAATCTTTAATATACATGTGTAATCAGGAGAGAGAAAGTGTACATAACCTTCAATTTGAGAATTAATTAAATAAATGGAACAAACATGATCAATTATTGGAAAAATCGTATCTAAGACATTAATTGGAACAAGTGAGTGAAATTTGATCAAATTTGGATAATCTTAGAGTCATAAATGAAGGAGGAAAGGGAAAATGATTTTGAATTATTTCACCTGTTAGAAGTCCTCAAAAGGCAAAACTAATTTCATATTCAGATTATGTACATCAAAATCAGTCAGGGTGTCAATTTTTATTAATTTTGAAAATTGTTTGAGCCCTTAAAAGAGGAAAGATAAAATCATTAATTAATATCATGCCACTTTATTCGATATCAGATTTGGATAATGATTTAAATGTCATGAACTCTTGACTTTATTCGCCCGATTGGACGGTCGGGGTTCCTCAGTGGACCAAGGTCCATTGATCTGACGGTGGTCAGTCGTCTTCTACCTTGGTTCGGAAAAGGAAAATCGAAAATAGTATTGCAAAAATTCAAATTGGATTATCTCGATGTATACTCAACCAAATCAAGTGATTTTTATCTCTCTGGACTCCACTCACAATTCCATGTAAGTCTATCCAAAATTTTTGCTGTTTTGATAATTATTCAAGGACTTCCCATATCAGCCGAACTCCTTCTCTCACCCCAAGTTCTAAAACCCTAGCTTACATCTCCTCACCTATATATACCCCAACCTTTGACTTCCTGGGATCCTTTGTAACTCAACCCAACTCCTAATTTCAACTTTTGTCATCATTTTGACCCCCGTTGAGTGACTGAAGCCACTGAGCTTGCGGAGGCTCTACCTCCCTCATTTCTCCATCTCGGACCAAATAAAAGGTAGCGTTAGGTTTAGCTTCCTCCCCTCTTTCTTTGGAGTACTTGTACGTAGATTTTCATCGAGTATAGCATTTTACCCAAAACCCATGCATGTAGCAGCAGCTAATCGTCGGCCATGGCTCAGCTTGGGTTGGGGAAGAAAGCCCCGTGTCGTTTTACCTTTATGCCCCTTCGCTTTCTTCTCTTTCTCTCTATATCGCGCTAAGGGCGTTCATGTCTTTTGGTTTAGTTTTGACCGGCCCTGACTTGGCGCCACTGAGGCTGCCAAGTGAGTGTGACTTGGCCCGCGGTGATTTGGCAAGATGTGGGTCCCACCCCTCTCCCTATCTCACTCTCTCTCTCTATTTTAAACACATATGCCTACTTGGCCATTTATCATTGGTCCATTTTAGACAATTCGTGTCTTTTTATTCATTTTTCCAATATTAAAAGTAAAATATGTCTAAACTCGAAAAAATGTTCTCTTTCTAATAAAAATATTTCCAAAGCTTGATTTCAAGTTTTTTCGCAGGTGATTTTCTAGAAAATGAATTAATTTACTAAAAATCACTCAAAATAATCCTAAAAGTCCGTATCTTCAAAATATATAATATTATATGTTATTTTGATCAAAAAACCCTAACTAAGACAATGATGATGTTTTCAAGACCTAAATTGGTGGTTTGTAGAAAAATTTGATAACTATAGGGTTTTGAGTTCTTAATGAATGCATATAATGCTAATACATGAACATGGTTATGATAATAGAACAAGTGGACTCTAATCTTGCTTAGGATTTTAGAAAGTAGTTTGTAGAGATCTAAGGAAGAGGTATGTGCATTTACACCTTAAGTTGGGAATATTTATGCCTTAACCTAGTTCTCCCTTATGAGGCTTAATTGATCCTTAATCTTCTATTCTTGAAACCCTAATTTGCTTATGCCTCAAATCAGATTATTCTCTTTTTGTTTGGGTTTTAAACCCCACTACCATGCTTATTTGTTCATAAAATTATTCTTGCCATAACTATTTTCTAGCATGAAGATTTATGCTCTATTTAAATTAAAATAGCGGTACATGTGTACAACCACCCATAGAGGGCATGTATTAATTCTCCCTAGGGAATGTATTTATTCTCCCCATAATATTATAGGTGACTAGAAATGTCTTATTCTCCCCTCACCTAAGGTTAGAGGTATGGCAGGTGCCTCAACCCTACTTAGTTAGGTAGACATAATTATCTTACATGTAAATCCTTTTTATTATATTTGTTAATGGAAAGCTTCTTTGATATAACATCATACTCTTGTTATCTTCATCTTGTGATGAACCCTAGCCTATTTTTATTTTCTTTACTTTTCTTCACTAGTACAGAACCGACCTTTAGTGTCGGTTATTTAAGGCCTTTAGCGTCGGTTTCAAAGCGACACCCAAGTGGGCACTGCTAAAAGTCAAAACTTTCAGCATCGATTTTAACATCAACGCCATAACCCTTCCCGCCACCAAAAACACGCTAGTAAGGGCACTATAGGCGTCGGTTATTAAAATAAACTGACACTATATACAAGTCAAAGACGTCGGCGTTTCATAGAACCTGACACTATATAACCCTTCCTGCCACTAATAAAACACGCCAACAAGGGCACCATAGGCGTCGATTTGTATATGTAACTGACACTACCTAGCCATATAGATGTCGGTTGTTTGCTAATAACCGACGTTGTATGTCTTTGTTGTCAGTTTTATACTAATAACCAACACCTATTTTTTGATTATTTTTTCTTATTAGTTTGCAGGCATGTTGTATGGCTGGTCAGCAGGATGCAGAACCTATAGTTCAGTTCTGAACTGCAAGTTTACATCATCCATTGATATCAGCCAACAACAGGCCACAAACCTACAAAATTTATGAGATGGAAAACAATTTATGATCACACAGATGTATAAGCACATTTAATTCATATTAATTTTCATCACACACATGTAGAAACCAGTAGTTCCATTTCAAATTTCTTCCAATTTCACCCACATTTAGAAACATGCAGTTCCATTCATTTCATCTCTTTTCACATTCAGACACATGTAGAAACATTCATGTATTGATCATCTTCACATTCACACATATGACAATTCAAAAAAATTCATTCACATTCACACAAAAATAATTATGAGAACAAAGTTTAGAAATATCATTATTTATTCGTCGTCATCATTATCGCCATCAGTATCCCAATTATATTTAAAAATTCCCACTACTTGTAGGGCTTTTGCCCATTCTTCTCTTACATCATCTAATTCTTCCCTTGTATGAGGAGTATGTACATCTAATAACTTTCCACCTGTAGTCAAGTCAGTTTTAAACACCTGCAAAGAGAATGACGTATATATATAAATAATAATATATAATAAGATTGATATATTTCATATTATCTAATGAAACTATATATAACATCTTATGTATGGTATCGATTTCCATTGTGGCATGTTTGATAATTAGGTCCATAAATCGCATCACATAGTATGCACATGCCTAACCGTTGTCTTGTGTAGCACACTATAAATTGAAACATACAAAATATTAAAAAATACAAATAAGCACAGTTCACATAAATAATATATACATTGGAGTCGGGAAATTACTTTCACATTCTCCCAAATTAGTGGTTGATTCTTTTTCTTAAGGACCTTTCCTCCAGCTCTTTTGAACTCATGTAAAGCCCTACATGTTAATGTAACACATTAAATTGCATAATTAAATAGTAATGTAATAACATATGTTAACGGATATAAAAATATGAAATATTTCTCACGGGAATAATGGCTTTTTCATTGTGTTTCCATATAATGTATTCAATTCATTCCCCGTAGGATCTAGATAATAGACAGTGAACGTCTTGGGGACAATAACTAGTAACTCCCAATGCCTACCACTACAGGTAAGAAAGTTAAAAATCAATAACTCAAAATCCACAATAAAAATGTAATTTTCTTAAGTCCAAATTATAAGCAAAGTAAACTTACTTGACATTGAATGGAGCTATTATCACTGTCTTCTTTTTTTTGCCAAAATATTTAAAAGTAGCATAGTAGTATGAAGTAACTGAAGAATGGTCTTTATCTACAAGACTAATCAAAGATGGAACCAAAAATCCCACATGGGAAAATGAAAAATCTGTACAAATCGTGTGTAAGTGGCTGCAAAACATGTATTACGTATACATCAATATATAAGAAACCAGATCACCATATATAAAATAAGGTATATGGATGTATAAACAAGATCTCACCATATCCATATCTCTATCATAGATGTATTCAGCCAATCATAACAAAATAACTCCAAAATATCTTGTATAAATAGCTTGTTATCGTATGATTGACCTACAACATCCTCCAGAATACAAACATTTATAGGGCAATTTGGATCATGTTTGCCTATCCATACTACCATACCCCTACAATTAGGACCTAATGAGGCATGTAGGTCCCTTGGAAGACAACTTGGTACTTCAAGAGGTGGAGGTGGAGGTCGAGATGTAGTAGGTGTCTTCCTTTTGACCTGTATATATAATTCCATATCAATTGACTCATATATACACACTAACAAATTAACATAATGTAAATTTACCATACAATATTAGTATAGACGACATTTGCTTTGGGCCACATTATCACTCCACCTTCTGCCTCACCAAGCGTTTCAAAATCTGGGTGGGCATATGGCAATGGAAGATCCCTCCAATTGGGGAGTACATGTATCGGGCTCACACGAACCACACCAGCTGGTACTGGAGTCCCATGAAACATGTCCCCTGGATGCGCTGGGTAAGCTTGTGCCTCTGCAACGATATATTCTTGACTTTTTATACGGCATGGCTTCAACCCTACAAATTTACGTAAAGAATGGTATATACATATATACATAAACACATCATCTTGAAAAGACTAGATACTATGTCATAAAAATACTTACAACAGACGTGTTAGGTGGGTCTATAGGATTACTCCCAACCTCTATAGTAGGAGAGGAGTGGCACGCCACAAGTACTGTCTGAGTAGCATCCTGAGACACCTGCCACTTCACCATTACTTCTTGGATTTTCTTATTAATTAACTCATCTACCTATACATCGACAAAAGAAACACTAGCTTTTGATTATTGAATTCCATTTCATAATAACATTCTAAAAAAAGAACAGGTTACCTCAACATTTGATAGTCTCGCTTTTGGGACAGATTTGCACTATGATGGCCCAAAGAACACTTTTATGCCCACACCAACGCCTGCACCCCTAACACGTCCAGGATGCTCTGGGTTACCAAGAGAAATTGTCAATTCATCCCTTGTTCCCTCAGGGATGAACTTGCCTTCGTTCCTCTGCTCGTGAAGCTCCTGCTAATAGCCATCAATAGAAATTGGTAAGTAAACATAGCAATAATCAATATTGATTGCTCTAAGAGTTGAATTTTACCATTTTTACAGCCTCCTTAACAGTTGCAGGCTTCGTTATATCTCCCTTCTTGTTTTTCCTCCCAGCTATCCACATAGCATGGCGAGGCAGAGGTGTGGGACCAATAGTAGAGGACTCTATAGTCTCTTGAGTAGCAGCAGACTGAGTTGTAGACTCAGCTTGTAGTCTTTGGTGAATGCCTGCATAGCCTCTTGGACCCATTGTGTGGTCATGCACATTCAGTGCACGCCTTGCTCTTTGAGCATCGCTGATAACCTTGTTAGTAAGAACATTGATTTGGTTAGTAACACTAAAGGTTAATCTTGAATAGGTGAATACATATGAACGTATATTAATTAAATTGGGAGTGGCGCTTAATACCTTGAATTCATCTGTTTTTCTTTGGGTAACAAACTCCTCCTAGTCTTTGGGGTCCAAGTAGTTCCATTACTCAGTGGTTGCCTTCTTCCTAAATTTAATTTTTAAAGAGAATACAAACAAAAATTATTAGTGTAGAGTTAGTCAAAAAGTGATCAATGTCTAGAATTGGAAATCAATCAAGAACCTCTTCTCAACATTGTGTATGTAATCTCGGGTGAGATTTGTCCTATAGTTTCTTAGGACCCTCCACAACGTTGCATCACACATTTATGATGCAGTTTTTCATCTAGACCAAATATACTCTGCAAAATAAAATTGTTATTAACTAGTATCCTAAAAATTAGTAATCTATAAAAATAGAATTGCAAATAATAATAACTCACACATAGTTCCTTCCATACTAAGTCTTTCTTCCCCTTAGGAACTTTATGCCAGAATTCTACGTTAGGACTACAATGGCTATGAGTAAGAATCCCAAGATATGAAATAAATGAGTTGTGGTTCACTCGAACTGGATTTCCTGCATGATCGAAATCCACAACCAGTTTGGGTCCATTGCCCCTTTGTTGTAGTAACTTGTTCATCATTGTGATGCCCCTCACTTTCTCAAATTTTTTTACTGCTCATCAAGTGCCCCAATTTATTCAGGGGGTACATCACCAACCTAAAATTTGACAAAAAAAATACACTTATAGGATATAATTATAAATGAGCATATAGATAGAAATATAGGATATATTTTTAAAACTTACATTGTGAGGTGGTGCATTGATATCCACACCCTCACAGTAATCATCATCACGGTCATCATGCTCATGCTCAGCCATCTGAAAGTGTCATTAAAAAATCAAACATTTAGCATTTGACATAACTAGATGCTAATAAAACATTGTAAAGTTCACATTTAGAAAAAAAACACTTAAAAAATATAAACATGCATGCCTCTAATATTGAGATCTTTTATCAATTAACAATCCTTCATTGTGATCTCCGGGCACATACAAGTCATCATTAGCTTCAATATTTGGTGGTGTTGGCAACCCAACTGAGAATAGATTGGAGTCATCATACTTATCATAGTACTCTTCTTCATCTATAGGATCTTTAATGAAGTGTCTTTTACCATGAAGAAAAACCACCATTTATCATTTGCAAGATCATCGATATAAAATACTTGTTTTTCCTATGATGCCAATATGAATGGTTCACCCTTCTCGTCAATCTTTTCAAAGTTCACTAATGTGAAACCCAATTCATCCACTATAACTCCTTTGGTGTTATCAACCCAATTACATTTAAAGAGGGGAATTCTGAAATCTACATAGTCAAACTCCCATATGTCTTCAATGACACCGTAATATGACATTTTAGCTTCACATGGTCTCTTATCCTTTGCACTTGCAAAAAAACAATGAAGATGCTTGAAGGGTGACCCCACTTTTTTGGATGACACTCTTATCATCTAAACATTTTGTGTAATATGAGAATCCATTTATGTCAAACCCTTCATAAGACATAACATTCAATTTTAGTTGAAAGGTGAGGCATTTGATAGTTTCAGTAAGATTATTTGGTGTTTGAGATAGTTGATGTAAGACTTTATCTTCAAACCACTTAATAAATGTCTTGTTATGCTCTCTAGCAAGCCACATTGGATTGGCTCGAGGATATTGTCTCTTGATGAAATTGGTATATTCCTCAATATAAACACTCACTTCATCGATGTTGAGTAAAATATACAAGTGATCTTGTTCCAACTGCTCAGGACTGATTACTTTCATCTGTGATCCCAAAATTCCTTTGCCATAATACTCCTCAATATTTTTGTCATTAATAGGAGCGTCATTAGCACTCAGAAAGTCATTGCAAAAATCCATAACATCTCTTGCCACATAACCCTCAATAATACTCCCTTCAGGCCGATAATGGTTTCGAACATCACCTTTAAAAATGCTCATGTATTGTTCAAAGGGATACATCCAATGCAAGAAAACTGGTCCCAACATTTTCACTTCCCTAGTCTAGTGGACAACAAGATGTACCATGATATCAAAGAACGAAGGAGGAAAATACATCTCAAGATGACATAGGGTAACAACCACTTCTCTTTGCAATTTATCGAGAGTATCAGGGTCAATAACTTTGCTGCATAAACTGTTGAAAAAGAAACAAAGTCTGGTGATTCCAAACCTTACATGCTTCGGCAATATAGATCGAATTTCCATAGGCAATATTTGTTGCATTAGAGTGTGACAATCATGAGATTTAAGACCTATCAAATTCAGATCTTTCATTGATACCAATCTACGGATGTTGGATGAGTAACCTTGTGGCACCTTAACATTTACCAAGAATTCACAAAAAGCTTTCTTCTCCTTTCTAGACAATGTGTAACAATCGGGAGGTAAGTATGTTCTTCGATCGCTACTAACTACTTCTGTTAATTTTGTCCTTATTTCCATTTCATGTAGGTCCATTTTGGATTTTATCCTATCTTTAGTCTTACCTGGTATATTCAATAGAGTACCAATGATGCTATCACAAACATTTTTCTCAATGTGCATGACATCGATACAATGCCTGACTGCCAAAGAACTCCAATAAGGAAGATCCCAAAATATTGACTTCTTCTTGAATAAATATTTGTCACTCCATGTGGCCATGGTACATTGTGATCTCTTACCAAATTCATTGGAAAAGTCTTTTACTCTTTCATAAACAACCCCTTTGGTATAGGTTTAGGTGCACTCCGTTCCTCATTCCGTCCATTGAATGCTTTGTGCAACCTACGATACGGATGGAATTTTGGAAGAAACCTTCGATGACTAAGATATACAGTCTTGCCGCCATGTTTTAGTCGTATTAAATCAGTGTTCTCTTTACATATAGGACACTCTTTAGATCCTTTGACACTATATCCAGACAAATTCCCATATGCTAGAAAGTCATTAACAGTGCAAAACAACATAGCGTGCAAACGAAATGTCTCTCTTCGTGAAGCATCATAGGTCATCACACCTTCACCCCAGAGTTTCTTTAAGTCATCAGTCAGAGGTTCAAGATAAATGTCGATATCATTTCCAGGTTGTTTAGGGCCTGATATCAACAACGACATCATAATGTACTTATTGTACATACACAACCACGGAGGAAGATTGTATATAACAAGCATAACTAGCCAAGTGCTATGTTGGCTGCTCAATGTCCCGTACGGATTCATCCCATATGTACAAAGCCCAAGTCTTAGATTCTTGACTTCTTCACCGAATTTAGGGTATAATAAAACAATCTTCTTCCAATGTGGGGAATCAGAGACATGTCGTAGGATCCCATTATTATTTTTCTTAACATCTGCATGCCACCTCAAATTCTTCACATCTATCGGATTGGCAAACAAGCGTTGAAACTGTGATATTATAGGTAGATACCACATCACCTTGGCAGGAGAACCCGTTTTGGACTCCCCCAAAGTCGTCAATTTATACCTTGATGCACCACATTTTGGACAATCTTTCAAATCCACATAGTCCTTTTGAAATAATACACAATTTTGAGCATACATGCATCTTCTTGGCCTCCATTCCCATTGGGCACAATGACTTCTTTAACTGGTATGTTGAGATTGGAAGATCGTTTCCTTTAGGAAGAATTTCTTTCAACAAAGACAACAATGGCGTGAAGCTTTTGTCACTCCATCTATTGTTACCTTTCAGCTTATACAATCTCAACACAATGCTAAGCTTCGTAAACTTAGTACAACCTGTGTATAATGGTATCTCAGCATCATGCACAATGTTTCTAAACATGGGAGGTGGGTCGGTGTGCTCTACCCCACAACTATCCAGCATCACATCAACTATGTCTACTGGAACTGGTTCGTTCACATCTACGTCATCGGAGGCCATTTCTTCTTCCACACAAACATTGCTATCGACATCCACTGATTTTTGGTTTGAAATCTCTCCATGCCAGTGCCATTCTGTATAGCCTTGTACAATCTCATTGCACATGGCATGACTTTTGATTTTGTCACCAGTGCTGACTTTCAAGTTGTTACCACAATGCCTACATGGATAGTAGAACCTATCTCCAAGTTGTTTCCTATGTTCCTTAGCAAATCTAATAAAATGATCAAGACCAGAAATAAACTATGGGGTGCAGTGATTTGGAATTGACATCCATGATCTATCCATTCTATGATCAATGAGAAAACAAGTATATATTAGGGTTTATGGTTAAAAGATTAGGGCCTAGGGTTAAGATATTATGCTACTAAAATTTTCTTGAAAACCCATTTCACATTATACACTTACATCCTAAGTGAGATTAAGTGTTTAAGAATAGTCCCAAACCGAGGACTATCCAAGATTTACTCCTAATGAGTAAATATTGGACGGGTTTCTAGACCAACAAATACATGTGTTGTCATTCTTATACCTACAATCTGTATACCACCTATCCCATTCTTGAACACCTAATCTCACTAGTAAGTGTATAGTGTGTATTGGGTTTTCAAGAAAATTTCGGCAGCATTTCCCCGCTATTCTCCAAGTACATATGTACTTAGAGAACAAATGGGGAAATGTTGCCAAAATTTTCTTGAAAACCCAATACACATTATACACTTACATCCTAAGTGAGATTAAGTGTTCAAGAACAGTCCCAAACTGGGGACTATCCAAGATTTACTCCTAATGAGTAAATCTTGGATGGGTTTCTAGGCCAACAAATACATGTGTTGTAATTCTTATACCTACAATCCTAGTTTCATCATTCATATCCTAGTTCTTTGAGTTAGGGTGATTATTGATGTCTTTAGAAGCATGATTGGCAATCTAGGGCAAAGTTCATCATTTACATTCCAAGCATGTCACATGAGAGTTCATCATTAAGCAAGAAGGGTGATTAGGATTCTCAATATACTCAACAAGGAAACAAGTTACCAATTTCATAGTTAGGAGGGTAGAGATACCCTAAGATCTAGATCTAATGGTTCATAATGAGTCTGAGATAAAATATTGATCTTGACACACTACCTAAGGATGGAACTTAGTCCAATATGATTTAGATCTACTAACACCATCATCTAATTAGTTTTATTTGTCTATGCTTATTCACTCTTTTCCCTGCTATTATTACATATAGCTAGGGTTAATTACCTGATTTACTTCAAATTTGGTAGATTTGCTAATTGGACTATGAAGAACCAAAAATTATAATTAGATTCTAGGTTATGTGATTCATAATATTAGATACCTAGGGTGATTAATGAATTAATAATTATTTGAGAGGAGTTAGATTACCAAATTGTATAGGAGGTTATAATATATCACTACATATTCATATACCAAGTAATGGAGAATAGATGAACACATATGGAGTAAATTGATATAAAGTAACATAACATATATAAGTATAATAAGTAATTAAGTACTAATAAAGTAGTTACTAACTTAGTGTGACAATACACGGACAGTAAATATGTAAATTCATAACTATAGCACATCAATAGATAGTAATAATTAGCAATTGTTATACTATTTATCTGTAAAAGTCGTAATTAATTAGCATAACAACTAATAACTAACTAGATTATAACTATATGTATGAATCAAAGAGTTACTTTAACTTCTACAAAGAATAAAGAGGTATGTAGAAGTATTGTACATGAATATAGTAATATGATTAATGCAGTAAGTATAGAATTAGATACATACAGTTAGTTTTTATATGTTTTGTAGAGAAGCACATTACACCTGCCACAGCCAAAAACCCCATCACCCCACCCACCTGCACTACCAACTGCCAAAATGCCCTCCACCCCAGCTAACAAGTCACCACTTGCTACTGCAGGCAACCCTAAGCACAAGAATTGAAAATGAGGGAAAACTTACCGATAATATCTGGCGACATTGAGCAGACGGAGGCGACGTTGAGCAGGTGGCGGTGGCGTTGAGCCACGGGTAGGCGGCGACATTGAGCAGGCGGAGACGACATTGAGCAAGCGGTGGTGGCAGCATTGAGCATACGAGGAGGAGGTGGCGTTGAGCACACGAGCAGGCGGAGGCAGCAGCAGACGAGCAACAGATCAAGTAGTATTTCCAGAGACCGAGTCGTGTTTCACAATGAAACATAGAATGGGGAAGAGTCTATTTTGAGGGGGCTATTAAGTTAACAATCGGCTTCGGTTGTTTCAGAAACCGACACCTAAGATACAAAAGTGTTGGTCACCACATAAAAACTGACAACTATGTTCAATCATAGTTGTCGGTTTCAACTAAAAAACCGACGTCTATCTACATATGCCGAAAAAAAAAGTTCTTGAATTACGACCATAGTCATCAGTTGCCATACAAAATTGACGCCAATTGGGCAACCTAAACCCAAAAAAATTTTGTGGGGACAGTGCGCGAGAACACATCGGCGTCGGTTTTTGCAAGAAAACTAACGACAAAAGTGGGCCTGATTTCTGTCTCATGAAAAATCTTTAGTCGTCAGTTATCACTACTACAGAACACGCCTTTGGCATCGGTTGTTTAACCCCTTTTAGCGATGGTTCTCAAGCGACGCCTATGTGGGCGCCGCTAAAGGTCGAACTCTTCGGCGTCAGTTTTATAACTGATGCCAAAAGGCTTCACGCCACCAAAAATGCGCCAGCAGGGCACCTATAGGTGTCAGTTATGTATAGTAAGCCGATGCCAAAAGGGTTTGCGCCACAAAAAGGGCGCCATCTAGGACACTTTCTGCGTCGGTTTGCAACTAAAATCCACCGTGTTTAGTACTATAGGCGTCGGTTTTATACTAATAACCGATGTTTTTACCGCCAAGGTCGTGCTTTCCTGCACGGTCATGTTGTTTGTCACATTAGGCGGCGGTTTTTATCCAATAACCGACGTTGTAAGCCTTTGATGACAGTTTTCTATAAATAACTGACACCTATGTTTTAATTTTTTTTTCTTATTAGTTTGCAGGCCTACTGTGGCTGGTCAGCAGGATGAGAACATACAGTTTAGTTTTGAACTACAAGTTTACGACATCCATTGATATCAACCAACAAACAGGCCACAAACCTGCAAAATAAACAAATATACTTTTCACACAAGTAGATGCATTCAGACATCAATTCAATTCTCACATTCACACATGTAGAAACATTCAAATACATGTATAAACATTCAAACATGTATAAACATTCAGAAATATTCATTTACAAAATATCATTCAACATCTACTTGTGCCCTGAGGGATGAACGTGCCTTGTTTCCTCTACTCGTGCAGATACAATACATAAAGTGCAGCATGCACAAGTGCTTCAGATTCATATAACAACATGACAAACTAACACATATATAGTGCATAACAACAACAGCGCCGAATTTACATACAATACTAGATTAGTACATATATAGTGGGACTAAGGTGACGATCCCACCTACTAAAACAGGTTACCGAAAACTACATGTTACGACTGGGAGGTCGTGATTCAGCAACCGTATGCATTAGCAGGAGGACAAATAGATTTCACCACGAGTTAACATTGAAGAAGGTCTACTAACCTACACTGAGCTAAACAAGTTTATCAGTACTAGCCTAAGACACAAGTATCATTCGTCGGGACAATGACGGTCGTGGAAGCTTAGTGGCCACTGGCCAGTTGAACGTGTAGTGGCCACTAAGCTTCCACGACCGTCATTGTCCCGACGAACGGTACTTGTACCTTAGGCTAGTACTGATAAACTTGTTTAGCTCAGTGTAGGTTAGTAGACCTTCTTCAATGTAAACTCGTGGTGAAATCTATTTGTCCTCCTGCTAATGCATACGGTTGCTGAATCACGACCTCCCAGTCGTAACATGTAGTTGTCGGTAACCTATTTTAGCAGGTGGGATCGTCACCTTAGTCCCACTATATATGTACTAAGCTAGTGTTGTATGTAAATTTGGCGCTACTGTTGTTATGCACTATATATGTGTTAGTCTGTCATGTTGTTATATGAATCTGAAACACTTGTGCGTGTTGCACTTTATGTATTGTATTTGTATCCTGCTTCTCTTCATTGTGGCTTCTTTTGCTATTTCATGGCTTGCTGCCTATATATCTATTTAACCTTAGTGTGGGATGCTTGCTCGTTGAGCATCGTTGATAGCCTAGTTAGTTAGCACATTGATTTGGTTAGTAACACTAAAGGTTAATCTTGAATAGGTGAATACATAAAAATGTATATTAATTAAATTGGGAGTGGCGCTTAATACCTTGAATTCATCTATTTTTCTTTGGGTAACAAACTCCTCCCAGTCTTTGGGGTCCAAGTAGTTCCATTGTTGTGTCGCTTCCTTCTTCCTATATTTGTTTTTCAAAGAGAATACAAACAAAAATTATTAGTGTAGAGTTAGTGAAATACTGATCAATGTCTAGAATTGGAACATTTAGCTTCAATAAAAAATATAAACATGCATGCCTCTAAAATTGTGATCTTTTATCAATTAACAATCATTCATTGTGATCTCCACGCACATATAAGTCATCATTAGCTTCAATATTTTGTGGAGTTGGCAACCCAACTGAGAATGGACTGGAGTCATCATACTTATCATAGTACTCTTCTTCATCTATAGGATCTTCAATGAACTGTCTTTTACCATGAAGAACAACCGACCATTTATCATTTGTAGGATCATCGATATAGAATATTTGTTTCGCATGTGATGCCAATATGAATGGTTCACCCTTCTCGCCAATCTTTTCAAAGTTCACTAAAGTGAAACCCAATTCATCCACTATAACTCCTTTGGTGTTATCAACCCAATTACATTTAAAGAGCGGAATTCTGAAATCTATGTAGTCAAACTCCCATATGTCTTCAATGACATCATAATATGACATTTTAGCTTCACGTGGACTCTTATCATTTGCACTTGCAAAATACATAGTCGACGCTTGAAGAGTGACCCCACTGTTTTAGACGACACTCTTATCATCTTGGCGCTTTGTGTAATATGTGAACCCATTAATGTCAAACCCTTCATAAGACATAACATTCGGTTTTGGTTTAAAGGCGAGGCATTTGATAGTTTCCATAATATCATTTGGTGTTTGAGATAGTTGATGTAAGACTTTATCTTCAAACCACTTAGTAAAAGTCTTGTTATGCTCTCTAGCAAGCCACATTGAACTTGCTCGAGTATGTTGTCTCTTGATGAAATTGGTATGTTCCTCGATATAAACACTCACTTCATCCATGTTGTGTAAACTATACAAGTGACCTTGTTCCAACTGCTCATGGCTGATTACTTTCACCCGTGATCCCAAAATTCCTTTGCCCTCCTCAATATTCTTGTCATTAACAGGAGTGTTATTACCACTCAGAAAGTCATTGCAAAAATCCATAACCTCTCTCGCCACATAACCTTCAATAATACTCCCTTCAGGTCGATAACAGTTTCAAACATCACCTTTAAAAATGTTCATGTATCGTTCAAATGGATACATCCAATGCAAGAAAATGGGTCCCAACATTTTCACTTCCCTAGTCAAGTGGACAACAAGATGTACC
Source organism: Alisma plantago-aquatica (assembly GCA_963693085.1). Lineage (NCBI taxonomy): Eukaryota > Viridiplantae > Streptophyta > Magnoliopsida > Alismatales > Alismataceae > Alisma > Alisma plantago-aquatica. The sequence continues at coordinate 1,541,358,141 of OY856409.1, forward strand.
ATGATATCAAAGAATGAAGGAGGGAAATACATCTCAAGTTGACATAGGGTAACAACCACTTCTCTTTGCAAATTATCGAGAGTATCAGGGTCAATAACTTTGCTACATAGACTGTTGAAAAAGAAACAAAGTCTGGTGATTGCAAACCTTGCATGCTTCGGCAATATAGATCGAATTGCCACGGGCAATATTTTTTGCATTAGAGTGTGACAATCATGAGATTTAAGACCTATCAACTTCAGATCTTTCATTGATACAAATCTACAGATGTTGGATGAGTAACCCTGTGGCACCTTAACATTTACCAAGCATTCACAAAAAGCTTTCTTCTCCTTTCTAGACAACGTGTAACAAGCGGGAGGTAAGTATGTTCTTTTATTACCCATTTCACGTAATTCTGTTAATTCTGACCTTATTCCCATTTCACGTAGGTCCAGTCTGGATTTTATCCCATCTTTAGTCTTACCTAGTATATTTAACAGAGTACCAATGACGCTATCACAGACATTTTTCTCAACGTGCATTACATCGATACAATGCCTGACTGTCAAAGAACTCCAATAAGGACGATCCCAAAATATTGACTTCTTCTTGAATGAAGAATTGTCACTCCGTGTGGCCATACTACATTGTGATTTCTTTCCAAATTCATTGACAATGTCTTTTACTCTATCATAAACAACATCCCCTGGTATAGGTTTAGGTGCACTCTGTTCATCATTCCATCCAATGAATGCCTTGCGCTTCCTACGATACAGATGGAATTTTGAAAGAAACCTTCGATGACCAAGATATACAGTCTTGCCTCCATGTTTTAGTCTTATTGAATCAGAGTTTTCTTCACATATAGGACACGCTTTAGCTCCTTTGACACTATATCCAGACAAATTCTTGTATGCTGGAAAGTCATTAATAGTGCAAAACAACATAGCGTGCAAATGAAATGTCTCTCTTCTTGAAGCATCATAGGTCATCACACCTTCATACCAAAGTTTCTTTAAGTCATCAATCAGAGGTTCAATATAAACATCGATATCATTTCCAGGATGTTTAGGGCTCGATATCAACAATGACAGCATAGCGTACTTATTTTTCATACACAACCATGGAGGAAGATTGTATATAACAAGCATGACTGGCCAAGTGCTATGTTGGCTGCTCAATGTCCCGTACGGATTCATCCCATCTGTACAAAGTCCAAGTCTTAGATTCCTATCTTCTTCACCAAATTTGGGGTACAATAGATCAATCTTCTTCCACTGTGGGGAATCAGACGCATTTCGTAGGATCCCATCATTATTTTTCTTAACATCTGCATGCCACCTTAAATTCTTCGCTTCTTTCAAATTTGCAAACAAGCATTGAAACATTGATATTATAGGTAGATACCACATCACCTTGGCAAGAGAACTAGTTTTGGACTCCCCCGAAGTCGTCAATTTATACCGTGACGCACCACATTTTGGACAATCTTTCAAATCCACATAGTCCTTTTGAAATAATACACAATCATTCGGGCATGCGTGTATCTTCTTGGCCTCCATTCCCATTGGGAACAACCATTTCTTTACCCGGTATGTTGAGATTGGCAGCTCATTTCCTTCAGGAAGCATTTCTTTCAACAAAGTCAACAATGAAGTGAAGCTTTTGTCGCTCCATGTATTGTTAGCTTTCAACTTATACAATCTCAACACAGCTCTAAGCTTCATAAACTTAGCACAACCTGTGTATAACGGTATCTTAGCATCATGCACAATGTTTCTAAAGATAGGAGGTGGATCGGTGTGCTCTACCCTACAACTTTCCAGCATCGCATCAACGATGTCTACTGGAACTGGTTCGTTCACATCTACGTCATCGGAGGCAATTTCTTCTTCCACTCAAGCACTGCTATCGACATCCACTGGTTTCGAGTTTGAAATCTCTCCATGTCAGTGCCATTCTGTATAGCCTTGTACAATCCCATTACACATGACATGACTTTTGATTTCGTCACCAGTGTTGACTTTCAAGTTGTTACCGCAATGCCTACATGGACAGTAGAACCTATATCCAGGTTCTTTCCTATGTTCCTCGGCAAATCTAATAAACTGATCAAGACCAGATATAAACTCTGGGGTGCAGCGATTGCGAATGGACATCCATGATCTATCCATTCTATGATAAAAAAGAAAACAAGTATATATTAGGACAAGATTAGGGTCTACGGTTAACAAATACATGTGATGTCATTCTTATATATAATAAATGTGTACCACCTATCCCATCCTTGAACACCTAATCTCACTAGTAAGTGTATAATGTGTATTAGGTTTTCAAGAAAATTTCGGCAGCATTTCCCCACTGTTATCTAAGTACATATGTACTTAGAGAACAAACAGAGAAATGCTACTGAAATTTTCTTGAAAACCCAATACACATTATACACTTACATCCTAAGTGAGATTAGGTGTTCAAGAACAGTCCCAAACTGGGGACTATCCAAGATTTACTCCTAATGAGTAAATCTTGGATGGGTTTCTAGGCCAACAAACACAATAATAGATATGTACATGTTAGGGTTTCATCACAATTAATGTCAGGGTTTCATCACAATTGATGTTAGGGTTTCATCAATGTTAGGTTTAATCAAATCAAATCAAGTTTAAATCTTAAGTACATATGTACTAACATCAAAATTTACTGAATTAGGTCAAACATTAGGATTAGAAGCACAAATATATGCAAGCAAAAGATTTGTTCGTATCCTAGGATTTACATAAAGCATTACATAAAGATTTGTTCATATCCTTACCAACAGCAAGCATGGTCGTGGGTGTGTTGGCCTACCACGGCCGTGCTGCCAACACAGCCACGGCCGTGCTTGCTGTTGGTAAGGAGCTAGGGAGAAGGAAGCTGTAACACCCAGATTTTCATAACACATGAGTGGAAGCAATAAATTTTTTTTTTCATCTGGGAGTGTCACAAACATGATAACCATTGCAATAAAAGTAAATGAAACACTTTGCAAAACTAGTAAAACTGATTCGTACATAGCTTTTTGTCAACATAAAACTACATCATGTTTATGCGTAAGTTCATAATAAAAAGATGTCAATACTCAGGATCATCTAGGTAGATGGCACCCCACTAGGCAAGCTTGAAAGTCTCTTAAGCCTTTTTTTTTGTCCCTTTGTTCTTCAATTGCTCCAGAACCTGCGGACATCGCGTCCCCAGCCATGCATTGGGAAAAACAGTCGTTAGAGTAAGTGGCATGAGTATTCTAAAAATATACATGACTAATAATCTGAAATCGACATTATAAACAACAAGTTACTATCAAGCTCTGAGTAAAATCTGAAACATAAAATCTCTTATTTCTTAAATCTGAAATTTATATCTTTCTATATTATCTTTCTCTAGAGACATGTACCCTGGAACATGGATCTCATGACCTACGTCAAAGTGTCTGGGTCTTACTTATCTTATCTAATACCCTCTCATCATTACTCATGGATGAGAATATGGGCATCTCTAATCTATGATATCTTTTACTTACGATTTTTATCTGACTGTGGCCACCATTATACAATAAGTCCTCCTCTATTGACACCGAGGTGTCCTCTGTGGTGCAATGCACCCTCTGTTGGCACAATGTGCCCTCTGTTGACACCGAAGTGTCCTCTATGGTGCAACGCACCCTCTGTTGGCATAAATGCCCTCTATGACACCCGCAGTGTCTGGCGCAGCGCGCCCTCTGAATCGTCCCGGGACTCTCTGGTGAGGACTTATTATATAATGCATTATGTGAATGTTTCAAATTAATTATCTTACATCTAGCTTTACTAAATACTGAATCTGAACTTATCTGAAACTAAGTACTAAACATGTACTGAATTCTGAATCTGAAATCTGAATCTGAATCTGAATCTCTGCTCTTTAAAATCTGAACATAATCTATTCTAGAATTTGGATATGTATCTCAAATTACAACATATTTGAGATTGGGTCTATAACGCATATCATGTACCTTTTATTCAAAATATGGCTACTCACACAGTGAATAGTCTAAGTCTGAATCTAAATCTCTTATTCTTGAGTTCTAAACTGAATCTGTTATTAGATTTAATCATGTATCTCATTATCTAGGTAAACTTTATTCTAAAACTCTGATTTGGTAAGATTACTTCATTATACCAATTATATCACACATGAGTCTAATGTCTTATGAGAAGAAGAAATGAGTATAGAAATACTAAATATACAAAAGTAACTTAAGTAATGTGTATAGCAAAAGTATGATTTCTGATTCTTGGCAAGATAACTCATTCTCTATTAAAACCTCATCAAAATCTGATCTTAATGGACTTAAGTCTTAAAATCATAACCATAGAATAGAAACCTTAGAAAATCTTAAGTTGCATCTTAATCATACTCAATTTAATCTCATTAAGTCTGATCTCAAAACATTTGTATGAACTTAAATCTTAAACCTTAAGGTAGAATTCATATAGATTCTCATCGTGCAACTCAATCATGACTTAATATCTCATAATTTGATAATATCATCACAAACTCATATTACAATATCTTTAATGCCACTAGTACATTTATCCTAGAAATTGGGCCATGGTCTACCATGTGAGACAACCATATTCTCACATAATACTTAACTTTTAAACATCAACCTTATTAAAGAATCTATTTTACTTCTTAATTTCTTAGATCACTACATATATAAGGAAACCTTGATGACATGTTCCTATTTGAAATTACATCTATATTTAAGAGATATGATAGAACTATATTTTCTTATCCTTCTTATGAACTTAACTTCATGATCTAGAATCATTCCATGACACATCACTACTTAAGGTATTGAGCATATGAATTTCTACAATCATAAGCACATAAAATATTTCTTACATATTTAACTCAGAATGTAGGACATGAAGGTCTTATCTAAGAAGCATGTAAATGTACTTGATTTGATAAATGTAAATACTCATGGGCATGAACCACTTACCTCTTATACATATGGCATCAATAAGGAAGTCTTCATTCTAAGTTCCATAACTTTAATAACCTGGATATCATCATAGTTTTATCAGTCCAAGCCTATATTCTCTCTTTCTATTTCCAAATCTCAAAACCCCGTCTTCCTAACTACGTATACCAACTTAGGGTTCTTATTTTGACTAAACATAACTTTAATCTAAAATCACCATAAAATCTTGGCGCTAAAATGAAATCAAATGCATTCTATATAATAAATATTATTTTTATACTCAAATAAGACATAAATCGTCTTATGCGCTAATATGAACATATACTTCATATAATGAGAATAATTCTCAAACATAGTCACATATTCTAAACTTACTGACTCAATTAGAAAATCAAAGTAGAATACCCTCACATTACTAATATTAGGCCTAATTGGCCATACATATATCACTTATTGTCAAGATAATCATCTATTACCCTCACATAATGGTCACTCGGGTCCAAATCTTAATACAAATATGATAACACAAGAAAATCCATCAAATCCCTAGAAAAGTAATCACACAATGTAGTAAGATCATGTATAAAATATTAGGTCATTTAGAAAAAATCATATCATGGGTGAAATACCCAAAATACCCTTATTAGGGTTTATAATACAAACCTCATTAAAACTTCATATATGAAAGATCAGGATCTGGATTAATGTTAAACATATCAAAATACACATTCAATAAAATTTGTATAAATTTCTAAAGGCGGTTACTATTTTTAATTGGCAAAATATCAAAATCATATAGTTTTGTCTACCCAAAATATAATAAATAGCAAACATCAAAATCATACTCAAAAACTATTTTTATAGGATAGTACACTCGAATAGATTTCCATAGGTATCTTGTTTGTCCCAAACCGAGATCTATAGCTCAAGATATGAATTTTTGAAGTTACCTTACTCAATATTAATTTCGTCCATCGATCTGAGATCCAATGGCCCTGATCTATTGGGGAAACATCCTTCTTCTTCGTTGTATGACCTGCGCTTGCTCTATTCCAGGTCTGAAATAGGGCGGGCGGCGTACAGGTCCGGCGGCCACGCTCCCAGCGCCCGGACTGCCCTCTCATGTGGGAAGAGTCCCAGTTTGCTTCGTCCCTCTACCCTGATCTCCGGTGGTCGGATCTCCATGAAGATCGGCTTTGGACCGGAGGTATGCAACCTCCATCTCCTCCCATAAAAGCACCATGGCTGTCCAACCTTTGCTTCCTCTCTACCTTGTTCTCCTTCTCTTGCCTTGGATTCACGTCAAAAACCCTAGCATAGGGTCCGGCCGCCTTCATCTATCAAGAATCGGGGGTCTTTTATACCCCGCTGTAATCCGATCTTGGGCGGGGCCTGATCTGGAATCCCCTCCCCCGTTCAAACTCTGTAAAACAGAGCGGCGCTCTCCAGTTCGGATCGGGCTGGAGTCGCCCCCCCCCCTCTCATTTTTTTTATTTTCTTCTTCTTTGCATAAAAGTCCAGTTTCTATAAATATTTATATACGCTACAACATGAGCCCATTTAGCCTCAAATTTTTTGAACAATAATCTATTGTCATAATCTTTTAATGGGCAAGATATTAGATCACAAATGTATGGTTAGACATTCCAAACATGTCTTTTATGTAAAAGATACATAATTACTAATTTAATCACCTAAGCCACTATATACATCAAAATCATCTGAAATTTCTCCCACCATCTTATATTCTAATTATTATTCTACTAAAAAAATATTTTGAGCATTCATTATGACTATGAAATACTTAATTCTCAATTTGCACTCCAAGGGCCTATTTGTAGAACTTAATTGGTCCAATGTGGTGGGAATTGGGCTTTAGGGCACATGGCCCATTTCTTAGTATTCCAAAGGGTCCATGAGCTTGATTGTATTCCAAATCATGAAAATAAGTCTTCAACCAATATAATTTCTCAATTGAAGTCCATGTATAACACATGTGATCAATATTTCGTTAGTTACATAACATGAAGAACTAAGCTAGGTCCAAGGCTCAAGCCATGATCTGGACTCATCATATTAGATATTCGTCACATTATTGTCCATAGGAATAATTCTTTTGTGTTCATATACAACCGACTACAATCACACACATTTAAGTCAGCATGTGTGTATTGGTTGTTTTAGATGGCTTGTATCACACATTTTGTGAACTTAATTACATACCTAGTCATAATAGGTTGATTAGGTCCCTTGGCATACACTTACTAGAAAACCCCACATTAAAGGCTTACTTTAGCTATGAAATTGAGGATGTTACAGAAGCAAAATGGCTAGGGCTACCTGGAGCTAGCATGGAGAAGAGCGGCGGCAAGCGGCAGCAGTAGTGGCAGTGAGCAGGTGAAGAGAAGAGCAGAGCGGTGCTCGCAGTGGCACCAGGAGACGAGCAGAGCAGCAGAGAAGAGCAGAGCAGTAGTGGTGGCGAGCGGCGGCAGAAGCAGAAAGAGGACACGGCGGCGGCAGCAAGCAGAGGCGCACCAACAGCAGCAGCGGCGAGCAGCAGCGGGGGTCGTTGGCGATTTTAGGCGAGAGCGGCGAGCACAGGAAAATTATCACGATGAAAGGGGGAAGAGTCGGGTGATCGGGTCTATTAAGTTGGTCAACAGCATCGGTTATCTACCAAACCGATGCCTATTACTCTTCAGCGTCGGTTGATAGTAAAAAACCGACGTCTAATTAGACAATCTTTGTCCTAAATTGTTTGGCGGGGACCATTATCAGCGTCGGTTATTAGAGGATAACTGACACCAAAAGTGGAACTTTTCGCGCAAATTTTCATCTTAAATAGGCATCGGTGAATAGTTAAAAAAATCGATGTTGTATGTGACGCAAATATAGACGTCGATTTGTTATACCCAGCCGACGTTGAATACAAAGCGGTACCCGTGTCTGGCTGGGCTTCAAATATAGACGTCGGTTTTCCTAAATAACTGACGTCGAATAGTATAGGCATCGGTTTACCTAAATAACCGACGCCCAGTAAAGCGACACTGAATGTTGTTTCTGTAGTAGTGTATTTGGTAAACAACCGACGTCGTATGTCACATTTTGGAGGTAATTTTTTTGCACTGGAAAATTTGGATTTGGCGGGCGATTTTAGGCGTCAGTTTCTTATTACGCAACCGACGCTAAATAGAAAGTGATACCTGTGTCTGACCGGTCTTCACATATTGATGTCAGTTTGTGTCTTCAGCCGACGTTGTAGGATTTAGGCGTCAGTTTTTTGGATACAACTGATGCCTCTAAATGTGACGTTATAAGTTATTTATGTAGTAGTGAAAGCTTTCGTATGCTCCCCATTGCTTGTGTGTATAAGTCCTATTTGAATCAAACTTTTTCTTGCCAATATAATACCTTATTAGCCCATTAAAAATGACAAGTTCCATTTTCATTAAAGTAGAAAATATAGGTAAGAGCAGTGAGAATCCAATGCCCTAAAAACCTAAGGGTTCCTCCACAAGATTCATCCACAGAGGGTGAGTCAGGGCCTAAGAAAAAACTCAGATAAGAAAAAAATCTCTTGTTATCCTAGATTAGTTTTGTGACACATACTTTTTTCCTTTCCCTCTTGTTGGGTGCTTTCCCAACCACCCAGGTGCTCAGCAAGGTGATGGATAAGACAAAAAGAAGAACTTGG